>CM033687.1:60908566-62321066 GCA_019514585.1 Dendrobium officinale
GGGCTGCAGCAATTACTCACATAAGTTGTCATTATGCTCAAACAGCCCTATGATTTTCTCTCACTGGTTCAGTGATAGAAGGACAGCCGGGAGGATTCTGTAACAGACTGGAAAGGAAACATAATGCTTCAATGGATGCCGTCACCGGACTCGTGTGGTTATGGGTATGATTGTTTTGGCATTAGATATCTGCCCTTCATTTTCAGTCTACTTAAATTTTATAAATCAGTAATTTAGTTATTAGAAGCAAATGCCATTGATAATTCCAGAACTTCACTGTACTAATTCTTCATTTTAGTACTGCAAGCAGACAAACTACAAGAAATTTCTGATTGATGAATTCAATTTTGAAGAGTTTCTCTATTGGTTTGTTTTACCGCTTATTTTTTTTGCGCTGCTGTTCCTAAATTCCCTTTTAGTTGTAGCGCAATGTGGCGGCAGCTGGGTGACCTTGGAGCCTGCACAAGCAGGCGTTTGGTGGTTGTTACACAATACGGCAATGACTTGTACATTTCAGGGATAGTTATTATAGCTCAAGATACTTATTGGTTTCTGCCCGATAGTTCAGGAGGAAGCATAATTTTCATTGAGGAACAATATGTAGCTAATTTACTGAATCAAATAATATTTCTGCGACTGATATTGAAGACATGAATTTGGAATTAGATGAGATTAGATCGCTGTATCGTTTAGAGGTGATAAGTAATGTGTTCCAAGCTGGCTCTTTGCAGCAAAGTCGGACTTGAGTAATGTGTAGACAGAAAAGTCATTTGATGGCTCTGTAGGTAATCGTGCAATAATAGCAAGTAGAAGGTTTAGGATTAAGCTCGGCTTCTTTAGTTGTGACGCAGAAAACTGTGCTTATAGACTGACGAGATAGAGCTCGATAGTGTGACTTTTTGATAGACATTCTCTATATTTTTAATTAGCTCGAATTATCATCACTTGTTCATTTTATCTTGACTTGAGTTGTCAAAGCTTCATCTCTGAGTGTCTACCATCACTCTTTGATTGCCCTCCATTAAGCAAACCAACTGCTTCTTTAGCAATATTTATTATGTAAATAGGAAATCGCTCGTAATTATTCCAAAACTTTATTTTAAGGTCCCAGAGATTCTCAAATTTGAGGTGAGGATGTGATCGAGCTAAATAGTGCTTTACACAAGGCTTGTGTTTGTTCAAAGTAATATTAAACGCAGATTGTGAGTTATGATAGATTATCTAGACTTGCGGGGAAAACATCATGGATGTTCTTTATAAGCTAAACACCAAAGTCTTTTGTATAACCACTTAATTTATCTTTACCAATGCAATTTTTAGGTGATGGCAAAAGACAGAAAATTTGAGAAGGTTATTTTTAGTTTCTTAAGTTATTAAAGAACTCTAAAATTTATATTATTGATTTGGTGAATTTGTGTGATGTAAAATAGTCTATTAATTTGTATGTGGATTTGGATTTTTTTTGAGTATAAATATTTTTGCATCACTATCAAGCTCATTGGAATCATTTGTAAATGTTTGATTTACCCCAAATTAGAGCCCCGATTCTCCTAGTCCAATTGCATGCTCTACTTCTTTCCCTCATCTACTTTACTATAATATATAGGAAAAAAATAAAAACCTATAGAAATGTCCACTTTAAGAAATTTAGCCATATAATTATATTCACTACAAAAATAACCCTCATAACTGACAATTGTCGTGGCATTAGCTATGGAGTTATAGTGCTCTCTAGGAAAACTAGCAATGTTGTGTAGATGATATGTGGCACTATGATGCTGTGGTGAATCTTTTTTAGTCTATATTGCAAATATGGATGCAGGTCTTGTGATTTTGATGATAATATATATTATTGATTTGCCTTTACTATGTCATATCATGTTTGTTTATTATTTATTATTATTATTGGTATTTACTCGGTGTTGTGTACAAACATTTCTGTTTCTGTCGTACAACCGCAATGCAAATGATCAACTACATATATTGGTGAGAATATAGTTTAAGTTTCTTTAAGAGTATGTTTTTTTTTTTTTTAAGAGTCTGTATTTTTACTTTTTTTTAATTATATATATATTTTTTTTTGGTTGCTTAGGGTTCAACGTCTTCCTTGTATTTGGTTGATGCTAAAACTTGGTGATCATTGCACACACACTCAGGGGAGTTGAGAAGGAGGAGTTAGTGAGTAGGGGGAGGGAAAGTTAGAAGAAGGAAAAGATTATTATAGGGGAGTCAGAGAAAAGATAAAAAAAATTAGAAGTGTAATTGTTTTTTTTTTTTTGTGAATTAATTGTACGATTCATATCATATTGTTACGATCAGTTATTTGAAAAAAATCATTATAAATAGCTAATTAGCATAATTAATTATTTTTTTACGCCATGGTTGTAATGTATGATTCATATCGTAGTATAAAATAATACATAAAAATCATGATTTCCAACCACCAATTATATTTTAGGCAATATTTTAAAATTTAAAAATTTGTACTAATCATACCGTACAATATAAATAATGCTATACGATATAACCAAATCCTATAATTTAGGGGATCAAATTTGGATTAATTATTTCAGTCTCATTGATTGTATTGTATGATTAGATTACACAAATTGTATTATATGACCAATCTCTACTATGGGAAGATAATTATTTATAATTGATAGCACATGATGAAGATCAAATTTGATTGAATAAATCATATTGGACAATTCCTTATATCATATTGGACGATCAACTCAAATACTTAAATTGTATTATACAACACCTTATTCTTCGTACCATACTAACACGATGATTTAAAACTAATCATACTCTATGATCAGTGTTGATAGAATAGATGATTAATAAGATTTTTTGTGAAGCCTTATCTTTAAGCTCCACCCATCTCTTAATATACTTCATTCAAGTGTTTTTTTGCTATTAGATTTTTTAGAGAGAAAGTTTTTGAGAAGAGAGAACTTGGACAGCTTTGGGAAGGAGAAAGGAGAGTTTGTGTGGGGAGGAGGTGTTGAGGGGTTTTCACACGATTTCTTTGCGTAAGATTCTGCCTTATTTCCTTTGAGTGTCTTGCTTGGTTTTTTGGGTAGCTCTAGGAAGGAAAAACGTGAGCCCAAAGTCTGTTGAATCTCTCTGCTTTTCACTAGGAGGGTCAAAAAGGATTTATTAGGTTGTTTACCTTCACCAGAGGAGGGGTGAAAAAGTGGTGAAGGTTCTCTGTCGCACCGTATTGATAAAAAGCTTATAAGGGCTTTCTACGCTTAACAATGGGGGCCTAAAGTAAATATCACTAAAGTTTTAGTGTAATAGTCAAAGTGGAGGACTCTTGAGGATTGGACGTATGTCATTATTTGACAGGAATCAATATAAAAATTTTAGTATGTTCATTCGGAGTTTTACTTTCTGGAATTTACTTTTCGTGCATTTAATTTTCTCTAAAATTTGTATGTTGGAAAATTCTATGTTTTTGAGAATATATTGATTTGTAGGTAACTCATCATGACGATTATTATAAGTTTGTTTTAATAATTTTATTATAAGTTTCTTTTAACACAAATTTTTTTATATAGATTTTTAAACCAAATCCTGTTCTAACACTAATCCTATAATTAGGTGATGACATTGTTTGTCTTACTCATAAATAGCATTTTAGAAAAAACTTGACAAAATAATCCATGGCACATTTCTGTAATAGTGAAACACTTGAAGATGGTTTATTATATAACTCGTCCACCTTTTTGTGACTACATATTGTTTGATTTTTAGAAAATATGTATGTGTACTTTCTTATAATCAATTAATTTTTGCATGTAATTTTTGGTACAAGGAAGATTATTTACACCCTTTCATTTTGTAAATGGCATGAAAACTAAAACATAGTTTAATTAAATGCAAAATGTTTAAAAATGCTTTTTCTATTACTCTTAAGTCTGAATTTACATGAAAGTTTCTACCAAACAATATTAATAAAGGACATTTGGGATAAACTATGTATTTACATATGATTGGTACTAGTGAAGTCTAATAATTATGTGAATAATCTTATTGCATGATGTAAAAAGATAGGAAAAACAAGAAAATAATGGCTTTCAAAACTCTGATTAGTGATAGCTTTATAGCTGAGGAGGATGATGACAATTGTGCCGGTGACTCAATAGTTCAAAAGCTTTCTGAATAGAAAAGAGAAACGTCATAAGCAATAAAATAAAAATAATTAAAATTCTAAATATTCATTTGACATAATCTATTTTGAATGTAGGAAGGCAAGGCATCTGAGATCTAATTACCCCAACTTTCTAAACTCACATGATTAAGGAGAAGGGTGTTGTTAAGAAAAACTCCAGGAAATGAAAGAATATGACACAAGGCTTTTTGGGCTAACTCTGCCTCAAAATCATCAGAATAGGAAGCAGAGGGGGAGGTAAACTAATCTATGTCTAATGGCTAATGATAATCTTGATCAATCTGATCAAGATGAGGAGTGCTCTACTAAAAATCCTAATGAGAGCATGTGGTACTTGGACAATGAATGCTCATATCACATAACTAGAGATATGAAATAATTCATCTCTTTAGAGGCCAGGGTAGGAGGCAAAGTTACACTTGGAGATATTACAAATAAGAAAGTGGTAGGTTCAGGTATTATTGAAAATTTTAAGAATTTGATTATTAAAAATGTTTTTGTAATAAATGTTTTGAAATATAACTTGCTTAGTATTAGTCAATTGTGTAACAAAAGTTTTGATATTAAATTTTTATCTACTAGTTGTATGGTTAGTTTAATTGAAAATATTATTTTAGAAATAAAAAGAATGAATAATGTTTACATACTTAACTTTAATTATATTGAGTATACTAGTTCTTTATGTTCAAAAGCTATTGCTGATGAATCCTGGCTATGTCATGGAAGACTATGCCATGCAAGCATGAAAACACTTAAAAAGATAACTCGAAAGGACTTAGTTAGAGGCATACCCAAACTAAAAATCTATGAGGAAACCTTTGTGATACCTGCCAACTAGGAAAACAAATGAAAACTTCATTTCACTCAGTCAAGGACATCACGAACTTTAGTCCTTTAAAAATCCTTCACATGATTTTTTTTGGGATTGATTAGCACTGCTAGCTTAGGTGGGAAAACATATGGATATGTGATTATTAATTTCTACTTGAGATTTACCTAGATTAGGTTGTTATAACATAAAAATGAATTATTCAAGGAATGTATGACATTCTCCATATGGATTCAAAAGAAATTAGGTTGAAAAATTTCAACTACCCAAAGTGATCATGGTGAGAAATTTGAAAATGATAAGTTTGAATCATTCTAAAAGGAGCCAAGAATAGAATATAATTTTTTAGCTCCTAGAACCCCTCAACAGAATGGAGCTACTGAAAGAAAGAATAAAACATTGGTAGAAGTTGCTAGAGCCATGCTAGCTAATTATTCACTTCCTAAATATTTTTAGGCTAAAGTAGTTAATATTGCTTGTAATGTTCTTAATAGGGTTAATGTCAGATCAAAACTCAGTAAGTCACCCTATGAATTACACAAAGATAAGATACCCAATCTATTTCACATTAATGTTTTTTATTGTAAGGTGTTCATTATAAAAAATGAAAAATTTCTATTAGAAAAATTCAATCCTAAGTCTAATGAAGGAGTTTTCCTAGGATATTCTTTTAAAAGTAAAACCTAAAGAGTTTTCAATAGGAGGATATTAATGGTAGAGTAGCCACCCATGTAGTGTTTGATTAATATGGTAGATCTGTTGAGCCTAGATAAGAAGAAGAAGAAGTGGTAGAAGTCACCCAAGGAGAAGAATTTATTGACCTAGAAAATAAAGTAGAGCATCAGGTTCCTTTCACTAGATATTAGATTTATTCATCTAGTCATACTAAGGAGCTCATCCTAGGAGATCCACCTATAGGAGTAAGAACTAGGCATGGACTTAAAAAGTAGGTTAGCCACTCTACTTTCATCTCTATGGTAGAACCCTCAAACATATGTTGTAACTTAGATTTCAAGACTAAGTTTTTATATCATGTGATTGCTTGATGATAACAAAGTATTATTTTTTATGATTACTGTTTCTCCTAACATACTTTGGATATATTTTCTTTGTGTTGTTTATGTGTACTAACATTTTAAGTTAATCATACTCCAGACTATCGAAGACTTTAAGACAAATTAGATTAGGGTTTCTAGTAATGAATTATGTAATTCTTCTATTTTTCTTGTGTATGAGAGAATGTGATTATAATTGGGTAACCATGCACACACACACACACACTAGGGGAGTGATTTAAAACTTTAAAATTTTAAAATTGATCGTACTATATGATTTTCAAATTATACTGGATGGTTTGTTATGGTAGTTCCTCCAAAACCAAGTTAATCAAATCATGCTAGGGAAATTTTTTTGTACTATTTATACTATATAATAGTGTTTCATATAGATGACTCATAGAGTATGAAATGGATGCATACCAGTTCATCCTAAATGAACTCACCATTTTTTAACAATTCGAACTATATGAAGAGGTGTTTGTATAGATGACTCACAGAGTATGAAATGGGTGCATACCCGTTCATCCCAAATGATATCATCAATTTTTGAACTGATTGTATTTTATGATGTTGGGTCGTACAGACAATTCATAGAGTACAAAATGGGGTTGTCCACATTTATACCAAATGAAGCATGATTTATTTTAAATAATTTATACTATATGATGTATAATTTATACATATGACTTACAGTGTATGAGATGAGTTTGTACATGATCATACTAGAAAAACTTATTTAATTTGAATTATTCGTACAATATGATGTCAGTTCATATGGATGACTGAAAGAGTACAAAATCAGGTTCTTACAGGATCATGCAAGACTTTTTGAACTATTCGTACAAACAATCCTCAAATCATAATGTACGATATGAGCACATTTAAGTTGATTTTTTTTAATTTTTTAGAAGGGTTTTTCTTGTCTTTCATATATAAGTGTCATAAAAACTGACACTCCTAGGTCTTGCTATAAATTTTCTTTTGAGAGTGGATAAGGAGAGTGTTTGGGAGAGAGTTTTAGGAGTGACGAGTGACAAATCTTTTGAAAGGAAATTATGAGGAGATTCACAAGATTGCCCAAAGATAAGGATCTCTTATTTATTCTTCAAGATTCTTCCTACTTCCTTGAAGGATCTTTAGAGAAGAATTTTAGAGAAGATCACAATAACTCTGCCATCATTAGGAGGGTGAGAAAGGATGTTGGTACTCTATTATCATTAGGAGATTAAGAAATGATGTTGGTACTCTATCATCACCGGGAGGGTGAGAAAGGATGTTGATACTTTACCACACTGGGTTGGTGGATGAGAGGTTTTATAAGGGCTTCTCTGTCTTATTGTAGAAGCAACAGAACAATCACTTTTGATTTAGTGCAATACATGAAGGAGTCTTTAGGGAGTGGATGTAGGTCTAGTTGGACCGAACCATTATAAAATTTGGTGTTCTTCTATTCTTTTACTCTTACTGTATTTTTTACTTTCTGCACTTCAAATTATTATGATTGAAAAATATTTTGAGAAAATTTATCATTTTGTTAAATAAATTAAATTAGTTTTCTAAAATCCAAGAGAATTTTTAAATTATCAATTCACCCCTCTTAGTTAGCCTTGGGATAGTTATTATTAGATCTAATAGCCTACTCAAACTTTTAAGTGGTATCAAAGCCTATTTCAAAATTTAAGATTTAGATAAATTTTTGAAAATCGATCATGGCTACCTTTGGAAACAGTAACAATCCTAAAGGATATTCGATCACTAGAACACCACTATTTGATAACATTCATTTTCACATTTGGAAAACTCGTATGTTTACTTTTCTACAATCACTTAATAATTGCATGTGGATTTTAGTACAAGAAGGTCACACTAGACCCATTAAACTTTTTGATGGCATAAGGATTGAAATACCATTTATTGATTGGACATTTGAGGGAAAATATTAGCTTAGTTAAATATAAAATATTTAAATAGTTTTTTCTGTGCCTTGAAATGTAAGAATTATATGCATGGTTCAACCTATAAAACTGGAATCGAAATTTGGGATAGACTTTGCATAACATTTTTAGGAACTAATAGGGTGAAATAATCCAGATTGAACATTCTATTACACGACCATAAAATTTTTTTATGAAATCAAATGAATCAATGACTGACATGCATACTCATTTTATATAGATAGTCACCTCATTACATGCTTTATGTAGGGAACTAACAAATTCTAAAAAAGTTAATAAAATTCTACATTTCTTGCCTACTGCTTATGATGCAAAGATAATTGACATAACTAAGTCAAAAGACCTAACTATTTATTCTATTGATAATCATTTTGGATCACTGATTGCTTATAAGTAAGGAGCGACACAAAGAAAAATTGATGCAGATGACAAGAATAAGAAGAAAAATATCACGTTTAAAGTGGATGACTTGAAAAGTGATAAGTCAGAGCCTGATGATGAAAAAGATATTACACTCAGTACGAGGCAATTCAAAAGTTTCCTATAAAGAAAGTAATGGAGCCATCATTAGTGGAATAAGGGTAAGTTCTATAAGAATGTAAAAGTTTCTAATGATGTAATTTTTTATGAATATAGGAAGCCTGGATATATTAAATCCGATTGCCAAAATCTCAAAGCTAATCTTATCAAGAAAGAAAGTTGATGAGAAAACCTATGTTAGGAAGGACAAGAAAAGACTGTTGAGAGCTTACTAGGCTAACTCAGCTTCAGAATACTCAGAAATAGAAGCAGAAGAGAAAGTTACAAACTTGTGCTTAATTGCATGCAAACTTGATCACTCGGATCAAGAGGAGTTATGTGATTTGTCCTACGATAAATTATTTGAAGTTTTTGGGAAAATATATACTGTATACAGGAAACTACATGCTAAACTAAATATTAAATATTTAAATTACAAAAGAGCAAGAAATCCTTATGAACAATCATGTATCTATATGTAGCAACCACATGGCATTATTGGATGAATTTAGTGATTTAAATAATAAACATGATTTATTGAAAACATATTTATACCGATCTTAGGAATGAATGTAAGGTGTTTATAGATGAATCAAATCAAAGAGAACATGAGTTAAAATTTGACAATGATATTTTAGAAAGCACAAACTCATATCTTAAAGAGAAATTGAAAGCTTTTAAGGAAAACACTACACCCCCCACACTTGAATAATTTTCTAATCCTGATTAGAAGCGCATAATCTCAAAACCAAGAAAAAGATATTATAATTCACATAAATTGGTAAATATTTTCCTTATATTAAATGTTTTTTCATGTGGAATGATTAGGACATATCTTTCACACTTACATGATTCATAATAGAAACATGTCTAGTGTGGAGACCTAAGATGCATAAGTCACAACATATCAAACATGCATCCAAATTATCATTGCCAAGAGGTGAACCTAAATTCATTTAGGTTCCCAAGTCCAATATTTGATAATTTTGTAGAAACACTCATACAAGCCCTCATGAGAGCATTTGGTACCAGGATAGTAGATGTTCGAAGCATAAGACTAAAGATACAACTCAATTCATATTGCTAGAAGCCAGGAATGGAGGTAAAGTGACACTAAGAGACAATACCACCATGAAAGTGGTAGGTATAGGTATGATTGATTATAAGAATAATTCCTTTATTGAGAATGTAGTATTGGGTTAAAGGCTTAAAACATAACTTATTGAGTATTAGTCAGCTTTGTAATAAGGGTTATAATGTTAAATTTTTTCCTACAAGCTGCATTATAAGCCAAAATGAAATTGATTTGTTGTATGGAAATATTGTAAATAATGTATGCATGCTTGATTTAAATTTTGTTCAATCTTCTAATGCTTTTTGTTTTCAAAATAATCACTGATGAATTATGATTATGGTATAGAAGACTTTGTCATGCAAGTATAAAAAATTATAAAAAAATTACCCATAAAGAGTTGGTTAGAGGAATTCCAAAATTAGACTTTCCTAAGGATTACCTATATGATGCATGCCAATTAGGAAAATAAGTGATGTCCTCCTTTCATTTACCAAAGATATGGAGGTTAGAAAGGTTGGGTGTCCTACCCTTAATGATCTCATAGGGTGTCATATCTAGTTTGGCTCTAACATTCATCCCATTCATCCTATGTTTACTACTTCAGCCCAAAAGTATTTTGGAAGTGAATACTCAGTAAACATGGCTCTAACGGACTCAACTAAGGTTCTATTCTACTTTTGAGCTATCCCATTCTACTTAGGGGTCGTGGGAGCTGAGAAGTTGTGGCTAATCCCTTTATCCTCATAAAAGTCTCCAAATTTCTCTTTTTTAAACTCTCCCCATGGTCACTACGGATGGTCAAGATCTCACAACCTAGCTTTTTCTAAATCTAAGTGGAGAATGATCTAAATTCATCAAAAGACTCACTCTTATAAGATAGAAATTTAATCCATGTGAATCTCGAGTAGTCTTCGACAATCACAAATTCACAAAGGAGCATGAAGTGTCCTACCCTTAATGATCTCGTAAGGGTTTTCATACTCGCATGACATAACCTCCTGTTCCATAACCACGACTCATTAGCGATAGTTTTTAAGCAAAATGAAACATTACATTCAATGTTATTTAAATCAAGCATGTAAATATTATTAATCTATTTTTCCTATAAACTAGTGTAATTATTCAAGCTAATACTGTAACTATTTCCCACAAAAATTATAATAAAGCCCTTATTGCAAAGCTGACTGAGGCTGAGCAAGTTTTGTTTTAGTCCATCTATAAGCAAAATATTTTTAATCAAAAGGTTCTTGGAGTTTTTGATTTTACCTACATCCACCACTTTCCTTATGGTGTTGTCTCCAAGAGTGACCTTACCTCCAGCCCTGACCTCCAGCGAAATGAATTGGTTGGCATCTCTAGTCTTGTGTCAAGAGCATCCACTGTCCAAGTACCACATTCTCTAATGAGATCTTTAGTGAGAGCACACTTACAAAATCTTCGAATGTTAGATTTAGGAACACAAACAAGTTTGGGTCCCTTCTTATGGAAAGAAGAAAGCAATATATATGTGTTATGCTATGAATCATGTAATTTGGGTCTCCATATCTAATGTGTACGACGATTAATAGTGCAAGTGTGTGAAATGTGTCCTAAAATGCCACATGAAAAACATCTAATACCAGGAAAGGAATTTACTAATTTATTCGAGTGGTGATGTCTCTTCTTAAAGTTATGTGGTGCATGCATTGATGGTTTCTCATTTTTAAAGGTTATGAATTTTGCTTTCAATGCTTTATTTTTATATTCATAAGTTGCCACTTCTACTTTTATCCGATGTTCATTATTAGCTATTTCCCATGTAAGTTCCTCTAATTTCATAAATTATTTTTCTAACTCAACATGTGATGACTTCAAAGAACCATGTGCATCAGATAATTCAATATGCTTCTAGTTTAATACACCAAACTCATTAAGTAGTGGCATGTGATTTCTATCAAGGGGTATAGTGATCTTTAAACAACACTTCATGCTCCTTTTATAAATTTAAAAGTTATAATTTTAAGCTAGCATGCAATTTCTTAAGTTTCTTATATGATGTATGAATTTGTTTTTAAAAACTTCAAGTAATTGATTATAAGTTAGTTCACATAATTCTTCTTGGTCAGACTGACCAAGATGATTATTCGCCATCAAACATAGGTTTATTCTCCTCTTTAACTTCAATCTCGTAGGAGTCAGATGCAAAATCCGCCTAGAATGCCTTTTGAAACTAATTCATGTCCTTCATGAACTTGGATTTCTCCTCACCCTTCTCCTTGCTTGGGTGAGCCTTAAGTGTAGGACAATCAGCTTTAATATGTCCTGACTTACTGCATTCAAAATATATCATATCTTTAGAACTTTTAAAATTTTTTACTACCCTTACCTTTATTCCACTTATGATTGTGCTTTTGCTTCTTCCTTAGAAAGCTTTTTAATTGCCTAGTGATTAAGGCAACATCATCACTTTCAGACCCAGAAGAATCAATATCTATATTGTTAGCCTTCATCGCCATAGTCTTCTCCTTCTTTTTCTCTACTGCATCAAGTTATCTTTGGTTCACTCCTTGCTTGTAAGTAATGAGTGATGCAAGTTATCAATATAATAAGTATTAAAATCCTTAGATTTGGTTATTGTAATAATCTTAGCATCAAAGGAAGAAGGTAAACATCTAAAAATTTTAGTAACTTTTTTATAGTTAGTGAGTTCTCTTCCTAAGACATGTAGTGAGGTGACAATTTGTGTAAACCTAGTATACATGTCAGATATCGATTCATTAGGTTTCATGTAAAAAAGTTCATAACCATGCAGTAAGATATTCAACCTAAATTTCTTAACTTCATTTGTGCCTTCATAAGTTATACATAATTTATCCCAGATTTATTTTTATTAGTTGTATAAGTTGAAACACACATGTAATCTTCATATTTTAAAGCACAAAAAAATAGTTCAAGCATTTTGCATTAAGTTATACTAAATTCCTATCATCAAGTGTCCATTTAGTAAAATGAAGTTTAGTTTTATGCCATTGATTTCACGAGTTGGTGGTGAATAACCTTCTTTAACAAACATCCACATGTAATAGTTAATTGATTGTAAAAATGTGAACATGCAAGTTTTCTAGAAATCAAAAGGTATATTATCAAACAAAGGTGGTTGGATAATAGAATACCCTTTCGCAGTATTATGATTCCCGAAGTTAGCCATGGACCAAAATTTAAAACTTTTTAAAAACTAGATAATATGAATCCCGCTTTGATACCACTTAAAAGTTCATTAGGGATGTTAAGCCCTTATGAACTAGCCTAAGGCTAACCAAGAGGGGGTGAATTTGGTTTTAATAAATTTCTCAACCAGAATTCACGAGCTTAAACCAAATCAACATTCACCATAAAAAAAATTAAAGTGTGAAAATTAAATGCGTAAAAGAAAAAAGGAAGAACACATAAAATTTTATAGTGGTTCAGTCAACTTGACTTACGTCCACTCCCCTGAGCCTCTCCAACTGGTATTGCACTAAACTCAGTGACTCTCCTTTTGCTCCCACAACAAGGCAGAGAAGCCTTTACAAACCTCCTTTCCACCAACTCCGGTGAGGTAGAGAACATAACTCCTTTCGCTTCCTCCTGAAGCAGGCAGAGAAAACCCAACTCCTTCTACTTTATCCTGAAGCAAGCAGAGAACCTTGATCAATTGTTGAAGTAGACCTCTTTGTAACCTCCGAGGAACCAGGGATAATGATCAAAGAAGATAACTCGAATCCTTGTGTAGAGCAATCTTTATGAAACCCTCACAAACTCCCCCTTATAGGAACCTCTCTCTCTCCCTTGCTCTCTCAGGTTATGACAACAGTAAAAGATCACCTCTTGAGTAAAAAAGATATATTATAAAGAACGGCTTCAAATTTTCCCTAAATTGCAATTAATCGACAAAGATCATCTAGGATGATCAATGAATCATCCTGTACAATCAGTACAAATTCAGCTCAATTAGTTAGGATGATCTGAGGGAGGATGGACGGTAAGAAGGTTTGTTTGTTATGATCATCTAGGATAATGATATATCTTTCTATACGATTAGTACAAATCATTAAATATTGTCCAGACAATTGCTCTATTTGGCAAGACTTTACCTATCTGGATGATGAAGAAATAATTAATCATCCATGATGATTTCACGATCATCCTGGATGATTAGTTCAAGACATTGAATATTTCCCAGACAATCGCTCTGTTAGGTCAGACTTTACATTTTTGGATGATAGAAAAATAACTGATCGTCCAGGATGATTTGGGATCATCTCAAATGATTAGTACAAATCAATACATATCATCTAGAATATCATTCTGGTCATCCAACAAGAAACTAAGGTTTGTTTAACTGATCATTTTGGATAGACGATATGATCAATCAATCAAACCTTAATTGCTTTCCTTAATCATCTGACTAATTTAGGCATAATTGCAATGCACCATCCAAGATGATATCATGGACGATGTCCAAAAATAATAACATGCCTAAAAGAGTTTGTAGCTGATTCTTTCTAATTTGATCCTATCGTCTAGGGTGATTTACTTAATTGCAGTTGCCTTTACCAGGAAGCTCTAATTAGGGTTTCTATTTTTAACTGATCGTCCAAGATAAGTTTGGATCATCCCAGATGATATGATAAAAAATAAAAAACTCTAAAAATAAATAGAAATTTTCCTTTAAGTGTCTGTAAGTAAGGTTACTTAGCATCAAGACCCACTTTATTACATTAGACTCAAGAAAAAGATAAAAACACTTAATAAACACTTTACACACTAACTCAATCCTAATCTACCCAATCTTGAGCTAGCTTGATTTGAAGTTGACCTTGTGGAGCTAAAACATTAGTAGGCAGGATAATTGTAGAAAATAGAAGTATTAGAAATGTCTGTTATCATAAAAAATATAATCTTTGAATCCAGATTTGCAACATATTTCAGATATAGTCCTATGAGGTTTCATGTAAAAGAGTTCATAGTCATGCAGTAGAATATTAAGCCTAGATAGTTAACTTCTCTAGTTCTCTCATAAGTGATACATAATCTATCTCAAATATCCTTTCTCATAGTGCATATAGAAACTTGTATGAAGTCTTCATGTTTTAATGCACAAAAGATACAATTCAAATATTTAGCATCTAACTGTACGAATTCCCTATCCTCATAACTCCATTTAGTAAAATGAATATCAGTTTTAACACCATTAACTATATGAAATGAAACTGAATAACCAATTTGAATCATATGCTAAATTCTATAGTCAATTGATTGTAAAAAAGTAGACATGTGTATTTTCCAGAAATCAAAAGGGATATTATCAAATAGTGGTTGACGAGTTATCAAATAACCCTTTGCAGTGTTACAATTATAAAATGAGCCATTGATCATTCTTCAAAACTTTTCTAAAACCTTATTTTTGAAACCCGCTCTAATACCACTAGAAAATTTGTGAAGGTTATTAAACCAGGAACTAGCTCGAGGCTCGCCAAGAAGTAGTGGGGGGGGGGGGGGGGGGGGGGGGGGGGGGGGGGGATGAATTGGTAATTTAAAAATTTTTCTTAACGTAACATAGTAATGATAATATCTTTGAAACAATTTCAAAAATTGGAAATTTAAAATTTTAATTACTTGTGGAAGCAAATAAGTTTATCAAAAATATTGATTTAAATATGATAATATCTTGATTTATAAAAATAAATAATAATCACCAATTTTCCCAAGCAGTTAAAATGGAAAAAAAAAAAATATAGTAAATATAATAGTACATAAAGAAAAAAATACACCAGAGATTTTTTATAGTGGTTCGGTCAACCTTAACCTACGTCCACTCCACGGAGTACTCCACTTTGAGAGTTTGCACTAAAATAAAGTGACTCTCCTTTTTTCTCCCACAGCGAGGTAGAAAAGCCTTTACATACTCACTTTCACCAAACCTGATGTAGTGGAGTGTCAGATGCTATGCCACCCACCTGGTGATGGTAGCAAACCTTGACTCTTTTTTCTCCATCTTAGAGAAGGCATAGAACCTCAGCTCATTTTTCCCTCTTGGAGAAGGTGGAGTACCTTAGCTCATTTTTCTCCCTCATGGAGAAGGTAGAGAATCTGAGCTCCTTTTTCTCCCTCTTGGATATGGGAAAGTTTCTCGAGAACTTGACATAGAAGCCTCTCTCCATAGAGAGCTTTTTAAAGACTCACCAAGGCAACAAGAGGAATAAGCGTGTAGCTAACCCAGAGCAACCGTGTAATCCCCTCACACTCCTTTTCTTTCATGCTCAGCCTCACCTTCCCCTTCCTCTCAACCCTGTATTTCTCAAAAGCTTCTTTCTTAGTGTACCTTCATCTGTCACATAATCTTCTCTTTCACTCAAAGGGAATCTTCAAAACTTGCTTAAGTATTGGGTTTTAAGAAACCCTAAAATGTTTAGTTAGTGATCTTTGTTCATACAGTATGATTTGAGTTTTATACAGTACGAATAGTTCAAAATTGCTCCCATCCAATACGATATAAATAGTCATTCAAACGAATTATTCAAATTTTATAAACACATCATATAGTACGATCAATAGATCATCTAGTATGATATGTTTTATTTCCTCTATTCATACAGTCAATTCTTGGGATGACTAAAAATCATCTCTGCTAATCATCTCGTATTATTCTCATTGTATAATATGGTTAGTTAATTTCAAGTAAGTCATCTTGTATGATATGAATATCATATGGTATGATTAGTTTAAAATTTATTATTTTGTTTGGTATGATTTTTGGGACAACCAAATTTCATCTCTACTAATTATTTGTTATAATCTATATCATACAATATGATCAGCTATAATTAATTAAATCATGATTTGATTGACTAATTATAAGGGTTAATTTTAATAAGTTTTCAAATATTCATACACTACGATTGACATCGTATAGTATGATAAGATCAAAAATTAAATTTCAAAATCATATTTAAATTAATCTAGCGACAATAGGCTCGAGATCGTACAATACAATTAGTTCATAAAAAATAAATTTTAATTATCTATTAAGCCCACTCTTTCTATACTGATCGTACAGTACGATGTTAAGTCATACAGTATGATAATTATAAAAATTCCAACATCTAAAATTTATATCACTCCCCCTCTATCAGTGTGTGCATAGTTACCCAATTGCATACGCTCTTATATTGTTAGACTCAAGAAATAGAAAATAAAGAATAATAAAATTACATACTTTATTACTTCGCATTCCTATTTTACCCATTCTTGAGCTTTTAGCAGCCGTGAGCAGTGCATGTCATACCAGTAAAGTTAGTGCTCACACACAAAATAAATATAAAAAATATTTAGCTAGAAAATTAATAATTCAAATAATAATATTTGTGATCATCAAAATCACATACTAGGGATCCTAGATTGCAAAAAAATTCCCACCAACTTAAGCTATTGATTGTCCTCAAGTAATGTGACTTCACTTTTGATAAATTCATTCTTAATAATAAAAATGAGTATTAAAATGATTGAATGTAGGAAAATACTTCACTAATTTATGTTAGTTGAAATATGTCAAAGGTTGACAATTTAAATTAAATAAATCAATAATAAATATTCCAATTATTTATTTCCATTAATATTCATACTAAGCTTTTCTACAATATGTATATGTGCATTTTTTGACTACTTAGTTAGATTGAATGATTTATCATTTAGAAAATAATTTATACTTCAGTTCATTTTTTAATTCATTTATAAACAATAATATTTATAAAAATACTTACATTCTCTTTGTTTAATTTAATCTTAGGTTCTTTAGAATTTGAGCTTTTTTAGGTACCAATTCTTATTTTTTTTGGTACTATGTTTTTTAAAACTTTTTTTCTCTTTTTCTCTCTCTTTTTTTTTTTAAACGTTTTGGAGTACCTTAGCAATGTTGTTGAATACCAAACTGCTTTGTTCCTTCAAGTAACCTAAATTTCATTTAATTAAGGGTTGTAATAAGGCTTCCCAAAGACATACTTAGTTTATATAGAAAATTTAAATTTATTTTTAGTATTACCTTTTTTCTAAACTTAGTTAATCAATCCAAATATAGTAGTCAAGTGGCAAGTGAGTTTTCTAGGGGTTGAACCTAATATGACTAATTAACTTAGATTATTTGAATTAGTTGTTAATAAGATTGTTTTAATGTTAATTGTTTTCCTTTATTTATCCAATAAAGTACCTTAAGTGTTATATTTTTCTTATTTTAATCAATAAAATTCTGTAAGATTTTTAATAATAGAGTGAATGATTATCGAGTTAAATTGAAGTAGTAATAAGAAGCAATCATAAAGAAATATAAGCATGAACGAAATTATAAACAAGATAAAACATAATGCAGAAGACTATCATAAAACATTTAACTATATAAACTATCATGCAATAAAAGAAAGTGCTCCAAACATAACATGAGTAACCAAACACATAAGTCCATTCAACAACCATCTTCTTAGCATACATACTTAAAACTAATATAATACAAAGTAAACAAATAATAAATTTGGGTTTCCTCCCAAACATCGCTAAGTTTTAAGTCTTTAGTTAGACTCTGCCAACATATTTACTTAGGATGAACCAACTCAACAATATTCCTTTTACTATTTATGTCTCTTCCTGAGTAGTATTTTAACCTTTGACCATTAACTATAAAATTTTTGGAGGTCTTGCTATCATTAATCTTTACAGCTCCATATGGGAACACCCTAATTACAATGAATGGTCTTGACCACTTGGACTTAAGTTTTCTAGGAATAATTTCAATCTAAACATACATAGTAGTACATCTTTTTCCAACGATGAATTCTTTATTAAGAAGCTTATGATCATTCCATCTTTTCTTTCCTCTTAATATACCCTAGCAATTTCATAAACTTCACTTCTAAACTCTTTTACTCAAATAATAATATTAATCTCCTTTCTTCAGCTTACTTAAGATTAAAATTTAATTCATTTACTGCTCAAAATTCCTTATCTTCTAATTCCATATGTAGGTGAAAAGATTTTCCAAATACCAAATGATCAAAAGACATTCCAATGGTTGTTTTATAAGTATTCCTATAAGTCCATAATGCATCATCTAACTTTAAAGCCTAATCTTTCCTATTTGGGTTTACAATTTTTTTAGAATTCTCTTGATCTCCCTTTTACTGATTTTAGCTTGGCCACTTGTTTAAGGGTGTTAAGCTTTTTCAACCCAAAGTTGAATACTAAATTTTGCGATCAATTCTTCCACTTTGCTATCACATAAGTGACCCCCATCGTTGATCAAAATTCTAGGCATGTCAAAAATTTACAAAATATATTTTACTTTAAAATTTTAAGCACTACTTGAAGATGTTTTTTGGGAGTTGTATCTCTTTCAATACATTTGGAAACATAATCAATAGCAACCAAGATATATTAGCATCCATGAGATAGGACAAATTGACCCATATAATCAATTCCCCAAATATTAAATACCTCAACTTCCAACACATGATTTAAGGACATTTCATTTCTTCTAGAAAAAATGTCTACTCACTAACATCGATAACATTTTCTAACATAAACATTAACATCCTTAAATAGGATAAGACAATAAACTAATATTGAAGTTGTTTACATTCAATTATAAATCCTCTAAAATGCCCTCCATAATGTAAATCTTGATATTCCCCATTTAGGGTCTATTTCTTTAACAGTGACACATTTTCGAATGATTGGATCATTGCATTTTTAAAAGATATATAGCTTAACTAAAAAGTAAAAAACTTGGCATCATGCATAAACTTTTACTTTTGAGATGATAAATAAAAGTAACTATATCAGCATACTATGGGAAATAACTCAAACATAATGCAAATAAAAACTCATTAGGGAAGAATCCAAAAATATTAGATTCATGCAATTTAGATTCTTCCAATGCAAATATTGAAAAATGACCATCAACTTGGTTATCAATACCCTTCTTATTCAGGATTTATGCATCAAATTTTTATAACAAGCATATCTACCTCACTAATCTATGCTTTGATTCTTTTTTATTTCATAAGATATTTGATTGTAGAATGATATGTATAAAATAAAATCTAACTATAAATCAAATAAGATTTTTATTTATTAAAGGCAAAGATAATTGCTAGTAGTTTTTTTTTTTTTTTTTTTTGAAGTGTTATAATCACATTGAGACACATTTAAACTTCTACTAGCATAGAATATTGCAGGACACATATAATATTCATTTTAACCTAAAATAGCTCAAACAACATAATCACTTATATTACACATAATTAAAAAGGTAACGACCAATTAGGTACAACAATAATAGTTGTAATTATTACTTTTTATTTTAATACATTAAAGCCCTCAATATATGTAGTATCAAACTCAGAGGGGTTATCCTTCTAAAGAAAATGACAAGTGGCTTGGTAATATTAGAGAAGTCCTTAATGAATCTCTTATAAAAACTAGCATGCCATAAAATGCTCCTAATGCCTTTCACAGAAGTGGGTGGTGGTAAATATTTTATAATTTGAACTATAGCCTTATCCAACTCTGAAACTTTTCTCAAAAACTTGGTATCCTAGCACTATCTCTTCGGTAACCCATAAATTTATACTTTTTCTAATACAATGCTAGATTTATTTTTATACATATTTTAAGTATATTACTCAAATGATCTAGGCAAGAATAAAAGTTAGTTCCAAATAAAAAAAGTCATATGTAAATATTTTAATTCCCTGCTATATGAAATCTAAAAAAATAGACATCATGCAGTGTTGAAAAGTTGTAGGAGCATTGAAAAGTAAGAAAGGCAAGAAAGGCATCCTTCTAAATGAAAATATCCCAAATAGACTAGTGAAATTGATCTTGTACTAATATTCAGGTGCTATAAGAATCTATTGGTACCTTGAATACCTATCAAGGAAATTAATAAAAGGATGTTTTGTCAATCTATCTAACATCTAGTTAATAAAGGGTAGGGGAAATTTTCATTTATGGTGGCTTTATTCAGCTTTCTAAAATCTATATAAATCTTATATCAAGTCACTATCCTAGATGTAATTAAGTCATTAAGTTCATTGTACACAATAGTCAAGCCACTCTTCTTTGGGACATAATGAATAGGACTCACCTAGACACTATAAAAAATTGTATAGATAATTCGTGCATGTAACCATTTAAGTATCTCTTTATTAACTACTTCTTTCATGAGTTAGGTTAAGTCTCCTTTGGGAAATACTCCATCAAATTCTTTTGAATGCATAAGAATGGACTAATTCCCTCAATATTTTCTATTATCTATCCAAAAGCTTTCTTATAATCATCTAGAAACCTAATAAACTAGCTTGCCTGATCCTCTCCTAAATTTGCAGAAATAATTATAGGCAAAGTTGAATTTTTATTTAAGAAGGCAAACTTAAGATGACTAGGTAGGGCCTTAAGCTCTAAAAAAAAATTCCTTGTCAATAGAAGGTCTCAACTCTCTTCCTAAAGATGAGGTACTTAAAGTTTCATACTTCTCCCAAAAAAACCTAGGGGTTTCACTAATAACATTTATAGATTCTCCTAGTCTCTCACAAACTTCAACATCACTCCCAATTTTATCCAAAATTCTATCAAATGGTAGATCCTCCCTATAATCCTTCGCAATAGCTTCTTCCAAATAAACTAAAAAATACTCATCTTTTCTATCATTAGGAACTTCATAGACTTAAGAACATCTATAGTAACCTCTTGGTTATGGATTCTCATGATAAGCTCACCTTTTTTAACACCAATTATAGCCTTACCTGTAGCTAGAAAATGTCTGCCTAAGATAATGAATTTTTTCCTGCCCTCCTCCAAATCTAAGATAATGAAATCTATAAGGTAAATAAACATATCTACTTCAATAAGTAAATTCCTTACCATACTATTAGGATTAGTAAAAGATATATCTCCTAGTTGAAGGTTGACAGTGGTAGGCTGGGCCTCTGCTAAATCTAACCTCTCAAAAATGAAAGAAGACAAAAGATTAATTCTAGCACCTAAGTCACATAGAGCTATGCCATATAAATTTGACTCCTATAACAATTGGAATGGTAAAGCTACCAGGATCCGTTAGCTTTTTAGTGAGTTTTCCTTGTAAGATATCATTATAATCCTCAATCAATACTACAATTTCAAATTCCACAAGTGGTATATTTTTATTATGGCTATTTTTCATATAGTTTTTATAGGTATGAATCAATTTTAAGGTTTATAATAAATTATATTAATAGTCAAGTTCTTAAGCATTTCAAAAATTCTTGAAATACTCCAATGTAAATTTTTCTTGATCAATCTTCAAGGAAAAGATTGTGGTAGCCTCTCTACAACTTTCCTAATTGGTTTTTCAACTTTATTTTTAAGCTCAACTTACTCTTTAGGTGGGTCAATTATTGAAGGATCTTTTACAACTAATTCATTCTCAGGTTGATACATAACCTTATGGGGTCTCTAAATTCCATACCAATCCTTAATTGGATGATATTGCACTGCTCCTCAAGTTTTATATTAGTAGCACAAGGAAAAATAACATGGGTCTACTATTAATTGAACTAGCTAGTTTCCCAATTTGAGTTTCTATATTCCAAATGATAGTAATTTGATTTTATAATTGATTCCCAGTCTTAAACCCTTACTCCTCCAAATATGTCATCTTATATTTTAATTGATTATTCCCAGTCGCGTGAGTCACCTCCAACCGAGTGCCACCTTCGTCGTCTTCGTACACTGCCTCCTTTGTCTTTGTTCATCGCCTTGGCCGTAAAAAATGTTGTAAGTTTTTCTATAGTCTACCTTTATCTTTTTAGTTTGGTCATGGATATTTTTTGTAGATATTTTGAAGAGATTGTACCATGGTGTATGCATTTTGTTGATGATATTCTTCTAGTTGGTAAGACTAGAGAGGGAGTTGATGGTGAAATAGATGTGAATACTATTAGTAGAATTCAAGTTGGTTGGTTAAAGTGGAGGAAAATGTTGGGCTTATTATGCGATAAAAAATTTCCCCTCAAACTTTTTGTAAAATGTTATAAGATGGTGGTGAGACATATAAAGCTTTATGGTGTAGAATGTTAGTCATTAAAAGAGAAGCATAACATTAAGTTAAGTGTTTGCAGAGAGGAGAATGCTCATGAGTGGCTTTACTCTTAGAGAAAAGATATGAAATGAGTATATACATGAAGAGGTTTGAGAAGCTCCTATGGAAGATAATATTAGATAGAGTAAGAGAGTTACCTTAGATGGTTTGGTCAAATAAAACGACAACCTCCCAATGACCCAATTAGGAAAGTAGAAGTGCTAGATTTGGCTTATGTTAAGAAAGGTAAAGGGTAGGCCTAAAAAGACTTGATCTAAATATATTAGGAATGAACTTTTTAATTAGATTTAAATGAGAATTTATGCTTAATAGAACACAACGGAGAAAAAAAGGACTCACGTAGTTGACCCTACATACCGGGATAAATTCTTTAATGTTGTTGTTAATTTGTTGGACTTCTACTTAGATTTAAATGGAATTATAGTAGAAGTCCAAAAGACAGTGGAAATAGAATTCTTAAATTGGTTCAAAAATATGGTCTATATTTCTATTATTCATTTCTACTAATTTATCCTAATAAGTTAATATAAAAGTTAATAAACATGCTACTAACATACCAATATTTGATCAACCAATCAGGTCGACACTCAAGGTAGTGATTTGCAGTATCAAGAACTACATTATCTAGCTTATGGACCGAATAGATTAGTAAACTATTGGCCAATTTTTTTGGTTAATGGCTACAAATTCTAAGCAAAATCTTGGGGTGAAGGTAGAAAGATAGATAATTCTGGTGTTTGTGCAAGAGGGAACACCCATACATGTGATGATTCTGAATAATACGGGGCATTGCAAAAATATTACAGTTGAAATATCTAGGTGACTAGTACAATTTGTATATTTTCAATTGTTATTGGTTTGATCCAATGTAGAATAAAGGTATAAGAGTATATCCACTTTACGGTATAATAGATGTATTTTTGTCGGTACAGTTCCATCAAAAATTTCGATAGACAAAATGTTGGGAAGTCCAAATTTGAATGACAAATTTGGTTGCATAATTTTATCGACTCCTGCAAATCCGTCGGAAGTATCTCTGGTAGAAAACATCCGCAGGAACAATGTTTCTGACGCTCGTTTTACCATCGACCAAATTTATCTCGCAATCCACAAGAAATGCAAAAAATTCTAAAAAATATTATCATTATGCGACGGATTTAAGCTGCCTGAAATATAAGTTTTTCCTATAGTGCTAGGTTATTCCTGATCTTGTTTGGGTTCAGCCTTCTCTAAACCTTGAGTCTTTTTATTTTTTATTGTTACTTTTGTAAAAGTCATTTTTATCACTAAGTTAAACAACAGGGGTCCCTTAGTGGATCTAATATGCATGCATAATCACAAACCATAAATAATATGATGAAATGCAAGAAAAACTAAATTAAAAGAACTTTAAAAATGCTCAATAGATGAACAAAATAAAAGAAAAAACTCACAATAATAACAAAAATAAAAGAAAGATTAAATAGTCTGCTTTTTTTAACAATATAGAGAAGTAATTAAGTTAAGCATAATTTTCCCTAACAACGGTGTTTAAACTTGATGGAAGAAAATGCTATTACTTTTTTTAAATTGCTATGCAAATACATGTGTTAAATAAGTAGCAAAGCGAAAAGTAAAATTTTGATCTCATGAGGAAAATTGTATCCTGCGAATGTAGTTAGTACTGTCTACAACTATGAACAAAGTTTATTCTACTGAAGAATGATGAAATTGGTTATGTAGCAAACTACTATAATTCCTGAAATAATGATTTAATCAAAGTAAAATATTGTATACACTTATGATATTGAATGTTGCAATATTTTCCTAAGCAGATTCTTCTAGGTATGTTATGAATGCGAGCAAATGCTCCCTTAGATCTCCGTAGAGCTTGTTAGAGTGTAAAATAAGGCTCTAACCTTACTCAATGATTTTATCTACATAGAGATCAAAAAAATATTCATCAGATATCTAGGTATGAAAAACTTTCATTTCAATCCTCCTATTTATTCAATCATTCCACCATCAAGGTAATGAATCTGACTAGGTTTTAAATTCAAACATGGTCATTGCATAAACTAAACTTAGATTGCGAGTGATTGAAAATAATATTAATGCATTTTATTTACTAGAGCCTACATAAAGAAAAAGATGCTACATTCACATTATACGTCCAAAAAAAAAAAAGAATTAGCCAGTCATAGACATGTGTTAAAAAAAAAAATAGAATTCATTATGTCAACTATAATATAAGATACAAGATTTTAGGTGGAGAAAATGTCACCGGGAATGACCAATCAATTACAACAAAAAGATGCTCCTCTAGTTGATTTCCCTTGAGCACAATCATTCATTATGCTTAACTCCCACTCACATTACTATTATGTACAATAAATTGATGACCATCCCTTAGGAATTTAAAAATAAAACTATTTATACTTAGGACAAACTGAGATAGGCACCATAGTGCTTGGAATCACGATGTTACATAAATGAAGTTGCACCTCGACGTTTAATGTTCTGGCTCCATCATAATGTTAGGCTAAATCGATGTTATGCTTTAACTCCCTTACTATAGTGTTGCATGTGATTTTGAGCCGCGATGCTACCTTAATAATATTGAATCTAAAGGTCTTCGTTGGCAAAACCAAAACCTTATAAGACTTGTGAAAGATCAAGTACAAAAAGATGAGAGAGAGAGAGAAACCAAGACCATATAAGACTGCTTCCTCATCTACAAGAAAAATTATTCTGTTCGGAGTCTAAATGTAGCTCTATCTCCAGTGTAGAATAAGACTTGGATTTCTTAAGACTCGACGACCCGACTCAATCTAGTTATGAAAATTTTAAAATAGCGCTAGATCACTTATATTTTTATGTTTTTAAAAAATTAAACCACAAAAGCTCTCAAATTAAACCATTGATTTATGTATTTTTTGTGATACATATTCTATTAGAATGTATTCATACAAAATAGATATATTTATAGACTCCGTCGAGTACATTGGACTCTTATGGGTATGGCCATTGGCTATAAGACCTTAACGAGCAGCTTGGACCCTTGGTTGGGTAGAATGTCTTCCAAACATCTTCATTGCATGTTCATTTAGAATTACTGTTTGCATTATAGCGAGTCATGCATATGCATAAAGAACCTTAGGTTTTCTTTATTTGCAGTGCATCATTTTTATTAGAAAAAATATCTTTGTCACGTAGTTTCTTTAGTTTAAGGATTTTTTTTTTCTCAAATTTTGATCTGAATAAATTTTAAATTTTAGTTCAAGTTAAGTATACTATATAGATACTTATCCAATTTTTATATTTTAATGATTTCAAAATAAATCTAAGTATTTATGAACTCATTTGACTAAATTTTGAAAAGAAAATTCCAATATAATTTTCTCAATTAGGCTTCACTTGGATTGTTTTAGATTAATATTTTTTCCGTGCATTAAAAAATTTTTTATAATAAAGTGTAATTTTTAGAAAACAGTAAAAAAAATTATTTCAAATAAAATCTTAGATGATTCTTTTGCCAATCACAATGTATTTGCCCATCAAGAATGAAAAAAGCATGAGTTAGATCTTTGCATTAAACTGGTATTTGAAATTAAAAAAACATATTATTTAATTAAAATTAAAATTAATAATTTTATTACAATTATTTTCTGATAAATTAAATGAGGTAATTAAACGTGTATTAACTAGTATTATTAATTTGGGGTGTAAGATGCATAGAAGAAATATATTATATGTTTGAAAGTTGTAAGAACAAAAATGCAATAAATTCATAATACAGATTTTGTAAGGATATAATAAGAGAATATGCTAACTAAACTCTACACCCTGCCGTGTAAGATATGAACTTTTATTTGGTCCGGTGAAAGGATGTAGAGCTACGTTCGGCCGGCACTAAATCACGCCATGTAGCAGGCACAAAATCACATATTTGTCGATTTTGCTCGGCAATAACGAGAAATACCATTATGTGAAGATAAATACCAAGCAATACCGAGTAATACCGATCAACACCGAGCAATACCGAGTTTTTTCTAGAAAAACTAGGTATTGCTTTGTATTACTCGGTATTGATCTTCACATAGCGGTATTTATTATTATTGTCAAGCAATACCTAGCAATACCGAACAAATACAGAATAACTTAGTGGTCGATTAAGATGTGATGTGTCGGGACTGAATGATTAGAATAGTTGGCAGCAATGTCGGCCACCAGAACGTCGGTGCTCTTAATTTCACCCATGTGGGGTTGTCCTTATTGTCTCAAACATGTTCTCTGGGCCTATTTTGAAGATGCTGTAAATTTGAAATTAAAATATCTATTAATTGGCTAAAGAACCCCACAGCAGAATTCAGCATTTGTAAGCATCATAACATGTTGTTTGGTTTAGTCCAAATTACATGAAATTAAAATAATAAATCAGATAAAATCGAAAGAAAGATTTTAAATGAAATTTCAAATTATATATGGAATTCTTAATATTTCGATAATATATAAATAGAGCAACAAAGCACCAGTCAATCAGGTGCGGAGTTAAAAAATTTTTTATTTGTGGGGACAAATTAATCAATTTGAATATACTCCTAATATTTTTTCAGTGACTTTTTTTTTTTCCATTCTATTTAAATAGTTTAAAGTGAAATAAAATTTTGATCTTTTAAGAATATTAATATTCATTTCATATATTCTATTAGTTTGTACAGATAAATCTATTATTATCTTATTTAATTTTAAATATTTACATATTAATTTTATAAAGAGAATAATTTATCAAAGACCGATTTTGATAAATTGTTATGTCTTTGCAAGGAACAATTATTACGTCCTCCGACCGGACGTAGAGGAACGTCCGGTCGGAGGCAAATTCCCGCCAAATACCGAGTTGTACCGAGTAAACACCGAGCAATATCAAATAATAACGATGAATAACATCATGTGAAGACCCAATACCGAGTTTTTTCGAGCTATCTTGAGCAATACCGAGTTATACAAAAGTTGTACCGAATTTTTCCTAGAAAAAAACTCGGTACAACTCGGTATTTCTCGATATAGCTCGGTATAACTCGGTATTGGTCTTCAAAGAGCGGTATTCATCATTATTATCAAATAATACCTAGTTGTACCGAGAAAATACCAAATTTTTTGGCGAAAATTTAGCTCCGACCGGACGTTCCTCTACGTCCTTGCACCGGATGTAATAAAAGTTCCTTTGCAAGGCTGATAAGATTTTGAGGGATGAATCTTACAAGAAATATGACATTCCTTTGGGTTGGGGGCTCTGGTGCTAGTGTAGGTCTTGAGTGCCCCTACACTGCTCCTGCTAATGCCGTTCTACTCAAAAGCACATCATTATAGTGATCTAGTTGAATAATTTTGATTATTTTAAATAAATCCATTTTAAGAAATTTGGGTCATTACTATCTCACCACCATAGAAAAATATCTTCCTGAGTATTTTCATAATAGAACTATTCATCAGTCATACTAATCATAGCACATATCAATCTTAAAAATTATATCATATATTTGTGTATGCAATACATATACATGTATACAAGAATGCAACTCAATGCTTTTATCGACTACCCAAATTTTTTTCATCTCGTAAGCACTAGTTACTATTTAATTCTTCCAACGACTATTACTATGATACCACTTTTGACACCCCAAAATCTAAATTAGAATTATTATAAATCTCTTTATCATTTAAATTAATGACAAGAACTTACAATTTAAATTCATGTTATATAAATAGTGGAAAAAATTAATGCATGTATATTTATTTAATATATGCAACATATATAAGTCCAAAATGACATACATACAATAGACATGAAATGCAACAAATAATAGTACATCACCACAAATACAATATGGTTGACTACAAAAGAATAAAAGAATGATCAACAATTGTATGAAGAAACTTATTTGTGATGCCCCATAATCTAAACCAGAAGTTTTCCACATCCATGTATCATTTCAATCAATGACCAGAGCTTAAAAGTTGAATTCAGAAACTATAAAAGAGTAGAAAACATAAAGGCAAGTACATTTATTTAATATCTACAACTAATACAGGTCAAAAATGGCATATGTACAATACCCATGGTATGCAACTAATAATACATCACTGTAAATGCATCATGAATATGAAAGAACAAAAGAATATACAGTAGATGAATAAAGAAACTTCAGCCTGCAGCTCAAAAAATATCAATTTACAGGATCCTTAACCTTGCCTGAAAACTTGTAAAAATCATATAGTAAGCACATAACTCAACAAATAACTAGTATTTACAATTAAATTAATGATCCAAAGTAACATTCAAATAATCATATAACTGAAGAACATATAATTGACAGAGAGAGCAATATATGTAAAATATACATATCAGAAGCACCTTCAACCAGCCTTGTCAATTTTGTTATATACATTCATCAGTCATATCATATATCGTGTAAACCAATCTTATCATAAGTATCCTATCAGTCCGACTACATAAAAGTCATGTTTCTTATATCATTTTGATCACTACATCATTCTTAATGGTCAATCAATAGAATTTTTCACTCAATCATATCACTCTTTAATCATATCAAACATCTATCATATCAGTTAATCAACCTATCAAATTTTATTAGTGTTTTTAACATATACTAATAGAATTTGTACTCTTATCATGTATCAGATATGCTATTGAGGGACTCTCACATTACATGTTGTAGCCCAATTCATTTAGTAAATAAAATAATTAGAGATGGATTACAAAAAAATCAAACTCTCCATACTAGTTTATGTAAATACTTCTAATGTGAGATATGTAAGGTGATCACATGTAAATGTTTGTAATGCGAGGCATGCTTGGAAATTGTATGTAAATGTATATATGGTGAGACTTTTAAATAGAACACAAAAGTAATACCTTTAAGTTAATAATAATGACCTTTTGTTACCTTTCGACATTTATTTGATAATGTCTTCTATCAAACATTCTCATTTTTTATGCTTTTTTTTTTTTGAAGAAAATGCCAATAGCATTAAATCGAAAGAAAATTAAAACCTAATGAAGATAAGCCAACCCATCACATTCCTCCTTTAAAAAAGATAAAAAAACGAAGGAGGAATTCTAATGCTACTAATGTCATCTCAAATAAAATCGCTAAATAAAGCAAAGTTAGCACATAAATCGGCTAATTTATTACGATTTCTATTAGATAAATTGAAAATAACTTATCACATTTTTTGGTGCTTACTGGCCATTTTGTGATGCAGTTTCTCATTACATGAGTAAGACTGAGTTTGATAAATTTCTATGTCTTTGCAAGCCAGATAAGCATTTGAGGGATCGATCTTATAAGAAAGATGACATTCCTTTGGGTTGGCGGGGTGCTTGTGCAGGTCTTGAGAGCCCCAGCACTGCTCCTGCTAATGTCGTTGTACCAAAAAGCACATCATCATTGTGATCCTATTGAGAAATTTTAGATCTTTAAAATAAATCCATTTTAAGAAATTTGGGTCATTACTATCTCGCTATAATAGAAAAATATCTTCCTTAATATTTTCATAATTGAACTATGCATCGGTCATACAAATCATATCATATATCAATCTTAAGAATCAAATCATATATTCATGTATGCAACTCATATACATGAATACAGAGATGCAAAATTCTCCTCTAATAAGAGAGTTATATACTAGAGAGAGAAAAAAAAATGCTTTTTTGAATTCTTGTTTTCCGACAACTGGTGCGCCACTTCGATGACGGTGGAAGGCCGTCGGCCTCCATCTTCCGATGTTGGAGATGGACAAATCTCATCATCTTCATCTGTTACAATCCTTTCTCGTCTGAATCTAAGTTTGTCTCCCCCAGTTATCGAAGAAGCAAATTTGGTGTTCGATAATGAGTCTAAGCTATGATTCAAATATGCAAATTCTTTGGTGATTAATGAAGGCGGGTATATTCCTCCAAAAAAATAAGAGGAATATATCGACAAAGGAAAGAAGATTCTGTCGGATGCCACATTGTTTCAAAATTATGGAAGTCTTCAAAGAGATGTTATAGATGAATAGGGTCCATTCTATGGTGTGGATTTAGAATCTGCATCAATTTTTAAACAGCTGATTTCGAATGGAGTTTCCAAGGACTCATGTAGATCAGAGGTAAATACTTGTGGTGCTTGTATTATTGATTCTTCTCGGGAGGTAGATAAATCTGACTTCGTTAATTTCATTGTGATGGGGACAACTAGTGATGTAATGCAATCAAAAGAGGATTTGTTGAAGGTCTGTGACTATGTTTCTGCTGATTTGGGAAACTGCAAAGCAGTTGAAAACTTAGCTCCTGTTAATCCTCTCAAAATAAAAAATTCTATCAATGTTTGGAATAGAAAGCCAAACTTTAAACCAAATAACTTTGATTATGGTGAAAGCTTTTCTGAAAATGGTATGGAGAAGCTGCACCTACAAAGTGAGGTAGAAAATACAAACAAATTACAAAAGTCTTTGGTGGCTAAGGTGTTTGGAGACAATGTTCCATACCATGTAATTGGAATGGAATTAAGAAGGCAATGGAATCAGTTTGGAAGGTTTCATATGACCTTGCTTGGTATGGGGTGGGTAGTATGTGTTTTTGAAGATCCAAATACTTTGGATTTGGTTTTATCTAGCGGACCTTGGTATGTGAATGTGAATATCATAGGCCTGGACAAATAATCACCCTCATTTCAACCTTCTTCTCTAAAAGGGTTTACAACAGTGGTTTGGATTAGAATTCCTAATCTTCCATTGCAAAGTTGGGATAAAATTGATGTGTGCAGGATTGCTTCTAATGTTGGAACTCCTGTTTTGATTGATGAAAACATGTTTCAAAGGGGAAGGAGGGAATTTGTCAGAATTTGCATAAGAATTAAGCTTGAAGATAAACTCCCATTGGGAGTTTCGGTGGAAGGAGTATCAGGCAAATTTTATCAAAAAACTGAATATGAAAAAATCCCAACTATTTGCTTTAATTGTGGAAGAATTGGTCATTTGGAGAAAAATTACTTTGAAGTGGATATGGAAGCTATGAAGGAATCTAATGTAAGAAAAAGCTCAAGTGAAGGGAAGGATTTATCTAACAATGTCAGCTCTAATGTTGTTTCAGAGAGGGGAGAAGCTAGCAAAGTTATCAAAGAAGGCTATGGACCATGGGTTCACATGAGCTCTGGGAAGAAAAAAATCAGGAATATTAAGTTCAAAAACACTTGGACTAGGCCGGTATCGAGAGAGATTAACATGGTTGGAAAAGATGTTACTTTGAAATGTATAAATGTGGAGGATGACAGGAATTCTAGAAATAAAATAAGTGGGAAAGAAAATGTTGAAGCTCAGATCGGAGAGGTGCTTGCTGAGGCAATTCTTGAAAGTCCCTGTTGTAATGAAGATTCTAGGTATAATGAGAGCTCGGTTGGTAAGGGAAAAACTTCTCTTAATTTTGATTGTATTCCTAGTAATAACAATCAATTTGAAGTATTAAACAACATGGTTGAGGAAGAGGAGGAGGTGTTAGCAAAGACGGATGTTTTGAAGTCTACATAAATTTCAAATTCAAAGAATGAAGATGGCAAGGATGTAAAGACAGTGGATGCAGAAGCAGATGTGGGCATGATGTACAATCCTAAAGAAGGATCTAGCAAAAAAAAAGAAAAAAGGTTCAAAGCAACTTAAGAGCTTGGGACCCATTAAATTGGTGCCAAGGAATAGGAGAATGGAGAGGGAAGTGAAGGAAATGTTGGGGATTCTATCCCCTCAAGTTCAATAATGTCTTCCATTGGGTTTTGGAATTGTAGAGGAGCTAGAAAGTCTAAAGCTTCTCTAAGGAGTTTATTAGGGATAATAGAGTTTTCTTTCTTGGTTTGGTTGAAACCAAATTGTCTATGGTTGACAAGAAGGTTGTTAGTATGATGTTGGGTGATGAATGGGATTTTTTTCATGTTCCTTCAGAAGGGTTATCGAGAGGCATTTTGGTGTTATGGAAACATAACATGGCTTCTTATAATGTATTGGAAGATTCTTCTGAAATGTTGGTTGGTTATCTCAATGTTTATAACAAGGGCTTATGGAGGATTGCTATGGTCTATGGGAGCATGGATGTCTACAAAAGAAGATATTTATGGGAAAGATTGGAAAGTCATTTATCAAAAGATATAACCATTATAGTGGGTGGAGACTTCAACTGCTCGTTATGCAAGGAGGAGAAAAAGGGGGAAGAAGGTTCATTTTTTCCCTTGGCCCGAAGGAAATGAAGACCTTCATTTCTTGTAATGACTTGTATGAGGTGGCATGTGTTGGACCAAAATACACATGGTGCAACAACAAGATAGGTGCTGAAAGGATTCTTGAGAAACTAGATAGATGCTTACTCAATTCTGCAGCTTTTAACACTTCTCATCGGTTGGTGGCGAGGCATTTGGCTAGAATTACATCAAATCATTGTCCTATTTTATTAAACCTATTTGAGTTCAAACATTCTCTCAAGAAGATGATAATATTTGAAAATGTTTGGACAACAATTCCAGCTTCATTGGCAATGGTAAGGGGCTCATGGAGAAGGAAATCTAATGGGAATCCAGCACAAATTTTAAATTAGAAAATGAAGATGACACTTAAAGATTTGTTTTATTGGAGTAAAGCTAAATTTAAGGCTTTAAATCAATCTAGAGATGCTTTGAGAGAGGAAATTCTGGTTCTGCAAAACATAGAAGCTTAGGACGAGTATCTATCAGAGGAAAACTGATGGCTTTTGAAGGTGAAAATGGAGGAGTTCAATACAATTTTGGCTTGGATTTGCACCTGGTGGAGGCAGCGAGCTAAGGTTAAATGTCTCGTAGATGGAGATACCAACTCAAGATTTTTTCAAGCTTATGTAAGTGCAAGGAGAAACGTAAATTTCATTCACATGATAAAGGATAATAACGGGTTGATGATTGAAGAGCATCATCAAATTGAAGAGGTTTTATTCAATTACTTCAAGGAAAATGGAAAGAAAGGAGCTGCTCATTGGAGGGTTGGCCTAACCCGTGGAAAACTCTAAATGATGAAGATAGAAGATTGCTGAGCAAGGAATTTGTATTTGAAGAACTGGAGTTGGTTATCAAGCATAAGGGAATATTGCTCTGGGACATGATGGTATGTCATATTCTTTTTTTAAATCATATTGGCATATTATTAAGCATGATTTATGGAATGCTTATGAACACTTCTTCAATTATGGGATTACGGATGAAAAGTGGAAAGACACCATCATAGTGTTGATCCCTAAGGTCAAAAACACATTGTCTCCTTCTAATTTTAGATCAATAAGTCTTTGTAATTTGGTTTATAAAATTGTGGCAAGGATGCTTTTAAATAGGTTGTTGTTTGTCATTCCTAAAATAATTTCGGAGGAGCAAGTAGCTATTTTGAAAGGGAGCTCGTTCTCAGATCATGTGTTGGTGGCTCATGAAATCTTCCACAAGTTTAGGCATTCAAAATCATCTAAAGGTTTAGTCTCATTCAAGATTGATATGGAGCAAGCTTATGACTCAATGGGGTGGCCTACCATGGTTAAAGTTATGGATGATTTTGAGACCCCTTTAAAGTTTGCTAATCTTGTTTTGGAATGTGTTTATAGTCCTAAATTTTCTTTACTTGTCAATGGGAACTACTCCAACTAGATTGAAGCTAAGAGTGGATTTCACCAAGGTTGTCCACAATCGCCTTTCTTGTTTATCATGTGTGCATAACTTCTTTCCAATGCTTTTCTTTATATGGGTAATTCGGTTGGGATTGGCATTTCCAATAAAGGTCCTAAAGTATCACTTTTACTTTATGTTGATGATATAATCATCTTCTCTGGAGTAAAAATTAAAAAGATCAAGGAAATCAAATGCATCCTTATGGAATTTTGTGAAAGGACTGGACAAAAGGTGAACATACAAAAAATCTGGAATTCTTTTCGGGAAATCGAAAAGGAGAAAGAGGAGAAAAGCAATAAGTAGAATCATGGAATTCAAGGAATTCAAAGAATTCTCTTATTTGGGCATCAAGGTGGCTCTAAGGAGAATGGTTAGAGCTGATAACCAATTCATATTAGATAAAGCATTGAGTATGTTAAGTGTGTGGGGAGGAAAGTTCATCTCCTTGGCTGGAAGAATTACATTGGTTAAATCAGTTTTGCTCTCATATCCAACCTTTCATTCAACTCTCTCTTTGGTTCCAAAGCAGGTTTTGAATGAAATTGATAAAATTTGTAGAAGATTCATATGGAATAAAAATGATGGAGGAGTTGGTCTTCATTATGTGAGCTGGGAGTTATTGTGCAGTCCGAAGAGATTGGGTGGGCTAGGTATCAACTCTTGCTCTAAAAAAGTAGAACCTTTAAGAGCAAAATTGGCTTGGAAATATTGCCAGGAAAGAGAGTCATTTGCACATAAAATTTTGTTTTCCAAAATATGGTTCTTTCCTCGGTAGAGAGATAATAAACATAGAGCTGGTTCGGTGGCATGGAATTTAATATGCAATGGGGGAGAATTTCTTAAGCCAATAATCAAATGGAGGATTGTAGACGGAAAATCAATTAATGTTTTCCAAGATATTTTGTCAATACATTGGGAGGTGGTATTCAAAAAGTTGACAAACTTATATGCAATGGTGGTTGGAATGTCTAAGAACTTCAAAAACTCTTTGGTGAGGAGCTCGTGAAACTCATTTCATCTACTTAGATTTTGGATGAATATGATGAAGATTATTTGGAATTCATTCACAAAAATTCAGGTAAGACTATTTTAGCATTAGCAACGAAGTCATTGGGAGAAGATTATGCAGATTTTGCTTCTTAGGACTGGTTCAGAAAAGATAAAATAATTCCTAGAGTGGAAACATTTTGGTGGAGGGTCATTCATAAAGCTATTCCAACTAATCAATTTTTAAGCTATAGAAGACTTCAAGGATATGATATTTGTCCAAGAGGGTGTGAGGCGGTGGAAGACATTGATCATATTGTTTCTAGTTGCATAGAACTAAAAAAAGTTATGCAATATTTAAACAGTTGGGGGTTCAGCATTCCTTCTTTCAACTCTCTTGAATCTTGTTGTAAATGGATGGACAAACAAAATCAAATGATGGTCAAACTCTTTTGCAATTCAGTCTACTTATCATGGAAAGCTAGGAATTTGTATGTCCATGAAGGGAAGGTTACAAGTCCTATGATGATTGCAATAAATGTTGTAAGTTACTCTTTGGTACATAAGCCATTTATATGTTTGAACTCAGATATAGAGGATGTTAATCAACCATTGAGGTTATTGAATAGTTGGCATCCTCCTCCACCTGATTGGGTGAAAGTGAATATTAACGCTTCTCTATTGAATTCCTACAATGCAGGAATTGGTGGAGTTTTTCATGATCATAAGGGGAAACTCTTATTGGCATTTGGAAAGCTTTATGTTCATGTGGATATTTCTTCATTGGAACTTCAAGCAATCTTATCGGTCAAAGATGTGGTGAGTGATTAGATGTATGATTATAAAGGATTGATCATTGAAGGCGACAATAAAAATGTTATCAACTTTATTCAGAAAATGGTGGACAAAGGAGGAACCGATATGGGTGATCTTTTTTTATTAAAGATTTTAATTTTGTTATCTTTAATTGTGTTAAAAGGGAAAGAAATAAGTTAGCTAATCTTTGTACTAACTATACTTGTTTTAGTTCTTTTATTTGGGATGACGTTAGTTTAAATAAGATTCCTCCTTTTATCAAAATGTTAGAGGAGGAATCACCTGCTCTTAGGGTGTAATATCTTTTTTAGATTTCAATAAAGCTTCTTTGCTTTTCTTTCAAAAAAAAAAAAATGAATACATAAATGCAACTCAAAGCTTTTATTCCACATCCAAGTATCATTTCAATCAATGACCAGAGCTTATAAAATAAATTCAAGAACTGTAGAGAGTAGGAAACATACAGGCATGTACATTTATTTAATATCTACAACAAATACAAGTAAAAAATGATGTATGTAAAATAGACATGGTATGCAAATAATAGTACATCACTGTAAATACATTATGACTATAAAAGAACAAAATAAAGTATAGTAGATGCATAAAACTCCAGCATGCAGCTCAAAAAATCCCAATTTACATGATCCTTACCATTGCATGAAAACTTGTAAAAACTAAATAGTAAACATATAACCCAGCAAACAACTTGTATTTATAATTGAAGTCAATGCTCTAAAGTAACATTCATGTGATCATATAACTAAAGAACATATAATAGTCAGTGAGAGCAATATATATAAAATATACATATCAAATGCACCTTCAATCAGTCTTGTTAGTTTTGTTATATACATTCATCAGTCATATCATGTATTATATAAGCCAATCTTATCAGACGTATCCTATCAATCCGACTACATATAAGTTATTGCAATCCAGGATACCTAGTTTGTGATTTTGTTGAAGACACATATTATTATTTAAATAGTTGCTTTTCTCACCAAATATTTTAGATATTTCTTTTGTTTATGAGCATTAATGTTTTAGGTAAGATATACATCACTCAAGACTATTAAAGACTCAAGATTGTGCAGAATAGGATGTAAAATAGTTTGTAATTTTATTTTCCTTATTTCTACTTCTTGAGTCTGGCCACATTAGAGTGTATATAAATTGGATAACTATGCAGACACAAAGGAGGAGAGGAGAATATTTTTAAAAGTTAAAATTTTTTTAACATAATTGTACTGTATAATTTACCATCGTACTCTATAGTCTGATTATCTGAAATGGACTTAACAGCTCATTGAAAATTTTGTTTCTGTGGACTAATCATGCTATATAATCATGATCGTACTATATGATTTGTTACGATCTGAAAACCCTAGTCGCGAGATTAATTTAATTAAGATTTTGAAAATTGTTTTTTGAACTAATCATACTGTACGATGTAAATTGTATCGTACAAATATTTAAAATCTTGCTAAAATTAACTTCTATAATTAGTTAGTTAAATCATGGTTTAATTAATGATAGCTGATCATATTGTATGATCTCGATCAAACCTAATGATTAACAAAGATGAAATTTGGATGTCTCAAAGATTGTATGAAATGAAACCATGATTTTTGAACTAATTATATTATATGGTATTCATATCGTACTGGACTAATACTTAAAATCAACTAACCATACTGTACGAAGGAGACAATACGGGACAATTAATAGAGATGAGTTGTGATTGTCCAAGGATTCATCCCATATGAATATAAGAAATAAAATAGATTTAATTGGATGATCGTTGGATCATATTATATGATATGTTTATAAATCTTGAGCTATTTATTTGAACGACTATTCACAATGTACTGGATGGGACTAGTTTTGAACTAATCGTACTGTACAAACTAGGTTCATATTATACGAATAGTTATGATTAACTTGAATCTTTAGGGTTACTTGAAGCCCAAAACTTAAGCTATGTTTTAAGTTTCTCTTGAGTATGATGAGAGGAACATGTGACTGAAGGAGGAACTTTGAGATAGGAGCTTTTCAAAAGAAATCAGGGTTTGTGAGAGAAAGGAAAAGGTGAGCTTGAGAATAAAGGAGAAGTAGTGCATGGAAATTATATGGTTGGTCTGGGCTAGTTGTACCCATGCTCCTCCTATGGGCTTAGTGAATCTTTTGGTTGTTCCCTAAGGAGAGAGGATTCTTTATTCAGTCACCAAGGTTCTCTGCCTTCTCTAGGAGGCAGAAAAAGTAGTTGAGATTTTCTGCCTTCTCGAGGAGGAAGAAAAAGGATTTGAGGTACTCTACCTTCTCTAGGAGGGATTAAAAGTAGCTGAGGTTCTCTTCCTTCTCTAGGAGAAAATAAATGAGTCAAGGTTCACTGCCATCACCGGGAGGGTGACATAGCATCTATCACTCCACCAAATCAAATGTTTGGTGAAAGTGAGTCTATAAGGGCTTCTCTGTCTTGCTGAGGGAGTAAAAGGAGAGTCGCTAAGTGTTAGTGCAATACTCAGAGTGGATGACTCCAGGGGAGTGGATGTAGGTCAAGGATGACCAAACCATTACAAAAATCTGTAGTATGTTTTTTTTCCTTTTCACACTTTATATTTCCTGTATTTCATTTCTATTATGAACTAATTTGGAAAAAGTTTATTATTACTCCATCACGTAGATCAAAATTTCATTGTAGTAAAATTTAATATTTTTGATAAAATCTCTCACTTCCGTAATCTATTAAAATTAGGTATTTTTAAATACTGAAAAGTTTTTCAAAAATATTGTTATTTTTATTTTGAAGTTATGAAAAATTTTTAAAGTACTAATTCATCCACCCTTTTAGTCAGCCTCGGGATAGTTCCATAAGGTTTAATAACCTTCACAAACTTTTAAGTGGCATCAGAACAGGTTTCAAAAACAAGGTTTTAAAAAATATTTAAAAAATGATCAATGTCTCATTTTGGTAATCGTAACACTACGGAGGATTATTCGATTATCGATCCACCACTATTTGAAAATATCCCTTTCAATTTTTCGTAAATACACATATCTACTTTACTAAAATCCATTGAGTATAGAAGTTGGCATATGCTTCAAACAGGTTATTCACTTCCATCACATTTAGTTAATGGTGTTAAAAGTTATATCCCTCTTAATGACTGGAGTTATGAGGATAGGGAGCTTGCTTAGTTAAATGCTAAATGTTTGAATTGTTTCTTTTGTGCTTTAAAATTTGAAGACTATATGTGAGTTTCTGCATGCAATGCAGGTAAATAGATTTGGGATATCTTATGTATCACCTATGAGGGAACTAGTGAAGTTAAATAGTTTAGGCTAAATATACTATTGTGTCACTATAAACTCTTTCGCATGAATTCTAGCGAGACTGTATCTGAAATGTATATTAGGTTCACCCAGATAGTGACATCCTTGCATGCAGTAGGTAGAGAACTATAAAATTATGAAAAGGTTAATAAGATTCTTTATTGTTTAACTAGTTCTTATGATGCCAAGATAACTGCAATCATTGAATCTAAAGACCTAAATGTTTATTTCATCAACAATTTACATGGGTAACTCATTGTCTACGAGCATGGACTAAGTACAAGGCAAAGTGACACGGGAAAGAAGAAAAAAGAGATAAATGTAGCACTAAAAGTAAATGATTTGGATAGTGACAGTTTTGTAGCGGATGAGGATGAAAAAATTGCTTTGATGACGCATCAGTTCAAGAGCTTTCTCAAAAGAAAATAGAGGCATCATCCAAACAACTTGAGCAAAGGTAAAAAACCAAAAAATTATTAAAAAATTTTCTAACACAAATTACTTTGAGTTTAGTAAACTAGTCCACCTCCCAACAGACGTCACCAACCTGAAGACTCTCCTAAATAAGGATAAGGGTGAACAGAAGCCAAAATAAAAGAGGGGCAAGCAAAAGAAACAATAAGCTTTTTAAGCCAACTTTGACTTTGAATCATCAGAAGAAGAAGCAGAGGAGGAGGTAACAAACATGTGTCTTACGGGTAACGATAATCTTGATTAATCAGATCAAGATGAGGTATGTCAACTCTCTTATAACAAATTGTTTAATATTTCTAAAAAATTCATGATTCATATAAGTAGCTTAAAAATTTGCATGCTAGTCTTAATACTGAATTTTCTACTTTGCAAAAAGAGTAAGTGACTTTCATTACCTAGCAGTTTACTGAAATTAGGAGATGTGCCAGGAAGGGGGGGGGGGGGGGGGGGGGGGGGGGGGGGGGGAGGAGTTTGGGGTGAATTGGAAAAAATTGTTGCAATATAAAATCCTAAATAGGAGTTCTAATATTTTTTTTTTGTTTAAATTTAAACAAGAAAATTTAAATAATGCGGAAGTGAGTGCTTGAAACACAATTTGCAACAATGAATTTCAAAACAATTTTCACCAAGCAATTATAATGAAAATAAAATGCAAGCGAAAATAAAAAGTAGTAAAGGAAAAATCACACCAGAGATTTTATAGTGGTTCGGTCACTTGACCTACATCCACTCCCCTGAGTCCTCCACTCCTAGAATTTCTCTACTAAATAATAGTTCTCCTTTTGCCCCCCTCGGCAAGACGGAGAAGCCTTTACAAACCTCACTTTCACCAACCCGGCGTGGTACAGTGCCAAGCGCTTTTTCACCCTCCTGGCGACGGCAGCGTACCTTCTCATTTTTCTCCCTCCTGGAGAAGGTAGAGTACCTTAGAGGAAATAGATGTAGAAGAGTCTTCCCCTTAGAGAGCCTCCCACAAGATCTTCTTGAGCCATAGGAGGAGCAAAGTGCAGTAAGCTTGGAGCAACCGTGTGATCTCCCTCACAGTCCTTCTCCTTCACCAAGCCCACCTTCTCCTTCCTCTTACAAACCCTAAAATAATCTCAAGAGCTCTCTCCCAAGGAATCCCTCTCTAATCACGTTCATCTCTCACAGTCACTCATCAAAAAATAAAAGTTTTGATACTAAAAAAACAGGCTCCAAGAAACCCAAAAAATTTCAAATTAGCCATTATGATCATACAATACGATTCAATATCGTAGAGTATGATTAGTATAAAATAGCCATCATCTTGGTATGAAGGTTTATGAATAAGCAAAAAGTTTAGAATAATATCATATAGTATGATTAAAACCCGTACAGTATGATATGTAAAATTCTTTTATTCGTACATGACGCTTGCTGGGATGACGAAACTCGTCTCTGTACATCATATGGTACGAACCACTTCATATAATATGATTAGTCAAAATCAAGGGATCATCCGGTACAAAGTCCAGGATGATAAAAACAACCTCGGTTGATCGTATAGTATGAATCATGTCATACATTACGATAATCAATCAGAAATTAATCCTTGATTTAAGCACAAATCGTAGGGTTAATCTAAGTTTTTATTCAAAAATTATTGTACAGTATGATAAAATTTTTTATATGATTAGTTCAAAATTTCCATATTAAACTTACTTAAATTAATCTAGCAGCTAGGTTTTTAATTAGAAACTCTTCATACAATATGATATACATAGTATGACACGACTTGCTTATAAATAGCCATTTCATCCATATTAGATTGTATAGTACAAACTAAACTCATACAGTATGATCAACAGAGGAAAATTTTCTTCATTTTTAAAACCCTCTCCGTCTGTGTGTGTGTGCATGGTTGCTCAATCTTATATGCAATTTATGGCCAGACTCAAGAAAAGAAAAAATTAAAATAAATGAAAAATTATAATGTTATAAACTCACACTCCTACTCTACCCAGTCTTGAGTCTTCTTGTTGTCCTGAGTAACTTGTGATCTCCCTGAAATACTAGTACTCACAAATAAGAGAAGAAATCAAAAGTATTTAATGAATAGTAATTCAAACGACCTTATTTTTCATCATCAAATTCTCAGCCTAGGGGTCAATGGATTGCAACAATCTCCCCCTTTTTTTATGATGTCAAATAATGTTATATATATATATATATATATATATATATATATATATATATATATATATATATATATATATATATATATATATATATATATATATATGGTTAACTAAAAACATCACAAAATAAACATGAAAAGAAAAATGCATTTTATTGAACTTAAACATAAATAAAAAGAATATAAGCAGGACATACTGACTACAACAGACTTCTCCCCCTTTTGACATCACCAAAAAAAGGAGTCACAAACAACACTAAGAAAAATAGCACAAAACAAATACACTTTAGAATGAAGGATCATAATCACTTGGAGGTGGAGGTGGTGGGTGCTGGAAGTAGTTGAGGATGGACGAGAATTGTTGATCAATTAAGGAAAAGTGTTCCCCAAACCACCGTATGTCATCCTCGAGTTGTTGATGTTGTTATTGAATGTGAGTTTCAAGTTGACTCTGGAGCTGGTCGAATTGTTCGACCAAGTCATCGTGAGGGTAGGCTGGTGCTGGTGCTCGGGGTGGTGCATGCCGTCTTGGTCTAACAGGAGCTTCTGCTGGGGCAGCTTCTCCTTCTTCTTCATCAAATTCAGGGTCATCCGGCTCTAGCCCCCAATAAAATAAAATACATAAAGAGGCATCCGTATAGAAGATTGGTAGATTATCGGGTTCACCAGGATAGGTTAATTTGTATTTGTTCTGAAGGATATAACCTATAAGGTGGACAAGGGCTAAGTTTTATTTTTTACGGGTGGTAGGGAGGTGAATTAAGGTCATATTTTGGATGTAATCGATAATTAAATCCGCCGCATCAAATTTAGTGTTGGACATAATAGGATAGGTAACGACGGATAAACATGGGGTCATGCAGATTCGATCGCCGGCTTTTGGTACGATTAAGGTTCTATGAACGTGTTGAATGATTTTGCATTTCGAGTGAGGGATTGAATAAGTGGTTGGTGTTGGTAGAAGACGACATTCCTAAGAACTAAATTTACAGCACTCTAGTCAAATTCATTAGTTAGAAAGGAATTAACTCTAGGACTGTTAGTAGAGAGCCCAATGTGTTGGGCAAGGTCTGCCTTAGTGATCTCGACATTTTATCGGCAGATAAAAGAGGTGAGAGTTAGGCTTTTGATGTTTATAGTGAGGTTGGCGAGGAATTCAGAAAGGAGTTCTGAATTGTATGGGAATGCTAGAGTAAGAAGGAATTGCAGAGTGGTGGATGTGAAAAGGCTCATTACCTCAAAATTTAGGGCAACTTAATTTAGCATCATAGATGGTGTACTTTTGCATGCCGTGTATTTATGATATGCTTCTTCATTTTTGGGATTCAGGAAACGATCGTTAGGATGGTGAGAGGAAGATGAGCTTCAAACGACGAGACGACCGTGCTTCCTAGAGCTTCAAATTTTGTGAAGAAAGGGGATACCAAGTGAGGTGAAGGAAGAGTGAATGAAAAGAGCTTCAGATTCAACCAATTTATAGAATTTTAGAACTATCATACAATACGATCTAGGATAGTACAGTACGATCTAGGATCATACAGTACGATGGGTTATGATGGCATCTGAACGAATAGTTGGGAAAAGATGGTCAAATCGTATAGTACGACATGAATCGTATATTATGAATTGAAGTATTTCAATCATCGCGAGGGTCGCCAGTACAACCTTTGACGAAAAGCTTCGTACAGTACGAATATGTGTTCGTACAATACGAACATGTATTCATACAATACGAATAGCTATTATATCGTACCGATCCCCTTTAAGTCATCCTCATCCATTTCACTAACATGTCATACAAAGTAAATTCGTCCCAATCCGCTGCTGACATGGATCATACAATACGAATATGATAGATCGTATAGTATGATGAGCAATAATATCATACCAAATAGATTGAATGAACATCCACCGGTATAATACAGTATGATCTGTATCGTACAGCATGATCAATAGAGACAAAATTTGAGTATAGGTTGTGATTTGTGTAGTTTTGATATATCGTACAGTATGAGAGTGGATCGTATAGTACGATAAAGAAAATATTAAATTTCAAGTTTTGTGTAGTGAGTGTGTGATGATCAGGAACAGCCTTAGAAGAATTTTTTTTTTAATTACGCTAATGTCTATGACACCAAGTCTTATCCTCAAAGTTCTAATGATGTCGTAGGCTAGTGGTTTCGTAAAGATGTCAGTCAATTGATCTCCTGTAGCTACGTGATGTAATTTTATATCTCCTTTAGCAACATGATCTCTTATGAAATGGTGTTTAATGTCTATATATTTTGTTCGAGAGTGTTGAATTGGATTTTTAGAAATACAGATTGCACTTATGTTGTCGCACATGATTGAGATGGTTCCTACAGGTAATCTAAGGTCAAGAAGTTGTTGTTTTAATGATAGTACTTGTGCAACACAACTTTCTACTATAATATATTTTGCCTCGATCGTAGAGAAGGCTACCGAATTTTGTTTCCTACTGAACCAAGAAACTTGAGATTGTCCTATAAATTGGCAGGTACTAGATGTGCTTTTTTTATCTACCCTACATCCTGCAAAATTAAAATATGAGTACCCTAAGATTTCAAAAGAAGTGTTGTACCTAGGATACCAAATTCCTAAGTTCGGGGTGTCTGGTAGATATCTAAGGATTATCTTGATAGCAGTTAAGTGAGACTCTTTAAGATCAGCTTGAAAACAGGCACAGAGGCACACACTTAACATTATGTCCGATCTACTAGCAGTTAGGTAGAAGAGAGATCCAATCATTCCTCTATATTTTTCTGGTCTATAGATTTTCCATTCAGGTCTTTTTCTAGTTTTATTATAGAGCTCATTGGAGTGCTCATGGGCTAAACACTATCCAGATCATATTTTTTCAGGATATCTTTAATGTATTTTTTTTGGCTAAGAAATGTTCGATTATCCATTTTTTTACACTAAAGCCAAGAAAGTAATTAAGTTCTCCCATTACGCTCATTTTAAATTCATTACTCATTAATTTTGAAAATTTATCACATAAATTTTTATCTGAAGATCTAAATAGAATGTCATCCATATAAATATGAACAATAAGAATTTCATCTTTAACCTTTTGTAAAAAGAGTATAGTGTCTATATTACCCTTAACAAATACTCTATCTAGTAAGAATGAGCTAAGTCTTTTGTATTAGGCTCTAGGAGCTTGCTTTAACCCATAAAGTGCCTTTTTTTAATTTGAATACATGGTTTGAAAATTGTCAACTTTCAAATCCGGGGGTTTGCTCAACATAAACATCCTCCTTGATTACCCCATTTAGAAAAGCACTCTTTACGTCCATTTGATATAGTTTGAAACATTTGAAACAAGAAAAAGCTAAGAGAACCCTTATGGCTTCTAATCTAGCTATCAGGGCAAAGGTTTCTTCAAAGTCTATTCTTCAATTTGGATGTACCCCTTAGCTACAAGTATGGCCTTATTTCTTACTATGGTTCTTGAGTCATTCACCTTATTTTTAAAGACCCATTTTGTTCCAACTACACTATGTTCTTTAGGCCTCTTAACTAACTCCTAAACATCATTCCTGGTGAATTGATTCAATTCTTCTTACATTACTAGGATCCAGAATGCATCTCCTAAAGCTTGATCTATACTCGTGGGTTCTATCATATAAATGAATGCTGAATGACTAACCTCCTTCCTAAGTCCATGCCTAGTTCTCACACCTTTTGACGGGTCTCCTAAAATTAATTCTTTAGGATGACTAGAAGAGTATCTCTATTCTCTACGAAAATCTTCCTGAGGTTCTACCCTTTCTCCTATGATCATAGTTTCTACTCCTTGAATTGCCTTTATTTCATCTTCTTTAATTTTAAATTCAGAGGGCTTGTCAGATTCATCAAATACTACATGGGTGGACTCCTCTACTACTATGGTTCTCTTATTAAAGATTATATAGGCCTGACCTATAGATAAATAACCTAAGAAGATACCCTCATCATACTTGGGATCAAATTTTCTTATGGGAAGTTTGCCATTGATTAAGATAAAGCACTTACAACCAAAGACATGTAAGTGTGAAAGATTTGGTGTCCGACCCTTAAGGAGTTCATAAGGTGTTTTATTCAGCTTTGACCTAATGTTCACCCTATTTAAGATGTAATACGCCGTGTTAACCACTTCTTCTCAAAAATATCTAAGAAGGGTGTACTCAGCTAGCATTGCCCTAGCAGCTTCGACCAAAGTTCTATTCTTCCTTTCTGCTATTCCATTTTTCTGAGGAGTTCTAGGGGCTGAGAAATTATATTCTATTCCTATCTCTTGACAGAATGATTCAAATCTTTCATATTGAAACTCTCCATCATGATTATTATGGATTGTTGAGATTTCACATACTAATTTTTGTTCAATCCAAGTGGAAAAAATCTTAAATTCTTCAAATGACTCATTCTTGTGTGTTAGGAATCTTTTCCAAGTGAATCTAGTGAAGTCGTCTATAATCACAAATTCATAATTTTTTCCACCTAGGTTAGCTACGCTAACGGATCCAGATAAGTCAATATGAAGGATTTCTAGTGGCCTAGATGTGTTCAGATCATTGATTGAATGAGAGGATGATTTTATTTATTTTCTTAGTTGGCAGGCATCGCATAAATGGTCCTTAGTGAAGTCTAACTTAGGTACGCCTCTAACTAGGTTTTTTCTGAGTGATGTTTCTAAGTATTTATATACTAGCATGGCATAGTCTCCAATGCCAAAGCCATGAGCCATCTACTATTATTTTTAAGCAAAGTGAATTTTGATTTTTAATACAGTCAAGATCTAACATGTAAATATTGTTCATACATTTTCCTTTTAAAATAAGTTTATCATTTAAACTAATCAGGCATTTATCAAAAAAAAAAAAAATTATGTCAAAACCTTTATCACACAATTGACTAATTCTAAGTAAGTTATGCTTTAAACCATCTACTAATAAAATATTCTCAATTAAAAAATTCTTAGCATTTCCAACAATACCTGAGCCCATCACTTTCTTGGTGGTGTTGTCTTCAAATGTTACTTTGCCTCAGGTCCTGATTTCTAGTAGCCACTGTCCAGGTACTACATACTCTCACCAGGACTTTTGTGAGAGCATCCCTATAATTTTATTCAAGGGTTAGATTTGGGATCCCAAGTCAGTTTGGGTTCTTCCTTATACTTGCATGAATGAGATTTATGCATGCTATGCTGTGATGAATGCAATTTAGGTCTCCATACTAGGTGTGTCCTGAAAGTTCGTTAGGGATGTTAAGCCCTATAGAACTGGCCCAAGGCTAACCAAGAGGGGGGGGGGGGGTGAGTTGGTATTTTAAAAAAAAAAATTTAAGTAAAGCACGAATGCAAACCAAATAACCACAAAAATAAGTGCGGAAGAAAACAAATGCAAAAGCAGAAAAAAAAATAAGAACACAAGGGTTTATAGTGGTTCGGTCAACTCGACCTACGTCCACTCCCCGGAGGCGCCCTCCGAGTATTGCACTACAATCGTGACTCTCCTTTATCCCCCACAGCTAGGCGAAGAAGCCTTTATAAACACCTCTTTTTGCCACACTCGACAAGGCAGAGAACCTTCCTCCTTTTGCTTCCTCCTAAAGCAGGCAGAGAACCTCGATCGCTTGTTGGAACTTACCTCTCCCAACCCTTCCAAGGACAAAAGACTCTAGGAAAGAAGAAGTGGAATAATGCTTGGAGCAACCCTTGTGAATCCCCTCATAAGCTCCCCCTCACAAGATCCTCTCTCTCTCTCTCTCTCTCTCTCTCTCTCTCTCTCTCTCCCTCTCTCCCTCTCTCCTTTAGGTTTTCTCAGGTCAAGACAGCAGCCAAGGATGTTAAAAAATGTTGAACAAGAGCTCTTAAATAGAAGAGCTTCAAAGGAGCTCATTAATTGCAAGTTGCCGACTATATCGACCAGGATGATATGGACATCGTCCTGGCCGATCAGTACAAATCTCAGAAGATCGGCCAGAGCATCGCCCTGAATGCAAACTGGATGATTGAAAAATTGTCTAGATCATCCAGGATGATCGTACGATCGTCCTGGCCGATCAGTTCAAATTAGAGGAAAATCGTTCAGAGCATCGCCCTGAATTCAAGCTATCCAATCTAGATCGTCCAGGAGTAACTAAGGTTTTTTGACTAGATCGTCCTGACTGATCCTGCGATCTTCCAGGACGATGTGATCGTATCAATCATTCTTAATTACTGCCTTGATTATCTGATCAATTAAGGCATAATTATGAATATCGTCTAGGCCGATTCTTGATCGTCCTGGCCGATTACCAAAAATACAGAATACCTTAATTGTTTATGGCGGCAATTTCTTTCTATTTTGAGCCTATCATGCAGGCCGATACAAGTATCATCCAGGCCGATTGGCTAATGATGGCTGCCTTAATTAAGAACCCCTCATTAGATTTTCTGTTTTAAGCCCGATCGTCCATGACGATGTAAATATCATCCTGGCCAATTTGAGTAAAAATAGAAATTCTAAGTCTCTCAAGTGTGTGTGTAGGGTTACTTTGCATCAGTCACACCAAAGATTACAATTGACTCAAGAAGGGAAAAATAAAATTACAGACTGTCTCAACCCTAATCTACCCCATCTTGAGTTGGCTCCATTTTTCTGTCCGATCTTTCATTCCTGAAAAGTCAGTAGTAAAAGATAGTCCAAGACAAATAAGAGTGTTTTCCAATCATCAAAACATAGTTCATAGACTTGAATTTGTAATAATCTCCCCCTTTTTTATGATGACAAAACACTACGACAAAGATTTAGAAAGCAGCAGTGTAACACACGGAATTGAAAGTGCAAAAAACATCCTAAAACTACTCCCCCTTTTGACATCTCAAAAAGGAGGGAATCAAGAACAAAAACAAACCACAAGATACCTTTTTTTTACCAAGGCATGAAGATAATGTATTATTCCATGTGATTGATTTTAAAAATTTGTGAGTTAAGGAGTTAACAACATCAATAATCCAAAGAACGGTATAATATCCGATTATGATTACCCTTAGCTCAGACTTTCTCTTAGGGTAGAATCGGCTTTTGAAATCAATGACCTAACTCAAAAAATCAATTGGATAAGAGGAAAAAGAATCCATTCATCACTTGGTTTAAGAAAAAATATCTTATAAAATAATGAACCAAAATAAATTTATCACAATCACAAAATAATTGAAATCAAGCCTTTGATACATAAAAACTTCTAAGTTTTTTAAAAGATTTGAAAAGAGAGAGGAGCTTGCTTTTTAGTGCACTCATTTTATGCCTCTTGTCAATTGATTGGTGCTTGTGCACATCTTTTTCTTTTTGATATATAATTTTTCAATTTCGCGTCATTGCGCATCTTTTGTTGGCATCATTGGCCAATTTTTTTTTATTTTTCAAGCTTCATTCTCTTTTACAACTCTTAAAAAGGATTCTTAGTTGTGAGTATATCTTATAGATATTAGAGAATAAGGGCTCTCTCTCTAACATAGAGAAGAACTATCCACAAAACATAATCAATTAACCAATGACAAGAGTAACGAGGGATCTTGATGTGACAAAAAAACTTTAAATATTATAAATACAAGATAGATTTGATTAAGAGAGTTTAGAAAGGATCTAAATTTCATACACAATCTTTAATTTGAAATAGATTTTTGATTAGAAAAGAAAACTATGCCACTAAAATAGGTTAGAGAAGGAGACACAACCAACGAAATATTCTTACCATCTAATAGATTAAGAGATGTAAAACATTGACTACAAATTCTCAAAAGCAAGGACAAGGCATACGATATCATATCAGCGATAATTTTTTAAAGCTAAAAAATTAATAAAAGCAACAAAAAAGAAAGCAAGCCAAATCAAACAAAAAAAAAAAGAAAAGAAAACAAAGAGCAAAAAGGAAAAACAATCAAAAGAAAAAGAACAAAAACCAAATAAAGTAAATAGAGGATCAAGTTTATGTAGTTATGTCAATCACACCCAATCTGGTCCTTAAAGAGCTGAAAGTGTCGAAGGCCAGTGGTTTAGTAAAGATGCCAGCCAGTTGATTTTCAGTTGTCACATGGTGTAACTCAATGTATCCCTTAGTCACATGATCTCTAATGAAGTGATGCCTAATGTCAATGTGCTTAGTCCTTGAATGTTGGATAGGATTCTTAGAGATGCATATGGCACTAGTGTTGTCACGAAAGATTGAGATGGTGCCTACAGGTAATCTTAAATCCAATACATGTTGTTTCAACTAAAGGACTTGGGCCACAGAACTTCCAAGAGCAATGTACTAAGCTTCAGTAGTAGAAAGTGCAACAGAATTTTGCTTCCTACTAAACCATGAGACCAAAGATTGTCCTAAGAATTGATAAGTTCCTGAAGTACTTTTTCTATCCACCTTGCATCCTGCAAAATCAGAGTCAGAAAATCCAATAATCTCAAAAGAAGTGCTGTGTCTAGGATACCAAATCCCTAAGTTTTGGATCCCCAAAAGATATCTAAAAATTCTCTTAACAGCAGTTAGGTGGGATTCCTTAGGGTCGGCTTGAAATCTAGCACAAAGGCAAACACTAAACATTATGTCGAGTCGGCTCGTAGTCAAGTAGAATAAAGATCTAATCATGCCTCTGTACTTCTTTTGATCAATAGACTTACCACTTGGGTCCTTATCCAATGGAACTCTAGAAGTCATGGGAGTATTAATTGGCTTAGATTTATTCATCTCATATTTCTTCAAAATGTCCTTTATGTATTTTATTTGATTGAGAAAGGTTCCATCATCCAATTATTTTATGCTAAATCACAAAAAATAGGATAACTCTCTCATCATACTCATCTCAAACTCTCTACTCATTGTCTTAGAGAACTCATCACAAAGTTTTTTATTAGGAGATCCAAAGAGTATATCATCCATATAAATCTGAACAATGAGCAAATCATCTCCAATTTTTCTAAGAAAAAGGGTGGTGTCTATGCTCCACTTTACAAACTCCCTTTCTAGTAAAAATGTGCTAAGCCTCTCATATCATGCTCTTGGTGCCTGCTTTAAACCATACAAAACCTTTTTAATTTAAAAACATGATTTGGAAATTGGGAACTCTCAAAACCTTGGGGTTGTTCTACAAACACATCTTCTTTTATTTCCCCATTCAAAAGACACTCTTGACATCCATTTGATAAAGCTTAAATCCTTTATAACATGCAAAGGCTAATAGCACTCTAATGGTTTCCAATCTAGCTACAGGGGAAAATGTCTCCTCAAAATCTATCCCTTCTATTTGGTTATACTCAATCTTGATTTATTCCTAACCACCACTCCTGAATCATTCACCTTGTTCTTAAAGACCCTCTTTGTCCCAACTACACTTTATCCCTTATGTCTTTCTACAAGCTCCCAAACTTCATTCCTAACAAATTGGTTCAACTCCTCCTGCATGGCTAAAATCCAAAACTCATCAATAAGGGCTTGGTTTATGTTGGTGGGTTCAGTCATTGAGATAAAGGCAGAGTGGTTCACCTCCTTCTTAAGTCCATGTCTAGTCTTAACTCCATTAGAAGGGTCTCCTAGGATCAAATCCTTGGGGTGACTTGTAGCATATCTCCAATCTCTAGGTAAGGTCTGAGAAGGTCCAACCCTTTCCTCCATATCTAAATTTTCTACTCCTTGGGTGACATCTCCTACTCCTATGTTTTGGTGACCTACTTCCTTCTCCAAATTTTCTACTCCACTAGTAATATCTTCAATATCATCATCATCCTCAGCTCCATGCTTTTTAGGATCAGACTCATCAAATACTACATGGGTAGTCTCTTCCACCACTAAAGTTCTCTTGTTAAACACCCTAAAAGACTTCCCAACACTAGAATATCCCAAGAACACTCCTTCATCAGATTTAGGATCAAATTTTCCCAAGTGAGACTTCCCATTGTTGTGAATGAAAACCTTACAACCAAAGACATGAAGGTGGGAAAGATTGGGTGTCCTACCCTTAAGGATCTCATAGGGTGTCTTTTCTAATTTGGCTATAACGTTCACCTTATTCAACACATAACACGCTGTGTAACCACTTCAGCCCAAAAGTATTTTGGAAGTGAATACTCAGTAAGCATGGCTCTAGCGGCTTCCACCAAGGTTCGGTTCTTCCTTTCAGCTACCCCGTTCTGCTGAGGGGTGCTAGGAGCTGAGAAATTATGGCTAATCCCCTTGTCCTCATAGAAATATCTAAATCTTTTATTCTCAAACTCTCCCCCATGATCACTATGGATGGTCAAGATCTCACAACCTAGCTTTTTCTGAATCCAAGTAGAAAATGTTTTAAACTCTTCAAAAGACTCATTTTTATGTGTAAGAAATCTAGTCCAACTGAACCTTGAGTAGTCATCAACAATCACAAATCCATAGACTTTCCCTCCCAAGCTGACAGTGCTAATGGGTCCAAACAAATCCATGTGAAGGACTTCTAAAGGTCTAGAGGTGCTAATTTCCTTAATGAGATGAAAGGTGGAGTGGACTTGCTTTCCTAGTTGACAGGCATCACAAAGGTGGTCTTTTGAAAACTTGAGTTTGGGGACACCTCTAACCAGGTCTTTTTGGGTCATTTTCCTAAGTGTTTTCATACTTGTATGACATAGTCTCCGGTGCCACAACCTTGAATCATCAATCACTATTTTTAAGCAAAATGAAGCAGCACATTCAATGTTATTTAAATCAAGCATGTAGACATTGTTGATCATCTTTCCCTGCAAAATAGTATTTTTACTTAAACTTACAATGCATGAATTTGTAAAGAATTGCATGATGAAGCCTTTGTCATAGAGTTGACTGATGCTGAACAGGTTGTGCTTCAATCCATCTACAAGTAAAATATTTTCAATCATAAGGTTCTTGGAATTACCAATTATACCTGCGCCTACCACCTTCTTGGTGGTGTTGTCTTCAAGAGTAACCTTGCCTCCAGTCTTAGACTCCAGCGAAACAAATTGATTGGCATCACCAGTCATATGTCGAGAGCAATCGCTGTCCAAATACCACATACTCTCACGAGGTCTTTTATGAGAGCCCACCTAAATAATTATCAAATATTAGATTTAGGAACCCAAGCAGGTTTGGGTCCCTTCTTATGAAGAGTATAATGCAATGCATGTGTGGTATACTGTGAATCATGCACCTTGGGTCTCCACACCTAATGTGTACTATGGTGAACAGTGTAAGTGTGTGAGATGTGTCCTAGCATGTCACATAAAAAACATCTAACTACAGAAAAAGGGTTTCTTAAATGATTTGAGTTATAATGCTTCTTCCTAGGTTTTGGCTTTTGATCAAAAGTAGGTGTCATCCTAGTTTTCTTACATGCATCTAATTCATTTTGAATCTTCAAATTTGTGCTTTTTAAGACTTCATTCTCAATCCTCAAGTTTTTTTCCATCTCTATAGACTTCTTAAAATCATAATCAAGTGAGGTGTGTGACTTTTAGTGACTCATGCTCTTCAATTAATTCACAATATTTTTTATTTAACTCATCAAATTCATCAAATAGAGCCATATGATTTGAATCAATTGTAGAATGATCTTTAGTCAAAATTGCACGCTCTTTTTGTAACTGCAAATATTCCAATTTTAAGCTTGCATGTGTTTTCTTGAGTTTCCTATATGATGCATGAATTTTTTCAGAAACTTCAAGAAGTTGATCGTAGGAAAGTTCACATACCTCTTCTTGATCAAGATGATCGTCTGCCATCAAGCACAATTTTGTTTTCTCATCTTCTTGTTCCGTCTCCGATGAATCCGATGCAGAATCCACCCAAAATGCCTTTTGGAGTTTCTTCTTGTCCTTTTTGAACTTAGGTTTCTCCTCACCATTTCATTTGCTTAAGTGATCTTGAAGTGTAGGACAATCGGCTTTCACATGTTCGTGTTTCCTGCATTCATAACAAACAACATCAAAAGATCCTTTAGAATATTTGTTATCCTTACCTTTTCTCCAATGATGCTTTTTCTTCTTCCTTAGAAAGTTTCTGAATTGCCTTGAGATGAAGGCAACTTCATCGCTCTCAGACCCGGAAGAATCGGAGTCAGATTTGTGTGCCTTTAGTGCCACCATTTTCTCTTTTTTTTCTCACCTGCATCAAGATTTCTTTGATTCACCCCTTGCTCATAAGAAATGAGTGAGCCAAGTAAGTTGTCAATCGAATACGTGTTCAAATCCTTAGATTCAGTTATAGCAGTGATTTTAGCATCAAAAGAGAAAAGAAAGTATCGTAAAATCTTGTTTACTTTTTTAAAGTTTGAAAGCTCTCTTCCTAATGCATGCAAAGAAGTAATAATCTGAGTAAATCTTGTATACATTTTTGAAAATGATTCATGAGGTTTCATACAAAAAAGTTCGTAGTCATGCAAGAGAATGTTTAAACGGGATTGTTTAACTTCATTAGTGCCTTCATAAGTGATACACAATTTATCCTAAATTTCTTTACTAGTTTTGCAAGTGGAAACACGCATGTAGTCTTTCGATTTTAAAGCACAGAAAAAACAATTAAGACATTTTGCATTCAATTGAGCCAAATCCCTATCATCTAAAGTTCATTCAGTAAAAGGAAGTGGAACATTAATGCCATTAAATTTACCAGTTGGTGGTGTGTAGCCATCCGTAACAAGCATCTACATACGATAATCAGTAGATTGTAAAAACGTAGACATGCGATTTTTCTAAAAATCAAATGGGATATTATCAAACAAAGGTGGTTAGGTAATAGAATACCCTTCCGGTGTATTACGATTCCCAAAGTTAACCATGGATCAAAATTCAAAAAGTTTTCAAACTTAGTTTTTATGATTCCCACTCTGATACCACTTAAAAGTTTGTTAGGGATGTTAAGCCCTATAGAACTGGCCCAAGGCTAACCAAGAGGGAGGTGAATTGGTATTTAAAAAATTTCTTTAAGCAAAGAACGACTTCAAACCAAATCGCCACAAAAATAAGTGCGGAAGAAAATAAATGCGGAAGCAGAAAAAAAAATAAGAACATAAGCATTTATAGTGGTTCGGTCAACTCGACTTACATCCACTCCCCGGAGGCGCCCTCTGAGTATTGTACTACAATCATGACTCTCCTTTAGCCCCCACAGCTAGGCACAGAAGCCTTTATAAACACCTCTTTTTGCCACACCCGGCAAGGCTGATAACCTTCCTCCCTTTACTTCCTCCTGAAGTAGGCAGAGAACCTCGATCGCTTGCTAGAACTTACCTCTCCCAACCCTTCCAAGGACAAGAGACCCTAGGGAAGAAGAAGTGGAATAATGCTTGGAGCAACCCTTGTGAATCCCCTCACAAGCTCTCCCTCACAAGATCCTCTATCTGTCTCTCTCTCCCTCTCTCTCTCTCTCCTTTAGGTTTTCTCAGGTCAAGACAGTAGTCAAGGATGTTAAAAAATATTGAACAAGAGCTCTTAAATAGAAGAGCTTCAATGGAGCTCATTAATTGCAAGTTGCCGACTATATCGTCCAGGACGATATGGACATTGTCCTGGTCGATCAGTACAAATCTCAGAAGATCAGCCAGAGCATCACCCTGAATGCAAACTAGATGATTGAAAAATTGTCTTGATCGTCCAGGAACGATCGCACAATCGTCCCGGCCGATCAGTTTAAATTAGAGAAAAATCGTCCAGAGCATCGCCCTGAATTCAAGCTGTCCGATCTAGATCGTCCAGGAGTAACTAAGGTTTTTTGACTAGATCATCCTGGCCGATCCTATGATCATCTAGGATGATGTGATCGTATCAATCATCCCTAATTACTGCCTTGATTATCTGATCAATTAAGGCATAATTGTGAATATCGTCCAGGCCAATGCAAGATTGTCCTGGCCGATTACCAAAAATACAGAATACCTTAATTATTTATGACAGCAATTTCTTTCTATTTTGAGCCTATCATCCAGGCCGATACAAGTATCATCCAGGCCAATTGGCTAATGATGGCTGCCTTAATTAAGAACCCCTGATTAGATTTTCTATTTTAAGCTCAATCGTCTAGGACGATGTAAATATCATCCTAGCCAATTTGAGTAAAAATAGAAATTCTAAGTCTCTCAAGTGTGTGTGTTGGGTTACTTTGCATCAGTCACACCAAAGATTACAATTGACTCAAGAAGGGAAAAATAAAATTACAGACTGACACAACCCTAATCTACCCTATCTTGAGCTGGCTCCGTTTTTCCGTCTGATCTTTGATTCCTGAAAAGTCAGTAGTAAAAGACAATCCAATACAAGTAAGAGTGTTTGCTAATCATCAAAACATAGTTCATAGACCTGAATTTGCAACATGTCCTACGATGAATCGTGCACGTGCGGGCTATGTGACCTAGCATGCCACAAGAGAAGCACCTAACACCGGGAAATGGGTTCACTAACCTATGTGGGTGGTAATGTCTCTTCCTATAGTTCCGTAATGTATGTAATGTTGGGGTTTTGAATGATTCATGATGTTGTGATGGATTGCAAAATTCTTTAAGTGGATGTGGTTTTTTATTTTCATTCAAAGCCTTTAAGTTAACTTGTAAAAAGTCATTTGCATGTTTAGGATTTGCAATTTCGAATTTCAAATGATGTTCAATCCTATCTAACTCCCATATAAGTTCCTCTAAACTATTATACTTTATTTCTAATTTAACATGCAATGTTTTCAAGGATTCATGTGCATCAGTTAATTCAACATGCTTCTTATTTAATGCATCATACTCATCAAACAAGGACATGTGATCTCTATCTAAATCAAAATTTTCTTTAACTATGTTTGTATGCTCAGTTTGTAAAGTACTAAAATTAATATTAAGACTATCATGCATTTTTTTAACTTCCTATATGAGTCATGAATTTTCTTAGAAAAAAGAAGTAGATCTTCATATGAAAGTTGGCATACCTCATCTTGATCTGATTGATCAAGATTATCATTAGCCACTAGACACAAATTTATTACCTCCTCTTCTGCTTCTTCTTCTAATGATTTTGAGGCAGAGTCAGCCTAAAATGCCTTTTCTGTCTTCATTTTCCCTTTCTTTTATTTAGTTTTATCCTCGACTTTTTCCTTAGTGGGTTGACTCTTTAAGTTGGGGCAATCAGCTCTGACGTGACCTGGTTTCCTGCACTCAAAAAAATTGTATCGGATAAAACATCAGTAGTTCTCGAACTTTTACCTTTATTCCAGCTGTTCTGATGATTCCTTTATTTTCTTTTCAAAAATTTCTTAAACTGTCTGGTCATCAAGGCTATGTATATTCTTCCTCCGCTGCAAAACATTAACTTTCTAAGTTGTTTACTTTCAGTGCCACTGTCCATTCCTTATTCTTTTCACCTGCATCACTTTGCCTTTGACTCACCCCTTGCTTGTACACAATGAGTGACCTAAGCAAATTATCAATAAAATAAACATTTAGATCTTTAGATTCAGTGATTGCGGTGATTTTAGCATCATATGAATTAGGTAAGCATATAAGAATCTTGTTAACTTTTTCATATTTAGAAATTTCTCTACCTAATGCATACATGGATGTCATAATTTGGGTGAACCTAGTGTACATGTCAAATATTATTTCACTGGGTTTCACACGAAAGAGTTCATAATCATGCAATAGAATATTAAATCTAGGCTATTTAACTTCACTAGTTTCTTCAAACGTGACGCACAGTCTATCCCAAATCTTCTTACCAGTAACACGGGTAGATACTCTCATGTAGTCCTCAGATTTTAAAACACAAAATAAAAAGTTTAAGAACTTCATATTTAATTGAGTTAAATCCTTATCCTCATTACTCAATTCACTAAAACATACTTGAGTTTTCACTCCATTCACAAGTTCAAATGGTGCAACGCAACCTTCTTTAACCAACATCCACATACGATAGTCTATAGATTGTAAAAAAGTAAACATTTTAATTTTCCCGAAATTAAATGGGATATTGTCAAAAAGAGGTGCACGATTTATTGAATAACCCTCTGCAGAATTACGATTACCAAAATGAGACATGATCGATTTTTCAAGATTTTCTAAAACACTATTTTTGAAACCCCACTATGATACCAATTAAAATTACGAGATGCGCCAAGAGGGGGGGGGAGGGGTGAATTGGAAAAATTATTGCAATAAAAAATCCTAAATAAGAGTTATAATGTATATATATATTTGAAATTTAAATAGGAAAATATAAATAATGTGGAAGCGAGTGCTTAAAACACAATTTGCTGGCGGAGTGCCAAGTGCTTTTTCACCCTCATAGCGACGGCAGCTTACCTTCTCATTTTTTTCCCTCCTGGAGAAGGCAGAGTACCTTAGAGGACACGGATATAGAAGAGTCTCCCACTCATAGAGCCTCCCACAAGATCTTCTCAGGCCATAGGAGGAGTAAAGTGCAGTAAGCTTGAAGCAACCATGTGATCTCCCTCACACTCCTCCCTCACCAAGCCCACCTTCTCCTTCCTCTCACAAACCCTAAAATCTTCTCAAGAGCTCTCTCCCAAGGAATCCCTCTCTAATCACGTTGCTCTCTCACAGTCACTCATAAAAAAATAGAAATTTTGATACTTGAAACAAGCTCCAAGAAACCCTAAAAATTTCAAATTAGCCATTATAATCGTACAGTACGATGCAATACCGTACAGTACGATTAGTACAAAATAGCCTTCGACCTGGTATGAAGGTTTAAAAATAGGCAAAAAGTTCAGAGTAATATCGTATAGTACAATTGAAACCCGTACAACATGATATGTAAAATTCTTCTATTTGTACAGAACGCTAGCTGGGATGACGAAACTCATCTCTGTACATTATATGGTACGAACCACTTCGTATAGTATGATTATTCAAAATCAAGGAATCATCTAGTACGAAGTCCGGGATGATCGAAAATAACCTCGGTTGATCGTACAATATGAACCATGTCGTATAGTATGATAACCAATCAGAAATTAATATTTGATTTATGCACTAATCGCAGGGTTAATTTAAATAAGTATTCAAAAATTATTGTACAAAATGATAATATCGTACAGTAAGATTAGTTCAAAATTTATGTATTAAACTTACTTAAATTAATCTGGGGGCTAGGTTTTTTTAATTAGAAACACTTCATACAGTATGTATACATTGTACAATACGACTTGTTTACAGACAATCATTTTAGCTAGATCAGATCATACAGTACAAACTAAACTCATACAGTACGATCAATAGAGGAAACATTTCTTCATTTTTAAAATCATCTCCCCATGTTCAGTCTTATATGTAATATTTGGCAAGACTCAAGAAAAGGAAAAATAAAAATAATTAAAAAATTACAATATTTTAAACTCACACTCCTACTCTACCCAGTCTTGAGTCTTCTTGTTGTCCTGAGTAACTTGTGATTTCCTTGAATTGTTAGTACTCATAGAAAAGAGTGGAAATCAAAAGTATTCAATGAATAGTAATTCAAACGACATTATTTGTCATCATCAAAATCTCAGACTAAGGGTCCTGGATTGCAATATTTACTTTAGATAATGATTATATGACTTTATTAAATGAGTTTGATGCATTAAATAAGATGCATATTGACCTATCAAATGCACACAATTCCTTGAAAACATCACATATTGAACTAGAAAATGGATTTAAGGAATTAGAAGAACTTACAAGTCAATTATATAGTAGAGAACTTTCATTAAAACTAGAAGGGGCAATACATGAAGATACAAATGAATTTTTGATAGAAAAAGTCATTGCACTTCAGAATAATAAACCATTGCCCACACTAGCTATGTGGTACAACCTCTCAATACAACATGCATCACCTAAACCTATGATGAGGCACCATAACCAACATAGGTTAGTTAACCTATTTCCTAGTGTTTTGTGTTACTCTTATGGCATGTTAGGACACACAGACCACACATGAAATGTCTACAGTAGGACACACTTAGTATGGAGGCCAAAATTGCATGCATCATAGCATAATATGCATTCACATTATATATTCAAGCATAAGATGGAATCTAAACTCACTTAGGTTCCCAAATCTAATATTTAAATGACATTATAGGGGTGCTCTCACAAAAGGCCTACTGAGAGCATATGATACTTGGACAGTGGCTACTCAAAAATTCTAGGTGGTAATATGAAGCAGTTCATGACACAAGAGGCCAGGTCAGGAGGCAAGGTGATAATAGAAGACAACACCACTTGAAATGTGATGCGCTCATGTATAATTGGAAACTCTAAACACTTTATGATTAAAAGGATTTGTTAGTTGACGACGGTTTAAAGTATAATTTATTAAGTATTAGTCAACTATGTGACAAAGGCATTGATATTAAATATCTTTCTAACAAATACATGATTATTTTAAATAAAAAAATTATATTATAAGGAAAATACATGAACAATGTTTACATGTTTGACTTGAACTATATTTCCTATTCAAATTCATTATGCCTAAAAACTATAACTGATGAACCGTAGCTATGCCAAAGGAGACTATGTCTTACGAGCTTGAAGACTCTTAGGAATATTACCTAGAAAAACTTATTTAGAGGCATACCTAAGTTAGAATTCACTAAAGACCACCTATGTGATGCCTGCTAACAAGGAAAACAAATAAGGTCTTCATTTCATTCGATCAAAAAGACATTAACACCTCTAGGCCAGTAGAAATCCTTAGCATGGTAATGTTTGGACCTGTTAGTACAACCAGACTATGAGGGAAAACATATGGAATTGTAATAGTGGATGCTTACTCTATGTTTACTTGGGTTAGATTCTTAGCATACAAGAGTGAATCATTTGAGAAATTTAGAACATTCTCCACTTGGATTCAAAGGAAATTTGAATATAAAATCATAAAAGTTTATGATGATCATAATATATAGTTAAAAAATAGTAAGTTTAATTCCTTCTATAAAGATATAGGAATTGAACATAACTTCTATGCCCCTAGGACCCCCTAGAAGAATGTAATAGCTCAAATGAAAATAGAACCTTGGTGGAAGCTGCTTGGGCAATGCTAGCTGGTATTAACTTCCTAGGTATTTTTGGGTAGAAGAAATAAATACTGCTTTTTTTTTAATTAGGGTGAATGTTAGATCCAATCTTAATAAGACACCCTATAAACTTCTTATGGGTAGGACACCCATCCTTTCTCACTTGCATGTCTTTGGTTGTAAATGCTTCATCTTAATAAATGGAAAATCACTCTTAGGAAAATTTGATTCAAGTCTGATAAAAGTGTCTTTTTAGGATACTCATCTTTAGTTAAAGCCTATAGAATCTTCAATAAGAGGAAATTGATAGTTGAAGAGTTTACCCATGTGGTATTTGATGAATCAGATAAGACCACTGAACCTAAACCTGAAGAATAAAAAGTGGAGGTCATTCAAGGGAACTTTTATTTGGTCCGGTGAACGTACGCTCCTCTACGTTCGGCCACCAATATTTTAGCTACACGTAGCATGAAGAAAAGTTGCCGACCAGACCCGCTGTTTTTTGGGTTCTAGCGCGTGCATTTTTTTAAATCCTTGACGAGCCGAACAACACTCATCACATTTTTGATATATTTCAAATACCTAGCAAATACCGAGTTGTACCTAGTTTTTTCTAGCAATACCGAGCAAATACCTAGCAATACCGAGCAAATCCCTAGCAATACCGAGCAAATCCTGAGCAAATTCTGAGTTGTACCGAGTTGTACCTAGTTTTTTCTAGCAATACCGAGCAAATACCTAGCAATACCGAGCAAATCCATAGCAATACCGAGCAAATCCTGAGCAAATACTGAGTTGTACCGAGTTGTACCTAGTTTTTTCTAGCAATACCGAGCAAATACCTAGCAATACCGAGCAAATCCCTAGCAATACCGAGCAAATCCTGAGCAAATACCGAGTTGTAGAAAAACTCAGTACAACTAGTTATTTGTATAGTTTTGGTCTTCACAGAGTGATATTTCTTGTTTTTGCAAAGCAATACCAAGAAAATACCAAGCAATACCGAGAAAATCACGAACATAGCATTCTCGGGTTCCGCTCCGGGTGAAGTCGTCGGGCCGCGCGGTAAAGAGTAATAGCATGTGGCGACATGTTATTAGCGACCGAACGTAAATCTACGTCAGGTCAGAGGACGTAATAATTGTTCCATTCAAGGAGTAGAAACTATTGCTATAGGAGATAGTGTAGAACCTCAAGAAAAATTGCCTATATATTGGAGATATTCTTCTAGTCATCCTAAAGAATTTATTTTATGAGACTCTTCTAAAGGTTTTAGAACTAGACATAGACTTAGAAAGGAGGTTATACATTTGGCCTTTATCTCTATGATAGAACACGCCGATATTGATCACCCTAGTTGATGAATTTTGGATCATAATAATGCAAGAAGAGCTATACCAATTTATTAGAAATAATGTATGAGAAATAGTCAAGAGACCTAAGGACCAAAGTGTGGTTGGAATAAAATGGGTATTCAAAAGTCTGATGAATGACTCTTAAATGGTAGTAAGGAATAAAGCAAGATTAGTACTTGAATGGTAGTGAATTATCATTCCAATTATATGTGATAACTTTAGTGCTATTTACATATCCAAATATCTAATTCAACATTCACGCACAAAGCATATAGACATTAAGCATCACTTTAAAAGAGATCATGTAACCAAGGGAGATATAGAATAATATAGCTACAAGAGATCAATTGGTGGACATCTTCACAAAACCCTTATCCTATGACACATTTAACACATTGAGGAAAAATTAGGTGTTATAGACATCCATGCTTAATTCAAGATAAATAAAAAATAATAAACTTGAAATAATCCATTCACATGTGTTTTTTCATTGTTCATGTTATGTGTTATTACTTTGTTTGTTAAAGATGTTTCTTGATCACACACACACCTCACTAACTCATAAATATTCATTCAAAAATTGTATTTCATATCGTATTGTACGATCCATGTTTATATTGTACGATATACATAGATGCACATATCACAACCCTTTATTCAATCAACAGTCTAGATTAAATCCTTGATTTGTACTTCATACTATACAAACCTCCATTTGTACTATACGATATATGTATCACTAATAGTTTGAGAATTCAATTTGTTTGATTCAGAAATATTGCCAATGATACTATATGATACCTACCTTCGTACTGAATGATACAAGTGTCAAACTGGATTGGGATGAATTCAATTCAATAGGTATAATAATAATTACAATTCATACTGTATGAATACCCATCTGTACTATATGGTCCTTTTTATCAAACACCATACTAACGACTCCTCAGGATAAACAAAATTCCTTAAGATTATCTAGTATAATGCCTAATCATACTGTATGATTTAACCACTTTTTTCGACAAGTCATCCAAATGAATTAACTTCCATGATTGTATCGTACTAACCTCGATTGTACTGTACAATTTGCCTAGATTTTATAAATTGGAAGGCTTTGAACTATTCAATTCACATAACTCACAACTTCCTTAAATTCTTACCCTCTAAACCTTTCTATCCAATTATCGGTGGAAGGAAATGTCACAGAATGACTCATAGGAGCTCCTTCTTCTCACATAATTTTGATGGTTGTTTCCTCTGTGCAAGGGATGAAGATTCCTACCATAAGTACAAAGAGACAAAAATCACCCCTTTTCAAATGTTAAATCAAATATCCCTAAACTTCTTTATAAATTCCTATCCAATCTTCTGCTAAATCTAAAAACCTCTGCCATGACTTCATGTGTCTGCAAAAGGAAATCACCAAGGCTGAGTTAGCTTAATATATCAATCTTTCTACTGAAGGACCTCACCCTCAATCCATTATCTCAAATTATTTTAATCGGACTTCCATCAACCTGACCCTTCATAATGTGCCAATAAACAAACATCTACCAATAGTCCAAACTTTAAATAAAAAATGCTCGGATTATCCAACATGTCCTTAGAACCTCCATTATACGCAAATATGGGGATCGGGTTAAAATAACCCCACTTCTTTTTATAGTCACCCAGCTCATAATGTTGAGTACCCAATTTGATGAAACTTGATTGATTTTTGATTACATCCAAAACATGACTCATATTCGACATCCCAGTACCTAAAGAAAACAAAATATTTCCTTAGGATACAACATAGGATATATCCTCAAACACAAATACCAACTCACTTTTTATGCTCCATCCAATAATGTTCCTATTTTCTATATGGATGCCTCCTTCTGTATCCTTTTCCATTAGGGGAATAAGCACGGTAAGCCAGTATTTGATAAATAGGGGAAGATGCTCCTGCAGGTGGACCTCCACCGCCAATAATACCACCACCTACACATGCTTTCCCTGAATACCCACAACCATATAATTCAATGGTTTGAGTAGTTAGAAATTAGGTTGGATTATCACTTTCAATACCAACCACAACAACAATATGAAGACATAAGATGGTTTGGAGAAAAGTTTTCCATGATTGACAATCAATTTACCTCCATCCATTAATTCTTTCAACCACCACCACCACCTGATAAGGATCCGCCTTACCTGTAAACATAAGATGGTTTAGAGAAAGCTGTCTGATCCAAAGGAAGCGAAGCTAGGGAGAAAGAGGCCGAAGCTCTAGCTTGGGCCAATGCAAAGGGAGTCAGGGGGAGAGTGAGAGTGTGCCAATATTCTCTCTAGGATGGGCTGAACCAAGAAAAGGAGGAGAAGGATCCGCTCCTACTTCCTGAGGATTATTTCCTACTTCTCTTAATCATAGAAATGAGCCCTGCTCGCACTGCCCGCCCTGACCTCCTCCTGAACACCTTTCTAAAATGAGGTTTTTGATATCTCCAATAACGACAGAATCAAGCCAAAGAACTGTGACCGTCAGGTTATTTTTCAGATTTAGGAAACTAATTCAAATGTATTAGAAAGTCAATTAGGGTTCAATTGAAATTAAATTAGGCCTATTGGGCTAAAAACAAGTCTACATTAGGTGTAATTCAGGTTAGTTCAAATTTGACCCAACTTGATCAAATTAATTCAATAATAATAATAATAATAATAATAAAATCATACTTGAATTGATGTTGATTCGGGTTGAGTTGAGCTCGACGAGGCCCAATCAACCCGATCAAATACGCTCGAGGGAAAATCAAGATAAAAATGAGGTCAACAAACACACAATAGGTGCGACGAAAGATGAGTGAGCCGAATGTGTTGGCGTTGACCTCCCTATCTTTAGGATGATGCAACCCTTTGACTAGCTAAAGAGACTCACTATGAAGATGCAATTCTACAACTAGCTAAAGAGACTTACTGGGAAGATACAATCCTAAAACCAACTAATGGGAATCGAGAACATACAATCACACGACAATCATGTGATAAATGTCCCACCATGCTATGATCACACAATCACACAATGCTCATGCAAACATGCAATAATGGGATGATCATTCAATTATACAATCATCATCAAATTACACAATAATCATATAAATCATAGAATTATTACACACTCATGTCACAACCATCTTATCATCAAGTCATGTAATATTTATATACTCCCATAATATTATATAACTAAGCAATTATCACATACTTGTGTCACAATCAATTGATCATACAACAATAATCAAATCATATCATAATCATGCTATCACATAGTAACCACACGACCATGCGATAAGCATGTGATAACCATCTTATCATATTAAATCACATAATAATAAGCAAATAGTTGTTTAATAGTCACACAATGATCACATAACTATACAATGATCATATGATCACACAATAATACAACTATCAATTAATTATGCAATTGTCATATGATCATACAACAAACCCAAATATGCAAAAATCACTCAATTATGCAATGAGCAATCCAAGATGCAATGATCACCTCAAGATCAAACAATCATGCAAAGATCATGCACTCAATCAATCCTTTAGTCATGCTAAGATCGCACCATAATGACATAACCATACAAGCATGCAACGATCAATAAATCACGCAATGGCCACTCAATCATGCAGACATGGTGGGACATAAGAGAACAAAAAACCAAACATTTGCAAGACTAGAACAAAATGACGAGCAAGGATAACTCGATACTCACCTGACCAGATCAAAATAGTGAGAATGTGCTAAAAGAAACTCAACAACCACTATGAAAACTCAACAACCACTAGGCAAATTCAACAACCACTCAAAAAGCTCACAACCACTCGACTGGAGATCAAGGGTGAGAAAGGACAAGGGACACACGACGATCACCTAGTGCACAAGCCCATTGTGATGCAAAGAGGAAAGGAACACTCAACCATGAGTCTGATAGTGAAGTGAAGAGGAAAGGAAGCACCTCCGTCTGGCCACAGGCCATAAAATAGCGAAGTCCCTACCTGGTCATAGGTCTGTCAGTAAGATAAAGAAGAAATGAACAAATCATTTGACCATAGGTCTGTCGGTGAAGAGGAAAGGAAGCACCCTCGCTCAGCCACAAGCTACAAAATAGCGAGGTCCCTACCCGTCCATAGGTCTGTTGGTAGGATAAAGCAGAAACTCAACAATCATGAAGTACGTATATCAAGGTGATGTGAAAAGGCCAAGAAGCACTCAATGATCACCCAGTGCATCTGTTGAGGTGATACAAAGAGGATAAGCAAACACTCAACAATCACCCGGCGCATCTGCTAGGATGATACAAAGAGGACAAGGAAACACTCAATGATCACCCGACACACCTGGCGAGATGATACGAAGAGGACAAGAAACACTCAACGATCACCCGCGCATCTGTCGAGGTGATACGAAGAGGAAAATAACATTGAACGATCACCCATTGCTTCTACCGAGGTAATACAAAGAGGACACAGAACACTCAACGATCACCCAGCACATTTGCCGAGGTGATACGAAGAGGATAAGAAATACTCAATGATCACCCAATACATCTGTCAAGGTGATACGAATAGGATAAGGAAACACTCAACGATCACGTGGCATATCTACCAAGATGATACGAAGAGGATAAGAAATAGTCGACGATCACCTTGAGCACACGTCTAAGGTTATGTGAGGAAAAAGGAATTCAACCATTCACTTGAAAATCATAGTATATAGCAAAGACTAATAATCAAAAGGAAGCAATAAGGAAGAATAATCAAAGATAAGGAAATTATCTATCTGCATGACTATATAGAAATAGCAGAACAGAAGAAGAAAGAGGGGTCTCACATCCACCTGACCATATCGAAATGGTGAATGGAGAAAACTTAGTACTCACCTGACCAGATCGAAATAGTGAGCAAGAGTGAGAAAAGAAAAGAACCAATTATCTGACTAGCTATATTGAAACAACATAACAGAAGAAGAAAGAGGGGTCCCATATCCACTTAACCAGATTAAAACACTGAATGGAGAAAACTCGGTGCTCACCTGACCAAATCGAAATAGTGAGTAGGAGTGAGATTTTCTTTTTTTTTTTTATTTCTTGCAAAAATAACATTTAATAATTAAATTATTTCTATGTTAAACCAAATTCTAAACCTACCTAACACGAATCATAGATAAAGTTTTTTTTTAAGGGGAAACCCATGAAGAGGCCTATGCGTTGATAAAATTTAAAATTACAAGGTCCTCAAAGGGACCTCGAGCTTTGCTACTGTTCAAAAGAGCTACAGTCAAAATAGCAAAAAAACCTAAAAGCTCAAGGTCCCTACTACGAAAGAGTACAAAATACCCTAGAAACATTCTACGGTGCACAAGAAAGGGCTCCCAAAAAACAGGAAAACAAAGGATACAAACTTTCAGGACGATGTTTCTGATCCAAAAATGAAGAAAGCAAGGACCAACAACAAAAGGAACCATAATCTATCATAGAATGTTCCACCTGCAACTGCAAGGATAAGATCATTCAAAAAGAAGTGCTACCACACATCGCAAAGTAAGTAAAGCCATAACCAAAAATTAAATACCAGACAAGATTAAAATTCATGAAAGGATACATATGCCACGTGAAGCTAAACATGGAATTAAGACTTAAAGAGCTTAGACTGAAATAACTATGAAAAGAACATCCACAAGCCACTCAATCCTACCTTCCTGGCAAGCAAAATCCCTCATAGAAGAGCCCAGCCAGCCAAACCGAGAACCGAGAGAAGAATAAAAAATTAAAAATTAAAAAATTAAAAAAATAAAAAATAATAAAAAAAAATAAGAAAAAATTAAAAATGAAATAAGAATAATAAAATAGAAAATAATAATTAAAAAAAAAATACAACAGCAGAATTGGTAACTTCAAAGAATGAAATTATTGCATGATTTAAATTTTCACCCAAAATAAATTACTTAACTAAATTGACATTAGAAATCTTAAAAAAAAAAAAAAAAAATCTTCAACTGAAATTAGCAGCTACTTACACCATCATATATAATTGTTTGAAACAAAAAAAAATGTCTACATAATAAAACAACATTCAGTATTACATAATATTATAAAGAACAAAATTAAACTTATAACTTCTCACTTACCTCAGAATTTTTTGCTCCTCTGTCGCAGATCCAAGCAAATGACTTCGTTTGCAATCTTACCACCAAAGAACATTATATAGGCAATCAAAGGGGAAAAAAAAAACAACAAGGCAGCCAATAGATTGCCTCATTTAAGCCTTTATTCGGCAATGATTTCTGAAAAAAACGCCATCTTCTACTTTATTCCCACACAAAAATAAAAAAAAACGGACGTGTATGCTTTCGGCTCTGTAATTCGCAGATCTTGCTGGGTAATTAGCGGAACGTGCTAATCAATTCGGCGGATTCAATAGAATGCGCCGAATCAGTCGGGGCAATGCGCCATTTCATTCAGCTAATTCTCCCAGTTTTAAATTTCTGCCGTTCCGTGCTCCTACTGCCAAGCCTCTTCTTAAAAATTCTTCTTTCTCAACCTCCTAAATATCTTAAGTGCAAACAACACTTTCATTTCTTACTCCAGATTTTGTAGTTCTCTTTCATTTCATGAGATAAAGCACTTGTAGATTCATGTCACTCAGCCATCTCCTACAAGCAAGGCTCTTATATTAAAAGTTACATGTTTAGGAAGGAGGAATAAACTCATAAGCTTATATTGAATTTTATTCTTAAAAATGGCTCATACAAGATGATAATGCTCAATGTCTACTTATACTTGATTACATAGCAAATTTAATACAACTTTCTACCATCTAACCATCTAACTTAATGATTGAAAATTTAGATATTTTCACGACAACATTTATATTAAAATTTTCTTAATGCTCAAAAGACTTCAACAACACATAATTACATGAATTATACAATAAGGTAAAAGGAAGACATCCTTTTTCCATCATAGCCAGTTCTCTGACATGCATGAGCAAGCATTGGAAGATATCTGAGAAGCTCTGAACTGGTCCACAATTTATTTATGAATGTTCCGTGCTATAATCCACAATCTTCGTCTTTAAATCATCATTTCATCGTGTAAGGTCTGTAGGGACTTAAGATGATCAATGATTTAAAACATAGAGGACTCTTAAAGTACCCCATTAAATAAATTTATGTCATACCTTGAGGACGGGGAGAAGTCACCATGTTCCCATCAATCCACAAAGAGAAGATGTCTCTGATCTTTAACCAATCTTCACCTCCCAGCTTGCACCTCTCCTCGAGCTTGGGGCACTTGCTTATCGTCAAAATATGAAGCGTGTTGGGCAATGAACTTGGCAAGGATAGAAGACTTTTACAGTTTGAAATGTCCAATCGTACTAACGATTTCAGGTATCCAACATGCTCAGGCAGAGATGAAAGCCGAGGGCAACTCTGTATTTCCATATCTTCAAGAACTTCGAGTTTATTAATATCATTTGGAAGAAAAAGAAGCATGGGGCAGTTTTTGACTCCGAAATATACAAGGCTGGTCGGTAGCCAATTATCAGGAAAGCACTCTAACTCGTTACAAGAGTCGATCTCTAAACGTTGTAGTGAGCCATACTGAAATTCTGCAGGAAAATATTTTGTTGACAATCCTCTGAGACTCAAAGAGTGGAGAGAAGTGAGAGATGACGATAGTTTCCAAAACAATTCTCCACTCCTTGTAACTTCCAATGAACGAAGATGTTGAAGATAAGGCAACAAAACCAATTTAGGGGTTTCTTCTATCACAAGTTTTTCAAGAGAAGGCATATCATGAGTGATTTTCTCTAACATGGAGCAATTCTTAATTACCAACTCATTGAGAGCATTGAGAGTGCATCCTTCATCTCCACACCATTGCGTCAGAATTGGCATGCTTTCGAGATGAAGTTTTTTTAATGCTCTAAATGGTGATGCATTGCCTCTAACACAGAATTCACAGTTCACACACCGAACTGCAACCATTCCTTGAATATGGAGTTCGATCAGCAATGGAAGGTTTCCAAGTGGCGGGAAAGAAAAACTTTCTCTGCAATTGACAAGTGTCAACAATGTCAGGTTGCATAAATAAGAGGACCCAAACCAAGTTGGAAAAGATGTTCCCATATAACCAACAATCCTTAGACCTCTGAGTCCGTTATGAGGTTGAAGCTCATAAAGAATACGCTCAACATCATCTCTTCTTTGAAATATTTGTGAAGAGTTTAGGGTTTCCTTGCAATTAGCATCCCAATGCAGCTCAAGATATTGAAGGAGTTTTTTGGCTTTTAGTTTTGCTTTTGTAGCTTCTGCAGATTGTTTAACAAGGTGCAGATTTGAGATAAGAAGTTCCCCGTGAAGTTGATTCAGATTCTCCAGCTCTTCTAGTCCACATCCACTCTTTTCATCTACAACAAATCTTGTTAAAGTTTGCAGTTCGATCAGTAAACCGATTTCTGGTGGCATATACTTCAAGCTGTGCCTCCCCATTAAAGACCACGAGATGTCTTCTTGAGCCATCATCAACATGGAGTCATCATCCCAGTGCAGGTCGATGTGTCGCAGCTTCTGAAGATACTTTATGTCCTTCGGTAGCTCTTCAAGCATGTAGCAATTTCCGAGTCCCAAAGTTTGGAGGAAATATAGCTCCCCAATTGCATCAGGAAATCTTCTAATCTTTGTGCCTCTAAGTTGGAGGCAGCGTAGGTGCTTCAAATAGTTTATTGAATTGGGCAATTTTTGGAGGATAGTGTTGCTCAAATCTAAAGCACGCAGGTTTTCTAGCTTCCTAATGAAGTCATCAGGGAGCGCAGCAAGGGAGTCACCAAAGACCACAAGTGTATATACGCCCCTCAAATTCAACTGATCAGATAAAAAGTCTCTGCTAATATCTGTACCTGCTTCATGGCACGTCAACGATAGATGTCGAGCTTTCCCAATTCCCTGGCCAGGTTTTGCGTTGATGCATTCTCCCTTTGATACATATCGGACAAAATTATGTATGGAAGAATGAATGATGTATTTAGGTCGGTTGCTTTTTCGATCAAAACGTGAGTACTGAAACAATGACCTTCTCTCCAAAAAATCAAAATATTCGCTTCCTACATCTTCCATCCTCTGATCATCAGAACACCGAATGAAATTCTGCGCCATCCATAAATTGATCAGTTCTTCTTTGTCAAACTCAAAACCGTCTGGAAACAACGAGCATAAAGCAAAACATTGTTTCAGTCGGGAAGACAACAGTTGATAGCTCAAATCAGCTCTCGAACTATTACTATTCTGCAAATTCTCAGTCTTGAGTATGGAACTCCATCTGCTCCTATCTGGCTCCCGACAAAGCCGGAACGCCAAATCAGCTGCAGCTGATGGTAAACCGTCGCACCTCTGAGCAATTACTCCTGAAAAGCCTCCCAAATCATTAACATTAATGCATGGATTTTGTTGAGCCATATAGTAGCAGAACAATGACCAGCAGTCTTGTTCTCCTATGGGCTTCAAAGGATAAATTGTTGATGCACCCATGGCCTTTGCAACTTCAATGTTCCTGGCAGTCACTAGGATTTTGCTCCCCACAGCTCCTTGTAGCAAGGGTGTTTTAAACTTGTACCATTTCCTCCAATCTTCAATCCAAACTTCATCTAAAACAATCAAGTACTTCCTCCCCCTAAGCTTGTTGAGAAGGTCTATCTGAAGACTATTCAAACTCGCAGAAGTTTGTGAGGGACCATCTATGGATTCCAAAATGTCTTTCGTCAGCTTCTCTTCCTTAAAATCTTGAGAGACATGAACCCAAGACCTCAGTTTGAAGCTCTGTTTCACATGCTCATCATTGTAGACATGCTGAGCAAGGGCTGTCTTCCCAAGGCCTCCTATACCCACAATGGAAAGAACACTAGTGTTGGATTCGCCAGCCACATTAGGCCTCAGTAACAAATCTAGTATTCTTCTCTTATCGTCATCCCTGCCAAGAATAAGCGGTGGCTCAAGTGAGGAGCTCTGATTGCTGGTGATATGCAGCCTCTCTTGCTCTGGTTGTAGCCCATAATCATGGCGTTTCTTCTTGATATCTTCCATTTTCATCTTCATGTTTCTCACTCTGCTAGAGATATCATGTAGAAACATACTGCGTTTGGGGTTTATTACGGATAATGAATTGCGTAGCCAAGCAAGTCGAATCACCTTTTGTCTCTGTCTCTCCAATTCGCACTCATCTAACAGGTCATTTGCATCATAGGCAACGTCCTGAAGCTTGCTAAGCCATAAACGCACAACTTCATAAGTTTGCTGCTTCTGAGCAGCATCTCTGAGATAAGCTTGCAACATGGAGAAATCAGTAGTTAGGCTCTCGAGCTCTTTCTTGACTTCATCCGGCAGACAAAGTTCATCCAAAAGTAATTTTATTGTTGCAGGCAATAAGTGTTGAAATATTGCCTCCAGAAAGGCAGACTGAACAATATCTGCCATTGTGCTTTGAAAAAAAAAAAAAAAAAGAGATGAAAAGGAGGAGGATCACTCAGGCAAAACAAGGAATGATGATCATTGGTTTTTGATTTAAAGCAATTGATGAAGATATTTATTTTGCATTTACGTCCTCTATAAGGCTCCTAAGAGGACTATCAGTTGACTTTAAAGTGCTGGTCCTCTAAACAAATTGGAGGTATTTAATTCAAGGTAAGTTGGAGTTTGTTTCAAGGTACAACATGGACGTTATTTGATTGTTTGTTTACTGATTTTTCCTAAGATCTGGCTTCGTAAGACCTTGTAGAATTAAAATAATCCTGAATCTTCCAAAAATAAATAAAAAAAATCCAGAGGGTAGCTGTGAAATCAACCGTTAGGTCGCCAAATTTGATATAATAAAGCCTACAGAAAATTAATCACCAAATACATCTAAAAAAAAAAATCTACGAAGCATGTCATGCCTAAAGCCATAAGTTCTTTGCCGAAAAAATGGCCTTTAAAGCTCAATGTGTTAAAATAAGCGTTCTTTTCTCTGTAAAAATTTTAAATACTAGGCCAAGCTTATTGTGATATTATTATTGATGATGGGCATATTCTCGAAACACTCATAGTGAACTATCTTTTTCTAAATTGCCCAGGGCTAAAACAAAGATGGCGTAGACCCGATAGGAGACATAATGGAGGTCAGTCCTTTTCATTTTATAGAAAGAAGCGCTAGTTTCTGCTTTCTCATTTCCTAATGTGGAGCTAAACAAATCAGTTGGTCCAGAGCCACATGTAGGCTATCGACCGTGTTTTTTTCTTTTTTTTTTGTTTCAATTCTTATTAGTTTGTTTCATGTTTCCTTATATATATATATATATATATATATATATATATATATATATATATATATATATATATATATATATATATATATATATATATATATATATATATATATATATATATATATATATATATATATATATATATATATATATTTTAGTAGCCATCTTGGAACATGATTCAAAGGCTAGATGAATTCATTAATTGGATACATACCATTGAATGTATTTTATTTTTGTTTCAAAGTTCTCTTTTTGTTTGGTCCAAAGAAGCTCAAAATAGTTTGGAGCAACTGAAGCTCTTAGTGACCTCAATACTACTTTTAGTACTCCCAGATTTCAATCAAATCTTTGAAGTAGACTGTGATGCTTCTAATGTGAGTATCATGGTAGTGTTGAACCAAGGTGGACACTCAGTTTGATACTTCAGTGAGAAACTCAATGAATCTCATAAAAAATATTCCACTTAAGACAAAAAATTTTTTATGGCCTTATACATGCCCTATATCATTAGAGTCACCATCTATTAGTGTAGTGATTCATGTTATTCTTAGATCACGGATAATATATTCATACTCAAAAGTAAATTGAAGGGTAAGCATGACAAATGGATGGGTATGTGAAAAGTCCGTATAGGTTGTTAGACCTAACGCAATTGTCCCAAGGCTAACCAAGAGGGGGGGGGTGATTGGTAATTTAAAAAATTCCCTCTTGAAATTTTAAGAAAACTGTTTAATAATTTTAACACAATTTGATTTATTTTTTCAAATAAATTTTTTAACCATCAAAATAAAATTGTTGAAAATAAAAATGCAGAAAAATAAAAAAGAACACAGATTTATAGTGGTTCGGTCCAACTAGACATATGTCCACTCATTGAAGACTCCCTCTTCAGGTATTGCACTATTACCAAAGTGACTCTCCTTTTGCTCCCACAGTAAGGTGGATAAGCCTTTATAATTACCCTCTCTTCCACCAATCCTCGGTGTAGCAGAGTACAGTCGTCCTTTTATACCCACCAAGTGTCGGCAGAGAACTGACGCGCTTTCACACTCTCTAAGTGGCGGCAGGGAATAGACATTCTTTCACACTCTCCTGGCATTGGCAGAGAACCGGCGTCCTTTCACACCAACCTAGTCTCAGCAAAGAACCGGATCGATCTTCTTCAAAGATCTTCCCTCGAGCGTCTTCAAAGAAGTAAGAAAGAGATTTGGAAAGAACACAAAGAGATTCTCTCCTTTGAGTCTTTGTGAACCCTTCACACTCTCAATTTGCAAGAACTCTCTCACAAACACTCTCCCAAATCACTCTCACACTTTTACTCTCAAGAAAAATGAAGAAGGATAAGTCCAAAGTCAATTTTAGAGATTATTGCGAAAGTGATGAAATGAATATTAGTTAACTTTAAATTCAATATAGAATATAATTATCAATTAGATTGATTTGGATTAGAGATTAAATGATAGTGGAAAGAACATAATCAAAAATAATTTCAAGTGGTGATATTGCACATCTTTTCAAATATTTGTGGCATACTTTGTGCATCTTTTCTATTTAGGCTAATTTTATACCTCTTTTCACTTTGTGAATCATTGCACATTCTTTCAATTTTTTGCACACATTGTGTATTTTTTTTTTAATTTACTTTTTGGGTCTTTCTAAGATCAGTAATCTAAATTCAAATTTCACTAATAACAAAAATAAGAATATTGAAAAAAATAAAAAAATAATAAGATATCAATATTTCAATAATGATATTCTAATTATATTTGCCTAAAAAAATATGAAATTGATCTCCTTATCTAAATCCAATTATAATCTAATTTAAAATTTTGAAAGATTAAATTTTTGTAAGGAAATTAATTTATAAAGCAAAATAATTTATAACATATTTCAATGATCAATTTCAAAATAATTTTTCTTATAAGGCATACTAACATTTCAAGAATAAGAAACAAACACAAGTATTCAAAATATGACATTTTCCATTGATATCAAAAGAATCAAATACATTCATTTCACAGATATCAACTTGAATAAAACACATCATCATCACAGAAAAAACTTAACAACAAACAATAAATATTATAAACATGAAAGAAAAAACATTAACATCATTCATAAAAGCTCGGTAGAAACAACAATAATGAAGTACATCTAGATCTCAGAGGGGCCCTGATATGGAGGAGAAGGAGGCTAGTTGAATAATGAAAAATAGCTATTCATCATAGTTATATTTATATTTACCGTATCAAATTGACCACGGATCCAACCCATGGCCTCCTGGTATCTTACATCCTGCTGATTTAAACGAGTCTCAATTTGATCAAAATGTTGAACAAAGTGAGTCTCAAAATGATCAAATTGTTGGACCACTTCCTGAAAAGAGTATTGGTCAGGTCCTTGTGCAGGTGCTAGAGCTCCCCCTTCTTCTTCAGAATTATCACTCGAACTATGATCTCTCCCAAACAAAGATTGAAAAGAAGCATCAGTAAAGTAGATTAGTAGTTCAATGGGAGGATAAGGATGAATGATTTTATACTTCTTGTGTAGGATATAGGCAACAAGATGTCCTAAAGCCACATTCTTTTTCCTCTATGATGTGGAAGTCTAATTTCAAAAACATTGTACAGGTAGTCCATAATAAGTTGGGCTTCAGCAAAGGGCTTTCTAGTCATAATAAGATATGTAACAGTGGACGAGAGTAGAGTCATATTCACTCGATCACTAGCTTTAAGAATAACATAAGTTCTTAAAACATGCTATATGATCCATGTATTTTGGTTTAAAGTATAAACTCGAGCTAATTGATTTACTTGGGAAACACCTCTAAGAACTTTATTAATTTCAGACCAGTCATAATCGGCTCTAGAGGTTAAAGTGTGGGCTCAAATCCCCTAGGTTCTCATTTGCAGATAATTGCCTAAATCTTCTTTGGTTATTTCTATATGCTGACTTTGGACATAGGAACTTATCCTAGAGTGGTCTTCACTAACTCTCATGTTGGCTAAGAAATAATAAAAAGTTTCTTTGTGATATGTATAGATAAGAGTGAGAATGAAGGATAGTTGAGTGGAGGCAAATAAAGACATTATAGAGAAATGAAGATCATCCTGGATTAGAAGTCTAGATGGAGCGATTTTCATAGCAATATACCTAAAATATACATATTTATACTTCTTAGATAACAAGTTAGAATCAACAAAACTAGAAGAAGAAGATCCCTTTGAACCACGAGGAAGTTTGCTGGAATTGGCCATTTCCTAGACAAGGGCTCTAGAGAGTTTTGATAGGAATATGAAAGTGAATGAAAACGATTTCAAAACCCTTCTATATATAGAAAAATGAAAAATCATACTGTATGAAATTTTCCTCGTATTTACGATTGTGAAATCGTACGGGACGAAAAAGTTTTTGTGTGTACGAATAAAAAATATCAAAGATAAAATGGCTTTTCATAAAACATTATTTTTTAGGCATCCTTTCGTACAGGCACTTTGACCACTCGATCATATAGATAAACATTTATTCGTCAGGATGATAAAAAATTTTAAGATCATTTTAAAGATGGTTAGATTCATCCTTTACATAAATCGACACATGGATTATAGAAACGAAGATGATTTCGTATATACAATCAACAATAAATAACTGAACCTAACTGGTAAAATCATCCTCACTCATACAGACGAGCCAATGCAAATCATAACGTATGATGACATCATCATACAGTACAAAACTTTTGAAAAATATTGTTTTTATGTGTTCAACTCCCAAAACTATCATGTATACACTACAGAATTCATACATGACAAAAATATTAGTTTAGAGTACGAATAGAACACTTAGAAAAAAGTACACGAAATTCAAATAAAAATCTCAAAATCAATTATTTTAATCAAATTACATGTATTCAGATTAAAAACACACAAAACAAAATTAATGCAAAAACAAACACACAAAAACAAATAAAAATAAACAAACAGAAATAAAAACGAAATAGACACGAATAAAGAACATATCATGTTTGCATAATATTTAATCTAAGCATTAAGATCAATCACACCTAACCTTGTTCTTAAGATACTAAAAGTGTCAAAAGCTAGTAGTTTTATAAAAATATCTGCAAGTTGATTTTCTTTAGAAATGTGATTTAATTTAATTTCTCTTTCAGCTACATGATCTCTAATGAAGTGATGTCTTATGTCTATATATTTGGCTCTAAAATATTGGATAGGATTCTTTAAAAAACAAATGTCACTAGTATTATTATAAAAAAATAGGAATTTCACCAATTATAAAACCTAAGTCAATCAATTATTATTATAACCAAAGTACTTATACCACACAACTTTCTAAGGCAATGTATTCAGCTTCAATAGTAGATAGGTTTTCTAAAAATATCTACAAGTTGAATTTCTATAGAAATGTGATTCAATTCAATTTTTTCTTTGGCTATATGATCTCTAATGAAGTGTACCTTATATATATATATATATATATATATATATATATATATATATATATATATATATATATATATATGTTTGGTTCTAGAATATTAGATAAGATTCTTTGAAATACAAATGGCACTAGTACTATCACAAAAATAAGAATTGTGCCAATTATAAGTCCTAAGTCAATCAATTATTATTTCAACCAAAGTACTTATGCCTCACAACTTTCTAAGGCAATGTATTTAGCTTCCGTAATAGATAGGTATGCAGAATTCTATTTCCTACTGGACCAAGAAACTAAGAAATTTCCTATGAATTGGTAAGTTTCATATGTACTCCTTCAATCAACCCTACAACCTGCAAAGTCTGAATCAGAATATCCAATAATTTCAAATAAAGAACTGTACTTAGGACACCAAATCCCTAAGTTTTGAGTTTCCAAAAAATATCTCGAAATTCTTTTTACTGCTATCAAATGTGAGTCTTTTGGATCATATTAAAATTTAGCACACAAACAAACACTGAATATTATATCTGGTCTACTAGTAGTCACATAAAATAATGATCTAATTATACCTCTAAATTTCTTTTGATCAACAGATTTTTCTTTTGGATCCTTATTCAATTGAATTGAGAAACTCATTGGTGTAGGTTCTGGTTTAGCATTATCCATTTCATATTTTTGACGATATTCTTAATATACCTCGACTGACTAAGAAAAGTTCTCTCCTCATCTTGCTTAATGCTAAAACCAAGAAAATAATTTAGATCTCCCATTAAACTCATTACAAATTCATTACTCATTATTTTTGAAAAATTATCACAAAAATTTATATTTATACATCCAAAAATGATATTATCAGTATATATTTGAACAATGAGTATGTCTTCTCCTAATTTCTTCAAAAAGAGAGTGGTGTCCATACTTCCTTTTACAAAAGATCTATCTAATAAGAAAGTGTTTAATCTCTCATACCAAGTCCTAGGTGCCTGTTTTAATCTATACTGTCTTTTTCAATTTAAACACATGATTAGGGAATTTAGAATTTTTAAAATATGTAGGTTACTCAACATAAACATTCTCTTGTATCACCCCATTCAAAAAGGAACTCTTAACATCCATATGATATAATTTAAATCCTTTTAATACTTGCAAAGGCTAACAAAATCCTAATTGCTTCAAGCCTTGCTACAGGGGTAAAAGTCTCTTAAAAATCAATCTCTTCTATTTGATTATACCCTTAGCCACTAATCTAATCTTATTTCTAATCACAACTCCTGAATCATTCATTTTATTTTTAAACACCCACTTACTTCCAACAATATTTTGATCTTTTTTCCTTTCTATCAATTCCCGAACATCATTTCTTATAAACTGATTCAATTATTCTTACATGTCAAAAATCAAAAATTCATCCGAAAATGCTTAATTAACATTTGTTGGTTCAATCATTGATATAAAGGTAAAATGGTTAACCTTTTTGCTAAATCCATGCCTAGTCCTAACACCCTTACTAGGTTCACCTAAAATTAAATCCTTAGGATAAATTTTAGAAAATATTAATTCTCCAGGCAAAGAGTTTTCTTTTATCACAATTTCTTCCAAATTTAGCTTTTCAATTCCTTGGGAGTTATTTTCAATATGATCCTCTTCCAACCTTAGCTCTTTCAAAATACCATATTCATCAAACACAATATGTATGGTCTCCTTAACTACCAAACTTCTTTTGTTAACGGACTTCAACTCAATCATCCATCATTAACAGACTTCTGCTCAAATGGCGTTGAAAAATTTCTCGCCTACTCATCACTTCTGGTTCTCCTCTAAGACACTATCACTGCCAGATCTTCTCAAATCAGCCTCGCATACATGCAGCAATTGATCTCCTTCTATCACGGGTTGTCTATTTAGAAGATAGCCTCTCATCGCTACTTCTTTTACACAAGAGAGGGGCACTGAAGCTTGATAGGGGGATGCCTCCTATCTCCGACAGTGGAATGCCTCTAATGCAAGAAGAAGAGCACGAGCGGAGAATAAGGAGGAAAAAATTCTCCTTCTACACAAAAGAGGGGCACTGAAGCTTGATAGGGGAATTGCACCTATCTCTGATAGTGGAATGCCTCTAATGTAAGAAAAATACTAGATAAGAAGAAAATGAACGACTACAAAAATTTTAACTTCTACAAACGAAGAGGGGCACTGATTTTGCATAGGAAAAATAACCTACGAAAAATAGTGGAATGCCTCCCCTGTTAGAAAGTCAGAACGCGGGAGTAGAAAAAAAAGAAACGGTTGCAAAACTTCCAACCTCTACACATGAAGAGGGGCACTGATTTTGCTTATGGAAAAAATCACCTATGAAAAATAATACAATGCCTCCCCTGTTAGAAAGTCAGAATGCGGAAGGAGAAAGAAAATAAAAGGTTACAAAATTTTTCTTCTACACTAAAGAGGGGCGCCTATTTAAGTAGGGAAAGTTACCTACGAAAAATAGCGGAAGACCTCTAGAGTAAGGAGAAAAATAGAAGGAGAAAGATTGGAAAAATTCCAACTTCTGTACAAGAGGAGGGGTGCTGATTTAAGCAGGGAAAGACACCAACGAAAAATAACGAAAAGCCTCAACTGTCAGAAAGCCAGAAGGAGAGAGAGGAGAAAATTCTAACTTATGTACAAGAGGAGGGGCGCCGAATCAAGTAGGGAAAGTCACCTACGAAAAACAGCGAAAAACCTCAACTGTTAGAAACCAAAAGGAGAGAAAGAGGAGAAAATTTTATCTTCTGTACAAGAGGAGGGGCACCGAATCAAGTAGGGAAAGTCACATACTGAAAAATAGTGGAAAGCCTCAACTGTCAAAAACCTAGAAGGAGAGAAAGATGAGAAAGTCTAAAACTTCTGTACAAGAGGAGGGGCGCTGAGTCAAGTAGGGAAAGTCACCTACAGAAAAATAGCAGAAAGCCTCAACTGTTAGAGAGCTAGTGGGAGAAGAAGAGAATGCGAATTTTTTTATAGGTCTTAGGGGTCTATTTATAGTTTTTTGTGAAGGAAGGGGGAAGTTTCTAAAGTTCTTTGGAATTTTCAAACCTACTGAATTTTTTCAGAATTTTTTGGAATTTTTTGGGATTTTTTCAAAATTTTTTTGGCCCCACACATATTTAAAAAAAGAATTTTAAAAACTCCTAACCGCCGCGGAGCCGGTTCGGTCGCCTATACTTGACCGGGCCCGATTTCCGGCCCGAATGGCCCAGACACATTTTTCGACGTTCCGAACTAAATTTTGGCACTTTTGGAGCTCAACGGGGTCTCTATGAGCAAGTTTGTGCAAATGTTCAACTTTTGGAACACAATTTTTTGCGATTCGGCCAATGTAAAATTTTGTAACACGTATTTTCGGACTTCTGGAGCTTCGACGTTTGAAAATAAGGGGGCAACTGATACGTCATCATAAAATTATTTTGATTGGGCACGAATCTCGAGGCAAAGATCAAGCCGAAATCTTTAAAAATTAAATTTTTGAGCATGTGAACTTTGATTTCAGCAAACTTACTGTCAAACTGAGCGTCTCAAAAATACAAATCCAACGACACCAAATTCAACTCAATCCGAACCCAAATCAAGCACCTGAAGTGTTGTTGGAAAGTTCATACCGCAATTGAGTTACCAAACAGTCTTCGATTTTAACAAGCTTATAGACAAATCAAACTGCTCAATGAGACGAATCCAATGAGCCCAAGATCGTTGAATTCCTACATCATTAAGACCTTCAAATGTCTGACGAACGGTGCATGATCAAGAGATTCAATATCAACCATCAATTCGACCACTCCCTATTTGCCCCTGATCTCACTCCTATTTACAAGCTATGCCACTCCAGAAAATTTATAAATAGACCCCTCATTTCTTATGAGGGGGAAACCAAGCAAAAAGCAAGAAGAAGAGGAGAAGAGAAGAGTAGGAGGGAAGAGATTACTCCTCGACCACCGCCAGAGTTCCGCCCGAACTCCAAATGATGCCGGAATATTGCCCGACTTCTACGGGAAGCAAGAATTATGCCTGACTTCCACAGGATGCTGAAATTTCTCCCAAGTAACGACAGAGTTCCCCCCTGACGCCGAAACTCCGCCCAAGTGATGCTGAAGTTCTCCTCGGCCACCAACAGAAGTCAGACTTCTACCCGCGTCGGACCTTCACTCTTCTCCAAGTTTCTACCTGACACTGGACTTCTACCGGTTATCGGACTTTCGCTGGACATCTACCCGAAGATGAATTTCTTTCCATTATTGTACTTCTACCTGACACCGTCCTTCTGACCTTCATCGTCAGACACAGTCCTTTCGACCTCCATCGCCAGCTGATTATGGTTCTCCTAACTTACATCGCCCGACAACTACAATCTTTCTGTCCTCTGTCGCCCGCCGACTATGGTCCTACTGACTTATGTCGCCTGCCGACTATAGTCCTTCCAACCTCCGTCGCCAGACGCCTACGGTCCTTCTTACTTACATCGCCCACCGACTACAGTACTTCCGACCTCCGTCGCCATCTGACTACGGTCCTCCTGACTTATGTCGCCCAACGAATACAGTCCTTCCAACAAAGCGAATGCTTCAACAGTGACTCTTTGTATTCCCAACATGTAATGTACTTCATATAATGTACATCAAGCCCATGCCTTCTCACAAGGAAGGGCCTCATTTGTAATTGACTACAATACTAGTGGATTCATTCAAACTGGGCTAGGCCACGTGAATTTTCCCCTTTTTAAGGGTTTTCCACGTAAAAATCTTGGTTTCTAATGCTGCACCCTCTCTCTCATCTTATTGCTGTTGGATTTTCGTACAACGCTAAGACATTAAATTTTATATTTCTCTACCGTCGCGAATACTCATGGACACAATAATTAGAATCATTTCAACTAGATGAGTCCCCATGGTTTGTTCCCTTTCATTAGTGTTCCAAGCAAAAAATTATTATCTATTATAATTGATGCACCCCTCTCTTTTATCTATATGTGTGATGAATCATCAATCAAAGCTAAGACGTTAAGCTCTTTATCTCTCTACCATCATGAATGTTTATATATATATATATATATATATATATACATAACTTCTTGGAATAATATTTTTCAAATATAATTGTTGCATCCAGGAGTATTCGCGGTGGTAGAGAAATATTATATTTATCGTCTTAGCGTTGTACGAAAATCCGGCACGCAATCAGAGAAGGAGAGAGGGTCTAGCATTTATGAGACACCAAGATTTTTATGTGGAAAACCCCTGAAAAAGGGGGAAAAACGACGGGGCCTAGCCCAGTTTGAATGAATCCACTAATATTTGCAGTCGATTACAAATGAGGCCCTTCCTTGGGAGAAGGCCTTAGGTTGATGCACATCTTATAGAGTACATTACATGATATAAATACAAAGAGTTACTATTGGCGTATTCGCTTCGTTGGAATGGCTGTAGTCGGCGGGCGACGGAAGTCAGGAGGACCGTAGTCAGCTGGCGACGGAGGTCGGAAGGACTGTAGTCGACGGGCGACGTAAGCCAGGAGGACCGTAGTCGGCGGGCGACGGAGGTCGGAAGGACTGTAGTCAGCGGGCGACGTAAGCCAGGAGGACCGTAGTCGGCGGGCAACGGAGGTCGTAGTCGGCGGGCGACGGAGGTCGGAAAGACTGTAGTCGGCGGGCGACATAAGTCAGGAGGACCGTAGTCGACTGGCGACAGAGGTTGGAAAGACTGTGGTTGGCGGGCGACGTAAGCCAGGAGGACCGTAGTCGGCGGGCGACGGAGGTCGGAAAGACTATAGTCGGCGGGCGACGTAGGTCAGGAGGACTGTAGTCGACGGGCGACGGAGGTCGGAAGGACTGTTGTCTAACGACGAAGATCAGAAGGACAACGTCAGGTAGAAGTCCAACAATGAAAAGAAATGCATCTTCGCATAGACGTCCAGCGAAGTCCAATAACGGGTAGAAGTCCGACGTCTGTTGGTGGCAGAGGAGAGCTCCGGCTTCACTTGTGCGGAGTTTCGGCGTTAGGAGGGAACTCTGTTGTAAATTGAGAAGAATTTTAGCATCATGTGGAAGTTGGGCAGAATTCCTGCGTTCTCCCGAATATCATGCAGAATCCCGACGTGTTCGGGAGCAGGACGAACTCGAGCGGTGGTCGAGGAGGAGAGGATTCTCCTTTTCCCCTTTCTCCTCTTCTTCTTCTCTCTCTTCACTTGACTCCCTTTGGTGTAGAATAAGGGCTCTATTTATAGTTTTTCTGGAGTGGCATAGCCCGTAAATAGGCGTGAGATCAGGGGCGAATTTGGAGTGTTTTGAATGGACGGCCGATATCGAATCCTTTGATCATGCACTGTTCGTTGAGCATTTGAAGACCTTAATGATGTCGGAATTCTGCGATCTTGGGCTCGTTGGATTTGTCTCGTCGAGCCGTTCGATTCGATTATAAGATCTTCAAAATCGGAGACCGTTTGGTAACTCAAATTGCGGTTAGAACCTTCCAACAGCGCTTTGAGCCCTTGATTCAGATTCATTTGGGCTCGGATTGGGTTGATCTTGGTGTCGTTGGGTTCGTATTTCCGAGACGCTCAGTTTGACTATAAGCTCGCTGAAATCGGAGTTCGAGTGCTCCCGGAATTAATTTTTGAAGTTTCCAACTAGCTTTTGCATCGAGATTCGTGCCCGATCAAACTAATTTTGTGATGCCGTATCAATAATCATTCTCTTTTCTTAATTTCCTCTTGCTATTCTCTTCTAATCCTCACGTGAAACTTTGCTACATTTTTTCAGGCAACATCCTTTTAAAAAATAAATTTCAGTCATTTAACCTCTTTTGTGGCTCCATTAGTCATGCGGTATAATCTCATTATGTATTTCCCTTAATTTAATTTATCAACTTTGTGGAATTAATAAAATAATCATTCGTCTTCAATTTAATTATTCTCATCAGCTTTTTCTATTTCAATTGAGTTATTTTAATCAAATTGACTAAGGCCTCATTTAGAATAGCTTTTTGTCACAGTTTTTACACTACAAAAAAAAAAACAATAATAAAATGCTGCTGGAATTTTAACAAAACTATTAATACATAATGACTTTGTATTACAATATTGGAAACGAACAATACTTTTATCATATTTAGTGTGATCATTTGGCAATTCTTCTTTCAGTACGTTGAGAGTCGAATAAAAATATTCACACATATAAACCACTGGAGTAATTGATCATATTCTAAAATTAAACCTAAAAATAGACCGCTGGAGCAACGGTTCATTTTCAAAATAATAGCGACAGAGCAACTTGCCATCATGATTTGCCCATTTATTTCAGAAAGAAAAATACTACTTGTATACTTCCATTGACTTTGAAACCAGCTCAAGCGATGGAAGAGCAACTGGTGAAGGTATTTATCTAGAAAGTACTTAGGATAATTGACTTGAAACAACATTAAAAAATATGTTAATTTTTTTTTTTAGTTAGGTCAATTAAGACAGACTCACACACACATCACATGTACAAGACTCGAACACAAGACCTCTTAGTTGGTAACCTAAGCTCTCAACCAACAGACTAAGATGAACTGTGTAAATATGTTATGAATGAGTATAGGATACAAGAACACATTATTAGAATTAAATACATATTAATTTATTAGCGATCGAGAGTCTATAAATATTAAATAAAAGGATTGTTAAATAGAATCCCTTAAAACCAATTTTCAGCTAACCTTAACTTTAAGGATTACATTTTATGAAGCCAAATTGAATATAAATAAGGGGGAAAATGTCTCGAATACTCTTAATATAAAATTTATCAATACACATTCACCCTTACACCCTCTCAGTGTGACAAATTATTAATCATGCCATACTTTAAGTTAGTTTTCTAAATTATAAATGTTTATGTTATGTTATTCAAAATAGGGGAATTCAGGTAAGGTAGAATTAGGTGTGCTGAGATATCGATAAATGGGGCTCTTTCTATCCTACTACTTCAAGAACCTCTTGCTTGGATCTGTCTTAAAGTCTTTATAAGGAAGAGAAAAGGAGAGCTTAGGTAAGATGGAGTAAGATGAGATAAATTTATGGAGAATTTTCCTTCAAAGGATGAAGTCTTGATGGGCAAAACCACCCAAATGTTCTTTCATCATTTAACCTGATTAAGCCTTGGCAAAGAGATCTTACAACATATTTGAAGGCTTAAGCCAAAAAGAAGGCCTTCTAACACCCTAAAGCATGCGACCATAATAGAAGACTTCAAATATATGAATTGGTTCATTCATATTGACTTACGATAGAAGACTTACAATATACATGAAATAAGTCTTGTAATTCCTCAAAGTACACAATTAAAGAATAGATCTTACAATATACAAAACAATCAAATCGTATAGAGGGTTTAAAAAATAATATAACAAATTAGCTTTTATTTGTCATCTATGAGTTGATAGGGGTTGCTTATGACATTTAAGGATTATGAGGGTGTGGAAGAGGGATGGAAGATTGATGTTGAAGTTATGAGTTGCAAAGCAAGGCAGCCTTGGAGAGACTGAAACTTAAAGCTATCTATTTCTATTTGGGAACTTTAGTGATAAGGAATAAGGATGAAGAAAAGGTTAGGAACTTCTATTTATAGTTTTTTAATGATGTAAACATGTGAAATGAAGTTGATGGTGAGTTGGTAAAGTCAGTCGAGTGGTATGAAAGTAGTTTCTTCAAGATTAGGTCAAAGGGATTCGAGTATAAACTCTTTAAATATTTTGACATTGACAGGCTTTGAGTGAAATTTGGAGTCTTGAAGGATAATTGGAAAGGATGGAAATGGTGTCAATAAGTTCGTAGAAGAGGAGATTAAGTTGCGTTAAGCATTGGGGGCAAACGAAGGTAAGTGGTGTTGGTTAACTAACAATCTCACCAATTAATGACAATGGTTTGCCACTAACCTCTTAAAAAGAATAAGTAAACTCAAGTAATTTTATAATTTACTAAAGATATATCTCACCATAGAAACAAGGTTATTCATAGCCATTGAAATCTTACCTAAGAAGAAAAAAAAAATGAAATATATGGAAAAGAATGTAAACTTTATAATACAAATTAACCAAATTTAGTGCTTCATAATTAATATTCAAAACATAAAAATTTAAAACTTGGTATTCTTGAGAAAAAATTATAATTCATGATTCAAAATTAATATACTGAATTGGCCTTAGGGGCTAGTGCGTTAAGCATCATTCTTTCTTGAGTTATTTTGACCATTGGTTTGCAATTTAGGGAATGGTTCTCATAGAACCTTTCTTCACTCCTTTGCATGCACTCATGCATTAGCATGTGAGTCTCTAATGTATGAATTGTATAAATAAGTATAATATGATTCATCAACTTGTCTAGGCCCATTAAACTCGACCCTATATAATTAAAATCCATGTAGAATTATAGGTTTTTGAGCAAGTATCTCTAAATCAATTTTTCTCAGTCATTTAGCCTTTTGTTGGTGGCTTAAAATAAATATAAAATTAGGATAATAATAAAACCCAAGATCCTATTTTGAATGAAATTGGTTTATACTTAATAGGTTTGTGAAATAATACTTAACTCATTCAATCATTTAAGTTATTATCCTAATTTCAATTTATATGCTATGCATTTATGAAATTAATTTTTAAAATTGAAAGATGAACAATTAGTATTAAAATTTAGGCTCATTTCAAAGATATTAGGTAGATCATCAAAAGCCTTATGATATCAGGCCATGAATCTCAATTCTAATAATAGTATTTATTGTATTTTAGAATTTATGGTTAAATTATATGTCACCATGGCTTGGGACAATGGGAGAATAAATTTGGGTATATCTCTGACATGTCCAGATTTTCTCTCCTCTGTTTGATAAGTCTAAGGGCATCTTTAAGTTAATTTGGGACTAGGAGGGCATAGTTTGACCCCTAATTTCAAATTAGCCTTATGATCTTTCTTATGGAATTTATGCTCTAATTTTTTGTGTGTTAATTGTGATTAGTTTAGAGAGTTCTGAGCAGATTGCATCACCATCCAAGTCTATGGTAGCGACTTAGGAATTTTTGAAGGTAACCTAGAGGTTACCTTTGGTGATTTGGTTAGCCACCTTATAAAGCTCCATTTGGACCTAAATTCAAGCAGATTAAACCTTGAGATTAGGAGATATTATGGTTTAAAGTTCACTAGATTTAGTGCCCATTTGGTCCACCAAATAGGAACCCCAAATTTCACCCTTAAATTTCTCCTAGAACCTTAGTTATTTCATTAAAAAATCATATTAAATCCTAAAAAAAATCACATAATGACTCTAATTGACCCTAATTGAAACCTCAACCCACAAAAAATAAAATCCATACCAGATAACCTTTAAGTTAAACTTAATTTAATTTTTTTAAGGAAAATTACAAGTAATTCAATTAATTAATTAAAAAAATTTAAAATTTGCAAAAAAAAAACTCTAAATGCTTGGAAACATTCTCTTAGGTCATTCCAAATTTTTCGAGATGATTCCAAGAGATTTGGGTTTGATTTGAATCAAAATCTATAAATCTTCTTAATTAGGCGATTTTAGAAAATTCCAAAAAATACCTAAACATTATAAAATAACCAATAATTCTAGAAAATTCAATTTAATGAAACTCAAAGACATTCAACTCTAATTAAAATCTAGTATTTTTTTTAAATATCTGACCCCCAAAATTAAGACAAAGTCAAAAAGGTCAACTACTAGTCAACCGTAGTTTAAAATCAATCCAAAACTTCATAAAATCATAACATAATATAAAAAATTTCAAATTGAGCAAACTCAAACTCCAATTACTCATTTTAAATCCTATTATTCTATAAAAATTTTGAAACCTCAAAATCAACTTTAACCTTAAAAGTCAACTTTTTGACCCTTTAGTTAACACATTAAGATAAGCTAAATAATTCTAGAATTCGAAAATCAACATTAAAATTCCAGAAATTTAAACTTAAACATCCAAACTAGCGACCACCACACTTAATTAAAATGTATTAACCTTTAACACTCCATTAAATAAATTAACATAATCATCCTCAATTACTACTGGTAACACGGGTCTGCAAGGCTATTAGTTTAGCTGCAAGGAAGGTGAAATAAACTTCACAGCCTCATTGAGCAACAAAGATAGTAATTATTTAATCATTAAAATATAGATAATTTAAGCTTTATTATATTAATATCTAAACTTAAATATAAATCTGCCCTTCTACCTTTAAATAACTAGAACACTAGATAACTTTAACGGACTACCCAGTTTAGGCTCTTTCCCAGCCACACATCCCTCTCACACATTTTAGATGATCTGCTAGGACAACCAAATCTTGTTAAGGCTAGGCCGGTGTTTATTATTGAGTGCTGTATCTTTCTTAGTTTGTGTATGTTGTGATTTAAAATGGATTAGTGTGAGTATTTATTTACTTTTATTACATTATGTGAATTGATATGATGGGCGATAGTTTACCCATAAGTTAGGGTCGATCTGGTTACTCATTGAGTTTTTGGCAGTTGGTCACACTCATACAAGGTAATAAAAAGGGGCTAAAGTGATAATAAATATAACTGCTACTGGTGCTTCAGCTGCTTAGCTCCTAAATAGATAAGAGCGTGGCTAAGTGTAATTTACTTCACTGTACATATATAAATTTCTTGGGATTCATTTTATTTTTAAATGCTTATGATAACCTTACAAGAGAGTCAAAATTTTTCTTTTCAATATCAATGCAATTTATTTAAAGTTAAGAGTTATGAAACTTAGATGTTTGAGTTGAGGTACATACACCCAATTTTGGATTCCAAAGAGAAAAGAATAACCCTTAAGGGGATAGTCCTTTTCTATTTGAAAGCTCAAGTTTGGATGATTTCAATACCCAAAGCAAAAAGAATAACCTCCCCTTTAGGGGAAGGGTTTTCATTTTCTTTTGGGTATACAGGTATGATGAATCCAATGAATCCAATGAACCCAAAGAGGATAAGCATGAAGAGTTAAAGAAAGAGAGTATCCCACTCAAAGTCACTTAATTGTATTTGTCCTAGGATTAGAATCCGAGTTTATTGTAAGTGGAGCCATGCAACTTTTAATTTATATAACTTCTGGGTTATAATAAATAGACAATTTATCTATTGACATTTATTTAACTTATTTAATTGTTTAATGTGTTTGATGTAATATGATTATGTGTAGGGTTGCTTACTTTCCTTAGTTTTTTGGCGATTTGCATATCTTTTTTATTTTAGCCTGGATTCAATCAGAGGCTCATAAGGGCACATATAAAATTTTTCTAATTGAAATTAATATTAAAACTTTTAGGCCAACATAGAAACTCTAATGATCTAAAAAGTAAGCACAGGACTACTAGGAGTCAGCATAAGCATATTATTTACTTTTCTTCCATGTTAGGAACCTCCCTGCCTTCTAGTTATGACAGACCACTTGTCCTTTGAGGGTGTAGATCTATAAAGGAGATGTTGTGTAATCTCTAGGGAAAAATATTTTTAAGCATTTTTCAAAAACTATTACATATTCATTTTTATGTTGCTGGTCCCTTCCTTAAAATTTACAAAGTTGGCCATAGTGGTGATCAAAATTAGGGAGGATCTTAAAATCAAAGAGATGAATAAAGCTAAGGGAAAAAAGGCCAAATCCCTTGAAAAGAAATATTTCTCTAAGAAGATTAGCAGGGTTGATGTTCTACCACTCCCAGTTAAGCCACTTCAGTCCCCAGTCAAGTTACCTCAAATTCTAGCCAGTGTTGCCACAGTCCTAGCCAATTCAAAGATGTATTAGTTGATGTCCCAAAGGTTAATTCAATTAATGTTCCAAGAAGTTCTTTCCAAATTACACTTATTATCTTCGAGCTCTCTACCCATAGATCTAAGGACTTTACCTTAATTGATATAGGAGTTATCACTCTCTAAGCCCCTACATCACCTTCCAAGGTAGTTGTCTCTCACCCTATTTGGGATTCCACCCTTTAGATTACTGACTCCAGTGTAATCGAAGGGTAGGTGATTGTCAAAGATGAAGATCAAGAGATGATTGAACAACTAATGGTAGAGCCTCCAACAATCAAGGATCTTAAGTTACAAGATGCCATCTCTAAGCTACAAGATAAGGAGTTCTATAATATGATGGACTATAAAGGCTACTTACCCATCAACCCTGAAGTGATAGGGGATTAACCGATCAATGAGGTATTACAAGAAATTAAGGGCCTTTTAAGAAAGAAAGCAGTTGAGGAGGCGTTTGATTTGGAACTTGATGATTTGTTGATGGAAGAGGAAGCAATTACTGGCAGTGTTTATATAGTTAAGACTAGAGGGTCAACCAAAGAGACTAAGCCAAGCAAACATTATTCCACCAAGGAGGAAGGTTCAACAGCAGTTAATTCAAATTTAGATGGATCGGTATGGGCTAAAGATGAAGAGCAACATATCAAGAACCTTGAGGCATAAGTCATCGACATGTTACAACTGGTTAAGAAAATGCAATAATGCTTGTATAAGTCACAACTGGCTTCACTCAAACTATAATAGTCTATCACTACTAGCCCAAGAAACTAGAATCTATCTCTGGAGTCCCCAAGTCAATTTTAATAGTCCCTCCCATCCAGCAAATAATTTTTCCATTTCCATCGATTCAACTAGTAATCTAACAAACAATTTCCTTAGACCCTCTGATACCAATTTAAAAAAGATATTAAATAGATGATTGAGGACCAGGTAAAGGAGGCCTTAGCTCATTCACAAGAAAATGCATATATTCTAAAGGTTAGACCCTACCGTGAGGAATATGATTTAGTTATGTATCCTAAGGCCTTTGTAAAATCAACCTTCAAAATTTTCATCAGAACCAAAATTTTGAGGTAGCATTTGGCCCACTTTCAAGCTAGTTGTTGTAGTCTTGCTGGCATAGCTTTTGAGTGGTATGCAGATTTTCCTAACAATTCAATAAAAACTTTCAATGAACTTGATAATTTAATATTATAGAGATTTTTAGAAGCACAACAACACATGATCGTTGGTGATCTTATCATTGAAAATCAATAATTATGAGAGTCTTTGGTTGAGTACATCTTGAGGTGGCAAAATATTTCGATGAAGTGTGAACCCCAACTTCAAGAGCAACATGCAATGGAAATTCTTTTGAAGAATACCCTCATGTATGTTACTTTTCTTTTGAAGGTTCTTACAATTTAAACCTTTGTGAAGCTCCTAAATAAAGCAAGTAATCTATAGGAAGAGGCTCCTCGGAAGCAATTTTTGAAGGAACTTTTAGAGAATTAGAGAGCTCCAAAACTGGTAAAGTCCTTTGAGAAGAAAGCAACCATGGTATCAAAAATTGATAAGGGAATACAGCCAGTGACTAGTTGGCCTAGTGCTTCTCCACCGCCACCAATTTAGAGACAACCATTTCAAATAACTCCTCAACCCTCTAGATAACCTTACTCAATCTACATTAAAGAGATGTTAGCTAGACCATACCTATTTAAAAGAGAGTTAGTAAGGAAGATCTTTAGGAGCCTTTTGAAGAAACAAGATTTCTAGTTACCTAAGACCAAAAGATGTAGATAAGAAAGATGATCCCAAATACTATCCTTATCACAACATGCTCAACTATCCGATAGAGGATTGTATTATTTTTAAAGACTAGATAGAGAAGAATTAAAGGTAAGGTAATATTATCATTCCTAAAAAGTACCTAGTAGACTCAGAATAAGGGTTAATCAAAATCATTTTAGTTAATCTTTCTAATATTTTTTCTTCCAATTAAAGATGGATGGAATATAACTTTATCCCATGCACTTAAAATGTTGATTAACAAGTCTTTTCATCTTCCTCGACATCTACCAATAAGAGCCCAAGGCCCGATTTGGGAGGTTGACCTAGAGGCTTCATAAGAGGATGTTGAGTTGTTTTCCTCTCCAGTAGTCATAGGAACTACTATTTTGAACGAAAAAAAAAAGAATGGTATTTTTGTATAGATGAAGTGTATTCATGAGAGACATATTCAAGAAATAGATGGCACATAAAAGCTCCATCCCTAATCCTATTATATGACTTTTACTTTGCCTCATCAAAGGCAAAGGGTTATAAATTTAACAAAACCATCCTTTTGTGTCAATTTTGATGATTAGTTATAAAGATGAAATGCAAGTTGATAATTCTTTCGAAGAAATTTGAAATTCTATTGAGATCGATCTCAATATTCAAAATTTTGACCTTTAGGATTTAACCTCTAAAGGGGATGTCAAACTTGAGATCGTATCAGATAGTGAACTCCTCAAATTAACTTTATGGGATTCTTATCATAATAGATCATATAGATTCTAACACCCATTTAGAAAATGATGATTTGACACCTATGGAGAGTGTAGACTGTGCCATAGTTTGCCGTCCCAGGGATGTTGAGCAGGTGGAACTGCATAATGGTAAAGTTTTACCCCATAGGCTTACCCCTCAAGATAAAGGTAAACATGTTGTCTCCAATAATCCGATTCAAGTTCCTACTCAGTAATTCAATCTTCCATCCATTATATTGGGTCCTTATTCTAATCTTCCCAAGGTTAACTATAATGTTCTTGCTCACCTTAGGAAGTTACCAGCTAAGTTAAGCATCTATGATGCCCTCATTCTATCAAAGGAAATAAGGGAGTTCTTAATCAAAGTACTTCTCGATTTAGAGATTTATCTTGCTCAACTGACTTCAACCTATTACAAAAGTGAGGTCAACAGTGGACAAGAGTGGACTCATATTTACTCGATCACCAACTTTAAGAATAATCAAAGTTCTTAAAATGTGATGGATTTTCCAGGCATTTTGGTTCAAGGTATAAATGCAAGCTAGATGATTAACTTGGGAGACACCTCTAAGAACTTTATTAATTTTATACCAGTGAAAATTATCTCTAGAGGTTAAAGTGTGGGCTCGAATCCCCTGAGTTTTCAGATGAAGATAGTTGCCTAAATCTTCCTTGATTATTTCTACTTGTTTTCTTTGGTCACAGGAACTTATCTTAGAGTGATCCTCATTGACTCTCATGTTGGCCAAGATATAATAAAAGTTTCTTTGTGATAGGCATAGATAAGAATGAGAATGAAGGAGAGTAGTGGCAGATAAAGTCATTACAGAGAAGTGAAGATCATTTTAAATTAGAAGTCTAGATGAGGTGATCTTGGCAGAAATATACCTAAAATAGGCATCTTCATACTTCTTTGATAGTAAGTTAGGATCTACATCACTTGAAGAAGAAGAACCCATAGAAACATATGGACGTTTGCTGGAACTGGCCATTTGCTAGACAAGGGCTCTAGAGATTTTTTAACGGAATATGAAAGTTAATGAAAACGATTTCAAAACTGTTATGTATAAAGAAAACTGAACAATCGTACCGTACAAAATTTGCAGCATATGTACGATTATGAAATTGTAGGGATGAAACAATTTTCATACATATGAATAGAAACGGTCAAAGATGAAAATTATTTTCATAAAATACCATTTTTTAGACATCCTTTCATATAGGCATTTTGACCACTCGATCATGCATATGAACATGTGTTCGTTCGGGACAATCAAAATATTAAAGATCATTTTAAAGATGGTTAGCTTTGTCTCCTACAGAAATTGATATCTGGATCGTATAGACAAAGACGATTTCATACATATAATTAGTAACAAATAACTGAACCTACCTGGTAAAACCATCCCCACACATACATATGAATTAGTTCAAACCATATAGTATGATGACATTATCATACAGTACAAATCCTATGAAAAATTGTGTTTTATGTGCTCAACACCAAAAATTATCATGCTCATGCTACAGAATTTGTACAAGGCGAAAAAAATATTCGTACAATATAAATAGCACACTTAGAGAACAATACATGAAAATAGAAAAACTTCTCAAAATTGATTATTTTAATCAAGTGCTATGCTTCTAGTCTAAAAACACACAAATTAAAAATGAAACAAAAGCGAACATAAACAAACAAAAAAAAAAATAAATAGAAACAAAATTAAATAGACACAAATAAAAAATATATCAAGTTTGTATAATATTTAATCTAAGCATTAAGATGAATCACACCTAACCTCGTTCTTGAGGTGTTAAATGTGTCAAAGGCTAATCGTTTTATAAAAATATCTGCAAGTTAATTTTCAATAGAAACATGATTCAATTTAATCTCTCTTTTGACTACATGATCTGTAATGAAGTGATGCCTTATATATATATATATATATATATATATATATATATATATATATATATATATATATATATATATATATATATATATATATATATATATATATGTTTAGTTCTAGAACATTGGATAGGATTCTTTGAAATATAAATGACACTAGTATTATGACAAAAAAATAGAAATTATACCAATTGTAAATCCTAAATCAATCAATTATTATTTCAACTAAAGTGCTTGTGCCACACAACTTCCTAAGGCAATGTATTCAGCTTCAATAGTATATAGGGCTAAAGAATTCTGTTTCCTACTAGACCAGGAAATTAAGAAATTTTCTATAAATTGACATATTTCAAATATACTTTTTTGATGAATACTTCAACCTATAAAGTCTGAATCAGAATATCCAATAATTTTCTTGAAGTATCAACAAAGATCATCAACGCTCTAACGTCTCTCTGCTCTGGGTTTGGAGGTGATTCCAGGGCAATTCTTCTAGGGCTTCTTCATGTGCACTGGTTTGCTCTTTCCAAGGCTCTGTTCTTCAATTTTTTTTTGAACATTAGCTTTCCCTCTTTGCATTTTGATCTATGGCCTTTCTTCATTTTGAATTTTCGTTGAGCTTTGGTGCTGGCGATGATGCTTCTTTCGTCATCAATCCCGAACCCGAACCATTCCTCTCATGTTGAGGGGAAGTCATGTTCTTTTAAAGATGTTTTAGATGGCGCTTCCTCTTCTTCTTCGAATCTAAAATTCGTGCAGTCCTCCTTTAAGGGCTGTCCGGCTCTCTTGTTTGAAGACCCAGTTGTTGATCAGTTAGCTACTCATTTGCTTTAATGCTTGTTGGTAAATTTGTTTTGAGACGACCTAACCTAGATGTTATTCAAAAAAATTTTCTTAACCTAAAACTATATGGAGCATTTCATATTGGATTGCTTGACCAAAGACATATAGCTATACAACTTGCTAATGATCTTGATTATAGACAGATTTTCACTAGGAGATCTTACTATATTTAAGCATGTCAAATGCGGTTACTTAAATGGACTCCAGATTTTGATGTTAGGGAGGAATCCCCTATTGCTCCCATTTAAATTTCTTTTTCGAATTTGTGACTCAATTTCTTTAATCGTCAAATTCATTTTGGTATGTCTTCTATTTTTGGGAGGTCGTTACAAACTGACCAAGCTACTGCTGATGTGTCTAGGCCGTCGGTTGCTCAGGTACTAGTTGAACTTGATGTCTCTAAGAAACATCCTATGGAGATATGGATTTGGTCAGAAGTTAAGGGGTATTTCCAAAAATTTGAATTTGAAAATTTACCTATATTTTGTTCCTTTTATAAGATGCATGGCCATGGACTAGATGAATGCTTTCAGAAACATCCTCACCTCCGTAAAGAAAAGAGCTCTTTGAAACAAAATGGGGATGTGCCTGCTCAAGTTGTCTCTAATCCTACTCAAGCTAATTTAGAGGATAATACCTCCCATCCTATTCAGTGTTATGTTGATCCAATGGAGGTTAATATGGATGACCCTATTATTTCTATTACTAATGATGTTTCTTTGAATCTTGATCAAGGACATATCTTTAAACCATATGCTGATCCTAATATTGCTTGTGAAAACAACATGGAGCATGACTTGACTAATATTGAAGTTCCTACTTTTACTAATGTTGTTGCTACTCCTACTTGCACTGTTAATTTAAATGCTAATGATTTTAGTGGTAATATGCTTGTTTCTACTTCTACGAATCTCTTAAATGATTAGGAAGCTTTGGCTATTCAAGTGGATTCTAATGATGTCCCTTTAGAGGAAGGAGAATTTTTCACTATGGAAAACATTTCTTCTATTCTGAAAAGCAATAAGAACTTGTAGTGAGAAACTGTGATACTATTGAGGAGGAGGGAATGTTTATGGAGGATTAATGTCCTCAACTAACTTCTTTAAGGGAACACCCAAGTGGTAGTAAGACTTTCTTTGCTTCTTATTATAATAATGATGCTTTGACTGATATTGAGGAAATGCATATTGCTGCTAAATGTTTTGCTAGAGATGATAATGACTTTAGTTTTAACAAAGTTCATAGTAAAAGAGGAAGGAAACCTAAGCATATTTCTCTTCAACCTCCTAGAAACACTCGATCGCATACTTCTCATTAAGTTGGTTACTTATGTTTAATACTATCATTTGGAATGTAAGGGGCATTGGGTGTCCTTCTTCTAGAATTTGTGTTAAGAACTTATGTTGTGTGCATAATCTTTCTATTCTTGTTTTACTTGAGCCTCTTATCTCTTCTACTAGGTTGATTAGCACTTCTCATTTTTTGGGCTTTAATCATGCTATTTCTAATGTAGCTAACAAGATTTGGGTCTTCTGGAAAGATTCGATTAAAATTGATGTTATTGGTGACTTTACTCAAGTTTTGCATTATAAAGTTGATGCTCTTAATTTTAATTATTATGCTTCTTTTGTGTACACTGCTTCGTCTCTTTATAATAGAAAATTGATTTGGGAGCAACTTATTGATTTTCATAATATTTGTAATTTGCTTTGGCTTATTGGTGGTGATTTTAATACTATTACTAATCCTTATGAAAGAATTGGAGGTTCCCCTCCTTCTTATCGTTCTATGGAAGATTTTTATAATATAATTTTATCTTGCAATCTTATTGATATTGGGTATGTTGGTAATAACTTCACTTGGAATAGGGGTCGTTTATGGCAAAGGCTAGATCGTGTTCTTTTTAATGATCCTTGGCTTAATTCTCTATTTTCCACCAATGTGCAGCATTTGAGTAAAACTTTGTCGAATCACTCCCCTTTACTTATCAGCATTAAGTTTAGACATGTTAATGATTCTTCTCAATTTAGATTCCAAAACACGTGGTTAAGCCATGAATCTTTTATGGATGTTATTCAGCTTAATTGGCAAGCTCCTTTATATCCTGATAATTCTATTTTAGGCATGAGGAGACTCTGGTTTAAGTTGAAAAGGCTGAAACAAGTTTTAAATTAGTGGAACCATCATGTGTTTAAAATTATTTTCTCAAATATTTTGCAAGCTGAGCAACTTATTAACTCTCTTGAATTAGCTTGTAAAAATGATCATACTGATACTAATTTTTCTCTCTTAAAGAAGTCCAAAGAGGATCTCTTTAATTTTCAAGCTCAAGAAGAAGTTTATTGGAGGCAAAAAGCTGATGCTAAGCATTTTCTTGAAGGTGATAACAACACTAAGTATTTTCATGCTTTGGTTAAGAGAAAAAGGGTTAAACACACTATCAATAAAATCCAAAAGGGAGGATAGGTCTTTTACTAAAAATTCTATGGAGATTGCTAATTTAGTTGTGAATCATTTTCAAGCCAGGTTTAATAAAGTTTTTACTCCTAATCAGATTATTGATCATTCATTCATTCCTTCCCTTATTTCTCTTGAGGAGAATATTTTTCTTTCTAGGCCTCCCTCTTTAAGGAGGTAAGGAGACCCTGTTTGATATGAATAGAGAGTCTGTGGCTGGGCCTGATGGGTTTACCACTCTATTTTTTCAAAAATCTTGGCATATTATTGGTAATGATATTTTTATTACTATTTTAGATTTTTTTTCTGGTACCCCTATACCTAAGCTTTTTACCTCTACTATTATTGTGCTTATTCCTAAAAATAATGCTATTTTTAATTGGAATGATTTTATACCTATCAGTCTCTGCACTTTCTTTAAAAGTTGATTTCTAAAATTATTGTAAATCGTCTGACTACTATTTTACCCATAATATTTTCTCCTAATCAAATGGGTTTTGTGAAAGGTAGGGTCATTACTAATAACATTTTGTTGGCTCAAGAGTTCTGTCAAGATTTGGATGTTAGGGTGAGAGGTGGTAATTTAATTTTCAAGCTTGACATTGCCAAGGCCTATGATAATATTGATTGGAATTTCATTTACCTTATTTTAGAATTTTTTGGCTTTAACTCTATCTTTATCAAGCTTATTAAGAATTGTATTAAAAATGTTTATTATTTTATTCTTGTTAATGGCTCTAACAATGGCTTCTTCAAAGCTTCTCATGGGTTAAGGCAATGTGATCCTATTTCCCCTGCTCTCTTTATTATTGATGTTGAGTTTCTTTCTAGGGGTCTTACTAACATATTTGATGCAAATCTTGGCCTTTATTTTAGAACTTTGGGAGGGTTTCCTCTATCTCATTTATGTTTTGTGGATGATTTTATTGTGTTTTTCAATGGGACTATTAATAAAATTTGGAAGCTTATGGATTTCTTTTACCATTTTGAGAGGATAAGTGGCTTATCCTTTAATAAAAACAAAAGTTGTTTCATTGCCTCTAAGAGAATTTTGAATGATCATATTTTATCTGTTAATAATTTTACTGGCTTTTCCCATGCTCAATTGCCTATCAAATATCTTGGAGTTCCTCTTTTCTTTGGTAGGAGGAAATCCTTTTTGTTTGATCTTATTGCTTCTGTTCAAAACAGACTGTTATCGTGAGAGTCTAATTTTCTTAGTTTTGGTGGTAGAGTTATTCTTATTAAAAGTTTTCTTTGTGCTTTTTTGGTGTATAGTTTTCAATCTATTTTTCCTATTCAAGATGTTTATGATAGACTTCACAAGCTTATTAATAATTTTTTTTTTTTTTGGAAAGGCACTTCTTCTAGCTCTAAAATTCACTGGGCCTCTTGGGAGAAATGTTGTGGTGTTTTGGCTGAAGGAGGTCTTAGTTTTAAGAACTTTAATAACTTTACTAAGGCTTTTTCTTTTAAACTTTAGTATAATTTACGTGCTAATGTTAGTATTTGGGCTAATTTTATGATTTCTATATTGTATTGGTAAGCATCCTACTAATTGTTTTTATAAACAAGGTGATTCTAGAGTTTGGAAAAGGCTTTGTAAGGTTAAATGAGAGATGGAGCCCTTCATCTCTTGGGGCATTGGTGATGGTAATATTTTCTTTTGGCAGGATCGTTGGTTAGGTAAAAACTCTATTGACTATATGCTGAATTCTTCGTCTACTTCCTCGGTTAAGGTCAACACCTTTTTTAATAATAATTTTTGGGATTATGATAAGCTTGCCAATGAGATTCCTGATTGTATTCTCCATAGTATTTTAAACTTGCCGATCAAAATTGCTTCTAAAGATATTATGTTATGTGATCTTTCCAAAGATGGTGGTTTTTATTTAAAGAGTGCATGGCATACTTTTAGAGATAAAAGAAATAATGACAGCATTTTCCATAATATTTGGCATAAGAGCATTCCTTCTACAATTTTTGTTTTTGTTTGGAGATTCCTACATAGATTTATTCCTATGAATAATAATCTTATTAAGAAAGGCTGTATCTTGGCCTCTAAATGCCAATGTTGTTTCCACAGGGAGAATATGCATTATGTTTTTTTATCTGGTCCTGTTGCTGTTAGAACTTGGGTGTATTTTGATGATTTATTTCAAATGAACTATTTTAACACTCATTCATCTTTTAAATCTATGCTTAAGTTATAGTTTAATAATTCTAAAGGTCACATACGCAATCTCATTCCTTCCCTCCATTGGTTTCTTCGCCGGGAAAGGATTCAATCCCTTTTCAATAATGTGAGAATGAGCCATCATAATGTTATTCAGAAAGTGAAGGATAAGGTGTTAGCTCTACTGACTGTTAATCTGATTTTAGTTAAGAACTTTAAAAATTGTTACTTTGTTGGTAATATTTTAGGTTTGAACTTGGAGGGTGTTCCTTCCATTTCTAATATTATCTACTAGCATAAACCTCCCATTAATTTCTTTAAGCTTAATGTGGATGGCTTGTACTGATTTATATGGTGGTTTTTGTGGTGTGATTAGAGATAGTAATGCTGGCCTCATACGGGTCCTTTTCAAGGAAACTATTCTATTGTTGTTTCTAGGGCCATTTTGTATGGTATTCAGTTGTGCATCCCTCTTAACTTAACTAATTTGCACATTGAGGCTAATTATGACTATGATTTTCATCTTTTTCAAGTTGATGAAGAGATGTGTTGTTCCCCGAACCTCTTTTATTTGGTTAGAAAAATTAAAAACCTGTTGCTTTTTCTAAATTACTCATTTTACCATATCAGCAAGGATGGTAATGCATGTGTTTCTTGGATGGCTATGTGGGGTTGTAGCCTGAACTATTTTTTTGATTTTATTTGGGACACTAGCCCTGCCCCTCTTCATGGTTTACTTAATCTTGATTATCCTTATGTTAGATCTTATCTTTCTTGTCACTTGGTTGGTGTTCGGGTTTAGTCCTTTCATTTGGATTTCTATTAGAAGGCCCTTATTTTCCTACTGGGCTGATTGTTTTCTCTTGCTGGTTGTCTAGGTTGTTGTGCATTATTTATATAATCCTTGGAATTTTCTTTATGCTAGCTGGACTATCTAAGATGTGGAATCTCTTTTACATCTTAATTTTGACTTATGTAAGTGCTATTATTATTATTGGTGGAGGTTTGTTTACCTTTTTGCTGAGGGGATGGACATCTGGACTGTTGTTTATCTATTTATGTCCAAGATTTTAGTTTTGTTTTGGGATTCTCTATGTTGGTTCACTCTATTCTGGGGCTCTCTGTGCTAGCCCACTATTTGGTTTATTTTCTTTCAGGTATTTCATTTCAGTTGCTTCCCAAATTATGAGCTTCATTTTTTAGCTGTTATTTTGGTTCATTTGGAATTGAGCAGTGATTTTGGAGTATTTGGGGTGTTGTTGGTAGTTGTGTGGTGATCGTTGGGCTCTCTATTTTACTTGATTTTGTTAGCTGCTTTAGTAATTGGATCTTCTTCTTAGCCTTTCTTTATTTTATACTCTTTTTGTTATCTGCACCTCTCGGATTTGATCATTGTAGATGTTGTCTGGCTGGTTGTGGACTGAAGCTATGATTGCAATGCTACTTTTCTTGAGAGTTTTTCTCATTGGTGCTCTCCCTCCCTCGGGATATTGTTTTGGGATGTTGGGGGTGTTTCTATCCATTTGGCTGGGGTTCTAGGCTGCTTTGTATTTTACTTTCTCTTAACTGGGAAGATGGGTAGACCAGTACCTCAAGTTAGATGCTGGAATGTCTTTGGTCTTCTTTGTGGAAATTCTCTGAAGGGTGTGGCAATTATTATGGATGGGTTGAAGTTGTTCTACTTGGGTTATGGAGTTCTGTTATTTTGCTGTTGTGCCTTTGGGATGGATGCTTCTTTTTATCTGTTTTGGAGTTTTGTTATTTCTGCTTACCACTTATACTGGTGTTACTTAGAGAAATGGATGGTTTATGATCCTGAGGGTTGGATCGGATAGCATGTGGATATTCTTGATGAAGCTACTTATTCTATTTTATTCATGAGCTCTAATAGTCTGTATCCTTACCTTAATTTTCAGCGGTGCCTTGATCATTTCTATTTTAGTGGCTTTGAACATCTTTATTCCCTTTACAATTAAGTTTTAGCATTTTTTACGGCTTTACCTATAATCTTTGTTGTTATACTCTTTTGCTCTGCAGCCTTTTTATTTTGCAAGTGAATAGGCTTCAGGCAGTTTTCACCCCATTTTGTAGAAAGATCAAGCTTCATTGCCTTATCGTTACCTTTCTTTTTTGGATGCTTCCTTGTAGCATCTATAGATTGTTCCTAGGTTTTTTTTTTTTTTTTTTTTTTGTAATTTTGCTTAGTGGAGACTATTGGCTCATAAGTTTTTTCTTTATTTTCTTTTATAGCATAGAGAGCGGATAGTCTCCCTTAAGGCCTCTGTAATCATTTTGTTTCTTTTTGTTATTAATGCGTAGGCACCTCCGTGGGTTTTAACAAAAAAATCCAATAATTTCAAATGAATAGCTGAACTTAGGATACCAAATTCTTAAGTTTTGAGTTCCCAAAAGATATCTCAAAATAATTTTTATTGCTGTCAAATATGATTTTTTTTATTAGATTGAAATCTTGCACATAAATAAATAATAAATATAATATATGATCTGCTAGCAGTAAAATAAAGAAATGATCAAATTATACATCTAAATTTATTTTGATCAACAGATTTTTCTTTTGATTCCTTATCTAATTGAAATAAGGAACTCATTGGTGTAGTCACTAATTTAGCATTATCTATTTCATATTTCTTGAGGATATCCTTAATATACTTTGACTGATTAATAAAAGTTCATTCCTCATTTTGCTTAATGCTAAAGCTAAGAAAATAACTCAAATCTCCTATTAAACTCATCTTAAATTCACTACTCATTATTTCTAAAAATTCATCACAAAATTTTTTATTTATATAATCAAATATGATATCATCAATATATATCTGAACAATGAGTATGTCATCTCCTAATTTCTTAAAAAAGAGAGTGGTGTCCACACTTCCTTTCACAAAAGATTTCCCTAATAGAAAATTGCTTAACCTCTCATACCAAGCCCTATGTGCATATTTTAGTCCATATAATATATTTTTTAATTTAAACACATGATTAGAGAATTTAAAATTTTCAATACCTAGAGGTTGCTCAACATACACATCCTCTTGTATCACCCCATTAAAAAATATACTCTTAACATCCATTTGATATAATTTAAATCCTTTAAAATAGGCAAATGCTAACAAAACCCTAATTGCTTCAAGTCTAGTTATTGGGGCAAAATTTTCTTTAAAATCAATCCCTTCTATTTGATTATACCCCTTAGCTACCAATTTAGTCTTATTTCCAATCACAACTCTTGAATCATTCATTTTAATTTTGAACACTCACTTAGTTCCAACAACACTTTGATCTTTTAGCCTTTCTATCAATTTCCAAACATCATTTCTTATAAATTGATGCAACTCTTATTACAACAACAACATCAACAGCAACATCAAGCCTTTATCCCACTATGTGGGGTCGACTACATGAATCCTTTTTCTCCATTGTGTCCTATTAAAGGTCAAATTCTCATCTAAATCTAATAAAGAAAGGTCATTCCTAATATTTTCTAACTAAGTCTTTCTAGGTCTGCCTCTACCTTTCTTAACATAAGTCAAATCTAATACCTCTAAAATCCAAAACTCATCTGAAAGTGCTTGATTAATATTTATGGGTTTAATCATTAATATAAAGGCAGAATGGCTCACCTCTTTGCTAAGTTCATGCCTAGTCCTAACACCCTCACTTGGTTCACCTAAAATTAATTCCTTAGGGTGATTTTTAGAAAATTTCTATTCTCTAGGTAAATGATTTTCTTTTTCAACATTTTCATCCAAATTTATCTTCTCAATTCCTTGAAAGTTATTTTCAATATTATCCTCTTCTAACCTTGGCTCTTCCGAAATGTCAGATTCATCAAATATAATATGTGTGGTCTCCTCAACTATCAAAGTCCTCTTATTGAAAACTCTATAAGATTTTCTAACACTAGAATATCCAAGAAAAATTCATTCATCAGATTTTAGATCAAATTTTCTTAAAGGAGTTTTTTCATTATTATGAATGAACACCTTACATCCAAAAATATGAAAATGAGACTAATTTGGTGTTCTCCCTTTAAGAAATTTATAGGATATTGTATTCAATTTGGATCTAATGTTCACCATATTCAGAACATAACATATAATACTGACCACTTTAGCCCAAAAATATTTTGAAATTGAGTATTCTGCCAATATGACTTTAATGGCTTCAATTAATATTCTATTCTTTTTTTAAACTACCCCATTCTGTTGAGGGGTCCTATGTGCTAAAATATTATGATCAATTCCTTTTTCTTAACAAAATTCTTTAAATTTTAATTTTCAAATTCACCACCATGATCACTTTGAATTGATAAGATTTCACATCCTAGTTTTCTTTGAATCTAAGTCAAAAAGCTTCTAAACTCCTCAAATGATTTACTCTTATGAAATAAAAATTTAACCCAAGTGAATCTAAAGAAATCATCAACAATCACAAATCCAAATATTTTATTTCCTAGACTTATAGTACTAACCGGTCCAACAAGATTCTTATAAATAATCTCTAATGGTTTGCTAGTTCTAAGATCCTTAATGTAATGAAATTTGGACTTCACATGTTTTCCTAATTGACATGCATATCACATGTGATCCTTAATAAAGTCTAGTTTTGGTCTCCCTCTAACAAGGTTTTTTTAGGTAATTTTCCAACCATTTTTCATACTAGTGTGACAAAATATCCTATGTCATAACCATGATTCATAAGAAATTATTTTCAAACAAAAATTACTAGGAGATTTAATACAATTCAAATCAAGCATGTATATATTGTTTATCATTATTACATTTAAAACATCAATTTCATTTTGGCTTAATATATAGCTTGTCAGAAAAAAATTTACACAATAACCCTTATCACATAGATGACTAATACACAACAGATTATGCTTTAAGCCTTCAATAAGTAAAACATTCTCAATGAAAAAATTGTTCAAGTTTCCAATCATACATGTGCCTACCACTTTTTCTAATGGTATTGTCTCTTAGAGTTACCTTACCTCTATTCCTAGCTTCCAGCAATATGAATTGTGCAGTATCTCCAGTCATATGCTTCAAACATCCATTGAATATATACCAAATACTTTCATGACGTCTTCTATAAGAGCATTTATATAAGATAATCAAACGTTTGGAAACCCAAACAAGTTTGGGTTCTCCTCTTTGCAAAATTAATCTAAATGCATGTATGATATAAATATTTTTATGAATCTTTGGTCTCCACTATAGACATGATTTACTATGAATAGTTCAAATATGAGATATGTGCCCAATAATATCACAAGAAAAATATTTAACACCAGGAAGAGGATTTTTAAATTTATATGAGTAAACTTGTCTTTTCCTAGGTTTTAAAAATTTTTATTTCTTTTTAGGATTAAAAAATTATTCATGTGTAGGTGGAATCCTGGTTTTCCTTAGTACATTCAATTATGCTTTAAAGAATGTGTTTTTGCTTTCTAATATAGCTTTGTTAATTTTTAAATAGCGTTGTATATTATCATATTCATCCATAAATATTTTAATTTTTTTTTCAAGTTCAGTGTGGGATGATTTCAATAATTCATATTATTTATTCAGTTAATGATACTCATCTAACAATTTTATGTGGTTTCTATTAATTAGTGCATGATCTTTCCTAAGGATTTCATGCTCTTTTTGTAATTCAAGACAATTTAAATTTAACTGAGCATGCACCTTTTTAGGTTTTATATATGTCATATGAATTCTTTTAGAAACATTAACTAACTCATCATAGGTTAAGTCACATACCTCTTTTTGATCTAACTGGTTAAGCTTGTCAACATCAAGCATAATTTTGTGACTTCTTTCCCTATCTCTATTTCTGAAGAGTCCAAAGGTAAGTCTTCCCACAATGCTCTCTACAATTTCTTCTTTCCCTTTATCATATTGGTTTTCTCTTTGACCTTCTTCTTATTAGGATTGACTTTAAGATTCAGGCATTCAGACTTGACGTGTCCTGACTTCATGCATTCATAACAAATTACATCATTAGAAGCTTTAACATTTTTATGGAACTTATCTTTATTCCAATGTTGGCATCCCTTTTGCTTCTGCTTTAAAAAACTCCTAAATTGCCTAGTCATCAAGGCCATGTCATATTCAGCCTTAGGTTGAGACTGATCACTCTCTGAGTCAATCACTTTCAAAGTTATATTCTTTTCTTTTCGCTTCTCACCTGCATCAATATGTCTTTGAGTCACTTTTTGCTCATATGTAATTAGTGATCCAAGAAGATTGTCAATTGAATAAATAGTTAAATGTTTAGACTCTATAATAGCAATGATTTTAACATCATAAAAAGTAGGAAAACAACGAAGTATTTTATTCACTTTTTATGCATTCATTAATTCCCTACCTAAAGCATGTAAGGAGGTGACTATTTGAGTGAAACGTGTGTACATGTTAGTGATCAATTCATTTGGTTTCATGCGAAAATAGTTCATAATCATGCAATAAGATATTTAATCTAGATTATTTCACTTCATTAGTTTCTCATATTTAATATAAAGTCTATTATAAATTTATTTTCTACTTTTATAGATAGAAATACGCATGTAGTCTTCAAATTTAAGTACACATAAGAAAATATTCAAATATTTTGCATTTAATTGAGCTAAGTCTCATTCTTCTATAGACTAGTCTTCAAATGGTGTTTTATTTCTAATGCTATTTTTAAGTCTAATTAGCTTAGTGTATCCTTTTTGTATTAAAATCCACATGCGATAGTCAAGTGATTGAACAAAAGTAGACATTCGTGTTTTCTAAAAATAAAAAAGGATATTATCAAATAAAGGGGGTATACTGATCGAATATCCTTCAAGTCTGTTATGGTTTTAAAAGTAGCCATGATCGTTTTTAAAAAGTTTTCTAAACTTTAATTTTTGAAACAAAGCTCTTATAGCACTTGAAAAGTCCATCTAAATTGTTATACCTAATGCAATTATCCCAAGGCTAACCAATAGGGGGTGAATTGATAATTTTAAAATTTTTCTCAAAATTTCCTCTCAAAATTTCCTCTTAAATGAAAAACTATTTTAAAATTATTTTGCACAAAAATATAACTTTTCAACCACTTAAATAAAGATGTGCACAAAAATAAAATTGCAGAAAAATAAAGAACAAAGAAAATTATAGTGGTTCATTCCAACTAGACCTAAATCTACTCCATGAAGACTCCCTCTTCAGGTATTGCACTATTACTAAAGTAGCTCTCCTTTTGCCCCCATAAAAAGGCAAAGAAGCCTTTACAATTATCCTATCTTCTATCAATCCCTAGTGTGGCAAAGTACCGTTGTCCTTTCACACCCTCTAAGTGCCGGCAGAGTACTGTCATTCTTTCTTACCCTCCAAGTGTTGATAAAGAACCGGTATCCTTTCACACACTCCTGGTATTGGCAGAGAATCGGCATCCTTTCACACTCTCCTGGTGTCGGCAGAGAATCATATCTTCTCCAAAGATCTTCTCTTGAAGAAACTGAAAGAAGTACGGAAGAGAAATGACAACACAAAAAGAGATTCTTACCTTCGAGTAATCTTATAATCCCTTCACACTCTCCACTTGCAAGAAATCTCTCAAAAACATTCTCCTAATATCTTACTTTCACTTGTTCTCAAAGAAAATACAAAGACATGACAAATTAGTTTTTAAGGATTTTATATAGGTAAAACTAAAAAAATCATGCAAAAAACTAAAAATTTCAATTTGATCTTCCATGATCGTATAATACGATCAACAATCATGTGTATGAATAGTTCAAAATTTGCTTATATGATCCTGTATGGACCATTTTTGCACACACTGATCGTATAGTATGAAATGTATATCATACAGTACGAACAATTATACAAAATTTCCTTTTCATTTGGACGAAAAAGTACCCCATAATTTCATACATTGGACATCGTCTATACGAACTCAAGATTGTCCCAGATCAATATTTCAAAAAATTTACCTATTTATATGGATGATAATGTTCGCATCGATTTTGTACAATGGATATCGTCTGTACGAAGTCAAGATTATCCCTGACCAATAATTCAAAAAATTTACTTGTTCGTATGGAAGAAAATGTTCACATCAATTTCGTATACTGGACATCATCTGCATGATGTCAAGATCACCTGGTATGAACAATACTTGGAATTTTTTTCATCAATGATATGATTAACTACTTGTTGGAGGAACGAACTGGAAAAATCATCCCGTACAATATGAAATCATACAGTATGATTAGTTTAAAAATTTTACAAGTTTTAACACTCTCCCAGTGTGTGTGTTCATAATTACCCAATTACAATCACACTTTCTTAGACTCAATAAAAGTGTAAAAGTTTATACTCCATTTATAATAAACCCTAATCTAATCTGACTTGAAGTCTTTAATAGTCTGCAGTATGATTTTTCTGAAATGTTAGTACACACAAACAAATAAAAGCAATATATACAATATACAATAGGAGAAACATTAATCAAAATTCTAATATTCAGAATCATAAAAAATACACATAATATGAAAACAAAGTTATAAAAATTAAGTTGCAACATACTAAACACGTAATATTCTGATTTGATACTAATATAGAATAGTTGAATATTATATATATTTTTTCATATAATTTTACTATAATGATTTGATTTTAATAGTCTTTACTGATGTTTTGAGTTGATACTTTATCCAATTTCTATACTAATTGATATTATGATGATTGATATATATTTGATACTCGTATTAGTTTCTTACTTTATTAGCTTCCCTACTATAGTATTTTACTATTTATAGATTCCAGCACAACTGCATGTAAAGCTTACTCTTTCTGTACTGATTCAATAATCATATAAATATAACTATTAGGATTTGAATACTGACATGCATATTGCTCATTTATCATGCTTTGAATTTAGTTATAGATTTTGGTGACCTACTGGGCTTTTTAACTCATTATATGTGGTTAAATGATTTCAAGTTAGGGTAGAGGATCACGAGTGTGTGTCTAGTCTGGATTTTTTATATTTTGTTTCTTTTTATTTTAGTTATTCTTTTATACTTAAGATAAAGTGGTTGTGATATGATTGTGTAGATTCTGAGTAGTATATATGAGTTATTATAATTGAATACAAATGCGTATATTATTATTTTGAATTATAAAATTTATTTTTATTATTTATTACTCATAGATGGTATTAAATAGCTTTAGTTATTACTTATTAAAAGATAAATAACTAAGTCTTCCCAACTAGATTCTAGGGCATTATAGCTCATGCAAAGGATAATAAATGGGCCGAGTTGAATGTTATGATTTCATTTCATTCTAATTTCTTTTAAAGTTCTCACATATGCCTTCTTATATAGTGTGAAGATGGCGCAGAAGATAACATCAAAGAAAAGAAGCCACCACATATGGCACCCAAAAATTTGTGAGTATAACCGTTATATTATGTATAAATAACATATTCTTGAGAGAGGTTTTAGAAGTTTGGGGGAGGGGGGGGGGGGATGGAGGCAGCAAATAGAAATGTTATAGTTTATTGGGAATGGAAAAAGTTATGTGAGGAGTCATTTGCTTGCATAGTCCCTACTATAAAGGAAATCTTGTCTGGTGTAAATAAATCTAAAAAACGATAAGGTTTATGTGAGGGGGAAGTAAGTCCCAGTAGATAGTGTGACCATTAATTAATTTTATGAGACCCCTGATTTAAAATTTGTGAATTATATTACATTTGATAATTCCCCTGTAAACTATGAACATATTTTAAGTTTTCTTACTATCCCTAATGCAAATTCCCAATGGAAAACAAGGGATGATAAAATAATAAATGTTTAAACCTCTATTATGATCTTAGAGGAAAAAAGATTGACACAACTTCATTTTTGGTAGGTTAATGCTTAGAAGGAATATTAGTGAGATTACTAAGTATAAGGCATTCCTAAACTATGTTGCAACTCGGGCTTCCGAGTTTATGATTTTGATTATAACAAATAATATTTATTAATCTTTTATTTCTCCTAGTATTTGCAGTGCATATTTCTTTCTATGTTGACTAATATTTCAAGTACATCATGCATAGTTCTTTGAAGATTCAAGGCTCAAGATTGCATAGAATTGACGTCGTATTAAATGAGTCTGTAATTTTCATTTATTGAGTCAAGTCTTGTAATGATGTATGTTAGTTTGTTGATCATGCACACACATAGAGTGAGAAAAAAATGATTATAAATATTTTAACTTTTCTGATCATCGTCCTGTACAATATATATCGTACTGTACGATCTAGTGTAAGAGAAATAAATTAAAATATTTTATTTTTCCTGAAAAAAATATTTTTGAATATAACAAATCGTACTGTACGATCACCACATCATACTGTACAATCTGATATATTTAGAAAGCTCGCCATCCATTAAATTAGGCAAAGATTTGAATTTGAAAAGTTGTTCTAATCGTACTGTACAATCATAATCGTACTGTACGATGTTTAAAATATTGCCTAATTTAATCCTGTGATTATTCAATCAGAACACTTAATTTTAATATTTGGATCGTACTGTACGAATTGGATCGTACTGTACGATCAACCGAGACAATATTGGCAAACTGCTCGTTTATTGAACTGGATCGTACAGCACATCGTACAGTACTAACAGGTCAATTTCTGCTCATTGTACTGGACGATCTTGCGATCGTACGGTACGATATTTGACGACTGAATTGAGTTTTTTTAGGGTTTTTTTAGCCCTCTATTTAAGCACTCTCATAAGACTTTGTAAGAGTATTTGGCAGCCATTGTGCCTTCATTCTTTTGGAGAAAACTTGAAGAGAGGACTTGAAAGGGAGAGAGGAAAGGGTGAAGTTTGAGAGAGGGAGAAGATCCTTGGAGGGGATTTCAAGGGAGTGTGAAGGAGATTTCACACGGTTGCTCCAGTGAGCTTGCACCTCAGTACCATCGGATTCAAGGTTCGTCTTGAAGAAAGTTTTGGGAAGAAGAAGATCTCGTTGGTGTCAAAGGACCCGGCTCCTCCGCCGCACTGGGGAAGGTGGAAGTGATTGTGTAAGGGCTTCTCCGCCTAACTGTGGGGGCTAAAGGAGAATCACTAAAGGTTTAGTTTAATACTCAGAGGGTTCCTCCGGGGAGTGGACGTAGGTCATGGTTTGACCGAACCACTATAAATTGGTGTGTTCTTTCCTTTAATTTTTCTGCACTTTATTTCCGTATTTATTTTTATTGTGATTAATTTCGTGGATGAAATTGGTTATCTATCTTTTTATTGTAAATGAAATTCGCTTCCGCATAGAGTTATAAAAAAATATTTTTTCATTAAAGAAGATTTTAATCATCCAATTCACCTCCTCTTGGCGCATCTAGTAATTTCAATTGGTATCAGAGCAATTTCAAACTATGCCATCCAAAATGGTTTAGCAATACATATAAGAAAAATAATTTATCAGTTCGTGTTGTATACGATTAGGGGGGGAACTTTAGTAGTTTTTGGGCACACTTTTTTGATTTATACTTTATGTGGTCAAGTAAGAGTCTTAGTAGAGTCTAGGGAGTAGCAGCACTTTCCTAGTGCTGATCTTATAAGAAATAAAATACAAACCTTTAAGATTCCTGGTATGGAGGATGGTGAGAGTTTTACTTAGCCTAATTAGCCTCGCCAGCCTAGTTAGCCTATTCCTTGAGCCTCCTAACTTTAGCAGATCAGATAACTGATCTTAGGGATCAAGTGTAAGGAATGCATCAGAGAATAGATGGAATGGAGTAAGGTTGTGGATCAACAATAGAGATATGTTTAATATAATGTTGAGCTTGACATAACATTAATTCAAATGTTCCAAATTGTAACTTCAACACTAGTCTAGATCCTATTCAGTTGCAATAGGCCCATTATACATTCCCTATAGTGGGCCCAATAGTGCAGTAGTGGTAGATGAGCAAGAGAAAGAAGAAGTGAAGGGAGTCTTGTTTTTATAGTTTTTATTTTTTGTCTATTTTTCTTTATTATTTCCTTTTAATATGTAAACTAGTTTTTAGGGTTGCCAAAGTAATAAAATTGTGTTTATATTATTATCTTGTGCACTTATTATTTATTCCTTTAATTTAATTCTTTTTTTATTTAATAGATGATTAAATACCTCAGCTTATACATTGTAATCATAAGAGTTTAAGAAGTAAGAAAAAAATAGCATAAGTAATGCATAAGAACACACTTTCGAAGAATAACAATTGGCATAAAAAGTCATAACTAATAATTTTAGCAAAGCTACTGCTTCCTAATAAATAAAAATCCTAAGAGCACCTAAACTCTTAATGACATATTTTAGGATTAATTAATTGAAGGATTATTATGAATAGAGACTATTGATATTAAGGCATTATATAGTAAGTACTAAGAGCATCATTTAACCTATAATAAAACTTAGGTAAAATAATATTAGAATAATCACTTGGAAGGAGAGCAAGGTATTAAACATCATTAATAGGAACTTATAAAAAATGAAAGAAAAAGATAATGGGAAAAAGAATATGATAAAAGAAAAAAGCAAAAAGCAAAAAGAAGAAAAAGAGCTAAGCTACTATTATAACATAAAAAATTAGTACCCAATACTTTTGTACCACTTAATTTGTCTAAGGAGGTTTTATCCTAAGAAACTTATAGGAATTATGGTACATTAGGAAACCTGTATGATGTCACAAGTATTAAATAAATTTGAAATTATATTAAACCAAAAATTATTAATTCCTAACTATGTCTATTAAAAATGTCACATACATCTTAGAGGATTATTTAAAATGAATACCAATAAAGATAAAATGCTAGGTTGTTGCTAGGTTTATTCACTTGTTAATAATAATTTGTGAAAATAGGAGTCACTAAAGTTATTTTTCACTAAACTTAAATTTAAAATATAGCATTTTAAAATTTAGTGTTAAAAAAACTAGTTCAAATTCAAACCCTAAAGCCTTTGGACTTTCCCCTTTCATGGAAATTTTGAATTAAATCAAAACCGCGTGTAAGAATTATGTTAGATTATTCATAGATCGATCAGAAATAACTCTATAGTCTAGCTAATTATTTTGAAAGCTTCCATGACCTTATAAACCCTAACACCCAAAGATCAATTCAAGACTTAGATTTTTCCCTTATGCATTTAACAATCATTCATGATCATATATAGATCTAAATGAGCCATTGAATGGACTTAGTTGATAATGAATTGTCACTTTGACCATTAAAGCTCATTTGAACCATAAACCTTAAATCTTGCATAAAAGCTTTTATAACCTTAACCAAACCATTTGTACTCTTTGAAATATTAGGCCATACATACTTAAACCTAAACGAGCCCTTAGTGGATAATGGTTGACCAAAAACCAATTAAACCCTAAAATACCCTTAATGAACTTCACATAAACCTCTTTATAGCTTGACCATTCCATCACTTAAGACCACTTCCAACAAACTTAAAGTTTTATTTGCAGTGGACCAAACCCTACAAACTAGTCAAGGTTGGTTGACTAAGTCAACTTAATTTGACCAAACCACCCTTAAGGATTCCATTATTCAATTCCAATATCTAACTCAAACCAAGATCGTTAAACTCCTTAGGAATGTTTATGGGGTACTTATGGATCAACCTAAGCCAAGATAACCAAACACTTGGGCTCACTTGGGCTAGCCATTTGGGCATACCCAAGTGATCCAAAGGGATCTCCTTGAGACAAAACTCAACCCAAGTAAACTCTGCCTAATCGAACACTTGTATTAGGTGCTCCTATACCAAATGAATTTAAACCCAACAAGCTCAACCCCCAGATTGACTAGGGTGAGGCAATTGGGCTAACCAAATGCTTAAAAACTATATTCTAATGAGCCATTTTAATACCTAGGCTAAATCATATAAGCTAAACGCTTACATTTTCTTCCAAACACTTCCATACATCTAATACAGTAAACTAAGGGCATGTGGTAGTTTGAGGTGGAAAAAAATGCAAGAAATAACTTTGTGCAAGCTTTGTTCTCTCATAACAAACTACAAAATTAACCACATGGACTCTAACTGCTTGAGTAATCTATGCACATCATATTGGTCTTTCCTAAATAGAATTGGTGACATATGCTAGCAACAGGTTTTGTTCTGTCACAAAGAGCCTATAAGTACTCAAAAGTTTGCTAAAGCAAGGTTTTTCTTCTTGCATTCAAATCATTCCTTGGTTGATTCTCTTGAGTTCCTAAGCCTTTGTGACTCTCTTCTTATTTGTTCTAATGAATTTGATCGAGATCTGATGATCTCTCTTCAGCCAAAATCCAATTCGTCAATCACTATTGCTCTGGCTCTACAACCTGAAGGAGACTTGTTCCTCGGGATCAGAAAAATCTAAAGCAAATATATAGTACAACTAAATTCTCCTATAAATCAAGGTAAGATCCAATATTGATCCTCAAATTTTATAGGGTTAGTCAAGTGTGAAGTGAACCTACAATCCCAATCCATCTGGTTGTTGGATTGAAGTTTCACCTATTGATGATACTCTCTAATGAATTTGGTGAAGAGTGTGTGAGGGAGAAGAAAACACAAGAGCCGTTGATTTAATTCAAAATGTATTAATGGCACTGATGAAGTTGAAAAGGATCTTCTGCATCCACTCACAATTTTGAGCCAATTCATCCTAACTGCTTGATCTCTGATCAAATGGCTAAGGTGAATCTGTGCTATCCTAAGTATCCCACCACTTACTATGTGGCTAATCAGGCGTAAACGTGTGGAAAGCATGCCACAATCAGCCATTAACTGTGTAAATCTTTTAACAGAAAATTTAGAGAAATCATTCAAACTTAGAAAATTCATAACACCTCACACACTTGTCCAAATTAGCTAATCTTAGGCTCTATGGATTTTTCCTTAGGGGCACTTTAAAAGCTTTATGGTTTGTATTTAAAATTTTAAAGGGTTAAAAAGTAATTTTTGAAATTATTAATTAAATATCATTCAACTAGGGCTCAAATTGATATGGATAGTTATAGGAAGTGTTTACTACACATCTAAAACCATTCGTCCATGTTTGAACCTAGGAAGGGCTTCAATTAGAATTTTGAACTTCTAGTTTACATAAATAACCTAGAAATACAAAATTCCATAAATGCAAATCCATAGATCATTAAGTGCAATTCTTGTGTGGTTTAATAGATTAATATTCATAGGTTAGTTGATCACTAATTTTTTCCTTAATCCAAGGTATAGTTATCCATATAGAAAATTTTCAAAGTATAGAAGTATTTACTTTGGATATTTATTAAGAAAATCCTAGGAATGCTTTAATGGACCTCAATTACTAGGGTTTAAGCCTTAGTTAGGTCTTGATTGACTTAGGCTTTAAATTTCAAGATATTAGAAGTTTATTTGGTCTGTCAAATAACAAACCCTAAATTTAAGTACAAAACATATATGATTTTAGTAATTCTCTAAAATATCAAAAAAAAAAAATTAAAAAAAAAAGATTTTTAGTAATTCATTAAAAATTCAAGACAAATCAGAAAAAAATAAAAAATAAATTGCACTAAACTTTAAATTCATAAATCTTTCAAAGAAATTTAAAAGCCCCAACATAAAAAAGCCAAAATAAAACTTAATTAAAAATTAATGAGAACTCAATAAATAATTAAATAAAATAATTAAAAATACCAAATGACTTCAAACTCTTTAAATCATCATATTAGGTCATTTATGACCTCCCATGTGATTTAAAGTTGATTGAAGTTAATTTGATACAAAAAATTAAATCTACCCTAAATACCTTAAATAATTAAATGAATGAATTATATAGTTTTGTAAAAATCATAACTAAATAAACAAAAAACCTAAAAATACAAACTAAATAGCATTCAACTCTAAATAAAATGTAAAATTTAATAAAAATAAAAAAGTTTTGTAATTTTAAAATAAAATAAAAAGTTAAACTTTTGTCAAAACATATAATAAAAAAATAAAATAAATTTAAATAAATCAAAATTAAGTAAATAAAATAAAAATAAGAATGACTAAGTTAAAATTAACATAAAAATTCAAAATAAAACTAAAAAATTCAAATTAAATAAATAAAATAAACTCTTTTAATAAAAAATAAAATAAAATAAAATAAAAAAATAAGAGAATATTAAATATAAATAAATTGATTAAAAATAAATAAACTTAAATTATAAATCAAATTCAACTTAAATTAATTAAATAAATCAAATTCAACTATCAAACAAGCTCGTTCACGCACATATCTAACGAGTATTCTTGAGCTATCAAATGAATCTGTTCATGAACATATCTAATTAGTGTTTTTGAGTTACCAAATGAGCTTGTTCACAAACAAGCGATATATGATTTATCTTATATTTATTCATGAATATATTAAGCAAATAATCTAGCAAACATGAATATATTCATTCTATTGAAAGCATAAATAAAATAAAAGTTTCTTATCGAGAATAACGTTGAGCTTATTATGAGCTTTAAATAATTTGTTCTTGAACATAAATTAGTTGAACAAATTATTGTTCAAATTTATTTATTTAAGGATCGAATATTAAAAAAAAAATGTTAAAGTTTGTTTTTAAAATTAATTAAACCATCACGAACGAGCTTTAATTGGACTGAGCAACGATTAGCTCGTCGAACGCTTTGTTTGTTTGCAGCCCTAAAGGATAGATAACGTGTGCTTTGTGTGTTTGGATTTACTTAATGAGATATTAACATATTCATAATTATGTGATTACCTTTAATGATTTTTAATTATTTGTCTGATACTTTTTAGAAAACATTTGTTGTTAATAAAATCAAGTCAAATATTAATATTAATTATTTTAATCATGTACTTATATTAACAATATATAAGATAATACCTTGCTGTTGTGACTTCTATATTTAAAAATAAATTTGTCCGATAAGTTAGAAGAGTAGTGTTTGATCATTGTTGAAGCCTTATTGAATTCTCTTTGAAGATTTCAGCGGAGTGAATATGAAGCTCAAAGTGTACGCCAATCGACTATCGCAGCCATCACGAGCAGTCATAATCTTCTGCAAGTATGTCTTCGAACCCTAACAAATTACTTCTTTTATTTGGTCGAACTTCTACCACGAATGAGTTTTTATTTTATATTATTTTACATATTTCTTTTCTGTTGGTTATTTTCAGGGTAAATGGAATTGATTTTGAGGAGGTGCGGATAGATCTCATTAAGGGCGAGCATCAGTCACAGAAATACAGAGGTTCCTCTTCAGAAACTAAATTTGCGCACAACTGTATAGTATGAAGTAGAATTAACAGAATTAGTAAATAAGAAATTAGATATTGGCTGTAAACATTGTTTAAAATTAGAAATTATACATTTTTCAAGGGTATATTTGCTGTAAACGACGTTTATGAAGTATATGTTGCTGTGAGTATTCAGTGAAGAGTTCTATTTGTTTTGGTGAGATGTAGGAAAACTAAAAAAAAATTTTGTGAAAGATTTTTCTGCAATGATAAACTCCTGATTAGTACAACCAAAGTTATCAGTAACTTGGTATACATTTTAATTTCATTTACGGATTATATTCTTTGACACTTTGTTGTTGATTCAAATTCAAAAGAAAAAAAATTGAGTGAAGATGTCCTGAAGCAAATCACATTAGGATGCGCTTGGAAGCCTTCCATTACGTGTTGAGATTAGTGCATCATATACGCTCATCTCAGCACAAAATGGATGGCATTAATCAAACTCATTTTGACATAATTTGTTTGTGTCAGGACATCCTAGCACATTTTTTTATTATATTTCAAATGCTTTGTAAACTTAAGGCATTTTCTCCATTTTTTTGGTAGTGTTGTTGACATTTTTCAATAAGATGTTACACATGAAACTAGTAATTTTTGGGTAACTCATCCTGTTGCATTTTGCAGAAATAAATCCCTTGGGAAAGATTCCAACAATAGTTGATGGAAATCTTAAACTATTTGAAAGGTAATTCTAAGTTTTCTCTGATTCATTTGTAGACTAAGATAATCATGTTCTTGATTTTATTTGGATCATTCTGTGGAGATATACTAATGTTCTTGATTTTATATAGCGAACTAATAAATTATAAAATGCTTGCAACAAGAAAGGAAAATGCATTGCATAGTTGAGACAACATATATATATATATATATATATATATATATATATATATATATATATATATATATATATATATATATATATATATATTCTTGAATGAGAATAAGATTCAAGATGGGCTATTGGCAACATGCTAAATAAATAGATCAATCTTTATATATCTTTTTTTAGGAAAGCTTCTATCATAATATTAAAATGATTCACCAGATTCCTCGGAAGGAGATCTTTTCAAGACTACCTACATTGAACCTGAAACTTGAGGAAATAAAAAGATTACCTGATTTGATTAATAGATGGGTAATCGCATCTGGCCGTTTCATAGGGTTGTAGAAGGACTTTATATAGGTTTGTATGTTTGTAAATTCCATCACATAGGTCCGTAGACTTTATATTACCTCTTCATATAGATCCTACCATCTTATACCTTATTAGTTGTTAATGAATAGTAAAAAAATTGCCGTAAAATGATGAGCATCAGTATCCTGCATTTTTTTTTCTTTTCTCCATTAGTTATCTTTTGAATACTTAAACCTTAATTTTGGGTGGATATTTAGGATTTCTTTGAGAACTTGGATTTTTCTTTATTTGGCTCAGATTTAGGGTGTGCGAATTGTAGAGGAATTAAGTTAATGTGTCATACATTAAATTTATGGGAGAGAGTTCTTATGCCTAGGTTATAAAATGATACTAAAATTTCTCAAAATTTGTTTTGAGGTTTGATGGAGAAGTATAGAGCGAGTAAGGAGGATCTGCATATGATATTTATTAATTTAGAGAAATCTTAAAGTAAAGTTTCAAGAGAAATACTCTAGAGAGTTTTAGAAAAGAAAGTAGTTAATAATACTTATATTCAACTCATTAAGGATATGTATGCAAGAGTTATTACTTATGTTCAAATGCAAGGTGGTTTCACAAAGTATTTTCCTATTTCAATTGGATTACATCAATGATTAGCTTTAAGCACATATCTTTTTTCTTTAATCTTTGGGTTCTTACTAGACATTTACAAGAGGATGTTCCCTAGCGTATACTTTTTACTAATGATAATCTTATTGTTGATAAGACTACGGAGGGAGTTGACGAAAAATATGAATTATGTAGGTCAAATTTAGAGACTAAAGGTTTTTGTTTAAGTAGATCTAAAACTAAATACATGGAGTGTAATTTTTATCACAAACTATTTTGACCCACCTCAGTTAACCTGAGATGTAACAAAGATGAAAAATTCGGACAAATACATTTCTTACCAGCATACATCCTAAACTGCATTCATCAAGATCGAGTGAGTAGTAAATTAATCTATTCAGACTATCCCAACATAAATATATTCCAGCTATAAAATTATATTTCATGATTATATGTTTGGAAGCATATACAATATTCATCAAAATAAAGTACAGAGCTTTACTAAAAATGTTAAATAAAATTTTACATATAAAAAAACTTTAATTTACACCTTATTGATCAATCTTCTATCTATACCCAAAATTGAATAGCCAAAATGACTATTTACACATTGTAGTTAATCTCCTTCCTAAAGCCCCACTAGCTCCTTCCCCTTTCTTGCAATAAATCAATTGAAAGTTCAATTTATAATTTTTAAACCACTTGAACTACAACAACATATCAAAAGGGGGTAAATTGGTGTTTCAATTTTTTTTTTTAAAAAAATTCCCTTTTTTGAAAGTTTAAACCAAATTCACAACTTAAATCAAAATCAGATTTTTTTAAAGCAGAAGCAAATAATGAAATAAAAGCATTTTTTTTCTTTTGGATTTTTGTAGAAAAATAAATATATATTTTACTCTTTTTATTTTCTAATTTTTATTTTATAATTTTTATTTCTTTTTCAACTAAAAAATAACCTAAATCAATCACAAGTCTTGCATCTTAATAATCACAACACAAATCAGATTGCATGAAAATAAATATGTAAGGAATGGATGCAGAAAATAAAATGCGAAAAATAAAAGATCAAACACACCATAATTTTATAGTGGTTAGGTCAACTTGACCTATGTCCACTTCCCAAAGTCCTCTCCGAGTATTTACTAAATTTTTTAGTTTCTCTCCTTTTGACCCCACATCAAAGCGGAGGAGCCCTTATAAGAATCTCTTCCACCAACCTGGTGCAGCGGCATAGCTGAATTCCTTTAACTAACGGTGCAGCGGAGTAGCCGGTGGCCCTTTGACTCCAAGAAGTTCTTCTCAGAGTTTGCCTCAAGTAAAACCTTTACTCATGGAGGAAGAAGATGGGTGTTGGCCTAAGCAACCGTATGTAAACTCTCTCTCACACTCCTTTGATCCCACAAGGCTATTCTCTCTCTCTTTCAATAAAACCTTTATTTCACTTGCCCAAAGCTCTTTTTTCATATTCTCTCTCTTAAATGACTCAAGCCCCTTAACTGTCAAAGACTCTCAAACAAAGTAAGCTATGTTTAAATAATTGGCTAAAAAATAATTCTAATTTTCAATTTAACCGTCTTTGTTCGTATAGTATGATCTGTAGATCATATAATTTTGTTAGTTTAATTCTCCCTTTCAGTATTGCACGATGAATATTAGTCTGTACGATCAATTCAAATTTTTTTACTTATCGCCCATTAAGATCTCATGGTCGTACAATATGATTAGTTCAATTGAATCATAGTTTGTCCAGGACAAACTCTTGGGCGACAAAAAACTGTCTCTGTCTATCATCCAATACACTCTGAATCGTTTCGTACGATCTTAATGGTTAATTAAGCCTGATTCGATTGATTAATTTTTGGTATTAATTTAGGCAAGATTTTTAAATATCGTAAAATATGAATATGTTGTACAACACGTATTAAACAATTTGCAAAATTCAAAATGTTGCCCAAATTTAATTGTCGGTGGGGTTTCCTAAATACAGCTGATCGTCCTGTACGATTAAATTTGTGTAGTATGATTAATTCAAAATTTAATTTACTTTAAATATTTTAATTAATTTCTGAACACACATATCATATAGTACGACTTATATCGTACAATACGATATTGAAAAAAATTAAAACATTTAATTTCACTCCCGGTGTGTGTGCATAGATCCTTAGGATACCCGACTTGTTTTTCTTTATACACAATATAAATAAATCATGATTTTCATAAAATATAAATAATCTCTAATTCAAAAATCCAATTTACAAAAAAACCTCAAAAATAAGATTTTACCTCGATTAAATTTCTACTCATTCAAATTTCTTATTCCTACAATCTTAATTGAACACAATAAAACTTTCACGCAAATTTTCTTCTTCCATCTTTTCCTTTCTCTTGTTTTCTCTTCGTCTTCTTCGCATGCTACAGTAACATCGCTACATTGGTTCGGCTACAGTACCTTAGCTGAGGTGCATCTGATAGCCGCTGCTGCTTCAGCTCCAGAGGTCAATTACGGTAGGAGGAAGGAATTGAAATGGATTCACTGCTTATCTAATGTACATATATAGATATATATGTTATAATATAACTAATATTTATGTGATTAAATTTCAGCCCTATGGCTTCAGATCAAATCCATGCATGTGAAGGTAAGTGAAAAAGAATTTCACTAATAGCTACAGTAATTTTAATGAATGAACTGTAAATAAGAACTTTAGGACAAAAAGTTACTATCTTCTATGTTGTTTTTCTATCTTCTATTGTATTTGTTCTAATTAAATCTTTTAACACATATATGTTGTTTTTCTTTTTCGTGCATATTCCACGAGATTATTTTGCATCATAATGTAACTTTTTGATAACTTAAAATATTTTTGCTTATGCTCCTTGTCTTTTTTTTGTCATATTAGTTCATTTATCTATGAACATTTGTTGTCATCATTTTCATTGTTTAACACCTTTATCAAATTATTTTTTGCAGTCATGCAATCTTGAGCTACATTGCTTGCTCATTCCCCGGAGTTCCAGACCACTGGTAATTCAATCTTGTCGTATCTCTAGATTATAATTGCTATGCTTCTCCCATGATGATTTATGAGTTGAAGAACGTATACATGTCCTAAATAATCTAGTGTATTAAGTAGATAATTACTTTTAGATGATATTTGTGAAGGTCTTCTCTTGGGGATTGGGTGGTTTAGGATTTTTATGAATATTAGCAAAACTTCCTTGAGCATGAAAATAAGTTGAGGTGAAGTCATAAAAGTATAAGTTTGATATAATTCTCCATTGGGATCCTGTTAAAATAATCTTGAATTCATTACCAAAATCTTTCCATCTACAGCAACCCTACAACATGTGGACAATAACTTTCCATTTTAAACAATCCTACAATCGGTGGATGACAACTTTCTATTTCTATTTTGTAGATAATTCTAGATTCTATAATTAAAGATTGATTTTTATATTTGTTTCTTTCCTTGATTGTTATTTATTACATATTTATATTCAAATTCTCATATTATTTTTCACACAGAACAAGAGAATAAATTAAGACATACAATTCCCATTTTCTACTCTCTTCTCATCTCATTATAATTTTCAAAATTTTATTATAATCCTTAAAGTTCTACTTGTGAGACCGAAGGGTCCTTCAATATGGAATTTCTTCTTCATGTCAATGGGCCCTTCAGCAGCACTCAAAGCTAATTTTCATCCAACAAAAGTGATAACAATATATGGGAAGGATCCTTTGGAAAGAACGTGGTGGAATCTATCACTAAGAAGATGGTGGCAACTACCACAAAGAAGATAGTGGTCAAGAAGTTGATAACTCAAATGTTGGAGATCAATTTCAAAATAGAAAACCCAGATCCAAAACATGGAAAATCTATGATGAAATTTTGGACTAAAAATTTCAAAGAGAGAAAACAACAAAAACAGATCGCAGCGGCTTTTTCTTTCATATTTTAGCACTTGGACATCAAACTTAAGACAATCAACTATTCTCTCAATAAAAACTTATTTTCGAACATTACTAGGATAAGCTTAGTCACTTAAAATAGTAAATTCTAATATTTTTCTATTACAAACATGAAGAAAACTACTACTTGCATATTAGACTTAGGAGATTCAGTTCATATGAGCAGAGAAAAAAAAATATTCTACAATTATAACTTATGTCATGAAAACTATAAGGTTCATATTGCAGATGGGTCACTATCAATAGTGTTTAGAATGAGTTTTGTCATTCTCTCAAAAGATTTGACAGTTGATTATGTGATTTTATTACTTAACCTAAATCTTGGCTTGTTATGGGCTGCCAAATTCACTCGACATAAATATTATGTTAATAATTTCTCACATAATCTAAGTAACTTTGGACTTGAACTTAGGGAGGGTGATTGGTAGTGCAAAGATTTAGGACTATAGCTTCTAAAGAATGATTCCTTAAGATATGATCTAAAACAACTGGTTCCATATCTAGCAAAGATTCAAAACCCCTACTTTAAATTCCAAATACACTTCAAATAATGATAGTGATATTTGACTTTGGAATTATTACATTGGACACTCAATCCGTACTTTTCTTTAAAAATTAATTCCTTCTCTATTCATTAATAAAAACTCAAAGGACTTTTAATGTGAAAATTATCATCTAACTAAGCACACACATATCTCCTATTGCAATCAAACCTGCAAACCTTCACAAACTTTTGCTTTAATCCCTAATGATGTATGGGGATCTTCTAGAGTCAAGATGTCCCTAAAACCATATGGTTTATTTCTTTCGTAAATGATCATACTCATCTTTCTTGTGTATTCTTAATAAAAAAATCCAAAGTAGTAATGCTTTTAAATATTTTAACATTATGTTCCTGATAGGACTTAATGATCAAAACAACACACAACAATATAAAAAAATAACTTACTCCAAATAGATCCATAAATAACTCCAAGAAAGCCATTTTTATTAATTTCCAAGCAAAGTAAGACAAGAAACAAGTTGATTCACTATTTGAGAGGTGAATTGTCTCTCCTATAATTCCTAGCAGTTACTAGGAACCCAAACACCTCATAAAAACAACTACAAAAATTCAAAATATAACATAAAAACCCTAACCCTCCATAATTTACCCCCTTAAACAACCAAATCTCCTAATAAATGTCCCTTACATCTTTCCCAAAGAGTTCCTCCCTTTCCCAAAGAGTTTCCTCCTAAATTCTCTTCTTCTATAGGTGATAAAGGAGGTCCTGGGCCCCACCTGGGCAGCTGGACTGTTGCTGCCAGCTGCTTCAATACCCCCTCCTAAAAAGCCATCTTGTCCTCAAGGTGGGAAAAGGGAATCTGCTTCAGAATAGTACTGTAGTGCTCCCATGTCGCCTCATAATCTGGTAAATCCTTCCACTTAATCAGCACCTCCTTGATCCCCTTGTCTCCTTGGCGCACCCCTTTCACCTCCTATGGTTCTAATATCACCTCCATGTCTTCTAACAGTATGGCCAGTAGTGCGGGCGAGGGTGTATTGTTTGCAATGGCTCGTCTTAATTGCGATACATGAAATATGAGATGGATGACTGAGATCGGTGGCAATCGTAGGCAATATTCTACTGAGCCAATGCACTCCACTACCTCGTAGGGCCCAAAGTAGTGGAGGGAGAGCTTCTCATTCCTTTGTCGAGCATAAGTCCTCTGTTTGTAAGGTCGGATCTTCAAATAAATCATGCCCCCCTTAAACTGCACATCTCTCCTATGTCAATCCCCCTACTTCTTTATGATTTATTGTGCTCTTTGTAGATATTCCTTCAATTATGTCAAAATCCAGTCTCTTTCACCCAAGTATTGCTCCACTGATGACATTTGTGTGTTGCCATGCCCATAATGTATCAGATGAGGTGGATCCCTCTCATATAGAATTTTAAATGGCATTACCTAGGCCGTTGTCTATGATGCACTGAAACTTCTCCTCAAAGAGGCGTGCAGTGTCGGATAAGTATCTGACACGACATGCATCCGACATGTCTCCGATACATGTCGGACACACTGAAAACATGTCTGATTAAAAAACTATTAAATACAAATTGGACACACATGTCCGACACGTGTCTTAAATATTTTATGAATTTTTTAAAAATATAATTTCTTGTATTTAAAATTTTTATTTATTTTAGATAAATAATTATCTTATTTCCTATCTATAACAATAAATCAATTGTCCGCACTCAACACCTCATTCATCGAATATTTTCATTTTCATTTCTCTTTAGTGGTCACGACTTTGGTTTCACAACAATGCCCGATGTCATCTCAATATGGACGGCTAACGTCATTACAACATCAATATTTCAAAACCATCTCAACATCAAAGTCTAACACTGTCTTAACATTGATGTTTGATGTTAATAATTTCTACACTCACAACTTGACAGCTCATCTTTGTCCGACATCATCTTAATATCGATGACCATGCCCTGTCAACATTGATGGCAGACGTCTTCTTGACATCGACGCCCAATACTTATAGTATGACTTCGATGCCCGACTCTCGACATCATAATATTAATCATTTTAAACACAAATTCTAGTTAAATGACTTATTATTTCTATATTATTTTTAATATTATACTTATTTAATTTTAATGCACTATTTTTAAAATATAAAAATTATAATATCATGTCCAACCCGTGTCCGCTTCCTATATTTTCAATAATTGACGCGTCTTGTGTCCGTATCATGTCGTATCCGTGTCACCGTGTCCGTGTCTGTGCATTATAGGCTGTTGTATGATATGAAGTGTTATATCAATATTCAGCCCAGGCCATTCGACCCCCCATCTTTGGTGTATTTTATTCAAAGCAACGAAGATAAGTCTCCATACTATGATTCACCACATCTATCTGACCATCTGTCTGGGGTTGATAAGTTGTACTCCACTTCAGGATAGTCCCCTGCATCTTGAATAACTTCCTCCAGAAGTGGCTCAGAATGACCTTATCCCGATTGAAAACATTGGCCTTGGGTATGCCATGCAAACAAATCACCTCACTAATGAATGTGGCTTCCACTGACACTGTGGTGTAAGGGTGGCATAAGGGAACGAAATGAGCATATTTGCTCAATCTGCCCACTCCTACTAGATTCATAGTAAATCCATCTGATCTCGGTAGTCCCTCAATGAAGTCCATAGTCACCTCTTCCCACACCTTCTCGGGTAATGCTAAAGGCTATAGAAGACCACCTGGAGCCATATATAATCATTTGTGTCTTTGACACACATCACAACTATCCACCAACTCCTCTACATCCTTTCACATGCTCACCCAGTATAGTTTCATTGTCAGTCTATGATGTCCTCTGAACTCTTGAATGTCCCTTAATAGTTGTGCCATAAACTCATGCAATAAATGAGGGATGTGTGGAGATTTCTTTGAAAATACAAACCATCCCAGATATAGCAGCTTCTGACCCATCAATGAATAACTAGAATCTTTATCCTTGTCTTGTAACAAGTCTCCTCTAATCTTAGCTCCTCAACCTGCTCGCTCTCATACTTTAAGGCCTCCCAATCCACCACCATGGGAATAGATAGAGCCATAACCTGAGGGTATTCACTATGCCTGAAGAGACCATCTACTGCTTTATTTTCTAACCTAGGCTTGTACTAGATCCCGAAGTCATAACCCAACAACTTGGAAAGCCATCGCTGATGCTCTTATGTCAACATCCTCTGTTCTACCATGAACTTCAAACTTCTCTGGTCGATCCTAACTATGAAGTTTTGTCCCAACAATGCCACTTTTCTATTGTCAATGCTATCACCACCAGCTCCCTTTCATACACTAATTTCAGCCTTGCCCTAGTGGTCAATACTTGGCTAAAATAAGCTATATGTCTCTAACTCTGCATAAGAATTGCTCCCAACCCATAACCTGATGCATCAATCTCCACTACAAATGACTGGTTGAAATATGGTAGTGCTAATACAGGGACATTCGTCATGGTTTTCTTCAGATGCTCAAATGCCTAAGTGGCTGCCACCCCTCATTTGAAAATATCCTTCTTTAGTTTCTCTGTCAATAGTCATGCTATAAAACTGTATCCCCTCACAAAAATCTTGTAGTATCTTGTGAGTTCCAAGAACTCTCTCTATCTCCTTCAGGGTTTTGGGTAAGTGTCACTCCAATATAGCCTCTATCTTGGAAGGATCTGTAGCTACTCTTGATTTGGGCACCACATGTCACAAATACTCCATCCCCTGTTGGGCAAAGGAACACTTCTTCAAATTGACATATAGTTGATACTCCTCCAATGTTATTAACACTACCCTGAAGTGCTTCACATGCTCTGCCTCAGACCGACCATACATCAAAATGTCATTGAAGAAACTAATACAAACTTGCTAAGGTAGGGCTGAAATACCTTGTTCATAAACGATTGAAAGGTACCTAGGGCATTAGTAAGCCCAAAATGCATCACTAAGAACTCGTAGTGGCCTTCATGAGTCCTAAAAAAAGCCTTTTGGATGTCAACGGGCTGCATTCTAATTTGATGGTATCCCGATTTCATATCAATCTTGCAGAACATCATCCCTCGATATAACTCATCCAACAACTCATTAATGACCGTATAGGAAACTTATCCAACATTATTTCCTTATTCAGAGCCTGGTAATCTACACAAAATCTCTAACTACCATCCTTCTTTATCACCAACAACATAGAATTGGAGAAGGGACTAACACTGGGACGAATGATCTGGGCCTCCAACATCTCCTTGATCAGTTTTTTAATTTTATCTTTCTGAACCTATGGGTACCGATAGGGTCGAACACTGATAGGGGATATCCCCTCCTTCAGGATGATGGCATGCTCATGCTCCCTTGGGGGAGGTAGGCCTTGAGTCAGCTGGAACACCTCATTGAATTGTTGGAGTGGTTGGACTATCTTTGTAACCTCCTCCTCTTTCCCCATATTTCCTCCTCCCTCGAGGCTCTGGAGCTCCACCAAGAATCCCATCCTTGATCCCTGGATTGCCCTCACCATGGTCTTGAGAGAAACCCTGATTTTGGACAGATTAAGACCCCCCTGATCCTAACCTTCCTCGCTCTCACTATGAATTCCATAGTTAATGCTTTCCAGTCCACCTTGGTTTTCCCCAATGTTTGTAAACCACTTCATTCCTAAAATTACATCTGTGACCCCTAACTCTAAGGGAAGAAAATTTTTATTCACCTGGATCTTTTGCAATGCCACCATCAACCCTGGGCAGATGCCTCTACTCTTCTCCATCTTCCACGTTCCTATCATCACCCCAAAACATCCCGCGTTGATTAGCTTAAGCCCTAATTAGTCCACCACCTTGTTAGAGATGAATTTGTGGATTGCCTCACTGTCCACCAGAATTATCTCTGATTCTCCTCATATCTGCCCCCTAACATTCATGGTGTAATTTAAGGTAAATCCCACCACAAAGTTTAGGGAGACCTCCATCACATTTAAGTGCAAATGCTCCTTCTCCTCAACAACCTCCTCTAGAGTCTCCTCCTCATCACAGACTATAAGTACCTGTAGCAAACGATCTTTGCAGTGGTGGCCCGACACAAATTTCCCATCACAACGGAAACATAATCCCCTAGCCTGCTTCTCTTGAACTTCTGCCTTAGTCAACCGCTTGAAATTTTCCCTTGTCCATGCTCCCAATCCCCTAGCCTTGGGTACTTCTCTCTAAATGAGTACATGTTCTACCTTTGGTGCAAAAAAAGTAGTTGTCATCCAGTATGAAGCTCCCAAATTGTTGCCATTGCTGCTTCTCTCCAGTGAGTTTTTATCCTCAACCAGCTGGGCTAGCTCTATAGCCTCCCCCAACCTTCGTGGCCTCAATAACCAGACAGCAGCCCTGATCTCTGGCTTCAGTCCTTTCATGAAATTCTCCTCTAACACTATCTTAGAAAGCCTCCCCAATCAGCTAGAAAGGTACTCAAACCTCTCCTGATAATCCATCACTGTCCCTTCCTAAACTAGAGCAAAGAACTTCTCATAGAATTATTCTTCCTGACTGGTTTGGAAATGTTCTAATAAACTATCTTTGAACTTCCTCTAAGATCGGATTGCTTCTCTCATGTCTCTCCACTGATACCAAGACAAGGTCTTTCCCTCTATTGAATAAAGCTGCCGCTGTGAGTCTCTCCTCCATCAGCCCATTCTGCAAAGTATTTATCCACCCTATAGATCCACCCATGAGCATCTCCTCCCTTAGAAAAGGGCATCTTCAGTTTTCTCACTCTCAGATCCCCTCTACTCCAACTTCCTCTTCCACCTCCGGCTCCTATATAGCTATTGTTGTGATCTCTTAATTATTCTCTCCCACCCCTCCTTTTATAGATATTATCTTCCACAAAATCATCCATCATTGTTTCTTCCTCCCAATTTCTCCTCATACCATATCCTTCAACCATTTCCCTCCTGGTCATCTTTCAAGAGGTGGCATATTTTCCCTGTCACCCAAGATTTATACCTCCTGATCATCCCCCATTGTGCCATTGGCCACCCGACTATGCCATCGCCTTCGATGTTGTCAGTTGCGTGTGAAGCTCTAATATGTTTTTCATCATGTCCTCTTGGTTAGGCCTTGGATGAAATCCTTTCATCAACTTGAATTGACCAATATCTTTTTCTTATTACTCTTCCAAAGCATCCACTTTCTTCGGCGCCATAAGTCCCGAATCTTGCTCTGATACTAATTTGATAGGACTTGATGATCAAAACAGTACACAACAATATAAAAAACAGCTATGATGCATCGACACTTCTCAAAGAGACATGCAATGTTCGACACGTATCTGACTCGACATGCGCTTGACACATGTCGGATGCACTGGAAACGTATATGATTAAAAATATATTAAATATAAACTACACACACGTGTCTTAAATATTTATGAATTTTTTTAAATATAATTTCTTGTATTTAAAATTTTATTTATTTAAAATATAAAATAAAATTTCTTATTTCCTATCGACAACACCAAATCAATTGCCCACTCTCAATACCTCATTTATCAAATATTCTCATTTTCATTTCCCTTTGGTGGATCGCGATTTTGGTTTCACAACAATGCTAGATGTCATCTCAGCATTGACATTTTAAAGTCATCTCAACATCAAAGTCTGATAATGTCTTTACATTGATGCTCGACGCTAGTAATTTTTACTCTCAGAACTTGACAACTCATCTTTGTTCAACGTCTTCTTAATATTGGCGACCAACATCCTCTTAACATTGATTACAAACACCCTCTTGATGTTGATGTATGATACTTACTGCATAACATCGATGTCCAACTCTCGACAACATTGTCATCTCCGCTCTCAATGCCTGATACACAACATCGACGTCCGACTCTCGACATCCTAATATTAATCATTTTAAGCATAATTTCTAATTAAATGACTTATTATTTCTAAATTATTTTTAATATTATACTTATTCAACTTCTATACACTATTTTTAAAATATAAAATTTTTAATACCATGTCCAACCCGTCTCCGTATCCTATATTTTCAATAATTATCATTTCTCGTGTTTGTGTTGTGTCGTATCTATGTCCTCGTGTCCGTATTTGTGCATCATAGAAAAACAACAACTTACTCCAAATAGATCTAGAAATAACATCAAAAGAGCTATTTTTACTAATTTCCAAGCAAAGCAAAATAAGATACAAGTTGATTGATTGTTCAAGAGGCGAGTCATCTCATCTCTCCCACAATTCCTAGCAGCTTCTACGAACCCAAATACCTCACAAAAATTGCTGCAGAAATTCAAAACATAACATAAAAATCCTAACCCTCCATAATCTTCCCTTTTAAACAGCCCAAATCCCCTAATAAATGTCCCTTATATCTTCCCCAAAGAGTTCCCCCACTTTCTCAAAGAGTTTCCTCCATAATCCTCTTCTCGTATATGTGATAAAGGTCCTGGGCCCCACCTAGTCAGTTGGACTACTATTGCTAGTTGCATCAGTTCCACACTCAATTTTAGTCAAAAATCTATTTTAAAAACTAACAACGATAAAAAATACTTTAAATTGATCTTAAAAATTGTCTTCAACATCAAGGGATTATTCACTACAGTTTCTTTGTTGACACCACTTAATATAATGAGGTTGCTTAATGGAAAAATCAACACCTCTTAGAGGTGGCTAAGTCACTCATATTTGTCATATATATCCTTGAAAGCTACACACCACCACCCATCTAAAAATTTTAGAGTATTACTCTCATTTTTATATTAATGACAAATATTTATGAAAGAGGAAAATGACTGAAATAAATGAAGAAGCAGATTGTGAGGTATTGAACTGCATATGATAAGGTAGGGGAGAGGCCAATTTATTATGATGAAGACTAAAATAAAAACCCACTTAGTGATAACGGTGCAAATAATTTCTGAGTTGCTGCCAACTATTTTAGCTTTCTTTAAGAATTTAATGTGGATGAGTAGGAAGTTGAGAAAAAAGAAATTTAGAGTTGAATTTGATATTGTATATTATTTTTATATAATTCCTATATTTTATATTATTTTGTTCTTCTAATATTTGAATTTTAATTCTATTTCATATAATTTATCATTTGCTATTTTACGTCTTGTGCAATTTTTTGTTTCATATGTATATCAATTTGTTACTTTATAGTTCAATAAAAAGAAAATATGTTATTCATTAACATATTATTTATGTATTATATAAAAAATCACTTTTAGCCTTTATTTTTATTTTACATGATTTTTGAATTTTGTTACTTACTCCTCGCCTCACGAATGGAAACTCCTCGATACCCAATTTAACAATTTTAAAACTTGACTAATACGATAATAAAAATAAAAATATCTCTTTTTATTTAAGGTGTTGAGGTCACTAAAGTTAAACATATTCTTATATTCTTCATTAAAAAGTTTATCAAAATAGCTCTTCCACTTGTGTTAAATATCTTCCTATAAGAAAAATACTTTTTGATCTTCATCCTTAGTGCACTTCAATTGAACTATGTATTTATTTCTTTTCTCTTTGTTTGACTAACTTATATATACTTATTTTACCCTCCATAGTAACTAATCTATTGTATAAATCACGAAAAGCTAAATTTTTTGCTTCAACAACAACAACAACTACAATAAGTCTTTATCCCACTATGTGAAGTTGGTTATATGAATCATTTTTTTCTCCATTATGTTATTTTAAGATTCAAATTCTCATCTAAATTTAATAAAGAATGATCATTTCTAATATTTTCTAACAAAATCTTTTTAGGTTTACCTCTACATTTCTTAACAAAAGTCATATCTAATGCATCTACATTCCTAACCGAGTCATCAGAAGGTCACCATTTTATGTGACCAAATCATCTAAGGCGACTCTCTCTAATCTTATCTTCCACTGGAGCTACTCCAACCTTTTCACGTATATGCTCATTTGGTATCCTGTCTCTAATAGTAAAGACACTCGTCCACATGAGCACCCTCATATGTGCCATAAAGCATTGTGATGCATTCCTCTTATAGAATTTTCCCTTAAGTTTGAGAGGATCTTTTCTATCACACAACAAGCCCGATGCTTCCTCCACTTCATCCATTCAACTTAAACTCTACTAATAATATCCCCATCTATTTCACTATCACTCTGAACAATAGACCCAAGATATCTAAAATGTTTACTCTTATTAATAACTCGATCACCCAAAGTCACAATCTCCCTATTAGATATATTATTATTAAAATTACACTCTATATATTCAATTTTAAATCTACTCAAACAAAAGCCTTTTGACTCTAAGGTTAACTTCCATAATTCAAGTTTACCATCAACTCCTTTACTCTTATCAACAAGAAGAATATCATCAGCAAAAAGCATGCACCAAGGTACAACCTCTTGCAAATGTCTAGTGAGAACATCCATCACTAAAGCAAAAAGATATGGGCTTAAGGCTAATCCTTGATGTAATGCAATTGAAATAGAAAAATACTTTGTCAAACCACCTTTTGTTTGATCACAAGTAATAACTCTTGCATGCATACCCTTAATGATTTGAATATAAGTATTATTAACCCATTTCTTATATAGAACTCTCCATAGCATTTATCTTGAATTTTTTCATATACTTTCTCTAAATCAATAAAAATCATATATAGATCCTCCTTATTCTCTCTATACTGCTCCATCAAATCTCTCAATAAATGTAAAGCTTCCATAATAGACCTACTTGGCATGAATCCAAATTGATTTTTAGAAACATTAGTGTCACGTCACAACGTATGCTTCATAACTCTCTCCCATAGTTTTAAAGTGTCACATTAACTTAATTCCTCTATAATTTGCTCAATCATCTGCATCATCTTTTTTCTTAAAAATAAGAATCAACACACTCATTCTCCACTCATCTAATATCTTTTTAATCTTCAAAATAATATTAAAAGTTTAGCAAGCCAAGAAATTCCTTTATGTCCTAAACATTTTCACACCTTTATTAGAATATCATTAGGTCCAACAACTTTTTCACACTTCATTTTCTTTAAAGCCTCTTTAACTTCGATTTTACTAATACGTCGATAAAACCAAAAATCTTTATGTTCATTTAATGATGTAGACAAAGGGGGGGTCAACCCTAGTCCAAAATAAATCATATTTTAGCTTCCCTTGAGTCTAGTAGTTTTTCACATTTGAGCTAAACTTTTAGTTCATTTATGAGCTGAACTTTAGTTCATTTATTGAACTAAGGGTTAGCTCATTATGAGCTAACATTTTAGTTTATTTATTATCTTTTAATTACTATAGTTTTGTGCTTTTTATGCTTGTTTAATGTTTGTCTCTTGGAATTCCAAACCGGCCTTTGGAATTCCAAGAATTTGCTTTTCCCATGAGGTGACTCCTTGGTTTCCTCATGACTTTTAGTTTTATGTGTATGCCTCTTGGGATCTCACGGCTGGCTCCTTCTTCCGTGCGGTTCCTTCGGTTCCCGTGTCTGTGGCTCTCGGTCCGTGCAGTTCCCTTCGTCTCCCGTGGCCGTCTCCTTGGTTCCTGGTTTGGGTGTAAACCGAGAGCTTTGGGGGGAGATTTTTATGCTTTTAATTATGTGTTAATTAAGTGTTTGTGACCTTTTGTATTCCCCTTTCATACCTATAAATATGAGGGGTTATGTAATGTTTGAAGTGAAGTTGAATGATATTTGATTTTTGGAAAAAATCAGTTAACCTGCGGGTTGCTCGGAAATCCTGCGGGCTCTTTCCAACCTTCTTTTCTCATCCCCTCCGGAAATCCTGCGGGCTCTTTCCACCCTTTCTTCTCGGGCTTCTAATCTCTTCGTCTCTCCGCAAGTGCCACTCCACCTGTATCCTTCTTCTCAAAGTAAAGCAACTTTAGGGTGTCTGTCGAGTTATTTGTAAGTCGTCGTCATAGTTTTTTTTTATTTGGTTGTTTTTTAAAATTTGAAATATAAGAGTTTGTTCTTCCCTTTCCTCGTTCTTTTCTCATTTTAGTCGATAGAAGTCCGTCGTGTCCTTTGTGGGCGAAGGGTATAGGCTCCCTGTATCTTTTGCCCGCATCATTTAAGGTGCTAGGGTCATTAAAGTCAATCATATTATCATAATCTTCATTGAAAAATTTAGCAAAATATCTCATCCACCTTTGTTGAATATCCTCTTCTAATAAAATAATTTTTGATCTACATCCTTAATACACTTCACTTAAACTAAATCCTTATTACTCTTATCTCTTTGTTTAACTAACATATACATATATATTTCGCTCTCCTTATTATCTAATCTATCATATAAATTATTAAAAACTAAAATTTTTGCATTGCAAATTATTTTCTTACTCCTTACATGCCTCTTTATATCTTTCCCAATTATAATTATTTTTACAACTAAATTAATTTTTATAATAAATCTTCTTATTTTTTATATTTTCTTACATATTTTGATTCAACATCAACTAGTTTTACTATTAGTAACTTTTCCCTTTGATATTTCAAGCACATCTTTTGCAACTTTCTTAATATCATTTGCTACTTTTTTCCATATAACAGTAGCTTTCTCATGCACAGATAAAATCTTAAGATCTAGAATCTTACTCTCAAAAATATTTTTGTTAAAATTCTTTAAATGTCACCATCTAATCCTAGAACAACGATTTACTTTATTTTTTATTTTCTGCCCATTCATCTTAAAGTCCAAAACTAATAAGCAGTGTTAGATACATAAACCTTCTCTCAGAATAACTTTATAATCTTTGCAATCTAATAATCTATTTTTCTTAAAATAAAATAATTAATCTAAATTTTATTATATACATTCTTATAAGTGATGAGATGCTCATATTTTTTCTTTAATAAGATATTAACAATTACAAAATCATAAGTAAAAATTTTTTTAATATGGTCTTACCACCTTCATTAGTCGTTTCAAAGCCATAGCCACCATAAATGCTTTTAAAATCATCTATCTCTCTGCTAACATATATATTTAAATCTACTCCTATAAAAACTCTTTCTTCGAGAGATATCTTTTATATTATTCTTCTAGATCATTTTAAAATTTTAATTTTGACCATATATCCAAACCTACGTGTAGAGCATAAGTGCTTATAATATAAACCTATATAGGTCTTTCTATGTTGAACTCAAAATTTTAAGTTTTTACATATAAAGCAATTTTTATAACAAAAATGTCTTATTTTTGGATTTTTTTTTTGTACATTTTGATTCTGCCATCAACTGTTTTTATTATTAAGAGTTTTTCTTTTTGATTCTCTAAGCACATATATTAAAATATTCTAAATTTCACTAGTAATTTTTTTTCACAAAATATTAATTTTCTCATTAACAATTCAAATATTAAGTTCTTGATTCTTACTCTCAAAAAATATTTTTATTAGTATTCTTTAAATACTCAATCTAATCCTTGGATAATATTTTACTTTATTTTTTATTTTCTACCCCTTCATCTTAAAATCTAAAAGTAATATTAGGTGCATAAACTTCCATTTGAAATGACTTTATAATTTTTTAAATCTAAATGATCTATTTTTTTTATAAAAAGATAATAAATATGAGTTTTATTTTGCCCTTTCTTTTAAATAATGAGATGCTCCTATCTTTTCATAAATAAAGTTTTCATAAATAAAGTATTAACGATAATGAAATCTAAAGCCAGAGCAAAATTTAATATAGTACTATCACATTTATTAATCACTCTACTCCATACTATCATGAATGCTTTTAAAATCTTATATCATTTTATCAACATGTCTACTTAAATCTTCTTCAATAAAATTCTTTGTTTTAAGATATAACCTTTGTATTAATTCTTATTAAGTCATTTCTAATTTTTTTTAATACATATATCCAAATTAACTTGAGGAGCTGAGTATAAGCACTTGTAATATTTATAATCTTAGCATCAACATCAATCTTTTAAACTATAATTCAATTTTTTATTCTATTAATTTCTATAATGTTATCTTTCAAATTCTTATTTGTAATCAGACATACATCATTTCTAGTACGATTCCTACTTGAATATTAAAGTTTAAATCTTAAACTGTTAATCTCGTTAGCCTTCTTTTTTCAAACCATTTAGTTTCCTAAATATATGTAATATTTATAATAATATCTATTAATTCTATTAATTTACATGTAAGATTACCTATATTCTAAGTTCTTATCATAGTTCTAGTTTCATGACTTGCTGTTTTTTATTATATTCGTCCCTGATGTGAGAACTCTTGTGTATTTAACATTACACTCGGACGCCAGTACAATGGTCTTTGCCCACTTTTTGTTATATTCAAGTCATACACCTTGTTGTTTTAGGAAACACTCTAACATAAACACTATGCATTAAATGATTCATGTCATGATTGTTCAACAAGTTTTTATGCTTGCTGTCGGCTACTTAAAGCATCCTCCACATATCTTAACCAAGGCTTAGGATCCGATATATAATAGTAGTGCTACTCATCTTTTTTTATTTCCTAAGAGGTTGTTTGATTTGTTGAGAAGGAATGTAGAGTAAAATGAATGCATTGTATAAGGAATGTAGTGTATTTGAAATGTTTGAAGCTGTTTAGATGAATGTAAAAGAAATGCATGAGATTTTTTTTTAATTTGACTTGAAGTAAAATGAATGCAGTGTAAAGTCCAAAATTGTAGTGGTCAGTTGACAACGGAGGGTGGTTGATGATGGTGGTGGCCATTGGTAGCAGGCAATGGGCAGTGGTAGCAGGCGAGCGGTGGCCAATAGAGGTGATGACAATATAGCTTGGTTGCAGTAAAACAATTTTCACTTAAAATTAAGTGAATTTACTTTACCTCAAAAAAATAAATTAGAATATTTTGCATTATATTTAGAATATTTTACACAGTTTTCTTTTTTCATCCGACAAACACCAATATTTTTAAAACCCTGGCAAAAGTAATCTTTACACCTATTTTACTTCCAACTAAACAACCCCTAATACAAAAATGATTTCTTCTTTCTTCAAGTATCGTTTTGTCTTCAATCTTTATTCACATTCATTCTCAGCATAGGAGTAAATTTAACCCTAAATCTATATAGGGTATCTTTATTAAATACTCCTTAAATAAAAATGGTACAAATGTTATTCCTTAATCATAGAAAAATTTACATTTCCATTGATATAATTTTCCTTAAAAGGAACCTTATCACTTTGAACCTAAAATTTAGGAGGAAACTCAAGAACAAGAATTTCAAGTTTGAAACTTATTTGATCATCAACCATCATCTTTCATAAAACTCATGGATAACAAACATTTCACATTGCCCCTTATTTCACTATTGAAGTCTCACTAGAAATACAAACTCCCTCATCACCTTGTTAATATTCTTAACCTACGATGAATGAGCTTCACGTCAATACTAAGAGGGAAAAAAAGAACAAAAGAAAACGAGCAACAACGTATCTCCTTCACATACAAGAACCCGAACATTCTTCATGGATTAATAAAGCATAGACTAGTTAGAAAAAAATTTTGAAATTAATCCTGATCTCCATGTTCATGCATCAAGCACCTAATCTATGTTTTCATAACATATAAAGGGCTTTCACTTGGATTTTATGTTTTTGACTTTTTTTGATAAAATTCAGATACCAAATAATATTCATGAAGCTCTCAAAACTCTTTAGTGGAAGAAAATTGTAATGAAAGAAATGAAGTCCTTAGAAAGGACTGTTACATGCATCAAACTCAATATTATTCAAGGTTTACTTTTTCTTTCGGTAATTTTGATTGACGTCTACATTAATTTTATATCAAGAATGCTTTTCTTAATGGGGGCCTCGAGGAGGAAGAATACATGAAAATCCTACTCGGATTGAGAAAATAGAGAAGCATTAATAAGGTATGTCAACTCAAAAAAGCTCTATGTGGCCTTAAATAATCTCCTCGTACCTGTTTTGGTCGTACTTACAAAGATGTTGGCAATATCGAACAAATCACTCTCACTTATCAAACACTTACCTGAAGGATAAAAAGTGAGGGTAAATTATAATGGCAGGTGACTTCGAGGTTGAATTAACCAGATTGAAAGGGTTTTTGGCAAGAGAATTTGAGATAAAAGACTTTAAAAATTAAAAAAATTTCTTGATATGAATGTGCATGATCAAAGCAAAGTATTATTATTTTTTAAGTGAAAAATATTCTTAATCTACTTAAAGAAACATGAATACTTTTATATAAGTTCGCAAAAACTCTAATGGACCAAATAAAGCAAATTGGATTCACTTCTAACATTTCGTTTATTAAAGAATGCACCAATTCCTAGTCAGCAAACTCATCTACCTCTATCTCAGTTGTTCCTAGAAAATTGTGCAAGGCTGAAAATGATAATTTAGGAATAATTAAAATTGAGGGGAGTTTTATTTACTTGCCTTTTGGCTGAAAATGAAGAAACAAAGGAAGAAGATTATTACTTTTTTGTCTGCAATAATTACCGACTCTTTGATAAACATAAGGATGATATCCTTGACAACATTTCCATTAAATGCTAACCATTTTGGCATGCTAACTTTGACCCATTATTTGATTTCGTTACACATTACGAATGCTACTTGCTCATAATTCATGAAATGAGAATTGGTTTTCTTGTAAATCTTCAATGCTAATTTTTTTTTCTTGTAAATCTTCAATGCTAATTTTTTCGGAACTTGCCACTTTTTATGATCCTCAGCTTTATTTCCCTTTTTCTGCAAAGGTATCCAGCTGATCTTTCGTCTAGGGCCAAAATCAACTCTATTTTGGACTGGCATCATTCAAACCTACGTCTTGGTTCAAGTATGTATGATCCAGTGCTTTATCTTATCATTTGCAATTATATTACGTTATTAATTGTTTCGAATATATGAATATCATATAAATAACTTCATAGATAGTGCTAAACAATATATTAGGTCCCTTAAAATTTTGTACAAAGGTTCAAGAAATTTCATTTGTTGTTCAATTAAATGGCATTACGTAGTTATGCAATCATTTCCACATAAAATTGCACATGCTCTTCTAATTAAATCACAATCATCTACGGTTGTTCTAATATTTTTGTTAAGGATTAAAATACTGCATCCATGTGCAATTCACGTCATTTGATACTTCTGAGGAATGAGGAATCAGTAACACAGTTTAAGATTGTTATTGAAAGAAAATTACTCTGTTGAATTAAATGAAATAAGGTGATTGTAATACATTTCCTTTCTTTTGTACCACTCTTCTGGGAAGTTCGGATTTTTATTTTTGGCTTCCTTAAAAGACTAAAATTATGGTAAAAGTTATTTAGACCTATGCAATCGTGCCTCCTGTTGTTGCTATTAGCTGGTCGGAAGCTAGTATCATGCATGCTTCCGCATCTCAAGTATCTTTTGTCAATTTTCATTTGGCATTTTGATAACAGAGTAGAATATGAGCAAATAATATGTCAGCCTAGTGAAATTCCATTAGTTACTCCTACCACTTCTTTTCCTTATGATGTTACCATCTGTGTTCCTTAGTTCTACTTATGAATATTTGTATTTAGAGATTGTTAATAACTCTTAACTCTGTCCAAACTTAAGATTCTATCCAACCATTAAAAAAGTGGACGAGGCATCCGCATTGAGTCGCGCCTCAAGTCGAGGCGGAAGTCATGCGTATCAGGGATTACGCCTCGAACCATTCAGCGAAGCCTACGATTTTTTCGCACTAGGCGTACGCATCAGAGCGTAACGCCTCGAGGCAGTACGAGGCACCGCCTTGAAATTTTTTCTTTGGTATATATGTAAATACGACGTAGCCGATTCGTGTTCGCGTATAGGATTAGGGCTTCCTGTGAGAATTGAAAGGCAAACTAGAGGTGAAGCCGTGAGGGAAAGAGATGAAGTTATGAGGGAAGGAGACGAGGCCGTGAGTGCAGGAGACGAAGTCGGAAGGAGACGACGCAGGAAACGAAGCCGAAAGCAATAACGGTTTCGAAAGCAGGAAACGAAGATGAAGTTGTGAGTGCAGGAAATGTTCAGGCCTCGGTTAGGTCGGAAGAGCAGGTGAGCGGTGTTGTGAGCCTTGACTTTGACGTGCAGTAACGAAAGGTTGAATAACTTCTGATTCAGCTTTCTTTCATTCGTCCGCTCAATACAAGCTCGGTACCGAGCCGGTACACGCTCGGTACAGAGCGGTACTGGCTCGGTACCGCTCAGTGTTGAGCATATACAACAAGCATAATTTTAAAATTACTCTTATAATAACAGGTCGAACCTCGCCAGGGGGCAGCGCCCCCTTGGACCCCCGGCAGACCGGTATATTGTTGTATTCAAGTTGTCTTATTATTGGTAGTACACATAATTATTAAAATCTGTCCTATTTGATGTTGATTATTTATTTCTATAAATTATTAGCATGACAAGTGGCACAAGAAGGAAAGATCCTGTATGGAAATATGGAGCTCAAGTTGAAGTGTCAGGCGAAGGTGCAAAAAAGGGATATGTTTATATGAAATGTAATTTCTGTGAGAATTATTTTGTATGTTATTATTGTTTCACTTTAGAGCTAATGAAATATTAACTGATTTAGGAGATGAAGAAAAAAATATTATAGATGAAGAAGAGTTTGAGGATGACTTTGACATTAATTATGAAGATTCTTCTGAAGACATTTAAAGTGATGATGAGCCTGCTTTGGGTCTTGATCTTAAGGAGATGTTTTATTTTTAAGTGAGTTTATTTTAAATCTTGTATACCAGTAATATTATCTTAAAACAAATATTCAAATTCATAGTTGACATAATATTTTATTATTTTTTGTTATTATTTATAATTTTAAATTAATTTATTTTAATCGTTTTGAGGCTTACGCCTCGATCCGCCTCGAGGCTTACGCCTCGCCTTGCTTAGTAAAAACGTCTCGATTCTCGATTTCGCCTTTTAAAACCTTGATTCTATGAGAAGATTACTTAATTTAGTGGATAAAATATGTATGTATGTTGGCTTTGAAAATTTGCATGCCGGGGAGAGTTTTGAGTATTTCGAGTGAAATTTCAAAATGTAAATTAGGTTGCAGATAAGACACTACTTAGATATTTTGACTTCATTTTGTGAGTACTTTATGATATGATTTTTTTTCTATAGGTGCGATGCCTTATAGTTAATTACCCCTCCGAACAACATGAGAGAACTTTCGATTAAAGTTAGTCATCAAATGCCAAATGCTTAATGTGTAGTGCCAGCAAATTCTATTTATGGTTGAAATTTTATTATGATGAATTTAAAACAGATGGGGGGAAATGATTCAGGTGAACGAATTATTTAAGATGTATAAGACTATGAGTGCATTGCCATTGAAATGTGCATGTGATTGCATTTTGAGTTTATTATTGCTCACATTTTATCTACTTTGCGTATGTTGCAGATTCAATTGTAAATGTCATGAGATGGAATCTCTCATATGCATGTGACTTGCATTCCTTTTTTTATGAAATTTGCACTTTGCATTAATCAAAATAATGGAAAATACAAAAACATAGAACTATGTATGGTATTCTCTATCATTATCTTTCCTTAACATAGACAAAAAAGTTGAGGAAGGCTCCTATCAAGAACATCATCCCATATAAAATTCCCAAAAACAGCAAAATGGGCTGAGCAACAATGTTACTCTCCCTAGGAATAAAATGAGACAAAATCAGTTTGAAATCATTTAAAAAGGGAATGTTGAAGTCAGCGCTATAATGCATCTTGTTATGTTAGTGCATGGATCTTTGTAGCCATCTAATGGCATTTGCACTATCACCCTCTATAATAATTCCTTCCTTGTAATACATCCATTCTTGGATCACTTCTTTGATTGCAAGAGCAGTGTGGACTTTGGCCTGGGTTATATTCTAGTGTTTTATTTGTTTGTTAACAACAAGAACAAGTTGCCCTTCATGATTTCTAAAGATAGTACCAAGTTTAACACGATTTGAAACTTGTAAGGCCACATCAAAATTGATTTCAACCCAACCTGGAGGAGTTTGGATGGTTACAATTCTCTGCACTGAATCATCGTGATGGTCATGCTGAGCCGGAAATGAATAAGCTCAAAACTGTCGCCGTCCACCTGATTAGTTTGGATGGTTACAATTTTCAGCACTTAATCATCACGAAAGCAGTTTTTAAGAGCTTCAATATCCCACTAGAGGTTATTTTCAAGGAAATCCACCACTTTGGTGTTCTCAATTTCATCAGCATTCAAAATGGTAGGCCAATTAACTAATTAGCTATCCAAAATCCAACTATCATACAACGTATCAATCTGCTGTCCATTCCAAATCATCCATCGAATGATTGGCCGCAGAGCTTTTGCACTATCCAGGATAATTTTCCAGGCAGTATAAACCCCATATCCTGTTAACTGAGTCCAAACATCCATCCCGTATTTGACAATTAAAATCATGCTCAGAAAGGAGGGCTGGTTCTGAAGCAGATCACAAGTGAGTCTGGCTCTCAACGGTCCCTACCAGGACGAGCTGGAATGAAACCCAAGCCCACCTTATTGCAATGGTTGGCATAATTCCTCCCGGGCGACATAATGAAGCCCCATGCTATTCATATCCTTTTTTCAAAGAAAATGTCTTCCTAACTTCTCAACAACAGTAAAGACACCTTTAGGAACCAATGTGTGGGTCATTAAATACATAGGGAGAGATAGAAGAGATGATCTGATGAGGGTCGCACGAACAGCAAGAGAGAGATGCTTCTTTCCCCATATGTGAACCTTCTCGGTAGCAGTCTTGAGTAGTTTAGTTAAATCAGTAGCTGTAAGCTTACGCATAACCTCGACAGATGAAGGTACTCCAACACAGCGACTTTATGAAACCTTAATGCATTATAGATCTTCCACTTCTTCCAATTGGGGCAATGTTTGCTGAACAAAACTTGCCATTATTGATCTTTGTCCCGTCCGACTATAATAGTTCATTAAGATTTTACTAATACAATTAACCTTAGCAGTAGAGGTTTCTGCAAAGAAGTAAAATGTCATCAACATATAAAAGATGGGAAACACGATCGACATTGTATGCCACTTGAACTCCAAGGTGATTTCCTTTCTATTTAAAGGCTTTAGATAACAATTTAGAGCATAAAATGAAAAGGTATGGAGATGGAGGGCGCCCTTGCCGGAGGCCACTTCTAGCATTAATCCATGAAGATCTGTTATCATTAATACAGAGAGAAAATCTGAGGCGGGAGACATATTGGAGGATCCACCCGATAAACCTATTAGAAAAACCCAGAATATTCATAACGTGTTGGAGGTGTCACAAGCCATGCTTTCATAGGCTTGTTCCATATCAATTTTGAGCACTATCAAACCAACATTCATGATTGAATGCTGAATCTTGTGCATAACCTCCTGGGCCAATATTCCATGGATGGAAATGGATCTCCCTGAAACAAAGGCACCTTGTTCTTCACTAATTACATCTTATAAAATAGGTTTCAAACGATCAAACCAAACCTTAGCCACCACCTTATAGATTGATTGACAAAGGCTGATCGTATAAATTTGAAGATTCATTTGCTTTGTTAGATTTTGGAATAAGTACAACTAAAGTATCCTTCCAATTCTCCGACATAATATTAGATTCAAAGAATTCAACAATAGTACAAATAACTTATTGTTTGACAATATCACAGTAAAATTTCAGGAAGGAAGAGGTGATTCCATCGATGCCTGACACTTGGTTATTGATCATACTATAAACGACATCCTTTATCTCCTTATTTGTTATGTTTTGATCAAGAGCAACCCGCAATTGCTCCCTAATCATATGTTCTGAATAGAACTTAGACCAATTCTCTAAAGAAACATTCTTTTCTCTCCATTTCAATTTGAAAAATTGCCAAAATTCATCCTAAATGAGACCCAAATCATCAAGGAGCTCAACAGACTAGCTTTTAACATGAATTATTCAATTATTCATGTCTACAAGCTGAAGCAACAATATGGAAGAACTCATTAATCCATCTAACTTTTGCCCTTTGTCTCCACCGAAAGGTAAGCCGCGCCTAAGTAGTTCTTAGATCAATAGTGTTCTTACGGAGTTGAGATTCCTTTTCAGCATTCAACCCTTGATCAGAGCCATCAATCAGTTGGTGTTCAGCCATTCTACGTTCCAGAGGTCTTCAGATTCTCCAATTCCCTCACCCTATTTCTACTCCAATGAAAAAGGGCATTAAGTGTCCGTTTGCACTTGCGTTGTAAAACTTCAGCCGGGGACCCAATGTTTTGCTTCCTCCAATTCTTCCAAACCATCTTCCATGTTGTTGGATAGGACATTCAAATGTGTTCAAAATGAATCCAACGAGAGGTTGTATGGCTAGCATTATTATTCAATCTCAATAAAATTGAACAGTGGCTAAAGACAGTCAAACTAGATGCTGAACAAAAGCCAAAGTTGCCACTTTCATGGCTTCAGAATTCATCAGGAAACGACCCAAGCGCACCCAAATTTTGTTGTTGCCATCTTTGTTGTTGCACAAAGTAAATTTTGATCCAGAAATGCCCATATCGTGGATGTCATTGGTCATCATGAATTCAGCCATTTCTTGAACACCATTCATCAGTTGAAGTCCCCACCAATGATTGTAGGCATCTCACAATTCATGATAGTGCTGATTGACTGCCAAAGGCCATGACGGATGTGATATTCTTTATTAGCATAAACAATAGCAATAGTGCATCTCTTGGAATTGGGCAGATCAAGATAGCCAATCAAACACTGTTCAAAAGCAAATTTGACTTCAAATTGGGTGACAACCCCTCTCCAAAGGGCCGTCAGCCTGCCTGATTTGCCATTAGCAGGATAAAGGTAGAACTCCCATCCATTGCCAATAAGTTTATCAACATCTTTCCTCTGATTTTCTTCAATTTTTGTTTCAATCAGTTCAACAAAATACACCTCATTGTCGCAAACAAAGTGATGCGGGTAGTTATCTGTCGTCTTCTTACGGGCTCTCTTACAATTCCAAAACAGTATAGAGGACATTAAATACCTGAAGGGGACGCATCTTCATCATCCAAATCATCCACCACCTCCTTCTTCTTCTTAGGTACTGCTCAATTTGTCTGAACTATTGGAGCTTATTTTCAAAATGATCCTTGGAGACCAATTCTTACTCTCATTGTGTTTAGATTGTTTAACGCCATCTATAAATAGAAGGGGTTGTGTAATTCCAAGTTTAGCCTCCCTCCTTGTTGGCTTGAATTTATCTTTCAGCTTAGCTATTAGTGGGTTGGTAATAGCACCCAAATTAACTTGCTTGGGTGTCACCACCCCCAAATTGGATTCCACACCACTTTGTAACTTCAGTCGTGATCGATTTGCCTTATTCATCGAGGGGGCACCAAAATCCAAGGCCCGTATTGATTTTCATCATCATCATGCTCAATCAATTTCCCACCCTCAGCCTCAAAGCTGGCTGCTTTCAGATCAATGTTTAAAATTGCGTATTCGGGTATTAAGGCATTTTTTATTCGTGAGGCGAGGCGTAAGCCTCAAGGCGTTTTGAGGCGTAATCCTCAAAATCAAAAGATTGCGTAAACATAAAATGATAAATTTGTTATATACTAATGAGTGAATAATATAAAACATAAAAAAGTATAAGATATGAAGTGAAATCAAAATATCTCAATAATAAGACAACATGAAATATAGTTCAACTCAAAATTCTATCTTTCCAAAATCTCAGTATTCTTTTCATTAACATATAATTCCTATTTCCAAAAATAAATAGCAATGACATATCACATAAGAACTCATAAGTCATCAGTACTGTCATCACTAAGGGGTTCTTTATTTGAATCATCATTATGGTGAACTGCTCTCTCCCCTTCCTCCTCTCCTATAGAGTCCAACGTCGGGCATTTACTTCAAGATTTATGTAAGTTTTAATATATATAGCGTGAGGCGTAACCCTCATGCCAGTGAGGCGAGGCGGGACTCAAGGCGGGCCTCAACCAAGTTGAGGCGCAAGCCTCATAAAAAAGCTCGAGGCATAAGCATCGAGGCGTTTTTTATTAGAATTGCGCAAAGACGGGCCTCAAGGCGACCCTCATATTGCGCAATTTTAAACCATGTTTCAGATTACTATTATGTCTTGATTGGTTGTTTTGATCAACACTCACCTGATAAGTTTCTGAAGCCATTTTAGTTCTGATCATAGTATTAGAACTAGAAGCCTTATTCACGTTACTCATCACCTGCTCTTGAGGGCTACCCGTGGAGGAGCCAAACACTGACCGAGATGTGGTACCCTTGCTTTCTTGAAAGCCCACTTGCTTGCCCATTCGTGAAAGACCACCAGCAAGAGGTGCATTCATTTGGGCCACTCGAGAAGGACATTGCGCATTTTTATGGCCAATTTTTCCACATTTAAAATATAGGAGTGAGATCCTCTCATGCTCCACCTTTTGAAAGAAGTAGCCATTTAACCTGTTAATCCATACTCCTGTCCGAACTTTCTTAGCAAGGTCCAACATAACACAGACACTAGCAAACTCTTGTCAACCTCGCTTGCCCGTTTGGGTGTCAATCCATAAAGTTATTCCAATCATAGAGGCAATTCTAGTAATGTTCCTCAGATCCCAATATTGTAACGACAATTGAGGAAGCTGAATCCACACCAGTGAGGGTAATCCTTCCAAAGAAATTTGAGAGAAGTTTGGTATCCATCTGTCAAGCCCGATGATATTCCCCCCAATGAATCAAGGCCCTCCATAGAATCAAAACCACAAGCAAAACAATCTTCTCCATTGGTGGATAATTGAAACTCACCTAAGCGTCCCCACTGACGTCCTAATTCTGAGTTCAAGAAGAAAGGAAATTTGATACCTAGAATCTTCCCCACGGCAGCCCGGTCCAGTAGCTGGATGTTCTTCCTAACCGACTCCATGTGAAGCTCCATGGTTATCCCATCATTTGTAATTGATGTTAGATCCACCATTTGCAAATTCTGAATATGGTCAAGTCTCTTCCAAGCATTGGCTGATCTGTTTGGTGCACCACCCCATTTTCCCCATCCTTATTTTGAACACTCGAAGTATGATTGTCTGAAGCAACTGAGGCATTCAATAGGGTATCTTCAGTGTTTTGCATACTTGTGGGCAATTCAATACCATTTAGATCAGCTCCATTCACACCTGCATGGATTTCATCTCCCTTTAGACATACATTGGTTTTTCGACATACATCCATATTACAATGTCCAGATTTGATATCTGTTAGGTTAGAGATGCATTCACAAACCTCCATTGAATTGGATTTTCGTAAAGGGGCCTTGGACATTAACTCGTTTGCTCCATTCAACCCGCAATCAGCATGACCATCCCCTCAACGATTTCAATCTCCATAGATGAAATTCCTTAGAGAATGTCGGATTATGGATAATAGTAAACTTTGCATCCTACATCTCACTAATATCCTTACATGAATTGGCTAAAGATGACCCCATCTTGATTTTGCCAATATTAGCTGCAGCATTCCCCCCTTTGCAACTGACCCAACCCAGTGCCAGAATTCAAAGATTTCCCATCCATATGTTGTTCACCAAATTCGTCCACCATCTTTTTCACAAATGCCTGGAGCTTCCCCTTCATCTTGACGGATTTGCTTTTGCTAGGAGATCAAACCTCTCCAGTGTTCTTTAAACCTCCCGATCCAACACTTAACCTACTTCTATCGGCATCACCATCACTAGTTGAAACACCGCTTCCACCCCCGTTGGAGCGAGGAGGTGACCTACAATCAGCCCCGCCATTCCCAAACCTTCTCACTCAAGAAATCAAGAAGAGAGAGGGGGGATAAAGAGGGAGAGGGGGGATAGAGAGAGAGAGAGAGAGAACGAAGGTATTGATCACTCGACTTGCTTTCTACTTAGGTGTGGCCTATAGGGAGTCATTCTTCTATCCATGAATAAGAGCTCTTGAAATTCATTTTCATGCCAAGTTCAATTTATTGAGCATATTCTGAAAGGTTTTGAGTATTCAGGAGTGTTCCTTAGTTCAATCAAGTGAGGTTATGTGAGAACTAGTGCGAACTTCCAAGTTTATCAAAAGTTCTATGTAAGACCTTTTTTAGCCTAGTATATGTGTTTAATTCTGGTTATCTATGCGTACTAAATTTTTTTTTCTTGATATTTTATTTTATTTTTTACATTTAACTATTATATTTTCATTTTTAATTGCACTATTAAGTCTAGAAGGCATTTTAATTTTATTTTTTGTTAGTTTATTTAAAATTTCGGCAGCCTCCTGACGTTTCTCTTATGTCCGAGATGTTGGGTCTTTCCACCATACATAAAAAAGTGTGCATTGTCAGTGTTTTGCAACACCACGACCAGGGAGTCTTCTATCCAATTGTGCTTTAAAAAATGCACATGGGTCTTCATGTATCTATTTGAAGATTGGCATATTTCTGGTCCATGTTGGAGCAAAACACACAAGTACTTAAATTTTAATTTTCCCACCATGCTAAAAAAGCATGCACAAGGCTTACTCAGTGTGTGGCAAGCTTTGGCGACATAATTTCCCAAGAAAAGTGCCTTTGTGGCAATTGTGATTTTGAAGGTTTTAAGCTTTATTGCATTTTGTATCTATGCGTGAGGTTATGTCGATGAGGTGAGGCAATGAAATTGAATGAATAAAAAATCTTCTTATTTTTGTTAACTATTTTTTTTTCCTTTCTTTCCTTTTTCTTTCTTTTTTTCTATTTCTTCTTTTTTTAGAGAGGGAAAGAGGGAGAAAGAAAAGGATAGAGAAAAAGAGAAAGAGAGAGAGTGAGAGAAAGAGTGATGAGGAGAGAGAGCGAGATATAGAAATGAAGTGAGAGAGTGGGAGATAAAAAGAGAAAGAGTGAGGAGTAGAGCTTGAAATAGAAGGATAGAAGAGACCAAGAAAGAAAGATATATATAGGAAGAGAGAAAAGGAGAAAGAGGGAAAGAGAAAGAGAGAGAGTGAGGGAGAATGCGAGAGAAGAGGGGCTGTAACAATCCAAGATATGAAAAAATATTTTAAAATTTAAAGGGAGAAAGGAGAGGGAGGAGAAAGAATGCTGAGTTTTGGTGGTTTTCATGCATTGTTTCAGTTAGCATAAGTTTTCTAATCGTTGTAAGTAACCCGAATCTCATTTTAGTTTTCAATGATTTTGAGTTTGACAAATTTAATCTCCTAAATCGAGAAAATATATTTTCTGGTGATTTATTGTACTTTTACGGTGTAACTTTTCGCATATGATAGATACAGACTTATGGGCATTTTTACTATAATATTATTAAATTTTATCAGATAAAATGAAAGTTATGATTTTTTGATGCCATCTATTATTATATAATTTTTATGATTTTATATTTAGCATTTCATATTGTATTTCATGCTTGCAAGGGAGATTGATACAACTAATATGAATTAAATGTAGTATTTTTATGTAAGAAAGAAAGGATGGTTGTTAACACTATAATTAATTTGAGTTGGTGTATAAAACATAATATCCTACATAGGAGGGTGGGCCGATAGACTTTTATTTAAAGATGGTTTATGATGTTATCCCAGTTCTAGCATGTAATTGATAAAGATGACAACTCTTAATGATTTACTAAAAGCCACTTGAAATGATAAAACAATAAAGATGCTATAATGATAATGATAATGATAATGATGAATACAAATGAAGGAATAAAAAATACTATTTAAAGTTGGATCTGCCTTGTTGAATCCTATATTGATGCAATTCATACATTGATAACATTTATAGTATTGATAGCACTGTTAGATAGATACAAAAATGTGTATGCATTACATGTACTGATTTCATAATAAATAATTGATAAGATATATATGACTGATAACTTTGATAATATTGACATCTGCATGTTCGTGCTATAGTACTGATTTATTGATTTTTTATTTATTTATGTTTTTGCATATTTCATTGATTTATGGATTTCAACATGATGTTTCTCACTTGTTATTAATCATATTGAATCATTCTAGGGATAACTAATCATTGATTATATTCAATGCTACTAATTCAATTGATTGAGATGAGCATGCATATTGATTTCTTAGATCTTGCATTCAATGTCTTAGTGAGAATTGGATTTTGCTGGGCTTATTAAGCTCATATGTGGTTTTATGATTTCAGGATAGGGAAGGGGTTATAACCGTGTGGAGTGAGACTGATTGAGATCCTCAGGTTCTTTTGATTTCATTATGTATATTCTTTAATTCTTTTATAGTCAGGAGCTATTAATAGATTAGTGATTGTTTGTGATCTCTTGGTTATTGTAGATATAATTTTGATGAATGAATATAGTAAAATATTTCTTGGTGTATGATATTTAATTGCTTTTGATAGAATTTGTACGGAGTACAAGAGTTGTACTATGGGTGTACAATAGAGTTCTACTGGCTATGCCGAGTGCATGTGCCTTTAGATGTGTTATATATAAAAGACTTAACTTTGGCTGAGATAAATAAAAGACTTGTCTGACCAAGAGAGGAATGTCTATGGTTTCCCTTGCCAAGGAGGGCGGCTTCCTTGAGGATATGGCTGGAGGTGGTCCGTTGCACTCCAGCGACCAACTCCTTCCGAGCTCTTGTGCGAGTCCCTCGAATGAACTATCATGAGGAGAGAAAATCTCCTTTTGCATGACCCGAACGTGACTATAAGATACCTGTGAGATGGTACTTGCAGAAACAGTCATGGGTGTACATGTAAGGTTCGGGTTGATTGAATTTGAGTGGAGTTAATTTCAGGTCGAACCTAAACCCGATACGTTAACCTATTTTGACACCCTTACTCAAAGGTATTTCATTCAAAGTGGTGAAGAATACCTTACTTTTTAATGTGTTATTAATATCAAGAAGTGAAACAACCAACTCAAAACAAACATCATGGTCAATGGAATCCGTCATTCTTTTTGTATAAATTCAATTGAGGAATTTTGAGTTTTGATACAGGCTTGGCCTCAAAAAAATCTCTTTAGAAGCCATTCGTAAGCGGCGACCTTCTCTTTTTTATTCTCTTCCCTCTTGATGAAGATTCGAAGTTGATTCCTCACTTTTAGGATAATGTCTCATCAGTTATTGTAGTAGATGCTAAAGCTCTAACTCAAAAAAGTTTCCTTTTCCTTACAAGGGATACTTAGGCATTTCCACTCTAGGAGTGGTTTTCAAAATCCTCGCTAGTGCACTCTGGAATTCAATAAGTTGACGAACTGTCACAAATTCTTGGGTTTCCATGTTAACAACTTCATCTCCACCTATTTAATGTTATGCTTTTTCATATAATACTCTTATAGTTCCTAGCAATCTCCATACTTATCACATCTTTTAGGATATTGAATCTAAAATTGTTCATGAATCGCACCTAATATACCGAGAATATTAAGTAAGGAAAAGAATAAGAAAGTTCAAAGAGAATAAAATTCTCTGAGTAAGAAGCTTTGAAATTTCTATAAAATGTGCTTCGATTTGAAAATTTTCATAAAATTGCATAAATAGTAATCACCCCTTGACCACTCTTTATAGATTTGGATTGAGGCATTATATAACTGGCTGCATATATTACCATATAAAACATAAGAAAAATAATAATTGTATAAATTAAAAGGAATGTCTAACTTAATGTAGTAATTTGTCAAGCTCTTAAGAAATCATTGGCTTGTCATGCATTATTAGTTGGGTATCTGAGTTGTCGATCAATAGTTTCCCTTTATAAAAGTCGTCCCTTCCTAAATAGTCTCTAGGGCCGACTTCATAGATAGTAGCTACTAGGATTGATTGTATCAGCTTTACTCCCAGATTGGGACAAGTTATTGGGTTATGGTCATCTACTTGAGACGATTTCTTGTGGACCAGCGAGTCTAAGACCGAGTACATAGAATAATGATTTGAACTCGTTTGATTTAGCTTGAACTAGGTCAACTTAACTTAAACTTACTTTCTTAGAAGTTTGGGTGTGCACAATTTACTTTTTTTCGTTCCTTTTTTATGATGGTAGTTTTCTTTCCTCATGTAACCTTTTCAATGACTGTTTGTAAAATTTCTTCGTTTAAAAGTAAAAATTGATACAAGAATAGAAAGATATTTCCAAGGAGTCTTAAATTTTTCTTAGCTTTCCTATTCTCTTATTGTTTAAACATTTTCTAAACTGTTAAAAATTTAAACTTATGATTGTTTTGCTTGTACAATGTATTAAATGATTCCTGTCATCATTATTCGACAAGTTTTACGTAGGTTGTCGACTACCTAACGCAACCCTCAACTTTTCTCATCCAGGACTTGGGACCTGACAACGGAAATATTGTTAGAGAATATTATAAATGACTTTTTTTATTAGATTTAAATGAGAATTTGACTCTTAACATGACAGAATAGAGAAAAAAGATTCATATAGTCGACCCCACGTAGTGGGATAAAAGCTTGATGTTATTATTATATTGTTTTGCTTGTACATCTTGATGATATCTCTGTTAATAATTGATGCACTTGAATTGATGACTCCATGGAAAACAGTTACCTTTGCTATGAACACTGTCCTAGCACCAGTATTTGGACGAACGTTGAATCCTCAATCTGCAATGGAAGCTGAGAAACTTTTAACATCTTCACTCTCAAATATTGAATCCATTTGGCTTAAAGGAGATGCGAAATTCTTATTGGGAAATCTTGGTCCATCTATTGCAGATCTTAGCCTCGCCTGTGAAATTATGCAATCTGAGGTAAAAATATAAAAATCATCTTTGCTATTATCATTGCTTATTATTGTCTTGCCATCTTTATTACTCTTTCACTACTCCTAGTAATTAATCAATACAAAATTATGCCAACTTTTGTGTACGGTTTTTTCATATGATCTGTTCGGGTAACTATTTCAGTAGCTGGAGAGAGGGAGTAAATGGCTTATTGGCTAACTTTTATAAGCCAATAGTCTGTATTGCTGCACGAGCCACAACAATGTGCAGAACTAAAAGAGATTTCTTCTATTTTTCTAAAAACATCAGCATTTTGCTTGTCGCCAACTTGTGATTTTATTTTATTTTCAATTGTTGCTTTGTTAAATTCCTGGAAAATATTCGTTATCTGATTGTCATTTACTTGTCAACAAAAATTTTTTTTAGCGAATGCCCATCTATTGAAATTTGATTATATGGTGAATGAAGTATGTTGTCATTTTGTTGCCACTTAGCTCAAGCAGAGTATTACAAGAAAACAGAAATTTTCCACAACTCCAATTAACTAACTGTGGGGATGAAAATAAGTTCATCCCAAATGGGAGGTTGAGTTTCATCAGGTTGAAAGAGAAGGGACATTCAAAGTAAATATGCTTGATAGTTTTATTCTCCAAGTTGCAAAACTTATATGGATGAAAATCCATAATATTCCTTCTTTTCTAGAGCATTTGCAGTTTAGGAATCCTTAAAGTTTCCTGATGCAGCCTCGATGTATTTAGCCACCAATTGCTCGTTTGGCTGGATAGCCAACCATGCGGACAAGAAAAATGAAACCACTTGATCGAGATTCAAGCTGCAATTTTGTTGGAATTCAAAAGTGGCTTACATCATTAAGTACTCATGTCAAACTAATTATTATAATTTATAAGGTCATTGGATTTGCCAATGTTTTAAAAACATTTAAGACCTTATAAGGATGATAGCTTTGAATAAGGTAAATTAAAATCCTGTTAAAAGAATATAGGCACCCGCATGGTGGGATAAATGCTGGTTGTTGTTGTTGTTAAAAGAATATAGGCTATAATTTACATTAGCTTAATATGTTTAACATGTACATGACCAAAACCTAAAAAAGTTCAATCCCTCGTCAATGCAGCGTGTTATGAAGTACAAGTATCATTAAGATGGGGTCTACATCATCTTTATTGCAATCTTTTTCGAACTACTCTTGACTGCTCGTTTTAAGTCCGCTGATGGGGGATCTTTGATTATTCCTACGACATATGGGTTTGTGGATTGGTATTCTGTGTGTGCATGTATTTGTGCTTCATCACAAAACTTCTTAGAAAAAAATTTACAACCCGTCAATTATAATCTTACTATGTACTTGCTAGGCTAGCATTTCACTTGAGGGGAAATTGAGAGCCGAGATTTAATAATTGATGAAGGGTATAGAAGTATGATAGGCATGTGCGAGATTTAAAAAAAAAAAAAAAAAAAAAAACTCCTAACAGTGCAAAGATTCGTGCAACCAATAGAAGCAACTTGAGTATTAAATTGCAGTACAACAGGGGCAACGAGAAATCATCATAGTAGAATTAATCAATATAGTATTAGAAAGAGCATTTTCCTATATTAAAATGTTGGTGGGAGCTTGTTAACCAGTTAGCTCCGTAAGATTCTTTCCCCAAAAGGGTCATAAAGTAAAGGGAATGTGTTGGAAAAATTTGAGCTTATTGACAATGGTAGATAGCTTTTTCCATATGTGGAATAAATAAGAGATAGGTCTGAGCCAAATTTTAGTACACCTACACTTTCACTAGTGGTCAAGTGTATCCATAGAGCAAATTAAATTCCAATTAAGTCTAACCTTGTTAGCAGAATTCACGACTGATAGGGATGGAATCCTAAGTTATCTTTAGGCATTTTGAAATGTGTTAGCTTAAGAGTTTGGATGAATTTTTTAGATTACACGTCACCATAAAGAGGAATTTGGATCCTATGCTATTTTTGATGATATAACTTGGAACAAAATGGCATTACTCAAAAAGCAATTAGATTCCACGTGGAGAATTTGATAAGTTGAAATTTGATAACAAATTAAAGTCTTTTCCTTTGAACTATTGAAGGAGAATCCAAATTTTATTAAGTGAACATTGATAATTAGATAACCTTGATCGAGTACATGATAGAAGAATGCTGAGATATTTGGATTACTAATGTCATAGTCTAGGCAACTACTAGGAGAAGCAAGGTATCTTAAGTTCTTAATTAGGAGATTTTTCCTAATTGATGATAGCATATTTGGAGGCTGATTTGGGGGCCGATTTAGAGGGGATTAATTAAGAAATATTTTCTAATTGAAGAATGTATATTTGAGGGCTGATTTGGAGGGGATTAATTAGGAGATATTACCTAATTAAAGAGGGAAGATTTGGGGGCTGATTTGAAGGGGAAATAATTAAGGAAATAGGAAAATTTTGGGAGGGAATTGGTGGAGGGCTGTTTGGGTATTTGCTATTTATTGTTTGCTTCAAGTAAGAGATTTTACTAGGGTTAGGGGAGGCCATTTTTGCTGAAATTGTAGTGTTTTTAGGGATCTTTTGGCTCTAGCAGCATAAAGATTTGGGAGAGCCGGATCCTCCTCTCCACTTGAAGATCAAACTGAATCTTGTCTTTTATAATCCAATAAAAAGTGTTCTTGAGTGTTATTCTTCTTTGTTTACTTGTTATCGATTTCTGTTTTGCTGAAATTATAAATTCAGCCAAGAAATTTCACAGATTCTGCATCTACTTCCTTTCAAATTAGTATCAAAGTTGTTCAATCTGGGCACCCATGGCTGAAAGAAAAGGAGATCAAACAATTGAAATCAGATTGTGTCGAAAAGATTTCAGATTTCAAAAAGCTATTTTTCAGCCATCAATGAGAAGATTGATGAGAAGTTTGCCATCATAGAGGAGATGAAAGAGATGATGAGAAAGATGCTCGAGTTTCAAACCAAATGGTGTCGTCGGAGGCAGGGGGAGCCACCAACGACCAAGGGAGGGGAGGGAACCCTAATCCGGTAAGGAGAGGGAAAGATCATGAGGTCGAAATATTGGGGGAAGAAGAGAAGATGCCATCTTTGGAGCCACTTCCAAAGAGAGGAAAGGGTAAAGGACTGAGACTTTTAGTGGAGCTGCATAATTGGAAGGAGAAAAAGATGGGGAGAAGAAAGAAGCACCAAACATGATTCTACCTTCCCTACAATAGTATCGAGGGGTGTTCCAGCAAGTTCAAGGGTTGAATCACTCGCAAAAACTCAAGCATGTTATCATCTTGAAGGAAGGAGTCCCACCCATCATTGTTCATTTATACCATCATCCCTAAATCCAGAACGAACAGATTAAGAGATTAATCAAGGAGATGCTTAAGGCAGGGGCAGGGATCATTCGACCAAGTGTCAGACCATTTTTCAATTCAGTGCTATTAGTCAAGTGTTTCAGTAGTAGTTTCATTCATTCCACCTTGAGGACAAGATGGCACTTTGAGAGGGTAGTATTAATGGATCAGTAGATTTGATTGAGAGGGAATTAAGAAATTTTATAATCAAAAGGGGAACTATTTAGGAAGGTTTTTAGTCAACTAGAATTAATTAGGAGATGTTTCCTAATTGAAGATAACCTATTTTGGGGCGGATTTAGAGGGGATTAATTAGGAAATATTTTCTAATTGAAGAGAGCAAATTTGAGGGCTGATTTGGAGGACATTAATTAAGAGATGTTGCCTAATTGAGGGGGGTTGATTTGGAGGGGGAATAATTAAGGAAATATGGTAGATTTAGGAGGGAATTGGGGGAAAGCTGTTTGGGTATTTGTTGTTTATTATTTTCTTTAAGTAAAATATTTTACTAGGGTTAGGGGAGGGCTTTTTTGCTTAAATTGTAGTGTTTTAGGATGCTTTGAGCTCTAGCAACGTCTAGAGATTTTGGAGAGCCAGATCTTCCTCTCCAATTGAAGATTCAACTGTATCTTGTCTTTTCTTTTATATATAATCCAATAAAAAGGATTCTTGAGTGTTATTCTTCTTCGTTTACTTGTTATTGATTTCTTTTTTGCTGAAATTGTAAGTTCAACCAAGGAATTTCACAAATTTTGCATCCACTTTCTATTAGTTGACCGCCCTTTTTCGTACATACATTTTGGGTGTATATAGAGCTAAGAGTAGAAGTTGTGTAGGCACTTTTGGGTATATAAATATTCTTTGATGTTTAGTAAGCTCTGTATTTTATTTGATGTGTTTAAATATGTTTGAATTTGCTTCCAATTATGAAATATTGATTCTAGTCTTAAGTTTTGAAAAACTTAAGGTTTTGGGAGAATTTGGATTGACTATTTCCTACTCACTTGGTCCTAATAGAAGTGTTTCAGGATGAGTGCTAGTAAGAGATAGGTCTATTCATATTCATCCTTTTTGTTATACTCTAGATTGACCATAGGGGGTCAAAATAAGATGTGGCAGTGTGTAGGAGTGAATAATGAATGGAGTGCCATAAAACCCTGAGTTCATGATGGTGCATTAAGAAGCTTGTTTAAAGGGATAAGGTTTCCATCCACTTTGTTAGATTTGAATATGTTGTAGTTGAAATCCCCCGTAATGATCTACTAATCTCAAAGAGATCCAACAATGTTGTCGATGGCATGCCTTATACTTTTCCTATCACCATTAGAGTTTGTTGCATATATCATAGTAAGGAGAAAGGAGTGAGAGCCACCACAGGTCACTCTACCATGAATCAATTGTTGGTGAATGAGAACAGGGGTAAAATAGACATTTAGTTGTCTCCTCTGATTCAAATTCTGCCACTATTGTATATGAAAATTAACTTTATTATTGAAGCTCTTAAGGTTTTGATAAATCCATGATCGTTATTTTTGGATGCTTGGATTCTAGTCTCCAAAAAATAAATAAGGTCAAGATTGTGGGAATGCCCCAGAACTCTTATTCGTGCACCTTATCAATCCCATTGATACCCCACAGTTCCCAAGTAGCTAGTGTCCGGTATTACATGGGTGATGGTGGTATTATACGGATGAGGTTAGGTGTATACCGGTTATAATTGTCCCTGCATAGATGCGTGCAGAGTTAAGCTCACTTTCCCCTCACTTGGCCTTATCACATTCTCCTGTGGCTGAAATACTTGTCTTGTTATTTATCTTTACAAGCCTGATTTAATGTTTTACTTCTTTCATTACTTTTATATTTATATACGTTGTGAGTTCCCATGCAACAGTCAACCAACTACTACATTGCATGTCCATGCCGTAGTTTATCATTTCCCTTATCAACTCCTCTAGCAACCAATGTAGTACACGTAGCTCATAGAAGCCTCAATGGCAAAGACTTTCTAATCCCTCAGTAATCACATCCAACTCAAAATTGCTTCAACCATTTCGCCCATGCTTGCAGCAATAATAAAATTGGCTTAATGAGTTGAAGAAATTTAAAAAAATGATAAGAGAGAGAAGAGTTTTGAAGTTTAAAACTACCTTTTATGCTTTCTAAAAGTGCATAAAATCCCCAACATCAATACATTATTTGAAGAGCATACCTTGGTAAGAAACTTTTTTATTTACAGAACTACCATAAGACCGTTTTAAATAATTTAATTACCACAAACTGTATTTTATTATCAAAATGAGAAAACAGAATGATAGAGCTTTTATAAAATGACATGCAGAGCCGCGGCTCAAATGAAAATACAAAATCACATTTTCTTTATACGTTTATGGAAATTTTAGTTGTATTAATTATTCCCATTGAAAGATGGTTATCAAAATTTCTCTGAATATCCGGGATGTTATATTTGACTTAGGATTCATTTGGGATAGCTTTCTTAATGTTTTTTAAAGCAGAGTTTTAGTAAAAAAAATTTTTGAATTAGAATTTTTGTACTAAAAATTCATTTTAGAAAGTAATGAGAAAGTTGTCCCAAATGAAGCCTTAGACTTTGTTTAGGACGGCTTTCTTATTGCTTCTGAAGCAGTTTTTTAGTTAAAATTTTTAATTTATGTACTAAAAAAATTGATTTAATAAGCAGTAAGAAAGCCGTCGTAAACGTTGTCTTTCATTTAGGATGGCTTTCTTACTGCTTCTTAATGCTGCTTTCTAGTACAAAAATTTTAATTTTTTACTAAAAAGCTGCTTTAATAAGTCATAAAAAATCATCCCAAATAAAGCCTTAGCAATGTTATATTTTACCTTTCAATGTGTTGCATTTTAATGGAATCGATACATCGAATACTTCAACTTTAAAGTTAAAGCGTATTAGTTCCTTTCACGTGTGTATATCCATGCTGCAATTGTATTTTTTAGAACACAGATTTTTGTTATTTGTGAAAATTAAAAGCTAGTATGAAGATCCTTTGCTATTGACACCTCATCTCTCTATTTCACAATTTTCACTCTTACATTAGCTTTGGTACGACAAAGATCGTGAGAGAATACTTGGACCTCATCCGAAGATATTGCGATGGGTTGAGAATGTGAAGAATGCAACTGATCCTTATTTTGAGGAAGTTCACGGTGTGCTTTACAGAACGAAGGCAATGTTACACAGCCCGCAAAGCCCAGCTAGTAAAAATTTTTCAAAACTTTGATGAACTTGGTTGATATGTTGTTTCCATGGACCATTGGTGCTACAGTCATCTGTCAGTCGTGTATTGTAGGAGGTAAGATCATTTATTTCCCTGTTTGAAATTACTAAGGTAATTCTGTTCTAATTGTTATACTGCTAGCATGCGACTTGTCACACCTAAATAATTTTTATTTTATGACATTGCAAGATTTTTACACGAAACTGATTCCTGCCATTCTTTTTTTTATTATTATTACAAATTGTGGAATCAAGCGTTCAAGATTATTCATTCTGTTGGATAACGTGATGCGCATCCATGTAAACACAAAAAAGGTGTAGAAATAGAATTGTTTTGTGCCGGAACACTTGTTGTGATAAAAAAAAAAAAGAGTTTAATATTCTAGCTTTTCATGTCTAGCAATATAAGAGAGGAGTGAATGAATTATAAGAGATATAAAACATTTTAAGTAGAAAAATCACGGGGTTTGATCCAAGTAAAATAATTTCACTAGTATTTGTATTTAATTATAAGCAAAGATCTTCCTTGCAAAAGGCGTTGATGTACTCTAAGGAACACACTAGTTGGTTGATGTTGGAAGAGTCTTCTGGCAGGAATCCAGCATAAATTAAAATGCTATAGTTAGGAGTAGGAAATAATGTTGATGACATGTATCAATCTTGTAAGTGATGGCGGGGGTGTTGGCGTCATTAGTGATGGTAGATGATGAAGTCATTAGGCATTTGAGCTACCATGTGATTAGAACAATATAGTTCAGTGGACCATAGCCAAGGGAGGATAGTAGTTTATGAGCAATGGAGGTTGGAGGATCATAGTTGGGCAATAATGGTTGAAAGATCGTAATTAGGTGACAATGGTCAAAATTTATAGTCGAGCAAATAGTGATGGGAGGAACGTAGTCTGGCGACGTTGGTGCCAAGATTATAATCAGTCAACAGTTGTTAGAAGATTATAGTTAGAAAACAATAGTATGAGAATCATAGTTGAGAGATAGCAGTTATAGGATCACAGTTGGGAGATGGTTTAAAGATCGTAATTGGGTGACGGTGGTGCATGGATCGTAAACAAGCAATGATGGTCTAAGGACCCATAGTCGATGGGCAACAAAGGTCAGAAGATTGTATGTGACAAACGATGGAGGTTAGAAGGACCGTTGTTGGGTGACGGTGGTCAATGGATAGTCATTAGTAGATAACTAGGTTTGAGGATTGTAATAGGACAACGATGGTCAGGGGATCGTAGTCGGACGATAGCGGTCTAAGGAATATAGTCGACAAGTGATAGAGGTCATAATGATTGTAGTCTTGTGATGAAGTTTTGAGGACTGTAGTTGGAGGACCATAGTTGGTGGCCAATGGAAGTCGGAGGATTGAAGCTCACTGATGGTGGTCTTAGGGTTATGGCCTGGATTCGGTGGTCGAAGGATCATAGTCAATGAGGATGGTGGTCGAGAAGAATGTAGTTAGATGATGGAGGTCGGAGGATCATAGTTGAGTAATAGTGATCGAAAGATCATAGTCAGCGAACAATGGAGTTCAAAGGATCATAGTCGAGCAAAAGTGGTAAAAGGATTGTAGTCATGTGATAGTGGTATGAGGATCGTAGTTGTTAGGCAATGGTGATCTGAGATCTGTGGTTAGGGAGCAACGAAGGTTAGGAGGACCATAGTCAGGCGAAGGTAATTCAAGGACAATAATCGGCGGGTGACGGTAGTTGGAAGATTATAGTCGAGTGGGTGATGGTGGTAACAAGATTGTGGTTTAGCGATTGTGGTATAAGGAGTGTAGTCATCAGGTGACGACGGTCAGATGACCGTGGAGAATTAGTGAACCCAATGAAAACCTTAAAACTCCATAATCCAATGCTCAAATTCATAGTGCCCATTGACTATCATGTGATCATTTGTTCAAGCATTAACAGTCATCATTGATTGTCAATGATATGAACATGTCAAGCTCAAAACCCCTTCAAATCATGGATAACTCATATTCAAATCAAATCCATTGACCAAACCCAATGAAAATATCAAAACTCCAAAATCTAATGCTCAAATTCAAACCCAAATGCCCTAGGTCCATAACCAGTGTTTGGACAAACTTCAATCATCTCAATGCTCAACCAAATGACCTTGGATTCATGATCAATCATCTCCATATTGATTAGACATATCGCTAGGGTCAACCACATCAATTTGGAGGCATTCCAAGTCATCTAACCCATTAAACTCAAAGCATATTCCAAGGCTGTAAAATATTTAAATATTTACAATCTATACCACTGGATAACATTTTGTCATTTTTGACCTTCGAAGCCTCCCAAAATGCATTGAGCATGATCATTATCATTAACATGATGCATTGAACCAACATTAAACCCTTTTGTGGACTATGGTTGACCTTGATTGACCACAAAGTCTTGAAACCTCTAAAACCCAGAAACCTCTAGAGAATTAAATTTTCCTTAAACTTCAACATGGTTCAGTCAAACCGTACCATGAAATCTCGTCCAACACATGTTTAATGTGATTTGGAGTGCATTGAATCCAACCCCAAGCCATTGTCAACCCTGGTTGACTGTGGGCTCCGAAAATTCGGCCCCGGCCTCCCCGCCGCGCGATTTCTTTTTTTATCTGAGCGAGGGAGTTTTAACTGATAAGTTCCGAGGTAAATTTTGGAAGGCAGATGGGTTTGTAGATAAGACACTACCCAGATATTTCGCCCTCATTTTGCGAGGACTTTATGATCTGAGTTCTGGTTTCCTATAGGCGCAAGCCCCTATAGTTAATTACCCCTCCCGATCACGAGAGAGAACTTTCGATTAAGGCTAGTCGTTGGTCAGATACGTAGGATATACGTGTTATCTGGCATATAGTAGCAGCATGGGTTTAGGATATTGGTAGAAATTGGATTTGAAAATTGAAGAATTTGGTTTGGAAGATTTGAAGATTTGGATTGGGATATTTGGGAAAATTTTATATTTAAAATAGAAATTTCACCATCGTTCACATAAAGCGGATGGTGGGGGAATGGATGATGGGCCCGATCAAGATCCCATGGTTCCGTCGTCCCGGGCCATCGTGGTCCCTGGTCTACTTAGTCAGAGGAGGTAGTCGACCCAACCTGACAGAAGGATCCTTGTCGGCAGCCATGGGTTGCTTCGTCCAAGCGGACCTTGTAGACCTGGGTTGGATGTTGTCTAAGGGGACAAATTTGAATCCACCTTAGCTCGCAGAGGGCTTTGTGCCCTATCAATCATATCCTATTGATTCATATCTCAAGGATTTGATGCCAATAAGGAGCGTATTGGCTCTGGCCATAACCGGTATATCGTGGTGTCATTTGGCGGCGAAACCACACGGTTCAGAGGGCCCCGGGTCGTCGTAACCGTTTATCCTGCGGTGGCCATTTAGTGGCAGACCGCCGGTTAGAGGACACGTACTACGTCCTTACTGGCAGGAGATTGTTTTAGAATGGATCCTAGTGATATTTTTCGACTAGGCATTTGGCTCTTTGTAAGCTAGAGTTTATTTGAATTTGTCCACCCCGGCAGACTGTTGCGGAGGGTGGATGGATTTTGCTTTAAGAGTTGATAGATAAATTTTAATTTTAAATATCTTGGATTTTTGGATTGATTTTGAATTTTTGGAGTATTTGGGTGGCATTTAAAAGTATTTGTGAACCCCTCCGGTTGAGATTAGCGTTCAACACGGCCATCATCGGGGTGTTTGGGGTCATCTCCACTTTAGTTGATTGAACCATGTCAACTCTGTCGAGCTGTCGACAGAGGATCGAGTTTCATAGGCTTTGTGCCTTTGTTCATGAATTTCCTTAATTTTAGGCATTGAAGGCCTAAAAAGAATGTATTTAAACAAATACACCGGTCGCTACAACCGTGTATCTATTTGATAGTTTGAACCCTGTCGACTCCTATTGATCCGTATAGAAGGATCGGGTTCTTTAAGCTTCATGCCTTTGTTCATGAACTTTCTTTGTTGAAGGGCCTTAAAGGCCGAATATGAATGTCGTAGACGCCTTCTGTCTGCTTGTATCAGTGTTGCAGATCCGGTGGCGATGCATTGTGGATCGTAGACGCCTTCTGTCTGCTTGTATTAGTGTTGCAGATCCGGTGGCGTAGCTATTTGGATGTCATGAGGTATTTCCTCATCTTGACATTAATTCCCCTATCTCAATCACCGGGGATTTCTTCTGGATTTTGATATTTGTAGATGTGAATATCGTCTTCTTCCTGAATATATAATCAAGAAGGAATTTTGGAACACCAGGAAATTTGGTTCTAATTTGTTCAAACATTTCTTTCCTTCTGTCAGGGGGTGTCCTTTTTCGTACATCGGGTTGTCTTTGTACCCGACGTACTTGTAGATTTTGACCATCGCTATCGTAGGTGGTATCAATACTTGTGTCCACAGTAGCTCGCTATGCTTACGAAACTCTCGCTGTTGTTATCCACAAGTGATTTGTAGTTGTTTGCAGGGACCCATTGTATCCACTACGAGCACCTGGAACTGTTCGTAGTAGGAGACCCATTGTTGCCTACATCATGCTCACCTGTCACCAATCTCAGGTGGTTTGTAGCCATTTGTAGAGGTTTACTTGTGCCCACAGTGATCCATTGTACTTGCAACACACTGTTGTTATCCACAAGTATTCATGTGCATTTGCAGGGGACCGCTGTATCAACCACGATCTCCTGAAGGTATTTGTAGAAGACCCATTGTCTCTGCATCATATCCACCCTTTCACCAATTTCCAGGGGGGTAGTTTGTTGATTGTACTCATGTGTAGAAGACGGGTCTTTGATTGCTGATCCCCAAATATTGCCATCTCAATCAACAGGCACTTATAGGGATTATTGTAGGAGTTCGTTGCATTCATCTTTCGTGTGCAACGAGATTTCATCTCCTACTTGCAACTTGTTGTTAGCTTGGACGACTGTGCACTTAGATCTTGATATGTTCATTCATCCAAAGCCCAGTTCTATGTATTCCATTGAACCCAAGTTCAAGGTTCAACTCATGCTTGAGTCTTGTGTGTTGTTCTTGAAAGTTCAAGTTCTTTATTGCTCATGTCAAATTTAGATCCAACTTGAGTTCAATTTGAGTTCCCTACTCTCCACATCTTGTTCCAGTTTGAGTTCAAGTAGTGAGCTTGAGTGATCTTACTCAATTCATGTTAGAGTTCATTTGAGTTTGAGTTCTATGTTCGGGTCCCCTGATGTTGCACAGTTCGAGTTCCAAGAATAAGTTCAAGTGCTTGTTCAAAGTCTTCTGGGATCTTTTGAGTTCAATTGTACATTCGTATTGACTTGATTTTGATTTCAGTTTGACTTTATCTCATTTGGTTTTGATCTTTAGAAATCACTTAGAGTTTTAGTCCACAAGTCCACTGTTCATCGTACAAGTCCTCTGCTCATTTAGTTCGAGTTCTGTACATTTCTGTTCAAGTACAGGTCTTCTATATTGTTGCCCAAGAAGGTCTTCAAATTGTTCAAGTCTTTGTACATTTCAGTGAAAATTTCGGCAGCACCCCGGCATATCCCCCGTTTGGGGGAAAATTGGGGAGCTGGGCCTTCCCACCACGCTACTAGAGCGTGTATGGTAGGTGTTCGTAGACACCGCGGCCGTACAAAATTTCATCCCACCACGCTACAAAAGCGTGTATGGGGCCTTCAGCAGTACCCGTACAGTAGAACAGCAGTGACTCCCAGAACAGCAGTGACTCCCCACCACGCTACAAGAGCGTGTATAGGGCTCTCCCACCTCGTCGTATGCATCGCACCGGGCTCCCTCCTACCGTGCTACAAGAGCGCGTATAGGTGGTTCTCCGGTCCGCCGCAAACGTCGAGAATGGGATTTTGGAACATCGTACCTTTCGTAGCAGTGTCGGCGGTGTCGGTGTCGAGGTCGAGGACCGTCCCCACCACGCTACAAGAGCATGTAGAGGGCTTACCCGCCTCGTCGTATGCTTCGCACCGGGCTCCCTCCTACCGTGCTACAAGAGCGCGTATAGGTGGTTCCCCGGTCCGCTGCAACGTCGAGGACGGGGTTTAAGTTAGAAATTTTATACCTTGAAGACCCGGCGGGGAGTTGTTGGCGACTGTCGGTGGAGAGCACGGAAACCAAGGCGAGAAGGGTAGGCATGCTTCTACATTAATATTATTATTATTATTTTAAATTAATTTTAATTAATTATAATTAATTAATAAATTTTTTTTAAAATAATTAATTATAATAATAATAATTAATTTTAATTAAAATGATTAATTATGCTTAATTTTAATTAATTAATAATAATTAATTAAAATTAAAAATAATTAATTTTAATTAATTTAATTAATTATTAATTATTATTATAATAATTAACCATAATTAAAAATAATTAATTAAGATTAACTTAATTAACTTTAAATAATTATTATTAAAAATAATTAAATATAATTAAAATATTTAATTATAATTAATTATTAATTATAATTAATTATTTTTTAAAATAAATTAATTATAATTAAAATAAATTAATTAATTAATTAATAATAATAAAAATAATAATAAAATAATAACTTTCATCTCTAAAAATCTCTTTTTTTCAGCGGATTACGGGATTTGGCCGAAGGAGTCGAAGCGCGAGCAAGGGAGAAAGTTACCTTCTCACCAGCGGGTTCCCGTTGTTGTTTCCGATCAAAATGTTGAACTTCCGGTCCAGACAGAGAAGGGAAAGTCGTTGGAGGAAGCGACGTCGAACAGCCTGAAGAGGGAGCCGAGAAGAAGCGAAAGGGATGGAGTTAACTTCACACAGCGAGCTGCTCCCGTTGTCGCTTCCGTTCCAAAATGCCGAAGGTTTCCGATCCGTTAGGTCGAAATGTCGTCAAAGGAGCGAAGTCGACAGCCACGATCAGGAGCCGAGAAGCACGCGAAATGGAGAAAGAGTTATCACTCACAGTGAGCGGCTCCCGTCCGTTGCTTCCGATCAAAATGTCGTAACTTCCGATTCCGCTGAAAGACGCGTCGTCCGGGAGAGAGATCGAGAGGGAGAGAGAGCAGAGGGCGGGAGGGAGAGAGAGCGAGGGAGAGGCGATTGAGAGAGTCGTCCCGAGCGCCTCGTTTCCTCGTCATTTAACGACGAGCAGCGACGTGTAAAAAGGTATTGCGAGATGCGACGTCGTCGTGCGAAATGCGGCGACGATGTGCGGAATTCGGCGCTCGAACGTGGCCGGACAGGTATGAGATTTTTTTTTTTTTTTATACAGCAGGTCAACAAATGCCCCCCAACAAATGTGGTAGGCGTCTGGAGCGGGCCACGTTTGTTGTATGCTGATTGACCCTGTGGATCTCTAGATTTTTATTCTAGATGTCACACTAGGGTTTCCATTTAGTGGATCTCCAAAAGTTGTTTGGATGTCACACTGAGATTTTTTTTCTTTAGTGGATCTCTAAAAGTTGTTTGGATGTCGCACTACTCTCTTTTAGTGGATCTCCAAAATCTTGTTTGGATGTCACACTAATTTTCTTTCTCCACTGCGCTTCTAGATGTACCATAGATGATTGATATCTTGTTGAAATTTTAAATATTTATTTGGGGATCTCGGCATATAGCACGATGCCAACCCAAATAAATATTTAAAATGCCCCCAGTCTTTAGTGACATTTCATAGATGCCATCCAGGGAACTCATTCTATAGATCTAGCTTGCGCCCTGAGATTTTGATTCCTTCTGTCCTGTGCTTTGTGCTGCGGACTTGGTGAAGGGTTGTCTGATTTGTCTTTGCTGACTTGTCAAAAATTTTGTATGCCTTCTGCCCTTTGCTTCTAGCTTTGGCGGGCTTGATGAAGGAATAGATGCCGGTGACCTAAACCCTTAGGTTTGTATTAGGTCGATGGCGAAAAGTCATTGGTCCAGAGCTTTGTGCATAACGGACTTGTTGATGACAGAAATCCTCTTAGTTCAGCCTAGGCTTTTTGTGAACTTTTGAGATAATTTTCTTCTGTCCTTTGCTTTGTGCTTTGACGGACTTGTTGAAGAAAAATTCCTTCGATCCTCGCTTTGTGCTTTACGGATTTGTTGAAGGATTCGCAGGTTCTGGATTCAATTGATAGTACCGAACGTAGGTATTATCTTAATCCTTAACCACTTGAGAAGACTTTAATCTGAATCACTTGAGTTCATCAGATCGGGAGAGCTGGTATTTGACAGCTCTTCGTCCTCTGGTTGCTGAGATGGGGGTTCCTCTACTGCGGCCTTTTTTATGGCTTGTTGAGTAGACGGAGCTGCCAGCGATCCGGCCATATTTGGGCTTGTTGGATCCGACTTCTTACACCCATTCAGACTTCAGACTTGAGCTATGGGAATTGCGCTTCCCAATGCTGATTTTGCTGAAGTTGACAGATTTGGAGTCATCCTTCGCGGTTGTAGATTTTGGAGCCTACGAACATTCAGTAGTTGCTCGAGACTCATCTTCCCACTGGAACTTTGATTCTCCAGTCATTTTGGAGAATTTTGTAGACTACGATCACTTGAACTGGTCGAGTCAAATTGGCCTTCGTACTTCCTTCAGTCCCTACTGACGGGTTGACGAAGTGGGGGTTCCGCTACTACGGCCTTTCTTATGGCTTGTTGAGTAGACGGAGCTGCCAGCGATCCGGCCATATTTGGGCTTGTTGGATCCGACCTTTTTACACCCATTCGAACCTTAAGCTTCAGGCTGTTGAAAGACTTCAAGCTTTTCGGCTCAATTTTGTAGGAGAGTGTAGTAGCCACAAAAGTCTCTTTCTTGACTTTTGAGTCTTGGTTTGTTGGAGAAGGTGTCTGTCTCGATCCTTTGAGAGGTCACCTGCATATACTTTGAAAAAGAAATCTTTGTATTCTTTAGCACAAAGTAATATTTGAATTGATAATTTTAAAATATTTATTATTCGGGGATCTCGGCATGCAGCGCGCGATGTCGACCCGAATAAATATTTAAAATGCCCCCTGTCTGCAGTAGGGACATTTTAGAGCAGAATAGAATTGGAATCTTGAAATTTTAAATATTTATTTGGGGATCTCGGCACGCAGCGCGATGTCGACCCAAATAAATATTTAAAATGCCCCCAGTCTAATAGGGGAATTTTGAAATGTATTCTCATGACATAAGAGAATTTCAAAATGTGAAATGTATATGCTAATAAACAGACATGAAAGCATAATACACTAGACATAGCATTTTATGGGGCAATTTTATGCATAGTATTTCTTCAGGTATCTGCCATTGATCGGCGGCATGGGCCTTTGACCATTCAGATCGATCAGTTGATAAGCTCCACCCTGATACACCTTTTCGATGACGAAAGGTCCTTCCCAGTTGGAAATGAATTTGCCACCAATTTTTTTATGCGGGATGATTGGTCTTCTCTGCACCAGGACCAATTCTCCTTCTTGAAATGATCGAGGACGCACCATTCGATCAAAAGATTTTGTCATTCTTGCTCGGTAGATTTCCAAGTTCTGCTGAGCTTGCAACCTGATTTCATCGAGTGCATCAAGCTCCTCCATTCTTAACCGAGCATTTTATTCTTGAGTCAGCTCATTCTGGACAGCAACTCGAAGAGATGGAAGTTCAACTTCTAGTGGCAGTACGGCCTCAACTCCAAATACTAGAGAGTAAGGAGTGGCTTTGGTTGGCGTTTTGTAAGTTGTACGATACGCCCATAGCGCTTCTGCCATTTTCGTATGCCACTCTCTTTTGTTCTTAGAGAGAATATTCTTTAGCAATTTCACCAGTGTTTTGTTGAAGGCTTCAGCTAAGCCATTTGCTCTTGGATAGTAAATGGAAGAGTACCGCCAATCGATTTTGTGCCGATCAACGAACTTGTAGATTTTTGTACTCTTTGAAAGCAGTTCCGTTGTCTGAGATTATGCGGCGTGGCACACCAAATCTATAAACAATATTGTGGGTGAAGAAGTTGATCACATGCTCAGACGTAACTTCTTTGAAAATGGAGCCGCTTCTGCCCACTTTGAGAAAATAGTCGGTTGCTGCCAAGATGAAGCGGTGTCCTGCTGATGACGGCGGATCTATCGGCCCGATAACATCAGTACCCCAACATTCAAATGGCCAGGATGCTATTGTAGGGTGCAGTCGGATTTGGCGGTTGATGTATAACATCACCGTGGATCTGGCACTCATGGCACCTCTTAGCATGATTGATACAATCTCTCACCATGGTCGGCCAATAGTAGCCCATTCTTTTGATTTTGACTGCCATCTTGGGACCTGATTGGTGTGCGCTCCACAAAGTCCTTCATGAACTTCTGCACCACTTTATCAGCTTCTCGAGTCCCTAGGCATCTTAGCCACATTTGATCGAAAGCACGTCGATACAATGTGTTGTTGATTGACAAAAAGCATATCGTAGTGCTCTCTTTCTGATTTGAGCAGCTAATGATTTGTCTGTTGGTAATTTACTTTCTTTAAAATAGTCAATAAAAGGCTGCCTCCAGTCATCTTCTTCTTCGACATATAGGCAATGCCACCATGATTCTGAAGCTTGACTGGCTTTACGTCTTTTCTTAGGAACTTGTTGTTCTTCAGTTGATCTTCGAGATCAACTGGTTGGGGGATTGAGGATCAACCGGAGTTGCATCCTGCTGGCTTGAATTTGGTATTCCCTCTGCCTGCGGGAATTGTAGTAATGCTGGCTCTAGGATCCGCCGATTGTGCACCATAATTATTATAGGCCATTCGTCGTCCATATTCGCCATTTCTTTAGCCAATTTGGCAAGAGAATCAGCTTTGGCATTTTGACCTCGGGGAACTTGAGTTAATTTAACAATTGGAATTTGCTTCATAAGCTCAAGAACTCGCCGATGATAACAGGCCAACTCGAACTTGGTGATTTTGTAAACTCCCAATACTTGATTTACAACAAGTTGAGAATCACCGAAAATTTGGAGATTTCGAATTCGGACATCGATTGCAATCTCCAATCCTGCTATTAAAGCTTCATATTCAGCTTCATTGTTGGTCCGAGGTTCAGTTAAACTGAATGAGAATCTCATTATGCCTCCCTCGGGCGCCACGAAAATGAGTCCGATTCCGGCTTGAGCTTTCTCTAGATTTGGAGGCCGAGCACGCTTGATTGACGATGCTCCATCAAAGTACATTTCCCATACTCGTAGCATCTCTCTTCTTCAACATTCATGATCTGCTCATCAGGTAGATCGTCGTTGAGCGGTGAATCTGCAGGGATAGGATGTGCAGCGAGAAAATCTGCTAACACCTGTCCTTTCACTGCTTTTTGAGGGACATATATGATATCAAACTGCAGGAGTATCACTGCCCACCTTGCCAAACGATCTGTCAACGCTGGTCTTGTCATCAAGAACTTCAGCGGATCGATCTTTGATATCAAGGTGATTTTGTGAGATAGCATATAATGACGGAGCTTCTGAACTGCAAAAATCAAAGCCAAGCAATGCTTCTCAATTGGAGAGTAGCGGATTTCTGCTCCTATCAATCTTCGACTGATGTAGTAGAGTGCATTCTCCTTGCCTTCTTCATTATGCTGGGCCAATAGTGCTCCGAGGGACTCTTCTAGTGCTGCCGTGTACAGTATAAGAGGCTTCCCGGGGATTGGTGCCGCAAGAATAGGAGGATTCAACAGATATCTTTTGATGCTATCAAATGCTTCTTCGCACTCTTCGTCCCATTTGAAACGGACATCTTTCTTCATTAGTTTTGAAAACGGCTGGCACCTACCCGACAGATTCGATATAAATCTCCGAATGAAAGCCAGTTGTCCTTGTAAAGAACAGAGTTGACGAAGGTTCTTTGGAGGTGGCATCTCCACGATCGCCTTGATCTTGTTGGGGTCGACTTCGATGCCTCGATGTCGAACAACGTACTCTAGGAATTTCCCTGAGGATACCCCAAATGCACACTTGAGATGGTTCATCTTCAGATCATATTTCCTGATCCTTTCGAACACAGTCCTCAAGTCATCAAGGTGGTCTTTTCGATCTGTGCTTTTAATGACCAAGTCATCGACATAGCATTCGACCTTCTGATGAATCAAATCATCAAATATACGAGTCATCGCCCGTTGATAAGTGGCACCAGCATTCTTCAGGCCAAAGGGCATGACTGTGTAGCAGAATATGCCTATAGGCGTTCTGAATGATGTATGTCTTTCATCTTCAGGCGCCATTTTGATTTGATTGTAGCCCGACGATCCGTCCATGAAGGAGAATATATCATAGTTGGATGTATTGTCAACTAGAAGCTCTGATATTGGGAGCGGAAAGTCATCTTTCGGGCACGCCTTATTGAGGTCCCTGAAGTCGATGCAGATACGAATCTGGCCACTCTTCTTCTTTACAGGGACGATATTGGCAATCCAGTCGGCGTATTTTTCTTCTCGGATGAAGCCTGTATCTATGAGCTTCTTTGTTTCTGCAATCACCTGCTCTTCAATCTCCAATCTCCAATCTCATTCTCCTTGGAGCTTGTTTGACGGGTGCTGCATCAGGCTTGATGGCTAATCTATGAACTGCCACATCAGGGGATAAGCCAGGCATCTCAGCATATGTCCAAGCAAAACAGTCCCTGAATTCACAGAGGAGCTCTTTTATTTCTTCTATTTGATCTTCTGGTAGAAGAGAGCTAATGAAGGTTGGGCGAGGGTCCTCCTCAGTTCCCAAGTTGACTTCTTTGAGCTCGTCCATCGTAGCAGCTTGTCCACCATCTTCCAGTTCTTCTGGTGCAGGCTCAGCTTCTACGGGTTGATCATCATAATCATCAGCTTCGCGTGTCTCTTCAACACCATCATCCTCGGATTCGATTTCCATGCTCGTGATTGCCCGGCAAGTCTCTTTCCGGAGGAATTTTCGTTTGATGAACCCGATGCCTTTATATGCATCTATATCCTTTCGTCGTAATGGACGCGGATTTCTCCCATACCAGAGGCCCAAGCTTGTACGAAGTTGTCGTTTGGTAGTAGGAATATTGATTTGCTTTCGTAACATTCTTTGAATATTTTTGGTATTGAATTTGGGTAGCCTCGTAGGAAATAATTCCTCGTAGTCGAGGAGCATGCAATCCCAATCATGATTCTCCTCTTCGCATATTTCCGTGGAATACAAGACATTTCCAGGTGCAGTCCCCTTCTTTAAAGGAGGCAGATAAAGAGTGGAAAGTTCTTCAATCTTATGCACCTCGCGTGAAATGATCTCTTTGAAGTGTTGCAAGGGAACACGTGTGACTACGAGTACGCTGTCTGAAATTGACATATTGTCTATTCTTCTGGAGAACACACTCTGCACCGAGTTCATGTAGATTGAGTCGTAGTCATAATCATCATTTGAAAATTCAACCTGCCTGCTCCATTCATCCGTGGACCGGCATATTTTTCGAGATTTGGCAGAGTAACTTCATCTTCATCCGTGTCACTCCCAAGATGAGGTACATGTTTCTTTTCTTTAGGAATGATTGGTGATTTGGGAAGAGTCGACGTTGCTTTTTTCTCTCCCTACGCACTTCTTATCACCTTCTTGCTTGGGTTTCTTTGCAGCCTTAGAATTTGATGCTCTAGCCTCAAGAGAACTTGACGACTTTTGCTTCTTTGGCATGAAGTACTTAGCATCTTCATAAACTGTTACTTCATGTATTGCAAAGGGCTGAATATCACCAGAAATTCTGAATTCTTCTCCTTCTCTGAGATACTTCATGCACTGGTGTAATGTTGAAGGGACAACACCATATTCGTGTAACCAGGGGCGACCCTAGTAACGCCTTGAATGAAGTGTCCGCATCAATTACATGGAAATTTGGCTTCTGTATGAGTTTCCCAAATACAAGAGGGAGCATAAATGATCCAAGGGTTTTCTGCCCTTTCTCATTAAAACCATGCACAATCAACTTATCTTGCCCAAGATGTTCCACATCAAGGCAGAGGGATCTCAGTGCCTTAAGGCTCATAAGATTTACGGAAGATCCGGGATCAATCAAAATCCGACTGATCATCATACCATCGCTCTCTGCCGTAACATACAGAGGGCGGTTGTGATCTGCCGTTCCAAGCATCATATCATCCTCAGCAAAGGTGATGAGGGGCTCATTTCGAGCTTGCAAAACCTCAGTCAAGTTACGTTCAGCAAAATACGCCTCATATCTTTCAGGGTCCTTGAGAGCTTGGATCAAAGTCTCCCGAAGGTCTTTAGACATTAGTAAGGCATCATATATACTGAGTTGCGCTGGGATCTTCCTCAAGTGGGATAAGATATTGTAATCTATCCCCTTGGATAAAGTATTATTTTTCTTGGGATCTTCGGGGATAATATCTTCATTGATAACTATCTCTTTTCCCTTATCTTTATTAGGGATCCCTTTCTTTGGTGGAGGCGGCAGTACCTTGCCACTTCTCAACTGTACTTGGGCCACCTCATCTGATTCAGACTTGTTTGATGAAGCATTTTCTTCAGAGTCAACCATTGTCGCATCTGGAGATTCGCCTGTGGACTCAGAATCGTCTCCCAATTTCACCTGCTTCATTTGCGACGCTACACTTGGGTCTGAATCTTCATCATCGGGAAAACATAGAGATCTTCTGAACTGAATTCCATTGATGACACCATTAGACAGAATTCAGGGGCCGCTTCTTCAGCGTATTTCTCCCTATCTGATATTTTTAATGTTGTTGAGATGACTCGGCATATCTCCGTAGGAAGAGATTCATCCTCAGCTTTTTCTTCCTTTTCATCTATTTTTAAGCTCTTTCATAAAATCACCGAGCTTAATAGGCCTCCTAGTAGTATGGTAATATTCACCCAGACTATCAATAGCCTTTTGAGTTGCAGTCTTCTTCGCCATAGGCTTCTTCAACTTGGCTTTCTTCTTGGAAGACTTTGATTTTACTTTGCCAGACTTTGACGAGCTAGCTTGGCCAGGTTGCTGTTTAGAGGTGGATGCTTTTGATGCAGGCAACCATTTTAAGATTCAGTATCGGCTCAGTAGGAGACTTCCACTTGACACCAGGAACTCCTTCCAGCTGTTTTAAGCATTTTTAGTTGTCTTCTTGGAGACCACAGTCTCCCATTGTTCCTCTTGGACAGATTTTTTTGTTGTTGTTTCTTTAGGCGGGAGTACGGAAGAGGACGTGACTACCCGGGTGGATTCCTTTCTGGGACGAACTAACACATTATCTGATAATGTTAATTCTCCCCTTTTGTACATTTTTTTGTAGCCAATCTTTGAAGACATAACAATCTTCAATTGGGTGGCTAATTACCCGATGATATGGGCAGTAGTTTGGGTCGCCACTGTGTTTGGACTCTTCAGGTCTTTTGCATTCTGGCAATTCCAGACCATTCTTGAGTGCTTGTCGGAACAATTTGGCAACACTTTCCCTCTTGAAACGAATATTCTTTATTCATTTTCTCCTTGAGGGGGGGAACGTTCTATCACCAGTTCCTGTAGTTTGCCTTTGACGCTCTCCCCCACCGGGAAAGGCTCGAGGTTTATCATTTCCTCCAAGAACTATTTTTTGTTGAGGATTTGGATTGTAAGCATGTTTTGATTTTTCTTCATACTGCATAGGCTGCTTTCCTTTATCTACATTATATACTGCCTTTTTACCTTTATCAAGTCTAGGAGGAAATGCGGAGTAAACATCATTTCTCCTAGCATCAGGCGCCTTAGCCTTTTTGGGTTTATCAGGGAGGCTTTCAGACTTTGATAAATTTAACTTTTCAAATTTAGCCCCCCTGTCCAGCAGATCTTGGAAGGTAGTGATAGAAGCCATGCATAAGAAGGGTTGCATTTTATCATCTATGTTTCCCATCAGTTGTTGAACTGCATGTTCTTCTTCTAGTTGCTGCTCGCACTTCATACTGAGATTGCGCCAGCGTGTTATGTACCTCGTCACTGATTCGTCTTTTCTTCTTTTATCGAGAGCGAGATCAGCAATGGTAGTTTTCTCTATTGCACTGGCAAACCTTTTCACGAACAAGGCCTCCAGCTCAGCAAAGGTCTTCAGAGAATCATTTGGCAGCTCGGCATACCATTCGAAAGCAGTTCCACTTAAGCTGCTTACGAATTGCCTGAATAGCAGAGCATCATTACCTCCTGTATTTTCGCATGTAGCTTTGAACTGGGCGAGGTGCTGTCTGGGATTTTTATTGCCATCGAAGATATTGAACTTTGGTACAGAATATCCCTTTGGATATGGCACTTGATCGTACTCTGCCGGGTACGGGCAACCTTTTCCTACTAACTTCTCTGCTTGTTCAGCAGCTATAATGGCCTTAATCTTTTCACTGATTAAGCCTTCCAACTGCGATGCAGTTACAGGTTCAGAGGCACTCGCCACATTTTGTGGAGTACGCTGGCGGGTTGGATCATCAGTTTCTTTGCCACCTTCAAGTACACCTTTCACTCCTGAGGCTTGTGGCGCTTGAGGATTTTGAAGATTTGCAGCTTGATTGACGGGTTGAGCCGGTGCAGGACCCACAAAAGTGGCCTTCTGCATCATTTCCATCATCGCCGTCATCTGAGTCATCATCTCAGTCATTTTATCATTCAACTGAGAGATTTCTCTATCTTTTTCTTCCGCATCTGTCGCCTCATTTGATTTCTCATTTCAGCGAGTGTGATGTCTTCGCCAGCGAAGGGGTTTTTTCTCCGACCTCTTCTTCTTCCTCATCGCCTTCTTCTGAGGAGCGAGCACTTTGGCTGGCAATGGATCTAGCCCCTGTGGCGACGTCGATAAACACGTACACGGCGGCTGTGATTGCTGTTCTTCTTCATCACCATCATCATCTTCCTCTTCAACATCGACGTGGCTGACCATACGAACCACCTCGATCTCCATAGTGTCATCATCGTCATATTCTTTTTCTTCTTTCTTGTACCTGAATTTTTGAGCGCACTTCGCCACTGAATTTCAGGTTCTCGGCTTGGAAGGATCACTTCTTCAATTTGCGGACTACGATCGAAATGAACTTCCTCTTTGGCTGAAGTAGGAGAATGACGGGATCTCCTGGAAAACTCTTCAGGATGTCGACTGTCATTATAATTATCGTCATTATGGGCCTTCTTTTGAACCCATCTCTGACGAGTTTGTTTAGCAGGGGCGGATCTCCGGTATACTGTTCCAGATGTCACACTCGAACTAATCCTTTCTTCAAAGATATATTCTTTTCGAGGCTTCGGCCTCCAAACTTGATTGCCTTTTCGCTGGGCCCTTTCGGCGACGGATTCTTGGACACGGGGTCCAAGTGTCACGCCCCGATGTGCTTCCTGCGGAGCTTGGCGTTGGTAATTTCTTCGTTTGGCTATCACAACAGACGATAGCCTCTCTCTTGGAGGAGTTCTTCGGGCCTCAACAATCAGTGGCTTATGGAACTTCTTTTTCATTAAGCCCTTCTCCTTGACTGTTTTCAAAACTCGGTGCACCCGGGCAGATAGGCGTTCAGGCTCTCTTATCTTCTGAGGGGTCGGGGCTTCAGGTCGACGTTCCCAAAAAGATTTCTTGAGCTCACCAGAAGAGCTATTTCTCTTTATCCACTTTAGGTTAGAAAACCTATTCTGAGTGGGAATATTGATCTCTGGTTCTGGTGCTGGCAGATTGGAGGGATGGACTGGTACATGTAACTGCTGAGCACGTAGCTCTGCATTTCTCTTTCTCCTCTGCCTTCTATTGAGCCTTCCCCCAGATGAGGAAGCTTCAGTTTCATACCTCCCAGGTGCAACAGGCTCTCTGGGCAGGGTAGTGGTGTTTGGTAGTCACCACAAAAACTTTTTCTTCCATCAACAACCCTCTTTGCAGTAAGGGCTCAGATTGGGATAATCTTTCAAATACAGAAGTTCTTCCTTGAGCAGCACCCTGGCAGCAGTCCTTGCAGAGTGGGACCTTTCAAAAAATTGTTCAGAGTTGACACCGTATACAGGGACGGCTGCAGCCCTTGCAGTAGCTGCTGAGAATTCGAGCCCACCAAAGTGGATGGTGGCTCCAGTATTTACAGTTTCAATCACAGCATTTGCCAGTTGAATCCTAGCTCCTCATCCCAGTTAGACAGTCATCGGTGTGTCCTGCATTTCCATTCTCCAAAAATGAAAGGCTGGGGTTAGTGATCAAAATTGATACATCACCCCACGCTTTCAGAACAAATAATAACGCAGCAGGAGAGATTAGCATGGAATTCAAAACCCTGCTAAACAAATTTCCATTGATCTTATTTAAAAGATTCATTTTCAGGAAATTTAAAATTTGATTTGCTTGCTACTATAGCCTTTGAATGACTAGCCAGAGATGGAAAGAGAAACCATTCCCCAGCGGAGTCGCCAGAAATCTGTGGGCTCCGAAAATTCGGCCCCGGCCTCCCCGCCGCGCGATTTCTTTTTTGCTTTTTATTTGGCGAGGGAGTTTTAACGAATAAATTTCCGAGGTAAATTTTGGAAGGCAGATGGGTTTGTAGATAAGACACTACCCAGAGATTTCGCCCTCATTTTGTGAGGACTTTATGATCTGAGTTCTGGTTTCCTATAGGCGCAAGCCCCTATAGTTAATTACCCCTCCCGATCACGAGAGAGAACTTTCGATTAAGGCTAGTCATCGATCAGATACGTAGAATATACGTGTTATCTGGCATATAGTAGCAGCAATGGGTTTAGGTATTGGTAGAAATTGAATTTGGAAATTGGGTTTGGATTTGGGTATTTGTAAAGGTTTGGAAAGATTTGGGAATTTGGAGAATTGGAAGATTTGGAGATTTGATATTTAAACAGAAGTTTCACCATCTTTCACTTAAAGCGGATGGTAGGGGAATGGATGATGGACCCGATCAAGATCCCATGGTTCCGTCGTCCCGGGCCATCGTGGTCCCTGGTCTACTTAGTCAGAGGAGGTAGTCGACCCAACCTGACAGAAGGATCCTTGTCGGCAGCCATGGGTTGCTTCGTCCAAGGGGACCTTGTAGACCGGAGTTGAATGTTTGTCTAAGGGGACAAATTTGAATCCACCTTAGCTGACAGAAGGCTTTGTGCCCTATCAATCATATCCTATTGATTCATATCTCAAGGATTTGATGCCAATAAGGAGCGTATTGGCTCTGACAATAACCGCTATCTGTGGTGCCATTTGGCGGCAAAACCTCTCGGTTCAGAGGGCCCCGGGTCATCATAACCGTTTATCCTGCGGTGCCATTTGGCGGCAGACCGCCGGTTAGAGGACACGTACCACGTCCTTACTGGCAGGAGATTGTTTTGAGAATGGATCCTAGTGATATTTTCGACTAGGCATTTGGCTCTTTGTGAGCTGAAGTAAATTTGAATTTGTCCACCCTGGCAGACTGTTGCGGAGGGTGGATGGATTTTGCTTTAAGTTTTTGATGGATTTATTTCAATTTTAAATATTTTTGGAATTTTGGGATTTTGAGATTTTTTGTAATTTTTTGGGATTTTGGGTGGAGCTTTGGATTTTTGTATTTTGGCATTGTGGGTGGAGTTTGAAAATATTTGGGAACCCCTCCGGTTGAGATCTGCATTCAACACGGCCATCATCGGGGTTTTGGGGTCATTTCCATTTGATTGAACCCTGTCAACTCGACCAAGTTGTTGATCGAGGATCAGGTTTTGTAGGCTTCGTGCATTTTGTTTAGTAAATTTCTTTTGATTTTTAGGCCATTGAAGGCCTAAAAAGAATGTATTTAAACAAATACATCGGTCGCTACAACCGTGTATCTATTTGATAGTTCGAACCCTGTCGACTCCTATTGATCCGTATAGAAGGATCAGGTTCTTTGGGCTTCATGCCTTTGATCATGAACTTTCTTTTGTTGAAGGCCTTAAAGGCCGAATATGAATGTTGTAGACGCCTTCTGTCTGCTTGTATCAGTGTTGTAGATCCGGTGGCGGTGCGGTCTTGGATCGTAGACGCCTCTGTCCCCTTGTATTAGTGTTGCAGATTCGGTGGCGTAGCTATTTGGATGTCATGAGGTATTTCCTCATCTTGACATTAACTCCCTATCTCAATCACATAGGGGATTTTCTTCTGGATTTTTGATATTTTGTAGATGTGAATATCGTTTTCTTCTGAATATATAATCAAGAAGGAAGGCTTTAAAAACACCAGGAAGTTTGGTTCTAATTTGTTCAAACATTTCCTTCCTTCTGTCAGGGGGTGTCCTTTTTCGTACATCGGGTTGTCTTTGTACCCGACATACTTGTAGATTTTGACCATCGCTTGGTAGGTGATTATCAATACTTGTGTCCACAGTATCGCTATGCTGAAACTCTCGTACTTGTATCCACAAGTGATTTTGTAGTTCTTTGCAAGGGACCCATTGTATCCACTGCGAGCACCTAGAACTGTTCGTAGGAGACCCATTGTTGCCTACATCATGCTCACCTGTCACCAATCTCAGGTGGTTTGTAGCCATTTGTAAAGGACCGTACTTGTGCCCACAGTGATCCATTGTACTTGCAACACACTGTTGTTATCCACAAGTATTCATGTGCATTTGCAGGGGACCGCTGTATCAACTACGATCTCCTGAAGGTATTTGTAGAAGACCCATTGTCTCTGCATCATATCCACCCTTTCACCAATTTCGGGTGGGTTTGTTGATTGTACTCATTTGTAGAAGACGGGTCTTTGATTGCTGATCCCCAAATATTGTCATCTCAATCAACAGGCACTTACAGGGATTATTGTAGGAGTTCGTTGCATTCACCTTTCGTGTGCAACGAGATTTCATCTCCTACTTGCAACTTGTTGTTAGCTTGGACGACTGTGCACTTAGATCTTGATATGTTCATTCATCCAAAGCCCAGTTCTATGTATTCCATTGAACCCAAGTTCAAGGTTCAACTCATGCTTGAGTCTTGTGTGTTGTTCTTGAAAGTTCAAGTTCTTTATTGCACATGTCAAATTTGGATCCAACTTGAGTTCAATTTGAGTTCCCTACTCTCCACATCTTGTTCCAGTTTGAGTTCAAGTAGTGAGCTTGAGTGATCTTACTCAATTCATGTTAGAGTTCATTTGAGTTTCAGTTCTATGTTCGGGTCCCCTGATGTTGCACAGTTCGAGTTCCAAGAACAAGTTCAAGTGCTTGTTCAAAGTCTTCTGGGATCTTTTGAGTTCAATTGTACATTCGTATTGACTTGATTTTGATTTCAGTTTGATTTTATCTCATTTGGTTTTGATCTTTAGAAATCACTTAGAGTTTTAGTCCACAAGTCCACTGTTCATCGTACAAGTCCTCTGCGCATTTAGTTCGAGTTCTGTACATTTCTGTTCAAGTACAGGTCTTCTATATTGTTGCCCAAGAAGGTCTTCAAATTGTTCAAGTCTTTGTACATTTCAGTGAAAATTTCGGCAGCACCCCGGCATATCCCCCGTTTGGGGGAAAATTGGGGAGCTGGGCCTTCCCACCACGCTACTAGAGCGTGTATGGTAGGTGTTCGTAGACACCGCGGCCGTACAAAATTTCATCCCACCACGCTACAAGAGCGTGTATGTGGCCTTCAGCAGTACCCGTACAGTAGAACAGCAGTGACTCCCCACCACGCTACAAGAGCGTGTATAGGGCTCTCCCACCTCGTCGTATGCATCGCACCGGGCTCCCTCCTACCGTGCTACAAGAGCGCGTATAGGTGGTTCTCCGGTCCGCCGCAAACGTCGAGAATGGGATTTTGGAACATCGTACCTTTCGTAGCAGTGTCGGTGGTGTCGGTGTCGAGGTCGAGGACCATCCCCACCATGCTACAATAGCGTGTATAGGGCTTACCCGCCTCGTCGTATGCTTCGCACCGGGCTCCCTCCTACCGTGCTACAAGAGCGCGTATAGGTGGTTCCACGATCCGCTGCAACGTCGAGGACGGGGTTTAAGTTAGAAATTTTATACCTTGAAGACTCGGCGGGGAGTTGTTGGCGACTGTCGGTGGAGAGCACGGAAACCAAGGCGAGAAGGGTAGGCATGCTTCTACATTAATATTATTATTATTATTTTAAATTAATTTTAATTAATTATAATTAATTACTCTTTTAAAATAATTAATTATAATTATAATAATTAATTTTAATTAAAATGATTAATTATGCTTAATTTTAATTAATAATAACTAATTAAAATTAAAATAATTAATTTTAATTAATTATAGTTAATTATTAATTATAATAATTAACCATAATTAAAATAATTAATTAAGATTAACTTAATTAACTTTAAATAATTATTATTAAAAATAATTAAGTATAATTAAAATATTTAATTGTAATTAATTGTTAATTATAATTAATTATTTTTAAAATAAATTAATTATAATTAAAATAAATTAATTTTAATTAATAATAATAAAAATAATAATAATAATAATAATAACTTCTCTCCCTCAATCTCTCGGTTCAGCGGATTACGGGATTTGGCCGGAGTAGCGTGCAGAAGGGAGAGAGTTACCTTCACTACCAGCGGGTTCCCATTGTTGTTCCGATCAAAATGTTGAACTTCCGGTCCAACAGAGAAGGAAAGTCGTTGGAGGAAGCGAGGTCGAACAGCCCTGAAGGAGCCGAGAAGAAGCGAAAGGGATGGAGTTAACTTCACAGCGAGCTGCTCCCGTTGTCGCCTCCGATCAAAATGCCGAACTTCCGATCCGTTAGGAAAGGAATGTCGTCACAGGAGCGAAGTCGACAGCCACGATCAGAGCCGAAGAAGCACGCAAAATGGAGAGAGTTATCTTCACGGTGAGCGGCTCCCGTCCGTTGCTTCCGATCAAAATGTCGTTGCTTCCGATTCCGCTGAAAGACGCGTCCGGGAGAGAGATCGAGAGCTAGAGAGAGCATAGGGCGGGAGAGGCAGCGAGGGAGAGGCGATTGCGAGAGTCGTCCCGAGCGCCTCGTTTCCTCGTCATTTAACGACGAGCAGCGACGTGCAAAAGGTATTGCGAGATGCGACGTCGTCGTGCGGAATTCGGCGCTCGAACGTGGCCGGACAGGTATGAGATTATTTTATTTTTTTTTCTTTTTGTTTTATACAGCAGGTCAACATTGACCAAGTCAACCAAGGTGGACCAAAAGACCCTTTAACCCTTTAAAATTACATTTCATGAATGGAGATCCTACCAAATATTGAGATCACCTCCAATAAACTCAAAATTACATTTAAAATGCATTGAACTCAAATCCAACTCATGGTCAACCCTAGTTGACCAAGCCAATGTAGGTTGACCAAATAACCCCTTAGGCCCTTAAACATCTATGTTGAACCAAATGACTTTCCTATTGCATGGGTCCACCTACAATAAGTCCCGAACATCATTTGGAATGAGTTGGACCCAACATTGACCTTTGGTTAAACCTAGTTAATCAAATCAACCATGGTTAATCAAAGCACACCTTAAGAACTTAAAATTTTCAAAACTAATGATTATGACCAAATCAATGAACCAAATTCCTGGGGACATTCCATGCAATCACTATGAGTCTTCCAAAAAGTTTCAGCCCCTAGGCCCACTTGGTTTAGCCACATGGGTTGAACCAAGTGCACCAAAAAGAGTTTTCTTTAACCAAAATCCAACCCATGTAGAATTAAATTGCACAAATGGATGTAGCAGGTGTCGCTTGTCCTCATGCACATGACATAGCAAACCTAACCCATGGGTTGACCTGGGTCAACCAATTGGGTTGAACCAAGCCCTCTAAAACCCATATTCTGGGGTCCATTTACAATCCAACCCAAATTGGTTGTTGTAGCCACTTGAATTGTGTTCTAGAATGTTCATCTCACATGCCATGTCAAGCTCTATCCTTATGGACTACTTATATGGAAAGATTCCTCAAAACAATCTCTCTTCAATCATTGGTTACTCCTAACTAACTAGCCTGTTGTCCCAATGAGCTTAAACTCTTCAGGACCTTCCCTTCTCTCCTATTGGACAGTCCCTAACTGAATTGGTGGCTGGCTAGTGCTTAGGTGGTAAGACCTTGGCCGTTCATTCAAATTTCTCTCCTATAAATGCCCCTAATTTTTTTAAAGGAAATGGTTGATCAACTATATTCCTTAACTTCATAACAACCCCCTAAGCTCCCCCATAGCATTCCCTACCTCAAGATTTATCCATTTGAAGTCTAAAAGGAGAGAGGAGAGAGAAAGTGATCAAAGCCAATAAGCTTCCAATCCTATGGTTTTCAAAGCCTGTAGTCTTCAAGAAATTTTAAAGGACATCTGCAGGAGTCCATAGAGCCCAAAATCAAGAAGTTTCATCCATTGGATAGAGGTATATTTTTTATTTGAATGTTTAAAATTCAAATTAGAATTACTTTAATATCTCAATGCATGGAGCCCTTAAACTCTATGAATTAGAAGCTTAGGGTACCAAGAGACTATGTTTCAAATTTATTTGAATTTAAAAAATAATACAATAAGTTAAGAGCATTTGAAATTTTAGTTCAATTTGAACTAATTTCCCTGGCTCGATCACAGTCGTTCGATCGGGTGTATTGTGATTGGACGACCTAAAAGTCATCATACAACGTGTTGCTTTTGGCCGGACTCGAACGCGTACCATATGAAACTACAGAGCAGCGATGTGGCTTGATCTGCACCATCCATCTGATTCACACAAATCGGATGGCATGGATCGTTGTCTTACGTGTATAATTTACCAAATCCTGGTTGGCTCGTGTCTCACCCCCGCCGCTTCGTGAAGTTTGTTGAAGGCCGCCGTGCCAGTCATTACCAATGATTGGCCGTTACAACTAATTCAATTTTATGGCTTAAAATAATAAAACAATTCACCATAAATCTAATTCTCGCACAAATTTGGTGTTCTATGGCTCATTAGAACCATCTTGAGCCCAATTTAATTATAAAATTAATTTCAAATAATTTTAATTGATTGTTAGTAAGTAATTTGAGTTTAATTAAAAAATTTTTTTTTTAATTTCTCATTAACAAGTGGTATAATTGAGCTCAAATTTGGATAGGGTAAACTAGAGTGTGTGTGCTACTTGCCCTATTTTTTTTTAGGCTTGATTTGACCCAAAATTTTGAAATTTCATAACTTTCAATCTACACATTATTTTGCTTTGATTTTTTCTGTCGAATATTTATGTTTATGAAAGGGTAGAATGCCTCTGATTTCACCCAAATACAGTTAGTAGATTGCCCAAACTAAATCATCAATGGTATAGTTGTATATACCTTTAATGATTGATTGTGACACATAGGAAGGCTTTGATGAGCCCAAATTTAGTAGGTTTGAAGCTCATGTTCAGATGAACCTATATTTTAAATTTTATTACATTTGGAGATTATTTGATCTGTTAATTAATGAAGTCAAAATTGACACACATAATTGACCCAAAATTTTTAATAATTCTTAATAAATTCAAATTAAATCTAAAATACATTCTAAGTATCATACTACTCATAATTAAAAGCATAAGAAAGGAAAATTAAAAGCCCTTTGAAATTCATTCAAAATAAAAAATAATTTCAAAATGAAGAAAATTTAATACAACAACAACATCATCAAGCCTTTGTCCCACTACGTGAGGTCGGCTACATGAATCTTTTTTCTCTATTTTGTCCTGTTAGAAGTCAAATTCTCGTTTAAATACAATAAGGAAAGATCATTTCTAATATTTTCTAACCAAGTCTTTTTAGGTCTACCTCTACCTTTCTTAAAATAAGTCAAATCTAAAATCTCTACTTTCCTAATCGGATGATAGAAGACCACCATTTTATGTGACCAAACCATCTAATCTTATCTTCTACTGAAGCTACTCCAACTTTTTCACGAATATGCTCATTTCGTATCACATCTCTAAGAGTAAAGCCACTCATCCACCTAAGCATCCTCATCTCTGCAACACTTAACTTAGTATTATGTTTCTCTTTTAATGGCCAACATTCAGCACCACAAAGCATTATAGGTCTAAACACATCTTATAGAATTTTTCCTTAAGTTTGAGGGAGACTTTTCTATCACACAACAAGCCCGATGCATTCCTCCACTTCAACCAACTAACTTGAATTATGCTGATAATATCCCCATCTATTTCACTATCACTCTGAACAATAGATCCAAGATATCTAAAATATGTACTCTTATTAATGACTTGATCGCCCAAAGTCACAATCCCTTCACTAGGTCTATTACTACTAATATTACAGTCCATATATTCAGTTTTAGATTTACTCAAGTGAAAGCCTTGAGACTCTAAGTTTGACCTCCATAATTCAAGTTTACCTTCAACTCCCTCTCTAGTCTTATCAATAAGTAGAATATCATCAGCAAAAAGCATACACCAAGGTACATTCTCTTGCAAATGTCTAGTGAGAACATCCATGAATAAAGCAAAAAGTTAGGGCTTAAGGCTGATCCTTGAGGTAATCCAATCGAAATAGGAAAATACTTGATCAAATCACTCTGTGTTTGAACACAAGTAAAAGTTCATGCATACATATCTTTAATGATTTGAATATAAGCATTATTAACTCCTTTCTTTTCAAGAACTCTCCAAAGCACTTCTCTTGGAACTTTATCATATGTTTTCTCTAAATCGATAAATATCATATGTATATCCTTCTTATTCTCTCTATATTTATCCATCAAACCTCTAAATAAATATATGGCTTCCATAGTTGACCTACCCGACAATAATAAATAATTAAAAATTTTAAAATTTAAAATAATTTTAAACACTTGTAATCATCTCTAAGAGTCATTAGTGACATTTGGTACAAAATTAAGAAATTCCGTTAATTAAATAGTTAATTAAATCATTAAAATGTGTTGAAATTGTAAAAGTCATAACTAATTTAAAAAAATTCCATATGACACAAACTCAATGATATTGAACTCATAATTGGGTTTAGTATTTATGAAAAATATCAACTTTAAAAAATTGTTATAAATTAGAAAGACAATATTTGGTCAAATTCAATTCATTAAAATATGTTGAACTTGTAAAAAATATTAGTAGTTATAGAAAAATTCAATTGACACAAACTCAAAGCATTGAACTCATCATTAGGTCTAGTATTTATGGAAAATATAAAATTTTCATAAATCTTTGTAAATAAAAAAGTCAACATTTAGTCAAATCTAATTTATTAAATAAATCAATTAGTACAAATATTTTGTAAATGTTTAACTCAATAAATTAAACCAGATAAACTCTATCAAAAGTCTTTAGGTTGGACTATCTCGGGTCGCGGGTTTACATATCCTAAGGAGGCTGTCGTCCTCATGCTTGTTATGACTTATGACATTACCACGAACAAATTGACGGAATGTAAATAATAAATTATAAATCAGTAATCAATGAAATAAATTAAAAAATATATAATGATCTATCAATAAAATTTTTAGGTTGGACTATCTAAAGTTGTAGGGCCTACGTGTCCTAAAGAGGCTTTGGTCCTCAGCTCATTCTGACAATGTCAAGAATATTGATAGAATATAAATATTAATTTATAAACTTATTAAATCAATAATCAATTAACTATATTAATTAAAAAAATCAATAATAAAATACTTAGACATTGAAGCTTTCATACACTTATATTTTACTCCTTTAGGAAGGCAAAAATGTATTGGATTGGAAAATTTAAGGACTAAAATACTAAATTAAAATCTAAGGACTCTATGCAACTTATCTACCCTAATTTTGGAGGGAAGGTGATATTACAAATATGAGCCTAGGACATACAGATCAATGACTCCTGACAATTAGAAATTATTGACCACTATGTTCTTTAAAACCTAAAGTTAAACAACTTCAACAATTAATACAACCCATAAAAAATTCAAAACTTCTAAAACATTAAAACTTAAATTCAAACCATCTTTCATGGACCTTAAGAAAATCAATTCAATTGTAGATAACTTGAAACTAATAAAGCCTAGAACTTATCCAAGCCACATAGCTTTATACACACACTAGAATTTGTTTGCTAGGACAACAAACTCTAATGTAGGCTAGGCTAATGATTTGATTTGGTTTGCTTGTGGAGTGTCTTGCTGAGAGATTATTCTGTGTGGACACCGGACACAGCTTACCATCCAGAGGCGTATCAGGCAGGCACGTCATCCAGTATCGAACCCGGTACCGAGCAGTATAGAGGCGCGATATCGAAAAGGGGGTGACATGGCGCATTTTCATTGGGCTATGGATGGCGTTTGACATTCGCACTTAATATTTCATCCTTGCTTAAAAGGTACTCATGTTTGGAGTATTTACTTTTTGTACTATGTATGTCATTTTACGTTTTTGTTGGTGCACATTTGGAGTAGACTCTTTGGCCGCTTTACTTTGTATACACTAACATTGTATTGCATATATATATATATATATATATATATATATTTCTTTTATATATAAACTACTCTTTTATATTTATGTAAAGTAGAATGTACCTAGACAATGACTTAAAGAAAATTGTAAAAACAAATGTAAATATAAATATTCTAGATGCTTGTATAGCTAGATTGAGTTATACAATGTCAAGAGTTATCAAAGATGTGAAGATGATTGTTTATTTTCATTGATAGGTTCCAAAAGAAAATAATTCTTCTTTCTTTGAAGATCATTTTCTTTTGGAATTCCATAGAAGATCCATAAGTTAGAAGATTCCAAGAAGAAATAAACAATCATATTCAAATCTATATTTGTATTGGAATATAAATCCAAGCATGTTGTTAGGCCTGACTACCTTTACTTTACAGTGGACCTAAGTTATATTTTGAGAAATTATAAATGAATGACAGTTTTTATTTATTCATTATCTTTCATGTATCTTGTCATTTCGTGATCGTGTACATATTGTAAAGTCCTGGTTATAAATTTTCTAAATTATAATTCATTTATTCCTAAGATAGATTCTTGTTGTGAACAAAATCAATCAAATCAAATGAAAATTTAACTTAAATATTTTCATCCAAATTAAAATTGGTTTTGATCCTATGTTCTATACTCTCATGAACTACTAATCATATAATCATGCATTTGAAATGTAAATGTTCAAATATTTTATTTGAATTATTGGATAATTTCTAAAAATTTAGGATGATCTCATTTATAGCATTCTTTATTTTTTGGGGGCATATAAAATTTCAGATGACTCAAATTTTATCAAAATAAATCTAGAAAGATCTCCATGTTGTTTTATGACTAGGCAAGTTTTATCCAAATTAGATTCGTCCTCTTGCCAATAGCAGGCCTCCTAATTTTGAGGTCACTTCTAAATAACATAAAATTTCACTTATATTGCGTTGAAGGAGGGGAGAGAAGTTTCTATTCAGATCTGCATATTCTTTTCTCTATTTCAAGACCAAGGATGAGCTTCCAATCTAGTAAATAGTTTGCTCAATAAGCTAGGATGCTTGACTTAATATCTAAAATTAACGACATGCAGACAAATATTTGCTTCTAGGTTATGTTCGACTACAAGGTAAAGAATAAATTAAGGTATCCAACTGGTTCAAAGTGAGGATTAGTGGATCTTATTTCTATTATGTCTTTTTTTATTTTGTAATTACACTCTTTTTATGTTTTGTTTGCTTTTCTTTAGTACTTTCTTTCTCTTTGTTTGGAAATGGAAGTTTTTTAGTTTTATTTCTGTTTTAGTTTGTAATAATTTTTTCTTTCTGGTTTAATGCAATTTGCATCTCTTCAAATAAAAAAAAAAAACAGCCTTGCCAGGTCCGCCATTCAAGAGACAAGTTTAACAAAAATCAATCAATTCAGCACATTCCATCATTCCAGCAATTGAAGAACAAAAACTGCAAGAATTACAAAAGAAATCCCACCAGCAATAACCATTAACCACTAGCAGAGAAAAGCCACACAAATTTGCCCAAGAAAGTATTCAAGAAACTCCAGCAGATAACCAATTCATAAGAACATGAGAATATCAACTTCCAAGGTTATATAAAGCTCCAGATCACAGAGACACATAAAATTTCCGAGCTGTAAGAGAGTTGAGTAGAACCGACGGAACATCAATCCTGAATAAAAACCTAAGCAAAAATGCTTTGAAAAACAATCAAACTTCTGAAAAAAAAAAAATCCCCACAACAGAGACTCAGAAATATTAATACTCCATCCGAAGCTTCAGAGAAACGAAGAAAAACCTTTGAATTTCAAGAAACACCATACAAAGCCAGAACTAGCTGCCGATCCAACTATTCATGGGATGAAAATCTCGTATGGACAAAAACCTTATTTTGCTAGAATTGACCATCCAATACAAAAACTAGTTGCCAGATTAACTATCCAAGGGTCAAAGAATTTTTTGAGGCTCTTGCAAATTTTGTCGCTCTTGCAGGTAGCCTGAACTGGAGTAATGATAGGACAATGATGAATGCTGATCTTTTCAGCTACCCCTTGGATGGTCATTTTGGCAACCAGGGGTTCTGCGTTCTGGCAAGTCCCGATCGAGTTCATATCCTGTTGCCAGAACGTCCTGAGTCCTTAAGGCTTAGGCCTTACTGATCCTTTTTGCTTATGTATTTTGCTTCTTTAGAGCTCCTAATCTCTGTTTTATTAGATTAGGAGTTTTTGTTTTGCTTTTTCATTACTTGTAATCTCTTTTTTCATATATGAATGGGCGAAACCCCAAAAATTCACCAAGAAAAAAAAAAGATTTTAAATGAAACCAATTCATCATAGTCCCAAAAACCCATCAACCGTAGAACCCAACAACCAAAGAACAAAAACAACCCAAGCTTTAATAACCCACTAGCAAACACCAGCAGAGAAAAACCAACTCAAAATACCCATGAGGAGTCCAGAAAACAAAGAAAAAGACATCAACATATAACCAATGCCAATGCAAATACATCAAAACAAGAATCTCGTAGTATCAGATTCTTAATATAATGATAAGATTTCCATAAGGCAATTTTAGCAAGAAGAGTATGCTTAACAAACCGGCCTACAACTGCATCACATTTAATATTTCCCACAAATCTTCTATCATTAATTTCTCTTCATAAGAAATACAAGGTGCAACAAGAAGTAAGGAAAAAAGATTTTTTGCATCCGTCGCCAAATTCTAAGCAGCAATATAAGTCTAAGAATTGAATAAGAGTTAGCCAAAAAATGAAGTGTTGTAATCTAGGAATTAAAGCAGAAATAATCAAAAAAGAAAATTCACACTAAAAAAATAGGTGATTATGAGTTTCTTTAACTTTAGCACATAGAACACAAGTAAGAAGGACATTTAAATTTTGTTTGAAATGAATGTTAACAGTCTTCAACCCTTTTAATAAAGCCATCTAGGCATAACAAAAAAAAAAAAAAAAACGTAAAACAAATCTCTTATGCCAGATATAAAAGCATCATTCCACCCGAGCAAAACCATCATAAAAAGAAGTATGAAAACTCTTACAAGGTGGGAAAAGAACCCCATCCCAAACAATACTTGAACTATAACTATCATGAATGGAATTATTAGAGACTGCCAAAGAAATGGAGGCTGACAATGAGTTCGCCAAAGTCCAACCGCCAACGTTTAATAGGTCTCTTTGTGAAACCAAATGCAAAAAAGAGCTAATATTAGAATCTAACTCATCGAAAGCCTTGCCCCCACACCAACGATCCCAATAAAGAGAAAGAGAACTATTAGGATTTATAATGAAAGAGATCTTCTTCTTAATAGACCTAGCAATAGAGAAGATGAATTTCTAAAAAATAGAAGCCTTTTGAGTAGGAGGTTTTCAAAGAGAACTATATATATGCTTAACACATCTAGACAAAAGTCAATGACCATTTAAAATCCTCTAAATAAGGGAACAACTAAAAGCATAGTATAAAGAATTAAGATTAGGAATACTAGACCCCAAAACACTTAGGCCGAAACACCTCTTTCCAAGCAATAATATGAATATTCCTTGAATAAACATCTCCATGAAATAGAAAATTAGAACAAACTTTTCTGATAAATTTGCAGCAAAATTTAGGTAGAATAGTCCTCTAATTTAATAAGAGATATAATTGCAAATAGCTAACTGTAGAAATTGAAGTTTTCTAATAAACGAAAGAATCTTAGCATTTCAATCAGCAAGTAGATTAGTACTTTTATTAAGCATAGGTTGAAAATCATATGCAATGAGTATTTTTAAAGAGATATGTAACTCCAGATATTTTATAGAGTTCTTAGAACTTGAAATATTCAAAATCTGATAAATATTATCAGTAACATGAGTATCTTTAGAAAAAATAGCTAAACTTTTATTATTATTAACAAAAAGACCATAACAAAGTGAGAAATAATCCAAAATATCCTCTACCTTTTAGCATTAGGAACAGAGGTTTTTCCAAAGACTAGAACATCATTAGCATGGAATAAATTAGAAATATAGTCCTTACCAACATCCATACCCTCAAAATGAACATCACAAGACTTATCATCAATCAATTAGGCAAGGAATCCATCACAATGTAAAATAAATAAAAGGAAAGAGGACAACTGTAAAATAAATAAAAGGAAAGAGGACAACCTTGACGCAGACCTAAAGATGAGCTAAATAATCCATCTAAAGAACAATTAAGAGCAACAAAGAAAAAACTTTCCTCAATAAAACCCCTAATCCAAGAAATGAAGCTGTAATAAAAACCTTTTTAAGCCAATCTATATAAAAGAAAATCGATAGATGTAGTGTGAAAAGCCTAATGAATGAAAATCTTTGCATAAAAATACTTTACTTTGGCTATACAATTAAAGTTTCTCAACAATTCAGAAGCTAGCAAAATATTATTCGAAGAAATGCTCTTTTAAATAAATTTAGACGCACTATGATGAATGATGAAAGTCATCATATATTGGACTCTATTAGCCAAGATTTTAGTCACGGTTTTATAAAAAAAACATTGTATAAAAAAATTGGCATGTAATCAGTGATAAGAGAAGCATGAATACTTTTTGTAATAAGAGCAATAGCTGAAGCTTTTGCAGCTCTAGGCATGTGACAAGACAAGAAATAATGTAAAACACCTTTATAGAAACAAGGGCCCTAAATCTTCCTAGAGTTTTTTAAAAATTCAAAAGTAAAATCATCTAGGCTTGGAGTAGAGGAACACAAAGATGAGAATATAATCTTCTTAGTTTCTTCTATATAAATAGGAGTTGTAAGAGATGGATTCCTCCAAAAGGAATATAATTAGAAATAGCTAGAGGAGGCTTAGAAGAATTAAAAAATCCTTTTAAAATACTGAATAAAACCTTCAAAAATAGATTTAGGATCATAGATCAACCCCTCAAAAGTGGAAATAACTTTGATTTTTTTTCTGTTTTGCTTCCATGAATTCTAGAATAAAGAGAACTCAAATCATCCTCTTCACATGAAAGCCATCTAGCTTTAGATCCCTGAATAAGTCAAGAAGTTCATAAAGATATATTATGATTAAGGAGAGAATTCACTTCTTTTGGAGAATCATTCAACTGTCCTTGAATTTTCTACAAAAGAAGGCTTTGTTTATTTTGGAGATTATCAATAGAGGCAGAAACATATTTAGAAGAAATCCAAGGCTGAGTTTTAATACTACATTTTATCTTATGCAACCTAGAGTAAAAATCATTAATCAGGCTGCCAATAGGAGAGGTTGCAAAAATATCAATAAGTAAATCTCAAAATTCCAATTCCTTACACTAGAAATTTTTAAAAATGAAATGACACCTTAAAATAAATATTTTATTATTGCAAAGAATAAGAGAAAATAGGTTTATTATCCACACTATAATAAGAGAAAGGAAAAACTTCTGACCAGAAACCATTAACCAAGATTCTGTCAAGTTTAATATGAATAGGGAAATCACATCTTTGATTAAACCAAGTGAAAAAATACCCAACAGAAAAAGATCATGAATTCCAATATCAAAAATAAGATTGTTAAAATCTCATAAGTTGCTAGTAGGAATGATATTTCCCCTAGATTTATTATCTAAGAATTTATAGCAATTAAAGTCTCCCAACAAAATCCCGGGAGATGAAATATCAGCAGACAACTTAAGAATATCATTACATAAGACTAACCTATCAACAAAGGAATTAGAAGTATAAACAACAGTAATAAGAAAGGAGTAAGAAGAGAAAACCATCAAAGAGCCATGAATCAATTGACTAGTAGAGAAAATAGGAGTGAAAGAAACACAAGAAACATTCCATTTAAGCCAATTTCTCACATGATCAAAAAAGTTAAAATTATTACAACTATATTTAGTTTGAAAAACCCTATACCTAGTTGAGAACCAATGATTCTTGGCCACAACAACATTACCTTTGCTTTAGGAATACAGAGCATTTCCACATTAAAAGAACGAATAAGTTCTTTACAAGAATTTACTTTTTCAAGACTATTAAAACCTCTAGCATTCAATGATGCAATATTTGGAAAAAATATTAAGATTTAAGAGATGAATTTGATGCCTTTCTTTAAGCTTTGGTAGACTTACCCAACATAAGGAACAACTTTAAACTGGTTGATTATGAAGATCAAATCCTTTGATAACATATGTAAGATTATCATTCATGAAAGCATGTTGAGATTCACCACATTGTTTCACAAGAGAAGACAAATCCTTCGATTGAAAAACTTAAAATTGATTTTAAAATTTTGAATTTAATAAAGAATTAATAGGAGGGGGTATAATAGAAGGATCAACAGAAGGATTAGTTGGAGGATAGTCACCTTAAGGCTAGTTCAAATTAGGTATGATAGATTTCATAGCTAAAGAGGAAGCTTCAAATGCTTGAGCCACCAAAGAGGCTGGAAAAGCATCAAAACTTTTTAAAGAATTTTGATCAAAAGTAGGAATAGAAGGATGAGGATGAATAGAAGAGGCCTTCCTTGCCAATCTACTCCTACTATGATCCCTATGAGGATCTTTCTCAACTGGAAAAATTTTGGGATTCAAGGGGCAAAGAGCAAGACGATGAACAATCGAGCCACAGCTTGAACAAGGGATCAATTTCCAGTCATAAATAGCTTTTATGGTAAAAATATTATCATAAATAACTTTTATGGTAAAAATATTACCAGTAACGTAAACATTAATTTCATCCGGAAGAGGAAAATCCTTGTTAACCATAACACAAACACGAGCAAATGTAACCTACATTTTTCAATAATAAGAGAATTTATAGCAATAAGAACTCCTACTAAACTTGCAATTTTCAATATACCCTCGGGAGTTCAACAGACTAAAAGGGTGGTCCAAGAGTTTAATCCATAGAGGAATTGAGACAAATTCCTCTTACTTATGATGAAACAACGACAACCCTTTTTTAATAATAAAAAGTTTTCCAAAGAAAAACAATGGACCCCTGTCCACACTAAATCAAAATCTTTAGGACAAAAAAATTTCATCAAGAAGAAGCCTTTGCTCAAAGAAAAAAGAGTGAGCATACTTTTTAACTTTCAAGCTTTTAACATTGTAGAACCCAAAGCTTTATAAAAAAAAGGCTTCTTATCTAATGAATAACCTAGCAAAGTTAACCCCCAAGATTTGGAAGCAACCTAAACATCTTCATCAAAAAATAAAAAAGATAGGTTATCTTTCAGTGGAAAAAAAAAATGGAAAAATCTTTAGGACAAGAATGACGAGAAGCCAATAAGCCCTTCCAGTATTTCATATCAAAGGACATCATCACGTGTGAGGTACCCATATGAGATGAGGGCTTAAGCGGAGGAAAATCCACAACAAGGTCCATCTTGAGAAGGAGAAAAGGAGGAGAAGGCCCAAAGAGCAGCCTCCCCACGGAAGGAAGAGGGAAGAACCTCCAATCGCCTATGGTTCGCAAGAAAATGCTAGATGGTAGTCGTGGTTCTTTTCGTCCACAAGTCATGCGCTTACAAACATCTCTTGCAAGGCAATTTTTCAATATTTTTGAAATGTATGAATTAGACAAGAACCATAGTGGAAAATGAAATTAGAAAGTAATTTAAATTTTATGTTTAATAATTTACTCAAATATGAGAATAATATTTTGATCCCTAGTAGAGATAATGTATGAGGGACGTAATTGAAGGATATTATTCAACATTTTTGAAATATTGCATTTAATGACATATAGAAAATTGACAGAAGTAATTTCCTCAAGAGATCAAGAACAATGGGTCGGATAACAACCACAACATTACAAGAAAATTAGAAATAAGTATATTTTTATGTATATTCAAAATAGAAAAATATATCCTTTGGTCTTGTGCAAGTGAGAATGCAAATTAACAAGCAAAGAAATTTCACTATTAGATGTATGTTGTCACAAATCTTATTAAGATTTCATTTCGTGAACGATTTTATAGAAATCATAATTGATTGTTTAATCATAAATTTTGATAATTTGGATCTAATCCTATGATTCCCCTTGAAATTATTTGAAACTTGAATTGGGTTTGTGCATCATTATGAATATGATTAAAGTTTCATTTGGGACAGTTTTTTGACTGGTTTCTAAATCAAATTTTTAGTACAAAAATATTTAGTTCAAAAAAATTCTGTATCAAAAAGATGTTTTAAAAAGTAGTAAGAAAGCCATCCCAGACAAAACTTAAGAAAACCTCATTCTCAATGATGCGTCACATCTATCCAAGTCCTTTTATAGGTGTAGCATTTCATCACCATTAGAAAAAATTAATTTCTAAGAGATTTTCCATAAAGGGGGAATACATCAAAGAAGTCAAGATTAGCTTCTCAACATTTCTCAAAGAGAGAAATGTAGGTTAAAATACTCCATAAGAAGATGGATTTGCTTCTCAAAGACCTCTGCAAGAGGAAATCTATGTCAAAATGTCTACGGTCACGTAGACAAAGTGTTTTGTATTCTCATGCTTAAATGAATAGGTAGATGATTTTGAAATATCATTAGCATCTAATCCTTCATCTTCATGAAATGAAAAAGTTTATTAAGAGAGAATAATTGAACATTCTCTTTCGTTTGAAGAAATTGGAACATATTATTACAATTACTTTGAGTTCTGAAGGTTATCATGAAAATAGCACACAAACATGAGTAACCCATCCAACAAAATATTCAGTTTGGTCAATGCATCAATAAGTTGTTGGACTCTAGAACGTGGTGTGTACATTAGGTTTTTGATGATAACATATATTAGTAGTTATATTAATATAAATTACAGTTAACTATGTTAATTTTTAGACTAATATTTCAGGACAAAAGTAACAACTGTCGCACAAGAGACTAAATAAGAGAGAAGATGATTAAACGCAAAATTATGAACATGAAGATTGTCAAAGATTGAGAAGAACTCAGAAAGTAAAATCTGTGTCAAAATTTAAATTTTTTTTTGTTTTATTGAGTCTTCTTTTGTATGTAGAATTATATTGGATAAACAATCGTGCACACACATATAGAGTAGAGTATATATTAAAGATAAGAATATTTTAAGGTTAATTGAAGCATTTGATTTCTATCAAATCGTACAATACAATATTTTATGGTTATATTCAAATTTTTAAAAAATCAAATGATATAAATTAACGGAAAAATAAAAAAATTTGAAATAACAAATTATATTATACGTACGATTTACATCGTTTTGTACGTTCTAATATTTTAAATTAAGCGGCTATTATTTGCTCTTTCTAATTAACAGTAGGTAAATTTAAATATATATAAATCCTATTTTATGAACTTTTTTTTATCATATTTTTTGAACATGTTCATTTTGTATGACTATTTACTATCATTTAAATACTTACCTATTTTAGACTTGAGACCAAGAAGTTGAATCAGAGTTGATTTCATACCGTGTGATCCCATTCGTACAATACAAACAAATAGATTTCATGACTGGATGAACTTTGTTCAAATGGACAAACTTAAACTAATCGTAGTGAACTTTTCTTTTCTTACAGTCAATCAAATAGAGACAAAATTAAGGTTTACAACTGATTTACACTAATCATATTGTTTGATCCTCAGAATGTACTATTCGATCAACCCATCAAAATCATTAAATATTCTATTTTATGATTTCTTTGAGAAGCATTCTTATAATAGCTTATATTAAGAAACCCTAAGAAGTTTTTGAGTCATGTTGAGTTTCTTTGAGAGCTTGGGTGTTCCAAGGATTTTTGGAGAGTGATTGGAGAGACTTGTGAGATCTTTTGGGATGGATCAAAAGTGTGATGTGGGGGATTTATGGTTGTCTAGTCCAAATCTAATCCTTATATCCTCTGATTTTGGTTGTAAAAGCTTATGGAGAAGAGCTAAGGGAAGTCTCGATGTTGAGATTTAGGCTTGGCTTCATAGATCTAGTAGGAGGCTAGGGATGAGTGACTTCTCGAGGAGCGAAGAGGTTTGTGTGTCTTCGCTACCCGTGAAGGAGAGAAATTTTTTTAAGAAGATAAGTGTTTGTAGGGTTTTCTCCATTACCAATGAACAAGAGTGGCTTCTTCGCCTTGATGGGAGCAAGTGAGTGGTAGTGAAATTAATGAGTAGAATCTAGGGGAGTGTATGTAGGTCAAGTGATCGAACTACCAAAAGTCCAATGTTCATTTTTCTTATTTTAGTTTTATTTACTTTTCATTTATTTTTTATAATCTTCTTGGTTATATATAATATCATGGAAAATAGTTAGAGATCTACTTTGAAATTAAAAAAAAAAAAAGAATTTCTATAATAATCACATTTTTTATTTTTTATAAATAAAATTAGAAAGAGAAAATTTTCTTGCTTCATTAGTTTGATCTTTATTTTCGTTTTATTATTCCTGGTTTAGTTAGTTTAAAAATATAAGCACAAATTTTCACATTGGAGTTATTGTAAATGCTTTTGCACAAGTTTAAAATTTTTAATGCATAAATTCTCCCCCGCCTCTTGAGTGTGCCATAAAGTTTAGATTAGCTTTAAACCACTTTCAATTGATATCAAAGCTACTTTTTACTTGATAGGTTTCAACATTGGAAAGTAGATTCTGATAGAGCACAATTTGAGAATAAGAACATCTTAGAAGGGTACTCAATTACCTACTACCATTGACACAACTCACCTTGGCCTGTTGGTTGAGAGCTTATGCTTCCAACTAAGAGGTCTTGGGTTCGAGTCTTTGTGCATGCGTTGTGTGTGTAATTTTGCCTTAAATCGCCTAAATGTCCCAAAAAAAAACTTACTGCCATTGTACCATAATATTCATTTTTTTAATTTAAATGACAACTTTTATTCAATATATTGATTATAGAACATGGAATCTATTGCAAGTAGGGTATACACACCCACATAGAATAGAAACGGTATAAAAGTTGACTTCTCTTTAATGAATGGAGTTTTGATGATTATGATTTGGCACAATTGAATGTAAAATGTTTAAATATTTTTTTTCTATACATTAAATTCTAAACATTACATGTATGTCTCTATATGTACAACTAACAAAAGAAATTTACGATAGATTATGTATTATTTATGAAGGTACTAAAAAGGTTAATCAAACAAGTTTGAATATTTTACTTCATGATTGTAAGCCTTTTCGAATGCAACCTAATGTGTAGATATCTACCATGTATACTCATTTGGGATAGATTATGTATTATTTATGAAGCAATTTTTTTAGGATATTGTTCGATTAGAAGGCATAAAGAATATACAATATGACAACTTTATTTGCTCCCTTTTTGTGATGTTAAAGGGGGAGGAATGTTTGATTTATGTTGTTTTTTTCTAGTTTGTGCGGTAACTTTATTTGGTTGCTACTATATTATTTTCAGCTTGTGTTGTAACATTGTTATTTTTCCTTAATGAAAAAAAATTTGCATTTCATTTCATTTCATTATGTTTCCCTTATTTTATTATCTCTCATATTATATTTTAAGGTGGCATAAAGTGAGGGGGAGAATATTTAATTTAATAATGAAATGCTTTACTCAACATTTTTGAAAATCAAAGTTAAAAATTAAAAAAAAAAATGTTTGATATCATAAAAAATGATGTGATTATTAGACCCCATGAGACTATTGTGTACACTGATAATAAATATTATTAATTATATTATTATAAATTACAATTATGTGTGTAGATTTTTGGACTAACACTTCATGTCAAAAGAAATAACTACCGCACAAGTGATGGTGCATGGGTTTGTCTATGCGGTCAAAGGTGTTCTACATACTGAGCTAGGATGCAATATGAATATGCTTAAGTTTTCTTTGATATAAAAATGATGAAAGCTCACTAATTATGAAAATATACGTGTTGATCAAGTAATAAAGTGAAAGAAGAGTGTCGATCCCAAGAGGAAGTGTTATGCTTAATTGTAATTAAAAGTACTACTATTTAATCTCAATGCAAAATTTATCCTATTGAATCTAAAATGGATGTTTTTTAGTTTTTACCACTTAACAGAGACTTGTAAGAAAATTAGATACTAATATAAATAAAATATTTCAAACTAATAAATACAAGATAACATAATTTTTTTAATGAGACTCTTAATTTAAGAAGTTGATCAAAGCATATGCATCCATAGGTCTCAATCAAATGTATAAGTGTTATAAGAGAGGTATATGACCTTCTTACAATTATACTATATACCTTAAACCTAGAAGGTTTAACATCATATATCAAGGTGTGCCAACATTCTAATATCCATCAAGATAATACATCACACTATATATAAACTACATACATAATATGCATTAAATTAAGTAAGAATGGGAGATATCAAAAATATCTATAAATATTTTCAAGCACAAGAGTCTATATTAGTACTTGCTATGCGTTTACATTATTAGCCCAAAACTCAAAGATTTAGCCAAACATGGAGAGCACAAAAAGCAAACTCATATTCATTTCATTCACATAAGAGAAATATACAAAAGAATTAATAAAGATAAATGTCACCCGAAACGATCAATTGATATTCTCCACTCTCCTTCTTCTTCCAATTACTTGCACAATACATGCTAAAATCTTCAAATGAAAGTATCTTGCACTTCTCTAGCCTCTCTTAGACTTTACTCTAAGGGGGGACTAAAGGAGAACACTAAAAAATATAAGACTCCACTAAAATGACACAACTCTCTTAACAAAAAAAAACTAAAAAATATTTATACATGTATAAAAATAATTTCGAGCATCGCAATGCTCGACATGGTTATGTTGTGGTGGTATAAAATGAACAAGAGCCTTGGCACTATAATGCTTGATCTGCTGCTGTGCTATGTAACCTGACACAGTTAATGGATGAATTGGCACGTATTTTAGTTGAGTCAGTGTGCCTCTTCATTTTGAAAAGTACTCCATCATGATGATAAAATCATTGAGCTTAGTGGTACTTGAAAGTATAATTCAACTCTATGGCATTATGGTGATCGATGCCACAACGCTAATTTTTCAGAGACTCCAATGGTAATTTTTGGGGCAGCGGCATTGTGAGGCATAGCGGTGCTGACTTTGGCTCCATTATGGCTATAATTTTTTCTTAAATTCATGAGAGTTCAGTGTTGCAATGTTAAAAATAGGTGTTAGGTTATTATAGATGACAATGTGGCGGCACTACGTTTATGGGCGTTGTGGCATTCGTTCAACACTTGTGAATTTTTATCTTATCCTAAATATTTCTTATAGAATCACAACGACAACATTACATTTTTATTAAATTTTGACACAATAAATATTATATAATTTATACTTAACAATTTTTTCTTAGCTTAAACTCTTGGTTGTCCTCAAGCAATGATAAAATCACCTATTGATTAACTTAATAGCCAAAGTAAAAAATTGATAAGTTAAATTACTAAAATGTAAGATAATACATAACAATCTAAAAATAATTTGTAATGAAAATTATAATTCTAATTTTAAATATCATAATAATTATCCTAATCATTCTCCCTTACTATTGCTTATATTGAACCTATCCACTATGAGTGCATGTATAGGATTGACTTCTGATTTCTGAAATGAATAATATATTATTTAGGAATTAACTATATTTATAGTTAAATTGGAAGTTTAGTAGTGCACACTCATATACATTTGTTCACTTATCTTATCCTATTTTATTTAAGTATTATAATATTTTTTTACTAAAGCTTTAACCGATACTAATTTTTGAATGTACTCATCTTTTTTTTTCCTCTTACATTTTTTTTTTACAAACTTGTGGAGTATATATTTAATGATTTTTAATATCAGTTTTGCTTTTATCCTCCTACAATCCTAATTGATTTAATGTAAGGATTTAATAATATCACTAATTACATATATAAGTTTAATATGATCTTCTAAATTTAAGCTACCAACTTCTTTTCGCTATACTTGATTACTCTTTTTTTAGCTCCTTAGTTAGTGTATTAGTGTGTATAGTTTCTAAATTCAAAACATGTCAACAACTTAAGTGATCTATATCAATTTATTATTAGGATTTTAAAATTATAAATTATTATGCACTGTTCATTCAAATTATCATCAAGAGTTTTATTATTATCTTAATTTATAGAATTTTTAATTTTCATTGTTATTTATAATCTTCAACAGTAAAGCATAAGCAAGAAATTAAACTAATCCCTAAATACAAAAAAATAACATAATGTAAATATAGAAACAAGGACTAATACCAAATAGAAATAACATAACACATAAGAAATTCAAAACACAAAATACAATTAGGTTGCCTCCCATCAGCGCTAAATTTATAATCTTCAATCAGACTTGCCTAGTTATATCATTTTAGTTGTAATGAATCACCACCACTTTTCATGTGGTCTCCATTATACTTTTTTTTTTATTATTAATTTCAATATTACTAGGCAAAATTCTATGAGTTATAATATTAAAAGAGAATACAAGTTATCCTAATTAATTTTTTAAATTTTTTAAATAAAATAGCCTCACTTTGCAACTGGTTCGTAACTGAATCACAACCTCTTACAAATGTGATTTTCTCTCTCTGAAATTATTATTTTAGTTAAAACATGGGGGATATAATAGTTTAGGATTTACTATAGATTGAGTATGATTATTCTAATTTTGCAGGTTGATTAGTTTATCACTAATATTGTTATTTGATATGCTGAAATTAGGGTGGTTCCTCTGACCTAGATTATATGAATTGGAACAGGGATTACTTTATCTTCCAATCAAATTTACATTATCAATCCTTGGTGCATTACTATTAAGTGTAAATTATATAATGTGTATTACTCTATTACATTTGAATTTAAGTTAAAATGTATTATTTTAGTTTTCTTTTATAATAAATACTCAAAAATGATATAAAAAATATAAAGCATTACATAGTGTCGCGGTGCTAGATGAAACAACACCGCTACGTTGAAATTAACTCCATCGAAGTGGTATTTTTAGACATTGCGGCGCAATCCTCTCTAACTGTGAGTGATGCAATAGCATTACAGACATCATTGCTATATTGATAATACTACTGCATTGAACATTTAGCTTGGCAGCATAGGGTTCTCAGGAAAATGAATGCCATAGCATTATAATTCAAATGCCTCAACATCAAAAACTTTATATGGGCGTCGCAGTACTGACATTTTTGGAGCACCGCGGTGTGGTAATTACAACTTCCTAGAGCCACGACTGACATAGAGAAAGGGCAAGTCTATCAATTAGTAACCATTCCACATCATCAAGCACTACAATGGAGCAAATATATCAATGCAATTTGAGGGAACTCTTATTGAAGATCCTAATTTACACTTAGTCAATTTCTTAAAAATTTGTATAATATTTAAGTATAATAGTGCCAATGATGATGTTATTAGGCTTAGATTATTTTTATTTTCTCTAAGGGAAAAATATAAGATGTTGTTGAATTCTTTACACCTAAACACTATAAACACTTGGAATAAGTTGGCTCATAAGTTTCTAGCTAAGTATTTCCTACCTTCAAAAGCTGCTAAACTTAAAAATGATATCATATCTTTTGCCTAGTTTGAAGGAGAATCAATTTATAAAAGTTAGGAAAGATTTAAGGAAATGCTTCGAAAATGCTCTCACCATGCAATACCTGATTGGTTGGTTATTCAAACCTTTTATAATGGATTAGTAGGATCTCTAAGGTCAATCGTAGATGCTACAGCTAGAGGATTTTTAATGTCTAAGCCATTTGAAAAAGCACAAGAACTAGTAGAAAAAATAGCTACTAATAATTTTCAGTGGCCTGCTGATAAAGTAAATATATGGGAATAGTCAGAGTTGATGAATTAGATGTTTTCCCAATTCTAATTACACAAGTTATAGTAATTTTCAAGAAATTGAACACAATAAAAGTAAATTCAAGATCTAGATTTGGATCATCTATGTAATTGGAAGATCAGATTTGAAGTATAATGAAGATAATAACATACAACAATTGAAATGTGAATTTAATTGGAAGATTAAATAATATCTACTTTATACCTATAATCCAAGTTGGAGGAACCATTCAAATTTCAATTGGTCCAATAATAATATTGGTGGTAATAATTAATGGAATTATGATCAAAATAATCAAGGTGAAAGTTGAAATAATCCTCAATAACTTATTGTTAATCTTAGAAATTCTTATCCTCTGGATTTAATCAAAACAATCATTTCAGAAATAAAAAGTCACCTTTGGAATAGGTATTGATTCAATTAGGAACTCAATTGAAAAGTAAAGCTACTTGTATTAAACATTTAAAAACTCAATTAGTACAGCTAGTAATCTCATTTAGTATTGGATCTCTTGGAACATTTTCCTAGTAATATTTAAGTTAATCCAAAGGAAAAAGAACAAGATCCTAGTGGAAATCATTTGAGCAGTGGTAGTGATGTACCCCAAACAAATTGATAAATCTAAAAAAGTCTAGTTGAAGACTATAAAGTTACCGTTGTTTTAGAGGTAACCCATTTTTATGTTCATATGTGATTTAAAGATTGATATAGTTTTCATATCTATGAATTTGATCATTTATTTATTTTTTTAATATATATTTATATACATATTTATATGAAAATCTAACCATCGTTGCAGCACTAAGATCTGTGTTGTGGTGCTCGTACGTATCAAAAATCATAGTACTTGTATAGTTATAAAAAGACAAGTTTTGTCAGTTTTCTTTTTCTCTCTAACTTTGTGAGATTCCTTCCTGGGTTAGTGTTCTTATTGCTCTCATCCTTCATGGGCTTCTAAGATAATTGGTGGAAAGAAAATAAAGCATTCTTCCTTAGAGAGTGAAGAATTTATCTCTAAGAATGAAGATTAATTTTATGTTCTGAACTTTTAGAGTTCTCCAATTGTTGACAAACTGAAAAAACTCAAAAATAAAGTTTATGAAGATACAAAGATTTACAATGCAGAAATGAAGAAATTACATGGGTTTGAGGTTCTCAAATATGAATTTTCTCAAGGTTAAAATATTTTGCTTTTCTTAGAAAGAAATTTTATCATGAAAAACATAAGTTTGGATGGACGGGCCATTTAATGAAGAAATTACATATGTGTGAGGTTCTTAAAAACTTAAGTATGAAGACACTAAAAAGTACAAAATTCCACTGAAATAATAGAGCTCTCCTAACAAAAGAAATTAAAAATTATTTTTTCAAGTGCAGAAATGGCTTTATGTGTCCCGACACTCGACATGGTTGCGCCGTAATGGTATAAAATGAACTAGCGCCTCGATGTTGTAATGTTAGCTCTATTGTAGCACTATGTTGACATGGCACGGTTAATGATTGAACTGACACTTCTTTTGGCTAAGTCGGCATAGCACTTAATTTTGACAACTGCTCGGATGCAACGCTAAAAAAGTTGCGTGTTGCAAGACTTGAAAGTGTAATTCAACGCTGTGGCATTGTGATCACTACAGGAAAATCATGCATTACTAGCAGAATTTTATGACGGATTTCTAGTGAACAATTTTCCTGTGAATTTTCGATTATTTTTTGATGGAATACGTACAATGAAATATTTTTGACTCACTTTCCAACAACCTTTTCACGCGGCTTTTCCAATGGATTTATTTTCGACGAATTTTAACTAATTTAACTAAAATGATTAAAATTTAACTATTTAAATAACTTAACAAAAAATGATTAAAAATGATATTAACTAATTTAAATTAACTATTTCCCTAATTTAACTAAAATGATTAAAATTTTAACATTATTTTTAATTTTTTATTTATTTTAAAATTTTATTTTAATTAATTAGTAATTTTAGTAGTTTCTTTCAATTAATTATTACTCTAATAATTTATTTTAATTAATTATTAATTTTCATTTTCATTTAAATTAATTATTAATTATTAATTTTCATTTTTTAGATTAATTATTATTTTTTATTTTCTTTTTTAAATTGAGTATTAATTCTAATTTAAATATAAAAAGTAATAATTAAAATGTATTTTTCTTTGCAGCGAAGTGGTTAAGTGTTTGAAGACTTTCCCAAAGAGTTGAGTTCGAATCTCACAGGGGCAGTGCTCGCATACGGGCAGACGTAAAAGTTCATGAGGGGTATTAAATCCTAAAGAAATTTTCCCAAGACTAACTAAGATGGGGTGAATTATATATTTAAAAAACCTTCTTTCAACAAAAAGAAAAATTCCCTTCTTAAATCTTTTTCAACATCTAAATATACATAATAAATACAACATAATATCAATCACAGATTTTCAACCAAGCTGTTATATCCAAAAATAAATGCAGAAAATAAAGTAAAAAAATAAAATAAAAAAGAACATACCATATTTATAGTGGTTCGATCCAATCTGACATACGCTCATTTCCTGGAACCTCTTATTTTAGGTATTGCACTAAATCTTTAGTGACTCTCCTTTAGGCCCCACAGCTAGGTGAAGAAGCCCTTACAAATCACTTCTACCTTCCCTAGTGTGGCAGAGTAGTTGGGTTTGACACCAAAGATATCTTCTTTCCAAAACTTTTCTCAATATGAACTTTGAATTTGGATGGTACTATGATGCATGCTTACTGGAGCAATCATATGAAATCCCTTCCATACTCCCTTGAAACCCATTCTAAGGATCTTCTCCCTCTCAAACTCCACCCTTTCCCATCTTCTTTTCAAGTTCTCTCTTCAAATTTTCTCTAGAAGAAGGAAGACACAATGACTGTCAAAGACACTTATCAAGCGCCTTGACAAAGATTAAATAGAGGGCTTTGAAAAACCCTAAAAATTAATCCTTATGGCACAGATTATCCAGTATGATCGCAGGATCATTCAATATGATATGCTTAAATATTGGGCTTCAAAAAACCCTAAAAACTCAATTCTGGAAACAAATATCGTCCTATATAATCTCAAGATCGTCTAGTATAATGTGTAGAATTTGACTTGATAGTTCTGGATGATCTCCGGATAGTCTAGTACGATCAGTTCAAATTTGTGCATATCGTCTACTATGATATTAGGGATCATTCTGGATGATTAGAAGAAAAATTATGATATTGTGTCTAGTACGATTAGGGGTTATCCCATGAAATATCAAAGATCATCTAGTACAATTGTAATATTGTCTTGTATGTTCTGATCTAGCAATTTAATAATAATTAGTCCCCTAATCACATGATCAACTTAGGCATGATTGTCATAGATCTTTCAGTATTATGTAAATCATCCTGGACGATTAGAATAAAAAAAGAAATTCAAAATCTTGCCAAAATTATGATTGGCAGCTATTTTTCATGATCATAACTAATCATCTAAAATGATCTAAATTGTCTAGTATGATTAGTTAGATTAGTTGATCGTACAATTCAAAATAAATCGTAAATTATGAATAGTTAAAAAATTAAACTTCTAGTTTTGACTCAAACTCACTCCCCCTGAGTGTGGGTGTGCATGGTCACCAAGCAAACATACACCCTTAGAGGACTAGACTCAATAAATTATAAATACATTAATAAATATTATGAAAATCTACATCATAATCTATTCTACCCAATCTTGAGTCTTGAATCTTTGTTAGATGGCGTATGGTGTTCTTGGAAAGTTAGTACACACATAAATAAAAATATATTTCAAAATATAAGTAGATAATAAGATATAAATTACAATGTTTATTATCATCAAAAGTATAAACTTGTGAGCTCGAGTTGCAATAATACAGGCGGGAGTGCAGGCTGGATGGGCTTGCGACCAACAGGGCAGGTCAAGCAAAGCGGGTTGGCGAGCAGGGTTGGGTAAATAACTATAGGTAAGGATTGCAGCTTTTTTTATTTACTAAAATGATTTTTTAGTTTTTCAATGTCTCTTTTTTTCAAAAAAAATTTCCTATGTAATTTTTATTGGCAGAATATTTCTGCTTGAAAATTAGAAATTTTTTACATGAAATTTTGCCTGTAATGAGCAATTTTTCTGTAGTGGATGATCGGTGCTCTAGCCCTCATTTTCCAGAGACTCTAGTATTATGGTATTAATTTTTTGCATAAAAGCATTGACCTTGGATCTAATTTATTTTACTTTAGTTCTCTAGAGTCTAACGCTGTAATATTAAAAACACTCTTTGGGATGTTGTATATAACAATGTTGCATCGTTGAGTCTGTAAGCACTATGGCACTTGTTCAGCACTTGTAAATTTTTTGCATTCTCTTGAACATTATCTGAAGAATTATAACAAAATAGAGAGTAAATATGGTTTTAAACTGAATTGTACTAATCATATAATATAAATCATGGATCAAGTATGATCAAGCCATTAAAATCATTAATATTCAAACTTAGAGTTTTGTCGGGTAGCATTATTATAAATAGAATAACTTAAGGAAGCCTTAAAAAACATTTTGGCCTTGTTTAATTTTTTGAAAGCTTTGGTGTTCCAATGATTTTCTAGAGAGAGATTGGAGAGACTTCTGAGATCTTTTAAGAGGGCCAAAAGAGTGAGGTGAGGGATTCACTGTGGTTATCTAGTCCAATTTTAATCCTTAAATCCTATAGTTTGGTTATAAAAGATCTTATAGAATATATCAAAAAAGTCTTAGTGTTGAGACTTGGACCTGACTATGTGGATCTTGGAGGAGGATTGGGAGAATGGCTTTTCAACAAAAGAAGAGGTTTCAGTGTCTTTATTATCCATGAAGGAGAGAAGTGTTTGTAAGATTTCCTCCATTACCCGTGATGGAGAGTAGCTTCTTCACCTTATAAGGAGCAAAAAAGAGAGTGCTTGTGAAATTCTTGAGTATAGGCTTAAGGAGTACAATACATGAAATGAAATAATTTCCAGTAGACATATTTGTCAAAAAACCTAAAAAATCTATTAAAAATATATGTTTTTGATCGATTTTCGATGGAATGTAATCCGCTAGAAAATTGAGGGTTGAAAATGAATTAATGAAGGAATATTTTGTCAGAACTATTTCCAATAGAATTCTAACAGCTTTGGGAATGAAAATAGCAACAATTTTGGGGAAAATACCAACTAAATTTTTCACCATAATTTCTAGCTAAAAATTTCACTAGTATTCCATTGGAATTTTTGGCTGAATTCTCCGCCAGTATTTTGACAAAAATGTGACAGATTCTCAATACAAAATTCATCGTATGAATTTTTCTGAATAAAATCTATTAAAAATCCATCAAAAATAGTTAGTAAAGATAAAAAAATATCCCATTCTTTTAATTATACTACAATATAACATAAACCTAACAGGAGACTATTATAAATATTTAACTAGGCTAATATTTTAACATTGCACAAAGATTTTAGTCAAATATTAATTTCATAATGCTCAAACTATTTTTAAACATTACAACAGTTTTACAATTAACAAACAGTCTCATATTAATTGTAGAGTTCTTATACATTAAAAATAAAAAAAATATTTACAATCTCAATCTACTCTGAATTCATATTCTCAGTCTCCTTGGTCAATGTAGGCTACTTTCAACTAAATGGCTCCCTAATTCTCTGAAGCTCCTCAAGTATCTAACTTGCCACATTTACATGTCCACTTATAGTTGTTAAACCTTTTCTATCTCTACTATCATGTGTTGACCTCATTTTTGTGTGAGGTCATAGGGACCCATCCATTTCCCTACCCAATTAATATGATGGTTGATAAAAAACTCTAGTTGTCAACCATCTAAATTTTAACCTATTTAAACTTCAAATCAATCCAAACCCTAGATCAATCCAGACCTCAAATCAATCCAGACCCCAGACCAATCCAACCCTCAAATCAACCCTGATTTCAAATCAATCCAAATCTCAAGTCAATCTAGATTTCAAACCATTCCAAACTCTAAGACAATCCTGACCTTCATTAAACCAAACTTATTCAAACTAACTTCCAACCTAGCTTCAATCTTATATAATCATTAATAATCCTTTAAATGATTACAAATAATATGGATAATTCAAATTCAAACATTTAGATCCAAAATCTAGCTCAAATCCGAAAATCCATACCAAAATCAAAGGCTAAAAAGTTATGTCCTAAAAGCCTTTTTCAGTAATTTTTTAAACATTTCAACTCCCAAATCATGATCTATAAATTCCATATTGATTAGGAATGTCTCTAGGGTCAGCCCTCCAAATTTGAGCTTAATCTGAGATCTCTAACTCCAAAAACTAAATTGAAATCCAAAGGCTATAAAACCTTCAAATATTTATGGGCTATGCCACTAGACCCTCTACTATGTGGATTTTGACCTTGCAGTCTCCTCCAAGACCTTTGATCATGTACAAACCCTTGATAATGATATGTTAAATAGTAAACTATATTTTAGTGGATCCACTTTGACCACCAGTTGACTAAGGGTCAAAATGAGCAAAATGCCCCTTAAGGACAAAATTAAAGTTTCCTCCTAACTTCAACATGGCCTAGTAAAATCAAACCTTGAAACCTCTTCCAATGCATCCAAAATATCATTAGGAGTGCATAGAACTCAAACCCAGACCCATGGTTAACTTGGTTGACTTGGTCAACTAGGGTTGACCCAAATGCCCTATAAGGATCCAATTGAACATTTTCATTAAAATGACCAATCCAAACCTTGGGACCACCTATAATTGTTTCTAGTTATCAAACCAAACTTGTTGAGCCCAAACTCAGACCCTCGGTCAACTTGGTTGACCAAGTCAACTTAGGTTGACCAAACCAACCCTTAAGCTATTTTTGCATTGAATCAAACCTTAAATCTATTAAAATATCTTCAAAACTCCTTTAGACACTCCCGTAGTGGTTTAGGGCTGATTGGACCCAGTCATCAACTGACCTAGTCAACCATACACATTTTTGGTCAAATTTAGTCAACATAAGGTCCATTCACTATAAATAGTTAAATTCCATTCAAGCAAACTTTTTAAACCCTCAAGACTACTCAATAATATATCTTAAATCCATTCGAACCTAGCATGAATCACATCAATGTGGATTTGACCAAGTCAACACTTTAGACTTGGTCAAATCCATCCATACAACCAATTAAACTCCTATCAAGCTTTCAACCTCATCTCTTATCATAGCTTGAGTGTATCTAGCTCAATATGAGTCAAGTTGTTATTGATTTGACCAAGTCAACCAATTATGACTTAGTTAAATCTCCCTTTATCCATGAATATGCACTTAAGTTCTAACCTCAAAGTATCAAACCCCTTGGAGCTCATCCTACCAACATTCAAGACTCTCCAATCTCCACCTCAGTAACCCTTGACTGTTGACTAGTTAACTTAGTCAACAAACGGGCAAGGAAGGAGTTAAGTGGTCAAACACCTATATAATTCAATCTCCTCTATTCCAAATCACTCCAGCAGCTATAAGTGATCTCTAAAAGGTTCTTAAGCCATGTTTAATCTAGGGATTAAGTTAAAACTAATCCAAGTGGTCCTTTTCCCCATGTGAAGCCAAAATGCCTTTACACCTAGGCGTCCTTGAGCTGCACTTTCTCTTGCCCTCAAAACCATTTTGGACACTTGGCATTCATCCTAGGAAATGTCCAAAATGATCTTAGTTGTTCAAACATCCCAAAGCTTTTGAATTGAGAAAAAAAGAATATATAGAGCTCATTCATTCAAGCTACAATACCTCACCATCTTTAAGCCCCCCAAACATATAATCGAGTCATTTGAACTCTCCAAAGGCTCCTCTATATTTCTCGAGCCAAACCCGGCCGTAAATAACTTGTGGGTGGTGATCCTTCGGCCACCTTGGACTTTAGTTCATCCTAGGCCAAAAGCATCAGATCCAACATGTTTTGGATCGTGAGTTCAACAAGGAAAAGATACGTGGACAATCTATAAGCTGAGAGTCCAATATCTCAAAAATCCAATGATTGGATTAAGTATAATCTTAAACACTAGGATAGGACACTTAGATTTAAATAGCTTTCAAATAAGTACTTTTTGAACCATCAAACTGCCTCCCCTAAATCTCTATTCATTAACTTAAGCTAAGTTTAAAATTTTAGGCAAAATGACTACCTTGATCAAGAAAATAAGCCATTTTCTTTGTTTAGGGCTTTCGTTTAGCCGTGCATAAACTGCATTTTTTTTTTTGGACCATTGATCGCTCGCTCAATGATCCATATCAATTCTTTCCACGGCTTTGTTCGACAATGCGTTTGATCCCGCATTTATTTCCTCAGTTCGGCTCGATCTGAGCCATTGATTCTAAAACATGTGCGATCCAATATGGGCAGTAGTGGCTGATGCAGATAAGTAAAACCGTGTCCATCACAGCCGCCATTTGACATTAATGATTAATGACTATAACATTGCAATTATTGGCAATTAATTCCACCATTGGCCAATGATTTCAATAGTTTGGCTTAGCAAATCAAAGCGTGCCATGTAGCTTTCGCCACTGCCACCACCACCAGAATCATTATTTCGATTTATTTAATTTTTAATAATTTTTAAAATATATTTCTTTAAAAATTTATTAAAATTTAAATTTAAATAAAAAATTCATTATTATATTTATTTTTAAACAATTTTAAAACATTGAATATTTAAGTATAAAACATTGAATATTTAAGTATTTAATTAAATAATAATTTAAATATTTTACAATTTTCAAAACTTTATTTTAAATTATTTTAAGCAATCAAAGAAGATGTTTAAAATATGTTTATATTAAAAAGTAGTTAAATTTAAAGTATTTTTCTTAAATATTTTAAATAATTTCAATATTCTCATATCTAATTAATATTAAAATTAATGTTAACTTAATTATTTTTTCAAAAATTCAAAGCTTTATTTTAAAATATCTCACTTTGAAAAAATATTTTAAATATTTTAAGATTAAAATTAGTTCAAAATTTTCAATATACTTAAAATAATTAATTAAATATTTTCAAAAATCAAAATTTTATTTTAAAATATTTTACCTAGTCAAAGTATTATTTTAAAATATTTAATTTAAAATTAAAATTAATTTTAGATATATTATATATTTTGAAATAATTTTCATTATCCAACTTCGATCTAAATAATTATCATTTAATTAAATACTAATTCAAATACTTTAAAAACTTTAAAATTTTAATTGTATTTCAATAATCAGGAAAAATAATTCAAATATTTTAAAATTTAAATTACTTTTAAATATTTGATATATTTTAAATAATTTTAACTATTTAACTATTTGAATTTTTAGTTAATATTTAATTAAATTTTAGACTCAACTATTTTTCCAAACTTCAAAAATTATAATTAAAGTATTTTCAAAATTATTTTGAAATTATTTTAAAATAATCCTTTCTAAAATTCAAAATTAACCCATTTTCAAATAAAAATTTTAATTTTAAAATTATATATATTAAATATTTGAATGTTTTGATTGAAGCTTTAAAATTTAAAGCAAATATTAACTTGATTGGATAGATTTGTTGGGAAATGATGATTAATCAATGTGTAATTATTTTTCTAATTGTTTAATGATTAGTCTTCCAATTAATTAAGTTATATCTTAATTTTCATGCATAGAATGCACATGCATCTAGTTTTAAGGCTCTCTTAGGTCTAGGACTTTATTTTGATGTTTTTGTGAGGTCTAAGGGTTAGTTTGACCTTGATTTCAAACCCACAACTTATTGTCAACTTAAGGATAATAATTAATTACATATTTTAGAGAATTTAAATTAATTTTAGAAAATAAATTATATCTCTATGAGATATGAAACTTGAACCATTCAAACATAGTGACATCTTAAACCTTAGAAAAATATCCCACTGATTATCAACATCATAAAACTAATTATTTAATTAATTTAAAATCAAAATATTAATTAAGCTTCATAATTTTTAAAACTACCAATAAACTCAGTTTAAATGTAAAAATTACAAATAATACATCAAATTGACCAAAAGTTAACCCTTAATCAATGAAAATTAAAAGCTCCCTGAGTTAACATCAATTTTAATATTAATTTAATTTTAAGTAAAAAATAATATTTAATTAATTTAATTAACTAAAAATAATTAAGAAATCTAAAAAATTCATAAAATACTTTAGAATGCCTCCTTAGTTCATTTCTAACATTTGAAGTTGATTCCAAGAAGTTTATAGTTCATTTTGATTCAAATCATAAAAACCCTTCTAATTAACTAATTTTAAAAATTTGAATAAATACTCAAACTTTGAAAAATTAAAATTAATTCTAAAAAACTCCAAATTGAATAAACTTAAATGCATTAGACCCTATTTAAGGTCTAATATTTATAAAAAAATATCAAACCATTAGAAATAAATAAAAATAAAAAAGTGAACAAATTGGTCAATTGTAGTTCAATAAACGAGTTAAAACTTCAAAATTTCATAACTAAATGTAGAAAACTCTAAATCTAGCAAATTTTGAAATTACTCATTTTAGGGACTAATATTTAAACAAATATCAACTTTCCATAAATCAACCATAACAAAATGTTTAAATTTTGACCCCTTTAATTATTGTATTTAAATAATTCAAATAATTTCAAAAATACAATATTTAATTTAAAATTTAAAAAAACATTAATTGAGCATTGAAACCAGCAACCAATAATTCTAATTAAAATTTTTAGCCTTAAACCATTAATCAATCAAATTACTTAACTATATCGGTTATCACTTCATAACTTAGGCCTACGATGCTATCAACTTAGCCCCAAGGAAGTTGAAATAAATTTTAAGTCCCTAGTGAGCAACAAAGGTGATAGTCATCTCAGATTTAAAATATATCTTAAAATAAATTTTAAATCATTAATATTTAAACTTTAATTAAACTTTCCCTTAAGTGTTTCAACCAACCATAACATCAAGGAACTTTAATGAACTATCAGTACATGTTGGTGGTGGGTTTTTTCAGCTTTCACTATATGTTGGTTGTTAGATATAATTTTTTGATGTGATTATTTATTTAAATTCTATGCAATTTTTGTATTAATGTGATGGGCATTAGATTAGCCTTGGGTTAGGAACAATTTAAATACTAACATAATTTTATGCAGGTGGTCATTCTCGTGTAGGGATATTAAAAATAAAGGGAGCAAAATAAGTTAAACTTTCAATTAACAAATTTTGTGCAGGTGCTAAGTATGTTAAGACCCCCTTTATATTAAAAGGAGCATGGCCAAGTTTAGCTGTGATTTGAGTAATTTTAAATATTTTGATATATATATATATATATATATATATATATATATATATATATATATATATATATATATAACCTCTTGAAATGTTAAATTTGAGTATAACTGCTTAGGATAACCCTACATGTTGTATTTGAGTCTAGATTTTCTTTTCAAGTTTCAAATGCAATTTGATTTCAATTGAGTTGTAATGTTAAAGTGATTTGAGATGGGTTAGAAATCTAGTTTGGAATTCCAAGAGGAAAGAACATCCCCCTTGGGGAGAGTACTTATCCATTTGGAGATTCAAATTTGGATAGTTTTAAAATATCCAAAGGGAAAAGATAACACCCCTTTCAGGGAGGACTTTCTTTTCATTTGGATATCCAAACTCGATGAATCCAAGGAGCTCACAAAAGGATAAAGAATTGAAGATAAAAAAGAATCCCATTATGAAAGTCTTTTCTATTTTAGGAGTAGAATCTGAGCTGTTGTTAGTGGTACCCAGCCACTTTACTTTCTCTGCAGACCCTGGGATGTAATATTAAGTGAAACTTACCATATGGACTGTTGAATTTATTTAATTAATTCAATTTGACTGATTTACATTGATTGCACAATAGAAATGTCATGTTTTTTCAGCTTTGTTTCTTGCATGTTATTTTTTGTTTTAGCTTGGAACAAACAAAAGCTCGTGAGGGCATGATTTAATGTTTTTCTACTTTAACCAAATTAAAATTTTTAATGTAACATAGAAACTCTAACAAATTTAAGAAGTAAGCTCAGGTTCACTAAGGGTTTTTCATGCAATCATATTATACTTTTTCTTCCTTATTAAGCGCTTCTCTACCTACGGGTTCTAGCAGGCCACCTGATATATTAGGGTGCAGTCCTATCAAGGGGAACTTGTGTAATCTCTAGGTTAAATATTTTTAAGCCTTTTAAAAACTACTTCATATTTAATTTAAGCATTCATTGAGTCAACTAGCATGTAACACATTAGATGCAAATTTAAATATGTCTAAAATTTAATTTCATTTTTTATTTCAAAATATTAAATTACCTTACATATATTAAGGGGCCAATTATGATATGTTCTAGATGTCAGCCTTGATTGTCAAACTTAACTAAACAACATCCCTACCACTCTTGCATAAAAGGCCAAACTTATTAATTTCAAAGAACCTAGTTGGTTAGCTGGCTCCCCAATCTAAGGCGGGATAAGTCCAAATTTACACTACATTAGCTAACTTAAGGCTACTGATTTTTAGTGCCAATTTTGATTTAGGTTATGAGGCCAGTTCAGTTTATAAGACCTCAACATTCTAGGAATATAATCTTGATCTTCTAATAAAATTGACAAATCAAATTAAATCTCTTTTAATCCAAAATTTAAACCTAATATATATGATAAGCTAGGCTACTGCTGAAATGTTTTAGAATCCCAAAGCACCTCCTACCATTCATCCCTTGGCCTCTAGAAACAAGTGTTCTAATTTGATCCACTCCTACTTGAATTCAAACCTCACTCCTTGAAAATTCCAAATAAAATTTCTACCATTATTTTAATTAAGAGTATTCATAGAAGACTTTGATTTTCCTACGATGTAATTAACTATGAGAGCTTGCACTTATAGGAGATTTAGAACTCAAATCAATTTTCAAAATCAAGATTTCAAAATTTAATTAATTATCTTTGGGAAATTTAAATGTAATGATCATTATCATCATATTCAAATGATTGATTGTAAATGATATTTTTTTTCTTTGGGAAGATATATAGTTCTATTATCATGACTTTTATTATGAAATTAATGATCCATTCTCCAGATTATCATAATCAAACACTAGATCAAATATCATTTTGATCCTTCGGGGTTAAATATGATTCTTCCCTGAATTTGGCTATGATAATCATGATGAACTTGCATTTTTCTAATCTAGATCCATTAGGAAATGATTTTTTTACCTCCAAAGGAAAAATATCATTCATAATGATGTGTTTAATTTTAAAACTAAAATTTTAGAAATTAAATTCTCCCAAAGAAAATTAATCTTTTCAAAACTCAACCTTTTTCAAATAATATTAGGATAGCCATCTATTGGCTAACCAAGCCCTCTTTGCTACTTATTGAGAATCTTGAGGAACTAGAGGATTGTCCCTCGAATGTAATGGTTTGTGTGCCAAATCCATAAGCTCTCCCCTTCAACATTCCACTTATCACCGGCGACTATATGCGATAGTTAAAATAATCTGCTAATCTAATAGAGGATCTCACAAACTCTAACTTGGCTCTCTTAAAGCTATGTAAATTCCTCCTACAAAATATAACATAAGATTAATCATTGTATTGGTATCACTTACATAGTTTTATCAATATTACAAACTTAAAAACTCATAAAGGCCCCCCCCGTCTTACTCGTCCACCCACAATTGGTCCTATTAGTGCTAGTGGGTGTGAGGGTGTAACTCAATAAAAGTGGTTCTATACACAAAATCTTTTTTTATAATATACTTAGCTTAGTATTTATAACTAAATAAAATTTTTATATTTGAGTTGATATGAGTTATAAGTTAAAATGCTTAGAAATCATCGCATGTGCTCAGTGTGTGGAATTGAACCTCTAGGTGGAAGGGTGCTACTTATGCCCCCAATGTTAAGCTCTATTTTTCCTATTATGACCCCTCCTCCTAACGTAATTTAGGCTGCCCCAAGCTCTAATCAGGTCATCCCACACACTCTCACCAGTATATAAGAATCTCTTACCTGACTTTCTAATGTATATAAACATATCTCCTAGGCGAATTAATCCACACTTCTTCATTTTTTTTTTATAATTTTTTACATTATATTGTGGCAACCAGTAGAAATCTCTCTACAAATCAAAAGTATAACATATAATAATTTTTGTTAGACTAATTAAAATGCAAATATTTTATTGTTATTGTTCATAATTAATCTCAAACTCCTAAATTACATGTCACAAACTTCCTAAGGGATTTTCTTCCATGAAATATATGGAGCATCAAATCTGGTCTATATGATATCTCATATTTTGTGTGTAGGTAGTTTTAAAGAATTAAACTTACATAAAATATTGGGTTTAAAAAATTACGTATTAAAATATCTAAGTAATCTAAATTATGCCTTATGTATATGCCACATGTAGGCTTTTTGAACATACGCTCATCTATCATCAGTGCTGATGTTATATGATGGAAGGTCCATCTCTATAGGGCTTAGGGAGTGGTGGGTAGTAGAATGGCTAGGTGTATGAAAAATATGGATAGGTGGATGGGCCTCCCTTAAACGATGATGAGGGGTAGTAATAGTAGAACGAAGTACTGTGTATAGGGTATGGTGAATCGAAGCACAGATCTTGGGAATGAAACTATGGACTCCCTACTGGATATGTAGGCAATGTTAAACTTTATTAAGTCTAAGTAGTAGGCTATAAAAAAGAGATCCCCTCCATAGCTCTGGCTGTACTGGATGTCCCACAATTAAACTTTTTGAACCTACCAAAAATATTCATGATCGACCACTGAGGGAGCTCATCACTAGAAGCCATATATAAAATTATAAATAAATATTTAATAAAAACTAAAAACCAAATACAAAAAATTAAATTATTAAAATAGTTAACTAACTGCTACAATACTATAAAACATATGCATTTAATATAAAATGCAAAAAAATTAACTAGGAAATTTGTGTAACAAAGTATGTATAGAAGAAGAGTTGTATGAAACTCTATATATTTATCTTTTAATTACAAATCAATACTTGGTTCCCTTCTATCCGACGAGTCCACATCCTCACCTATAACATCTTCCTCACTATTTTCCTCAACATCAAAGTTGATCTCATCTAATTATAACTACTCTCATTAGAAATAATTTTATCATCAATATTGATAGCAAACTCTTTAAAGTTTGACATACATTCTTCTTGATGTGTTATTAGTATTAATGATGTATTATTAATAACCCCCTTAGGTTTTGTCTTTATGGCTAAAAGCCAATCTTGTTTATTTCAACCTCTACTTATATAGCTAACAAAATAGACTTGGCTTGTCTATTAGCAATGAAAAATAGGTCATACTTTGCTTATCTCCTACCTTAATTCACTTCTATAATATCATATAGTGGATGTACTATTATACCTCTCTTCTGTACTGGATCAAACTAATCATAATAAAAGAGATATATGTTATTCCCTTCACCCATATATTATAACTATAAGACTTCCTATAAGACCCCATAGTATTCGCAATTATCTTCGTATGGTTGTTCCCTCTAGTAAAGACACCATAGTTTTTTGTCTTCCAACATTCACACCAATATTTGGTATAAAATCTGTAATCATTGAAAATAAAATTTGTCTAGTATTTCACTAGTTTTATTGGTCCCCAAACTAGATCCACTAATCATTAGTCTTGCACATCACTAGCTTGAGTGTGGACTTGATTTGTGCAAAAAAGTTTAGCTACATTATTATAATGTTTATGAGGTTAAATCATTCCAACATATGATTACAAATGGATTATTTAAATACGTACTAGTATTTTGAACCAATTTAAAAAGTCAGCTTCAATTCTCTTTTCAACTTCTATTGGTAATGACGTACTCAAATTATTTATAAACATCCCACAAATTATGTGAATCTTCAGTCAATATATCACAAAATGTATGGAATATTAACTTATACTTAATCGATATATAACTCAACTTCTGCATAATTAAGCAATGTTTATAGCGTAGAAGCTCTCATCTCTCCATCAATCAAATAGTGTATGGTACAAGCACCTAATGGCTCACCACATTCATTATATATAGTTAAAGATTTGTAAAATCTTGATTATTAATATTTTGAGGTACAATTAACCTTATTTACTATAATTTTGGGTCAAAGTAGTATGAGTGAAATTGAGTTGTCTTATGCATTAGATATGCTTCACATATTGATCCTTCGGAATGTGCTTTATTCTTAATAATCTTTTTAAGTTTATTTAGATACATGTAAGATGTATGCTTATAAGTTATGATTTGATAATATTTTAGAGATGTTATGTGAGAATGAAGGCTACCTTTAAAATGGATACATCCACCAATACTGAATCTATCCACCAACCCTGGCCTCATATGACAAATGCACATATAGATGCTCCATGGAGTAAAAAATACTCAGATAAAATATATTCTCTTATATATAAGAATAATGGGTTATAATGCTCAATAAAGAGAAAAGCCTATTTATTTAATTTAGATGATCTAACATAAGTCTTTTAAAAATACTTAGCTCGACTAAGGGATTAAAATTAAATCTGGCAAATAACTGAAGGTGGTAGGAAGAGGACATTCCATGAAGATGTGATAGTCATATCTTTTTAATCCCAATAATCTCCTCAATTTCATGTCAACACATCTACTAGGTGGAACAAATCCATCAAGTAGCTTTAGACTTTGCCCCTTTCACAAACTAATCGTATGTACTCTAAACTAAAGGTGTAGGGGGATTTTCATCTTATAAGTTTTCTATTTCCATCATCTCTCATCTCTAAATTTTTTCTCCTACAAATATCCTTCAAGTCTATCCTCACTTTTTTATTATCTTTAAATTTTCCCTTGATATCCATCATTATTTTGAATACATTGTCAAAAATATTTTTCTTGATAAGCATTACATCTAAGTTATGTCTGATCAGGTTTGTTCTTCAAGACGACAATATTAAAAAAATATATATTTTTGGTCCAATTATATGATTAAGTCCATCTCCAAACACTCAGTAACTAGCTAATGTTGGAGAGTTAATGATCTTGGGTATTAAGTTCACTATTTCAAATATTTGCTCACTAGATAATCTTTGTGGAGGTTGTGTTATTCATATTATATTTTTAGTAAAAGCATCCTTATTTTACCTATATAGATGATTGGTAGATATGAACATACAGTGATAAGTGAACCAAGTGTTCTTGACTCTATGCTTTAAAGTGAACGATTTATTAAATTTAGTGCAATATGAGCAAGCTAACTAACCTACTCCAACCTAAAAGTATATTCTATGTTGGGAAATTAACAATTGTCCAAAGTAACGCTACCATCATTAAAAAATTTTATTTGGTGAAAATATTATATGTACTCACTCTTTGTTCCACAATAAGTTAAGGTCATCGATTAAAAGATGCAAAAAAACATCTATCTTTGCTTTTGGATTATGTGGGCTTGGAATGATAAGTATAAGAAACATGTAAGGTGTTGCCATACATAATTTTGAAGGAAGATTATAAGAGGTGAGTATCACGGGCCAACATGAATAAAGTAAAACATATTGGCTAAATAGAGTAAAATCATATGTGCATAGATCTAATCTTATATTTCTTGGTTCTACAACAAAAGTAGGATGTGCACGATCAAAGTGCTTACAGGCCACAGCTTCTAACTGATGAGTTAAAATACCTATTTGTGAGATTTTATTATGTCATCTCATGTGTGCAGTGAAGTTCATATATTCAAATAAATGTTACAATTTTGGAATAATAGGTAAATAAATCAATCAACTTACTAACACATCCTTCTATTTTTTATTTTTTTTCATATTTTATTTTAAAATTTGGCATGTTTTAATAGTGACATGTGATCTACAATAAATTATCCCTTAGTAGATTATGCTTATGTTAACATAACAATATATTTTTATAGCAGTCAAACCAAGTTTGGAAACTAATGTTTTAGTTTTGTAAAAATTTGTTGAAATTATATTATCTCAAGGTTTGTCATCTTAAGCAGACTAATGAATTAATTAAAACATTCTCAGGAGAATATATTCTATCTTTATGGTCAACCTTTTCATAGTGACTTATAAACTAAGTTTTTGTATTTCCAAATATTTTCTTCCTCAACAATGTTGGAACTTATTGAAGGGTTGCATTGCGAGTCGAAATGCTGCTTGTACTCATATGTGAAGTCCAATACCTATATTATGGCATGAAATATCTATCATATAGAAAAAAAAAATCTCCTATGGTGTGAAGTATGCTTAGTTTGTGTGCATTGAATAAGGAAAACGATACTCCCATTTGATATGAAGGAAGGTAGTTAACAGGCCACCTTAATGAAAAAAATCACACTGTTAATAAATTCATTTGTTAATAGCTTGCATCCAAATAAAATTGATTATGCTTTCAATATCTTTGATTTTGAATATCCATATCATACTTGAGCTGTAAAATCCTAAACATAAACATTGGGTTGCAATTACGATCGAATATCAATAAGATGGAAGAAGGTATACTACTTTATTGTACAATATATATATCAAAAGAAACTCTACAAATATCAATAAAGATGCAACTTTGGATGATTTGAGATATTGTACAACTTTGAGTTTGACAAATGTTAAGCTCTTAGATTTTAACTTACGTCAAGTTAGGCTTACATAATTACTTCATCAATTTGACCTATAAAAATATAAATATGCATTTGATATGGATCATACTACTGTAACGATGGAAATCTTATTAGTCCCAAATAAACCTCTAAGAGAAGAAACCCTTGAGAATATGCATATCTCTCTATTGCATACTTCATTGACACCGCTATCAGCCTTAAGCTCTATGCTAGGGAGACACAAGATCATTGCTATTTTAAGCTTAATATTCTTAGCACAATCTATGCTATTTAACAAATGCTAAATCTTCCTAGATTTTATTTTAGTTAATTCAGACCAAAATATCAAGACTATTAACCATGTTTTAATATAAAATTATAAACTATTGATTGTTTGTAATGTTCTTGTGATAAAATATTCATTTTACCCAAGTTTTAATAAAACTCTTAGATTTTTGAAAATTTATACAATATTAACATTTAATAAGAAAATTGAGTGGAGACTTAGAGAGAAGATTGAGCAGAGGAATGCGATGCAAATGGACAGAGCAAAGTTACAAGGAAATGATCTTAAGCAGAGGAATGTGATGCAAACTGATAGAGGCCAAGGAATCACAACACGAGTGGATGGGGGGACGGAGGGCCATGGTTTTCATCTACTTTGTGTGAGAACTATCTAAGAGAGCTATTTTGCATGAAATGGACGAAGAAGGGTCTAAATAGTGTAAATAGGGCCTTTATCGATGGAACTTCTGACGGAATTGCCAACAAAAATTTATGCAAGATATTATGCCAAAAAACCCCCAGCTGAACCGCCAGTATTCCATTGGTAATTCCGATAAGCAATATTCCACCAAAAATAATAAGATTTCTTGTAGTGGTAAACATAGGCACAATTATCGAACCTCTATAAATCTTATTTGTACTTTTCTTTTTTTAGTTTTGTTTTCTTATAATTTGTTTTCTATATTCATTTTGGTTATATGCACTGCTATAAAAAATTTATTAGAGATAAATTTGAAATAAAAAAAAGTATTTCTATAATAATTCTATTTTTTTCTTATGATTATTTTGACATATAAAAATAAAAAATAAAAAATTTTATTGCTTCCTTAATTTTATCTTAATTTTTTTGTTATTTTTCTTACTATGCTGTTTTAAAAATATAAGAAAATCTTTTGATGGGTTGACTCCTCAACAACCACAATTTTCTTATAATATCCTATACGTCTTTTCCACTGAAGAATATCCTAGAAATATTGCTTTATTTGTCTTTGCATAAAAAAACCCCAAATGTTTTTTTTTTTCCATTGCTCAAAATGAAACATTTTCATCCAAACATATGTTGTGAGAGATATTTGAAGTTTTGCCCTTAAGTAACACATATAGTACTGTCCTATTTAACTTAGCCATTATATTTACCTTATTAAAAACATAACAAGCATTGTTTATTGATTTATCCCCAAATATTTTGGTAAGTTAAACTCTCTAAGCATACCCTATCAGCATCTGCCAATGTCTTATTCTTTCTTTCACCTATACCGTTTTATTGTGGGGTTTTAGGGGATAAAAAGTTATGTTCGATTCCTATTTCTTGACAAAAAAACTTCAAATTTTAATGTACAATGTCTTATATTGAATTCAAATTAAAAAAAGTCCTAAACTCCTTAAATGACTTGCTTTTATTTTTCAAAAATAGCAATCTCCCTTTTTTTATGATAATATATATTTTTGGTTGAGCTCAAAATTTTAAAAGACTTTATAGTAAAGCATTTAATTATTAAACAGGGTTTTCTCCCCCTTACTTTATGCATCCAAAAGTATAATATGAGAGAAAATAAAGGAAATGAAATGAAATACATTTTTTTAATATTTCATTAAGAACAAAAAAACAAAGGTTACAACACAAACTAAAAAGATATAATAGCAACCAACTTTAAATAACAACAACCAAACTTTTCCCTCCCTTTTAACATCACAAAAAGAAAGGAGCAAAAAAAAAAAAAACAAATTAAAAAAAATAAACACACAGTAAAACACACTTAAAATACAAAAGGGTTGTGATTAGGTGGTGGCTAAAAGTAATTGTGGAGGAGGGAAAACTACTCATAAAACCATGTCTAGTTCTCCTTATGATGGCATTGCATTTCCTCTCATTGTTGATTCATCTGCTATATATGATTATCCACTTTAAGTTGTACGAGAGCAAATTGTATGTCCATACATCTTATAGGTATTGGTATGCCTAAGGAGGAGGTTGAGTTGGTGCTTTCCCTTCTTATTCTCCTTTAATGGGGGGCTGCTTCTGCCTCTTACTTTAGATAAGGTGAAATGAGTGGTCATTGAAGTAAGTGGGAAGGTGATATGGTTGTGCTGAATAGATGCAGTTTTATTAGTTTCTAGAATACACACTATAATATATCCTAGTGTTATGTTTTGCTTTTGGTAAGCTCTAAGACTCTTAATGGTGATCAAGTTCTCCATTTCTCATATTATTATATCAGCTACATTAAAATTTTCATATTGGTTATATAAAAATTCATAACTATGAGAAGGTAGGGTGTGATGTTGATCTTATCGCTAGCCTTTTGAATGACATTATATTGAGGGACATGTTGAATAACATGTGCATTCAATATCTTAGTGCCGACTAGATGTTGACAATGATTCAATGGACTATTTCTAAGTGTCATGTTTATATTGGTTTAATTATAATGTAAATCATTATGATGTTAGTGGTTTGACACCTGTGTTGGAAGCATGCATGTGTTCATTTAGATTTTTGTCAGTGATTGAAATATAGTGCCTACAAAAAAATAACTAAATAGTGGTGCTATTAATAGGGATCCTATGATTTGAAAAAATTCCAAGAGCTAAGTATGATAAAGGAAGGTAGAGGAAATAAGGAGTTTATTACTTGATAGTTTAATTGTGCTTGAATGAGTACTTTAGAGTTTGTGATGGATGCTTCCTGATATTTGTAGTAGAATTCTGCATCATCATCAATAATGAATCGCTCATCTCTCTATGGTTGAGAGCTACTAATGATGTGTCATCTAGCTAGCCTACAAATTTGAAGGATTGTTTCACACTAAGAGTATTAAGGCGAAGTGTAGAATGTGTGAATTGAAATGAAGAATGTCACCTTATATATAACCTTTTCATTATTTGTATAATATGATTGTAGATAATCCACTATAAACATAACATACAAAGTATTTTAGAGTTCATAAATATAGCATAACAAACAAATGTATCTTCCACACAATCCTATATTATGGTTTCTATGCAATAAAGAAAAGAAATAATTGAACTATATTCATAGCTACTAGAAGACAACCATGTCGACCAAGAGTGACATGAATAAAATAAACTGTCACTATATAACTAAGGCTTTGTTTGGGATGGCTTTCTTACTGATTCTTAAAGTAGCTTTTTAGTAGTACAATTAAAAATTTTTGTACTAAAAAGCTTCTTTAAGAAGCAATAAGAAAACCATCCCAAACGAGGCCTAAGTCATGATAATTATTTCATTTCAATCATGCAGTCTGTATACATTTCACAATATACTGCTTAGTATCATTATATATATATATATATCTCTTCTAAAGAAGTCAAGTCTATCAAATACTCTTTTTCATAAAAAATTGTAATCCATATGATGACTGGTAAAAAGCTTGCTTTGAAAAAAAGGCCAAGAATTTGAGTTTTTTTTTTGTACTCTACCATAAACCACCTCATTCCTTAATGTAACTTATATAATGTTGAATCACAATTATTTCACAAAAAGCTTATCTCTTAACAAATGAATAAAACATAGAATTTGTCACAAATGAGTAAACTATTCTTCTTCATAACAAATCAATAGAATAAAGAATGATATTTGATAAATCAAAGAATTAAGATTCAACACATACATTAGAACGATAACATTGTCTACAAAATTATGATTCATAACAAATCCATCTATTAAAATAATTTTCATATTTTATATTAATAGTATAAATAATAAATTTTCCTACTCTATTAAAAGACTTTTCAAAATATTTTATGCTTATGCATATCTACAATATTTCGTTCCCTATAGAAACTCATGCACATCAAATTGTAGCTTATTTTATGTTATGATACAGACAAAGTTATAATTATATAATTATTATAGTTCATGCATGTAGTTTGTAAGTAAATGATTTTCTTGACTTTTAATAATGGCAGTGCAATTAAATCATCATACTTGTCAATTCATTATCCTTAACAATAACCCACTTTTGATAAAATAGTCAACTATAGTTTAAGTTCACTTTAGGCTCATTAGTTTTTCCCTTAATGTGCTTCACGAAACATTCAACATGGGCTTTACACCACAAACCATATGTTGTTCTTCTATCACTAATATAATTAATTATTGTTATTTTTCTATTAACACTAATAAATTTGGAGGGGGGGGGGGGGGGGGGGGGGGGGGGGGGGGGGGGTGCAGGGCCATGGGCTTACCATATTCTCCTCTCATGATTTTAACTTGGCATGATAAGTTACTCTAATATAAAAATTGTTATCTTGAGGTAATTCTATAAAGAATTTCATAGAAGGGTTATTCAAGTCTTGTTGGCTCAAAAAAAAATAAAAATAAATAAATAACACGGCATAAATACATGAATCCCTCTTTACAGCCATATGATTCCATTTCTCGTAAGTCAGATTATAATTAATTGAATTTAACCTGAAGATAATATTAGGGTTTAATTAAATATGGGGTCCTTACTTCCCATGAGAACAAGAACTCATAGTTCATTATCCATCTTAACCTATAAGAGAGAACACTCAATTAATGTTGAATATTTTTTAGGTGTTTAATCTCAATTGTGAAAAAAATGGAGGTAAATCTGATTAAGATCCCATGGTTTTGTCATCCCGTGTATATCGCAGTTTCAATCTACCAACACAAACAATAATTGACTGTAGTGTCCAAATAATCTAATTAGCAGCCATGAGTTACCTCCTCTCAGGGATCCCGAGTAGACTGAGATGGTTAAATTTGATTATTTATTTATTTATTTGAGTTTTGGCATTTACATCTATTAGAATACCCATAAATTAATTTAGTTTAGGGTTTATAATTTCAATTAGAAGTTATACATGAGTTTGAATTGAAGCAGATCTTACGTTTTCTTTTGGAAGTAGCCTAGCTGTTTGAATTTTAGTCAAGATTGACTTATGGATTTCATAGAAAGTAGCCCGCAGGTTTAATTTAAAGTGGGGCTTATTGCTCTATTTATGAATTACACAATGTTGGGTCTTACAGCCTAGCTCTATAGCAAGATTACCTAGAGATTTAATTGTCTTGGGTAGGTCTTACGACTTCTCATAGAAAGTTGCCTGAAAAGCGGATCTTATAACTTACCTTTTAGATTAAGATGTCAGTAATTTTAATTTGATTATTTGAGGGTTTGATATCTAATTTTTTTCCAAATAACAGGCTTTACAACTCCTATTAGAAATTACCTAGTTATTTAGGTAAAATGAGTTTTATTGCTTCCCTTTTGAATTAACTCAATAGCGGGTCTTACAACATAATCCTATAAACTAGAATGCCTATTGATTTAAATTAGATTATTTGGGTTTTAGGGGTATTGCAATTTATTTAGCAATTTTTCTAAAATGTTGGGCTTATTACTTTCCTTCAGAAGTTGTCCATTGGCGGGTCTTATAACCTAATCCTATAGACTAGAATGCCCAAAGATTTAATTATTTATTTGTTTGTGTGCACATATATTATTTGTTAGCTTGACACTTAGTTTTTTTGCTATAATATGTCTTTTCTTACTGTTTGACAGTTACTTTTCAATACCAATAGTTCATTTTTTTGTTACACTAGTGACCTAGTAGTTTATTGCAGTATTTTCTATTTTAGCATTTATTTGAATATTACTTTATTTCAATGTTTAATGAGCTTCATTTGTTTGTTGCAAGAGTTCAAATATGAGAGATTTTGGAGAACAACTTGCAGAGTATGTTGTGGAGATTCTTGTACAAGAGAGCTTCTATTTTGTGAGTTGGTGAGCAATTGGTTCTGAGTTGTCTTGAGTTGAGTTTGAGTGGTTGTGTTATTTTGATAGTTGTCTGTTTGGAGAGTTTTAGAGTTTGTAAGGGATTGTGTTGAGAGTTGAGTTTGTTTGTATATGTCTGATTAGTATAAAACAACATTTCTCTTCATGCATTTTTCTTTTATTACTCAACTAATCAATTAACCAAAACAAATTTTCTAGTTAATTATATTAATCTCAATTTTAAAACTTTAGAATTTTTAAAACTCTCAAATTTAAAATATCATTTAAAATGCTCTTATATTTAAAAAACTCTAGTATTTAAAATGCTCTCATATTTCAAAACTCTGGGATTTAAAATTAATCAATTAATTTTGACTCATTAATTAATTTTAATTAACTAGAGGAAAAGAGGTATTATTTTGACAGCCATAAACCTCTAATATTTTAAAGGGAATAGTATTTGAAATGCCACCACAATTCGAAGTCTTTCACTGTATGTTATATATATTGGAATCTCTTAAAGAGAGATCTCATTTGTAGACATTTGAAACACTTCAAGATAGTCTTTTGGGAAAAAAAAATCCAAAAAGGGTTTCATCTATGCTGGATGAGATTTGAGAGAATGATAAGAAGCAGGATAAAAGTAAATGGAATAACATTTTCACCCTTTTTGCTTATAGAAATTTTTGATAGTAGAATGAACTTAATTGCAATGATGATTACAAATATCATTAAATAGCTTGGAGGACAGGCATTTGCGACCTCTCAACTTTCATGTAATAGATAATGTAAAGAATTCTAATGATCATAATAAATTTCAATCAATCAATTATTCTAAGATCGACTGCGTGGGACATTCGAATCAAAATCTTCTTGGCCAGACTTAAATTTGACTATGCGAGGTCTTCAAATATGTGTTTCTATTGCTTTATAATTGATATATTTTTTATACAAAATTTATTAAAAATAATCCTTCTTGAATTGAATAGATGACAATGGAAGTCAGAGCCCGACGACTTGCAATGATCTTTTAATTAGAGGCTAAATGGCTATTTGAATTGATTTTCGCATAGGAGATTTAGGGCCGCTTGATCGAGCAGATCTTACGCAAGTGGAACTCGATTCCTTAGACAGAGACAGAAATGAGGAGTCAGAGGCCTAGGGCTTTGGACAAGATAAGCGGAAGGAGGTCGGAGTCTTAGGCTTCGTTTGGGACGGCTTTTTTATTGCTTTATAAAACGGAGTTTTAGTACAAAAATAAAAAATTTTGTAAAATATATTTTTTGTAAAATAATTATTAAATTTTGAAATAAGAAAAAGAAATTAGAAAAATTGGGTGGCTATCCACCACAAGTCGCTCAGATATGATGGAGCATAAGATCTCATGGACGGCTAACTTATGTTTAAAAAAAAAATCTCTTTCTAATTTAATTTTTTATTAAAATTTTATAATTTATTTAGAGAAGTAATTAGCTGTCCTGCATCGCACTACAGTGCCATTTCTTATGTTTTTAAACCTCCAGCATATTACCGCCGCGGAAGCATCTTAGAGAATTTACCTTTGAAGAAGTTAGGAGAGAGAAGATGAAGCTCAAGGTGTACGCCGATCGATTGTCGCAACCGTCACGGGCGATCATAATCTTCTGCAAGTAAAGCCTTCAAACCCTAATACATTTATTTTTTCGTTAAAACTTCAACAAGCAGTGATGTTTTTATTTTATTTTTTATTTTATCTTTCTTTCTGTTGTTTATTTTCCAGGATAAATGGAATTGATTTTGAGGAGGTGAGCGTAGATCTCGTTAAGGGCGAGCATAAATTACCGGAATACAAAGGTTCTTCCCAAGAAATTATATTTTATGTACAACTGTATTGTATGCATTAAAACTGGCAGAATCAGTAAATAAGAAATTAGATTTCGGCTGTGAAGTTTGTTTTAGAAGTTTTTCCTGCTAAAAAAGGCGGCCACACAGATCTTTATGGTTGTTATTATCATGGAAAGAAGAATTTCGGAGCTGGATGGTTTCAGCCTTTAACAAGTATATGGTGTTTTTGTGAAGGTTCACTGAGGGCCTCCATTTGTTTGGGCGAGACGGAGAAATACAAAAAAAAAAAAAAAATTTGTGAAGATTTTTTCTGCCATGATGAACTCCATTTTTGTACAACTCATGATTTCAGTAAATCGGTGTTCATCTTTCATTCATTTGCGGATTATATTTTTTGAAGTTTCCTTTTGCTGATTCAATTCAAAATGCTTTGTAGAATAAATGCATTTTATCCTTTACTTACATTTTGTAAGCACTTCGCTTTCAAGATGGAGCACACATGAAACAAGTAAATTTTGGTTAACTCATGTAAGTCAATTTTGCAGATATAAATCCCATGGCACAGGTTCCAGCAATAGTTGATGAAAGGCTTAAACTATCTGAAAGGTAATTCCTAGTTTTCTTTGATTGGCTTGTAGACCAACATAATCATGTTCTTGATTTTATTTGGATTTTTCTGTAGAGATATGCCAATTTTAGTCCAAGAACATAGCCAACTAATAACTGTTAAAATGCTTGCCAAAATAAAGTCCAATTTATTCCACAAGTGAGACAAAATATATATACTATTGAATTAGGATAAAATTCAGGTGGGCTATTGGTAACATGCTAAACATGTGACCTTCATTGAACCAGTTATTTTAGGAAAAAATGATTACCTTAGTTTGACTAACAAAAAGATAATTGTGTCTGGTTTCCTAAGGTTAAGGAGGCACTTTATATAGGTAAACATTTTCTTGAATTCCTTCACATTGTTTCATCCTAGCATCTCTTAGTTTATTAGTTGTGGAAGAATTTCCAGAAAAGCTCCTGCCTTAAATTAGGTTCCCTTGATTGAGCCCAATGGCGTTTCTTATCTATTAGTCCACCAAAGATTGAAAGAGAAAGAATAAGAGAGCTTATGAGAGAAAGTTTTAAGTTCAATTCATTCATCAATTGATCCAAATACAAGCCATGAATCCCCTACTCATAAGAATAAGGTTATATAATAAGATGAAATGAACAGTTAAAAACAAATCTAGTCATATCTAAAATTAAATTTAATTAATCCTAATAAATATTTAAATTCAAACCCATCTAGAATTAAATCAAAATTTATCCTAATGAATATTTAAATTTAAATTTAAATTTATCAAAACAAAGGCAAGTCATCCTACTAATGCCTAATTCTAGTGATCACATGCCACCTTTCAATTTCTTCCCTTAGCTGCGACTTGCATTCTGCTTCTCTTGCTTGTAGCTCCTATGAGTTGCTGCTCGCAGCTTTTCAATCTCATGCCTTTTATGCTCATTGTCATTATTCATGGTGCATTGCTGCTCGCACCTTTCCTCTTAAGCTTCATCCCTTTGATACCACCATTGCATTTGGTAAACTTGGGCTTCATCTTGTTTGCTGCCACTTAGGCTTCGTCCCCTTTGCCACTTGGGCTTTAGTTTGTTTTCTCTATCACACCAATTTGTTGCATCCCACTGTTGATCTGTCGGGCTATACCCTTGGCTATTGTTTATGTGCCATTGGTGATGTCAAGGCAGCCATCCTTTACCTTCCTTCATTAACCTCATCTTTCATCCCCTTGTTGCTCATGCTTCCTATTGCTGGGATTGAGACTCCACCATGTGCTTTGCCTTTACCTATTCTTTTCTATCGGCCGTCTTTGAATGATCTTGTGGTTGGTGATGGTCATCCTTCTTCATCTTGCCAGATCTCTTAGGATACTCATGCTTAGCCTCCCAAGCCTTTTCCCACTTTTTCATTTATTAACAATATTAGGATGAATAGTTTATTGCATTCATTCTTGACTTCTAATATCTCCTTATTTTTTTAGTATGGCTCATATTTAATTATACATAAGCTGGCCATTAGCTTAGTTGATAAACCCATTATAAATTTTTTAGAGGTAGATTTTTCTAATTTGAGGGCTCTATTTTCTTGCAACTTGATTGAAAATTTTTCTTTTGATCATCCGAGCTTGGAGATTATTTATACCTTTATAGATGATCTTTGTTTGTTAGGTCAGTACACTCTTCGACTTCTTGGTTGACATCATATGCTTGTCCAATTATTTTTAGAAGCATATTATGTCACGACCCGGCCCGGCTAGCCTGATAAAATCGAGGCGGGAACAGTAGTCGTACGAAAAATACATATAAAACATTAACAGTTCCAATTAAAACTTTAATGTCAAATTACAAACATCATCCATAAATAAAAGAACCACTAAACAACATCAAATAAAAGAGAGATTCATACTGATCATCACACAAGACTACTAAAACTTTCAAACTCATCATCATTACATAAACTCCAAACTCAAACTTATACTCACAAACTATACAGGTACATAACAAAAACTCAAACTGAAATCATAAAAAGGATCCTTTTTTCCTGAGTCCCCTACGACGATACGTGTACGGTCGTCGTGCAGCCATCACTTCTTTCCTGAAAAATATTTCCAAAAGTAGGATGAGCCAACACTCAGCAAGTAGTTCATGTCTTTAAATAAAAATTTACATAAAATTAAATTAAAGCAATGTTTCGTATGAAAACATGAAAGGATCGTCAAACTTGTATAATCTCATATCAGTACATAAAAAGAAATATTTTTCTTAACCTCTTTTCTTAATGTAATACATTTCATTTACCTTTTTTCTTAAACATAAATTTTTCATAATTTGAAGAGAACATATAGAAATCATATTATATATAATATTTTAATAACACCCGTCTCGGATGTGCCCATAATTTGGTATTGATCAGATACCCAGTCAAAATTTTGGCCATTTTCTTTACCATTGGCTCTATGAGCCTCCTTTACCATTGGCTCTACAAGCCTCCTTTACCATTGGCTCTACGAACCTCCTTTATTATTGGGCACTCTGCATCAGCATGCACATTCTTCTAATATACTATCTTTCATTCAAATGTATGGAAAAACAATTATGAAAATCATGTGCAAAGCATAAAACATTTATTCTAAACATAAGAATGAAGCTTCTTAAATTCATGAAATAACAGTCTTGAATATATATATTGCTAAAACTAAAAATTCATAATTCGTTCAATCATTTGCATTGAATATTATAACAAAACGAAACCATAAAATTTTTATAAAAAAACATGAATACCTATATCAAACTAAGTAGGCACGTCGCTTCAACAAAGTTCTTTCACCTTAACGTTCACAACCTAAAATGATTACAAAAGAGACATGTCATTCAACCATTTATTTTTTTCTTAACACTTAATAATTATTTAATTAAATAAACTTTAATTTTCAGATTTAATTAAATCTAAATTTTTGGAAAATTATAAATATTAAATTTCATCAAAACATTGCTCTAAAATTAATTCTCAACATTTATATATAATTATAATTTAAATTTTCGGATTAAAATAATTAAAATAATTCATGAAAATTAAATATTTTCTAAAACCCTAATTTTTCCTCATTTAAGCATTTCTAATTTCCTTAGAAATAACATTTGTAAAGGGAATTCCTTAAAATTCAAAATCTAAAAAAATTCTAATTTTTAAATCTCCAAAAACTCTTCCAAAAATATCATTTCTACCGTTAAAATGTTTTTCTAAACATTACCTAACAATTCCTTAAAGAGATTTTAGAAGAAAAATGTTTTTAGGAAAAACCATAGAAAATTCGATTTCAAATATCTTGAGATTTAGAAAGTTTCGTTTAAAAATAATCATATCGGAACACTCCTTTCGTCGTTCTCTTCGATTTGGACTAAATCTTTCGTCGGAAGATCGCCGCCGGAGAGGAGTCCGTCACCCACCCATCGCCTATGCTGCCGCTCCTTTCGTTTCTCTCGGCCGAACCGTGCAAATGGGGAGGGAGAGGGTTCAGTTTGCTCTATTAGAGAGAATAGAGAAAATGCTAAAAGACCTCTATACCCTCACTTAAGTAAATTTGTCATTTTAAATGGTTAGGGTAAAATGGGTATTACGAAACTTCGTTAAATTTTAATTTCTAAAATAGGCTAAATTATGTATAAGTGTTATATGCCAAAAATAATTAGAATTTTGCAAGGAATTTTCTAAAATTATTTTCGTTAAATTCCGTTAACATTGAAAATCCCACTTAAGTCTCGTCGCGGCGCTTTGAAAATCATGTGACGACCTATTAATGTAGTTTTCGGGTTTTACAATTTCTCAATGATCTTTTCAATCTACATTAGTCAGTTCTCAGTTTCTATAGGTCCGCCACTTGAGATCAGTGGAGGCTTTATATCCTGAAATAGTTTTAGGTTCTTATTCATAGGTCTGCTTCCACTTCCACTGTCACTATCCTGATTTTGAAAAGTCTTAATCATCTGAGTCATCGCTTCCATCATCTGAGCGAATGACTCCATAGTGTTGTTCCTCTGAGGTTTTATTACCTTTGGTAGCTCCCTCCCTTCCTTCATATTAATGCCATCAGTGGCATTTTGCTCAGGATCTATATTTCTGAGATAAAACACATCAATCATAAGACAAAGTAATTATAAATTATACTTTCTATATATTTTAAGACTCAATCAATCATCCTATAGGCTCTTTCATTGATCATTACTAAACCTTTAGAGGAAGACCAAGTAGTCAAGTCTCTTGGAAAGAATTTGTGAATGTATTCAGAGGCTGGTATGTATCTATGACAGCCAGGAGACAGATGCAGGATAAGTTCAACAGATTTATTTTAGGAGATCGATCTCTTTCTTAGTATGAGGCAGAGTTTACGATATTATCTAGGTATGTCCCTCACCTGATTCCCAATGCTGAGGAGAAGTGCCATCGTTTTCTGAATGGGTTGAAGGATGTGATAAGGCAGCCTCTTGTACCTTTTGGAATTGAGGATTATTCCACTTTGGTGAAAAGAGCCAGAATGATTGAGATGGACATGCAAGCAACTCAGAAGAGGAAAGATTTTCAAAAAAGGAAGATGAAGAGCAGATCAAAGCCTTCCCAAATGACTCAGTCTTCTCAGTCAGGGGTTTCTACTTGGAAGAAATCTAGATCCAGTGGCTCTGACAACAGTGCTTCAACTGCTACTTTGTGTAGTAAGTGTGAGGGAATGCATAAGAGAGTACCTTTCAGGCACTAATACTTGTTACTGGTGCCATCAGCCTTGGCACATGGTGAAGTTTTGTCCTCTTTTGGGTCAGCGATCTGCTACAGAGGTGAGGTCAGATAACAATAATTAGAAGACTGCTGGTAGACCCAGAGATGTGGAGTCAACTGCTTCTGTGCCTTCTCAAGGTCAGACTCGTCAGAATGTTCAGCCACGAGTCTATGGACTGCCCCAGCAAGAAGCTAAGGGATCTCTTGATGTGGTTACATGTGCGTAATTTAATTTATTGCAATAAAATTTTTTTGATGAATACTAAATGAATAATGAATGAAAATGAAATGAACAAATAATGAATGATATGTTTTGTGAATGAATTATACAACTTTTCATGTTTAGAGACAATCCTTATGTGTGATAGATCCGTTAGAATTCTGTTTGATACTGGAGCATCACTCTCCTTTGTTTCAGAAGAGTTTGTTCGAGCTGCAAATTTACTTCCTACTGTTATGATTAAGTCTCTGTCAGTCCTAATGCCTAATGGAAATCTTATGGAAGCTAAGCAGAGATGTTAAGTGAGTTTGAGGATTTGTGATAAGGACTTAGAGGCGGATCTGATTGTCTTGTCTCTATTTGAGTTTGATGCAATCTTAGGCATGAATTAGTTATCTTGCCATTTCGTGATTATAGATTGTAACAAAAAGAGGTTATATTTTGTATGCCAGGAGAGGAGAAGTTCAAATTTCAAGGGGATAAATGAGTAACTGCAGTGATTGTATCATTCTGGAAGCCTTTTCAGATGTTAAAGAAAGGTTGTGAAGGCTTCTTGGCCTATGTTAAGGAGAAGAAAAAAGAAAGAGCTAAAGGATATCCCAATTGTTCAGGAATTTCTAGAATTGTTTTCAGATGATTTACCTAGCTTACCTCCAAGTAGAGAAATAGATTTCTCTGTTGAGTTCGTGGCAAGAGCTGAACCTGTTGCTAAGGCTCTTTGCAGAATGACAATTAAATAGTTTAAGGAGTTGAAGGAGCATCTGCAAGAGCTACTTGAGAAGGGTTTCATCAGGCCTAGTACCTCCCCTTGGGGTGCTCCTGTACTGTTTGTGAAGAAGAATGATGGAAGCCTAAGGCTTTGTATAGATTACAGAGAGCTGAACAAATTGACAATGAAGAATAAATATCCTCTTCCAAGGATAGATGATTTATTTGATCAGTTGAAAGGTGCTTCAGTGTTTTCCAAGATTAATCTGATCAAACAAATCAATCTTGGAAAACAATCTTGTAAGGCTTCCATCCTTCTTCTTCACAAATAATACAGGAACACCCCAAGGGGAGGTACTAGGCCTGTTGAAACCCTTCTCAAGTAGCTCTTGCAGTTTCTCTTTCAACTCCTTAAGCTCTTTAATTGCCATTCTATAAGGAGCTTAGCAACAGGTTCAGCTCCTGCTACTAACATAATAGAGAAATCTATTTCTCTACTTGGAGGTAAGATATGTAAATCATCTTAAAACACTTATAAAAATTTCTGAACAATTGGGATGTCCTTTAGCTCTCTTTCTTCTTTCTTCTCCTCCTTAACATAGGCCAAGAAGCCTTCACAATCTTTCTTTAACATTAAAAGCCTTCAAGGATGATACTATCACTGTAGTTATTCATTTATTCCCTTGAAATTTAAACTTCCCCTTTCTTGGCATACAAAACTTAACATCCTTTTTGTTACAATCTATAGTCACGAAATGACAAGATAATCAATTCATGCCTAAGATTGCATCAAACTCAGATAGAGGTAAGACAATCAGTTTGAGGATTTGTGATAGGACTGACAGAGACTTAATCATAACAGTAGGAAGTAAACTTGCAGCTCTAACAAACTCTTCTGAAACAAAGGAGTGTGACGCTCCAGTATCAAAAAGAAATTCTAACGGGTCTATCACACATAAGGATTATCCATAAACATGAAAAGTTACATAATTCATTTACAAAACATATCATTCATTAATTGTTCATTTTATTTTCATTCATTATTCATTTCGTATTCATTAAAAAACAAAATTCATTATAATAAATTAAATTACGCACCTGTAACCACATCAGGAGATTCCTTAGCTTCTTGCTGGGACAGTTTATAGACTCGTGGCTGAACATTCTGACGAGTCTGACCTTGAGAAGGCACAGAAGCAGTAGACTCCACAACTCTGAGTCTACCAGCACTCTTATGAGTATTGTTGCTTGACCTCACCTCTGTAGAAGATCGCTGACCCAAAAGAGGACAAGATTTCGCCATGTGTTCAGATGGCACCAGTAACAAATATTAGTGCCTGAAAGGCACTATCCCTTATGCATTCTCCCACACTTACTGCACAAAGTAACAGTTGAAGCACTGATGTCAGAGCCACTGGATCTGGGTTTCTTCCTAGTAGAAACCCATGACTGAGAAGACTGAGTCATTTGAGAAGTCTTTGACCTGCCCTCCATCTTCCTTTTTTGAAAATCTCTCATTTTCTAAGTTGCTTGCATGTACATCTCGATCCTTTTGACTCTTTCCACCAAAGTGGGATAATCCTCAATTCCAAAAGGTACAAGAGGCTGCCTTATCATATCCTTCAACCCATTCAGAAAGCGGTGACACTTCTCCTCAGCATTGGGAATCAGGTGAGGGGCATACTTAGATAACATCGTAAACACCGTCTCATACTGAGAAATAGATCGATCTCCTTGAATCAATCTGTTGAACTTATCTTGCATCTGTCTCCTGGCTGTCGTAGGTACATACCAACCTCTGAATACATTCACAAATTCTTTCCAGGAGATTTGACTGCTTGGTCTTCCTCCAAAGGTTTAGTAATGATCAATGAAAGAGCCTATAGGATGATTGATTGACTTTTAAAATGTGTTGAAAGTATAATTTATAAATTATTTTGCTTTATGATTGATGTGTTTTATCTCAGAAATATAAATCATGAGTAGAATGCCATTGATGGCATTAATATGAAGGAAGAGAGGGAGCTACCAGAGGTAGCAGAACCTCAGAGGAACAACACTATGGAGTCATTCGCTCAGATGATGAAAGCGATGACTCACATGGTTAAGACTTCCCAAAATCAGGGCAGTGATAGTGGAAGTGGAAGCGGACGTATGGATAAGAACCTGAAACTATTTTAGGATATGAAGTCTCCACTGTATTTAAGTGGCGAACCTATAGAAACTGAGGACTGGCTGATGCGGATTGAGAAGATCCTTGAGAAATTGTAAAATCTGAAAACTACATTAATAGGTCATCGCACGCTTTTCAAAGCGCCACGATGAGACTTAAGTGAGATTTTTAATGTTAACGGAATTTAACGAAAATAATTTTAGAAAATTCCTTGCAAAATTTTGATCGTTTTGGTATATAACATTTATACCTAATTTAGCCTATTTTAGGAATTAAAATTTAACGAAGTTTCATAATACCCATTTTACCCCTAACAATTTAAAATGACAAACTTACTTAAGTGAGGGTATAGAGGTCTTTTAGCATTTTCCATATTCTCCCTAATAGAGCAAACCGAACCCTCTCCCTCTCCATTCGCACGGTTTGCCAAGAGAAACGAAAGGAGCGGTGGCATAGGCGATGGGTGGGCGACGGGCTCCTCTCCGGTGGCAATCTTTCGGTGAAAAATTTAGTCCAAATCGAAGAGGACGACAAAAGGAGTATTCCGATATGATTATTTTTAAATGAAACTTTCTAAATTTCAAGATATTTGAGATCGAATTTTCTAGGATTTTTCCTAAAAACGTTTTTCTTCCAAAATCTCTTTAAGGAATTGTTAGGTATTGTTTAGAAAGTATTTTAACGGTAGAAATGATATTTTTGAAAGAGTTTTTAGAGATTTAAAAATTAGGGTTTTTCGTAGATTTTGAATTTTAAGGAATCCCCTTTACAAATGTTATTCCTAAGGATATTAGAAATGTTTAAATGAGGAAAACTTAGGATTTTAGAAATTTTTTAATTTTCATGAATTATTTTAATCCGAAAATTTAAATTATAATTATAAATATATATTGAGCATTAATTTTATAGCAATATTTTGATGAAATTTAAGATTTTCCAAAAATTTAGATTTAATTAAATTCGAAAATTAAAGTTTATTTAATTAAATAATTATTAAGTATCGTAAGGAATTGTTAAGAAAAAAATGAAGAGTTGAATGACATGCTTCTTTTGTAATCATTTTAGGTTGTGAACGTTTAGGTGAAAGAACTTTTTCGAAGCGACGTGCCGTACTTGGTTTGATGTAGGTATTCGTGTTTTTTTATAAAAATTTTATGGTTTTGTTTTGTTCTAATATTCAATGTAAATGATTGAGCGAATTATGAATTTTTAGTTTTGACAATATGTATATTCAAAACTGTTATTTCATGAATTTAAGAAGCTTCATTCTTATGTTTAGAATAAATGTTTTATGCTTTGCACATGATTTTCACCATTGTTTTTTCAAACATAAGAATGAAAGATAGTATATTAGAAGAATGTGCATGTTGATGCGGAGTGCCCAATGGTAAAGGAGGCTCGTATAGCCAATGGTAAAGGAGGCTTGTAGAGCCAATGGTAAAGGAGGCTCGTAAAACCAATGGTAAAGGAAATGATCAAAATTTTGACTGGATACCTAATCAATACCAAATTATGGATACATCCGAGACGGGTGTTATTAAAACATTATGCATAATATGGTTCCTATATGTTATCTTCAAATTATGAAATATTTATATTTAAAGAAAAAGGTAAATGAAATATATTACATTAAGAAAAGAGATTAAGAAAAATGTTTCTTTTTATGTATTGATACGAGATTATACAAGTTTGACGATCCTTTCATGTTTTCATACGAAACATTGCTTTCTTTTAGTTTTATGTAAATTTTTATTTAAAAACATGAACTACTTGCTGAGCGTTGGCTCATCCTACTTTTGTAAATGTTTTTCAGGAGAGAAGTGATGGCTGCACGACGACCGTACACGTATCATCGTAGGGGACCTTAGGAAGAAAGGTTCCTTTTTATGATTTCAGTTTGAGTCTTTGTTATGTACCTGTGTAGTTTGTGAGTATAAGTTTGATTTTGGATTTTATGTAATTGTGAGAGTTTATTTAATGATGATGAGTTTGAAAGTTTTAGTAGTAATGTGTGATGATCAGTATGAATCTCTCTTTTATTTGATGTTGTTTAGTGATTCTTTTATTTATGGATGATGTTTGTTATTTGACATTAAATTTTAATTGGAACTGTTAATGTTTTATATGTGTTTTTCGTACGACTACTGTTCCCGCCTCGACTTTATCGGGCTAACCGGGCCGGGTCGTGACATATTATTCTAGAATTTTCTCTCGACATTGATATATATCTATGGCCTCTTAATGCCTATGCTAAAGTGTCTCCATATTTTGATACTTTTGAAGAGCACCCTATTACCCTTTTTTGGGTTTTCTTCCTTTATATCTGGACCTATGACATCATCAAATTCATACTATAATATTTGGGTGCATTTTTTGATAAACTAAATTAACTAGATGCTACTATTGCTAGACTCTTTTTGCATGTGGCTCATGTTCTTATTGAGGGATATCTTAACCCCTTTGACTTGGGAGATATAGATTGGCATTTTCAGAAGTAGATATTTTCAGAAAGTGAAATTTGAAGGCTTGCTCTCATATTGCAAGTATTATAAATTTTTTGGATATGACTGTTGTTTTCTTCAAAGGGGTGTCTGGAATTAATAAAATCATCCCTAAGGATCCAAATGTTAGGGTTGCCTCTTATGATCACAATTTCGATGCACATGATATTTGTGTGGTAAATACTTATGCTAAAAAATTGAGCCTACAAATTTATTGGGAGATGATCCCTTTGGTTTGGTACCTATGGGGGGCTTACATGTTCCACATATTTCCTTAGATTCATTAGTGCATTCACTTGCTATTGATGTTTGTTAGATGATAGCATCCCCTCTTCTCATTTATCTCTAGTATCATCAATTTTGGATTTTGAGACTTTTGATACCTGAAGAGCAATACTTCTTTTAGATATGTGTTAGAGGTTCTCTTTATCACAAATCACTATTTCTTCTCCATGTGATATTACGATTGTGCTCACCAATGCTACAATTAATTACTTTAAGGTGGAGGTTGTTAATGATTCCAACTTAGTTTAGTCTCAAGGTTCCATTATAAATTTAGCTTGTTTAGTAGATAAAATGCTATAGTTTGTGTTTTCTAGTTGAGAAACTAATTGAAAAAAGAAAAATCGTTCTTCATCCTCTCATGTGTAGTAGATTTGAAGATAAATGTAAGAATTTCCCTAATAATTTAGACAAATTGGATTTAGTTTGTGTGAAAATGTTGACTAGCTTCTCTCTTAGTTGATAAACATTGCTCTTTATATTTATGTTATCTGGATCCAATGTATTTTATTTTATTTTATTATCATAACGGCCTTATATAATATGTTTATCTATATTTTTCACCCTCGTTATAAAATCGTATTGCTATAAAAAATCCCACTTTAAAAGATAATAAATCCAAAAATCCTAATAAATTGTAATAAATTTTAGGATATTATAAATTAATCTAAATCTTATTTATTGTGCATATCAATTCCCTTGGCCTTTGAAATCTCTTTTTAAGTTCCCAAAAGCCCTCTTCTTGGAAGTATGTTGGTCATGGTAGATGTGGTGGAAGTACTTCTTTATGGTCATCTTTTAAATCTTCAACATGTGTAGATTGAATATATAAAGTAGAATTTGGATGCTTTCTATCCAAATATCTTAATTGATTTGCGCGTCGTCGCCTCAAGATCCATGCCACCGCCTCAGGTGATCCCAATTGATCGAATAAAATTAGTTTTTGAATTTTGATGACATTTCGGATGCAACGAAGAAGTCCGTTCTGTGATCGGACGTTATTTGGACGACGTCAAGCATTAATTTTGGGTGTTGGTTGTCTAACTTGATTGCAAGGGGTATCGACTTAAGCGAATTCGGCGTCCTGATTGCAACGGCACAATCCGTAAGAAAGGATTTCATCTATTCTGAAAACATATTCAATAAATGTAATTACATAGAAGAAATATTTGAAAATTCTTCACACAGGTGGATGTTGACATTCAAAAGCATGTGTTCTAATTGGTTTTTCAAAAATAAATTAGTAATTTAAATATATCATGGATTCATTAAATATCCTTTAGTCCACCACGTTTTAGAAATTGATCAAATCAACTTCAAATAAGATTCCAATGGTCTAAGTTTTTTCAAATTCATTTTAATGATATATTGAATCTTGAGCGAATGCATTAAAATTAAGTCGTTCCTGTATTCATCTATATACCTTTTACATCTGTTCTAAGAAATGGAAAATAAAATGTAACCTAGGTATTTATGAGGACCTCTTAGCTTTTCAATTGAGTTGGATTTTTTGAATTTCCTTGGCTATTTCTAGGGTTTTCATCTTTGATCAAGTCTTTTTATTTTCTGATGGTTGCTTCTTCTTATAGCAAATTATTTAGGATTAGCTATTTTTGTTATCATCAAAATAAAGTTAAACCTTTAGTAGGCCCTTGGGGATAAAATTTAATCTTGATGAGGACTCGAGATTATAATCTTGGCTTTGAAAGCATTACTACAATTTTCTAAAATTAATTTTTGGTCTAACAATGTTGATATTTGTTTGTATAACATAATTACATCAATGTTATTTTCATAAGTCCTATTAACATACTCACATCCATCTTATTTGCACATGTCCTATGCTCATATATTATATTTTCTTTGTTTTGTGAATTTAATAATGAGATTCATTTCTGATGTTTAACCGTAGATTATACTGGTTTCTACCTATGTTCTTTCATCAGTGCTTAACTTTTGCAATTGCCACCACAATACTATATAAGCAAGCTGGTCTCTTTGACCGATTTTGCAACCATCAAGCTAATAGAGAATTAGTGTTTTCTCTGATAGCTTTATTTTTTTGCTTAAGTTTTTTCTCAAGCTTTGCTTAGATTCTCAGACAATGCAAATAAAGTCGAAATGCATGGTAACTTTGACCTAGAGTAGATAGTGGATGGCAATTAGTTGAAGATGACTAGAACAGTTGGAATGAGATGGGCCAGAATTTTTGCTGGTTTAGTGATAATTATATCTATTGCTAAGAACTTATTTTAATTATCTATAGTTAAAACTTAGGGATCAAGATTTGTAACTTATGGGCGTGTTTGCTTGTCTTTTAATGAAAGCCAAGCAAGGATAAGCTAAGTGAATATGACATGTTTGAAGCTTAAACTGGAACATGAGTTAAGCCGTTTGATTGGTTAAAAGGATAAGATCATATGAACTAGTGAAGCTGGTTGATATTTTTTAGAACTTTCATAGACATGGAAAAAGAAGCTTCATGATAAACCCTAAGTGGCAGAGAGATTGTAGAGGAGGCCCATAGCCATTAGGTTATAGGAAGATGGCTACAGGTCCAAAGTGATTGCAAACACACAGAAATTTGCTAACAAGAGATATGAGTGAAGACGTTGTGAATAATTGACCAAAATGTTCGTCTATGATGGCTATAAGGGAGGAGGAACGAGAAGATTGCAAGGGACAAAAGAAGATCATGGGGAGCAAAGGAGATTTAGAGTAAATGAAATGGCAGAAAAGCAAAGAGAGCTTAAGAATGGTAGGTGGTGAGCTTAGCTTATTCTGGCCTAGCCCCCTAAGCGAGGAAAAGCCAAGCTTAGCTTAACCTAGTTTAGAAATGGCTCAAAATTATGTTTGGAAGGAAAGGAAAAAAAAAAAAAACTTTATGCTGATAAATAAGCCTGAATTAAACGACCCCTAAATTAGCCATGGGCTGTAGGGATTATCTTCTACTGACAAGGTATCATGCTGGTGTCCCAGCAAGTTTTGCACCTTAATATTGCAAGTTTATAGTAGTATGTGTCTAGGACACGGAACATGCTCAAAAACGAATTTGGAGGAATTAGCCATGATAAATTTTTATTTCTTTAATAAGCAGTTCTTATTTTAAAAAAAGGAAAAGTCATGAGCATCAATATCCTGCAACTTTTTTTTTCCTTCTGTTACCTTGTTTATTCTTCAGCCTTTTTGGGTGGATTTATAGTCTTTCTTTGACAACATAGATTATTTTCTATTTGGCTTTAGTAACCTCGATCCACATTGACTTTCTCTGAGAAATGTGTTTCACCTCTTGGGAAAAAAATCTACATGGTTGAGCAAAACCGGATTAATGTAAAATTGTGTATAATTAATTATGTTTCTGTTGCATAAATCAAAGGCTTCCTTACATCAAACCCAAATCCACATCAATTTTTACCAGTATGGTTGCTTTTAATGAAATTTTTTCCTGTTTCATTTGCAGCATAGCTTCTTTAATATTTAACTAATTATATGCTTTTATACTCATAGGTTGTTACACTTTTTCATGGATAGATTCCACGAGATTGTTTTGAATCATCATGTAGCTTTTTGATAACTTAAAATAAACATGCTGATACTTTATACATTTTTTATTCATATTAGTTCTTCTATCAACAGATGCTTCTTGTCTTCACTGTTATTATTCAACTCGTTTGTCAAATTTTTTTTGCAGTCATGCAATCCTGAGGTACATTGCTGAGACATCCCCAGGAGTTGCTGACCACTGGTAATTCAAGCTAGTCGTGTCTCTATTTTTTATTTGTTATGTTTTTCCCATGATGAGTTATTAGTTGAAGAACGTATTCTTCTCAGGAACATTAACCAGCTTGCATGTCATAACTAATGTGATGGTTAAGTAAATATTGAATTTCCTTGTACTTGAAATTTATGATGATATTCCCTAGGCGATTGGGTGGCTTAGGAATTCTAGGAACATTGGCAAAACTTCTTTGAGCTTTCAAAATGATTTGGGGTAAATACTACTGTCTTCTTGGAGGTCGTACGTGTATGAATTTTGTAGAATTCTCCAGCAGGAATTTATTTTCTTATTGCTAAAAAGAAATATGTTAAAAATCATCAGTACCTTTGAGATATCTCACTTGTTATTTCATATGAAATCATGTTTAGAGCACTGTGAATTTTTCTCATAGCTCCGACCGATCAAGCTTTTCAAATATTTGCAATTCATAATCATCATGTCAATATTATTTTCTTTATCTTAACTATTTGAGGTTAATTTTATAAATCTTACTTCCATTTGCTCCTATAAAAAAATTAAACTACACAGATTGGAATGTTTTTACTTTGTGATCGAATACTGTATTGAGAATACACAACAACTTGAATGATGGATATTGTATTCTACAAGGGATTCAAAAATAAAAGTAAGGTTTTCAAAATTATAGTTTTCATAATCAAATATAGCAAGGAGAATAACATATTATCTCGAAAGAATGACTTGGTATTCTACAATAATATTTGAAAATGAATACGGAGTTTTAAAAATTTTTCATTTCTATAATTAAATATATCAAAGAGGATAACATATCATTTTGAAAGATGAATATAATATTCTAGCTTATCTACATTTTTAAAGATCTTTTCCCTAAATAAACATAATTTATTTTAATATGGAGTTACAAGTTTTCCATAAATGCAAGCTCTTATTATTAATTACATCTTAAGAAATAAGAATATTCTCGATTATAATAATTGCTAAACTTCAATTGATTTCAAAGTTTAAAATAAGGATTAGAAGTTTGCAATTTTCAAAGTATATTGGTTCAAAATTGAGCAGATCTTTTAGATTCAAATAAAATGACTAGGGAGCACTGGATTCTGAGAAACTCAAAAGTGCTCCAGTTTTTCTTATGATTGGGTTTTGAAATTGAAATTTATTTTTGTTGAAGTTGACATTTTATTAGATAGTTGGGTTTGTATTTCTAGAGGGTGAGAACCTATAATTTATAATCTGCCACATAATCTAAAAATAAGATGAATCCTTGCATGGTAGAGATTATGAAATGCAAAAATAGTGAGGTGGATTTATCTCCTTGAACCTTTTTAGAGATTTAAGAGAACACCCGACAATACTAAACTTACGTCTGTCTTGAGTAGAATGCTGCCTAAACTCTACCTAGTTTTTGAAAAATCATTATTTCAGTTTTTATGAAATGTAGGATGGGTAAGCTATTATTATTTATGTTTTTATGAATTTGGAATTGTCATCTTGAGAAAATTTTAATTAGTCCCATACTTATGAATAGTGCTTATGCAATTAAGGCTAAATATAATTAAAATATTATTTTAAATTTATTTATGATACAATACATGCTAATTGTGCTAATTGACTACACAAATTAGAATTATTTGTATTTTTAAAAAGGTTTGGAAAATATATTTTTCCTTAAAAAAGTAAGCCTCCTTAGAGATAAAACAGAAACCCTAATAGTCTGGAATATAATCAAAATCTGTAATGGTTTCTAACCAAACATCGGTTTACATTCTAAATTATGTATTTTTCTATGTTATTTAGTCCTAAACTTTTATTAGTTTTAATTATAAAATTGAAATTGGATGTACTTCTATTAAATTTTAGAATTGGGGGTTTTGATTTCTCTCTTCACCTCAAATGACCTTAACAACTTGTAAACATTTTACTAAAGATTATTAGCTTTTTTGCATGTCATTTTTCCAGGAGAAAGGGGTTTTTGAGAACTTTAATGAATTTTGAAGATTTGGAATTTAAAAATTTGTTTTCCTTTTTTCATCATAAATGATCGTAACAACTTGTAATTATCAATAGCCTTTCAATTGCAATTATTAGAAGCTGAAGTTACTAGTTTTGCAGAATATTGTATAAGGCTCACTATGATAAATGAGGAACAATCAAACTGATGAGAATTTCATCTGTCCTTTTTCTGATAAAGAAGTAAAGAAAGAAGATGATCACCTTTTGTTTACTGTTACCATTTCTTTGATAAGCACCAGGATGATTTCCTTGACAACGTTTCCATAGAAAACTAACAAATTTTTCTTGCTAAATTTTGTCCGATCATTTTATTTCATTAGACACTGAATGCTGCTTTCTCATAATAAATGCCATGAGAAAAGGTTTTCTTCTAAGCCAATGATAAGTTTTTTTAAACTTATTTTTATGGCTCTCTGCGTTAGTGTAACGCTTTTTTGTGAAGGTATCCAGCTGATCCTTCCAGTAGAGCCAAAGTTAACTCTATTTTGGACTGGCATCATTCAAACCTTCGTCTGGGTTCAAGTATACATGATGCAACCCTTTATCTTACCCATTGGCCATTGTATCAGGTTGTTAACTGTTTTGAATATATAAGTACATATAAATAACTTCACAGATAATGGCATACAATATATTAAGTCTATTTAAATATTGTATAAAGGTCAAAACTAGGATGAGGATTCATGTCATGATTATTCGATAAGTTTTATATTGTCTGTTGACTACCTAATGCAACCCTCCACATTTCTCATACAGGATCTGAGTCTTAGCAACAACAATGCTCAAAGGGAAAATTCTATAAGATGGTGGTGAGATCTGCAATACTTTATAGTGCAGAATATTAAGTTCGGTGTTGCAGAGAACCATAATATTAAGTTCGGTGTTACAGAGATGAGGATACTTAGGTGGACGACTGGCTTTTCTCTTAGAGATAGGTTTCAAAACGAGCATATATGTGAAAAGTTTGTAGTAGCTCTAGTGGAAGATACTATTAGAGAGAGTTTACTTAGATGGTTTGATCTCATAAAACAGCAGCCTTCCAATTATCCGGTTAGTAGAGTGTAGATGTAGTAGGTTTGATTTATGTTAAGAAAAGTAGAGATAAACCTTAAAATATTTGTAGATCAATGTTGTTGTTGTCAAAACTAGAATGAAATTGTTATAGCAGGAGGGGATTGAGCGTAATCAGGAAGGGAGCCAAGGGAAGGGTTCCACTAGCCTTGTGGGGCCCATGAGGGCTATCATGCATTATGGAAGGTAGAGAAATCAAGGGGAGCTGTTTAGGAAGGTTACTTAATTATGTTTATTGTGTTTAGAAAGGTTTTAATTATTTAGGAAGGTTTCTTAAATTATATTTATGTTTTTTAGGAAGGTTCTATTTGTGTTATGGTGTGCTACGGCTATTTAAGAGAGTTTTGTCTAGGGTTAGGGGATGAGATAATTAGTGTTTTTTGTAGTTTTATTTTGGTGAGTTTTTGGCGTCTAGGGTTCGTAGGATAGCTGATCTGCCTCTCAAATAGGTTGATCAATTGTATCTTTCTTTCTTGTTGAAGAGAGCTAATCTTTGGATTCCTGCATTTTACTTATTGCATACTTGCTATTTTTACTTCCAAGATGCATAAATTTGGTATTTATAGCAATATTTTGGGAGAAATGACAGTAAAGAAGATGAATGCATTCAAAGGCGAAGTGGAGCAATTCAAATTCGGGATAGAAGAGAAGTTCTCAGCTATTGAAGAAAGAATTTCAACCATGAAAGGAAGGTTTTAAACCATGGAAAATTGATTTGTAGGGTTGGAAGAGTGATGAGGAAGCTCTTGGAGATGCAATAAAAAACTCAACCGACAATTCCGATGACTAACCCTAACCAAGATTTGATTGGGATTCTCTTGACCAAATCGAAGGGAAAGGAGATCAGAGCGGAGGAGTTCGACTAGGAGAGTTTCTTTCATCAAGAGCCATCTCCCTTTTTTTTAACATCAAGAGCCATCTTCTAGAGCTTCAATAAGGAGTAGATTGGGGTTTTCGGATGAGGGGACAACAAGGAGGTAATTTTTTGTTGGAGGTGGTAGGGTAGCCGACCACTATGAGAAGCATTTCAGACAAGGGAAGTGGGCCCTTCGGAGGAGGGGGTCAAGAATCACTTCCTAGGGCTTTAATAAGGAGCGTAATAGAGTTTTTGGATGGGGGTACAACAGGAAGGTAGTTTTGTGGTGGACGTGGTGGGGTGCCTATGTTGACCCTTATACGATGAACCACACGCAAAAAAGGATGAAAATGGCAAATTAAACAGTGTGTGAGTTGGCGCGACGCATCACTTAAAGGGTCAAACGACCTCCAATTGCAAAACATACGACGTTGTTTCAATCAGGACATCAAATTCTGCTAGGTCGAGCCACCTCGTAGTTGAATCGGATGAGATCGGTCAAATGGGACGACCGACACCCGAAATTAAAGCGCGAGGCTGATCAAACAATGTTGGATCGACGAACAGACTTCGTCATTGTGTTCGGAACGTTGTCAACCTTTAAAAATTATATTTTTATTCAATTTTAAGTATATTCCGATTGGTGGCACGGATCCTGAGGCAACAACACGAATTTCGAGAAAAATCGGCATCGTCGCTACTTAAATGATGTCCGTTTGCAAAATGGATTTCTCCATTAAGATTGGAATGTCACAAATACTCAAGAACAACACTTTCTATGCTCAATTTGAATCTTTCAGATTGGTGATACAAATTTCGAGACGAAGTGCAAATTTTGATTAAAAGATCACTCGGCACTACCCAAATGACGTACGATTGCGAAACGGACTACATAGTTGCAACCATAACATCGATAATACCCTAAATGCACTCTCAATTTGTCCAATTATGATTATCGTCAATATCGACGTGCAAAACGAGGCACTCGACATGCAAAATGGGGCAATCGGCACGCAAATCAAGAAAGTGTCAATCTAGACTATTTTTTGACTTATTAGCACAATTCTATCATTTTGAATTAATATAATAATAATATAATATTATTAATATCATTATTTATTCAAAAAAAATTAAAAAATTTAAAGTCAAAATAAAAATCCCATCGCCATTAATTAAACTGCCTCGTATCAACCGAATCTCTGCTAAATCCCTGATTTTTCGCTGAACCTCCGTCATGTCGCGTAAAGTCTCACAGCTGGCCTCCAACAAATGCCTTAGGTGTCGTTAAAATGAAGAACAGAAAACTTCTCTAGCTCGTTTTGGTTGTCCCTCAACTTCGAGAAATTATTAGGTGCGGAGTGCCAGAAATTATTACGTAGGGAGTGTGGAGCGGGAGAACCGTCCTCAACTTCAGCTTTCACCTGCTCTTCCCAAGCCCGTAACCTCTCTAACTTAGGGGCTGTTTGGTATGCGGATTTAGCGGGATTTGGCGATGGATTTGGGCGAAATCCAGCCAAACGGCCTGAAATGCAAATCCAAATCTCACGGTATTTGAAATCCGCCGTTGACGGAAAAAGAGCTCCTTTTGCGGTAAATCCCGGATTTCGGAAATCCCCATATTCCGCGGATTTAACTTGTTACTCGCGGGAGGGGTCGCGGATTTACCTGATTTATCGCGGGAGAGGAAGAAGACAGAAGCGGCCGAACGTTTCCAGCTGTTTTCTTATCTCTTCACTCGCTATCTTCACAGAACAGCTCACGCATATGCTCTCGCCCATACGCCCCCGTCTCTTCTCTCGCTATTATAAGCCACTGTTCACTTCCATTCATTCGCACATCCAGCACAATTGCAAAATTTTCCTGTAGAAGAAACGAGCGGCGTGAGTCGGGCAAATCGGCAGCAGGTATGATTTTTATCTCATTTCTAGTTTTTTTGTTTGTATATCCGTTTAGGCTCACATAAGTCCGTAATTTTCCTTATTTGCCTGTTCTCTATCTTTCCGCCGTTTCATGATTATCGGCAGTTGTTCGAACAGGCGTATATTGTATGTGTTGTGATATTTCATTTGCTAGAGTGGTGTGATAGTACGACTTTTGTGTTAGTAACATGACACCTGAAGAAGATGTGGATAGTAGTGGAACTTACCCAGAAACAAATTGTAAACAATCATCTTTACTTCATGATCATATTAGTTTTGCACTGGATAAATCGAGTTGGTTGACAACGAATGACAACGAATCCTCGAACATGATTTACCTAGCTTCCACTCGGAACAAAAACAGTAAAATTCACTACTCAAATGGTAATCATGCTCATTAGAAATAGTTGTCATTCGTTGTCTATTAAAATGTATTATTTGAAATTTGTACAGCAAAAATGAAACGGTTTTTGAAAGGCAAAGCGGCTCAACGTTCATCGGCCAATACTCAAGCGGACATCATGGTTGATTTAGATGTGAAGTTGGGGAGTAGTAATAAAAATATTTTGAGGACACCTAGATGGCCAGATCAGCATAATGAAGTCTTCGGAGAGTTGTTGTTCGAGCAGTATTTGGGTGGTCATATTATTGATGGAGGATTGCGTAAGGACAAGTGGAAGGATTTGGTCGGTATATTAAATCGTCGAGTTGAAGGAAATTATACTGAAAGTCTGCTTTGGCCGTGCATTTCAGTAACTGAAATAATTTTTTTTTTGTTAAAGTTTGCTGTAATCGCCTTTTAATTTGTTTTGTTGGAAAAATATGCACAACCATTCCTTGGCCGTGACATTCCCTGTGAAGATTATGTTGAGGCTGCTGTGAAGCAGGCCATGACTATCCACGTCTCCTAGTGACTTCGAGTTCTGCTTCAACTTAATGAAATCTGCTTTGATGAAATATGCATTGATGTACCTCCTTGTGATACAAATTTAGATAGGCAATTCGTCTATGTGGGATCCGGTTGGGAAGGATCAGCTGCTGATATGAGAGTTCTACGATGGGCAATCGAGGAGGGTGATTTTAAAGTTCCAGCTGGTAAATATTTTCTGGTAGATTCTGGGTACGCAAATACAGATAAACTAATTGCACCATTCAGAGGATATCGGTATCACTTGGCTGAATACCGTACAGATGCTACTCGGAGGTACTCTGTTGCACAAGAGCTATATAATCACCGTCATGCCCAACTACGAAATGTAGTTGAGAGGACTTTCGGCATATGGAAAGAAAGGTTCCAAGTTCTGACTCACATGCGTCAATTTCCACTTGCGGTTCAGGCTGATATTGTTCTAGCATGTGCAGTCTTGCATAACTTTATCGGACGTTATCACGGGCATGATATTTACTTCAACACATGTCACAAACTGAAATGCAGCATAACAGTGACTTGGGGGAGGTTCAAGCTATTGATGAAGACCCGAATTTGTATGCAGGTGTTTGGAGAAAGAGTACTGGGTGATGGTTTGAGACATTTAATTGCAACAAATATATGGGAAGCCCGGGTAAGTTTCTCTGGTATTAAGCTTATATTCTTTAGAATATCCATAATTTAAACTTCTAACAAACTACTCCGTTTGTAGGTTGCAAGCCAGCGAAGTCGTTCAGCTGGATAACCTGAAATGTTGAAAACATTGAAGATGGAATCAGCTTTATTTTATTTGCAATCTTCTTTATGTTATTGTTGTATTTCAAATGAATCTTTGTTGTATCTTATTTGAATTTGGATTGTTCTACTTTTTTAATGAAGAAATGAATGTTAAATCTTTTAACCGCCTTAAATCCTGAATTCAATAGCCAAACAGTCACACAGGATTTAACTGGATTTATCATGAATGTTACCAAACAGTTTTCAGGATTTAACCCCTCAGGATTTCGTAAATCCGGGATTTGGAGGATTTACGAAATCCTACTTAAATGAAATCTTGCATTCTACCAAACAGCCCCTTAGAGTTCTCTGCTCCCTAAAATCACAGCTCTAACTCCCCAACTCCTATTGCTTTACTCGAACCTTCTTCCACAAGGCCAAAGCAAGTCTGAATCCCATCCAATCCCTCCATTCGAACTCCACGTGAACTCTTGCTGCCATCCGCCTCTTCAATCTTCTGGCCTGAGCAAGCCAGAAAACTGCTCATTGATCACCTCCACCAACTCCACTCCGAAGGCATCATCCCTGTATTGAAGCTTTGCTATAGCTCAAAGATGAATCCACGAAGCGTGGTCGGCCAAGAAAGAAAGCTTTTTTTTAGGCAGGAGCTGGGGAGTTATGGAGATGGGAATGGAAAGCCTGCAAATTTTGTTGCGAAGGGGCCTGGACGGTCATGGAAGATCATAGACTTGCTGGTGCCTGGAAATACACGGGATATATTACAGAAACCTAAAGAGATAGGGAGACTTGGAATTGTTCAAGGGGTTGGACTTCGTTGTGAGTGAAGCTAGAAGTCATCATATAAGATTAGTACTTTCATTTTGTAATAACTGGGAAGACTATGGTGGGAAAGCTCAGTATGTGAAGTGAGGAAAAGAAGCTGATCTTAATAGCTCATGTTAAGGAAACCTTTACAAGAGTTGAGTATATGGAGCTTTTGGGGATTCTTCAATCACAGATACTTAACATCCCATCTGTTGAAGGTGGTGAGGGTACTCAGAATGAGGTTCCTAAAAGAGTTTCTGACAAAAGTCCATGGCAGACTCTGAACCAGAATAGGAATATATCTACAACCTGCAATGTTCTCAAGAAACAATTTCCCATTCCCATTTCTACCGAAACTGACAAACACGGCATGGATAAGCTCGACAAAGAGGAGATCCGAAACCTCTACAACTGTTACAAGAGGATTAAGTTCTCTGTCTCCCGAAAAGACCCTCGCCTCATGGATAATTTTGAGCAGGCATACCTTTCAATCATCACCACCTCAAGAGGTTGTACAAGCATGCAATGGAATATGTCCGAACTCATTCCACGTGATGCATCAGTTTGTCCAACTGCTTTGGAAGGAGCAACAAAAGTTTCTATCAACATGTATAATTGGAGCTTGGCTATACTAATGAGAGGTGAAGATCTAGATGGTGTTGCATATCAGACTGCCAAGACCTGCATTTTTGGATTGGTTAATATATGTTGTATAGCTTCACATGAAACTCCAACATTATCTATAATCCATGGCATCCGTACTGCTATTTTTAGAAATTTTTTGACCTTCTCCATTTCAAGTTTTGAGGAAAATGAGACATATGGCATTGGAAACATGGAGATTCTAAAGCTTCAAGAATCCATTGATGATTTTTATATTTTGAAGCAAGAAAGGGAAGATGATAGTGAATCTTCATTGAGCAAGTTATTCAAGTGACTAATCCTTTGAAAGCTGATGTGGTAATCCATTCACTCAAAAAGTTTTTGTTCTCATAGCGATGATGTTGGTGAAGGTACTTCCAAGAAAGCAAATAAAGGATCGATCAAGAAGCATAGAAGATATGTTCAAAAAACAAAAAAAAGAGAAAGTAAAAAAAAAAGAGAAAATATTAAAAAAAGAGGGGGATTTTTGTCTTTGCCGTCGTCACCAACCATCGCGTAGGTATAACCTCCTAAACTTCGAAAACTTGTTCTTGGCACTTGCAACACGGCGAACGACCACTTATGCACCATTTTCTCTAGTGTGGTAGGAGGAAATTCGTTGCGATGCTTGCGACGGGGCGGGTAATCACAAAACTCTATTTTTGGCGTTAGCAGCGTACCAGAAAGTAACATGCACGCTTTTCTCTAGCATGGTGGGAAGGGAACCCGGTGCGACGCTTATGGCTAAGCAGGGTTAAATGTAAAATTGCTTATTTCAAACTGGTGCCCGAAGACGCATACACGCCTTTCTCTAGCGTGGTGGGAGAAGAAAATTACGGCCGTGGTGTCCTATGACAGTAATCGTGCACGCTTTTATTTAACGTGGCGGGAGATCTAGACTCCTGAAATTTTTTCTAAACGTGGGAGACGCCGTGAGGCTGTCGAAATTTCGGATTAATGTAAGACTGTATTGGGACCTGGTTTGAACTCAAGAGAACAAGAACTTAGACTCAAATGAACAGTGGACTTACTGACTTAAACCTGAATAAATTTTAAATGATGAATAAAAGGTCAAACCCAAATAAAATAAGATCAGACTGGATCTAAATTTATGTAATTGAACTTGCAAAGATTTTAGAAGACTCTGAACAAGCACTTGAGCTCGGACTATACAATATTAAGTTGGACTTGTACTCGATGAACTCAAGTTTAAATGAAATTGAACTTGGAATCAAACATATACAAGGAATAAAGCTTGAATCATATACGAGAGAACTCAAACTACAAAAACATTTGTACGACCAATAGTGACTCAATGTCAGATGAAATACATTGATCATTGTAAACAAATATTACTAAGATGCAACAAATACAAATGACCATGAACTCTTGTAGGAAGGATCTTGCAACATCTTCGTAACCAAAATCGAGGTACAAGCAGGCACATTACAAGACCTTAATGCATACAAACAAAGAATGTAGTGGACTCTTATAATAGTCTCTACGAGATCAGGTGCATCGTACCTGCAAGAACAACAAATGGTTGCATAATGTATATGTGTGTCCTATATGCGCTATTGAGATCTCCAACACAACAATAATGCCTGTAGATTAAGATGGCAATATTGACGTTTGATAGTGAAAGACCTGTCTCTACAAATAAGAACGATCATCATACCATCTGAGATTGGTGAAAGGTGGATATGAAGCAAACATAATGATCCTCCTACAATTAAGTATGTCCAGGAGATTGTAGTGAACACTCTATGCAAGCAGTAATACTTGATATAGCCGCTTGTGGATAACAATAGTGGGTATATCGTGAGTGCAACGAATCCCTATGGACACAAGTACATACAACACTTACAACAACGGTGATTGAGATGCTGCGAGTACGTTGAGTATGAAGACAACTCGATGTACGGAAAAGGACACCTGACAGAATGGAAGAGATGTTTGAACAAATTCGAATTAAGCTTCATGGTGTTCCAAAGTTTCTTCTTGGTCTTTTACTTAGGAAAAAAATATTTCTAGTATCCACAAACATCGAAAATAATAAGTCTACTACACTAAAGAGCTTGAAAGGAGTTCTTTTCATGGCAGTGGCCACAAAATTCAAGAAGGACCTCCCCAGTGAATGAGAAAAGGGAGTTTACATCAGAATATTGAGCTACGTCGTTGCAACCAGGTGATAAAGCTATGTTTTACCTGTATCCCAAAAGCAAGAGATTCGTTAGTGCACTATGATTCAGTTGCAGAAAGCAATAAATAGTGCACGACGGTCTACCTGTACAAAACAGTAAATAACTCGATCCAAAAGTTGCTACAACATGCCACTAGATCTGCAACATCCATGCAAGCGGACAGATGACGTTTACAAATATTTTAAAACACCCCTGCAAATGCACCGTAGTTTGTATACACATAGGTACACAAAGGGGTAATTATAATAAACCCGCATGGGTATCGACGAGCATGTTATTGATGACCTCTAAAGATGTTACACGGGTGAACACATTTAAACTCAATCCTCCTAAGCTGATAAAAAGGAGTCGACAGAGTTTAATTATAAAATGCCCCTAAACACTTGCCTAGGCCTCAACGAGCATGTTATTGGTACACACGTGATGTCTAGGAAAGCTGCGCGGGTCGCTAAAGCTGAACCTGATCCTTCTAAGCAGGTAAATTAGAGTAGATAGGGTTCGAACCATCAAATAAATATACAGTTGTGGCGATCGATATATTTATTTTAATACATTCATATTAGGCCTTCAAGGCTCATAATCAAGATAATTTACTAATAAAGGCATAAAATCTATGCAACCCGATCCTCTGTCGATAACTTGACAGAGTCGACAAGGTTCATCTACATAATGCAAATATTTTTGAATAGAAATGACCCCAAATACCCCGATTATGACCACGTTGAATGAAAATCACAATCGGAAGGGTTAACTCAAACCATTTGTAATGCCACCTAACTTTCACAAAATTTAAATTCCCACGAAAATATAAGTGATCTTAAAGTCACCCCGATGATGGCCATGTTGAATGTTTATCTCAATCGGAGGGGTTTATAAATATTTTCAAATGACTTCCAAGTTCCATTAAAGTACTTAAAAAAATTAAAAAATTCAAAAAATTCCAAATATTTAAAATTGAAATTCAACCATCAAACCATTTAAAGAAAAATCCATTCATCCTCCGTAATAGTTTGCCAGGGTGGACAAATTAAAATTTATTTAAGCTCACATAGAACTAATGCATAGTCGAAAATATCATTAAGATTTTTTCTTAAACAATCTGTTAGACCGGTCTAGTGGACCGGTCGGAAACACTTGGATTCGCAAGTGTTTCTATCCCAAACCCGTAAAATTACAGCAGCCAACTGCTGTCCACAGCAGCAAAACAGTAGGAATTCGATGAAAACGCAGCAGGAAATAGGGAAAAATAGGAGAAAAACACAAGATATTATTTGTATTTCAATAGAAATCAAAGAAAATAGAGAAGATACAATTGATCCTTAATTCGAGAGGAGGATCGATCTCTCCCAAATCTCTAGACGCTGCTAGAGCCCAAAGAAAACCTAAATCTAAGAGATCTCAATTTCAGCCAAATTCAAGATGCTCAAACCCTAGGAAAATATACTATTTAATACATACCATTCAAAAAGAATTCCCTAAATAGTCTCTACAATCAATTTCCCTCCTAAACTCCATTAAAAAACCTTCCAAAAAGGGCTCCCGTGGATCATGTGTGCGTGCGGCTTCCGCCCAGGCGAAACTGCGCCTGTTTCACGACTCGGTCGGTCCCGTGCGGACCGATCCACTGGACCGGTCTAACACAATCCCCTTCCAATAAGAACGTGGTACGTGTCCTCTGATCGGAGGTTTTGCCGCCAAATGACACCGCAGGATAAACGATTATGACCCGAGACCCTTTGAATCGAGTGATTTTGCCAACAAATGGCACCACGAAATATCAGTTATGGTCAGAGCGGCATCAAATTCTTGAGATATGAATGAATAAGATATAATCGATAGGGCATACAGCCTTCTGTTAGCTAAGGTGGATTCAAATTCATCTACAAGGTACCCTTGGACGAAGCAACTCATGGCTGTCGATAAGGATCCTTCTGTCAGGTTGGGTCGACTACCTCTGACTAAGTAAACTAGGGACTATGCTGACCAGGGACGACGGAACCATGAGATCTTGATCGGGTTCATCATACGTTCCCCCACCATCCGCTTTTAGTGCAAGATGGTGAAATTTCCATTTTAAATGTCAAACATTTCAAATCTCCAAATCTTCTAATTCTCCAAATTCTCCAATTCTCTAACCATTCCAAATACCCATGCTGTTACTATATGCATGATACTACATATCTATGGATACAAGGTATCTGATTGATGGTTAGCCTTAATTGAAAATTCTCTCTCGTTATCGGGAGGGGTATTTAATTATAGGGGCTTACGCCTATAGGAAATCAGAACTCATATCATAAAGTACTCGCAAAATAAGGGCGAAATCTCTTGGTAGTGTCTTATCTACAAACTCATGTCTTCCAAAATTTACCTCGGAACGTAATCCGTTAAAACTCCGCTGAAATATAAAGCAAAAAATTGGGCGGAGGCCAGGGACGAATTTTCGGAGCCCACAGCCGACCACTATGGGAGGTCTTTTGGGCAATGGGAGAGGATGATCGGAGAAGGGGGGGATTAGTCGAGCCATGGGGATCAGATCATGTGAGGCGGGTGGAAGAAAGGTGGGATTCTTACCCTTGATACACTGGGGGAAATATGGAGGAATCACGACAACTACTACATTGGAGGAGAAAGAATCTATTGGAGCGATGTCAATGCTTGGGTGAGGAAGTTGAAGATGCTGATATTCAAAGGGCAGGATGCCCATGGGTGGTTATACCGGGTGGATAGATATTTCCCGGTGAATGGATTGAGAGAGGAGTAGAAGCTAACAACCGTAGGGTTATGTTTGGAAGGGAAAGCTCTTGCTTGGTTCCAATGGAGTGAGGCTAGATATCTGATCAATTCATGGGAGGAGTTTATGTATTGCTTGTTGGAACGTTTCTGAGCTATTTAAGAAGGAGATCTACACGAGCAATTCCTTGTCTTGACTCAGGAGGGGACTGACATGGAGTACAGGGAGAGATTTGACTTGCTATTGGGGTGGTATTATGTACCGCTCTGCCAGAAACTTGTAATATTTGGTTTGAGAATCCTTAACCAAAATTGAGGGAGAATTCCTTTAGACCAAGTGATTCACATATTTTAATAGATACAGGCAAGAAGGATATTCCGAAAGTCTATCAACTTTTTTCTAAGCTTTTGTATTCATCTTATTGTTTAGCATTTTCTAGACTCATAAAACTTATGATTCTTTAGCCTGCACGTTGATGTATCTCTATTTCTAATTGATATACTTTTGCTTGCCATTGATGACTACATGGGAAGCAGTTACCTTTGTTATGAACACTGTACTAGCACCAATATTTGGACGAACATTGAATCCTCAAGCTTCAACGGAAGCTGAGAAACTTCTGTCATCTTCTTTTTCAAATATTGAATTCATGTGGCTCAGTGGAGATGCAAATTTCTTATTGGGAAATCCTCATCCATCCATTGCTGATCTTAGCCTTGTCTGTGAAATTATGCAATCTGAGGTACAAATATCGATTCAATCTTAGCTATTTTCTTGAAAAAGTTTTCTAATGATAGTTGTTTGGCATTTTTTTTGTTAATATTCGCTTCTAGTGGTAGTTAATCAATACAAATTTGTGCTATGCTTGGCAGCTAGATTTTTGTTGTCATATGTTTGGGAGCCTCATGTATACTCATGTTTGTGTTTAACTCATTTTTTGAATGAGTGAATTTTTTTTTTAATCTTATGCTCGTTTAGAGAGATGACCTGCAATGCTTCATAGTGCCGAATGTTGGCCATTAAAAGAGAAGCATAATACTAAGTTACGTGTTGCAGAGATGAGGATGCTCAGGTGGATGAGTGGATTTACCTTTAAAGAAATGATACGAAATGAGCATATACATGAAAAGGTTGGAGTAGCGCCAGTGGAAGATAATATTCAAAAGAGTCACCTTAGATGGTTTGGTCACATAAAATGGTGGCCTTCCGATGACCTAGTTAGGAAAGTTGAGGTATTAGATTTGACTTATGTTAAGAAAGGTAGAGGTAGATTTAAAAAGACTTGATTAGAAAATATTAGAAATAATCTTTCTTTATTAAATTTAAACAAAAATTTGACTTTTATAGGGCACAATGTAGAAAAAAGATTCATGTAGCTAACCCCATGTGGTGGGACAAAGGCTTGATGTTGTTGTTGTTGTAGTATGTTATGCTCGTATACTTAAATGAACACATATATGAACAAATAAGTCAAACTTCCAAACTTTCCTGAGAACTCTGCTCCATTTCTTAAAGCCAGCCAATACTAGCATCTTTTTCTTTTCTAGTCTGGTGATCTTACTTTATGCATCCTATATACGTGGCCGTTCTATCTAGTTTTTCCTTTTGTGAAATGCGAACAGACCATCATTTGCCCAGTGTGTAAAATGTTTTGGCACGCTAGCTTTATCATCACTTAGAAAACTTGGCCGTCATTGGATTCACTTCATTTGTGTTTTTTGTTTCCAGTTTTCAAAAACAGGCTTAAGAAAAAAAATTTTGGCAACCATGTTATCATTTCTCGTCTTTGGAAATAAAATAGACCGTTTTTTCAAATTATGAAAACACATGTTTTGAAAGCATTCGTAAGGTTGTTTTGATTAGTTAGACTAATTTAGGGTGATTTGAAAAGAATTTATCTAATTAAAGATTATTTATTATAATAAAGAAATTTAAGTTTTATTGGCGTTTAGTTTTGATAATCAGACATAAAATAATTAACTAATACATTAAGATATTTTATCATTAATTATGTACGCTAATATTATGGCTAATAGAGGTTAATTAGGATTTAATTAAGATAATTAGGATTCAACAAATATCATTAAAATAATAAATCATGAAAATTAAGTATGCGATAATTAATTAATTAATTAATAAGAGAAATTGTTAATTAATGAATTATTTAGGTTAATGAATGTTTATTTATAAATTTAATTACTATTATCAAAATTTTAAATATTTATTATGTTAATTATACTTGGGTTGAGTCATGATTGGCCATGTTAATCAATAATTAGCTATTTTCTTTACATCACTATGGATTAATTAAGGTTTTATTTCTCTAATGAAATTCAGGGTTATATATCACCTGTATGTATTAAGCTTTAAGGTTAAGGAATATTAGTGAGATTAAAATTAAGCTTAATTTATTTAATTAAGATATTTATGACATATAAAACTTAATAAAGTGAACATAATAGAACATTTAGGACCATCTCAATTGGATAACGCAAATCTGATCAAATAGCATATGATGAGAAAATTAGCATATGGTCACTAAATATAATAATACTTAAAAGAATTTTAATTTAAAAGTGTATTTAAATTCAGATAAAGAAAGTGGAAATCATTCCATGTAAAATCTAAAAAATTGTGTGATAATTTAAATTAGTTAAAATATATATATCTATATGAATTAAGGAGTGAGACTTCAAATAACAAAAGCTCCAAATAGAGTAAGATCCGAGAGACGAAATGATGCAACTAGATAACTTTTGAAGTACTAGGGTTGCAAAAACTAAATCATTCAAGTTGGGGGATGGAGAAATCTGAGCAAGGGGTATTTTTTCCTAGGAATCTTCAGTAATTAGGTGAGCATGGCATAATTTTAGAGGAGACTTATGAAAGGATACACTTGCGATCAAAAAGTTGTGGGCTTGGAAAATTTGCGCCCCGGCCTCTTTGTCAGGAGATTTTTAATGATATTCCAGGTCAAATTTTTTAGAAGGTAGATGTGGGCTCCGAAAATTCGGCCCCGGCCTCCGCTCGCTTTTCTTATTCGGCGAGGGAGTTTTAACGAACTAAGTTCCGAGGTAAATTTTGGAAGGCAGATGGGTTTGTAGATAAGACACTACCCAGAGATTTCGCCCTCATTTGCGAGGACTTTATGATATGAGTTCTGGTTTCCTATAGGCGCAAGCCCCTATAGTTAATTACCTCTCCCGATCGCGAGAGAGAACTTTCGATTAAGGCTGGTCGTCAATCAGATACGTATAGAACACGTGTTATCTGGCATATAGTAGCAGCAATGGATTTGAGATTGGAAAGATTGGATATTGGTAAAATTTGGATTTGGAAATTGGGTTTGGATTTAGGAATTTGGGAAATGTTTGAAAAGTTTAATATTTAAAATAGAAATTTCACCATCGTGTACTTAAAACGGATGGTGGGGGAATGGATGATAGACCCGATCAAGATCCCATGGTTCCGTCATCCCGGGCCATCGTGGTCCCTGGTCTACTTAGTCAGAGGAGGTAGTCGACCCAACCTGACAGAAGGATCCTTGTCGGCAGCCATGGGTTGCTTCGTCCAAGGGAACCTTGTAGACCGGGGTTGAATGTTTGTCTAAGGGGATAAATTTAAATCCACATTAGCTAACAGAGGGCTTTGTGCCCTATCGATCATATCCTATTGATTCATATCTCAAGGATTTAACGCCATTAAGGAGCGTATTGGCTCTGGCCATAACCGCTATCTGTGGTGCCATTTGGCGGCAAAACCACTCGGTTCAGAGGGCCCCGGGTCATAACCGTTTACCTGCAGTGCCATTTGGCGGCGAAACTGCCGGTTAGAGGACACGTACCACGTCCTTACTAGCAAGAGATTGTTTGAGAATGGATCCTAGTGATATTTTCGACTAGGCATTTGGCTCTTTGTGAGCTAGAGTTTATTTGAATTTGTCCACCCTGGCAGACTGTTGCGGAGGGTGGATGGGTTTTGCTTTAAGCATTGATGGATATATTTCATTTTTAAACATTATTGTACTTTTGGGATTTCTGGAATTTTCAGTGGAGCTTTGGATTTTTATGAGTATTTTGGGTGGAGCTTTGGAGTATTTGAAATAGACTTTGGATATTTAGGATTTTTGTGGAGTTTTGGATTTTGGGTGGCATTTAAAAATATTTAGGAACCCCTCCGGTTGAGATAACCAATCAATGCGGCCATCATCGGGGTGTTTGGGGTCATTTCTCTTTATGGATTGAACCTTGTCAACTCTGTCGGGCTGTCGACAGAGGATCGAGTTTTGTAGGCTTTATGCCCTTGTTAGTGAATTCATATTGTTGTAGGCCTTGATGGCTTAATATGAATGTTTTAAAGCAAATATGCCGGTTGCCATAACTTTATATTTGCTTAATGGTTCGAACCCTATCGACTTCTATTACCCGTATAGAAGGATTGGTTTCGAACCTGAATTCACTTGTCAACCCGCGCAGCATCCCTAGACATCACGTGTGTACCAATAACACGCTCGCCGGAGCCCATGCGGGTATTTGATTACATTTACCCCTTTTAGTGTGCCTATGCGTATACAAACTATTGTGCACGTGCGGGGGTATTTTGAAAGTATTCGTAGACGCCTTCTGTCTGCTTGTACGAATGTTGCAGATCCGGTGGCGTGGCGTAGCAGCTCAGGGATTGAGTTGTTCGCTTCTTCGTGCAGGTAGACTATCGTGCACTACTTGTTGATTTTTGTAGGCGGGTCATAGTGCACTAACGAGTCTCCTGCTTTTAGTTGTAGAAGCTCGTAGGAACTTATAGTCTTTAAGCATTCTGCTGTGATTTTGGTCTTTACAATACAGCCACTACTGCTGGAGGTAGATGTATTCATCCTTAGACTGAAGTCGACTACAGGATACTGCATTTACTGTAGTTTTTATGCATCTACCCATGGATGAATGTTGTACATACATTCATATTCATAGATGATTTGTATGGATTGCAGATCTTTTGTCATTGTCTCTCTCGTTGTAGTTGATTGAATGATACAAATGTTATTCTCAAATAGACTTAGCTGGATATTCTAAGCCCATTTTGTTTTTTTTTCATCATTCGTCATTTGAATGCATTGAGAGTTTGATGTGTTTGCTTGTAGGTTATTCTTGACTGTTAGACTATCATGTCCATTGTACTTTAGTGTAATTGTTGAAATCATCTCACATTATTCAACTACATGATTAAGATAAGTATCATGAGCTGGTTGATCGCTAATTGCATATAGATTTTGCAATTCCTTGGAGCCATATTATGCTATCATCATTTATGAGTAAATGACACCTTGCAATTTCGTTGATCCACAAGTTTCTACATTTCCATATGCATTTGAATTGAAATGGTAGTCTCTCAATATTTCATTGGAAATATTGTATCATCATTCTAATGAAGTTCCTTGTTGATATTTTGTCTTAGTTATGTCTAACCTCCAAGTTAGATTTGCATTCCCACTTGGCTCTTGTTTGTATGTTGATCATGCTTGGATGCCCCACCTTCATGAGTCTCATATTTGTATGTTTGAGTTTTATTCTCAACACTTCCATAAGATCATTTAGTATTCACTTTCAAATTGCAATGATATTTCTTTTCTCATTTTGAAAGCTTAGTGCTATTAATCAAATCAATCATTATATTGATTATTCGTTTGATTAAATTATTTACTCAAGTTAAGAGCAATATCATTTGAGTCCAAGTCTTGTTCATTTGCTCATTCAAATTGATGTTCAAAACAAGTTCATTTGCAAGAATCCCCGGATGGTATTTGTAGAGTTCAAGTTCATTGTCCACAATAGTCCAACTCAAATCTTGTTTGAGTGTAAAAGTCCAAGTCATGTCTTGTAGAGTCCAAGTCCGATTTCAAATAATAAGCTCAAGTTTCATATCCATAAGTTTGAGTTCACTTTATTCATGCTTGAGTTCCTTTGCTTAATCATTTGAGTTCAAGATTGTGTTCAAAACACAAGTTCAAGCTTACAAGTTTCACCACTTGATTTGAATTTAAACTCATTTTGATTAAGTTTCTTATAGTTCATGTCACATTTGAGTTTGAATTTGATGTCAAAGTCCTTGTCTTTATTTCAGACAAAATTTCGGCAGCCTCCCGGCGTCTCCCCCGTTTAGGGGGAAAATCAAGAGACCGCCTACCCGCCACGTCACTAAAGACGTGCACGGTTGGTGTTGGTGAGACATCGCTGCGGTTGTATTTGTGTTTTTTTCTCCCACCACGCGCACTAAAGGCGTGCTTGGGGTTTTAAAAAGTATTTTTTGAAAAGAGACAATTTTTGCTTTCCCCCCGCCCGGGGTACTTAAAAGTGACCCCTCTTCGCCACACGTGCCGCACCGGGGTTCCATCCTACTACGGCCAATAAAGGCGTGCTTAGGACAGTTCTCCAATTTGCCACGAATATTGAGGCAAGGTTTTGAGTTTAGAAGAGTACGTACCTCCGCGGGGTTGTCGTGGTTGACACGTGGATCGAGGGGTCACTCGCCTACCTCGTCGTAGGTGTCGCACCGGGTTCCCTCCTACCACGGCCACTAAAAGCGTGCTTAGGTGGTTTGCCGGTCCGACACGGACATCGAGGAAGGAGAGTGGGGGGAAAAAGCAAATTTAATTATAATTAATTATAACTTAATTATAATTAATAACAATTAATTAGAATTAATTAACAATTAGTTAATTTTAATTATAATAAATAATCAATTATAATTAATAATGATTATAATTGATTAAATAATTATAATTAATAATCAATCATTAATTATTAATTAATTAAGATTAATTCTTAATTACGATTATAATTAATTAATAAGTAATTGAAATTAATTATAATTAAACAAATAATTATAATTAATCATTAATTATTAATTAATTATAATGAATTTCTTAACTATAACTAATTATAAATATTAATTATAATTAATTATAATATAATAATAATAAATAGTAATAAAAAAAAAACAAAAAAAAACAAAACAAAACTCCCTCTCTCTCCCTCTGCTCGGCGGCTTTACTGGATTTGGCGGAAGAAGGGCGCGGAAGGGAGAAAGTTACCTTCATACAAGCGAGCTCCCTGTAGTTGCTTCCGATCAAATGTAGCAACTTCCGATCCGAACAGGAAGGGAAAGTCGCAGATGGAGCGAAGTCAGAGGGCCAGGGGGAGTCGGAGCTAGGTCGGGATCGGGACGTCGAGAGGAGCTCGGCGGGTTCGGCCGGGTAGAGATCGCCTCTCTCTCTCTCTCTCTCGGCTTGGGTGAGAAGGTGGAGTTCGGCCTGAAGGAATGAGGTAGGGGATTGCTCTCTCTCTTCTCTCTCTCTCTGTTTCTCTCTGAATCTGGATCGGCACAGGCAGAGCTTCGGAAGCTCTCGTGTAGGTAGCGAATGGAAGAGAGTTGGGATTTCGTATGAGAGCCGAGCGTGAAAGAGCAGCGGGAAGAGTGGCTTTGGGTTGGTATTTAACGAAGAGAATGGACTCTCGATCGAGGAGAGGTCGCAGGATTAGCGGAGGAAGCGACTGTTTCGGCGCCGAATTCAGCGTGATATCATGAAGGCCTCGGCGGGATTTCTGCCGGCATTCGTGGATCCGATAGGTATTATTTTGGTCGATTTTTTTGTTCCTTCGATACAGAGGTTAACAGTAGATTGACTTTGGGATAAAGCACTACCTAGAGATTTTGTTCTCATTTTGTGAGGACTTTATAATTTGGTTATATGTTTTCCATAAGTGCAAGCATCAATGGTTAATTATTCCTCCCGATGATGAGAGATCACTTTCGATTAAGGCTAGTCATGAAATACCTAGCATATAGTAGCAACATGTAATTTTTTTAAGAATTATACTATTTATTTTTTTTATACTATTTATTATTTTTTTTAAGATGATGACGAACCTTATCAAGATCCCATGGTTCTGTCGTCCCGGGCTGTCGTGGTCTTTAGTCTACTTAGTCTGAGGAGGTAGTTGACCCAATCTAACCAAAGGATCCTTGTTAGTAGCCATGGGTTGTTTCATCTATGGGTAACTTGTAGACTTGAGGTGAATGCTTGTTTAAGGAGATAAATTTTAGTCAACCTTAGCTAACAGAAAGCTTTATGCCTTATTGTGTGTACCCTATAATTTATTACTCGAGGGGGCCTTTAACCATTGGACAACATACAACTTTGATCGTAACCGTGATATAGTGGTGCTATTTTGTAGCAAAATCACTCGGTTAGAGGGCACATGTCACATCCCCGCTAGCATGAGATCATTTGAGAATGAATCATATTGATACAATCAAATAGACATTTTGTTATTTGTGAGCTAAAGTTATTCTTAAATTTATCATTCTTTTACTGAAGTTATTATTAAATTTATCAAACGCCCTAGCAAAGATCGATACACTGAAGTTCTTGATGATAAGACTAGCATTGACAGGTCGTTTAGCCAGATTGGTAGTTATGCTTTTGTAGTTTGATATCACATATGTCCCACAATAGGCAGTTAAAGGTCAGGTCTTGACAGATTTTCTCACTGTACATCACATCCCTGTAGATTCACCATTCAATGATGACTAACCTGATAAACAAATTCTACCTATTCAAGATAAAGAAAAACTACAAATTTGTGAAATGTATATTGATGGAGCATAATCAATTAAACCTTCTTAACCTCCAAAAATTCCAAAGGCTTGTGCTGGTGTTGGTCTCATTTTTATAACACCTGTTGGGGGGATAATCATATACTCATTTGATTTGACTGAGCCTCGAATAAACAATTAAGTTGAATATGAAGTCTTAGTTGAGGGTCTTGAGATTGCTATTTCAATAGGGATCCAAAACCTTTATATTTTTGTGATTCTCAGCTTATCATAAATCAAGTATTGGGTATTTACAAAATTAATAGGCTTGAGTTAGTCTATTGTCACAAACGAGTTCTTGAACTCATGAAACAAATTCAACACATTACATTGATTCGAGTCTCCCGAGCACAAAATAGCAAGGCAGATTCTCTCGCCAAGTTAGCAAAAGAAATGGTAAGCATGAACGATGAGCCAGTGTTGATTGGAGTTCATACCCGTTGAGTGCTAGTGTCGGCAATTCTACAATCCCCATTGATAGAGGGGTCATCAAGTTCATGTCAGAATGATACAACTCAACACAAATTATTGTTGAAATCCAAAAAGATAAGTCACAAACTACTTAAGAAAAATATAACTCTGAAGAAGTATTAGACTTTTAAAAGGATGCTTTCATGATTGAAGAGCAAGATGATTGGAGACAACCTTTCATCAATTATTTCAAAGAACATAAGCTTCCATTTGAGAAATCGGTATGCATTTGTTAATGATACTCTTTATCGTTGATCTTCGACTAAATGTGATTATGATGCTTGGGAATTGAAGATGCTAATAAGGTAGTAATCGAAGTTTATGAAGGATTTTGTATAGCACATCAGTCAGGCCCTAAAATGGCAATAAAAATAAAAAATGAGTTTTTATTAGCCCTCGATGGTGAGAGAGTGTATTGAATAGGCTAAAAAGTGTCATGAACGTCAAATTAATAGTGACATTATACCAACCATTAAAAAAACAGATGAGGCGTCCGCATTGAGTCGCGCCTCAATTCGAGGCGGAAGTCATGCGTATCGGGGCTTACGCCTCGAACCATCCAGCGAAGCCTACGATTTTTTCTCATGAGGCGTACGCACTAGAGCGTAACGCCTCGAGGCAGTATGAGGCACCGCCTCGAAATTTTTTCTTCAGTATATATATAAATACGACGCAACCGATTCGTGTTCGTGTTTTCGCGTATAGGATTAGGGCTTCCTGTGAGAATTGAAAGACAAACTAGAGGCGAAGCCGTGAGGAAAGAGACGAAGCCGTGAGGGAAGGAGACGAAGCCGTGAGTGTAGGAGATGAAGTCGGAAGGAGAGGACGCAGGGAAAGAAACGAAGCCGAAGTTGTGAGTGCAGGAAACATTTAGGCATCTGTTAGGTCGGAAGAGCAGGTACGCGGTGTTGTGGCCTTGACTTTGACGTGCAGTAACGAAAGCCTGAATAACTCCTGATTCGGCTTTCTTTCATTTGTTCGCTCAGTACATGCTCAGTACTGCTAGGTACATGCTCGGTACCGAGCCAGTACCGCTCGGTACCGAGCCAGTACCGCTCGGTACCGAGCCAGTACCGCTCGGTACCGAGCCAGTACCGCTCGTTACCGAGCCAGTACCGCTCGTTACTGAGCAAGTACACGCTCGGTACCGAGCTAGTACCGCTCGGTACTGAGCGGTATATGCTCGGTACGGAGCGGTACATGCTCGGTACTGAGCGGTACATGCTCGGTACCCGCTCGGTACTGAGCTAGTACCACTTGGTACTGAGCGGTACATGCTCGGTACTGAGCGGTACATGCTCGGTTGACCCCGCCAGGGGGCAGCGCCCCCTTAGACCCCCGGCAGACTTATATATTTTTGTATTCATGTTATTTTATTATTGGTAGTACAAATAATTTTTAAAATATGTCATATTGTTAGCATGACTAGTGGCACAAGAAGGAAAGATCCTGCATGGAAATATGGAACTCAAGTTGAAGTGTTAGGAGAAGGTGCAAAGAAGGGTTATGTTTATATGAAATGTAATTTTTTTGAGAAACGCATAACTGGTGGCGTCAAGAGATTGAAGGATCATCTAGCCTGCACTCATGTCAATGTGGGACCATGTGCAAAAGTTCCTGATGAGGTGAAAAAGGAATGTACAAATTATTTAAAGAAATTTGCCACCACAAAGGAGGTCACACAAAGAAATATGGAAGAAATGATAGAAAACTCTTCTTACTATGGATCACAACATGAAGGTTCCAGTAGTGGAAGCCATCTAGTTTCTTCTAACCGAGGCAGTCGGGGGCCCATGGATAGATTTATGCTAAATATTGATAACGAGGAAAACATAAATACTCGGGATATTCAGCCACCTACAGCTACAAAAGAACTCAGGAACAGAGCTTGTTTGGATATCGCCAGATTCATCTATGAAAATGGGATTCCATTTAATGTTGTTAGGAGTCCGTCATGGATCAATATGTTACGATATGTTGGAAGCTATGGAAGAGGATTACAACTTCCAAGCATGTATGAGCTGAGGACTTAGATGCTGAATGAGGAGGTTAAGACAACATCAAAAATGGTGGATGATGTTAAGAAGACTTGGATTGAGACAAGAGTGACAATAATGTCAGATGGTTGGTCAGATATTCGAAATAGAAGTATTATTAATTTCTTGGTCAACAATCCATATGGAACCATTTTTCTCAAATCAGTAGATGCTTCAAGCTTAATAAAGGATGTACAATTATTGTTTGAAATGTTGGATGAAGTTGTGGAGGAAATGGGTGATGCCTTAGTAGTACAGGTTGTTACTGATAATGCAAGTGCATACAAAGCTGCAAGAAGAATGTTAATGGAGAAGAGGCCTCACCTTTACTGGACTCCTTGTGCTGCACATTGTATTGACTTGATGCTTGAGAGGTTGGGACAGTTGCCTCAACATAAATCAGCCATATTGAAGGCCAAATTCGTTAGTAAATTTATATACAATCATTCTTGGGTACTCAGCTTGATGAGAAAATTCACTGACAAGAAAATTATTAGACCTGCTATTATAAGATTTGTTACTGCATATTTAACATTGCAGAGATTCAGGGAGTTAAGACAACCTTTGGAAGCAATGTTTACTTCTGAAGAGTGGGATAAAAGTTCACGGGCCAAAAAATAAGAAGGAAAACAAGTTAAAAAGATTGTTATGAAAGATGATTCATTTTGGCGCAGTACAAATTATGCTTTAAAGACAACAGGACCATTAGTAAAGGTGCTTAGAATTGTTGATGGTGAGAGGGCCCCGGCTATGGGATTTATTTATGAAGCAATGAATAGAGCTAAAGAAGACATTGCAAAAGATTTGAGAGGTCAAGAAAGTGCCTACAAATAAATATGGGATATTATAGATGAAAAGTGGGATCGACAATTACACCAACACTTACATGTTGCTGCGTCCTATTTAAATCCCCAATTTCATTTAGATAAGGATTTTCATGTTGACAAAGAGGTGAAAATTGGTTTATATGCATGTATGGACAGACTCATTTTTGAAGAAGACTACCTCAAAGTGAATGATCAGCTTGAGGATTTTCATTTGAAGAAGAGAATGTTTGGATTTAGAGCAGCACAAGCATGCTACAAAACACGATCTCCTAGTATGTTTATAGTTTTAGTATTTATAATTTTAATGTTAATATTTATATTCAAGTTTTCTAATTCAACCAATATTCATAAAATACTATGTTTGTCTTCATGTAGAATGTTGGTGGGCTCAGTTTGGAGATGATGTTCCTGAATTGAAAGCTTTTGCAGTTAAAGTTCTTAGCCTAACGTGTTCGGCTTCTGCATGCGAGCGTAATTGGAGTATCTTCAATCAAATTCATACAAAGAGAAGAAATCGATTGACGGCAAATCGAATGAACAAACTAGTTTATGTTATGTTTAACAAAAAATTGAAAGATAGACATCTCAAATTGCAAAATTAGGGAAATATTGAGAATGAAATTGACCATTTTCTTGTTGATGAGCTACAATCTGATAATGAATGGGTTACTCCTAAGAATGCTGATGTATCTGAAGTTGAAGCAGAAGGAGAAAGTCATATCAATGAAGAAGACAATGAAGCAACTACCCAAGTATATAAAAGAAAGAAACAAAGTGAGATTGGAGCTTCAAAAAAATTTAAAGGTATTCTTAAATATAATGAATTATTTTGTATGTTACTATTGTTTCATTTTAGAGCTAATGAAATATTAACTGATATAGGAGATAAATGAAAAAATATTATAGATGAAGAAGAGTTGGAGGATGACTTTGACATTAATTATGAAGATTCTTCTGAAGACAATTAAAGTGATGATGAGCCTGCTTTGGGTCTTGATCCTAAGGGGATGTTTTATTTTTAAGTAAGTTTATTTTAAATCTTGTATTCCAGTAATATTATCTTAAAACAAATCTTCAAATTCATAGTTGACATAATATTTTGTTATTTTTTGTCATTTTTTAAAATTTTAAATTAATTTATTTTAATCTTTTTGAGGCTTACGCCTCGATCCGCCTCGAGGCTTACGCCTCGCCTCGCTTAGAAAAAACTCCTCGATTCCCGATTTCGTCTTTTAAAACCTTGCATTATACATCAACCATCAAACCCGTTGCACCCCACAATTGCCTCTGGGCCGTTTGAATGTTAGGTTATGGATATAATTGGCGCAATTGATCTGCCATTATCAGTTGGACATCGTTTCATCTTAGCTGCAATTAAAATGTCTTGAAAGTGTCATTCTTATATTTCAAAATATAAATCTAAGCTTTTTCTTGAAAAAATCATCTATGATGGAGATAAAGTATCCACCTTCACCATACATTAAAATGGGAGTAGGTCCTCAAATATTTGACTGTATGTAATCAACAGTTCCTTTAATATTTTGTTTCCCTACACTAAACTTTATCCTAGTCTTCCTCCCCAAGTTACAATTTTCACATAAATTAATCTTGTCTACATTACCTTTGACAAAGACCCTTTATCGGAGTAAAACAATTTTAAACCCTTCTAACTATTATTAGATATTAAGTGTGTACTTAACACTGACGTTGCTAGGTCCCAATTACTGGATGAGAAAAACGGAAGATTACGTTAGGTAGTCGATAGCCAGCATAAAATTTGTCGAATAATCATGAAATTTAATTTTTAATATATTGTGTTAATGCTAGGGCGTTCGTTTGAAGCGACATGTTGTATGGCCTGAATACATGGACAAGTGTGCAAGGGCCGCTGCTCCGGCTCTCGGGTGCAATGTTAATATGCATTGGTTCCAACATCATGGATGGATGTGAACAAAGAAACTAGTCCATGAAATTAAAATTAGATTGAGTACTTGGAATATAGGTTCCCTTATAGATAAATTAATGAAATTAATAAATATAATGTTTCACGGGAAGATAAATATTCTATGCATTCAGGAAACAAAATGGATTAAAGAGAAGGCTAAGGTGATTGATAATTTGGGATTTAAACTATAATATTTTGGTAGGAATCTTAATATAAATAGTGTATGTGTGATTATAGATAAGAGTTTAAAGGATTATATTGCAAAATTAATATAATTGTAGATAAAATTATAGCTTTAAAGATCATTTTTGATGCTAAGATTATTAATATTGTAAGCATTTATACTCCTCAAGTAGGTTTTGATGTGTTCAAAATTAAAATTTTGGAATGACCTAGAAGAATTAATATAGAAGATAACTCTTGAAAAAATATTTTTATTGGAGGAGATTTAAATGAACAATGTTGTTAGAGAGGTAGATGATTTTAGAAGTATTCATTGTGGCTATTGCTTTGGAGTGATTAATAAAGGTGATATGATTATATTAAAATTTTTTTTAGCTTATGATTTTATAATTGCTAATATCTTATTTAAGAAAAGAGATGAGTATCTCATTACTTATAAATGGATATTACATTGTGGCACTATGGGTCGGTTGAGTTATTTTTATCATATTTTTTAAGAGTTATATTTAATTGAAGGGTATGTAACTCTTGAGAAACTCTTATATTTGCATATGATGATGGTAGATGTGAGTGTGAAGTGAAGAAAAGAGTGAGCGAACATCTGTTAAATTTCTCCCATTTTTCATAAGGAATTTCTTAGTGTGGTGCGGCTCCATAGTATTTTTTCTCCGTTCTTTGAATTTTTTCACATTAAATCTTGATGTTCTTCATAATTATTTTCTTTTTCTTATTTGTTTCGTTCTTCATACTTCCCAACAAGAAAGTGGCTAATAGCTATTACTAAAAATAAAAATTTATATTGCATGTATATAAGATTTATTCTTGTTTAAATCAGTTTTTCATTTATAATTTTTCACATAAATCATTCCTATCAAAATATTTTAAATAAACCTAAACAAATCTATAAAAGAAATAAGAAATCGTTCACCTAAATTTACTCTGATCCTTACAGACAGTGCCTCTTAGATCGTTATCTGATTCTCATGATTTGAAGTGAGATACCATCGGATTCCACATCTAGATGTGATCTAGGAGGACAAATCCCCTTTTGAATCTAGCCTCTTTGTTCTTCTTGGCAATCTTGCTCGAATCCCTTTTCCCTATCTCCTTTGAATTTGTATACCTTCTCTCACCCGCGCGAGATGGCTATGCCATGTTTCTCACGGTTTGGTTCTTGTAGGAGTAATTAAATAGAAATCAAGCAAAAAATGCACCTGCATAGACAGCCACATAAATAAAATGATTTGTATTAAAGCAACACAAAAAGCTACATATATAAAACATCAAATAAAATAAGCTTAAATACCTAATGCTTGACTCAATGATATAACACTTTTACTATTAGAGAGAGAGAGAGAGAGAGAGAGAGAGAGAGAGAGAGAGAGAGAGAGAGAGAGAGAGAGAGAGGGAGAGAGAGAGAGAGAGAGAGAGGCTTTATTTGGAAGTGGTTTTCTTCTAGATGTCTTATTCAAGAATTTCAAACTTGAAATTCAGAATTTGAAGAGAGTGGTGGTCGCTCTTGGCATAGGGGAATTAATAATCTTTCGAAATAATTTACAAAAGATTGGCTTTGAAATTTAAAGAGATCACGAATATAATCTTTTTATTCCAATGGGTAATTATAGATTCCCCATCAACGAGTGACCCAGTTTTCTTTTCATTCTATGCTGCTATTATATTTGTCAGAATACAGATTTATGATTTGTGAAAAATTACAAGTTACTTTGGAGCTTTTTTACTACTGAGACCATCACAACTCCCTATTTCACACATTTTAACACTTTTGAATTAGCTCTGGCACGACAAAGATCGTGAGAGAATCCTTGAACCTCATCCAAAGATATTGCAGTGGGTAGAAAATGTGAAGAAGGCTACTAATCCATATTTTGAGGATGTTCACACTGCGCTTTACAAAGCTAAGGAAATGCTAAAGGCTAAGCAGAGTAAAAGTCCTTAAAGCCGTTGAAATAGGTTAAAATGTTGCTTCTATGGAACTTAGGTGCAATAATGTGTTATAGACAGGTATGAATCTACAGTTGTAGGTTCTGTTGTTCTGTGTACTGTTAACTCATGCGACGCATAACTAATTTTTATTTTCAGACATTTAAATGGTGCCTATAGAGCTTTTTTTTTTAAAAAATCGTGAATTATGGCTTGCAAAAGTCTTATCTTGATTGAGAAAAAAAAAGATCAATCAATATAATTTTTCATTTAGTACAAGAAATAAAATCTAGAAAATTCTGTTCAATCAAAGTCAATCAGGTTCAAGTTAAATCAAAATGGTTTAGGTCAATTGGATTATATGAAGTTATTCACAATTTTTTTTAAGATCAATTGGAACTTTGTTGAACTGAGGATGTTATGCAAGATTTTTTTTTTTCTAAATAGAGGACAAATCTATTGGAAGCATACCATTAATAATAAAATTGAAAATATCTTCATATCATGGTAATCTATTTGGATGCAATGCAAATAATTGTTAATCAGAAAAAAATTCATTAATTTCAAGCTCAGTATATGCATGTTCTTCATTTGAAAGATTATACAGATGATGTGTAATTTGATATTCAGTTAATTTTATATCCAAAATTTATATATCAAATTCTTCTTGTAAGAGAATAATCCACCTCACTAATTTAGATTTGCTGTCTTTATTTGTCATAAGATATTTAATAGTAGCATGATCGGTAAAAATGAATTACTTTAATAACAATCAAATAAAATATAAATTTATCAAGAAGAGAAATAATGGCAACTAATTCCTTTTTAGTGGTAGTATAATTATATTTTGTAAAATTTAAGATTTTATTAGCATAAGAAATGATATGAAATTTCTTATCTTGTTTTTAACCTAGAACAACACCAATAGAAAGATTGCTAGCATCTCAAATAGTTATAAAAGGTAAGGACCAATCAAGAGTGGTAATTAGCTGATGTTTCAAGGTATTAAATGCTTCAAGATATGCAGTATAAAAATAAAAAAAAAGAACATTCTTTTCCAACAAATGCAATAAGGGTTTTTTAAATTAAAAAAAAAATCCATTATAAACCTTTTATAAAATCCAACATGCCCAAAAAAGCTCATAATTCCTTTAACAAAAGTGGGTGGGGGTAGTTTCTTTATAACTTGAATTTTTACAATGTTTACCTTTAATTATCCCTTAGAAATTTTATGCCCCTAGAGCATACCCTTGATCACCATAAATTGATATTTCTCCCAATTTAACACTAAATTTGTATCTATATATCTTTTCAAGACGTAAGTTAAATGCTTAAGATAAGAATCAAACGTAGTGCCAAAAATAATGAGTTCATCTATGAAGACTTTAATGTCATTCTCAATTAAGTTTGAAAAAGTTGTCATCATGCATCTTTGAAAGGTAGTATAAGCATTGCAAGGATCAAAAGACGTTCTCCTGAAGGCAAATGTCCTATAAGGATTGGTGAAGGTAGTCTTATCTTGGTCCTTAGGTGTTATAGAAATTTGGTTATACCCTAAATAGTCATATACAAAATAGTAGAATAAATGTCTTGCCAACCTATCTAACATATGATTTAGGAAATGCAAAGGAAACTGATCTTTTATTGTGGCCTAATTAGCTTCCTATAATCTATGCGGATTCTCCAACTAGTGATAGTCCTAATAGGAATAAATTCTTTGTGTTTATTAGTTATTATAGCTATACCCCCATCTTAGGAACACAATGAAAGTGACTCACCCAAGCACTGTCAGAAATATGATAGACAATTCTAGCATCAAGCCATTTAAGTATCAGCAATAGACCACTTAAAAGCTATATTTTCTCTTCTTATAGAAAATGATCACAAGAAAAGTTGAATTTTTAACTAAAAAGGCATACTTTAGATGGCTAGCTAAAACCTTAAGCTTTAAGTCATAGGCTTTTTCTATAGAAGGTCTCAAAGTTCTACCCATCGATGAAGTATCTAAAGTCTCAAAAAATCTACCTAAACATTTCAATATTATCTCCAATAGATTGAACAGATTCTCCTAAGTCCTCATCATCTTTCTCAATTTCTTCTTCTATTGAATTCTTCCCTAACAATTCTTCTTTAAAGCGCTCCACTATAGTGTCTTCCAGACCAACTCTAAATAGATTCTAATTTTTCCATAAGGGAACTTCATAGCTTTAAGAACATTAATTGTCACTTCATGATCTTGAACCCTCATAGTCAATTATCATTTATGAACATCAATCATAGCCTTTCTAATGGCTAGGAAAGTTCTTCCTAAAATAACATATGTCTTCCTATCTTCTTTCATGTCAAGGATAATAAAATCAATAGGTAAAATACACTTTTCTACCTTAATCAAAACATCTATTACCCCCTTAGGATAAGTGAAAGATTCATCAATAAACTGAAGGATAACATAGGTAAGTTGAACCTCTTTTATGTCTATTCTTCTAAAATGGATAAGGGAATATGATTGATGCTAGATCCTAAATCACATAAAGCTTTACAATAGAATTTATCTTTTATTGTAATGGGAATGGCGAAGCTACCAAGATCTTTTAGTTTTTCAAAAAGTTTCTTTTGAGTGATAGCACTACATGTTCCAGTTAAGGTTACAATTTTTAATTCTCATATCTTTCTTTTCTTATTCAGAATATCCTTCATAAATTTAGAATAAGTGGGCATCTGCTCTAGAGCTTCAGAGAATGGTATATTGATGGTTAACTTTTTAAACACATTTAAGAACCTAGATAATTTCTTATCCAAAATATGTTTGATCAGCCTCTAAGGAAAGGGTGGTAGTGGTCTCTCTACTGTGTAGTATGTCATTGATATCCTCCTAAGGCTATTAATGTATTGATATATTTCATATAAAAATGTTTCACCATAATAACTTTTGAGAAGTTACTAAGCAAGGCATTTAGCATCTAATAGGAAACTTCACAATTTATATTCTCAAATGAATAATCTCCATCTAATAGCAAGAGGCCAAAACCCCAAAAAGTATTGAAAACTATATTTGGGTTAGTTTCATCTAATGATAAGGGATGACAAGCAAAGACGGTCTAGGAAGAAAATTTCTTAAAATAACAAGCACATAGAAAAATTGATTAGTATTAACCTATATAATATCAACCAAGAAAGTATCAATCTCAACAATATCATTATCCTTCACATTCACATTATACAACACAAAAAAGGATTAGAATCTTAAAAAGCCTAAATTATATATTACATTTCAAAAGATATGCGATGGGAATGATTTTAAAGAACCTTTTAAAGAAAATAGATTATAAGCTTCGCAGTTCTGTTGACTTCATTTTTATCTAAGGTCAGAACCATAAATCAAAGCTTCAATCTTCATTTTCAATTTCTCGAATGCAACTTCAAAGATACAATATAATTCCTCAATATCCTCTTGCATGATTATTCAATCATTGATCCCCAAATAAGAAATTGATAATCAACTTTGATGGTCCTCTGATCAACCACTAAAACACTGATAATTACCCAATGTTTGTAATTGATATGAGGATTTTAAATACTAAACTCTTTAATTGCTGATAAAATTCGATCCTAAATAAATCTAAATCCAAAACCAACATAAAAGTCCAAACACGAAAAATCTAATGTTCAAACCTAAAGCATAAAGCCTTTGGTTTTTACCCTTATTTCATGGAAAGTTTTGATTTATAACCCTGATTAGAAGCTCTTGAATGGTGTTTTATCAATTGCATATTGACTAGGTATGCCCATAGTCTACCTAAACATTTTGGAGGCCTCAAGCACCTTTTGAACCCTAAGACCTAATGCATATTCCAAGAATACAAACCTTCAAATATTTATAACTCATATCAGTGGAAACGACATCTTGATGTAAATCACCTTGGATGTTTGTTCAAACTCATTAAGCATGTTCATAATCATCATTACATTGAGTCAAATTTATTTGAGTCCATGGTTGGCGAAGATTGACTTGAGATGATCTAGTTGGACCTATGGACCCCTTCTAAGGATAAGCCCTTCATATGCATGAATCTTTTTTAATTATCCAATCCAAGACATGGATTCCTATCCTAAGCATTGAACAATCATTCATGATCATGCATAAATCATATTGAACCCTTGAATTGGCTAAGTTGACCATCATTGGTGACTTTGACCCTTAAACCCCTTTAACCCAAAACCCTAAATCATATATAGAATCCATCCTAAACCCCACCAAAACCTTCAAATTTTTCCAAAACTTAAACCATACATGAATAAATACAATCAATATCTTAGTATGCAAATGTTGACCATAATTGACAAAGAAACTTTAAACCCTAAAAACCTAAAAATTGAAGGTTTGAATAAAACCATTATGGCTTAGTCATGCCATGACCCCAAGATAAGTTCCAACCAATTCTAAGGATCGTTTGTAGTGGATTAAACCTAAACCCAAGCCTTGCTTAAGATATCTTTCAGATATTAGAGAAGAAAAACTCACTCTCTATTATAAGGAAGAGTAAATCACAAAGCAGAATCAAATTCATATGATAAATGTAACAACAAGATTAAGAAAGCTTGAAAGTGATGCAATAACTTTGAACATTATTTATGTAAGATAGATTACTGTAACAAGATAGAAAAGATCTCAATCATAAAATCTAGTTGTTAATTTAAGAAAAAAATTTATTTAGAAAAGAAAACTACACTGCTAAAAGAAGTTAAGAGGAAAGAAAACAATCAACAGTGTTTCTCCCTTCAATTGATTTAGGGATGTCAAAGCTTGATTATAATCTTTTAAAAATACGGTATAAAATATCATTTCAGCAGTGACAAAAAAAAACTAAAACATGAGAAATGAAAACATGAAAAATAATAACAAATAAAATCAACAATTAAAACTAAAAACAAAAGAAAAATCAAAAATAAAAGAAAGAACATAAAACAACAACAAACAACATAACAAAAAATATTCAGTAAGCATCAAGTTTATGCATTTAAGTTAATCACATCCAATCTTATCCTTAAGATGCTGTATGTGTCAAATGCCAGTAGTTTTGTAAAGATGATTGCTAGTTGATTCTCAGTTGCCACATAGTTTAACTCAATGTCTCCTTTGGTAACATGGTCCCTAATAAAGTGACGACTTATGTGAATGTGTTTAGTCCTTGAATGTTGGATAGGATTCTTAGAGATACATATGACACTAGTTTTGTTACATAGGATTGAAATTGTTCCTACGGGTAATCCTAAATCTAGAATTTATTACTTCAATCAAAAGACACGAGCCACACAACTTCCTAAGGCAATATACTCAACTTCAATAGTAGAAAGTGCAATAGAGTTTTATTTTTTATTGGACCAGAAGACTAAAGATTGTCCTATGAATTGACAAGTTTTAGAAGTGCTCTTTTTATCCACCCAACATCCTATAAAATCAGAATCATAATATCCAATAATCTCAAAAGAAGTTCTGTGTATAGGATATCAGATTCCTAAGTTTTGGGTCTCTAAGAGATATCTAATGATTCTCTTAACTACAGTCAGGTGGGATTCTTTAGGATTAGTTTAAAATCTAGCACATAAACAAAAACTAAATACTATATCAGGTCGGCTAGCAGTCAAGTAAAGCTATGATCTAATCATTCCTATGTACTTCTTTTGATCAGTAGATTTTCTATTTGAGTCCTTATCCAACTGAATACTAGAGCTCATGGGAGTATTTATTATCTTGGTTTTATCTATTTCATATTTCTTCAAGATGTCATTAATGTATTTTATTTGATTTAGAAAGATTCCATCATCCAGTTATCTTATGCTAAACTCCAAAAAAGTAAGACAACTCTCCAATCATACTCATCTAAAATTCCTTACTCATTATTTTTAAAAAATTATCACATAAATTTTTTATCAGAAGATTCAAAAAGTATATCATCAACAAAGATCTAAACAATGAGTATCCCATCTCCTACTTTCCTCGAAAATAAGGTGGTGTATACGCTCCCCTTAACAAACTCCCTCTCTAGTAAGAATGTGTTAAGTCTCTCATACCAAACTCTGGGTGCCTATTTTAATCTATATAAGACATTTTTTTTTAATTTATAAATATGATTTGGAAATTGGGAACTCTCAAAACCTGGGGTTACTCTACAAACACATCCTCTTTTATCACCCCATTTAAAAAGACACTCTTGACGTCCATTTAGAAAAGCTTAAATCTCTTATAATAGTCAAAGGCTAGTAGCACTCTATTAGCTTCCAATCTAGCTATAGGGGCAAAGGTCTCCTCAAAATCAATCCCTTCTATTTGATTGTACCCCTTAGCTACCAATTTTGCTTTATTCCTAACCACCACACTAAAATCATTCATTTTATTCTTAAAGACCCATTTGGTTCTTACCACACTTTGATTCTTAGGTCTTTCTATCAACTCTCAAACATCATGCCTCACAAATTGGTTTAGTTCTTCTTACATAGCTAAGATTTAGAAATCTTCAGAAATGGCTTGATTGATGTTGGTGGATTCAGTCATTGAAGTTAAGTGTGTTAGGTTCTACCCTTTCCTTCCTAAGTTCATGCCTAGTTCTAATACCTTCAAAAGGGTTTCCTAAGATCAGTTCTTTAGGATGACTCAAAGAATATCTCCAATCTCTAGGCAAAGTGTGCTAGGTTCTACCCTTTCCTCCAGATTTATATTTTCTACTCCTTGGGTAATCTCACCTACTCCATTATTGTTTTGAGGCTCTACCCTTTTCTCTAAATTTTTAACTCTTTTGGTATCTCTCTTACTTCATCTTCATCCTCAACTCTAGACTTCTTAGGATCAGATTTATCAAACACTACATGAGTAGTTTCCTCAATCACTAAAGTCCTATTGTTAAACATTCTAAATAATTTTTACACACTTGAATATCCTAAGAACACTACATCAAATTTTAGGTCAAATTTACCTAAGGGTGGCTTCTCATTATTAAAAATAAAAACCTTACAGCCAAAGACATGAAGGTGGGAAAGGTTGGGTGTCCTACTCTTGATGATTTGATAAGGTGTCTTATTCAGTTTGGATCTAACCTTCACCCTATTCAACAAATAACAAGCTTTATTTACCTCTTAAGCCCAAAAGTATTTTGGAAGTGAATACTCAGCAAGCATGGCTCTAGCAGCTTCAACTAAGATTCTGTTCTTCCTTTTAGCTACCCCGTTCTACTGAGGGGTCCTAGGAGCTGTGAAGTTGTGACTAATCCCTTTATACTCATAAAAGTTTCCAAATCTCTCATTTTCAAACTCTTCACCATGGTCACTATAGATTGTCAAGATCTCACAACCTATCTTTTTCTGAATCAGTGGAGAAATATCTAAATTCATCAAAAGACTCACTCTTATGCAACATAAATCTAATCCAAGTGAAGCTCGAAAAGTCATAGACAATCACAAATCTATGAACTTTTCCCCCTAAGCTGGCAGTGCTAATGGGTCCAAATAAATCCATGTGAAGTACTTCTAAAGGTCTAGAGGTGTTAATGTCCTTAATGGAATGGAAAGAGGACTAGACTTGCTTCCCTATCTGATAGGCATCACACATATGATACTTAGTGAACTTAAGCTTGAGGATACCTTTAACTACATCTTTTTGGGTCACTTTCCTAAAGGGTTTTCATGTTGGCTTGACACAACCTCATATGACACAATCAAGACTCATTAGTAGAAATTTTTAAGCTAAATGAAGTAGAATATTCAATGTTATTTAAATCCAGCATATAAACATTATTAATCCTTTTTCCCTAAAACATAGTGTTGTTATTTAAGCTAATGATGCATGTGTTTGATAAAATATTTATGATAAAACCCTTATCGCAAAGATGACTGATGCTGAACAAGTTATGTTTCAATTCATCTACAAGAAAAATATTTTTAATCAAAAGGTTCTTAGAGTTTCCATTTATACCTTTGCCCACCACTTTCTTGGTGGTGTTGCTCCAATATTAACTTTGCCTCCAGCCCTGGCCTCTAGCGAAATAAATTGATTGTTATCTCCAGTCATGTGTTATGAGCATCCATTATATAGGTACCACATGCTCTCATGAGGTATTTGGTGAGAGTACACCTATAAAATCATCAATCGTTAGATTTTGGAACCTAAATAAGTTTGGGCCCCTTCTTATGGAAAGAAGCATGTAATCCATATGTGTTATGATATGAATCATATAATTTGAGTCTCCACACCCAATGTGTACTATAGTGAGCAGTACAAGTATGTGAGATGTGTCCTAACATGCAACATAAAAAGTATCGAATATTAAGAAAAGGGTTTACTAATCTATTCGGGTGGTGATGTCTCTTCTTAAAGTTGTGTGATGCATGCAATGATGGTTTATCATTTTCAAATGCTATGAGTTTTGCTTTCAATGCTTTTATTTCATATTCATAAGCTGACACTTCCACCTTCAACCGATGTTCATTATTATCTATTTCCCATATAAGTTCCTCTAAATTCTTAAACTCTTTTTCTAACTCAATATGCGATGACATCAAGGAATCATGTGCATTAGTTAATTCAATATGCTTCTTGTTTAATGCATGAAACTCTTCAAGTAATGAAATATGATTACTATCAAATATAGAGTGATCTTTAAGTAAAAATTCATGCTCTCTATGTAAATTTAAAAATTCTAATTTTAGGCTAGCATGTAATTTCTTAAATATCCTATATAATGCATGAATTTTCTCAAAAACTTTAAGTAATTGATCGTAGTTTAGTTCACATGCCTATTCTTGGTTAAACTGACAAAGATGATCATCTTCCATCAAACACAATTTTGTAGTCTCCTCATTAGCTTCAATCTCAGAGGAGTTAGATGTAGAATCTGCCTAGAATGCCTTTTGATACCGCTTCTTGTTCTTCTTGAACTTGGGTTTCTCATCACCCTTCTCCTTACTTGGATGAGCCTTAAGTTTAGGATAATCAGCTTTCATATATCCCGGCTTCCTGCATTTAAAACAAACCATATCAGAAGAACTCTAAAATTTTTGCTACCCTTATCTTTGTTCCATTTCTAATGGTGCTTTTGTTTCTTCCTTAGAAAACTTTTGATTACCTAGTGATTAAGGAAACATCATCATTTTCAGACCCGAAAGAATCAATATCGTCAACCCTTAGCGCTATAGTTTTCTCTTTATTTTTCTCACGTGCATCAAGTTATCTTTAGTTCCCTCCTTACTTGTAAGAAATGAGTGATCCGCTTATCAATAGAATAAATATTCAAATCTTTTGATTCAGTGATTACAGTTATCTTAGCATCATAGAAAGAAGGTAAACATCTTAAAATTTAATTAACTTTTTCATAGTTAGTGAGTTTTCTTTCTAAGACATGCAATGAGGTGATAATTTATATAAATCTAGCATACATCTCAGATATTGATCCCTTAGGTTTCATGTAAAATAGTTCATAGTCGTGAAGTAATATATTCAACCTAGATTATTTAACTTCATCTGTGTATTCATATGTGATACATAATCTATCTCATATTTCCTTACTAGTAGCATAAGTTGAGACACACATGTAATCTTTTGATTTCAAAGTACATAAAAAAATAGTTTAAGCATTTTACATTAAGTTGTGCTAAATCCCTATCATAAAAAAATTCCATTCAGTAAATAGAAGTTCAGTTTTTATGTCATTAATTTCACATAATGGTAGTGAATAACCTTCTTTAACAAGTATCTACAAGCGTAGTCAATTGATTATAAAAATATGGATATGCGATTTTTCCAAAAAATCAAAAGGTATATTATCAAATAGTGGTGGTCGAGTAATAGAATACCCTTCCGCAGTATTATAATTTACCGAAGTTAGCCATGGATCAAAATTTAGAAAATTTTTAAAAATTAGATTTTATGAATCATGCTCTGATACCACTTAAAAGTTTGTTAAGGATATTAAGCTCTTATGAACTAGCCCGAGGATATCCAAGAAAAGGGGGATGTGAATTGTTGTTTTAAAAATTCTCAAATAAAAATCACAATCTAAACCAAACAATCACCTACATAAAATAAAGTGTAAAAATATAATAAGAAAAAGAACACACCAGATTTTATAGTGGTTTGGTAAACTTGACCAATGTCCACTCACTGGAGAGCCTCTCCTCTGGATATTACACTAAACTCAGTGACTCTCCTTTATAGCATGGTGGAGAAGCCTTTATAAAACTCCTTTCCACCAGCTCCGGTGAGATAGAGAACATGTCTCCTTTTGCTTCCTCTTGAAGAAGGTAAAGAACCTTGACATCCTTTCGCTTCCTCCAGAAGTAGGTAGAGAACCTCGATCAATTGCTGAAGTAGATCTCTCTAGAACCTCCAAGGAACCAGGGATGATAACTGGAGAAGACGACTCGGATTCTTACTTGGAGCAATATTTGTGAACCCCTCACAAACTCCCCCTCATAAGATCCTCTCTCTCTCTGTCCCAAGATCTCCCTCTCCTTTTCTTGGCTCTCTCACGTCAAGACAATAACAAAAGATGCAATCTTGAGTAAACAAGAGATCTTATATAGAAAGGCTTCAAATTTACCCTAAATTGCAACTAATTGACAAATATCATCCAAGATGATCGATAGATTATTATATACGATCAGTACAAAATCAGCTCATTCAGTCATAACGATCTGGGGGTTGCTGGACGATTAGAAGATTCATTTGTTCTGATCGCATAGGACGATGAGTACATAATTCTGTATGATTAGTATAAAACCTCAAGTATCATCTAGACCATTGCTCTACTCGGCCAGACTTTACATATTGGATGATGAAAAAATAACCATCGTCCAGGATGATTCTTCGTCATGTACGATTAGTTCAAATCAATAAATATCGTCCAGCACATCATTCTTTTCATCCCGGATGATTCAGGAAGAAATTAAGGTTTGTTTAACTAATCGTCCCGGACGATCTGTAATCGTCTAGGATGATATAATCAATCAATCAAACCTTAATTACCTTCCTTAATCATCAGACTAATTTAGGCATAATTGTAATTGTAATACATCGGCCAAGATGATGTCTGTACGATGTCCAAAAATAATAACATGCTTAAAAGAGTTGGCAGCTTATTCTTTCTAATTTAAGCATATCGTCTAAGACGATGTGAATATTGTTCAGAATGATTTGCCTAATTCGGTTATCTTAACAGGGATGCCCTAATTAAGGTTTTTGTTTTTAACAGATCGTCTAGGACTATTTTGGATCATCCCGGACGATATGATCAAAAATAGAAAACTCTAAAATAGACAGAATTTTTCCCCTTGAGTGTGTGTGTGTGTGCAAGGTTACTTAGCATCAGGATCCACTTTATTACATTTGACTCAAGAAAAAGGTAAAAACACTTGAAGTACACTTATAGTCTGACTCAGTCATAATCTACTCAATCTTGAGCTGGCTTGATTTGCAATTGACCTTGTGAACCTTAAAAGTTAGTAGGCAGAGCAATAATAGAAAATATAGAAGTGTCAAAAAATTTTGTTATCATCAAAATTATAATTCTTGAATCTAGATTTGCAACACTTGAGAAGCTAGGGGAGCAACATCTCCATCATTTCAAGGAGAAAAAGGAAGGAACAAGATCTCCACCATTACATGGAGAAAAAGGAGGGATTAACATCTTCACTATGTTGGTAGGCATAAGGAGGGATACTTTTCAGGGGTAGAGGAGTTTGTAAAGTTCATTCTCATTAAATAAGCCCCTTTGATCATGCACTTAAAAATTTAATAACAAGTGTATGTTGAAGTCAAAAAATTAATCAATGCTAGCTTTTTTAGATAGAAGAGACATTCCATTCCATTAGCTAGCATTTTTTCAATGAGAAAGAAGAATGATCATAATTATATATATGTATTGATTAAAAGGATCTAAACAAATTAAGAACGTCATAGTAAGGAGTTTTGGTTGCCCATACATAGCTTATAGTAGATATTGTCTTCTCACATGCAATTTTCTCTTTCATAGATGGTGCATGGAAATAAACTACCACATGCTTCTAAATTTATATATTTTTGTAATCTAATAAAACATAGAGAACATCATACCATCAAAAAAAATATAAAAAATGTGTGTTTGACTAATTATTTGAAGAAAGAAATAGATTTTTTTTTATAATCAAATATATCATATGCAAAAACACATAATCTCGAATGATAGAAATGATATTCTACAATAAATTGAAAATTGAAAATGGGTTTTGAATAAAATTTTCTATGCTCCTAAATACGTTTCTCCTATCATAGAGAACTAAAATAGAGAATATTTTATGCTAGGGTTCTATGTTCATCATAAAGGCAATTCCTTATGGTTAATTTTATTCCTTAAAAGCTCTTGAGAAAACTCTCGATTAAAATGGTGACTAAGTATGTTATAGATTTAAAATGTTTAAGACAATAATTATAAAATAAGGGTTTTCAAAAGGTATTTGGTAAGGCATTATCAATTCTTTCCGGATATTATAGCCTAAAAGGGTAAAGAACATGGCAATTTTTATGAGAACTTGCACGCAATTGCAATGTTCTATTCCCGTATGCTAGGATTTTTCTCTCGGTTAGGACTTTCGCCCTAGCTGTCTCCTTCTTCTCCGGCACCAGCTCTCTCTCGCCCCTCTTTTCTTATGGAAAATAAAAGGTTAGATCCTGGCTTTCTTGAGGGTAAGCATTCCAAATCCTTCAAAGATATTTTGTCTGGTTCGGATGCATCTAAGGTTTTTCCGGATTTTCGTGTGTCTACGATTCGGGGTTTGCCCGCTTTGTGGTTCTCGGAGGATGAGTTTTTGCATCTTGCGAGACCTTTTTAGTTGGGAAGTTTCTGCTTAAACGGCCGCCTTTAGATTCGATTCGTAGGTTCTTTTTCAATCTTAAACTCTCAGGGGATTTCTCTGTGACTTTGTTGGATCAATCGAATGTGTTGATTAAACTTTCTAATGATCTTGACTATGGGAGGGTTTTTGCGCATCAATTCTATTTTGTTTTTTGTTGTTTCATGAAAGTGATCAAGTGGTCTCCTCTACTTGATCTGTCGGAGGAGTCTCCGATTGTTCTGGTGTGGATTTCTTTTTCGGGGCTTCGTCCTCATCTGTTCTCTCCTAAAATCTTTTTTGGTTTGGGTTCGCTTTTTGGTCGCCCGATTCACACCGATAATGCCACTGCCGTTGGTTCGCGACCTTCTGTCGCTCTTATTCTGATAGAAATCGACATCTCCAAATCGTTCCAGGACTCTGTTTGGCTTGGTCCGGAGAATCTGGGGTATATCCAGCGAGTTGTTTTTAATGGGAATGCCAAATTTTTGTATTCATTGCAAGCTGATTGGGGTCATAAAAGTCGAAAAAAAAATTCGATATTTGCATTTAAATTATTTTCGCAATTACGATCCGTGTAAGGATTCAGCTCCATGATGGATTGGCGGTGAACTGCTTTTGACCCGTTATTGCCCTTTACCTTTAATGGATCCTCCACTACACATTTTTGTTGAAGCTGGCTCAGGTCGTGGCGTGTGTTGTATTCCCGTTTATTATGATAGACTTGTTTTAGATTATAAGATAGTTAATGATTAAACATAAAATATTTCTTCAGTACAATTATATTGTTAATAAAGTTAATTCTGGCTCAAGTAAACGAAAAATGATAAAACTTTTCCTGTTACTTCTACTGAAAAACCATATATGAATTTATCAAAAGTTTTTATATTATCCTTTCCAACTCCAATTATAATCACTATCAAATCTCTTAAAACCAACTCTTTATCAAACAAAAAAAACTCTCTTTACAATACTCTAATCAAATTCTATACTTTCATTTTTAATAAATATCCTAACATCACTATTAAATCCAAATATAAAAACCCACTATATAATCATTATAAAATTTTTTTTTTAAAATCTTATTTGTGCGACCGGAATGATTCATAAGTACCCCCGGGGGGGGGAAAGCAACTGCTCTTCTTCTTGTAACAGGTACCGTCAAAGACCCCATGCACGCCTTTATTGGCCGTGGTGGGATGAAAAATCACGGCCGAGGTGTCCTCGAAAGAGGGCACCTACCATGCACGCCTTTATTGGCTGTGGTGGGAAGGCCCAGTTTTCTCGTAGTTTTTCCCCTAAACGGGGGAGACGCCGGGAGGCTGCCGAAATTTCGGGTGAAATACTACTACACTTGGGACCTGTTTTTGAACTCAAAAGAACCAAATATTTGGACCAAACAAGAAAGAGCAGTGGACTTTTGAACTTGATTGAACATGTGCAGAGGATCAGAACCAAAATTCGAATGATTCCTAAAGGCCAAATTCAAATAAAATAAAAATCAAAGTTGGAACCCAAATTTGAGTAATTTGAACATTCAATTGAACTCAAAGGACTGCAGGGGACATAGCACTTTGAACTCAAATCGGACTTGACTTGCACATCCAACATGATTCAAACATTCAAACTCAAGCGAGTACTTGAGTTGGACTACAAAGAACACAGAACTAAACTTGCACATTAAGCTCATGAACCTGATTTAAACTGATCCTGAAGGGGCTTGAACTTGAGCCTGGTTCGAGCATCATCGCCCTCTCACATTCAATGCCAGTCAAAAATACCACCTGAGATTGGTGAAAGGTGGTTTCAATACCAAAGCGAAGACTCTCCTACGAATACTACTAGGAAGTCGTAGCGGATACAACTGATCTCCAGCAAATAAATACTTGTGGATAACAACAGTGTGTATGTCGTATGCACAATAAACTACTGTGGACACAAGTACATATCCTACGATAGTTCCTACAAACGCCTGTTGATTGAGATGGCGATGCGGGAGACCAATGATGTAGGACCCACTTCTACAAGCAAGTGCAACCCAACGACAACCACCTGAGATTGGTGAAAGGTGGTTTCAATGCAAAAGCAGGGGTTCTCCTAAGAATACTACTAGAAGGTCGTAGTGGATACGACTGATCTCCAGCAAATGAATACTTGTGGATAACAACGGTGTGTATGTCGTATGTACAACGAAACACTGTGGACACAAGTACATCTCCTACGAACAGTTCCAGGAGCTCGTAGTGAGTACAACGGGTCCCCGCAAATACATACAAGTCACTTGTGGATAACAACAGTGTGTTGCAAGTACGGCGAATCACTGTGGGCACGAGTACGGATCCCTTACAAATGCAAATGACCACAAACCACTTGTGGATAACAACAGTGAGAGCCTCGTAAGCATAGCGAACCCCTGTGGACACAAGTATAGATATCACCTACGACAACGGTGATCAAGATCTTCAAGTATTTCGAGTGCAATAGCGACTCGATGTGCAAAAAAAACTCTACTACACTAAATGAAATCTTGAAAGGAGATCTTCTCAAAGTGAAGCGACAATCAGTGAACTTCAAGGTCCAAAAGAATCTTTCCCCGGTGAATGAGAAAGGGGGAGTCAATATCAAGTCCAATACTCCAGAGTTCAAAAGAATCCTTCCCCGGTGAATGAGAAAGGGGGAGTCAACAGATATCGCCACCGGATCTGCAACATCTATGAAAGCAGACAGAAGGCGTCTACGACCTACAACGCCACGCCACCGGATCCGCAACACTCATACTAGCGGACAGAAGGCGTGTATAAGCTCTGAAATCAAACATTGTGTATTCAAATGTCAATTATCTACAAAACTATAAATATTTCAAAATACCCCTACACGTGCACTAGAGAATGTATACACATAGATACACTAAAGGGGATATATAAAAATCACCCACATGGGCCCCGGCGAGCGTGTTATTGGTACACATGTGACGCCTAGGGATGCTGCGCGGGTCGATAAGTGAATTCTAGTTCGAACCCGATCCTTCTATACGGGTCAATAGAAGTCGACAGGGTTCGAACCTTTAAACAAATACACGGCTGTGTGGAAACCAGTGTATTTGTTTCAACACATTCGTATTAGGCATGCTAAGCCTACAATCAAAAGAATTCACTGAACAAAAAGCACGAAGCCTGCGAAACCCGATCCTCCTAAGCATGTAAATGGGAGTAGACAGGGTTCAAACCATTGGATAAATATGTGGTCACGAGATCGACCAGAATATTTATCTAATACATTCTTTTTAGGCCTTCAAGGCCTAAAATTAAGAAAGTTCATGAACAAAGGCATGAAGCCTAAAGAAACCCGATCCTTCTATACGGATCAATAGGAGTCGACAGGGTTCGAACTATCAAATAGATACACGGTTGTAGTGACCGGTGTATTTGTTTAAATACATTCTTTTTAGGCCTTCAATGCCTAAAATCAAGAAAATTCATAAACAAAGGCACAAAGCCTACGAGAAGCCCGATCCCCTATCGATAAGTTGATAGGGTCGACAAGGTTCAATCAACAAGTAAAAATGACCCTAAAACACCCCGATGATGGCCGTGTTGAATGCAGATCTCAACCGGAGGGGTTCACAAATATTTCAAATCTCACTCAAGTGTCTATCAAAATCCAAATTCCAAGATATTTAAATTCGAAATCAAACCATCAATCACTCAGAGCAAAATCCATCCACCCACCGCAACAGTCTGCCGGGGTGGACAAATTCAAATAAACTCTAGCTCACAAAGAGCCAAATGCCTAGTCGAAAATATCACTAGGATCCATTCTCAAACAATCTCCTGCCAGTAAGGACGTGGTACGTGTCCTCTAACCGGCGGTTGACCGCCAAATGGCACCGCAGGATAAACGGTTATGACCCGGGGCCCTCTGAACCGAGTGGTTTTGCCGCCAAATGGCACCACGAAATACCGGTTATGGCCAGAGCCAATACGTTCCTTATTGGCATCAAATCCTTGAGATATGAATCAATAGGATATAATCGATAGGGCACAAAGCTCTCTGCAAGCTAAGGTGGATTCAAATTTGTCCCCTTAGACAAACATCCAACCCCGGTCTACAAGGTCCCCTTGGACGAAGCAACCCATGGCTGCTGACAAGGATCCTTCTGACAGGTTGGGTCGACTACCTCCTCTGACTAAGTAGACCAGGGACCCACGATGGCCCGGGACGACGGAACCATGGGATCTTGATCGGGTCCATCATCCATTTCCCCCACCATCCGCTTTAAGTGCTAGATGGTGCAATTTCTATTTTAAATATCAAACCTTTCAAATTTCCAAACTTTCAACCCAAATTCCCAAATCCAAACCCAACTTTCAAATCCAAATTCTACCAATATCCAATCTTTCCAATCTCAAACCCATGCTGCTACTATATGCCAGATAACACGTATATCCTACGTATCTGACCAACGACTAGCCTTAATCGAAAGTTCTCTCTCGTGATCGGGAGGGGTAATTAACTATAGGGGCTTGCGCCTATAGGAAACCAGAACTCAGATCATAAAGTCCTCACAAAATGAGGGCGAAATCTCTGGGTAGTGTCTTATCTACAAACCCATCTGCCTTCCAAAATTTACCCCGGAACTTATTTCGTTAAAACTCCCTCGCCGAATAAGAAGAGCGCGCGGAGGCCGGGGCCGAATTTTCGGAGCCCACAGATTTCTGGCGACTCCGCTGGGGAATGGTTTCTCTTTCCATCTCTGACTAGTCACTAAAAGGCTATAGTAGCAAGCAAATCAAATTTTAAATTTCCTGAAAATGAATCTTTTAAATAAGATCAATGGAAATTTGTTTAGCAGGGTTTTGAATTCCATGCTAACTCTCCTGCTTCTATTATTTGTCCTGCGTGGGGTGATGTATCAGTTCTGATCACTAACCCCTGCCTTTCATTTTTACAGAATGGAAATGCAGGACACACCGATGACCGTCCAACTGGGACGAGGAGCCAGGATTCAACTGGCTAATGCTGTAATTGAAACTGGAAATGCTGGAGCCACCATCCACTTTGGTGGGCTCGAATTCTCAGCAGCTACTGCAAGGGCTGCAGCCGTCCCTGTGTACGGCGTAAACTCTGAAGAACTTTCTGGAAGATCCTACTCTGAAAGGACTGCTGCTAGAGGTACTACTCAAGGAAGAACCTCTGTATTTGAAAGACTATCCCAACCTGAGACCCTTACTGCAAAAAGGGTTGTTACTGGAAGAAAAATTTCTGTGGTGACTGCGAACACCACTAACCTGCCCAGAGAAACTGTTGCACCTGGGAGGTATGAAACTGAAGCTTCTTCATCTGGAGGAAGGCTTACTAGAAGGCAGAGGAGGAAGAGAAATACAGAGCTGCGAGCTCAGCAGTTAGCTGTACCAGTCCATCCCTCCAATCTGCTAGCACCAGAATCAAAGATCAATATCCCCACTCAGAATAAGTTCGCCAATCTAAAGTGGATAAAAAGAAATAGCTCTTCTGGTGAGCTCAAGAAATCTTTTTGGGAGCATCAGTTTGAAGTTCCAGTCCCTCAGAAGATAAGAGAGCCCGAACGCCTGTCTGTCCGGGTGCACTGAGTTTTGAAGACAGTCAAGGAGAAGGGCTTAATGAAAAAGAAGTTCCAGAGGCCACTGATTGTTGAGGCCCGAAGAACTCCTCCAAGAGATAGACTATCATCCGCTGTGATGGTTGAAAAAAGAGGTTATCGACGACAAGCTCCGCAGGAAGCACATCGGGGCGTGACACTTGGACCCCGTGTTCAAGAATCCGTCGCCGAAAGGGCCCAGCGGAAAGGCAAACAAGTTTGGAGGCCAAAGCCTCGAAATGAAAAGGTCTTTGAAGAAAGAAATAAGTCAAGCGTGACATCCGGAGCTGTCTCTCGGAGATCCGCCCCTGCCAACAAAACTCGTCAGAAATGGGTCCAAAGGAAGGCCCATAATGACGACAATTATAATGACAGTCGACATCCTGGAGAGTCTTCCAGGAGATCCCGTCATTCTCCAACTTCAGCCAAAGAGGAAGTTCACTTCGATCGTAGTCCACGGGTTGAAGAAATACTCATTCCAAGTCAAGAACCTGAAATTCAGTGGCGCCGCCGCTCAGAAATTCAGGTGCAAAAAGATGAAGAAGACTATGGTGATGAAGATACTATGGAAATTGAGGTGGTTCGTATGGTCAGCCACGTCGATGTTGAAGAGGAAGATGATGATGGTGATGAAGAAGACCAACAATCACAGCCACGCGTACGTACTTATCGACGTCGCCACAGGGCTAGATCCATTGCCAGCCGAAGTGCTCGCTCCTCAGAAGAAGGAGATGAGGAAGAAGAAGAGGTCGGAGAAAATCCCTTCGCTGACGAAGATATCACACTCGCTGAAATGAGGAATCAAATGAGGCGACAGATGCGAAGAAAAGACAGAGAAATCTCTCAGTTAAATGATAAAATGACTGAGATGATGACTCAGATGACGGCCATGATGGAAATGATGCAGAAGACCACTTCTGTGGGTCCTGTACCGGCTCAACCCATCAACCAAGCTGTAAATCCTCAAAATCTCCAAGCGCCTCAAGCCTCAGGAGTGAAAGGTGTACTTGAAGGTGGCAAAGAAACTAATGATCCAACCCGCCAGCGTACTCCACAAAATATGGCGAGTGCCTCTGAGCCCGTAACTGCATCGCAGTTGGAAGGCTTAATCAGTGAAAAGATTAAGGCTATTATAGCTGCTGAACAAGCAGAGAAGCTGGTAGGAAAAGGTCGCCCGTACCCATCAGAGTACGATCAGGTGTCATATCCAAAGGGATATTCTGTGCCGAAAATTCAATATTTTTGATGGCAATAAAAATCCCAGACAACACCTGGCGCAGTTCAAAGCAACCTGTGGGAACACAGGAGGCAATGACGCTCTGCTATTCAGGCAATTCGTAAGCAGCTTAAGTGGAACTGCTTTCGAATGGTATGCCGAACTACCGAATGATTCACTGAAGACCTTTGCGGAGCTAGAGGCCCTATTCGTAAAAAGGTTTGCCAGTGCAACAGAGAAGACTACCATTGCTGATCTTGCCCTTGATAAAAGAAAAAAAGATGAATCAGTGACGAGGTATATAACACGCTGGCGCAATCTCAGCATGAAGTGCGAGCAGCAGCTGGAAGAAGAACATGCAGTTCAACTGTTGATGGGGAACATTGATGATAAAATGCAACCCTTCTTATGCTTGGCTTCAATCACTACCTTCCAGGATCTGTTGGACAGGGTGGCGAAATTTGAGAAGTTAAACTTATCAAAGTCTGAAAGCTTCCCCGATAAATTCAAAAAGGCTAAAGCTCCTGATGCTAGAAAGAATGAGGTCTACTCTGCATTCCCTCTCAGACCTGATAAAGGTAAACGGGTAGTATATAATGTAGACAAAGGAAAGCAGCCTATGCAGTATGAAGAAAAATCAAAACAGGCTTACAATCCAAATCCTCAACCAAAGCTGGTACTTGGAGGAAATGATAAACCTCGAGCCTTTCCTAGTGGAGGAGAGCGCCAGAGGCAAATCACAGGAACTGGTGATAGAACGTTCCCCTCCCTCAAGGAGAAAAATGAATAAAGAATATTCGTTCAAGAGGGAAAGTGTTGCCAAATTGTTCCGACAAGCACTCAAGAATGGTCTGGAGTTGCCAGAATGCAAAAGACCTGAAGAGTCCAAACACAGTGGCGACCCAAACTACTGCCCATATCATCGGGTAGTTAGCCATCCAATTGAAGATTGTTATGTCTTCAAAGATTGGTTAGAAAAGATGTACAAGAGGGGAGAACTTACATTATCAGATAATGTGTTGGTTCGTCCCAGAAAAGAATCCACCCGGGTAGTCACGTCCTCTTCCGTACTCCCGCTTAAAGAAAAAAATAAAAAAATCTATCCAAGAGGAACAATGGGAGATTGTGATCTCCAAGAAGACATCAAAAATGCTGAAACAGTTAGAAGGAGTTCCTGGTGTCAAGTGGAAGTCCCCTACTGAGCCAGTACTGAATTTAAAATGGTTGCCTATGTCACAAGCATCCACTTCTAAACAGCAACCTGGCCAAGCTAGCTCATCCAAATCTGATAAAGCAAAGCCAAAGTCTTCTAGGAAGAAAGCCAAGTTGAAGAAGCCTGTGGTAAAGAAGACTGCAACTCAAAAGGCTATTGATAGTTTGGGTGAATATTACCAGACTGTCAGGAGGCCTATTAAGCTCGGTGATTTTATGAAAGAGCTTAAAATAGATGAAAAGGAGGAAGAAGCTGATGATGAATCTCTTCCTACGGAGATATGTCGAGTCATCTCAACGACTTTAAAAATATCAGAAAGGGAGAAATACGCTAAAGAAGCGGCCCCTGAATTTTGTCTGATGGTGTCATCAATGGAATTCAGTTCAGAAGATCTATGTTTTCCAGATAATGAAGATTCAAACTCAAGTATAGAATCACAAATGAAACAAGTAAAGTTGGGAGATGATTCTGAGTCTACAGGTGAATCCCCAGACACAACAATGGCTGACTCTGAAGAGAATGCTTCATCAAACAAGTCTGAATCAGATGAGGTGGCCCAAGTACAGTTGAGAAGTGGCAAGGTGCTGCCGCCTCCACCAAAGAAGGGGATTCCTAACAAAGATAAAGGAAAAGAGATAATTGTCAATGAAGATATTATCCTAAATGACTCCAAGAAGAAAGAGACTTCATCTAAGGGGATAGATTACAATATCTTATCCCACTTGAGGAAGATCCCAGCACAACTCAGCATATATGATGCCCTCTTGATGTCTAAAGACCTTCGAGAAACTTTGATCCAAGCTCTCAAGGACCCCGAAAGATATGAGACATATTTTGCTGAGCGCAACTTGACGGAAGTCTTGCAAGCTCGAAATGAGCCCCTCATCACCTTTGCTGAGGATGATATGCTGCTTGGAACAGCAGACCACAACCGCCCTCTGTATGTTACGGCAGAGAGCGACGGTATGATGATGATCAGTCGAATTTTGATTGATCCCGGATCTTCTGTAAATCTTATGAGCCTTAAGGCACTAAGATTCCTCTGCCTCGATGTGGAACATCTTGGCCAAGATAAACTGATGGTGCATGGCTTCAACGAGAAAGGGCAGAAAACTCTTGGTTCGTTTATGCTTCCTCTTGTATTTGGGGAACTCCATACGGAAGCCAAATTCCATGTAATTGATGCGGACACTTCGTTCAAGGCATTATTGGGTCGCCCCTGGCTCCATGAATACGGCGTTGTCCCTTCAACATTACACCAGTGCATGAAGTATCTCAGAGAAGGGGAAGAATTCAGAATTTCTGGTGATATTCAGCCCTTTGCAGTACATGAAGTAACAGTTTATGAAGATGCTAAGTACTTCATGCCAAAGAAGCAAAAGTCGTCAAGTTCTCTTGAGGCTAGAGCATCAAATTCTAAGGCTGCAAAGAAACCCAAGCAAGAAGGTGATAAGAAGCGTGTAGGAAGAAAGAAGGCAGCGCCGGCTCTTCCCAAATCACCAACTCTTCCTAAAGAAAAGAAGCATGTACCTCATCTTGGGAGCGACACGGATGAAGATGACGTTACTCCTACCAAATCTCGAAAAATATGCCAGTCCACTGATGAATGGAGTAGGCAGATTGAATTTTCAAATGATGATTATGACTACGACTCAATCTACATGAACTCAGTGCAGAGTGTGTTCTCCAGAAGAATAGACAGTCTGTTAATTTCAGACAGCGTACTCGTAGTCACACGTGTTCCCTTGGACCATTTCAAGGAAATCATTTCGCGCGAGGTTCATAAAATTGAAGAACTCTCCACTCTTTATCTGCCTCCCCGTAAAAATGGGACTACACCTGGAAATGTGTTATATTCCACGGGAGTTCATGAAGAGAGAGAATCATGACTGGGATTGCATGCTCATCGACTCCGAGGAATTATTTCCTACGAGGCTACCCAAATTCAATACTAAAAATATTCAAAGAATGCTACGAAAGCAAATCAATATTCCTACTACCAAACGACAGCTCCGTACAAGCTTAGGCCTCTGGTATGGGAGAAGTCCGCGTCCATTACGACGAAAGGATATAGATGCATATAAAGGCATCGGATTCATCAAAAGAAAATTCCTCCGGAAGGAGATTTGTCGGGCGATCACATGTGGAGAAATCAAATCCGATGATGATGGTGCTGAAGAAACATACGAAACCAATGCTTATGATGATCAACCCGTGGAAGCTGAGCCTGCACCAGAAGAACTGGAAGATGGTGGACAAGCTGCTACGATGGACGAGCTCAAAGAAGTCAACTTGGGAACTGAGGAAGATCCTCGCCCAACCTTCATTAGCTCTCTTCTACCAGAAGATCAAATAGAAGAAATAAAAGAGCTACTATGTGAATTCAGGGACTGCTTTGCCTGGACATATGCAGAGATGCCCGGCTTATCCCCTGATGTAGCGGTTCACAGATTAGCAATCAAGTCTGATGCAGCACCCGTCAAACAAGCTCCAAGAAGAATGAGATTGGAGATTGAAGAACAGGTGATTGCAGAAACAAAGAAGCTCATAGAAGCAGGCTTCATTCGAGAAGAAAAATATGCCGATTGGATTGCCAATATCGTCCCTGTAAAGAAGAAGAATGGCCAGATTCGTATCTGCATCGACTTCAGGGACCTCAATAAGGCATGCCCGAAAGATGACTTTCCGCTCCCAGTATCAGAGCTTCTAGTTGACAATACATCCAATTACGATATGTTCTCATTTATGGACGGATCGTCAGGCTACAATCAGATTAAAATGGCGCATGAAGATGAAAGACATACATCATTCAGAACGCCTATAGGCATATTCTGTTACACAGTCATGCCCTTCGGCCTGAAGAACGCTGGTGCCACCTACCAGCGGGCGATGACTCGTATATTTGATGATTTGATTCATCAGAAGGTCGAATGCTATGTAGATGACTTGGTCATTAAAAGTATAGGCCGAAAAGACCACATTGATGATTTGAGAATTGTGTTCGAAAGAATCAGAAAATATGATCTGAAGATGAACCCTCTCAAGTGTGCATTTGGGGTATCCTCAGGAAAATTCCTGGGGGTACGTTGTTCGACATCGAGGCATCGAAGTCGACCCCAACAAGATCAAGGCGATCGTGGAGATGCCACCTCCAAAGAATCTTCGACAACTCCGCTCCTTACAAGGGCAGTTGGCTTTCATTCGGCGATTTATATCGAATTTGTCGGGTAGGTGCCAGCCATTTTCAAAACTAATGAAGAAAGATGTCCGTTTCAAATGGGATGAAGAGTGCCAAGAAGCATTCGATAGCATCAAAAGATATCTGTTGAATCCTCCTATTCTCGCGGCGCCAATCCCGGGGAAGCCTCTTATACTGTATACGGCAGCACTAGAAGAGTCCCTCGGAGCACTATTGGCCCAGCATAATGAAGAAGGCAAGGAGAATGCACTCTACTACATCAGTCGGAGATTGATAGGAGCAGAAATCCGCTACTCTCCAATCGAGAAGCATTGCTTGGCCCTGATCTTCGCAGTTCAGAAGCTCCGCCATTATATGTTGTCTCATAAAATCACCTTGATATCAAAGATCGATCCGTTGAAGTTCTTGATGACAAGACCAGCGTTGACAGGTCGTTTGGCAAGGTGGGCAGTGATACTCCTGCAGTTTGATATCACATATGTCCCTCAAAAGGCAGTGAAAGGGCAAGTGTTGGCAGATTTTCTTGCAGCACATCCTATCCCTGCAGATTCACCGCTCAACGACGATCTACCTGACGAGCAGATCATGAATGTCAAAGAGGAGGAGATGCTACGAGTATGGGAAATGTACTTTGATGGAGCGTCATCGATTAAGCGTGCTCGGCCTCCAAATCTAGAGAAAGCTCAAGCCGGAATCGGACTCATTTTCGTGGCGCCCGAGGGAGGCATAATGAGATTCTCATTCAGTTTAACTGAACCTCGGACAAACAATGAAGCTGAATATGAAGCTTTAATAGCAGGATTAGAGATTGCAATCGATGTCCGAATCCGAAACCTCCAAATTTTCGGTGATTCTCAACTTGTTGTAAATCAAGTATTGGGAGTTTACAAAATCACCAAGTTCGAGTTGGCCTGTTATCATCGGCGAGTTCTTGAGCTTATGAAGCAAATTCCAATTGTTAAATTAACTCAAGTTCCTCGAGGTCAAAATGCCAAAGCTGATTCTCTTGCCAAATTGGCTAAAGAAATGGCGAACATGGACGACGAATGGCCTATAATAATTATGGTGCACAATCGACGAATCCTAGAGCCAGCATTATTACATTTCCCGCAGGCAGAGGGAATACCAAATTCAAGCCAACAGGATGCAACTCCGGTTGATCCTCAATCTCCCCAACCAGTTGATCTCGAAGATCAACTTGAAGAACATCAAGTTCCTAAGAAAAGACGAAAGGCCAGTCAAGCTTCAGAATCATGGTGGCATTGCCTAGATGTCGAGGAAGAAGATGACTGGAGACTGCCTTTCATTGACTACTTTAAAGAAAGTAAATTGCCAACAGACAAATCATTAGCTGCTCAAATCAGGAAGAGAGCGCTACGATATGCATTTGTCAACAACACATTGTATCGACGTGCTTTCGATCAAATGTGGTTAAGGTGCCTGGGGACTCGAGAAGCTGATAAGGTGGTAGCAGAAGTTCACGAAGGACTTTGTGGAGCGCACCAATCAGGTCCCAAGATGGCAATCAAAATCAAAAGAATGGGCTACTATTGGCCGACCATGGTCAGAGATTGTATCAATCATGCTAAGAGGTGTCACGAGTGTCAGATCCACGGTGATGTTATACATCAACCGCCAAATCCACTGCACCCTACAATAGCATCCTGGCCATTCGAATGCTGGGGTACTGATGTTATCGGGCCGATAGATCCGCCATCATCAGCAGGACACCGCTTCATCTTGGCAGCGACTGAACTATTTCTCCAAGTGGGCAGAAGCGGCTCCATTTAAAAAAGTTACGTCTGAGCACGTGATCAACTTCTTCACCCACAATGTTGTTTACAGATTCGGCGTGCCACGCCGCATAATCTCAGACAACGGAACTGCTTTCAAGAGTACAAAAATCTATAAGTTCGTTGATCGACACAAAATTGATTGGCGGTACTCTTCTATTTACTATCCAAGAGCAAATGGCTTAGCTGAAGCCTTCAACAAAACACTGGTGAAATTGCTAAAGAAGATTCTCTCTAAGAACAAACGAGAGTGGCATACGAAGATGGCAGAGGCATTATGGGCGTATCGTACAACTTACAAAACGCCAACCAAAGCCACTCCTTACTCTCTGGTGTTCGGAGTTGAAGCAGTGCTGCCACTAGAAGTTGAACTTCCATCTCTTCGAGTTGCTGTCCAGAATGAGTTGTCTCAGGAACAAAATGCTCGATTAAGAATGGAGGAGCTCGATGCACTCGATGAAATTAGGTTACAAGCTCAACAGAACCTGGAGATCTACCGAGCAAGAATGACAAAGTCTTTTGATCGAATGGTGCGTCCTCGATCATTTCAAGAAGGAGAATTGGTCATGGTGCAGAGAAGACCAATCATCCCACATCGAAAAGTCGGTGGTAAATTCGTATCCAACTGGGAGGGACCTTTTGTCATCGAGAAGGTATTTCAAGGAGGAGCTTATCAACTGATCGATCTGATTGGTCAAAGGCCCATGCCGCCGATCAATGGCCGATACCTGAAGAAATACTATGCATGAATTGCTCAAGCAGATGTCATGTTTAATACGCTATGTTTTCATACATGTTTATTAGCGTATATATTCTACATTTTGAAATTCTCTTATGTCATGAGAACGCATTTCAAAATTCCCCATTAGACAGGGGGCATTTTAAATATTCATTTGGGTCGACATCGCGCTACGTGCCGAGATCCCCAAATGAATATTTAAAATCTTATATTCCAAATCTATTCCATTCTAAAATGTCCCTGCGAGACAGGGGGCATTTTAAATATTTATTCGGGTCGACATCGCGCTGCATGCCGAGATCCCCGAATAAATATTTAAAATTATCAATCCAGATATTCTTTTGTACTAAAGAATACAAATATTTGTTTTCCAAAGTATATGCAGGTGATCTCTCAAAAATCGAGACAGCACCTTCTTCGACAAACCAAGAAACAAAGGTCAAGAAAGAGACTTTTGTGGCTACACACTCCTATAAAATTGAGCCGGAAAAGCTTGAAGTCTTTCAACAGCCTGAAGCTTAAGGTTCGAATGGGTGTAAAAGGTCGGATCCAACACGCCCAAATATGGCCGGATCGCTGGCAGCTCCGTCTACTCAACAAGCCATAAGAAAGGCCGTAGTAGCGGAACCCCCACTTCGTCAACCCGTCAGTAGGGACTGAAGAAAGTACGAAGGCAGATTTGACTCGACCAGTTCAAGTGATCGTAGTCTACAAAGTTCTCCAAAATGACTGGAGAATCAAAGTTCCAGTGGAAAAATGAGTCTCGAGCAGCTACTGAATGTTCGTAGACTCCAAAATCTAAAATCACGAAGGATGACTCCAAATTTACCAACTTCAGTAAAATCAGCATTGGGAAGCGCAATCCCCATAGCTCAAGCCTGAAACCTGAATGGGTGTAAGAGGTCGGATCCAACAAGCCCAAATATGGCCGGATCGCTGGCAGCTCCGTCTACTCAATAAGCCATAAGAAAGGCCGCAGTAGAGGAACCCCCATCTCAGCAACCAGAGGACAAAGAGCTGTCAAATCCCAGCTCTCCCGATCTGATGAACTCAAGTAATTCAGATTAGAGCCTTCTCAAGTGGTTAAAGATCAAGATACTACCTACGTTCGGTACTATCAATCAAATCCAAAACCTACGAATCCTTCAACAAATCCGTAAAGCACAAAGCAAGGATCGAAGGAATTTTTCTTCAACAAGTCCGTCAAAGCACAAAGTAAAGGACCGAAGAAAATCATCCCAAAGTTCATGAAAAGCCTTAGGCTGAACTAAGGGGTTTTCATCATCAACAAGTCCGTTACGCACAAAGCTCTGGACCGATGACTTTTCGCCATCGACCTAATACAAACCTAAGGGTTTAGGTCACCGGCATCTACTCCTCCATCAAGCCCGCCAAAGCTAGAAGCAAAGGGCGGGAGGCATACAAATTTTCTGACAAGTCATCAAAGACAAATCAGACAACCCTTCACCAAGTCCGCAGCACAAAGCACAGGACAGAAGGATCAAGATCTCAGGGCTCTAGCAGAAATTGCAGAAGGAGCATCCCCGACGACATCTACAAATGTCCCTGAAGACTGGGGGCATTTTAAATATTTATTTGGGTCGACATCGCGCTGCGTGCCGAGATCCCCAAATAAATATTTAAAATTTCAACAAGATGTCAACCATCTATGGATACATCTAGAAGCGCAGTGGATAAAGAATCTCAGTGTGACATCCAAATGAAATTTTGGAGATCCACAAAATGAAAACCCTAGTGTGACATCTAGAATAAATATCTAGAGATCCACAGGGTCAATCAGCATACAACAAACGTGGCCCGCTCCAGACGCCTACCACATTTGTTGGGGGGCATTTGTTGACCTGCTGTGTAACAAAAAAAAAGAAAAAAAAAAAGAAAATCCAAATCTTACCTACTCCCTGCAGCCCCACGTCGCGCCTCGCACGACTGCCTCTGTCGTCGCCACTCCTCGCACGACACGACGTCGACTCACGTCGCTCGCCACGACGATCGCTCGCACGACTTGGCGTCGTTAAAAAGCGAACGAGGAAGAGGCCTTCGGCCTCCTCGGGCGATCCTCTCTCTGCTCTTCTTCCGCGATCTCCTTCGGCTCCCCACTGCTCTCCCACGCACACAGCAAGCTCCTGTCGCCTCCTCCCGTCGAGCCCGATCTTGAAGTCGAGAGAGAGAGAGAGAGAGGGGAGAGAGAGAGAGAGTTGTTTTCCCTAACCTGCCATAGCCGAACACCTCCCGATCTCTGCCTGGCCGACCGACCCTATCTCCTCAGTTTGCGCCCTACCTACAGCTGCCGAAGCCGATCTCCCCCTTTGGCTCCTTCGTGATCGCTCGACTTCGCTTCTTTGGCGACCTTCCCTTTCGGTCGGATTGGAAGTTATGACATTTTTTTATCGGAGGCAACAACGTGAGCCCGCTTGCTGTGTAAGTAACTTTCTCCCTTTCGTGTTCTTCATTCGGCCGAACCCCGTAAATCTGGCCGAACCAGAATGCTGGGGGGATTAAGGGTTTTCATTAACCTTAATTATAATTAATTTAATTTAATTATGATTAATGTTAATTATAATCAAATCAATTAATTATAATTATTTTTGTTAAATTATTATTAATTATCATTAATTGATTATAATTAATTTAAGTTAATTAGTATTAACTAATTATGATTAACGAAGGTTAATTATAATTATTTATATTGATTAATGTTATTAATTATAATTAATTACTATAGTTAATTTTAATTGATTATAAATAATTATGATTAAATGTGATTATAATTATAATTAATTATAATTAATTAATATAATTATAATTAATGATAATAACAAAAATTGCTTGCTTGCCGTGCCCGTCCCTTACCTCGGTCCCCGAGCCTCCGCCGCCGATCCGCCGGTCCGCCGGCCCCGAAGGTATAACCCTCTGAACTCAGGCTTCCGACCTCGACGTGTTCGACGGACCGATAGACCGCCTATACACGCCTTTATTGCGCGTGGTGGGATGTGACCCCGGTCCGACGCCTACGACGAGGCGGACAGTCGCCTCCCATGCTTTCTTACCTCGTCATGCGTGGCGAGTCAGTGGTCTACCCATGCACGCTTTTCTTAGCGTGGTGGGAAGGGCAACTGGCGCGACACCTACGATGAGATGAGCGAGCAACCTCCGCTCTTTTATCTCGACTAACGTGTCGGGCCGGCGGTCTACCTATGCACGCCTTTATTGAGCGTGGTAGGAGGGGCAACCGGTACGACACCTGTGTTGAGCTAAACGAGCAACCTTCGCCCTCTTATCTCGACTAACGTGTCGGGCCGGCGGTCTACCTATGCACGCCTTTATTGAGCGTGGTAGGAGGGGCAACCGGCACGACATCTGTGTTGAGGTAAGCGAGCGACCCATGCCATCCTGTCTCGACATGCGTGTTGGACCGGCAAACCACCTAAGCACGCCTTTGGTGGCCGTGGTAGGAGGGAAACCGGTTCGACGCACACGGCGAGGCCAGGCGAGCCTGGTTTACTCTTTCCTTTGTGCGACCGGAATGATTCATAAGTACCCCCGGGCGGGGGGAAAGCAACTGCTCTTCTTCTTGTAACAGGTACCGTCAAAGACCCCATGCACGCCTTTATTGGCCGTGGTGGGATGAAAAATCACGGCCGAGGTGTCCTCGAAAGAGGGCACCTACCATGCACGCCTTTATTGGCTGTGGTGGGAAGGCCCAGTTTTCTCGTAGTTTTTCCCCTAAACGGGGGAGACGCCGGGAGGCTGCCGAAATTTCGGGTGAAATACTACTACACTTGGGACCTGTTTTTTTGAACTCAAAAGAACCAAATATTTGGACCAAACAAGAAAGAGCAGTGGACTTTTGAACTTGATTGAACATGTGCAGAGGATCAGAACCAAAATTCGAATGATTCCTAAAGGCCAAATTCAAATAAAATAAAAATCAAAGTTGGAACCCAAATTTGAGTAATTTGAACATTCAATTGAACTCAAAGGACTGCAGGGGACATAGCACTTTGAACTCAAATCGGACTTGACTTGCACATCCAACATGATTTAAACATTCAAACTCAAGCGAGTACTTGAGTTGGACTACAAAGAACACAGAACTGAACTTGCACATTAAGCTCATGAACCTGATTTAAACTGATCCTGAAGGGGCTTGAACTTGAGCCTGGTTCGAGCATCATCGCCCTCTCACATTCAATGCCAGTCAAAAATACCACCTGAGATTGGTGAAAGGTGGTTTCAATACCAAAGCGAAGGCTCTCCTACGAATACTACTAGGAAGTCGTAGCGGATACAACTGATCTCCAGCAAATAAATAATACTTGTGGATAACAACAGTGTGTATGTCGTATGCACAATAAACTACTGTGGACACAAGTACATATCCTACGATAGTTCCTACAAACGCCTGTTGATTGAGATGGCGATGCGGGAGACCAATGATGTAGGACCCACTTCTACAAGCAAGTGCAACCCAACGACAACCACCTGAGATTGGTGAAAGGTGGTTTCAATGCAAAAGCAGGGGTTCTCCTAAGAATACTACTAGAAGGTCGTAGTGGATACGACTGATCTCCAGCAAATGAATACTTGTGGATAACAACGGTGTGTATGTCGTATGTACAACGAAACACTGTGGACACAAGTACATCTCCTACGAACAGTTCCAGGAGCTCGTAGTGAGTACAACGGGTCCCCGCAAATACATACAAGTCACTTGTGGATAACAACAGTGTGTTGCAAGTACGGCGAATCACTGTGGGCACGAGTACGGATCCCTTACAAATGCAAATGACCACAAACCACTTGTGGATAACAACAGTGAGAGCCTCGTAAGCATAGCGAACCCCTGTGGACACAAGTATAGATATCACCTACGACAACGGTGATCAAGATCTTCAAGTATTTCGAGTGCAATAGCGACTCGATGTGCAAAAAAAACTCTACTACACTAAAGATCTTGAAAGGAGATCTTCTCAAAGTGAAGCGACAATCAGTGAACTTCAAGGTCCAAAAGAATCTTTCCCCGGTGAATGAGAAAGGGGGAGTCAATATCAAGTCCAATACTCCAGAGTTCAAAAGAATCCTTCCCCGGTGAATGAGAAAGGGGGAGTCAACAGATATCGCCACCGGATCTGCAACATCTATGAAAGCAGACAGAAGGCGTCTACGACCTACAACGCCACGCCACCGGATCCGCAACACTCATACTAGCGGACAGAAGGCGTGTATAAGCTCTGAAATCAAACATTGTGTATTCAAATGTCAATTATCTACAAAACTATAAATATTTCAAAATACCCCTACACGTGCACTAGAGAATGTATACACATAGATACACTAAAGGGGATATATAAAAATCACCCACATGGGCCCCCGGCGAGCGTGTTATTGGTACACATGTGACGCCTAGGGATGCTGCGCGGGTCGATAAGTGAATTCTAGTTCGAACCCGATCCTTCTATACGGGTCAATAGAAGTCGACAGGGTTCGAACCTTTAAACAAATACACGGCTGTGGAAACCAGTGTATTTGTTTCAACACATTCGTATTAGGCATGCTAAGCCTACAATCAAAAGAATTCACTGAACAAAAAGCACGAAGCCTGCGAAACCCGATCCTCCTAAGCATGTAAATGGGAGTAGACAGGGTTCAAACCATTGGATAAATATGTGGTCACGAGATCGACCAGAATATTTATCTAATACATTCTTTTTAGGCCTTCAAGGCCTAAAATTAAGAAAGTTCATGAACAAAGGCATGAAGCCTAAAGAACCCGATCCTTCTATACGGATCAATAGGAGTCGACAGGGTTCGAACTATCAAATAGATACACGGTTGTAGTGACCGGTGTATTTGTTTAAATACATTCTTTTTAGGCCTTCAATGCCTAAAATCAAGAAAATTCATAAACAAAGGCACAAAGCCTACGAGAAGCCCGATCCCCTATCGATAAGTTGATAGGGTCGACAAGGTTCAATCAACAAGTAAAAATGACCCTAAACACCCCGATGATGGCCGTGTTGAATGCAGATCTCAACCGGAGGGGTTCACAAATATTTCAAATCTCACTCAAGTGTCTATCAAAATCCAAATTCCAAGATATTTAAATTCGAAATCAAACCATCAATCACTCAGAGCAAAATCCATCCACCCACCGCAACAGTCTGCCGGGGTGGACAAATTCAAATAAACTCTAGCTCACAAAGAGCCAAATGCCTAGTCGAAAATATCACTAGGATCCATTCTCAAACAATCTCCTGCCAGTAAGGACGTGGTACGTGTCCTCTAACCGGCGGGTTGACCGCCAAATGGCACCGCAGGATAAACGGTTATGACCCGGGGCCCTCTGAACCGAGTGGTTTTGCCGCCAAATGGCACCACGAAATACCGGTTATGGCCAGAGCCAATACGTTCCTTATTGGCATCAAATCCTTGAGATATGAATCAATAGGATATAATCGATAGGGCACAAAGCTCTCTGCAAGCTAAGGTGGATTCAAATTTGTCCCCTTAGACAAACATCCAACCCCGGTCTACAAGGTCCCCTTGGACGAAGCAACCCATGGCTGCTGACAAGGATCCTTCTGTCAGGTTGGGTCGACTACCTCCTCTGACTAAGTAGACCAGGGACCACGATGGCCCGGGACGACGGAACCATGGGATCTTGATCGGGTCCATCATCCATTCCCCCACCATCCGCTTTAAGTGCTAGATGGTGCAATTTCTATTTTAAATATCAAACCTTTCAAATTTCCAAACTTTCAACCCAAATTCCCAAATCCAAACCCAACTTTCAAATCCAAATTCTACCAATATCCAATCTTTTCCAATCTCAAACCCATGCTGCTACTATATGCCAGATAACACGTATATCCTACATATCTGACCAACGACTAGCCTTAATCGAAAGTTCTCTCTCGTGATCGGGAGGGGTAATTAACTATAGGGGCTTGCGCCTATAGGAAACCAGAACTCAGATCATAAAGTCCTCACAAAATGAGGGCGAAATCTCTGGGTAGTGTCTTATCTACAAACCCATCTGCCTTCCAAAATTTACCCCGGAACTTATTTCGTTAAAACTCCCTCGCCGAATAAGAAGAGCGCGCGGAGGCCGGGGCCGAATTTTCGGAGCCCACAATTTCTTTGGATCTTTAATAGTTTCATGACCAGTTGCAGGAATTGGTATGTTTTTTCTACCAAGCTTGATGGAATGAACTTTTGCAGCCAAAGTACTCAAATCTTCTATTACACAGATCTCAGCCTCTTTATTACCTTGAGCTTCTGTACTAATTTTATATGCAAAACGACATACATAATTTCTGAAGATGAAGTTGCTATCAACCGAAATAAGTTGGCCGGCATTACTACAAACACTTGGGATCTTACCTCCTGAATATAAATCTTTTCTAGCATTGACTAACCATCTTGGGAGTAAATATTTAATGGGAATATTAATAATGTCTAACTGTCTCATTACTCTCATGCAATGCGCACATAATATTCCCATCATTTCGAACTTAGCACAGGTGCATTCAATGGTACCTTCAATTGAATTAAATTTGACAATCCATTTGTGTGAATCAGTGGAGGTATCAATGTTCCAAACAGAAAACCTTGATAAATCTGACGAAGTATTTTCCACGCATAATCCACCAACTCCATGTAAGAACTCCTCTTCAAAAAATGCATACAACTTCCTTGAATAAAATTTTGCAGCTTGCTTCAATATTGGGCTACTTTTCATATATGGAACTATGTCAGTTTGACTACATCTGAATTCTTCATCTTATTCATTTCGACGCCAATTCCTCATAATCTTCTCCAAACCGAGGAAGCAATCCGTGATAGTACTTGTTGGCTTGGAATAGCTATGGCATACATGATTGGTTGATTCACTACGTTGGGTTGATAAAATGCCAAGATTAAAACAATCTTTGTTGAATGCAGTTGACCACTTCTCCTTGATTTTGTAGAGATCTTTCAACCAATGATTATTTTGCAGATTTCCTTCTGATAACATTTCAGCCCATTTACTCTCAAATTCCTCTGCTGAGTCACAATGTTTGAAACAGTAAAAAAATAAGCATTTTAACTCTGTTGTTGCTGTTAAAGCACCAAACCTTTGAAGGTGCCTTCTTGTACAAATGCCATTGGCACAATCGATGTCGTGTATTAGGCAAAGCAATCTCTATTGCACGAGCCATGGCTTGGTCCTGATCAGTAAATATGGTAATGGGATGTTTGTTATCCATGATTCTTATAAATGTTTGAAAAAGCCAGATAAAAGATTCTATCGTCTCATCAGATAAAAATGCAACTCCTAGTAAAACATTTTGCCAGTGATTGTTTACTCCAACAATTGGGGCACAAGCCAAGTTATATTTATTTAAACGATAACTAGTATCGAATATAATCACATCCCCAAAACAGTCATAATCAATTCTACCAACACCATCAACCCAAAAGAAATTCAAAAGACATCCATCTTCATCTGTTTCAACATCCCATGCAAACATGTGGTCATCAATAGCCCGTTCTTTAAACAACTTTATAAGTGAATTAGTGTCTCCACTCTCAAACTTTGCTCTTCTTTCTTTCTGGATGTGGTTGTACGCATCCCGCTTCGTAAAACCAAGATTAGCCGCACCTCCAACTTCATCAGATAGGTACGTAAATGCATCGACAGTTCTTATACCCGCTTCTGTCATAGATTTCAAAACAGATGAATTATCTTCACTAATAGACCTAGCCGACCTGAGCAGATGTTGATCATCCGGCCTAGCCAATTCGTGATTGTGACTCTCTACAGATTTCTTCACTGACCAAAGCCCCTCTTGACTCACGGAAAATCTAACCATGGCTGGACATCCAGTTCTTGTACATGATCTTCGATATTTTAACTTGGTACCGCTTTCATTCTCCTTCTTGAAACCTGCTTTTAGAACATACAAAATCCTTTGATTTGATTAACCTTGTATTTGGTCAGAAATGGTGATGATCTTTCCTAACACTAAATCCAGTTGAATGCGCATACTGGCAATATTTCGCATATGCTTCTTTCTCACAGCTGTAAACACCCTAATAATTAATCAATCATCCATATTAGCTTTATATCTAAATATCATTCCAGAAATTAAAAACATTTAGACCAAAAATTATACCAATATATACTATACAATAGCAACCTAAATCCGAATTAACGAGTACAACTGTATTGCTCGGTAATACTCTGTATTCCTCCGTATTGCTCTGTATGGGGTATATAAATTTCAATAACTACCTAAAACCGAGGTTACGAGTTCAAGAATATTGCTCGGTAGTGCTCGGTATCTCTCGGTATTGCTCGGTATTGGTCGGTATTGCTCTATACATCTGCGTCCCGACAATTAACTTATCCATTATAGTCAGTACCGAACGTATACCATTCTATAATATAGAATACCAATCCAATACCGACCTTAAAAAACTAATGTCGTCCTCGCAGTTTAACGATACTGCTAAAATGAACTTTTGAAACCCTTTAATGAAACAGTAAAAAGTAGAAGAAAAACAAACGTTACAGATAAACTTACTAATATCAAATCAGAAAATGCTTCGTCATAGCTTAAAGTTTGAGTTTCCTCGCAGAATATGAAGTCTTCAAAACCGGAACCTTCATTCGATCCTTCCATCTCCTTAAAAACTTTACGACTTAAGGTATTTGAAAATTACGGGAACCGTAAAGACTGTAGAACATTTTAGGTTTAATACAAGAAAGGTTTTTATAATAGAGGTAAAAGCCGCGTATTTCTTTTATTTCCCGCCCATTTCATATACATTACCACGGGGTAAAAGCGTATGGGCTAACGTCGGGTCAATAGGGTAAAGTTGTTGCCAGGTGTCGCGTTATCAAGGCTTACCGAACGTAAAGATGCGTCAGGTGGGAGGACGCAATAAAAATTCACCTCAACTTCAGCTTTCACCTGCTCTTCCCAAGTCCGTAACCTCTCTAACCAAGAGTTCTCTGCTCCCTAAAATCACAGCTCTAATTCCCCAACTCCTATTGCTTTGATCCTTCATGAAGTCCACACTCGAACCTTCTTCCACAAGGCCAAGCAAGTCTGAATCCCATCCAATCCCTCCATTCGAACTCCACGTGAACTCTTGCTGCCATCCGCCTCTTCAATCTTCTGGCCTAAGTAAGCCAGAAAACTGCTCACTGATCACATCCACCAACTCCACTCCGAAGGCATCATCCCTGTATTGAAGCTTTGCTATAAGCTCAAAGATGAATCCACGAAGCGTGGTCGGCCAAGAAAGAAAGCCTTTTTTTAGGCAGGAGCTGGGGAGTTATGGAGATGGGAATGGAAAGCCTGCAAATTTTGTTGCGAAGGGGCCTGGACGGTCATGGAAGATCATAGACTTGCTGGTGCCTGGAAATACACGGGATATATTACAGAAACCTAAAGAGATAGGGATACTTGGAATTGTTCAAGGGGTTGGACTTCGTTGTGAGTGAAGCTAGAAGTCATCATATAAGATTAGTACTTTCATTTTGTAATAACTGGGAAGTCTATGGTGGGAAAGCTCAGTATGTGAAGTGAGGAAAAGAAGCTGGTCTTAATCTTACTTCTGATGATGAGTTCTTCATTGTTCCAACTATAAAAGGTTACTATAAAGCTCATGTTGAGGAAACCTTTACAAGAGTTGAGTATATGGAACTTTTGGGGATTCTTCAATCACAGATACTTAACATCCCATCTGTTGAAGGTGGTGAGGGTACTCAGAATGAGGTTCCTAAAAGAGTTTCTGACAAAAGTTCATGGCAGACTCTGAACCAGAATAGGAATATATCTACAACCTGCAATGTTCTCAAGAAACAATTTCCCATTCCCATTTCTACCGAAACTGACAAACACGGCATGGGTAAGCTCGACAAAAGAGGAGACCGAAACCTCTACAACTGTTACAAGAGGATTAAGTTCTCTGTCTTCCGAAAAGACCCTCGCCTCATGGATAATTTTGAGCAGGCATACCTTTCAATCATCACCACCTCAAGAGGTTGTACAAGCATGCAATGGAATATGTCCGAACTCATTCCACGTGATGCATCAGTTGTCCATCTGCTTTGGAAGCAGCAATCTATCAACATGTATAATTGGAGCTTGGCTATACTAATGAGAGGTGAAGATTTAGATGGTGTTGCATATCAGACTGCCAAGACCTGCATTTTTGGATTGGTTAATATATGTTGTATAGCTTCACATGAAACTCCAACATTATCTATAATCCATGGCATCCGTGCTGCCATTTTTAGAAATGTTTTGACCTTCTCCATTTCAAGTTTTGAGGAAAATGAGACATGGCATTGGAAACATGGAGATTCTAAAGCTTCAAGAATCCATTGATGATTTTTATATTTTGAAGCAAGAAAGGGAAAATGATAGTGAATCTTCATTGAGCAAGTTATTCAAGTGACTAATCCTTTGAAAGCTGATGTGGTAATCCATTCCCTCAAAAAGCTTTTGTTCTCATAGCGATGATGCTGGTGAAGGTACTTCCAAGAAAGAAAATAAAGGATCGATCAAGAAGCATAGAAGATATGTTCAAAAAAAAAAAAAAAAAGAGAGTAAAAAAAAAGTGAGAAAATATTAAAAAAAGGAAGATTTTTGTCTTTGCCGTCGTCACCAACCATCGCGTAGGTATAACCTCCTAAACTTCGAAAACTTGTTCTCGGCATTTGCAACACGGCGAACGACCACCTATGCATCCTTTTCTCTAGCGTGGTAGGAGGAAATTCGTTGCGATGCTTGCGACGGGGCAGGTAATCACAAAACTCCGTTTTGGGCGTCAGCAGCGTACCAGAAAGCAAACTCATGCACGTTTTTCTCTAGCGTGGTGGGAAGGAAACTCGGTGCGACGCCTATGACGAAGCAGGGTTAAATATAAAATTGTTTATTTCAAACCGGTGCCCGAAGACCCATGCACGCCTTTCTCTGGCGTGGTGGGGGAAGAAAATTATGGTCGTGGTGTCCTATGACACTAACCGTGCACGCTTTTCTCTAGCGCGGCGGGAGATCCAGACTCTTGAAATTTTTCCTAAACAGAGGAGACGCTGTGAGACTGCCGAAATTTCGGATTAAAGTAAGACTGCATTGGGACCTGGTTTGAACTCAAGAGAACAAGAACTTAGACTCAAATGAACAGTGGACTTGAGGACTTAAACTTGAATAAAATCTAAATGACGAATAAAAGGTCAAACCCAAATAAAATAAGATCAGACTGGATCTAAATTCAAATCAATATGAATATGTAATTGAACTTGCAAAGACTTTAGAAGACTCTGAACAAGCACTTGAGCTCGGACTATACAATATTAAGTGGGACTTGTACTCGATGAACTCAAGTCTAAATGAAATTGAACTTGGAATCAAACATATATAATGAACAAAGCTTGAATCATATACGAGAGAACTCAAACTACAAGAACATTTGTACGGCCAATAGTGACTCAATGTCAGATGAAATACATTGATCCTTGTAAACAAATGTGACTAAGATGCAACAAATACGAACGACCATGAACTCTTGTAGGAAGGATATTGCAACATCCTCGTAACCAACATCGAGGTACAAGCAGGCACACTACAAGACCTTAATGCATACAAACAAAAAATGTAGTGGACTCTTACAATAGTCTCTACGAGATTAGGTGCATCGTACCTGCAAGAACAACAAATGGTTGCAGAATGTATATGTGTGTCTTATATGCGCTATTGAGATCTCCAACACAAGCAATAATGCCTGTAGATTACGATGGCAATATTGGCGTTTGATAGTGGAAGACCTGTCTCTACAAATAAGCACAATCATCATACCATCTGAGATTGGTGAAAGGTGGATATGAAGCAAACACAATGATCCTCCTACAAGTTTGTCGAGGATATTGTAGTGAACACTCTATGCTAGCAGTAATACTTGATATAGCCGCTTGTGGATAACAATAGTTGGTATATCGTGAGTGCAACGAACCCCTATGGACACAAATACATACAACACCTACAACAGCGGTGATTGAGAAGCGAGTACGTTGAGTATGAAGACAACTCGATGTACGGAAAAGGACACATCCTAATAGAATGGAAGAGATGTTTGGACCAATGTTTAAAATTGCGTATTCGGGTATTGAGGCATTTTTCATTCGTGAGGCGAGGCGTAAGCCTGAAGGCGTTTTGAGGCATAAGCCTCAAAATCAAAAGATTGCGTAAACATAAAATAAACATAAAATAATAAATTTTTTATATACTAATGAGTGAATAATATAAAACATAAAAAAGCATAAGATGTTAAATGAAATCAAAATATCCCAATAATAAGACAATATGAAATATTGTTTAATTAATGGCGATGGGAGGCGGGGTGGGCCTCAAGGCGGGCCTTAACCAACAGTGCAAGCCTCATAAAAAAAAAACTTGAGGTGTAAGCATCGAGACGTTTTTAACTGGAATTGCGTGAAGGCGGGCCTCAAGGCGAGCCTCATATTGCGCAATTTTAAACTAAGCTTCATGGTGTTCTAAAGTTTCTTCTTGGTCTTTTACTTAGGAAGAAAATATTTCTAGTATCCACAAATATCGGAAATAACAAGTCTACTACACTAAAGAGCTTGAAAGGAGTTTTTTTCAAGGCAGTGGCCACAAAATTCAAGGACCTCCCAGTGAATGAGAAAAGGGAGTTTACATCATAATATTAAGCTACCTTGTTGCACCTAGGTGATAAATCTATGTTTCACCTGTATCCCAAAAGCAGGAGATTCGTTAGTGCACTATGATTCAGTTGCAGAAAGCAATAAATAATACACGACAGTCTACCTGTACAAAATAATAAATAACTCGATCCAAAAGCTGCTACAATACGCCACTAGATTTGCAACCCATGCAAGCGAACATAAGGCGTTTACAAATATTTTAAAATACACCTACACATGCATCGTAGTTTGTATACACATAGGTACACAAAGGGTAATTATAATAAACCCGCATGGGCATCGACGAGCATGTTATTGATACACACGTGACATCTAGGGATGTTACGCGAGTGAACACATTTAAACTCGATCCTCCTAAGCAAGTAAAAAGAAGTCGACATGGTTTAATTATAAAATGCCCTTAAACACCCACATGGGCCTCAGCGAGCATGTTATTGGTACACATATGATGTCTAAGAAAGCTGCACGGGTTGTTAAAATTGAATTCAATCCTTCTAAGCAAGTAAATAGGAGTAGACAGGGTTCGAACCATCAAATAAATATACGGTTGTGGCGACCAATATATTTATTTTAATACATTCATATTAGGCCTTCAAGGTCTATAATCAAGATAATTTACTAATAAAGGCATAAAACCTATGAAACTCAATCCTCTGTCGATAACTCGACAGAGTCGACAAGGTTCATCTACAAAATGCAAATATTTTTGAATAGAAATGACCCCAAATACCCCGATTATGGACGCGTTGAATGAAAATCTCAACCAGAAGGGTTAACTCAAACCATTTCTAATGCCACCAAACTATCCCAAAATTCAAATTCCCACGAAAATATAAGTGATCTTAAAGTCACCATGATGATGGCTATGTTGAATGTTTATCTCAATCGGAGGGGTTCACAAACATTTTCAAATGCCTTCCAAGTTCCACCAAAATACCTATAAAAATTCAAAAATCCAAAAAATCCAAATATTTAAAATTGAAATTCAACCATCAAATCACTTAAAGCAAAATCCATTCATTCTCCGCAACAATTTGCCGGGGTGGACAAATTAAAATTTACTTAAGCTCACATAGAGCAAATACATAGTCGAAAATATCTTTAGGATCTATTCTTAAACAATCTCCTGCTAATAAAAATGTGGTACGTGTTCTCTGACCAGAGGTTTTGCCGCCAAATGACACCGGAGGATAAACGGTTATGACCCGGGGCCCTCTGAATCGAGTGGTTTTGCCACCAAATGGCAACACGAAATATCAGTTATGGCCAGAGCCAATATGCTCCTTAGTGGCATCAAATCCTTGAGATTTGAATCAATAGGATATAATCGATAGGGCACAATGCCCTCTGTTAGCTAAGGTGGATTCAAATTTATCTACAAGGTACCCTTGGACGAAGCAACCCATGACTGCCGATAAGGATCCTTATGTCAGGTTTGGTCGACTACCTCCTCTGACTAAGTAGACTAGGGACTATGATGACCAGGGATGACGGAACCATGAGATCTTGATTGGGTTCATCATCCATTCCCCCACCATCCGCTTTAAGTGCAAGATGATGAAATTTCCATTTTAAATGCCAAACATTTCAAATCTCCAAATATTCCAATTCTCAAAATTCTCAAATTCTCCAACCATTCCAAATACCCATGCTGCTACTATATGCATGATACTACATATCTATGGATACAACGTATCTGATTGACGATTAGCCTTAATCGAAAATTCTCTCTCATTATCGGGAGGGGTATTTAATTATAGGGGCTTGCGCCTATAGGAAACCAGAACTCAGATCATAAAGTCCTCACAAAATGAGGGCGAAATCTCTGGGTAGTGTCTTATCTACAAACCCATATGCCTTTCAAAATTTACCTTGGAACGTAATCCGTTAAAACTCCGTCGAAATAAAAAGCAAAAAATCTGGCGGAGGCTGGGGCCGAATTTTCAGAGCCCACAGCCGACCACTATGGGAGGTCTTTTGGGCAATGGGAGAGGATGATCGGAGAAGGGGGGGGGGGAATTAGTCGAGCCATGGGGATCAGATCATGTGAGGCAGGTGGAAGAAAGGTGGGATTCTTACCCTTGATACACTGGGGGAAATATGGAGGAATCACGACAACCACTACATTGGAGGAGAAAGAAGCTATTGGAGCGGTGGCAATGCTTGGGTGAGGAAATTGAAGATGCTGATATTCAAAGGGGAGGATGCCCATGGGTGGTTATACTGGGTGGATAGATATTTCCCGGTGAATGGATTGAGAGAGGAGTAGAAACTAACAATCGTAGGGTTATGTTTGGAAGGGAAAGCCCTTTCTTGGTTCCAATGGAGCGAGGCTAGATATCTAATCAATTCATGGGAGGAGTTTATGTATTGCTTGTTGGAACATTTCCGAGCTATTTAAGAAGGAGACTACACGAGCAATTCCTTGTCTTGACTCAGGAGGGGAGCAACATGGAGTACAGGGAGAGATTTGAGTTGCTATTGGGGTGGTTGAGGGGAGTCTCGAAGGTGGTGTTGGATGAAAATTTCATGAAGCTCCTCAAACCCGACATACGAATGGACCTTCGATTAATGAGATAGAGGGGTTGAAGAAGCTAGCCCAAATAATGGAGGATCATAGATAAATGGGAGGATTGAGTAATCGGAGGCTCTTATAGAAGTACCTCGACTTCACTGGCATCGAGAATCCAGACAGTGTCATTTCAGCAGCGGACACCAAGAGATAAGAGTGGGGAAGTTCACCTCAGGACCAACTTCAAGTGCCTCACAGAGTCAGATGTGCAAGACAAGGGAGTGAAGGGTTTGTATTTTCGATGTGATTAGAATTATACTCCAGGCCATCAGTGCAAGGACCACACACTCCAGATCTTTATGGTTTATGATGAGGAAGGGACCGACAATGAGGATATGGTGGAAGAAGCAGAAGATGGAGGGGAGCATCTACACCTTAATGTTGCAGAAGTCTCGATTAATTTAGTAGTCGGATTTACTCTAAATCACACCATGAAAGTGAAGGGATAGATCAAGGAGCAGCCAATAGTGGTCTTGGTGGATATTGGGGCTACTCTAACTTCATCTCAAATAGAGTCGTAAACCAGTTGGGATTGAAGTTGGTGGATACACGGAGCTTTGGAATCATGATTGGAATAAGAAAGGTGGAGAGGAGTAAGGGGATTTGCAAGAGGCTGGTGCTAATAGTCCAGGGCCTACAAATTATGAAGGATTTTTTTCCTTCGATTTGGGAAGTGTTGATGTGATCTTAGGGATGAAGTGGTTACAGATGATGGGGGGAAATATCGGTGGACCAGAAACCTTTGACGATGGAGATTCAGGTGAAGGGGAAGAAGGTGGTGTTGCGAGGAGATGCCAGCTTATGCAGAACCATAATTTCATTCAAAAGCATGGTCAAAGCGATACATGGGGCAAGGTTGGACTACTTGGTGGAGTTACAGAAAGAGGAGGAGGTTCTAGAGATAGTCCATCCAATCCTGCAACAATTCAGCAAGATGTTCTCATTGCCTCAAGGCCTACCTCCAATAATGGAGCATGAGTATGCCATCAACCTGAAAGAAGGGGTATCCACTATCAGTGCTCAATTCTGTCGGTATCCACTGATTCAGAAGGATTAAAGTGAGAGGCTAATCAAGAAGATGTTGGAATTGGCCTTACCTAAAACCCTAAAAGGACAACTGAAGATGAATAATTTCAAATGGGGCAAAGTAGCCACCCATGCATTTGAACAACTAAAGAAAGCCATGTCAAGTGCCCTTGTGTTAGCACTACCACCAGATTTCAGCCAGTCGTTTATAGCTGATACTGATGCATCAGGATATGGGTTGAGGGCAATCCTCATGCAGAGTCAGAGACACATTGCTTATTTCAGCCAGGAATTAATCGCTCTGGCTTGGCTGAAGTCGGTGTATGAAAGGGAGCTGATGACAATAGTATTGTCAATACATAAGTGATGTACTTACCTGTTGGGGCGTCACTTCATAGTCAAGACCGACCAAAGGAGTTTGTAGTTCCTGCTAGAACAAAGGATCATGACAGAGGAGCATCAGTAGTGGCTTTCCAAGTAATTGGGTTTTGACTTCGAGATCCAGTACAAGCCCAGGCTGAAAAATAAATGTGATACCCCAGATATCAATAGTGAAAGGATTCGTCTGACATTCTGATCGAACTCCATTCCAGTTGCCTTGCTCGGACCTGAAAATTTTCAACCACATATAATGAGCTTTACAAAGCCCAGCAGGTCACCTAATACCTATAACTGAAATCAAAGCACGACTATGCTATCAATATGCATGTCAGTCAATCAAATCCATATCAGTCAATGGTCAATGAGTCTATGCAATACGGAAATCCATAGTCAATAAAACCAGTCAATGCAGCGGCAGGCGAATCGATAAATCAATTCAATAAATCCATGTCAATCTCGAAGAAATCCGTACACAATAGGAACTCAATCAATCCGTCAAATCAATCGCTATCAAATCAAATCAATGCGGCCTAATCAATACTATCTATTCAATGAAATCAAACGAGGAAAGCAGTACGATAAATCTCAATCTATTCTAACAGTGAATCCGTGCAGCAGTCAATACGGTGCAGAAACAATAACAACAGTAAATCTATATGCAAGATCAATAAATCCATAGACAGTAGTAACAATGAATCTATAAGCAGAAATCAATGAATCTATAGGCAACAGTGTCAATGATTCTATACTATTCATGTCCATGCTATCAATGTTATATCTATATCCATCCATTTTTATATCAATGCTCAATATCGATGCACAGCAATCAATCAGTGAAATCAAAGAAATCGATGCATATCAGGAAATCCATGCGATGCAATATCGTATACATGCAATTCCATACAATGGTCTTACTCGACAAGCACAAACACTAGCTATGATCAATAGTACTGTTGTAGAATCCATATTGTGGTTTTAGATATCCATACGTTGGTTTCAATCAATAAGAGTCGTCACTCTTTTGCCCGTCGGCCGCCCGTCGGCATATAAAACTCTTTATGACTCCCAATCGTTATATCAATGATCAATGGTTTAAAGGAAAGCCCGTCGGCCCACCATCCTGTACAGGTCAATATCTATCTCCAACCAACGTTCAACCAGGTTCCCACTTGTCTTTCAGTAACAATCAATTCAATCAATAGTCAATGCAATAATCGATGTAATAAGCAATATTAAAGAAATCTAGAACAATCATATCAATAGTCATACGCATATCAATTCAATCTATCAATTCCAAGCAAATCAGAAAATCTACGAAAATCGGGCAGCGTAACGGCAGTCTATCAAATTTACACAAAAATCCTGCAAAAAGCACAAATTCCAAATTTCTCCAAATTATTGTAGAATATTCACGACATCAATACAAGACTATTATTCTATAGAATCCAAATCAAATCAAGTCCTGATATTTTTCTATTCGATTAAAATCGCGTAGAATCAATTCCGACCGGTAAAATCTTCGTAGAAAATAGTCAAATCGTGTACAGTAGTCATATCTATAACATACCAAAAGTTGTGCGGTGAAAGTTGTGTCAAATCGAAATCATGTCCAAAATTCGACTACGAAAACACAAAACAATGCACAACTCGATCAAAACTCAATATCTCTGAAAACAGAAATAGGATTCAGAGTCCTTACTACGAGATCTTCACTTTTCCCAACAGCGGCGTTGGACGAAAAGCGCTCCGCGGCCTCCGAAACTCAGCTTTTCCTCTTTTCCCTTTCTCTTTCTCTCTCCTCAAATCAGATATTTTGTTTAAAAAATGATTTTCTCTCTCCTCAAAACGAGCTGATTTTCTTATATCATTAGGCTGATCGGCCCGGCCGATCGCAAAATCGTCCCGGGATGATCAGACCAAAATCATCGGCCTGGACGGTTCCCAGAACTATTTTCAGGACGATATTTTGAACAGTACAGATCGGCCTGGACGATCTCAAGATCGTCCCGGACGATCCTGGGAGGAAAATCCAAGTCAGAGAGGAACAGTAAGGGAACGAGGTCTCACAATAAAGCTGCATGGGAGCCATATGAGATTGTCAGGAGATAGTTCCCATCCTTCCACCTTGAAGATAAGATACGTTTTTGGGTAGGGAGCATTGTTATGGCAGGAGGGGGTTGGGCGGAACTAGGAAGGGAGCCAAGGGGAAGGTTTGACCAGCCTTGTAGTCTCAGGAGAGCTGTCATGCATTATGGAAGGAGGAGAAATCAACAGGAGTTGTGTAGAAAGGTTTCTTAATGATGTTTATTGTGTTTAGAAAAGGTTTTAATTGTTTAGGAATAATTCCTAAATTATGTTTATGCTAGTTAGGAAGGTTCTATTTGTGTTATTATGTGATAGGACTATTTAAGAGAAAGTTCTGTATAGGGTTAGTGGAGGAGATAATTGGTGTTTGCTGTAGTTTTATTTTTGAGAGTTTCCTGATGGCGTCTAGGGTTTGTTGGAGATCCGATTTATCTTTAGAATAGTAGATCATTTGCATCTTTCTTTCTTGTTGAAGAGATAATCAAATTTCAACTCTAATCTTTGAATTCCTACATTTTTCTTATTGCCTATTTGCTATTTTTACTTCCAAAATGCATCAGAAATTTTCATGGTCTTCTCAAGTATACATCATGTCTTTGTTATGCAGTCAATTCCACATAAAATGGCATATGTTCTTCTAATTATTACAATTATCTACAGTGGTTCTGAAATTATGGTTAAGGATTAAAACCGCATCCACGTGCAATTCAAGTCATTTGGTACTTTTGAAGAATAACAAAATTTAAGATCGTTTTCAAAATGAAATTATGATCAGCTAAGTTTGATGCGGAGGATAATTGTGATACGTATCGGTTATTATGTACCGCTCTGCCAGAAACTTGTAATATTTGGTTTGAGAATCCTTAACCAAAATTGAGGGAGAATTCCTTTAGACCAAGTGATTCACATATTTTAATAGATACAGGCATAGAAGGAATGAAGGATATTCCGAAAGTCTATCAACTTTTTTCTAAGCTTTTGTATTCATCTTATTGTTTAAGCATTTGCTAGACTCATAAAACTTATGATTCTTTAGCCTGCACATTAATGATATCTCTATTTCTAATTGATATACTTTTACTTGCCATTGATGACTACATGGGAAGCAGTTACCTTTGTTATGAACACTGTACTAGCACCAATATTTGGACGAACATTGAATCCTCAAGCTGCAACGGAGGCTGAGAAACTTCTGTCATCTTCTTTCTCAAATATTGAATCCATGTGGCTCAGTGGAGATGCAAACTTCTTATTGGGAAATCCTCATCCATCCATTGCAGATCTTAGCCTTGTCTGTGAAATTATGCAATCTGAGGTACAAATATCGATTCAATCTTAGCTATTTTCTTGAAGAAGTTTTCTAATGATAGTTGTTTGGCATTTTTTTTTGTTAATATTCGCTTCTAGTGGTAGTTCATCAATACAAATTTGATTCCAACATCATTCGTAAGGTTGTTTTGATTAGTTAGACTAATTTAGGGTGATTTGAAAAGAATTTAGCTAATTAAAGATTATTTATTATAATAAAGAAATTTAAGTTTTATTGGTATTTAGTTTTGATAATCAGACATAAAATAATTAACTAATACATTAAGATATTTTATCATTAATTATGTACGCTAATATTATGGCTAATAGAGGTTAATTAGGATTTAATTAAGATAATTAGGATTCAACAAATATCATTAAAATATTAAATCATGAAAATTAAGTATGCGATAATTAATTAATTGATTAGTAAGAGAAATTCTTAATTAATGAATTATTTAGGTTAAACAAAATTTTAAATATTTATTATGTTAATTATACTTGGGTTGAGTCATGATTGGCCATGTTAATCAATAATTAGCTATTTTCTTTACATCACTATGGATTAATTAAGGTTTTATTTCTCTAATGAAATTCAGGGTTATATATCACCTGTATGTATTAAGCTTTAAGGTTAAGGAATATTAGAGAGATTAAAATTAATCTTAATTTATTTAATTAAGATATTTATGACATATAAAACCTAATAAAGTGAACATAATAGAACATTTAGGACCAGCTCAATTTGATAACGCAAATCTGATCAAATAGCATATGATGAGAAAATTAAGCATATGGTCACTAAATATAATAATACTTAAAAGAATTTTAATTTAAAAGTGTATTTAAATTCAGATAAGAAAATGGAAATCATTCCATGTAAAATCTAAAAAATTGTGTGTTAATTTTAATAAGTTAAAATATATATATCTATATGAATTGAGGAGTGAGACTTCAAATAACAAAAGCTCCAAATAGAGTAAGATCCGAGAGACTAAATGATGCAACTAGATAACTATTGAAGTACTAGGGTTGCAAAAACTAAAATCATTCAAGTTGGGGGATGGAGAAATCTGAGCAAGGGGTATTTTTTCCTAGGAACCTTCAGTAATTAGGTGAGCATGTCATAATTTTAGAGGAGACTTGTGAAAGGATACACTTGCGATCAAAAAGTTGTGGGCTCGGAAAATTTGCACCCCGGCCTCTTTGTCAGGAGATTTTTAACGATGTTCCAGGTCAAATTTTTTAAAAGGTAGATTGACTTTGGGATAAAGCACTACCGGAGATTTTGTTCTCATTTTATAATCTGGTTATATGTTTTCCATAAGTGTAAGCATCTATGGTTAATTACTCCTCCCGATGATGAGAGCTCACTTTCGATTAAGGCTAGTCATGAAATACCTAGCATATAGTAGCAACATGTAATTTTTTTTAGAATTATACTATTTATTATTTTTTTATACTTAAAGCGGATTTGGGGTTGGGGGGGGGGGGGGGAGATGATGATGAACCTTATCAAGATCCCATGGTTTCGTCGTCCCGGGCTTCGTGGTCCCTAGTCTACTTAGTCTGAGGAGGTAGTTGACCCAATCTTACCAAAGGATCCTTGTTAGTAGCCATGGGTTGTTTCGTCTAAGGGTAACTTGTAGACTTGAGGTGGATGCTTGTTTAAGGAGACAAATTTTAGTCAACCTTAGCTAACAGAAAGCTTTATGCCTTATTGAGTGTACCCTATAATTTATTACTCGAGGGGGCCTTTAACCATTGGACAACATACAAGCTTTGATTATAACTGTGATATAGTGGTGCTATTTTGTAGCAAAATCACTCGGTTAGAGGGCACATGTCACATCCCCACTAGCATGAGACCATTTGAGAATGAATAATATTGATACAATCAATTAGACATTTTGTTCTTTGTGAGCTGAAGTTATTCTTAAATTTATCATTCTTTTTACTAAAGTTATTATTAAATTTATCAAATGCCATAACAAAGATCGATCCACTGAAGTTCTTGATGACATGACTAGCATTGACAGGTCGTTTAGCCAGATGGGTAGTTATACTTTTGTAGTTTGATATCACATATGTCCCACAAAAGATAGTTAAAGGTCAAGTCTTGGCAGGTTTTCTCGCTATACATCACATCCCTGTAGATTCACCATTCAATGATGACTAACCTGATGAACAAATTCTACCTATTCAAGATAAAGAAAAACTACAATTTTGTGAAATGTATATTGATGGAGCATAATCAATTAAACCTTCTTAACCTCCAAACATTCCAAAGGCTTGTGCTAGTGTTGGTCTCATTTTTATAACACCTGTTGGGGGGATAATCATATACTCATTTGATTTGACTGAGCCTCGAACAAACACTAATGCTGATTATGAAGTCTTAGTTGAGGGTCTTGAGATTGCTATTTCAATAGGGATCCAAAACCTTCATATTTTTTGTGATTCTCAGCTTATCATAAATCAAGTATTGGGTATTTATAAAATTAATAGGCTTGAGTTAGTCTATTGTCACAAATGAGTTCTTGAACTCATGAAACAAATTCAACACATTACATTGACCCGAGTCTCCCGAGCACAAAATAGCACGGCAGATTCTCTCGCCAAGTTAGCAAAAGAAATGGCAGGCATGAACGATGAGCTAGTGTTGATTGGAGTTCATACCCGTTGAGTGCTAGTGCCAGCAATTCTACAATCCCTATTGATAGAGGGGTCATCAAGTTCATGTCAGAATGATACAAATCAACACAAATTATTGTTGAAACCCAAAAAGATAAGTCACAAACTACTCAAGAAAAATATAACTCTGAAGAAGTATTAGAATTTTAAAAGGATGCTTTCATGATTGAAGAGCAAGATGATTGGAGACAACCTTTCATCAATTATTTCAAAGAACATAAGCTTCCATTAGAGAAATCGTTTGCTTCACATATTAGAAAAAGAGCTTTGCGGTATGCATTTGTTAATGATACTCTTTATCGTTGATCCTTCGATTAAATGTGGTTATGATGCTTGGGAATTGAAGATGCTAATAAGGTAGTAATCGAAGTTTATGAAGGATTTTGTATAGCACATCAGTTAGGCCCTAAAATGGCAATAAAAATAAAAAATGAGTTTTTATTAGCCCTCGATGGTGAGAGAGTGTATTGAATATGCTAAAAAGTGTCATGAACGTCAAATTAATAGTGACATTATACATCAACCATCAAACCCGTTGCACCCCACAATTGCCTCTGGGCCGTTTGAATGTTAGGGTACGGATATAATTGGCGCAATTGATCTGCCATTATCAGTTGGACATCGTTTCATCTTAGCTGCAATTAAAATGTCTTGAAAGTGTCATTCTTATATTTCAAAATATGAATCTAAGCTTTTTCTTGAAAAAATCATCTATGATAAAGATAAGTATCCACCTTCACCATACATTAAAATGGGAGTAGGTCCTTGTTGACCCTTTTCCCGTAAGCCAGCAAAGCAGAACAAAGAAAACAAGAAAAAAAATCAAAATAAAATCCCTTACCTCACATGCTCGCACGTCGTAGCCGTTCCGCGCACGTCGTCGCACGTCGCAGACGTCTTTGCGACACTCCTCGCACGACCTCGCGTCGTTTCATCACACGACTCACCTCGAGTCGTTAAAAGCCGAACGAAATGAGAGGCATGAGGTTCTGGCTCTCTGAAGCTCTCCCTCACGCTCTCGCTCTCCTCTCCGAGCTCTTACGCACGCGACCCCCGCTCTTGTCTCTCTTCTTCCTGTGAGATCGAAAGTCACGACATTTTGGTCGGATCAAGAACGGGAGCTGCCGACCGTGAAGTTAACTTACTCCCTTCGCGCGCTTCTTCGCCTCCTTGAGGTCGTCCGACTTCGCTCCTTTGTCGCCTCTCCCTTCCTGTTTGATCGGAGCCAACAAGGGAGCTCGCTGGTGGTGAAGGTAATTTTCTCCCTTTCACGCTTCTTTGGCCGAACCCGTAAGCAGAGGGAGAGAGGGGGAGATTAATTTTTTGTAATTGCTATTAATTATTTTTAATTATTATTTAATTATGGTTGTAATTAATCTGTTAATTATGATTGATTTATAGTTAATAATTAATTATAATTATTTGATTAACTATAATTAATTTCGATTAATTATTGTTAATTATTGATTATAATTATAATTAGTTTATTAGTTATAATTAATTAATAATTACTCGTTAATTATTAATTATAATTATTTAATTATTATTATAATTAATACTAATTACAATAAAAATGAATGAAATAAAAAAAATCGCTTCTCCCGCCTCGACATCCGAGCCCCATCACCGATAACCACTGGTCCGCCGGTTCCCGAAGGTATAATCCCTAAACTCAGGCTTCCGTCCTCGACATTCATTGCGGACCGATAGACCGCCTATAGACGCCTTTATTTCGCATGGTGGGATGGGACCCCGGTCCGACACCTATGACGAGGCGGATAGTCGCCTTCCCTCGCCCTCCTACTTTGACGTGCGCGTCGAGCCGACGGACCATTTAAGCACGCCTTTAGTGAGCGTGGTAGGAGGGAACCCGGTGCGACTCCTAGACGAGGTAAGTAAGCGACCCTCGCCCTCCTGCCTCGACATGCGTGCCGAGCCGGCAGACCACCTAAGAACGCCTTTAGTGAGCGTGGTAGGAGGGAAACCGGTTTGACGCACACGACGAGGCCAGGTGAGCCTGGTGTACTCTCTTCTTTGCGTGGCCGGAACAATTCATAAGTACCTTTGGGCGGGAGAAAGCAAACTGCTCTTTTCTTGCAATAGGTAACAAATACCCCATGCACGCTTTTATTGCGCGTGGTGGGAAGAAAAATCACGGCCGCGGTGTCCTCGAAAAAGGGCACCTACCATGCACGTCTTTATTGCGCGTGGTGGGAAGGCCCAGTTTTCTCGTAGTTTTTCCCTAAAGTTGGGAGACGTCGGGAGGCTGCCGAAATTTCGGGTGAATGTACGATCACACTCGGACCTGTTTGAACTCAAAAGAACAAGAGCCTGGACTCCAAAGAACAATGACTTGTGCGCTTTTGAACTCAAAAGAACGAGCAGTGGAACTCAGATGAACTTGAACAGTGGACTTGGGAAACTAAATCAAAACCAAAATTCAAATGATTTCTAAAGGACCAAATACAAATAAAATAAAATCAAATTGGAATCAAATTCAAATCAATTTGAACACAAAAATGAACCTGCAAATACTCCAGGAGACTGAATAATCATTTGAACATACATTCAGACTCAAATTCAAAGGAAGTAAGTGCGGAAGACACTAAAATGGGACAAGACTTGGACTACAAGGGACAAAGAAACAACCTTGCACACTGAGCTCAGGAGGTTGATTCGAACTGGACTCAGACTTGAGTCAGATTCGACACTAATCAAACTACAACACCTCCTACGAATGTATTCAGTATATAACACGACAAATGCAAATGCCCACAATCTACAGTTAAAGGCTCCTACGCATTCAACCTACGATCTACAAACAAGTGCAAATATACAAAAACCCACCTGAGATTGGTGAAAGGTGGATATGGTATAGGGACAACTGCTCTTCTACAAATACATCTAGAAGGTCGTAGTGGATACAACAGTCTTTCGCCAGCAAACACAAGCAACTTGTGGATAACAACAGTGGGCATATTGTAAGCACCATCGAACCACTGTGGGCACAAGTACAAGTATCTCCTACGACAATCTCCCCAACGCCCGTTGATTGAGAAGGCGATATTGGAGATCAATCTTCAAAGAGCTGCCCCTACAAGCGAGTACAATCAAACCACCCGAGATTGATGAAAGGGTGGATATGACACAGAAACAATGAGTGTTTTACAAACATTTTTAAGAGGTCGTAGTGGATACAACGGGTCCCTGCAAATGAATACAACCTACTTGTGGATAACAACAGTGGGTACCTCGTAGTTACAACGAACCACTGTGGAAACAAGTATTGATATCACCTACGACATTGGTGGTCAAGATCTTCAAGTATCTCGGGTACAAGGGCGACTCGATGTACAAAAAGTACACTTCCTGGCAGAACGGAAAGGAAGTTTGAACAAATTAGAACCAAACTTCCTGGTGTTTCAAAATCTCTTCTTAGTTCTATACTTTAGAAGAAAATAGTTCTGGTACCCATAAACACCTGAAATAACAAATCCATTACACTGATGATCTTAAAAAGAGTTCTCTACAAAGCAACAAACTTCAAAATCTAGAAAATCCTTCCCCGGTAAGTGAGAAAGGGGAGTCAATGTCAAGATGAGAAAATACTTCATGACATCCAAGTAACCACGCCACCGGATCTGCAACGTTCGTACAAGCAGATAGAAGGCTTTTATAAGCTCTTCAAAGAAATGTTGTGCATTCAAATGACAAATACATGCACAACTACAAATGTTCCTAAATACTCTTGCACGTGCACTGTAATCTGTATACACATAGGTACACTAAATGGGTAAATACAATCAATACTCGCTTGGGCCCCGGCGAGTGTGTTATTGGTACACACGTGACGCCTAGGGATACTGCGCGAGTCGATAAGTGAATTCTAGTTTGAACCTGATCCTTCTATACGGATCAATAGGAGTCGACAAGGTTCGAACTATCAAACAGATAGACGGTTGTGGGGACCGATGTATTTGTTTCAATACATTCTTATTAGTCATTCAAAGCCTACAATCAAAAGAATTCACTAAACAAAGGCATTAAGCCTACGAAACCCGATCCTCCTAAGCAGATAAATAGGAGTAGACAGGGTTCAAACTCTCGGATAAATATGCGGTTATAAATTTGACCGGAATATTTATTTTATACATTCATATTGGGCCTTCAACACTGCCGTTGCTAGGTCCCAAGTCCTGGATGAGAAAAGTGGAGGGTTGCGTTAGGTAGTCGACAGCCAGCATAAAACTTGTCGAACAATAATGACATGAATCCTTTAAGAAATTGTGTTAATGCTAGGGCGTCCCCTGGAAGCGACGCGCTGTATGGCCTGAATACAGTGACAAGTGTGCAAGGGCCGCTACACCGGCGCCAGGGTGCAGTGTTAAATAGGCAAGGGTTCCCACATCAAGGACGGATGTGGGCAAAGAAGCTAGTCCATGAAACTAAAATTAGGATAAGAACTTGGAATATATGTTCCCTTACATGAAAATTAATGGAATTAATAGATATTATGATTCATAGGAATTTAAATATTTTGTGCATTCAGGAAACTAAATGGGTTGGAGATATGGCTAAGGAAATTGATAGTTTAGAATTTAAACTTTGGTATTCGGGTAGGAGTCGTACTAGAAATGGTGTAGGTGTTATTATAGATAAGAGTTTAAAGGATAATGTTATAAAAATTAATAGGATTGGAGATAGAATTATAGTTTTAAAGATTGTTGTTGATTATAAGATTGTTAATATTATAAGCGCTTATGCTCCTCTAGTAGGTTTGGATATGAGTTCTAAATTAAATTTTTGGAATGACTTAGAAGAATTAATACAAATATACCTCTTGAAGAAAGAGTTTTTATTGGAGGAGATTTAAATGGACATGTTGGTAGAGAGGTAGATGATTTTAAAAGCATTCATGGTGGTCATGGATTTGGAACGACGAATGAAGGTGACAAGACCATATTGGATTTTTGTTTAGCTTATGATTTTTTTAATTGCTAATACCTTATTTAAGAAAAGGAACGAGCATCTCATCACTTATAAAAATGGATATAATACAACCAGATTGACTATTTTCTTATTAGAAAATTAAATCGTTTAGATTGCAAAGATTGTAAAGTTATTATGAGTGAAAATTTATGTACCCAACATCGATTATTAGTTTTAGACTTTAAAATAAAGGGGCATAAAATAAAAAATAAAGTAAAATAATTTTCTATGATTAAATGGGGGCATTTAAAGAATATTAACAAAAATATTTTTGAAAATAAAATTTTAGATTTTAAGATTTTGTCTGTGCATGAGGATGTTAATCTTATGTGGGAAAAAGTGACTAGTGATATTAAGAATATTGCAAAAGATGTCTTTGGAGTATCAAAGGGAAAAACTCCTAATAGTAAAAATAGTTGGTGGTGGAATCCTAATGTGCAAGAAAAAATTAAAAATAAGAAGCTTTGTTATAAAAATTAGTTTAATTTTAAAAATTATGATAATTGGGAAATATATAAAGTGGCTCGTAAGGATGCTAAGAAAGCAATATGCGATGCAAAGACATTAGCTTTTAGTGATTTATATAATAGATTATATACTAAAGAGGGAGAAAGATATATGTATAAGTTAACCAAACAAAGAGATAGGAGTAGTAAGGATTTAGTTCAAGTGAAGTGTATTAAAGATGAAGATAAAAAAATACTTTTCTTAGAAGATGATATTCAACAAAGATGGATGAGATATTTTGCTAAACTTTTTAATGAAGATTGTGAAAATAAGATTGACTATAGTGACCTTAGCACCCTAAATGAAAATAAAGATTTATGTTTTTATCGGCGTATTAGTAAAACTGAAGTTAGAGAGGCTTTAAAGAAAATGAAGGGTAGAAAAGCTGTTGGACCTGATGATATTCCAATACAGGTGTGAAAATGCTTAGGAGATGAAGGAATTTCATGGCTTACTAAACTTTTTAATACTATTTTGAAGACTAAGAAGATGCCAAATGAGTGGAGAATGAGTGTGTTAATTCATATTTTTATGAATAAAGGTGATGCACAAGATTGTGCGAATTATAGAGGTATTAAGTTAATGTGTCATACTTTAAAACTATGGGAGCGAGTTATGGAGCATAGGTTGCGGTGTGATACTAATGTTTCTCAAAATCAATTTGGATTCATGCCGGGTAGGTCGACTATGGAAGCCATACATTTATTAAGAGGCTTGATGGAGAAATATACAGAAAATAAGGATGATTTACATATGATATTTATTGATTTAGAAATAGCATATGATAAAGTTCCAAGAGAAGTGCTATGGAGAGTTCTTGAAAAGAAAGGAGTCAATAATGCTTATATTCAAATCATTAAAGATATGTATGCAAGAGATATTACTTGTGTTCAAACACAAGTTGGATTGACCAAGTATTTCCCTATTTCGGTTGGGTTACATCAAGGATCAGCCTTAAGCCCATATCTTTTTTCTTTAGTCATGGATGTTCTCACTAGACATTTGCAAGAGGATGTACCTTGGTGTATGCTTTTTGCTGATGATATTCTTCTTGTTGATAAGACTAGAGAGGGAGTTGAAGGTAAACTTGAATTATGGAGGTCAACCTTAGAGTCTAAAGGTTTTCGCTTGAGTAGATCTAAAACCAAATATATGGAGTGTAATTTTAGTAGTAATAGACCTAGTGAGGGGATTGTGATTTTGGGCGATCAAGTCATTAATAAGAGTACACGTTTTAGATATCTTGGATCTATTGTTCAGAGTGATGGTGAAATAGATGGGGATATTATCAACAGAATTCAAGTTGGATGGTTGAAGTGGAGGAATGCATCGGGCTTGTAATGTGATAGAAATGTACCCCTCAAACTTAAGGGAAAATTCTATAAGATGGTAGTGAGGACTGCAATGCTTTATGGTGCCGAATGTTGGCCTTTAAAAGAGAAGCATAATACTAAGTTAAGTGTGGCAGAGATGAGGAAGCTCAGGTGGATGAGTGGCTTTACCCTTAGAGATAGGATACGAAATGAGCATATACGTGAAAAGGTTGGAGTTGCTCCAGTAGAAGATAAGATTAGAGAAAGTTGCCTTAGATGGTTTGGTCACATAAAACGGCGGCCTTACGATGACCCGGTTAGGAGAGTAGAAGTATTAGATTTGACTTATGTTAAGAAAGGTAGGGGTAGACCTAAAAAGACTTGGTTAGAAAATGTTAGGAATGACCTTTCTTTATTAGATTTAAATGAGAATTTGACTTTTAGTAGGACACAATGGAGAAAAAGGATTTATGTAGCCGACCCCACGTAGTGGGATAAATGCTTGATGTTGTTGTTGTTGTTGTATTCATATTGGGCCTTCAAGGCCTACAATCAAGAAAATTCACAAATAAAGGCACGAAGCATACGAAACCCGATCCCCTATCGACAAATTGATAGGGTCGACAAGGTTCAATCTACAAAGGAAAATGACCCCAAACACCCCGATGATGACCGTGTTGAATGCAGATCTCAACCGGAGGGGCTCACAAATACTTTTAAATGTCACTCAAAAGTCCATTCCAAATATTTCCAAATGTCACCCCAAACTCCACCGACAAAATCCAAAATTCCACAAATCCTAAAATCCAGATATTTAAATTCGAAATCAAATCATCAATCACTCAAAGCAAAATCCATCCACCCTCCATAACAATTTGCCGAGGTGGACAAATTCAAATATAACTTTAGCTCACTTAGAGCCAAATGCCTTGTCGAAAATATCACTAGGATCCATTCTCAGACAGTCTCCTACCAGTAAGGACGTGGTACGTGTCTTCTGACCGGCGGTCTGCCGCCAAATGGCACCGCAGGATAAACGGTTATGACGACTCGGGGCCCTCTGAACCGAGTGGTTTTGCCGCCAAATGGCACCACGAAATACCGGTTATGGCCAGAGCTAATATGCTCCTTATTGACATTAAATCCTTGAGATATGAATCAATAGGATATGATTGATAGGGCACAAAGCCCTCTGTCAGCTAAGGTGGATTCAAATTTGTCTCCTTAGACAAACATTCACCCCATGTTTACAAGGTCCCCTTGGACGAAGCAACCCATGGCTGCCGACAAGGATCCTTCTGTCAGGTTGGGTCGACTACCTCCTCTGACTAAGTAGACCAAGGACAACTATGGCCCGGGACGACGGAACCATGGGATCTTGATCGGGTCTATCATCCACTCCCCCTGCCATCCGCTTTAAGTGAAAGATGGTGGAAATTTCTATTTTAAATATAAAAGCTTCAAATTGCCAACTATTTCCAAACTTTCTAAACATTTCCAAATACCCAAATCCCAACCCATTGCTGCTATTATATGCCAGATAACACGTATTCTCTACGTATCTGATCGATGACTAGCCTTAATCGAAAGTTCTCTCTCGTGATCGGGATGGGTAATTAACTATAGGGGCTTTCGCCTATAGGAAACCAGAACTCATATCATAAAGTTTTCATAAAATGAGGGCAAAATATCTGGGTAGTGTCTTATCTATAAACCCATCTGCCTTCCAAAATTTACCCCGGAACTTATCCGTTAAAACTCCCTCGCCGAATAAAAGGAAATCGCGCGGCGGGGAGGCCGGGGCCGAATTTTTGGAGCCCACTGTCCTCAAATATTTGATTGTATGTAATCAACAGTTCCGTTAATATTTTGTTTCCATACACTAAACTTTATCCTAGTTTGCCTCCCCAAGTTACAATTTTCACATAAATTAATCTTGTCTACATTACCTTTGACAAAGACCCTTTATCAGAGTAAAACAATTTTAAACCCTTCTAACTAATATGACTTAGATGAAGATGCCAAAGCCTTATATACTATAATATTATTTGATATGAAGTGTGTACTTAACACTGCTGTTGCTAGGTCCCAATTACTGGATGAGAAAAACGGAAGATTGCGTTAGGTAGTCGATAGCCAGCGTAAAATTTGTCGAATAATCATGAAATTTAATTTTTAATGCATTGTGTTAATGCTAGGGCGTTCGTTTGAAGCGACATGTTGTATGACCTGAATATATAGACAAGTGTGCAAGGGCTGCTGCACCAGCGCTCGGGTGCAATGTTAAATATGCATTGGTTCCAACATCATGGATGGATGTGAGCAAAGAAACTAGTCCATGAAATTAAAATTAGGTTGAGTACTTGGAATATAGGTTCCCTTATAGACAAATTAATGAAATTAATAGATATTATGATTCATGGGAAGATAAATATTCTATGCATTCAGGAAACAAAATGGATTAAAGAGAAGGCTAAGGTGATTGATAATTTGGGATTTAAACTATAGTATTTTGGTAGGAATATTAATATAAATGGTGTGGGTGTGATTATAGATAAGAGTTTAAAGGATAATATTGCAAAATTAATATAATTGTAGATAAAATTATAGCTTTAAAGATTATTTTTGATGCTAAGATTATTAATATTATAAGCATTTATACTCCTCAAGTAGGTTTTGATATGTGTTCAAAATTAAAATTTTGGAATGACCTAGAAAAATTAATATAGAAGATAACTCTTGAAAAAATGTTTTTATTGGAGGAGATTTAAATGAACAATGTTGTTAGAGAGGTACGTAGATGATTTTAGAAGTATTCATTGTGGCTATTGCTTTGGAGTGATTAATAAAGGTGATATGATTTTATTAATTTTTTCTTTAGCTTATGATTTTGTAATTGCTAATATCTTATTTTGAGAAAAGAGATGAGTATCTCATTACTTATAAATGGATATTACATTGTGGCACTATGGGTCGCTTGAGTTATTTTTATCATATTTTTTAAGAGTTATATTTAATTGAAGAGTATGCAACTCTTGAGAAACTCTTTTATTTGCATCTGATGATGGTAGATGTGAGTGTGAAGTGAAGAAAAGAGTGAGTGAACATCTGTTAAATTTCTCCCATTTTTCATAAGGAATTTCTTAATGTGGTGCGGCTCCGTAGTATTTTTTCTCCGTTCTTTGAATTTTTTCACATTAAATCTTGATGTTCTTCATAATTATTTTCTTTTTCTTATTTGTTTCGTTCTTCATACTTCCCAACAAGAAAGTGGCTAATAGCTATTACTAAAAATAAAAATTTATATTGCATGTATATAAGATTTATTCTGGTTTAAATCAGTTATTCATTTATAATTTTTCACATAAATCATTCCTATCAAAATATTTTAAATAAACCTAAACAAATCTATAAAAGAAATCAGAAATCGTTCACCTAAATTTACTCTGATCCTTACAGACAGTGCCTCTTAGATCGTTATCTGATTCTCATGATTTGAAGTGAGATACCATCGGATTCCACATCTAGATGTGATATAGGAGGACAAATCCCCTTTTGAATCTAGCCTCTTTGGTCTTCTTGTCAATCTTGCCCGAGTCCCTTTTCCCTATCTCCTTTGAATTTGTATTCCTTCTCTCACCCGCGCGAGATGGCTATGCCATGTTTCTCACGGTTTGGTTCTTGTAGGAGTAATTAAATAGAAATCAAGCAAAAAATGCACCTGCATAGACAGCCAAACATAAATAAAATGATTTGTATTAAAGCAACACAAAAAGCTACATATATAAAACATCAAATAAAATAAGCTTAAATACCTAATGCTTGACTCAATGATATAACACTTTTACTATTAGAGAGAGAGAGAGAGAGAGAGAGAGAGAGAGAGGGAGAGAGAGAGAGAGAGAGGCTTTATTTGGAAGTGGTGTTTTCTTCTAGATGTCTTATTCAAGAATTTCAAACTTGAAATTCAGAATTTGAAGAGAGTGGTGGTCGCTCTTGGCATAGGGGAATTAATAATATTTCGAAATAATTTACAAAAGATTGGCTTTGAAATTTAAAGAGATCACGAATATAATCTTTTTATTTTCCTATTTAACCTTGTTGACATATTTGACTTTTGATGTCAAAAGCATGATAGAAATTCTGCATAAATAGATCACATTTTTTTTTTTTTTACTTTGTTAATATATATTTCTTTTAGGTTCATAGGCTATTAGATATTTCGTACTTTATTAAGAAGTAAAAGAAAGAAAGAAAAAAGGACAAAAATCATACGAATTTAGCAATCATATTTTTATGACTTGTACAATAATATTTTTTTCATGTGTGAATCTATGCTGCTATTATATTTGTCAGAATACAGATTTATGATTTGTGAAAAATTACAAGTTACTTTGGAGCTTTTTTACTACTGAGACCATCACAACTCCCTATTTCACACATTTTAACACTTTTGAATTAGCTCTGGCACGACAAAGATCGTGAGAGAATCCTTGAACCTCATCCAAAGATATTGCAGTGGGTAGAAAATGTGAAGAAGGCTACTAATCCATATTTTGAGGATGTTCACACTGCGCTTTACAAAGCTAAGGAAATGCTAAAGGCTAAGCAGAGTAAAAGTCCTTAAAGCCGTTGAAATAGGTTAAAATGTTGCTTCTATGGAACTTTGGTGCAATAATGTGTTATAGACAGGTATGAATCTACAGTTGTAGGTTCTGTTGTTCTGTGTACTGTTAACTCATGCGACGCATAACTAATTTTTATTTTCAGACATTTAAATGGTGCCTATAGAGCTTTTTTAAAAAAAAAAAAAATCGTGAATTATGGCTTGCAAAAGTATTCTTTCGATTGGAAAACGTGATTTGCATTCTTGCAAAATAATAATAAAAAAAGGATTTGTGCTTATCAAATTCTTCTTGTAAGAGAATAATCCACCTCACTAATTTAGATTTGCTGTCTTTATTTGTCATAAGATATTTAATAGTAGCATGATCGGTAAAAATGAATTACTTTAATAACAATCAAATAAAATATAAATTTATCAAGAAGAGAAATAATGGCAACTAATTCCTTTTTAGTGGTAGTATAATTATATTTTGTAAAATTTAAGATTTTATTAGCATAAGAAATGATATGAAATTTCTTATCTTGTTTTTAACCTAGAACAACACCAATAGAAAGATTGCTTGCATCTCAAATAGTTATAAAAGGTAAGGACCAATCAAGAGTGGTAATTAGCTGATGTTTCAAGGTATTAAATGCTTCAAGATATGCAGTATAAAAATAAAAAAAAAAAGAACATTCTTTTCCAACAAATGCAATAAGGGTTTTTTAAATTAAAAAAAAAATCCATTATAAACCTTTTATAAAATCCAACATGCCCAAAAAAGCTCATAATTCCTTTAACAAAAGTGGGTGGGGATAGTTTCTTTATAACTTGAATTTTTACAATGTTTACCTTTAATTATCCCTTAGAAATTTATGCCCCTAGAGCATACCCTTGATCACCATAAATTGATATTTCTCCCAATTTAACACTAAATTTGTATCTATATATCTTTTCAAGACGTAAGTTAAATGCTTAAGATAAGAATCAAATGTAGTGCCAAAAATAATGAGGTCATCTATGAAGATTTTAATGTCATTCTCAATTAAGTTTGAAAAAGTTGTCATCATGCATCTTTGAAAGGTAGTATAAGCATTGCAAGGATCAAAAGACGTTCTCCTGAAGGCAAATGTCCTATAAGGATTGGTGAAGGTAGTCTTATCTTGGTCCTTAGGTGTTATAGAAATTTGGTTATACCCTAAATAGTCATATACAAAATAGTAGAATAAATGTCTTGCCAACCTATCTAACATATGATTTAGGAAATGCAAAGGAAACTGATCTTTTATTGTGGCCTAATTAGCTTCCTATAATCTATGTGGATTCTCCAACTAGTGATAGTCCTAATAGGAATAAATTCTTTGTGTTTATTAGTTATTATAGCTATACCCCCATCTTAGGAACACAATGAAAGTGACTCACCCAAGCACTGTCAGAAATATGATAGACAATTCTAGCATCAAGCCATTTAAGTAACAGCAATAGACCACTTAAAAGCTATATTTTCTCTTCTTATAGAAAATGATCACAAGAAAAGTTGAATTTTTAACTAAAAAGGCATACTTTAGATGGCTAGCTAAAACCTTAAGCTTTAAGTCAGAGGCTTTTTCTATAGAAGGTCTCAAAGTTCTACCCATCGATGAAGTATCTAAAGTCTCAAAAAATCTACCTAAACATTTCAATATTATCTCCAATAGATTGAACAGATTCTCCTAAGTCCTCATCATCTTTCTCAATTTCTTCTTCTATTGAATTCTTCCCTAACAATTCTTCTTTAAAGCGCTCCACTATAGCGTCTTCCAGACCAACTCTAAATAGATTCTAATTTTTTCATAAGGGAACTTCATAGCTTTAAGAACATCAATTGTCACTTCATGATCTTGAACCCTCATAGTCAATTATCATTTATGAACATCAATCATAGCCTTTCTAATGGCTAGGAAAGTTCTTCCTAAAATAACATATGTCTTCCTATCTTCTTTCATGTCAAGGATAATAAAATCAACAGGTAAAATACACTTTTCTACCTTAATCAAAACATCTATTACCCCCTTAGGATAAGTGAAAGATTCATCAATAAACTGAAGGATAACATAGGTAGGTTGAACCTCTTTTATGTCTATTCTTCTAAAATGGATAAGGGAATATGATTGATGCTAGATCCTAAATCACATAAAGCTTTACAATAGAATTTATCTTTTATTGTAATGGGAATGGCGAAGCTACCAAGATCTTTTAGTTTTTCAAAAAGTTTCTTTTGAGTGATAGCACTACATGTTCCAGTTAAGGTTACAATTTTTAATTCTCATATCTTTCTTTTCTTATTCAGAATATCCTTCATAAATTTAGAATAAGTGGGCATATGCTCTAGAGCTTCAGAGAATGGTATATTGATGGTTAACTTTTTAAACACATTTAAGAACCTAGATAATTTCTTATCCAAAATATGTTTGATCAGCCTCTAAGGAAAGGGTGGTAGTGGTCTCTCTACTGTGTAGTATGTCATTGATATCCTCCTAAGGCTATTAATGTATTGATATATTTCTTTACGAGTAAAAATGTTTCACCATAATAACTTTTGAGAAGTTACTAAGCAAGGCATTTAGCATCTAATAGGAAACTTCACAATTTATATTCTCAAATGAATAATCTCCATCTAATAGCAAGAGGCCAAAACCCCAAAAAGTATTGAAAACTATATTTGGGTTAGTTTCATCTAATGATAAGGGATGACAAGCAAAGACGGTCTAGGAAGAAAATTTCTTAAAATAACAAGCACATAGAAAAATTGATTAGTATTAACCTACCTATATAATATCAACCAAGAAAGTATCAATCTCAACAATATCATTATCCTTCACATTCACATTATACAACACAAAAAAGGATTAGAATCTTAAAAAGCCTAAATTATATATTACATTTCAAAAGATATGCGATGGGAATGATTTTAAAGAACCTTTTAAAGAAAATAGATTATAAGCTTCGCAGTTCTGTTGACTTCATTTTTTTATCTAAGGTCAGAACCATAAATCAAAGCTTCAATCTTCATTTTCAATTTCTCGAATGCAACTTCAAAGATACAATATAATTCCTCAATATCCTCTTGCATGATTATTCAATCATTGATCCCCAAATAAGAAATTGATAATCAACTTTGATGGTCCTCTGATCAACCACTAAAACACTGATAATTACCCAATGTTTGTAATTGATATGAGGATTTTAAATACTAAACTCTTTAATTGCTGATAAAATTCGATCCTAAATAAATCTAAATCCAAAACCAACATAAAAGTCCAAACACGACGAAAAATCTAATGTTCAAACCTAAAGCATAAAGCCTTTGGTTTTTACCCTTATTTCATGGAAAGTTTTGATTTATAACCCTGATTAGAAGCTCTTGAATGGTGTTTTATCAATTGCATATTGACTAGGTATGCCCATAGTCTACCTAAACATTTTGGAGGCCTCAAGCACCTTTTGAACCCTAAGACCTAATGCATATTCCAAGAATACAAACCTTCAAATATTTATAACTCATATCAGTGGAAACGACATCTTGATGTAAATCACCTTGGATGTTTGTTCAAACTCATTAAGCATGTTCATAATCATCATTACATTGAGTCAAATTTATTTGAGTCCATGGTTGGCGAAGATTGACTTGAGATGATCTAGTTGGACCTATGGACCCCTTCTAAGGATAAGCCCTTCATATGCATGAATCTTTTTTAATTATCCAATCCAAGACATGGATTCCTATCCTAAGCATTGAACAATCATTCATGATCATGCATAAATCATATTGAACCCTTGAATTGGCTAAGTTGACCATCATTGGTGACTTTGACCCTTAAAACCCCTTTAACCCAAAACCCTAAATCATATATAGAATCCATCCTAAACCCCACCAAAACCTTCAAATTTTTCCAAAACTTAAACCATACATGAATAAATACAATCAATATCTTAGTATGCAAATGTTGACCATAATTGACAAAGAAACTTTAAACCCTAAAAACCTAAAAATTGAAGGTTTGAATCAAACCATTATGGCTTAGTCATGCCATGACCCCAAGATAAGTTCCAACCAATTCTAAGGATCGTTTGTAGTGGATTAAACCTAAACCCAAGCCTTGCTTAAGATATCTTTCAGATATTAGAGAAGAAAAACTCACTCTCTATTATAAGGAAGAGTAAATCACAAAGCAGAATCAAATTCATATGATAAATGTAACAACAAGATTAAGAAAGCTTGAAAGTGATGCAATAACTTTGAACATTATTTATGTAAGATAGATTACTGTAACAAGATAGAAAATATCTCAATCATAAAATCTAGTTGTTAATTTAAGAAAAAAATTTATTTAGAAAAGAAAACTACACTGCTAAAAGAAGTTAAGAGGAAAGAAAACAATCAACAGTGTTTCTCCCTTCAATTGATTTAGGGATGTCAAAGCTTGATTATAATCTTTTAAAAATACGGTATAAAATATCATTTCAGCAGTGACAAAAAAAAAAAACTAAAACATGAGAAATGAAAACATGAAAAATAATAACAAATAAAAATCAACAATTAAAACTAAAAACAAAAGAAAAATCAAAAATAAAAGAAAGAACATAAAACAACAACAAACAACATAACAAAAAATATTCAGTAAGCATCAAGTTTATGCATTTAAGTTAATCACATCCAATCTAATCCTTAAGATGCTGTATGTGTCAAATGCCAGTAGTTTTGTAAAGATGATTGCTAGTTGATTCTCAGTTGCCACATAGTTTAACTCAATGTCTCCTTTGGTAACATGGTCCCTAATAAAGTGACGACTTATGTGAATGTGTTTAGTCCTTGAATGTTGGATAGGATTCTTAGAGATACATATGACACTAGTTTTGTTACATAGGATTGAAATTGTTCCTATGGGTAATCCTAAATCTAAAATTTATTACTTCAATCAAAAGACACGAGCCACACAACTTCCTAAGGCAATATACTCAACTTCAATAGTAGAAAGTGCAATAGAGTTTTATTTTTTATTGGACCAGAAGACTAAAGATTGTCCTATGAATTGACAAGTTTTAGAAGTGCTCTTTTTATCCACCCAACATCCTATAAAATCAGAATCATAATATCCAATAATCTCAAAAGAAGTTCTGTGTATAGGATATCAGATTCCTAAGTTTTGGGTCTCTAAGAGATATCTAATGATTCTCTTAACTACAGTCAGGTGGGATTCTTTAGGATTAGTTTAAAATCTAGCACATAAATAAAAACTAAATACTATATCAGGTCGGCTAGCAGTCAAGTAAAGCTATGATCTAATCATTCCTATGTACTTCTTTTGATCAGTAGATTTTCTATTTGAGTCCTTATCCAACTGAATACTAGAGCTCATGGGAGTATTTATTGTCTTGGTTTTATCTATTTCATATTTCTTCAAGATGTCATTAATGTATTTTATTTGATTTAGAAAGATTCCATCATCCAGTTATCTTATGCTAAACTCCAAAAAAGTAAGACAACTCTCCCATCATACTCATCTAAAATTCCTTACTCATTATTTTTAAAAAATTATCACATAAATTTTTTATCAGAAGATTCAAAAAGTATATCATCAACATAGATCTAAACAATGAGTATCCCATCTCCTACTTTCCTCGGAAATAAGGTGGTGTCTACGCTCCCCTTAACAAACTCCCTCTCTAGTAAGAATGTGTTAAGTCTCTCATACCAAACTCTGGGTGCCTATTTTAATCTATATATGACATTTTTTTTAATTTATAAATATGATTTGGAAATTGGGAACTCTCAAAACCTGGGGTTACTCTACAAACACATCCTCTTTTATCACCCCATTTAAAAAGACACTCTTGACGTCCATTTAGAAAAGCTTAAATCTCTTATAATAGTCAAAGGCTAGTAGCACTCTATTAGCTTCCAATCTAGCTATAGGGGCAAAGGTCTCCTCAAAATCAATCCCTTCTATTTGATTGTACCCCTTAGCTACCAATTTTGCCTTATTCCTAACCACCACACTAAAATCATTCATTTTATTCTTAAAGACCCATTTGGTTCTTACCACACTTTGATTCTTAGGTCTTTCTATCAACTCTCAAACATCATGCCTCACAAATTGGTTTAGTTCTTCTTACATAGCTAAGATCTAGAAATCTTCAGAAATGGCTTGATTGATGTTGGTGGATTCAGTCATTGAAGTTAAGTGTGCTAGGTTCTACCCTTTCCTTCCTAAGTTCATGCCTAGTTCTAATACCTTCAAAAGGGTTTCCTAAGATCAGTTCTTTAGGATGACTCAAAGAATATCTGCAATCTCTAGGCAAAGTGTGCTAGGTTCTACCCTTTCCTCCAGATTTATATTTTCTACTCCTTGGGTAATCTCACCTACTCCATTATTGTTTTGAGGCTCTACCCTTTTCTCTAAATTTTTAACTCTTTTGGTATCTCTCTTACTTCATCTTCATCCTCAACTCTAGACTTCTTAGGATCAAATTTATCAAACACTACATGAGTAGTTTCCTCAATCACTAAAGTCTTATTGTTAAACATTCTAAATAATTTTTACACACTTGAATATCCTAAGAACACTACATCAAATTTTAGGTCAAATTTACCTAAGGGTGGCTTCTCATTATTAAAAATAAAAACCTTACAGCCAAAGACATGAAGGTGGGAAAGGTTGGGTGTCCTACTCTTGATGATTTGATAAGGTGTCTTATTCAGTTTGGATCTAACCTTCACCCTATTCAACAAATAACAAGCTTTATTTACCTCTTAAGCCCAAAAGTATTTTGGAAGTGAATACTCAGCAAGCATGGCTCTAGCAGCTTCAACTAAGATTCTGTTCTTCCTTTTAGCTACCCCGTTCTACTGAGGGGTCCTAGGAGCTGTGAAGTTGTGACTAATCCCTTTATACTCATAAAAGTTTCCAAATCTCTCATTTTCAAACTCTTCACCATGGTCACTATAGATTGTCAAGATCTCACAACCTATCTTTTTCTGAATCTAAGTGGAGAAATATCTAAATTCATCAAAAGACTCACTCTTATGCAACATAAATCTAATCAAAGTGAAGCTCGAAAAGTCATAGACAATCACAAATCTATGAACTTTTCCCCTGAGCTGGCAGTGCTAATGGGTCCAAATAAATCCATGTGAAGTACTTCTAAAGGTCTAGAGGTGTTAATGTCCTTAATGGAATGGAAAGAGGACTAGACTTGCTTCCCTATCTGATAGGCATCACACATATGATACTTAGTGAACTTAAGCTTGAGGATACCTTTAACTACATCTTTTTGGGTCACTTTCCTAAAGGGTTTTCATGTTGGCTTGACACAACCTCATATGACACAATCAAGACTCATTAGTAGAAATTTTTAAGCTAAATGAAGTAGAATATTCAATGTTATTTAAATCCAGCATATAAACATTATTAATCCTTTTTCCCTAAAACATAGTGTTGTTATTTAAGCTAATGATGCATGTGTTTGATAAAATATTTATGATAAAACCCTTATCGCAAAGATGACTGATGCTGAACAAGTTATGTTTCAATTCATCTACAAGAAAAATATTTTTAATCAAAAGGTTCTTAGAGTTTCCATTTATACCTTTGCCCACCACTTTCTTGGTGGTGTTGCTCCAATATTAACTTTGCCTCCAGCCCTGGCCTCTAGCGAAATAAATTGATTGTTATCTCCAGTCATGTGATGAGCATCCATTATATAGGTACCACATGCTCTCATGAGGTATTTGGTGAGAGTACACCTATAAAATCATCAATCGTTAGATTTTGGAACCTAAATAAGTTTGGGCCCCTTCTTATGGAAAGAAGCATGTAATCCATATGTGTTATGATATGAATCATATAATTTGAGTCTCCACACCCAATGTGTACTATAGTGAGCAGTGCAAGTATGTGAGATGTGTCCTAACATGCAACATAAAAAGTATCGAATATTAGGAAAAGGGTTTACTAATCTATTCGGGTGGTGATGTCTCTTCTTAAAGTTGTGTGATGCATGCAATAATGGTTTATCATTTTCAAATGCTATGAGTTTTGCTTTCAATGCTTTTATTTCATATTCATAAGCTGACACTTCCACCTTCAACCGATGTTCATTATTATCTATTTCCCATATAAGTTCCTCTAAATTCTTAAACTCTTTTTCTAACTCAATATGCGATGACATCAAGGAATCATGTGCATTAGTTAATTCAATATGCTTCTTGTTTAATGCATGAAACTCTTCAAGTAATGAAATATGATTACTATCAAATATAGAGTGATCTTTAAGTAAAAATTCATGCTCTCTATGTAAATTTAAAAATTCTAATTTTAGGCTAGCATGTAATTTCTTAAATATATCTATATAATGCATGAATTTTCTCAAAAACTTTAAGTAATTGATCGTAGTTTAGTTCACATGCCTATTCTTGGTTAAACTGACAAAGATGATCATCTTCCATCAAACACAATTTTGTAGTCTCCTCATTAGCTTCAATCTCAGAGGAGTTAGATGTAGAATCTGCCTAGAATGCCTTTTGATACCGCTTCTTGTTCTTCTTGAACTTGGGTTTCTCATCACCCTTCTCCTTACTTGGATGAGCCTTAAGTTTAGGATAATCAGCTTTCATATATCCCGGCTTCCTGCATTTAAAACAAACCATATCAGAAGAACTCTAAAATTTTTGCTACCCTTACCTTTGTTCCATTTCTAACGGTGCTTTTGTTTCTTCCTTAAAAAACTTTTGATTACCTAGTGATTAAGGAAACATCATCATTTTCAGACCCGAAAGAATCAATATCGTCAACCCTTAGCCTATAGTTTTCTCTTTATTTTTCTCACGTGCATCAAGTTATCTTTAGTTCCCTCCTTACTTGTAAGAAATGAGTGATCCACTTATCAATAGAATAAATATTCAAATCTTTTGATTCAGTGATTGCAGTTATCTTAGCATCATAGAAAGAAGGTAAACATCTTAAAATTTAATTAACTTTTTCATAGTTAGTGAGTTTTCTTCCTAAGACATGCAACGAGGTGATAATTTATATAAATCTAGCATACATCTCAGATATTGATCCCTTAGGTTTCATGCAAAATAGTTCATAGTCGTGAAGCAATATATTCAACCTAGATTATTTAACTTCATCTGTGTATTCATATGTGATACATAATCTATCTCATATTTCCTTACTAGTAGCATAAGTTGAGACACACATGTAATCTTTTGATTTCAAAGTACATAAAAAATAGTTTAAGCATTTTACATTAAGTTGTGCTAAATCCCTATCATAAAAATTCCATTCAGTAAATAGAAGTTCAGTTTTTATGTCATTAATTTCACATAATGGTAGTGAATAACCTTCTTTAACAAGTATCTACAAGCGTAGTCAATTGATTATAAAAATATGGATATGCGATTTTTCCAAAAAATCAAAAGGTATATTATCAAATAGTGGTGGTCGAGTAATAGAATACCCTTCCGCAGTATTATAATTTACCGAAGTTAGCCATGGATCAAAATTTAGAAATTTTTAAAAATTAGATTTTATGAATCATGCTCTGATACCACTTAAAAGTTTGTTAAGGATATTAAGCTCTTATGAACTAGCCCGAGGATATCCAAGAAAAGGGGGATGTGAATTGTTGTTTTAAAAATTCTCAAATAAAAATCACAATCTAAACCAAACAATCACCTACATAAAATAAAGTGTAAAAATATAATAAGAAAGAACACACCAGATTTTATAGTGGTTTGGTAAACTTGACCAATGTCCACTCACTGGAGCCTCTCCTCTGGATATTACACTAAACTCAGTGACTCTCCTTTATAGCATGGTGGAGAAGCCTTTATAAAACTCCTTTCCACCAGCTCCGGTGAGATAGAGAACATGTCTCCTTTTGCTTCCTCTTGAAGAAGGTAAAGAACCTTGACATCCTTTCGCTTCCTCCAGAAGTAGGTAGAGAACCTCGATCAATTGCTGAAGTAGATCTCTCTAGAACCTCCAAGGAACCAGGGATGATAACTGGAGAAGACGACTCGGATTCTTACTTGGAGCAATATTTGTGAACCCCTCACAAACTCCCCCTCATAAGATCCTCTCTCTCTCTGTCCCAAGATCTCCCTCTCCTTTTCTTGGCTCTCTCACGTCAAGACAATAACAAAAGATGCAATCTTGAGTAAACAAGAGATCTTATATAGAAAGGCTTCAAATTTACCCTAAATTGCAACTAATTGACAAATATCATCCAAGATGATCGATAGATTATTATATATACGATCAGTACAAAATCAGCTCATTCAGTCATAACGATCTGGGGGTTGCTGGACGATTAGAAGATTCATTTGTTCTGATCGCATAGGACGATGAGTACATAATTCTGTATGATTAGTATAAAACCTCAAGTATCATCTAGACCATTGCTCTACTCGGCCAGACTTTACATATTGGATGATGAAAAAATAACCATCGTCCAGGATGATTCTTCGTCATGTACGATTAGTTCAAATCAATAAATATCGTCCAGCACATCATTCTTTTCATCCCGGATGATTCAGGAAGAAATTAAGGTTTGTTTAACTAATCGTCCCGGACGATCTGTAATCGTCTAGGATGATATAATCAATCAATCAAACCTTAATTACCTTCCTTAATCATCAGACTAATTTAGGCATAATTGTAATACATCGGCCAAGATGATGTCTGTACGATGTCCAAAAATAATAACATGCTTAAAAGAGTTGGCAGCTTATTCTTTCTGATTTAAGCATATCGTCTAAGACGATGTGAATATTGTTCAGAATGATTTGCCTAATTCGGTTATCTTAACAGGGATGCCCTAATTAAGGTTTCTGTTTTTAACAGATCGTCTAGGACTATTTTGGATCATCCCGGACAATATGATCAAAAATAGAAAACTCTAAAATAGACAGAATTTTCCCCTTGAGTGTGTGTGTGCAAGGTTACTTAGCATCAGGATCCACTTTATTACATTTGACTCAAGAAAAAGGTAAAAACACTTGAAGTACACTTATAGTCTGACTCAGTCATAATCTACTCAATCTTGAGCTGGCTTGATTTGCAATTGACCTTGTGAACCTTAAAAGTTAGTAGGCAGAGCAATAATAGAAAAAATAGAAGTGTCAAAAAAATTTGTTATCATCAAAATTATAATTCTTGAATCCAGATTTGCAACACTTGAGAAGCTAGGGGAGCAACATCTCCATCATTTCAAGGAGAAAAAGGAAGGAACAAGATCTCCACCATTACATGGAGAAATAGGAGGGATTAACATCTTCACTATGTTGGTAGGCATAAGGAGGGATACTTTTCAGGGGTAGAGGAGTTTGTAAAGTTCATTCTCATTAAATAAGCCCCTTTGATCATGCACTTAAAAATTTAATAACAAGTGTATGTTGAAGTCAAAAAATTAATCAATGCTAGCTTTTTTAGATAGAAGAGACATTCCATTCCATTAGCTAGCATTTTTTCAATGAGAAAGAAGAATGATCATAATTATATATATGTATTGATTAAAAGGATCTAAACAAATTAAGAACGTCATAGTAAGGAGTTTTGGTTGCCCATACATAGCTTATAGTAGATATTGTCTTCTCACATGCAATTTTCTCTTTCATAGATGGTGCATGGAAATAAACTACCACATGCTTCTAAATTTATATTTTTGTAATCTAATAAAACATAGAGAACATCATACCATCAAAAAAATATAAAAATTGTGTTTGACTAATTATTTGAAGAAAGAAATAGATTTTTTTTTATAATCAAATATATCATATGCAAAAACACATAATCTCGAATGATAGAAATGATATTCTACAATAAATTGAAAATTGAAAATGGGTTTTGAATAAAATTTTCTATGCTCCTAAATACGTTTCTCCTATCATAGAGAACTAAAATAGAGAATATTTTATGCTAGGGTTCTATGTTCATCATAAAGGCAATTCCTTATGGTTAATTTTATTCCTTAAAAGCTCTTGAGAAAACTCTCGATTAAAATGGTGACTAAGTATGTTATAGATTTAAAATGTTTAAGACAATAATTATAAAATAAGGGTTTTCAAAAGGTATTTGGTAAGGCATTATCAATTCTTTCCGGATATTATAGCCTAAAAGGGTAAAGAACACGGCAATTTTTATGAGAACTTGCACGCAATTGCAATGTTCTATTCCCGTATGCTAGGATTTTTCTCTCGGTTAGGACTTTCGCCCTAGCTGTCTCCTTCTTCTCCGGCACCAGCTCTCTCTCGCCCCTCTTTTCTTATGGCAAATAAAAGGTTAGATCCTGGCTTTCTTGAGGGTAAGCATTCCAAATCCTTCAAAGATATTTTGTCTGGTTCGGATGCATCTAAGGTTTTTCCGGATTTTCGTGTGTCTACGATTCGGGGTTTGCCCGCTTTGTGGTTCTCGGAGGATGAGTTTTTGCATCTTGTGAGACCTTTATAGTTGGGAAGTTTCTGCTTAAACGGCCGCCTTTAGATTCGATTCGTAGGTTCTTTTTCAATCTTAAACTCTCGAGGGATTTCTCTGTGACTTTGTTGGATCAATCGAATGTGTTGATTAAACTTTCTAATGATCTTGACTATGGGAGGGTTTTTGCGCATCAATTCTATTTTGTTTTTGGTTGTTTCATGAAAGTGATCAAGTGGTCTCCTCTACTTGATCTGTCGGAGGAGTCTCCGATTGTTCTGGTGTGGATTTCTTTTTCGGGGCTTCGTCCTCATCTGTTCTCTCCTAAAATCTTTTTTGGTTTGGGTTCGCTTTTTGGTCGCCCGATTCACACCGATAATGCCACTGCCGTTGGTTCGCGACCTTCTGTCGCTCTTATTCTGATAGAAATCGACATCTCCAAATCGTTCCAGGACTCTGTTTGGCTTGGTCCGGAGAATCTGGGGTATATCCAGCGAGTTGTTTTTAAGGGAATGCCAAATTTTTGTATTCATTGCAAAGCTGTTGGTCATAAAAAGTCGAATTGCATTAAATTATTTTCGCATTTACGCCCGGCTATGGATTCAGCTCCATCGATGGAGGCCGGTGACACCTGCTTTTGACCCCGTTATTGCCCCTTTACCTTTAATGGATCCCTCCTCTACACCATTTTCTGTTGATGCTGGCCAGGTCGCTGGGTGTGTTGTTTCCCCAGTTGGTTTGTTTGACTCTGGTTTTGATGTTAGTTCGGGTTAAGTGGATTATGTTATTAGGGATGCTGAGAATAGTTTAGGGGTTAATAATGTTATTATGGGCTCTAGTTTAGATTATGGTAATTCGGTTACTGTGACTGCGTCTGATTTACCTGTTTGTTCTGTTGAAAATGTGGGTGTGGTGAAGGGAATAGATTCTGGTGTTGCCATAGCTGCTTCTGAGAAGGTTAATTCGACTGGCTGATTGTATTTTTTCTTAGAGAGGGCTCACCCTCTGATCGTGTCCCTGCGTCTGTCGATGTAGGGATTGGGGGTCCTGTCTGTGATGTTATGCATAGTGGTTTGAATTCTGTTGTTTCTTCCCTACCTGCTGTTGAGGTGCGGGCTTCTGAGGCTGTTCTGGGTGGTGAGTTTGTTAGAAGTGAGATTATTCCAAGTGCTGGATTGGTTCCTAACTCTTTTGTGGATGTGCCTATGAAATTAATAGAGACAAATGATATGGTTTATCATGTGGGTGATAATTTTGGGATGGATGTGCGTCTTCACCTGGATTGGCTTCACTGTTCATCGGAAGCTGATTCTGATTCCTCTTCGGATCATGGTGGTGGTTCGGACCCCTGGATATGATTTCAAAATGGTTCGTGATCGTCCGATTTTTGTCGGTGCTCGTGGTAGACCTCGTGGGAGAGGTCGTCGGGGTCTTTAGTTTAATTGGCTCCTTTTATTGCACTTGGACTTATACATTTAAAATATTAAAAAAATAGAATAAGGTTTGAACTACTAGACTTACATTTGCCTGAAGTAGAATACTAGCTAAACCACCAAAATACTTTAATTCCATGAATCTAAGTCTATATGATATGTAGGATTGGTAGGTTGTTATTAATTTTTGAGAAATGGGTTTTTAATTTAAAATTTTAAATCATGGTTCATTGAATATGCTAGGGTAATTAAATGCACTTTAAATATTTTCACTAACATCTAAATCTTTTAAATGCATTTTTGAAACTATATATGAAAGAAAAAAAAATCTAATGTTATAAGAAAATATGACAGCATAATGATCCTATACAAATAAGAATATGAAGCTTAGTCTAAGTTAAACCTGCATAAACATAATAAATTTGAATTATAATTCAAATTTTATTATTTACTTTCACTATGAATATTGTATTTATTGTTAATTATATTATTTTTATTATTATTTGTCGTTATTATTATTATTATTATTATTATTATTTAGATTTTTCTATATTTTTAATGCTTTATTAAAAGGTTTAATGATGGTTTGACTTTGACTTAACATTTAAATATTGATTGAATTTTACTTTTATAATATTTTTAGGATTATCTACAATTTAATGACTTCAATTTTTTATTTATAAAAATGTTTATGAATTATTTATACATTTTATGAATTTGGTTTTTATATAAGTGCCTTTGTACTTATGTAATGTAATTATGCTTCCAAATGTATTTCAAGCCTCTAAAAGACTTTATCAATGAATTTTTACTAACCTTTTGCTCAGTCTATGAGAGTTTGGATTCATTTTGAATTATTTAATATTTATTGAACTATTGAATTTTAAATTTCTTATGGTTTATCTTCATGTTTGACTCAAGTCTGGCTGTATATTAGAAATTGAATTTTTAAGTCAATTTTTTTAAATATTTTTTATGATTTTTAAAGTATAATGCAATTAATTAAATATTTTTTGATTTTGATGGAATTATTTATGAATATCTAAAGTTACACGAAACCATTTTTTTTTTTTTTTTTTAAGTTGCACGATACCAATTAAGGCTTATTTATAATATGATTAGGATTTGTTATAAAACCTACGAAATAACTTCAAATCATAATGAGACTTTCAACATAGGTTACGGATGACCTATTGTGCAATCTCTGAAAATTTAGAACCATTTGGGATAATGGTTAATTTTTATTATTTATTTAATTAAACCCTAAATATTATTTAGTTAGCTAAATTATGGTTTTAATAAGTTTTCAGAGTAAGCATGTTATTTTAAGTCTAATGCAAATTAATTTATATTTATAGCATATTTTTATATTTATAATTTTTTTTAAAAATTCATATGCCATTTTAAGAGCAGACCTTTTTTTTTTTTTTTTTTTTTCAACAAACTCAAATTTTTATATTGATAATAAAAAGAGATACACCAAATAAAGGACTACTCACAAAAAGAGAAAGGCCCAAAAAGAAACTACAGACTTCAACACAGATTATAAAAAAACAAGGAAAGTAAATCCAAACAAGAGAGCTCAGCAGATAGCCGGGACTCCCAGCAGCTCAACTCCGTGCAAGGACCATCCAGAAGAGTGAAAAATACCGACGGTTGCCGCAAGACAGTCGATGAGGCGGGGAGTCCCAGCCAAATCATCGCTCCGCAAACTCCAATCCAATCGCCAAGCAAACCGAACAACCACAAAAATTGTTCCAAATAGAAAAAGAAATTATCTTCTTCTACCACCTCTATTCCAGAATTTGCCCCGAGAAGCACCTTTAAGCGTTTTTTCCACTAACCAATTTAAAGTCCTCGCCAGGATCTGAATAAGATTCAGAATCAGAATCGAATTCAGACGAATTATTCAACCAATCAGCATTGGGTTTAATGTTTTCACTCGATAGTTTAACAGGGATAGTAACCAGACATTGCGAATTAATCACTAATTCCTGCTTATCCGAAACAACTCCCTGACCATCCAACTTAGCGTCCACATTCAAAACACATTTCTGCAATCGATCAGAGTCCTCCACACCAACAACCACATCACCTCCACAGATTACAGGAACATGCGTAGGAAAAGTAGAATTTGAAAACCACAAATTCATTACCATCCACTACAGGAAAACCCCATATTACCGGCGGACGAAATCCACCGGAAAACATAGATATTCCGACGGAACTATGAGTTTCCGGCGCACGTTTCGGCGGAAATTCATACGCCGGTTTTGGTTGCGTCGATAAATTATTTCCTGCGCAAATCTTGCGCCGGAAATATCTCTGGCGCAGTTTCCGACGAATTACCTGCGGAAAATTGATCGTTATCGACGTTAAAAAACGTCTTGATTCCGGCGCCATATGCACCGGTAATTAGCGTCGCATTATGCGCCGGCCATTACCGGCGGATAAAACGCCGCAAAGTGTGTGTAGAAACCCTACGAACTCACTTGCGACACAAAGTATACGCCGGTAATTACCGGCGGACTGTGCGCCAGTACATGCGCCGGTAAGTTCCGATAGAACAAAGACGACGGTACATACGATACGATTCGTTGTATCGTCTTTTCCGGCGAACTTCCGGCACAAAATCCGCCGGAAACCTGTAGCATTGACAAAAAAAAAATTTCCTTCCCAGCCAACAATCAAATTTCCACACCTGCAAACCTATACATATATCAATTCTACAACATTTCAATTGTAACATTACAACATATCAACAATTTCACCACAGTTTCACAACAGTTTATAACATTAAAAGAAACAGTTCAGTACTAACAATCAACTAAAAACATCACATTAAAAGAAACTGTTCAATAAATCATGTTCACAGAAATAAATAAGTTCATAAAAACTAAATTAAACTACTCTGACTCCGTGGACTCCTCCTCAGGTGGAGCTACGTCTTTTCCACTCAGCTGCTCCCTCATCTTGCGCATTTCATCCAACAACTGATTGTGTTGCTGAATACTTGTTTGAACCTGTGCTTGCAGCGGAGCTTGAACCTGTGCTTGCAGCTGAGCTTGCCAATCAGCTTGTGATTTCCTTACTTGTTCTAGCTCAGCTTGAATGGCAGTTATTTGTTGAGCTTGTAAGGACTCATGCGAACTGGATGCGAAGCTGGATGCAGTAGAGGATGTCATCCCCTCGTATGCCTGAGCTTGTGCACCTAAGCCATATACTCTACCATGCTGCATTCCTCCAACGGCCTGCGACCAGATGCGATACTCAGAATACTCCACAGAGCCGCCAGAAAAGCCCTCACCTGATGCGGCATGAGTCTCTCGAAGCCGTGTATAATCCTCCTGTGAAAGTATAATATAAATATATATAGTTAAACTAAAACTTAGAAAATATTAAACATATATAAAAATATACTTACATAGGCTTTTCTTGATCTCTCATCAATCCACTATTGATTCTCCTATCGCTTATGAGTGCGACTATGCAATTCAACAGGAGTTGGTTCTCTACCAAGCATCGCTTTCTGTTTGAATTAAGAGAATTTTATTAATATAGATTAAAGAACAATTTTAAAAAATATTTAAAATTTATTACCAAACGACGCCTGTGCTTAATATGTGGAACAGAGCCACCTGTATGAAGTGAACTTCCCAACCCACCAATATCAGAAGTTCTGTTCTGTCGATTCTGATCCCTCTTCCTACTGTACTCTTCGCTGCCCCAAGCTGCATTTAACTCAGCCCATATTACCTCTCCAATCCACAATGGTCGCTTCCCAGACTTTCTAATATCGGTGAACATGTCGCGCATCCGAGTAGACCCACGCTTCTCAAAATTCTTTCTAATCCTGTCATTGTGTTGGGGCAGCTAACAAAACTCTTTCTGTAATCAAATAAATATGATATATAATATATAAGATTATTAGCTTAAGTAAGAAAGAATAAATCATTTAACATAAAAACTAAAACCCAAAAAATACCTCAAACTCTCTAAACCACTTCTCCCAGATTTCTTTCTGGACTTTCTTCCAAGAAACATAAGGAGCGTCAAACCTGCTCCGTATGATGTCCCGTATTTTATGTGTCGGTTGTTTTGATGGGTAGAACCTACAAAAATAAAGTTATATGAAACAAATATAAAATATAAAATAAAAATATTTGTTAGTTTAAATAAATAAAAGAGAATGTACGTACGTGTCACCTCAGGTGCTATCAAAATTCTACCATCTGTCTCCTACTCTGCTGCAGCTGCTGTCGAAGGTCCAGCTGCTGTCGAAGGTCCAGCTACTGTCGAAGGTCCAGTTGTAGCGGGCTGATGGGGTGGTGGGGGATAGTATGGTGGAGCATATGGTGGAAATAGATAAGTAGGAGGGGCACCAGCATACGGTGGGGGTGTGTAGTATGGGTAGAAAGGAGTACTCTGCCCAGGATCTGGTGAAGGAAATCGGGGGTCTGGTGAGTAAAACTGTGTGCTACCGCTTCCATGAGTGGGTAAAGGCTGTGTATCAGGCTGAGGCTGTGTAGTAGGAAGAGGCTGTGTAGTAGGCTGAGGCTGTGTAGCAGGCTGAGCCGAGGTGGTCCCTTCAGTACGTACTGGCCTAGGTGGTCCAGCTGTAGTGATCTTCTTAGTGCGCCTATTAAAAATATTTTTTATCAATCCTCTACTAGGCTCCTCACCTGAAGCCATCTCCATATAAATAAACAAAAATATTAGAAATATGAGTTATAACAAAAATTTAATAAAAAATAACGCAGTGCAGTAGCTAAAAAAAATACAGTCAAGTAAAATGCAGGGGAGTAAAAAAAATAGTGCATTAGCTAAAAAAATACAGTAAAGTAAAACGCAGGGAAGTAAAATAAAATGCAGTGCAGTAGCTAAAAAAAATTTAAGTTACCTTATGTTATTAACTCATCATTTGTTGATTCACTTGCATAAGATGATACACTCCCATTACTATCAGATTCATCATTACTTTCCTCTATGGTTAGATCTAACTCCTCTAACTGCAACTCGCTCTCATTAATTCTGATTTGGTCATCTACATTGATTGGGAGATTTTTTAAATTAAACATAAACTCTTCTTGATGTGCTGATGGTATTGAGGTGGTTTTCTCAATTACTCCCCTTGGTTTTGTCTTCATAACTACCAGCCAATCTTATTTGCCTCGTATTCCGCTTGGATAGTTAGCATAATAGACTTGAGTTGCCTGACTAGCAATGATGAATGGATCAAACTTTGCATATCTCCTAGCCCGCTTTACTTCTATTATACCGTAAATTGGATGAACTTTCGTGCCTCTATTTGGTACTGGATCAACCCATTCACAAATTGCTTGTTTTTGCTCTAAAGTTAATGTGAATGGAGCTTTGGGTTTGAGAAATTTTTTGGCTCCACCATCCTTCAATTCCAAAGCTTTCCTTCTACAAATCTCCTTTAAGTCCATCATTGCTTTTATATTATCTTTCGATTTCTCTTTGATGTTCATAACTGTATAGAAAATATTACCAAAAACATTTTTCTCTATATGCATAACATCCAAGTTATGTCTAATCAAGTTTGTTCTCCAATATGGCAACGACCAAAAAAATACTTTTCTTGGTCCAATTATGGTTGACACCATATTCTGGCAATCTGATCTCAGCTAATGTTGGAGATTCCATTATAGTGGGCAAGAACTCTACTCTTTCAAAAATTTCTTCACTACTGAATCTTGGAGGAGGTTGAAACATCACCATTTTATTTTTAGTAAACGCTTCTTTATTTCGCCTGAAAGGATGACTTTGAGGCAAAAACATTCGATGACAATCGAACAAAGTGTTCTTCCTACCATACTTTAAAGTGAATGATTTTGTATTTTCCATACAATATGGACAAGCTAACTTGCCTGAAGTGTTCCAAACTGAGAGCACACCATATGCAGGAAAGTCACCAATTGTCTAAAGTAATGCTGCTCTTAGTGTAAAATTCTGTTTGGTGGAGATATCATATGTACTTACTCCCTCTTCCCATAATAAACTTAAATCATCAATCAGAGGTTGTAAGAATACGTCAATCTTTAATTTTGGATTATGTGACCCTGGAATTATAAGTGATAGAAACATATAAGGAGTAGTCATACATAACTCTGGAGGAAGTTTGTAAGGAGTGAGTATCATAGGACAACATGAGTACGGTGTAGCCGACTGACTGAATGGAGTAAAACCATCTGTGCATAAACCTAATCTGACATTTCTTGGTTCTGCCGTGAATGTGGGATGTGTATGATCAAAGTGCTTCCAAGTCTCTGCTTCTGGTGGATGTGTGATAACACCTTCTTGTGGAATGTGATCATTATGCCATCTCATATGTGCAGCAGATCTCATGGATGCATATAGTCATTGTAGTCTCGGAATTATTGGAAAGTAGAACATCCTACTAACAGGCACATCCTTTTGCTTCCTTCTTTTTCTAGATTTGGGTTTAAATCTTGGTGCATTGCAATGACGGCATACAATTTCTGCGATATCTTCTTTAAAGTATAACATGCATCCATTCATACAACAATCTATCTTTATGTATGTCAAACCAAGTTTGGAAACTAACTTCTTTGTCCGATATAGATCTGTAGGAATTAAATTATCTGTCGGATTGGTTTCCTTAAGCAGCCTAATAAATTGATTAAAACATTCACGAGCAACATTATATTCAGCCTTGATGCTTAACATCTTCACAGCAACAGATAATTCTGAGTGAGTCGTGCACCCTTTCCAGATTGGTTGTTGGGCAGAATGTAATAAATCATAAAAGTTTTGTGCCTCCGTATTCGGTAACTCTTATGTATTTTGTTCAGTTTGAATTCCATTTGTATCATGAACTAATTCCTCAAGATTTGGACGGATTTTTTCAGCCTCACCAACATTACTACTTGTAGAAGGACCGCATTGATAATCAAATTGTGGCTCATACTCACCATGAGAAGTCCAATACCAATATCGTGGAATGAATCCTCTGCGATACAGATCAACAGTTATATCATCTGGTTCTAGGTGTACTAGATTTTTGTGTTTAGAACATGGACATCAAAACTTTCCTTCTGATATAAAGCTGGGCAGCTGTTTCGCTTGCTGAATGAAAAAGTTCACCCCATTGATGAATTCATCTGTTAATGTCTTCCGACCTTGAGATAATCGGTTATACATCCAACTTCTTTGATTTCTAATATCCATAACCTATAAATAAGAGTAAAAAAGTAATGGATTTATATATATATAATTAGTAGATCCAAGATATTTAAAACGTGTTACACTTATTAATGACTTGATCGCTCAAAGTCATAATCCCCTCACTAGGTCTACTAACCACTAAAGTAAAAAGATATGGAGTAATGTTGATCTCCATAATCCAAGTTTACCTTCAACTCCCTCTCTAGTCTTATCAACCAGAACAATATCATCAACAAAAAGCATGCACCAAGGTACATCCTCTAGCAAATGTCTAGTGCTAACAACCATGACTAAAACACAAAAGAATAGACTAATGTTGATCTCCATAATCAAATTTTACCTTCAACTCCCTCTCTAGTCTTATCAACAAGAACAATATCATCAACAAAAACCATGCACCAAGGTACATCCTCTAGCAAATGTCTAGTGTTAACAACCATGACTAAAGCACAAAAAAAATAGACTAATGTTGATCTCCATAATCCAAGTTTACCTTCAACTCCCTCTCTAGTCTTATCAACAAGAACAATATCATCAACAAAAAGCATGCACCAAGGTACATCCTCTAGCAAATGTCTAGTGCTAACAACCATGACTAAAGCAAAAAGATATGGACTAATGTTGATCTCTATAATCAAAGTTTACCTTCAAATCCCTCTCTAATCTTATCAATAAGAACAATATCATCAACAAAAAGCATGCACCAAAGTACATCCTCTAGCAAATGTCTAGTGATAACAACCATGACTATAGCAAAAAGATATGGACTTAAGGCTAATCCTACATGTAATCCAACCGAAATAGGAAAAAAATTTGAAAACAAATACCTTCGGTACCCTCCTCGGCGACGCGCGACTAGGAATGAGGCTCGGCGAAGTCCGGTAACCGTCGACCGCGAAGTCCGGTGACCGTCGACGGCGAAGTCCGGTGACCGTCGGCGACGTCTAACCACGGCGAGCGACGAATGACGACGGAGGGCAACGGGCGAAGCAGTCGAAGTGAGAGAATGGAAGGAAACGAATGACGGCCAGAGGGGTTCGGTATCGAGAAATAGGACTTTTACCGGAGGAAGTTTCACCGGTTTCGACGCTAGTGACGTCGGTATCATTTCCGACGTCCCATCCGTCGGTTATATTTCGTTGAGTTTAAATACGCCGGCGCAATGTCCGCCGGTAACGTACGCCGGAATTTTTCCGCCGTAACGTGTGACGGAAATGGTTCAGACATCCCTATACCGTCGGATTGGCCGGCGGAACCGGCGTCGGTAAATTTACGACGTATTTTGCGCCGGAAATGTTGACGCAAACTTTTCGTCGAACAATTCCGCCGGTGCTTGCGCCGTTTATTATCGGCCATAATTTTCAGCCGGAAAATCCGACAGTTATCGCGAGTTTATCCGTAGTGATCCAGCACCACCATAACATCCGGCAAAGCCTCCACCACATCCGAATGATCAATACCAACAACCCCACACCCCGGAATAAAAGGAACCGCAATAGGAGGCAAAATAGTTTCAGCAGCCACCGAATTGACAGCCACCACCTTATTTACATCAACATATAAACCCGCGTTAATCTCACCAGATAGATCCAAATTCACTTCACCAGGGTCAATCGCCTCCGGCATCCCAAGCTGGGCATCCACAGTTTTCATATTTTTAACAGAAGGATGCAATATATGACATAGAACCTTAGAATGACCTAAAGAAATACAATGCCCACAGAAATGAGGAATCTCATCAAAAATCACATTCTGAACATAACCCGATTCAGCTGAACCAACCCAAACCTTATCAGCAAATTTTTTCGTAACATCCAACTTGACAAGGATACGCGCCACAGACGGACGAGAACCGGACGCCGTGGCCATATCAGACTTAAGAGGGTGACCAAAAATCGAACCTAAACCGAACAAGATTATAGGAGAGAAAAGATGCGTCCTGAGAAGAGGGAAGGAAATCCAGATAGGCACAATGGGAGAATAAACCTCCACATCCAAATTAGGTGACCATTTTACCACTTTCATATAGCAGTTTTGAACAAAATAGGATCTATGAGCGAAAATCCGACAATAATCAAAATCATTCACCAATTTAATCAAAACATTCCTTTGGTTAAGAACAGTAACCTAAAAATCCCCTATCAGTTTTAAATTGAAACAGAACTTTCGAATCGCATCAATAGATGAAGGTGTACCCGGAAAACGGCCAACCAAAGCAAAATCAAAAGGAGCAGCAAGCGAACGCAACTCATCCTTAGAAATTAATAAAGCCGGTAAGCCACGATGCGAAGATATGTTAAGCTCAGGGAAAGAAGAAGAAGAACTAGATAAAACATCTTTAAAAATAAAGGCGAGGAAGCCCCACATAAAAAACCAGGATCGCGAAGACGAACCGAAGCCATCAAGGAGACGGGAAAAATGACCCACAAACGAGGAGGGAAAGCTCACACAACTCGTCGGAGCAGACAAGGCGGCGGAACCTAGCGGAGAAAAAACCCTAGCGGAGCGAAAAAAAACATCGCGTAATGACGAAAAGAAATACACAAGTTTAAGAGCTGACTTTAGAGTATACTAATTAATAGTCCGAATGAATTCAAATAAACACGGGATTATTTCTACATGTCCCTAAGGACCTTACAAAGCCCCCATTAAAATTTGAAAGCAATTGAATTAACCTAGAATTTTATAAAAAAAAATTAAAGGTGGTTGACCTAAAGCTTACAATATCTCATTAAGTGCTAATCTTAGTAATGGTTTGGGGTAATAATATTCACAACTTATTTCTCTATGGATTTAAATTTATTGAAATTTTAGTTTCAAGACCAAGAAGATTATACATTCAATTTAGGTCAATGATGGATTCAAATAGGCCTGAGAAAATTCATAGATGTTAAGTATGCATTGAATTATCTCCCCAACAAATTTGAACCCATTTTAGAGAAATTAGAGAATGTAATTATGCAAAGTAACACATGTAAAAATTAATTTATATAACAAATTCTAATAATTATTTGGCCTAGGAATTATTTGTATTGGATAGGGCTCATCAGTACAAATTCATAGTGGGTTTGAATTGTTTGCCTGAATTGGTTTAATGGAACAGTAATTATGAACTCTTTAATTTTTGACAAAATTTTTGATTAAAATACATAGATTAATCAATTCATAAACTCATCAACTTAGATTTCATATGGGACGGCTTTCTCATTGCTTCTTAAAACTACTTTCTATTACAAAAAATTTAATATTTGTACCAAAAATCTGCTTTAAGAAGCAATAAGAAAGCCGTCCCGACGAAGGCTTCGTTCGATAAGACTTTCTTAGTGCTTCTTAAAGCAGATTTTTAGCAGAAGAATTAAATTTTTTGTACTAAAATGTAACTTTAAGAAGAAGAAATAAAGTCATCCCAAACGAAGTCTTAGTCAACCATGGCTCCTAATTGAGCACTTAAACAAATATAGGTGATGGATAGTGCCAAAGAGACTTTAACCTCAATCATTTAATGTAAAATCTAATGATTGAGATTAAGGGGCTCAAATCTGCAGGAATATGTATTGCATAGCATACAAGGAAATAATATAAATCCCATTAATTCAAGAGGAATTGATACTTCATATTTCATCTTCTACATTCCAAACGAAACATAAGTCATTCATACAAATTCATATTATCCTTGCATTTAACTCAATTAAACATTATCAAATTGATCCAGAAAGATCTATGTGATGGAATTGTCCAATCCAACGGTTGGATCCTCTTGAAATGGAAATTTTCTTCAAATTGTATTTTAACCTAAGAGCTTGATTTCATTTGTTTCGATCAAATGATTGAAAAATTAAATATAGCTCATGGGTTGGTTTCCAAATATTTTTTTTTCCAATTAGTAGCGATCTAAGGCTAAACCTAGGCTGGGCTAGGTTCAAGCAAGGCATGGGTATCTAATGGGTCAGATGAGCTAGCTTGAAGAAGGTTGGATTCAATTAGAATGTATTTTAACCTATTCAAGCTAACTTGGGTTAGTGCAATTGGTTGACCAAAGTTAGCCCAGTGCTTAAGTTAGTAAAGGCAAGTATTTTAGGATATTAGCTAGCTCAATGCTCAGGTTAGTAAATTCAATTTTCTTGTTTAGTTCTTTTTATTTTTTTTATTATTTAATTTTCAATTTTAGAATTTAATTTGAATTTGAATTTTGATTTTAATTAATTTCTTTTACTTATTTAAGTTAAATTATTGAATTTATTTTAATTTTTTTATTTATTACTAATTAAATATTTATTTAAATTGATATTTTTTTAAAAAAATTTTGTTTAAATTTTTTATCAAGTTTATTTTATTTTTAATTATATTTTTTTACTTATTAAATTTAGATTTATTTCATTAAATTTTTTTTTTCATTTGACTAATTTAAATTTAATTAATTTATTTTAATTGATTTATTTATTTATGTATACTAATTTTGTCTTTTTTATTATTTTTTAAAATTTTTAATTAAATTTCTTTATTATTTATTTCATCCTTATTTTAGCGGTTTAACAAAACTTTTACTTTTTGTTTTTTTATTTTGAATTTCCGAGGATTAATATTATTTTTAAATTCTTCATTATATTTAGGTTGCATGCAAGTGTTTACGATGGCCCTCGGATAGAATGGAGCTTGGACTGGATCTAATTCGATAAATTCAACATCATTCATCATAAAACACGAAGAATCAATAGCTTTGATTTTGGATTCTAATTCTAACACCCAAATTCAGTTATAAAGCTTATTTGGCTTGATCCATGGAAATGACTCAATGGAATTGGCTCAAATTCAACATGGAGCATCAACTGGACTAGAACTCTCAATCCAATTGTTAGATTCAATTGAATTGAAAATTTACTTCATATTTGACCAAATCTACTAAAGAGTGTGCATGCTTGGGATTGAAGATTGCCTCTATTTGATTCCTTGTTGATGGGAGCTTTCATTCCTTCACACTCGACTGACTCTAATAAGTAACTACTTCTATTCAAGTGTTGAAGGAAGAGGAGCTGTGGATTGAATCTTTGATGTTCAGTCAAAATATCTTATTGGAGCTTGGTCGAACTCTCATAAGAATCAAGTTGGAGGATTGCGTGAGATCAACGATACACTCAAGGACACACAAGGTTTACTATTGAAGAAATTTGAACCCTTATTCAACCCTTACAATTTTACATTAAAAATGAAGTCAACTCAAATACACAAGCAGATCTAAATATCATAGATTAAAATGGATTGTATATTTTTGCTTGAAAAGAAAAATATTTTTGTCCTTTTCATTTTTCAAATTTTTATTTCTTTTTAATTATTTTCTTGCTCACAGAAAACAATCCACAATTATCATAAATCTTTCATCTCAGATTTCAGCCAATTTGTAAGAAATAAAAAAGCTGATAAAAGAAACTAAGAATACGCACAATAAATTTTATAGTACTTCAATCAACTTTGGCCTTAGCCCATTCCCTAGAGTCCTCCTCTCCGGGTATTACACTAAACATTTAGTGTCCCTCATTTAACCCACACAACATGGTGGAGAAACACTTACAAGAATCACTTTCACCAACCCCATGCGGCGGAGAACCAGAATCCTTTTCACCTTCCAAGTGAAACAAAGAACCTTAAAAGCTCTTTTAACCCTAATGCTAAAGGTAGTGAACCTGGAAGCTTATTCAACCTTTTGGTGCAGGCAGAGTACCTCAATTTTTTTTCACCCTCCTGATGAAGAAAGATAGTCTCAATCTTCAGCCTTGAAGTCTTTCTCCTAAGAGAAACCCCAAGAAATCAATAGAGCTACTAGAGGAAGCAAGGTGCAAGTCTTTTGGTAACAACCGTGTGAAATCCCCTCACACTCCATCTCACACAACTTCACCTTCTCCTTCTCTAATGTACTAAGATATCTCACAAAGCTCCCTTAGAATCCCTTTAATAGCCAAAACATTACTAAGAACCAAATAAGAGAGATTTTAAATAAGGGCTCACAAAAATCTAAAATTTCAATTTTATCACTTCTGTTTATACAGTACGATGGAGGATTGTATAATAAATTAGTTCATAAATAAGATATCATTCTGTACACTAGAAAAGTCATGGGGTCAACAGTTCAAGATCTCGATACTGATCATATAGTACGATTTGGAGATCATACGGTATAATTAGTCCGACTATCTTAAGTTTATACAGGATGATCTACATGATGATTGGAAATCATCTCTACCAATTGTACAAAAATATTGACATCGTATTGTATGATTACTTTGAAAACTAATGTTTTATCCAAGATGATCTCTAGGACAATCAGATTTCATCTCTACCTATCATACAATATGATTGACATTGTACAATACGATATGCCTTTTTAATTAAACCTTGATTTGATTGACTATTCATGAGAATTAATTTAAGTAAATTTTCAAATATCATACAATTTAAAATTATTTATATAGTACAAATAATATGAATTCAGGAATTAAAAATACTTACTTAAATTTGATTTGAGGCTATGGTTTTGGTTTTAAATTAATTATCTAGTTCGACATTGATCATACTATATGATTAGGTTAAATACGTTAATTACAAAGTTAGATGTTATTAATGATTTTGTGAATAACTGATCATGCAATATGATTTGGATCGTACGGTATGATTAGTTCAAAAAATTAAAGATTATTTTTTCAATCCCCATTGTTTATGTACACGATTGTCATATTAGCATACACCCTTGCATGGTGTTGACTCAAGAAATATAAAATGTTAATATATTTGTAAATGAAAATTTGAATTAGAAAAGGATAAAATGCACATATTTTTATAGTTGTGTCGAAATGATCAAGCTATATTTTAAATACTAAAAATATGCACTGCAAAAGACTATCTTCAACATCAACTGCATCACGACTCATCTGAACTGGCACTGATCCTGAAGGGGCTGTATCAACTCGTCAAATCGTACCAACTGTCTGCTCCGTCTTGACAGGTTGCTCCACCTGCCGACGTCTCCAAACCCATCTACTACGACGGGACCCGGTAGGAACATCTAACTGAGTGGAGAGGGGAACGACAACTGAACTAAGCTGGGGTCGGACAGGCTCCGACTGTGGGCGACGTCCATGACGGCGAGGGCGTCGTCCAACAGTAGGGGCACCTGCCTGAGGTCTAACAGTGGGAACAACTCTAGTCTTCTGTCGTGGTGGCTGTCCTCTTTGCCACCGGTAACTCTGTCTAACTGACTGCCGCTGCAACTAGGCGTGCACCTGAGAGATCTTGTGGAGTAACCTCTCCTCACTAACACGACCCCTACCGCGTGCTGAACGGATAATGTATCGGATCCTCTGGGTGAGGGTCCTAGCAACAGTATCCCTGGGGACTCGAGCGCGAGGAAGAGTAGTGGGGACAGGAGGGGCTGCCGCAATATGGACAACATCTTCCTCGTCACCACTATGTACTAGCGGGGAGAAGCGTCCTCCCTGGACTGCGTCGATCTCAGGAGCCACTACAACATCCGAAACTGGGGTAACTACACGTCGACGTGGCTCCCACTATAAGGTAACCAACCTCTGCTGAACCGGCTTCTACTGAGCCACAGAATTTGCCATCCGCTGAACTGCTGCACCGGATGCCGCTAAGCGCAATCTCCTATTCCTATTTCTCCTAGCCCTTCTCCCAAGGCCGAAGGTGGAGGAAGAAGCTTCATCAATACCCACAGACTGTACTGGAAGAATAGGAGCTACTGACTGAGGGGGTGTCGGGGTCTCCTCGGTAGCCTCAGGGTGAAACAACTGGGTGAAAACAGAAACTCGATGGTAGGAGGTGGAGGAAGCTCGGCATGAGCAACCCTCTTCCTCGAAGAGGAAGGAGGAGGGGAGACCCGAGCACGAGCAGCCTCTACCGGCACAACAGGTAAAGGAACTGCTACTGGTTGCCGGTGCTGAGGGGCTGGGGCTACACGAACAACAGGAGCGACATGCGCTGGCTGCCTGACCGCTGGACAAACAGGGTGAACAGGGAGTGGCCTAGGCACTGGCTTCCTAACCATCGGGCGCACTGGCTGCGCATGAATAACAACTGGACGAACGGGTGCCCGGGCTGGCTGCCAAGCAAGTGATCATCCGAAAGGTCGCATAGCTGCGCGTCCTCTCCTCTGAGGGGGAGAGAAGGTAGCAGCCTCGGAGGGGGTCGGCCCGCCTAGAGTGACGTACGCCGAGTCGGTAAAAGAACTAAAGGTGATCCCCCCTACAGGTGGGCTCGACAGCAAGGACTTAGGGAGTGTCACCCGCGAGTCAGAGCCAAAAATAAAAAGTAACAGAAGGGCCGGAGTACGCCATTGCACTGTCTGCTAACACAAACTGTAACAATTAGCGTAAAACAAAACCACCGGAAGGAACTAGAATGAAAGGGGTGGAATAGTCCATAAGGGCTAGAAGAGGAAGAACCTAACTAAAGAGCACTAAACCCGAAGTCATACAAAAGAAGATAATTAACATCCAAAGATGGAGAGAGAAACCTGTCCCACCGAGGTCGCCAGAAATCTGTTAGTCTCCGAAAGGATGCTGCTCGTGGGGTACGATCACACTATCCCGTAGGACAAAATGGTCGTGGACCTTTACAATCGACACAAGCAGGCCGATGGAAGAGCAGATGGAGTTATAGATACGATTAGCCATGGAGGATAGCGGCTTTCACCTACCAACCTTGATGGATAATAATATTTATAACCCAAAAGTTCACGAGAATTCCCTCATTCGATACATCATCTCGAATGGGGTTTATTTGATTGTGGGGATCGGTTTCCTACGGGCGCAAGCCCCCGTAGTTAATTACATCTTAAACCTTGGTCTAAGAAAACTCTCGATTAAGAATGTTAAATTATATTCTCTAATGGGTTTAGTGTAAAGGAAAAATTCTAGGCTTTCCTAATAAAATGGGAAGAAGGTCCCAACTTGGTTCAATCAGTCACACGTGGTTCAGTCAACATTCGGCCGGTCCGAAGAAGAGAAAACTGGAGAAAAGAAAGAGATCACGCATCTCAAGCAAGCATGAGAGAAAGAGGGAGGTGGCGTCATCTGTGTGATGTGGATGGGTAGGATTTATAACCTCCGAAAGAATGGAGAATTTACCCATCAATAAGGTGTATAGTGGTACACCCGTACCACTCACCTTTAGATCCTAAATCTATAAAAGATGTAGTATCATACACACGACATTAACATCTTCGACCTAACTAATGTAAATCCTGAACTTATTCCTTGCCTGAAAAAGGAAGCCAGCTAAAACCACATAATCGTATAAAATCCATGCTGTCCAGTCCATATGAAAGATGGGAGGGTATAGTTTAGACATTTGGAATTTGGGATCGACAACTAGAGAAATTCCTAAGTGATCCCATACTTATGAGTGGTACAATGCTTCTAAGTCTAATGCAAATAGATTTTGATTTTAATTAGTTACTAATGCAATTTATGCTAGTTAAAGTCTCCAAATTAGGTATGTATGAAATTTTAAAAAAGGCTTATAAAATAATTTTTGAGAATGACTAAACTTCCCCAGGTCTGGCACATCATCCTTATAGGCCAGATTATCTGGACTCTACCCGCAGGCGAGGAAGTTTGTCTAAAAGAAGAGAGAATATATGTATGCGACCCCGGACAATTCCGGCTATTACCTAGAATCGTTATATTTCTATGTGAGTTAATCTTAAATTTTTATTATTAATTATGAGTAGAATAATTTTATCCTAAAAGAGCCTAGCGAGTCAGGCACAAGCACATGCAAGAAAGAAATCTATGAAAAATATGCTGGTTCTACTGCGTAAGCAAAGTAAACAAACAACAGCAAAAACAAAATCTCATGAAAAAGAGTGTCCATGGCAAGTGCCATACAATATTACATCATAAAGTACAGAAAAGTAGTGGTGGCCGGGCTCCACCGACAACATCTCGGGAACGACGCAAATCTTAAAATAAGGCATTTTTACATCTTCAGTCTTCGTCTTCCCTTCTTTGATTCATCTTTGGATCATCTTCATCTCTTCGGGCTCCTCGTAGTACGTCCTCCAAAAGGATGCCCAACTGAAAAAGAAAACCCTATTTCCCTTTGGACTCCTACATCTCTAAAAATACCTTATTTTAATGATTTTCACAATCTTTATTATCAAATACATTACATTATTGAAAATAGAAAATCTAGACTCTCATGCAGGGGTTATCCTAAGCAGTTTATAATAAAAATTCATTCAAGCAGTTAGATATAAACAAAAATGCTGAAAAATGAATCACACTTGGCCATGCTCTGATTATTGGGGGCTAAGCAACTGAAGCAGATACCTAAAGCAGTTATAAATGACATTATTAATTTTAGCCCTCCTTTTTAGCGCTGTGTAAGTACCCCCACCTGTAGGAAGACAGCATTAGTAGCGTGCCTAACCTATGGGTATTCTAACGCTCACAACAATAATGCAGAAAAGAAAAGAGCAAAAAAAGCGTCACAGAAAAGCATCACAGAAAAGCCACAACATGTAGCAAAAATAACCAGCACACAGGTCACATGCAGAGCATCACAACACGGCACAGAAAAGAAAAGCAGAACAACAACCTAACCTAAAGCTAATAGTCATGTCCTATCATACTCATCTAAGTGTGTGTAAGCTGTGTGATTTTGGTAGGTCCTATATAGGATAATTTAGTTAGAGTTGTTTGTATTTTTGTTTGTTGAAAGGGACAAAGGAAATTTTAGTTAATGTTCAAATCTTAGTATTTTAAGATTGATTTTAGAATGTTTTTATTTTAGCATTTGATTAATTAACACCTTTGTTTCACATCGAGGCCGTGAGGTTTATTTCACCCTCCTTGGGGCAAACTTAATAGCCTCGTAGGCCTGAGTTACCCAGTAATAATTAACTTTGTTGAATTATTTTAGTTTGTTATGAAAAGAAAAGAAAAAGTATATTATGTATTTTATTAAAAGGAGATTTATTGATTGATTTTAAAGATTATTCTAGGGTTTGATATTTAGAAGTATTTTTATCCTAATGAATTTTAGTTTTAGATTTAATCTCCTAATTAAATTTATTTCTTATAAATTTTTGATTGGTTATGAATCAATTATTAAATTAGTTAGATTTGATTTAGGTTTGCATTTTAGATTTTAAAGTTTAATGATTATAAAATGTTAATAATAGTTTAATTAAGAATGGAGTGTTTTAACATATTTTAGGAATTAGATTAGGGATGGTTGGTTGATTATTAGTAAATTAAGAAAAGAAAAACTAAATCTAAGAAAGCGTGTCACTAAGTAAGTTTTTTTTTTATTTTAATGTTTCTATCTATAGGGAACATGCAACATAAGTCTATATTTTCTAAGACTCGATCTTTAATTTTTGTCCTTAAATGTCACTAGTGTTGTAGGATTAAAAGTGATGTTAGTTTTTTCTAATTCCTAAGACTTCTACCCGGATGTCACAAGGTTTTAGGGATCTAACAAAAGTAAAGCAATCCTAATTATAATTAAAATTTCTACAAGGCCCTAAGGGAGGGAGGCGTACAAACATCTAGACCCCTAAAGGTTTTTCTAAGTTTTTTTAAGAAAGCTTACAGCACTGGGGGCTATGACCCGGTGGTTCCGCCCGTAGCGCCCCTACCGGAATGAATAGGGGCGACTGATGCTCGGATCCGATTGTCCTAGCTCCCTCTCCAAGTGCTCCTTATCCATTGCTTTCCAAAAAGTACATCGCAAAATATAAAAGAAAAGTGAATTAGAGTAGTTCTATAAGCAATTAATAATATGAAAGAGTGAAAATGCAGAAAAGAAATAGAACGTACCTTTTTGTTACTGGTTGAGCTACTTGTGTTTCGGGTTCTCCTCATTTTTGCAAGTGCGTAGTGTCAAAGCACGAAAGAAACAACAAAAGAAAACTAACGGTGAAGTAAAAGACAACTAAAAGCAACAAAAAGAAGAAGAATGAAAATCATATAAAAAAGGGATGTAGGCATTGTTGTTTTGGACACACCTCTTTAAAGTCAAGTGTATCTTAAAGCAACATTAACAATGCCCTTTGTTGTTCCCACAATCCAAATGAGGCACTTGATATAAGACTCGACTCAAACAATCTAGCTACCCTTTAAACAAAGTCCAAAATAACTAAAGGAAACAAATTCCAAACACTAAACTTTAAAACTAGACTCTCTTTAGTTTTATGTCTATCTAAAATTCCATATTTTAGAAACTAACACTAAAGGGAGAGTTCAAATGAGTGGGGGACTGTCTTGCTCCAAAAGACACTAAAGACCTCTAACACAAAGCTCCTAAAACTTCAAATCCAAACACTTATTTTTTAGAAGGGACTACTAAGAGAACCTAACTCACATAGTAAAGCATTAATCATTCCCAAAAGACACTAAAGGGGCTTACTAAACAAGTCTAACCACCAAATTATAGATCTCAAACAAAAAAAAATTGCAAGAACTTCTAAATGAACTACTACACAAAATTTTCAAAAGTTATCTACCAAAATCTCTTCTCTTTTGACACAAAATCCTACCCAACAACCCATAATCAAGTGCCTCTCCTTTCATTTGGAGTAGGGTAGAAAAACCCAAAGCTTTCCAACCAGAAGATTTTATAAAAACCCTTCATTGTAGAGCCCTTATCATAAAACATTCGCAAAAAAAAACTTTCGATAAAGCCTCTCGACGTAAAATAATTCGTAAAACTTTTAACCATAAATACATTCATCAAAACTTTTTTAATACCAAGCATTTCCTAAAACCTCGTCCAAAGAATCTTTCAATAAAACAAATCATACATTTTCTCCTTATAAGTATAAAAAATATAAAACTTCTCCAAACATGAAACAATCTATCATTAAAATTAGAACTAATACTCTTGCATTTCTCATCCAACACATATTGCTCACTTTGGATGCAAAACTTAATCAATAATAAGAAAAAAAGCATAGCGATAAATTTCATTGTCCATGAACCTTTATAGCTAAACATGCTTCTAATAATGTAATTGGTTTAACTAAGATATTTATGATTGCTTTTCAACAAATACTATTCTCTTGACACAGCATGGGAATCAAACAAAAACAGCGAGACTAACTGCTCATACATAAATTACTCTTAAAATAACTCGGAATGCTCGAAACAATGAAAAATAGAACATGTATCTCATTAAAAAAACGATCCGGAAATTTTCTCAAACACAATAATGCACATGAATTTGCATGTATATCATTCTTACGACTTTTCGGAAGTTAAAGAAAATATTAAATGCCAACAAGTATAAATAATCCTAAAAGACTTCAGAATTAAAATTATGAAAAACTGCAAGTATAACATTCCCATACAACGATTACCCTTTTAAAAACTATGAAAAACTCTCAAGTATTAACATTACTAGAACAATTTGGAAGTTAAAAACTATCAAAGGACTGCACTTACAATTGTTAACAAAATAGTTTTGGACACTTCACGAAATAGCAAAAATCAATGCATATACCTCGCATGTAAAACATAGTTCGCATATGAAAACAGTGAAAATCTGCATGCTACTTGTTACCCAAATCCATTTAGATCAATTCCTAAAAACAGCAAAAAACTTCATGCATTCACTTCCATAATCCCAATCAACTTTAGGGCTTAAGAAAAAGAAGAAAAAATAAAAATGCATAAAAGGCCACTCCTAAACCAGCTTCAAAGTACTAGAAAGGGATTTAAAAATCTGCACTTTTTTTTTCACAAAAGAAGTGATTTCAAAAGTCTCATAAAACTGTAGCAATTTTTACAATAGAAACAAGGAGAATTCCACCCAAATGCCATATCAAACTCTCATGTAAAACATATGTATGAAATTCTTACATTCTTCACTTGATTTGAACATTTATACAATGCTAAAATACCATTCTTTTAGCTTTAAACAATTCATGCTTCCGCTACAAATACAAACTAAAACATAACCATAAGTAGGAGTGTAGGTTTGGAAAATGTTATGCAAACTGCATTTTATTTTAACTTTTTCCAACCCTTTATAAAACCTCACGAATCGAGTTATAAAATCACTTTATGCATTGTCACCATTTTATATAAAAAAAAACTATTTAACTGTACTGAATTCGTAAATGCTCTTAGAAATATAGGTGGAGTACTATCAGACATGTTTGCTTCTCTTTTTTTAGCTTAAGAATACCTCTTTTAACTCATGCCAACATGAAAGAGAAATGAAACTATGCTTAGCTTCCCAATAGGCAATAAAACAAACACTTAGCATGCATGTCTTAGTAAAGGAACAATATGGCTTTCAAGACTTGCTATCATTTACACCTAAGATATCAAATTGTATAACATGCTTCAAGTATCATTTATGAATCTATTACCTTCTCTCAAACAACATAGACCAACATATTTGAGAGACGTATAAACCAACACATGACGGCTAAATTGACAACACAAGATATCATAAAACCAATTTTTTTTAAAAAAGTGTTCATTATGAATCAAGAAAGCTAAAGGTGTAATGACATTTACCCTTACTTGATTACAATCATATAAGTATCCCACATAACCTTCCATGAATCACATAATCCACTCAATATGCAAACCTCCATGTATACATAAAAAAAAGGGCAACCAAGAAGATATTAAATTTCAGATTCTTGCAAAGGACTCATGTGCTATCGTCCTTTAGGATACAATACTCGAAACATTCACATGGTAGTATTCACCTCAACATCACAAGATTTCTTAAGGACATTTTACCAAACATTTGGTGTGCAAACTTTATAAAGAAACAAAAAGGATCCCCAAGACTTGCTATCATTTACACCTAAGATTTCTAAAACCATGTGATATAGCTCAAGCACAAATTTCATGTATTAGTGGTCCATTCCTGGATGACATAACTCCACAACTACAAAGCGCGTCAAAACTTCATAAGCAGCAAGGATGAAGGGCTCTCTAAGGAATCACATAGCATGAATAATTTACCTCTATAAAACAAACTTTGCTCCAATAAATTCACACACTTCACTATCATATAAGCAAGGTGAGTTTCTCTTGGAAACAATCAAAGCCATTTCACTTGGAAAATAAAAAGATTAGAGGTGTGATTACATACACACCCTAATAAATCAATTCACATGTAAAACTTAACCAAAATGAAATTCCACATAGATGTAACCTGCTGCCAACTAACATCATTCACAAGACTTTAAATCAAAATAAGAGAAGGTTGTAGTAGCCAAAGTTGAGGAAGGGGGTTCAAGGAAGAGGGAAGAAGAAGGAAGAAGGAGAAGAAAACAAAAGGGGATAGAAGGAGAAGAATGGGAAGGAGGAGAATACTTACAGTGAGGAGTTTGGTTTTTGTAGAGAATGACGTCGGGATCGCTAGAGCTGGCGTCGGGATCGGTAAGGCTGGCGTTGGGATCAGAGAGGGAGGTCAGGATCAGTCCAGGCGTGCGGCGACGGGAACTCGTCGGGTTCGTTTGGAATTCACGAACAGAGAGACCGGCGTCGGGCTGGGGTTCTGGGTGCTGGAAGCTCGTCGGGTTTGAGGACCGGAGGTGGCGTCGGGAGCAGGGAAATCGACGATCCGAGCTGCTTCGGGCAAGGGGCTCGGCGTCAGGTGCTTGGCTCGTCTGGGATTCACGAAACCGGGAGAGCAAGGGGGCGAAATCTAGAGAAAGAGGGAGAGAGTCGCGTGAGAGAGGGCTTGGAGTCGGACGGGTTGAGCGAAAGAAATGGGGGAGAGAGAGGGAGCGGGAGAGAGTGAGCTCGGGAGAGGGAGAGAATTCGGAAGAAGTGCCGAGAGAAAGGGCCTTCGTCTTGAGTAAATCCGTCTCGTCGCCGAAAGAGGAAGCCTGCCAAGCGTCGTCTCGTGCTCCATCTTCTGAAAACTCCCTGAAATGGCTTTGCTCGCCGCTCGACGTTTGCTCCAGCCGCAGAAAATCAACTGAGACGCGGGATTTCGGCCGAATCGCAGATCTCACTCAATCGTGGCCGTCGATGCGATTACTGAATTTAGGAAATAAATTCAAAACGTATAGAAAGTCAAAGGGCACTTAATAGGCTCAAATTGAGCTGGATCAAATTGAATTCAACTAAGATCGGGTTGGACCCGGGTCTGAATTTGATTCGATTTGAATCAAATTGGGTTCGAGACGACGCCACAAATTAAATTGCACGAAATCGGGTCTAAAATAAAGATCAATTCAAATCAAATCAGGTACGACGCAACGAAAACAAACTAATCAAGTCTAATTGAACAAATTCGAGTCTGATCCGGCTCGAGTCGGGTCGATTCGAGCTCGAATTGGGCTCAATGGGGTTCGATTAGATCGATCGAAAGTGCTCGAGCAAATTCGAGCCAAAATCGAGGTCAACACTACCATGCTTCTAAATATATTTATTTCTATATTCAAATACAACATAGAGAACAACTTACAATAAAAAAATTAGAAAAAATGTGTTTGACTATTTCTTTGAAGAAAGAAATAGAATTTTTCATTTTTATAATCAAATATATCATAGACAATAACACATAATCTCGAATGATAGAAATGATATTCTACGATAAATTTAAAATTGAAAATGGGGTTTCAATAACATTTTCTATGCTCCTAAATACTTTTTCTCCTATCACACAGAACTAAAATAGATAATATTTTATGCTAGGGTTCTATGTTCCTCATAAATGCAAGTCCTTATGGTTTATTTTATCCCATGAAAAGCTCTTGAGAAAACTCTCGATTAAAGTGGTGAATAAATATTTTATAGATTTATAATGTTTTAGACAATGCTTATAAAAGAAGGGTTTTCAAAACATATTTGATCAAGCATAATCAATTCTTTCTGGAGATTATAGGCTAAAAGGGTAAAGAACATTACAATTCTAAGAAACTCAAAAGTAGTATATCCTATTTTTTGATTGGGCTTAAATTTTTTTTATTGTGGGATGAGATTTTTATATTTAAGTTGATCTATTATTAGAATGATTGGACTTTATTCCTGAATGGTTATGAATTATGATTTTGAGTCGACCTTGGATCCTAGATTTAAGATAAATCCCTGAAGAATAATGATTTAGACATAACCAAAAGATGTGCAGGAATGCTTGCAGTGGGACATATACCTTTAAAATATAAAAGAATTTAGAATGAGGTTTGACACAGCTAGACTTACATTTGTCTGGAGTAGAATACTAGCTAAACCACCAAAATACTTTAATACCATGAATCTAAGTCTATATGATATGTAGGATTGGTAGGTTGTTATTAATTTTGGAGAAATGGGGTTTTATTTTAAAATTTTAAATCATGGTTTATTGAATATGCTAGGGTGATTAAATGCACTTGAGTAATGCACTTAAAATATTTTATATAGCATCTAAATCTTTTAAATGCACTTTTGAAACTATACATGAAAGAAATAAAAAAAAATCTAATTTTCGAAGAAAATATGACAGCATAATGACCCTACACAAATAAGAATATGAAGCTTAGTCCCTTCAATAGGCTCTCTAGCTACGATCATCCTCTTGAAAGCTTCCAATAGAAATCTTCTTTGAAGGAAGAAGACTCATTATTTGGTTTCATTTACTTAAGATAAACAATCTCATTTTTTTTCAAAAAAAAAAAAAAAAAAAACATATATATATATATATAAACAAATAACAATTATTAAGTGAATAAGATTCTATATACGTTCAAGCTTAGTTTGAAATGCCATTTATATACATCATATCACACATTACAAAAAAATTGCTCACTATTTAGAAATATTATAAAACTTTGCCATGCTTTTAGTTAAGTAGGGACTAAGCAGCTATAGCACCTATAAAAAAAGCATAAATTTAAATTTATTAGCCCCCTTTATAAACCAGCATAAACATAGTCACCTACCACAAAAAAAAAAAAAAAAAAAAAAAAAAAAAAAAAAATCCTATCCTAGGATTTCTATCTGCTCTATATAGAATCATCACATCCAAATCACACACATTAATCAATCACATCATAACACACGTCAACCAAGAATTATTTAATATTTTTTGAATTATTGAATTTTAAATTGCTTAAGGTTTATGTTCATGTTTGAGTCTCACAGTATATAGGACTTGAATTTTTAATCAAATTTTATTTTTATATTTTTTATGATTATTTTAAATAAAATTCAATTAAATTATTATTATTATTTTTTAAAATTTGATGGAATTATTTATTAATATCTAAAGTTACACGATACTAATTAAGGCTTATTTATAATATGATTAGGATTTGTTGTAAAACATTCAAAATAACCTCAAATCATCATGAGATCGACTTTCAACATAGGTTACGAATGACCGATTATGCACTCTCTAAAACTTTGGAACCATTTGGGTAAATGGTTAATTTTTAATTATTTATTTAATTAAACCCCTAAACATTATTTAATTAGCTAAATTATGGTTTAAGTAAGTTTTCAAAAGAGGGATTTTACTTTTCATTTATTAAACATGTTATTTTAAGTCTAATGCAAATTAGTTTATATTTATAGCATATTTTTATATTCATTATTTACTTTTAAAATTCATATGCCATTTTAAGGGCTGACTTTAGAGTTTATTAATTAATAGTCTGAATGAATTCAAGTAGACACGGGATTATCTCTGCAAGTCCCTAAGAACCTCAGAAACCTCCCATTAAATTTTGAAAGCATTTTGATTAACCTAGTATTTTATTTAAAATTTTTGAAGGTGATTGACCTAAAGCTTACAATATCTCATTAAGCTAATCTAGGTAATAGTTTGGGCTGAAAATTGTGGTAAACTACCTATACATATGCATGTACACTTTACATAATATTCAAAACCTATTTCTCTATGGATTTAAATTTATTGAATTTTTATTTTCAAAAACCTCAGCAAAAAGTCCCTGTCCCGAGCACAGACCTGACAATCACCATCCCGCTCTCCATTCCTAACGCCACTGATGCTCCTCCGATCCAATCTCCATGAACCTAGATTTATTGGGCGGCTCCTTGAGAAAACTAGTAGTGACTGCGTGTTTCTCACCCGAGCCTTGTGCTCTTCCCTTAAAAGCATGAGATAGCCTGAATTCCTAGATCAACATGCCTATTACGTCAAATAACCAAGTTTGCGACCTGCCCTAGCCAACTCATGACCGACCTCCACTGCTCATAGAAGGTGGAAGTACAAATCGATCCCTATGTTGTTCTTAATGAAGACATGTCAGCTCATTCACATTCATGGAGAACACCCGACACTTGGTCCGCTCTGCTAGGGCTTTGCCCGAGCTGGTCCTCCAATGCTTTTTTTGGATTTCAACCTTTTAGTCTAGTACTGCTCCTTGCTGGAGGTTCAAGGGAAGTTCCCTTTCCTTCTCCTTTTTGCTGGCTATTTTCTTTTCCTTTCTTTTTAGTTTGGTTGCCTCATCACTTCCTCTTCCGACCGTTCGCGGCCGGAATAGCGGTTAAACGTGTTAGTAATCCTGGTTTTTTGAATGGGTCTTTTAAATCACAATCATTTGTAGATGCCCTTTTAGTTTTGCAATCTTCTGGTTATTTTCCTAGGCTTCGGCAATGTTCTTTCCATGGTTTTCCCTCTTTGTGGATATCAAAGGAAGAAATTTTGGCTCTTTCAGTTCCTTCTGAATTTTCTCTAGTTGTCTTTTTTTCTAAGTGTCACCTTTTTTGATGTAATTTGCATATTTTTTTCAATTTGAAGCTGAATGCTGATTTCTCTATGACTTTTCTTGATAAGTAGCACATTATGATTAAGCTTTTTAATGATATTGATTATATTAGAGTTTTTTCCCCATAGATCCTATTTGTTGAATAATTGCTTCATTAAACTCATAAATTGGTCCATATTATGGATGTCGGTGTTGAATCTCTGGTGATTCCTATATGGGTTTCGTTTCCCAATATGAGGCTTCATATATTCTCTCCTCAAATTCTCCACAGTCTGGGTTCTATGTTTGGTCGACCCTTGAAAGTTGACAGTTCCACTTCGGTTGTTCCTAGGCCATCTCTTGCACAGGTCTTAGTTAAACTGGACATTACAAAAAAAATCCTAAAAAAATCTGACTTGGGCTTGAGAATTCTGGGAATGTTCAAAGGGTTTAGATGGAAGAATTTCTTGCTTTCTGTAAGTCGTGCAAATGTCTTAGTCATCATAGGGGTGTGTGTAGTATCCTTCCCTCTGCTTCGTTGTACGTTCTACAATCTCACGTGAATCCTAGTTTGCCTGTTGGGAATGCTAAAAGTAATGCAATTATTGTTCCTTCATCGATTGAGATTGATTTGGTGATCCATGTTGCTGGTGCTCCTCCTTTTGAGCATTGTGGGGTTGTGTGTTGTGTTAATGGTAATGTTTGTGATAATGTTTTGGTGGCTTCCCCTAGGGGTGAGATTGAGACTGTTAGTCCTGACATTATTGGTCTTGAAGCTGGTAATGAGTTGTTGAATGTGGGAGATCAAGAACTTTGTGAAATTAATATGGGACTGGTGAACATTGATTTTAATGAGTTAGTTCATGTTGTTGCTTCTCCTGTGACGCCTGATGATCTGGTTGTGTCTATCTCTTCTGTGGGACTGGATGTGAATGAATAGCTTGTTGATGTTCCTGCTGCTTTACTTTCATCTAACGCCTTGAATGCTCTTGTGGTGTGAAATTGGGGGAAACTATTATGGAGCAAATTGGTTGGCTTGAAGGCTCTCCTTCTTATCTTTTTGAGGTTGGAGAGAAGGAAGTGTTTAAACAGGATGACTTACTTGATCTGAATGAAAATCACGTTATGCGTGATACTTTCGTTCAGATGGGTAAATGGAGAAACAGGAAATCTAAAAAATAGCTTTTTTGTGGTTGGCTTGTTGGTTGTTGTTTTGGATCCATGAGGTTGCTGTTGTGGTGCCAGTTTTTGGATTGTTGGGCTACGACTTTGGATGGCATTGTAGCTTTGGTTGTAGATGGTTGACTGCTGGACATTGGTGACTTCCTCTGGCACCACAACAGCATGAATGATTCTCCTTTTGTTTTTGTCTTGGGTTATGTATTTAGGTTGATGCCGAGGCTCTTAGGATTACCTTAGGATACTACAAATAGTGATTTAGGTTTGATGTATTTGATGCCGAGGGTGCCAGAGGAAGTCACCGACATTGGTGCCAGAGGAAGTCACCAATGTATACACCAATGTCGTATACATCAAATATTTTATGTATTTGATGCCGAGGCTCTTAGGATACTACAAACCACTAAAACTATCTCAAAAAGTCTAACGATTACCTTATTCCATTATAGAATTGAAGGGGATTTTGATTTGAATGAAGCCATCTGAACAGCAGGAATGATTCTCCTTCAATACCGAAGCTCTAAGGATGAGTAGATTGGATTCAAACCAGCCATTAGGATGCATACAAGTGTTTAGGGGAACCTAAGAGCTTGATTTCATTTCTTTCGATCAAATGGTTGAAAAATATAGCTCATGGGTTGGCTTCCATTTTTTTTTTCCAATAAGTAGCGATCTAAGGCTCAACCTAGGTCGGGCTAGGTTTAAGCAAGACAAGGGTATCTAATGGGTCACATGAGCTAGCTTGGAGAAGGTTGGATTCATTTAGAATGTATTTTGACCTATTCAAGCTAACTCGGGTTAGTGCAATTGGTTGACCCAAGTTAGCCCAGTGCTTAGGTTAGTAAAGGCAAGTATTTTAGGATATAAGCTAGCCTAATGCTCAAGTTAGTAATGTTAATTTTCTTATTTAATACTTTCATTTTTTTGTTATTTAATTTAAAATTTTAGAATTTAATTTGAATTTTAATTTAGATTTTAATTGATTTCTTTTAATTATTTAAGTTAAATTATTGATTTTATTTTATTTTTTTATTTATTACTATTTAATTATTTATGATTTTCATTTTATTTATTTAAATTGATATTTTAATTTTTTTTTTAAATTTTTAATTAAGTATATTTTATTTTTTAATTAAATTGTTTTACTTATTAAATAAATATTTATTTCATTAATTATGTATACTAATTTTGTTTATTATTATTATTATTATTATTATTTTGTTATTACTTTATTTAAAAAAAAAATAATAAAAATTTATTTATTATTTATTTCATCCTTATTTTAGTGGTTTTACAAAAATTTGACTTTTTTTTTTTATTTTGAATTTCAGAGGATTAATATTGTTTTAAAATTCTTCATTATATTTAGGTTGCATGCAAGTGTTTATGATGGCCTTCGGATAGCATGGAGCTTGGATTGGTTCTAATTCCATGAATTCAACATCATTCATCATAAAACACGAAGAATCAATAGCTTTGATTTTGGCTTCTAATTCTAACAACCAAATTCAGTTATAAAGCTTAATCCCCTCACACTCAATCTCACACAACCTCACCTTCTCCTTCTCTAATGTACTAAGATATCTCACAAAGCTCCCTTAGAATCTCTTTAATAGCCAAAACATTACTAAGAACAAAATAAGAGAGGTTTTAAATAAGGGTTCACAAAACCCTAAAATTTCAATTTTATCACTTCTGTTTATACAGTACGATAGAGGATTGTATAATAAATTAGTTCATAAAAAAGATATCATTCTGTACACTAGAAAAGTCATGGGGTCAACAGTTCAAGATCTCGATACTGATCATATAGTACGATTTGGAGATCATACGGTATAATTAATTCGACTATCTTAAGTTTATACATGATGATTGGAAATCATCTCTACCAATTGTACAAAAATATTGACATCGTATTGTATGATTACTTTGAAAACTAATGTTTTATCCAAGATGATCTCTAGGACAATCAGATTTCATCTCTATCTATCGTACAATATGATTGACATTGTACAATACGATATGCCTTTTTAATTAAACTTTGATTTGATTAACTAATCATGGGGATTAATTTAAGTAAATTTTCAAATATCATACAATTTAAAATTATTTATATAGTACAAATAATATGAATTAAGGAATTAAAAATACTTACTTAAATTTGATTTGAGGCTATGGTTTTTGTTTTAAATTAATTATCTAGTTCGACATTGATCATACTATATGATTAGGTTAAAAATGTTAATTACAAAGTTAAATGTTATTAATGATTTTGTGAATAACTAATCATGCAATATGATTTGGATCGTACGGTATGATTAGTTCAAAAAATTAAAGATTATTTTTTCAATCCCCATTGTGTGTGTACACGATTGTCATATTAGCATACACCCTTGCATGGTGTTGACTCAAGAAATATAAAATGTTAATATATTTGTAAATGAAAGTTTGAATTAGAAAATGATAAAATGCACATATTTTATATTTGTGTTGAAATGATCAAGCTATATTTTAAATACTAAAAATATGCATGAGAATTAATCAGGTGGATATTGAAAACAGATGTGTGTAAAGGATAAATCAAAAGATCAAAAATGTGGATGATAACACGTAGCTAGTGGTAGTTAACTATCATGTTAAAGATGTTTTTTTTTTTTTTAAATGAAAAGTTTAAACATAGATAAACTTTCTGGGTTTACATAACAAATACTAACATATCATAAGTAATTGATGTGGGTGTGAATTTAATAATTATTATTTATTACGTGTTGGTTTAAGAAAGTGGTATGTTTACAAATCTTAAATTTAAAATATCAAGGAACAAAGTTATAGAAGAGAACAATCCAAAAGAGAAATTTAGTATTTCTTATTTTTTTTCTCTTTAACATAAGGATCTCTCGCTTTATTGTAATTGGTGATGATTAAAACAGATCCAAAAAATTCATTTTAGATATAATTGGTCATGAACTGTGAAAAGCTGTTAGAAAAAAGTGTGAATAATTCTTTTTAATAAAATAGTAGTCATAAAATCTTCACGAAATGTCGTTATAGCACATTGCAATCACAGCGGGCGTACAACGGTTTTAAAACTGCTGCAACTAGTAAAACTGTTGGGAAAATTCTAAGGCTTCGTCGTTTGGGACGACTTTCTTACTGCTTCATAAAGCAACTTTCTAGTTCAAAAATTAAATTTTTTATACTAGAAAGCTGCTGTAAGAAGCAGAAAGAAAGCCGTTCCAAACGAAGCCTAATTTTGTACCTTGATAGCCCTAGTTTCGATAGCATATACTTATGAATAACTATGAGTTAATACATAGTATCAACTACAATCTTTTTATCATCGACAATTGTTTATAATTTATTTAAAAAAAATAATATTCAACAATTCTTCCGGAGGGACTCCAACATTAATAATATTCAACAATTCTTCTGAAAGTGATACGTTTACATATCTTAAATTTATTATAACAAGGAACAAAGTTATAGATGAGTACAATCCAAAAGAGAAATTTAGTATTTCTTATTTTTTTCTCTTTAACATAAGGATGTCTTGCTTTATTGTAATTGGTGATGATTAAACAGATCCAAAAAATTCATTTTAGACATAATTGTTCAGCTGTGAAAAGCTGTTAGAAAAAAGTGTTTATCATTTTTTTTTAAGAAACTAGTAGTCATGAAACCTCCGTTGCAGCGCATTACAATTACAAGCGGGCTTGCGACGGTTTTAAAACTGTTGCAAGAAAATCTTTGGCTGATAAAACTGTCAGAAAAGGTCTAATTTTGTACTTAATTTGATAGCCTTATTTTTGGTAGCATATACTTATGAATAACTATGAGTTAATACATAGTATAAACTACAATCTCTTTATCATCGACAATTGTTAGAATTTATTAAAAAAATAATATTCAACTATTCTTCTGGCGGGACTCCAACATTAATGACATTTGGTACACTTTTACCAATCTGCTGTAAGTTGGACTTCAATAGAAGCACTGCTAGTGCCATTCGGCATATGCTGGACAGTAATCCATTAAAAGGTTTAGTAAGGCTAATTATGATGGTAGTTTTAAAATAAAGTTAATCTTCCAAGAAATTTCATGCAAGTCCAAGATTTTCTTTTTGGTTGTTAGTTTAATTAATTTACGTCATTGTTCTTTTGTAATGTTTTATCAACTAACCAGATGCAGTAAGAAAAGCATATATCTCTCAAAACTCTTCTTTTTTTTAATTTTTTATTGCTCAGCTTCTTCTGCTTTGTTTTCGTGTCATTGTTCACAACGCCGAACATTTTATCACTTAAAAACTAGAATTATTCAGTCCGTCTCTCTCTTTCTATATAGGAAAAAATTTAAGACTAAGCATGATTATAAATTATATTAAGAGTTTAAGCATATTTTAAAAAAAAAATAAAAATAGGCAAAATCGTTCTCTTTCTCTTTCTATATATATATTAAAAAATGCGTTGGGGTCACTATAAAAATCACCCGCCTTCATCACAATGAATACAACTCCCCTCACAGAGTCCTGCTGCCAGGTCGCCCTAACTAGATCATCTTCCATCTACCATGAAGACTGGCACAAACTTCATTGAATCCTTGTTAAATGCAATTAATGCTATTTCAGGTATATTTTCTTGTTTGTTCCGAACCAATTAATATGCTCCAGATATGCAATTGCATTTATTTGATTCCTTCACACAGTTTCATTTCCTCTTCAGATTTCATTTCACATTCAGAAGATTAATATGCGCAATAACTTGTATTGTCAGGATATGGTTATCTTGCAATGCCCTTTGCCTTCGCTGCTGGTGGATGGCTGAGTTTAGCTGCTATTTTGACCGTTGCAGCCACTTGCGCGTACACAGCTTGGCTACTCAAACGCTGCATTGAAAACAATTCGTTGATCAAAACTTACCCTGCTATTGGAGAGCTTGCGTTTGGCTCCACAGGAAGAATACTGATGACCCTGCTCATGAATGTAGAACTTTACTTCACTGTCATTGGGATGTTGATCATCGAAGGAGATAATATTGAACGAATATTTCCCAGTACTAAAATTCATTTTGCTGGGTTAAATATCAAGGGGAGGCAAGCATTCGTAGTTCTTGTAACCCTAATTCTCTTGCCTACAACATGGCCAAGAAACTTGAGAGTTCTTTCTTATTTGTCGTTGGGAAGCTTTTTGGTTTCTTTCTTCATACTATCTACAGTTTTCTGGGCAGGAGCTGTTGACGGAGTTGGATTCCACGAAAGTGGGGATGTTTTTATCATGAGCGGTATGCCAACTACGTTAAGTTTTTTATTGTTTTCTTATGGTGGCCACACTATAATGCCTACCATCTTCTCATCCATGGAAAATCCGTCAAAAGTCACCATAGTAAGTTTGCATCATATTAAGTTTTGAGAAATTCTTCTCTATCATATTTATGAGGAATTAAACAACTTTAGTTTCATTTGGGATGGCTTTTTTGTTGCTTCTTAAAGCAACTTTCTAGTATAAAAATTTTATTTTTGTACTAAAAAGTTATTTTAAGAAGCAGCAAGAAAGCCGCCCCAAACGAAGTCTTTATAACATTGAAATTTTTATTCAAAACTCATCATTATTGCAGATATTTTCCATTGCATTTACAATATGCACAATTCACTATGTGCTAATGGGGATCATCGGCTACTTGATGTTTGGTGCGGCAACAAAATCAATAATAACACTCAATCTACCAAGAAATAAAATGTCTTCCAAAATAGCAACATGGACAGTCATAGTAATTCCAGTAGTCAAATATGCATTAGCTATAATGCCCGTTATTAATTCACTGGAGGAGCACTGTAAAATCACAAAAAGAATAAGCAGTATCTTGCTTAGAACATCCCTTGTGCTTAGTACTGCCATAATTGCGATTGCAGTACCATTTTTTGCTTATGTGATATCATTAACAGGATCATTAATCACCTGTGCGGCAACAATATTTCTACCTTGCTTCTGCTACATGAAGATATTTAAGTCCTCTATGAAATGGGGAGTCGAGATGCTTTTGATAATTTGCGTTATTGTAGCTGGGGCAATAGTTTCAATATTAGGAACTTATGTTTCTATAAAGGACATTATACATGACATTAATTAAGAAGCTTTTTCTTAGATTTACTACTGCGATAATTAGTTTTGTTTTTAATATTGCAGGAAGACATACTCCATTATGCAGATATTTGTGTTTATGAGTTCCTCTGTAGTTAACTTCTATACACATATCATCGAATGGCAATTTCTTCAATTTTTATAGGTCACAAGGTCGATTTACAAGACAAGTTATTTAATGATTTAAATGTTTATCTAACATATACAAGGAAGGTAGGTGACCATAAATTGCTTGAAATTCGGTTTTCTGAATGATTACATTACCACAAACTGTAGTTTTAACCATGTAAAACAACATTGCAAATACAAATGTCTGGTTACGGATTCAGTAATTGAGGCCGGGAAAAATAAAAACAGTAAATCATTTTCAATGGTTTAATTGCCTTCAATTTCTAATTTTAGAATTGTTTTAAGAACTGCTATTAATACCAAAAGAACATGTAGCCAAGAAAAGCCTACTGCAGGGGTCCTCTAAGAATTTACAGTTGTCTTTTTTTTTTTTGCTATTTTTATCACACTCAAACATTTATATCTATATAAGGACAAAGAGAAAAAGAGAGGAGAGTGACTGTATAAATTTTCTCAATCATTCATCATTAACAACAATCTACAAAATAATTCATTTAATATATTAGGGTTGTTTTATTCTATTTTTTAATCTTTTAATTGTTCAACATGCATATGAAAAGTTCAACATGCATCTGAAAAATTCAACAATGTTTAGATGGTATTTAACACCTTTCTAAAAATGAATCAAATTTTACCTTGTTGACCTCTCCGGTTGAAAAAAATGAAATAGAAAATTGCTAAAGCAAAATACATGTCATATCCCGCGGCTTCTACAGTACCCTATAACTCAGCAATTCTACACTATTTCAGAATCGCCCAAACCTCATGTGTGAAGAACTTACCTAAATCAGACCTCGCAGTCGTCATTAAAATAAAACCAAAAAGGGTTTCATTTATTTTAGTTTATTTCCCCAGATACCCCACGACACTTCTAGCTCCCCATAGACGAAACCCCTCTTTCTTTCGATCTCCATCCCGAAGTCTTCAACCTGTCAACTCTAACTACCGAACCAGGTCAAAATCTATTCGACCTAACAACAAACTCACATCGTAACTTCTGATTCCACCTTCTAAAACCTGACGAGACCAATCCCCCTCCAAGATACCTAAAACGTGTACTTCTTATTAATGATGTCACTGTCTGTTAGTCTTTATCACCTCACAACCTCAACCAACAAACAATGTTAGAAGTGGGTCAAATAGAAGGCCCACGATGACATCCATCCAGATGGTCGACACCCCAGAGAATCCTCTAGGGGATTTCATCATTCTCCTTCCCCAGCTCAAGAGATGACCAACTTCAACCATAGCCATCCTATCGAAGAAATCTTCTTGTCGATTTGAGAACAGGAGATATAGTGGCATCGCCGCTCGGAGATCTGAGTACTATAAGAGTAAGAGGAAAAAGATATGGAAGAGGAAGAAATTAATGAAATCATGAATGTGGAGGTCGTCTATATGATGAGGCAAACCAATGCCAATGAGAAGGTCTAATATGATGATGGTGAAGAGGGTGATAACTACCAACAATAGCCATCTTGACAAGTACACCGACATCTCAGTGAAGCTGGGTCCATCACTGACTGGCCACTCCCAAGAAGAAGATGAAGCGAAGGAAGCTGAGGAGAATCCTCGCGATGCTGAATATGTCACGCTTGACGATATGCGATGGAAAATATGGCATCAAACAAGAGTAAAGGATAGAGAAATCACTTAGTTGAATGAAAAGATGACTAAGATGATGACTCAAATGATGGCAATGATGCATGATGATTCAGAGAACTATTGTAGAACGTTATGCACCTACTCCTCCTGCCGACCCTCCAAACCTTTAGATGCCTTAAGTCTCAAGAGTATGGGGAGCACCTGAAGGTGGTCATATGGTTCATAACATCCTTCGCTATCCCACCTCGCAAAATATTGCAAGTACCTCCGAACTTGTGACTGGTGCATAGTTGGAGGGAATTGGTTGGCAAGGGTCACCCGTACCCTACCGAATATAATCATGTTTCATATCCAAAAAGGATACTTTGTGCATAAATACAACACCTTCAATGGTAATAACAACCCTCGACAGCACTTGGCCCAATTCAAGGCCACCTACGACAATATAGAGGGATATTACACCTTGGTATTTTGAAAATTTGTCAACAATTTGATAGCAGCTGCTTTCAAATGATATGTTGAATTGTTGAATGACTATGTGAAGGCATCCATAGAGTTGGAAGCTATGTTCATGAAGATGTTGTCTAGTGCGACCGAGAAGACAACGATAGCTGACCTTGCCTTAGATAAGCGGAAGATAGACGAGTCAGTGTTGAAATAAATTTCACTGGGGTAACTTAAGCTTGAAATATGAGCAATAGCTTGAAGAAGAACATGCCATATAATTACTAATAAGAAATATTAATGACAAGATGTACCCATTCCTATACATGGACACAATCACCGCATTTCAAGACTTGCTGGATAGGGTGGCTAAGTTTAAAAAACTGAAGTTGTCAAGATCAGAGAGCCACTTTGATAAGCCCAAGAAGGCTAAAGCCTCGAGTGCTAGAAGAGGTGAGGCCGTCTCTACATTTTTCTCTAGAGATGATAAAGAAAATTAGGTGATTTATAACGTAGATAAAGACAAGCAGGTAACACAGTACGAAGAAAAGTCTAAATAGGTCTACAATCATAACCCCTAGTTGAAGCTGATAGTTGGGGGGAACGATATGACATAAACCATCAAAGGTGGAGGAGAATGCTCAATGAAAATGGTAGAAAATGAAGATTGAATGTTCCCTTACCTTAAATATAAAATGAATAAGGAATATTCTTTTAAGAGGGAAAGTGTTCCTAAAATGTTTTGATATGTAGCAAAAGCGGGCTTAGAACTGCCAGAGTGCAAGAGGCGGGAGGAGTCGAAGCACATTGGAGACCTGAACTACTCTCTATATCATTGGGTACTCAGCCATCCTATTGAAGATTGCTATATCTTCAAGGATTTGTTGGAAAAAAAATATCGAAAGGGGGAACTCACATTGTCGGATAATGTACTAGCTCATCCTAGAAAGGAATCAACTCGGGTGGTTATGTCCTATTCCATACCCCTAGTTTATAAAAGAAAAAATGAAAAGAAACCATCTCCAGAAGAGAAGCGGGAGAATGGGAACCAAGAAGATTGTGAAAATTCTAAAGAAGCAAATAGGAGTCCCAGGGGTGAAGTGGAGGTCTCCTATTGAGCTGGTACTAAATCTAAATGGATTACCTATAGTACATGTATCTACTTCCAAGCAGCACCTTGGCTAGGCTAGCTCCTTAAAAATTGGTAAAATGAAATATTCTAAAAGGAAAACCAAACTAAAGAAGCCCTACGAGAAAAAGACTGCAACTCAGAGGACCATTGACTCTTTGGATGAGTATTAATATACTATGATGCGACCTATTTAGCTCGCTGACTCCTGAAAGTTTGTGAGGGCTGTTAAAACTTTATAAGTTAGCTTGAGATTAACCTAGAGGAGGGGGTGAATTAGTTATTCAAAAATTTCTTAAGAAAAAAAATCTTTTTGAATATTTTAAAACAATAATTTATACATAAGCAAAAATAATTTAATAATAACAAAAATCATAGATGTCAACCACAAAACAAATCACAGAATAATACAAAAATTAAATGAAGAAAAGTAAATAGAAATAGCACTCCAGAATTATAGTGGTTTAGTTAACTTGACCTACATTCGCTCCCTAGAATCCTCCTTTTCGGGTATTGCACTAATAGTAGCGTCTCTCATTTCGCCCCAACAAGAAGGTAGAAAAGACCTTACAAATCTTTCCATCAACCCAATGAGGTAGATTACCATTAATCCTTTTACTCCCTCCTAGAGTAGGCAAAGAACATAGAAATCCTTTTAGTCCCTCCTAGAGTAGGCTGATAATCTTGGAATCCTTTTACTCCTTCCTAAAGTAGGAAGAGAAACTTGGACCTGATGCCAATGAAAGTTTCTTCAATGCCACCAAGGAATTAAGGAAGAAGTTTTAAGAAGATGGTAGAAACCATGATTGGAGCAACCTTTTTGAATCCCTCACAACTCCCCCTCACAAAAATCTCTCTCTCTCTCTCAAAGCTTTCCTCTTTTCCTTCTGTAAGCTCTCTCTCAGGTCAACCAAACAGTAAAAGATATTCTCAAGAGATAATTTGAGAGCTTAAATAAAGAGCCTCTAAAAGAAGCCCTAATTTTCAACTTTATGCTTATGATCGTCCCATATAATCATATGATCATCATGTACGATTAGTTCAAAACATCCCTTTCATCTAGTACGAATTGTGTTTCCCTCTATAATTAGTTCTACAGTTACTTATCATCTCGGATGATTAGTATTAAATAATTGAACTTTGTCTAGTATGATACCTGACGATGCCTTATCATCCTATATAACTCTTTATCATCTTATATAAAAGGGGTCAATCGTCTTAGATGATTAGTTAAAAAACTATGGTATTCATCTAGTATGATAGGTGGTGATCCCTTATCATCCCATGCTTGTGCTTAATCATCCAAGATGATCTACATCGATTTTCATGTATGATATAATCAAATTAATTTTTACCATAATTATTCTCTTAATCACATGATTAATTTAGGCATGAGTGTCATCTATCATCCAGAATGATGATGATCATCCTATATGATATATACAAATTTTGAAAATTAAAATATTGCCTAAATTAATTATAGACGTCTATTTTTCATAATCTAAATTGATCGTCCTATATGATACATATTATATAGTACAACTATTTTAATCACTCTTAATTAACAGGGATGCCATAATTTGTGTTTTTTTAACTAATCATTGAGTATGATAGAAATGTCCTATATGATTAGGTCAAAAACCATAATAATTTTTTAACTCACCAACCCACTCCCTTGAGTGTATATGTGTAAGGTTACTTAGTTTGGGATCCACCATATATATGACTTGACTCAAGAAAGTAAAAATTACATTAGACTTAAAATTAAATACAGACTGAACCCTAGTCCACCCAATCTTGAGTTGATTTGCACTGTAAGTGAACTTATGGAATTGAAAGGTTAGTAAGTAGGAAAAACAAAACAAATATGCAAAAATAATGATAGAAAAACTTAATAATATTTGTTATCATCAAAATCATAATACTTGGGCCTAGATTTGTAACAATCTCCCCCTTTTTTATGATGAAAAGTATTGTTGTTAAAAATTTCAAAGCCCTTTGATATTCTCTGTAACTCCCCCTTAGAGGATGAAATTCTGTAAGGGGAGTAATTTTTTTTTTTTAAAGAAAATGCAAAATAGTAAACACTAAATAGGAACACTAAGTGGAAAATAAATTAAACACTAAATAGGAAATAAACTTCATTAAAATAGAATATACATATAATTAATAACAAAGTACAATCCAACTCACCCTTTTGACATCACAAAATGGAGAAGACAATTGAAAAGCAAATGACATACAAAAAAGGCATCAAAGAAGTAGAGAATATCACACATATAGGAACAACCAAAGAAAAATAAATAGAAGAAGCAAGCTGGAAAAAGGAACCACCATGATCATATAGAGGAGGTGGTGGTGGGGTTGAAATAACCTGTGAATGGAAGCAAACTACTCCCCAAACCAGGACATAACCTAGTCATGCTGCTGCTGCTACTAGGCTATATAGGAATCAAAGTGAGTTAAGTCTTGGGCATGCTGTTGCTCCTGCGTGATGTGGGATCCGAAAATTTGGCCCCGGCCTCCGCTCGCTTGCGCTGTTCTTTTTTTTATTCGGCGAGGGAGTTTTAACTGAATAAGTTCCGGGGTAAATTTTGGAAGGCAGATGGGTTTGTAGATAAGACACTACCCAGAGATTTCGCCCTCATTTTGTGAGGACTTTATGATCTGAGTTCTGGTTTCCTATAGGCGCAATCCCCTATAGTTAATTACCCCTCTCGATCACGAGAGAGAACTTTCGATTAAGGCTAGTTGTCAATCAGATACGTATAGAAATATGTGCATCTGGCATATAGTAGCAGCATATGTATGGGAGTTTGAGAATGTTAGATTTGAGAATTTAGGTTGAAATATTTAGGAAATTTGATATTTAAAATTAGAAATTTCACCATCTTGCACTTAAGACGGATGGTGGGGGAATGGATGATGGACCCGATCAAGATCCCATGGTTCCGTCATCCCGGGCCATCGTGGTCCCTGGTCTACTTAGTCAGAGGAGGTAGTCGACCCAACCTGACAGAAGGATCCTTGTCGGTAGCCATGGGTTGCTTCGTTCAAGGGTACCTTGTAGACCTGGGATGAGTGTTTGTTTAAGGGGACAAATTTGAATCACCTTAGCTAACAGAGGGCTTCGTGCCCTATCGATCATATCATATTGATTCATATCTCAAGGATTTTATGCCAATAAGGAGCGTATTGGCTCTGGCCATAACCGCTATCTGTGGTGCCATTTGGCGGCAAAACCACTCGGTTCAGAGGGACCCCTCTGGTTGAGATTTTTGTTCAACGCGGCCATCATCGGGGTGCTATTTCTCTATGTCGATCGAACCCTGTCGACCCTATCATCTTGCCGATAGGGCATCGGGTTTTGTAGGCTTTGTGCCCTTGTTGCCACAACCGTATATTTATTTGAAGGTTAGAACCCTGTTGACTCCTATTGATTCGTATAGAGGATCGGGTTCAAACTTTGAATTCACTTGTCAACCCGCGCAGCATCCCTAGACGTCACGTGTGTACCAATAACACGCTCACCGGGGCCCATGCGGGTGTTTGGGGGCATTTTATAATTAAACTCTGTCGACTCCTTTTACCTATTAAGGAGGATCGGGTTGAGATTGTACTTTCCCCTTTAGTGTATCTATGTGTATACAATTTATAGTGCACGTGCAGGGGTATTTTGAAAGTATTTGTAGACGCCTTATGTCCGCTTGCATAAAAGTTGCAGATCCGGTGGCGTGGCGTAGCAGCTTCTGAATAGAGTTATTCGCTGCTTTGCACAAGTAGACTGTCGTGCACTATTTATTAATTTTTGTAGGCGGGTTATAGTGCACTAACTAATCTCCTGCCTTGGATCATGTTGCATATTGCTTGGGGGTGGTACATTCGATGTATAAGAGTCTTCTGCAATAGCTCGTGGGAGTCCATCTTTGTCGTAGTCTTTTCAGTATTTGCTTGCAGGTAGTGTACTTTGTGTACAATAAATTTCTTATAGTGACTTGTAGGGATGATCGAGCACATTCACTTTGTATACTAACACTGATGACTAAATGGATTACATTCATCACCAATCTTCTCATGCATGTTGATCGATAATTTGCAACCTTTGACTATACGCCATTTAATACTCATGATACTCGTCGTTTGTATATATGAGATGTTTGATGTAGGTTGTAGGAGATTGCACTTGTTATAGACATGGTCCTTTTATTCGTGGTCAGCTCTCTTTACATACAAGTCTTCTAGAACCGATCGTAAGCTTTTGCATTTGCTACTGTTCCTCTACATTTGTTTTGTATGTAGCATTTAGTGTAGATGATATATAGGTCTTTGACAGCATCATTGAAGACTTCTACTTGTGGGGAGAGAACTGTATTTTGCTTGCATGACTGATTATGGGTGAGTTTGAGAGACTTCAATGTATTCGTGGCATATTTCTAATAACCATCATGAGTCATCCCTTCCACTTGTAGTTTGGATATTGCATTTATGGAAGATTCTCATTATGAACCCTATATACTTATTTATTTCATTGATGTGTTGTGTTCTGCTTGAAGGTGGTATGCCACATCTGTTTGTGTGCCCTTCAATACTTTAGTCATGAGTATAATACCACGCACTTCTACTATCATCCGTGGGTAACTCTTTATATGCAATGAAGCTCCTCTATAGCTTGGTGTATTTGCTTGCAATTATTCGAATGTTGTAGGTTCATTGTCTTCCACGATCATCTACAAATATTCATAAAATTCCTATATCTTCTTGTGAATGATTTGTTGTATGTGTAATAGGTTTGCATCCTCACTTGTAGGTGTATTATTCTTTCTACCATAAGTCTTCAGCATATGTTTGCATGTGGATGATCACAATCATTATATATTCTTTGTATGTGCCCATTGGTGAGTCATCAAACTCATTAAGAGCTTGCATTATTCCTTATGAATGAATCAACAATTCATCCCTTTTTTAATTATAAGTCTCCAAATGATCAAATTCATTGACTAACATTCATGGCTCCCATTTTATATGTTGGACTTTTAACTTAAATCATTAGTTCAATGCCCATTTGAGCTTGAGTTCAAAGTTCACAAGTGCAAGTTTGAGTCCAAGTTCTATTCATTGATGTTTGTTTGGATCCAACTTGAATTCTCAATTTGATTCGAGTAGTTCAAATACAATGTCTTTGTAGCCCAACTCAAGTATTTTCTTGAGTTCAAATTCAAATCTTTTGCGGTTCAGTTCAAGTTCAAAGGGAGTCCTCCATAAGTTCAAATAAAGTTCAGGCTCCATATGAGCCTCTTCAGTTCGAGTCCCCTGCTGTTTTGTAGAGTTCAAGCCCAAGTTTCGGGTTCACTTGAGTTCAAATTTATTTGTGTTCAAGTCTTTTGTAGTTCATGCCACATTTAAGTCCTCTCTAATATTTTTTTTTTTAAATTTGCAAGCTCATTTATTGAGTTAAAGTCCTTTGCATCATTCAAATTAGTGTCCAAATAAGATTCAACATTGCTCAAAGTCCTCAATTTCAGTAGAAATTTTGGCAGCCTCCCGGCGTCTCCCCCGTTTAGGGGAAAAACCAAGAGGCAACCTTCCCCTCGACGCTACGTGAGCGCTTCAGGTAGGTGTCAAAAATGACACCGCGGTCGCATATGAAATTTTTTATCCCCGCCCGCTACGTGAGCGTTTAAGGGTATTTTTGTTTGTTTATTAAGAAGAAAACAGGTTAGAAAGAACACAAATTTCCCCCCTCTGCACCACGTGGACGTTCGGGGGTACTTATATGAAAATAAAATAAAAACACATTTTTTATCCCCTTCGCCGCAAGCGTCGCACGGTTTCCCACCCTAAACGCTACTTGAGCGCCTCGGGGGTTTGCCGACTCGTTGCAAGCTTTGATGAGGGATTCTTAAATCGTCGCGAGCATCGCACCGGTTTCCCACCCTAAACGCTACGTGAGCGCCTCGGGGGTTTGCCGACTCGTTGCAAGCATCGAGAAAAGAACCTTTTCTTCTTTTTTTTTTTTTTTTGGAAACTCTCATTCTTTCTTTTTTTCTCTTCTTTTTTTTCTCTCTTTTTTTTTGGAAAGATCTCTCTTTTTCTTTTACAAAATATGTGCATGAACACTTAAATAAACACACATATGCAAGTACACATATTCAACTTTGACCACAGAGATAGCACAAATAACTAATAACATTAACTCAGTTGACTATGACACAAATAATTAAAAATATTAACCTAATCAACTATAGCATGAATGGCCAAATATATTTACTTAGATAACTTCAGCATAAATAATTAAAGACATTAACCTAGCTAACCACAACACTAATAGTTAGAGATATTAGCTCAAATAACTACATCACTAATAGTTAAAGATATTTAATTAAATAACTATAATGCTAATAAAGGCATATGCATCTTCCAGCAATCTTCTCTCTTTCTTTAAAAAAGAAGCAAATGGACTCTTGTGAAGAGGAATGGAATGAAGACAAAATAGTGTGGAAAAACGTGGACACTTCGGTTTGCTGGAGAAGAAATATAGAGGAGGTGTATAAGAGGTTGTCTTAGAGGCTAGTAAGAGTTGAGATTTGCCAAAGAAAATCAGCTGGACAAGTTGGAGGAAATATGGACGAACGGGTTTGTAAAAACAGGGATTTGGTGTGAGGGTGATCATCGATTGAGGGCTGGTTCTGCTGCAGGTCTTGGGCTTCCAACGATGTGCGAGGTAAGAGTTGGAGACTTCAGTTGGTGAGATGCGAATGAGGTTGCATAGAGAAGGATAAAGATCTCTGAGTAAGATCAGAGATTGAGATTGGAGGAGGTCAGGTGCATGGGAGGATTGACGTCTGGCTCGAGTAAGGAAACTCCGGCCAGTTGAGGGTCGCGGCTGCTGTTGAAGACGGGCTGAAGGGATCACAGAGAAGAGGCGGTTTTAGCTTTCAGGTGTGGAAGCAAGGAGTTAACGGGGTGGTGGAGTTCTTAAAGAGGACTTAAGCTTGCCAATGTAATAGAGAGCCCAGAACCCTCATTTTCTTCTACTTTAATGAGAAGGCTGACCTTTCAATCGAGGCCATTGGCAGATTTTACAGGATTTTCGGGATTCGGCAGAGGATTTGAGCAGGTTTCAGAGCAGAAAATCTGAAGAGATACGAGGTTTACATTAATGACATTAAATCTGATTTGATTTCTCATAATTTGACTTTTGATTTCTATCAAATTAATAATAATATTTAATGATAAAATATTATTATCAATATTATGATTAATCAGAATGACATTTGATCTTCATTTGCATGTTTCCTCGATATTTGTGTGTATTTCATCTCGTAGTGCGTGTCGATCTTGCCAAATATTGAAATTGGATAAATTGGTAATGCGTTTAGGGTATTACAAATGTCCTGATCGCAACGGCGTAGTCCGTTTTGCGATCGGACGTTGTTTGGCGATGACGAGGCTTAATTCCCTCGAAATGCATGTTGTCTCGATTTGAGCAAAAAATCTCATTCAAACAAATTGGAAGTACATTCATAGTATTGACGATGTTCCGGACCCAATGACGCAGTCCGTTTTGCAATCGGACATCATTTGGGCAACCTCGAGACTTCTTTTCTCGGTATGTGTGCTTTGCCTCGAGATTCATGCCACCATTATGGATACTTAAAATTGAATAAACAAAATACAGTTTTTAGAGGTTGATTATGTTTTGGACGCAACGGTGAAGTCCGTTTGTCGATCCGATGTCGTTTTGTTTCCGTAGAGACAAATTTCCTTGATATGCGTGCTTTCGCATCATATTTTGATCGTCTTTAAAATTTACGACGCTACCTTAAATGATCCAATTTGATCAAATAAAATGTAGACACTTAATGCCGACGACGTTCCAGATGCAATGGAGTTGTCCGTTTGTCGATCGGACGTCGTCTGAGCGTCTTCGAGGCCTCGTTTCCGTCGTAACGCATGTCATTATATTATATTTGAATTGCATAGTAATTCGCCACCATCTCAGACAATCCAAATTTATTAAATAAAATATATATTTTGAATGTAGACAATGTTCCGGACACAATGAAACTGTCTGTTTGTCGATCTGAAATCGTTTGATCAGCCTCGCGCTTTCATTTCGGGTGTCGGTTGTCTCTTTTGACCAATCTCATCTGATTCAATTACAAGGGGCCTGAACCTAGCAGAATTCAGTGTCCTGATCGCAAAGATACCATCCGTTTAGCAGTCAACATTCATTTGTCCCTTCAAGTGATATATGGCGCCAAAGTACATAACGCTTTGTTCACCAATTGGGGTCCTTTCTCGCATGGTTTGAGGTATAGGGGTCAACACGTGGCTACGTAGGAGTCAAACCTGGCCTCCCACTAGTAAAACCTGTAAAGTGCTGTTTTTGCTCCAGGATCGTCCAGGATGATCTGGGATCGTCCTGGGACGATCAGTGGTGAAATTGCTCCAGAATTTGCCCAGATTTGCTCCAGGTGTTTTTCTGTAGGCATCGTCCGGGCCGATAGGGACATCGTCCAGGCCGATCTGCACTGTTCAAAATATCGGCCTGAGAATAGTTCTGGGAACCGTCCAGGATGATCAAATTTGGTCTGATCGTCCCGGGACGATCTGGCGATCCGCCGGGCCGATCTGTGTATTATAAAGCTGAAATCAGTCGTTTTGAAGAGAGAGAAAATCAAAATAAAAATATCTGATTTTTGAGGAGAGAGAAAGTTGAGGAATATTTTGCAAAAGGTTATTTTCGGGCGACGCGGAGCTGTTTTCGTCCGACGAGACTATTCGAGAAATTGTTGTACGCAAGGTAAGGCACATTCCGCCTTTCTCAATTTTCAGAACCGTCATGTTTGGCGGTGTTTTCTGTTCGGATTTGATTTTGGTGAGGCATTTTCGGCCCTATTTTCTGTCTGGTTCAGTTTTTACCGCGTAAGTTTCTGTATGTTATTGACGTGCCGAGTGTGCACATTTTGGTTATTTTCTGGAGATTTTCGTCCGGGTAGTTTTGATTTGACGGCGTTTTCCGTCGACTGTATTTTTCTGTGTAGTCTAAAAATTGCTGAGCAGTAGAATTAAAATCTTGCAATGTTGTTATCTACATTATGTGCAAATTTGGTATTTTGTGATTTTGCAGGAAAATTGTGTAAATTTCGTATACTGCCACTGTATTTTTCTGTGTAGTCTAAAAATTGCTGAGCAGTAGAATTAAAATCTTGCAATGTTGTTATCTACATTATGTGCAAATTTGGTATTTTGTGATTTTGCAGGAAAATTGTGTAAATTCCGTATACTGCCGTTGTGCTACCCGATTTTTGTCTGATTTCTGATTTGTCCGGATTTCTTCTGAATTGATATGCTATCTGTATATGCTATAAAAAGGGAGTTATAAGGGGCCTGGATCCTATGAGATTCAGTTAGTGTCTGGGAAATCTAAAATGAGCTCAAATCTGAAATCTGATATATGTTCTGTTCCGGATCCGATGAATTCTGTTCTGGTGCTATAAGCACATCTGTTCTGGTGCCGTGAGCACAAAGGGAGGTATAAGGGGCCAGAATCCGAGAGATTCTGTCAGTGTCTAGGAAGGGAGGCAAAAGGGGCCAGAATCCGTTGAGATTCTGTCAGTGTCAGGGAATCTGTTCTGTTATCTGTTATGTGTTAAATTATATGTATGATTTGATCTGATCTGTATGATATGATCTGAATTTTTGATTCTTCTGATTCTGATATGATTCTGATACGATTCTGTTCTGTTCCGATATGATCTGAATTTCTGATTTCTGTACGATTCCGTTTCTGATTTGATATGTCTGATCTGTTTTGTTTCTGATTTGATATGACTTCTGTTTCCGTACAGTTCTGTTTGCTTTGATATCTATTCCGTTCAGTTCTGTTTGATTTGATCTGTCCGTATCTGTTCTGATTTGATCTGTTTCGTTCTGATCTGTCCGATTTGATATTTATCCGATTCTGTTCTGATGTCTGTACGGATTTGTCTGATGTGTTTGGTTTTGGATTCTAAGAATTTTGATTGAAGGTTTGTTGCTTTGCTGAGCTGTTGAGCTCACTCTTGTTTTCTGGTGGTTTTCAGGTTCTGGGAAAGGGAAGGAAGTCCAGGACTATATTTCAGAGTTTGATCTGTAGGTATTGTTTGTACCTTTTGATTTTTGTATAGTCATGGCTTTTCTGTTTTGTCTTTCTTTCTGTCTAAAAGCCATGTACTGTATTTATAGATAATTGTTTTGAGGAAAAGAAAATATAGATGTTTTATTCCGCTGCATTTGATGATTCATAGTAGCTCTGTATCTGTGTGTCTGTGTTTGAGTTGAAATATTTGGAAGATTCAGTTCCGAAAAAAATTCCATAACCAGATCCTGGTCAGTAAGTCTGTCGGTTCGTTCCGGTCGCGACCCGGTGCGAGCGGGATCCGTCCCGTATCGGGTCGGGTCGTGACAAAACCTCTCAACTAGGTGATTTATCTAGGACTGCTGGTCGATAGGGACACATGCAAGAATAGGTTGTGGACCTTCCTCATATTCATCTTCTTCTTAATAGCTGTCCTGGCAGCGAGAGGTACTTTGAATGACATGGAAGGATGTATCAGGATAGAAGACTTGGAAATGATCCGATGGTGTACGAAATTATAAGTTATATTTTGTTTCAAGGATAAAAGCTATGATTTGGCATTCTCTTATGTTTGGGATCTCTAATATATGTTAGATTTGAAAGATAATGAATTAAAAGATCAGTTGCATTAATGTCTATTTGAGCCATTATGAACTAAGTTATAAGAGAAAGAATAGAGTAATATTGAGTTGATCACCAGCTTTAGGAATGATAGAGTTTCTAAGTATGTGATGTATGATGTGAGCATCCTAAACTAGAGTGCAAAGCTGGGCAATGTGTAAGTTACTATTAGCTTCCCTATGGATGATGTTGATAGGTGTCCAATAAAAATCAGGACTTATAACTAAAGCATGAATTTTTTTTTCACCAGTAGTGGACATGTATAGAAAATCATGAAAGTCTTACTAGGTAATTTCTATTGGATGTCTGTTAACATAAGTTGGGAGGGCATTACACACACTATTCAGTCTAAGGCTTACAAAAAGCTTAAAAAGTAGTTCAAAATAAAAGGGATAAGCAAGAGTAAGTATAAAGGTTAGAGTGGTATGAGAGAACAGAGGTAGTACTTGAAAGTGGAGGTCCTCCTATTTGATGATTTTAGAGAGAGTGACTACGGCATCCTTATATCTGTTACATGCATCTTCAACAGCTGCCACAACAAATCTTGGATCAACCTAATGTTAGAAGGAACTTCCAACAATTGATCGAGACTGCTTTCCTCCAACCATTGCAAAGATCTCGATCTTAAGTGAGAGGGAAGAAGTATTGGAAAGTTTAGAGTGAAGAAGAAAGGTTGAATTTGGGATGCTTATATAGAATCAGTTGGATCGTATAAGATGATCATGAGATTTTCCAGGATGATCAAGTTCAATTAATTTGTCCAGGCGATCAATTAAAAAGTTAGTCTTATCATCCAGGATGATATGATATCATACTAGATGATTAGACACAAGACAATCATCTTGAAGAGTCAGCTTGTATAATCATTGACTTACTATATCATACATGATAGACATGTGGATCATCTAGTATGATGTGTCATTATGAATTATACCAGTTGTATTAAAATTTTACAACCATTTCTGCCACGTGGATCATACTGGACAAAGTGGAAAATCATCAAGTACGATCACCAGTAATTGATACAGATCAACCAACGGATGTGCAACGATCAGAGATTTGATGTTTTGTTAATATCATACATGACAATATAGATCGTCCTGAATGATGTTCAGATGGAATGTGATGATCAGGAGAGTTTAAAAATAAATATAAAAAAAAAAAACATAAAATAAAATAAAAATAAGTCAAAACTAGTCATAAATCAAAATCAAAATAAAAAACCTTTTTTTTAATCGATCAACTCTAATAAATCATAAATTTCCCTTATGAGTAGGTTAAAAATCAGTACAAAATGAATCGATAATACTAAAAACTATAAAGGGTAGAAAACCAATCTTGTTAACCCTAGCTTGCACTCCTTACAAGTCAAAATTCTTTTTAAATAAATATTTAATTAAAAAAAAAAAAAAGATAAGAAAAGTGATACATTCAAACTTCATTTCCAAAAAATATCTAATAAAATAATATTTCAAAGTAATCAACCAAAATCATTATTTTCAATTCAAGTGTTTGAAGACATCAAATGGCCCATAGATTCTTTTAAGATTTAAAGATTTGAAAGAGAAGGAAGCTTATTTTTTGTTGGCTCATTTTGTATCTCTTTTTAAATTATTTGGCACACTTTGCACATCTTTTGATTTTTGATACTTTGTGTATCTTATAATTATTTTGTTGTCATTACGCATCTTTTTAATTTTGGGCTCATTTTGTGCTTCTTATCATTATTTTGAGCTTGCTTCCTTTCAAAACCTTTAAATACTCTCAGTTGTGAGATTATCTTCTAGATATAAGAGAAGAAAAACTCACTCTCTAATATAAAGAAGAGTAAACCACAAAATAGAATCATTTCCATATGAAAAATACAACAACTTGATTAAGAAAAACTTGAAAGTGATTTATTGACTTGGAATATTATTCATATGAGATAGATTACTCCAAAAAGATAAAATAGATCCCTATTTCAAAGTCTAACTTTTAATTTGAAATAGATTTTTCTTCAAAAAAAAATACGCCACTAAAAAAATTAGAGGAAGAGTGACAGTCATCAAATTTTTTGCCTTTAACTATTTTAGAGAAGTCAAACACTGCTAACTAATTTCTAAAACCAAAAGCAACGTAAAAATGTTATTTAAGATTTCAATATCAGAAGCGAGTATTGATATGATTCTTTAAAAATGTTAAAGGAAAAATATTTAAAAAAGAAAAAATAAAAAATAAAAATACATAAATAAAAACAAATATAGAAATAAAATAAAAACAAAATATCAAAAATAGAAAGCATATATTTCAAGCTTGAATATCTATTACACCTAATCTGGTTCTTAAGATGTTGAACGTTTTAAAGGCCAGTTGTTTTAAAAAGATATCAGAAAGTTGGTTTTCAGTAACTACATATTGTAGCTCTATGTCTCCTTTAGTAACATGGTCCCTAATGAAGTGGTATCTTATGTCAATATATTTGGTCATGGAGTGTTAGATTGGATTCTTTGAAATATAGATGGAATTAGTGTTATTACATATGATTGAAATTGTGCTTATAGGTAGTCTTAAATCTAGAATTTGTTGCTTTAACTAAAGGATTTGGGCACACAACTTCCTAAGGTTATGTACTTAACTTTAATAGTGAACAGTGCAACTGAATTCTATTTTCTACTGGACCGGGAGACTAAAGATAATCCTATGAATTGACATATTATAGAAGAGCCTTTCCTATCAACTCAACATCTTGCAAAATTTGAATCAGAATAACCTATTATTTCAAAGGAGTTGTTATGCATAGGATACCAGATTCCTAAGTCTTGGATTCATAAGATATATCTAAGAATTCTCTTAACAGTAGTCAAGTGAGATTTTTTTGGATCAGCCTTAAATCTAGCATAGAGACCAGCACTAAATATAATATCAAGTCTGCTAATAGTCAAGTAAAAAAATGATCCATTTATTCTTATGTATTTCTTTTGATCAATAGATTTTCTATTTAAATCCTTATATAACTAAACAGTGGAACTTATGGGAGTATTGATTGGCTTGGCTTTATCCATTTCATATTTCTTAAGAATGTCCTCAATGTATTTTGATTGACTAAAGAATGTTCCATCATCCTTCTGCCTTATATTTTACAATTTTATCACATAGATTTTTATCAGAAGATCTAAGTAAAATATCATCAACATAAATTTGAATAATAAGTAGTTATATCCTACCTTTTTTAGAAATAGGGTGGTGTCAACGCTCCCCTTAACAAAGGTTCTTTTTAGAAAATATTTATTCATACCATTCTATAGGTGCTTGTTTTAGCCTATATAATACCTTATTTAATTTGAACACATGATTAGGAAATTATAAATTTTCAAAGCATTGGAGTTGTTCAATACTTTTGATATCCATTTAATACAGTTTGAATCCCTTAAAATAAGTAAAGGCTAGTAGCACCCTAATAGATTCTAATCTAGCTATATGGGCAAAGTCTATTCAAAATTAATTCCTTTTAACTGGTTATATCTTTTAGCCATTAATCTTATTTTGTTTCTAACCACTACACTAGAATAATTCATTCTATTTTCAAAAACCCATTCAGTTCCAACCACACTCTAGTCCTTAGGTCTTTCAACAAGTTCCTAAATATCACACAAATGAAGGCAATAATTTATGTTGATCAGATAGGGCCTAATTTATGTTGGTGGGTTCAGTCATTGAAATGAAGGCAAAATGGTTTATTTATTTTTTAAGTCCATGCCTAGTTCTCACAACTTAAGATGAGTCTCCTAAGATCAGTTCTTTAGGATGACTTGACGAATATCTCCATTTTCTAGGAAGTGTATTTTTAGGTTATACTCTTTCATCCATATTTGCATATTCTAATCCTTGGGTAATTTTTACAACCTCTTCTTCTTCTCTCCTAGACCCTCCAAAATTATCAGATTCATTAAATATAACATTAGTGGTCTCCTCTACTACCAGTATTCTTTTATTAAAAACTCTATAGGATTTCCCAACATTTGAGTAACCTAGGAACACTCCTTCATCAAATATGCTATCAAATTTTTCTAGTAGAGATTTCTCATTTTTCAGAATGAACACTTTACATCCAAATACATAAAGGTGAGAGAGCCTGGGTGTTTTACACTTAAGAATCTCATATCGGGTTTTGTTCAGCTTGGATCTAACATTTACCTCTTTAGAATATAACATATTTTATTCACCAGTTTTTCCCAAAAATATTTTGGAAGTGAGAATTCAGCTAACATGGCTCTAGCAGCTTCTACCAGAGTCCTATTCTTTTTTTAAGTAACACCATTTTACTGAGGGGTTCTAGGAGCTGAAAATTTGTGATATATCTCTTGCTCCTTATAGTAAGATTAAAATTTCTTATTCTCATATTCTCCACCATGATCACTATGAATTGTCAGAATTTTATAACCTAGCTTCCTCTAAATCCAAGTGGAGAATGATCTAAATTTCTTGAATGATTCATTTTTATGAGATAGGAATCTAATACAAGTAAATCTCAAGTAATCATCAACAGTCACATACCCAAAGACTTTCCCTCCTAGGCTTACATTGCTAATAGGTCCAAAATGATCCATGTGTAGGACTTCTAACGGTTTGCTAATGTTAATGTCTTTTATTAAGTGGAAGAAGGATCTGACTTATTTTCCTAATTCACTAACATCACATATGTGGTCCTTAGTGAACCTAGTTTGGGAATTCCTCTCACTAAATCTTTTTTAATGATTTTCCTAAGGTATTTTTTATGCTTGCATGACATAATCTCCTATGTCAAAATCATGATTCATTAGCAAAAGTTTTTAGGCAAAAAGAAACATCAAGTTCAATACAGTTTAAATCAAGAATATAAATATTATTAATTCTATTTTATTATAGAATTATATTTAAATTTAAGCTAATCAAGTAGTTAGTAGACAAAAAATTAATGCTAAATTCTTTATCACAATGCTGGCTTATGCTAAGTAGGTTATGTTTCGAGTTATCTACTAATAAAATATTTTTCATAATAAAATTTTTGGAGTTACCAATTATACCTAATCCCACCACTCTTCTTGTGGTATTATCTCAAAGTTTCACCTTACCTCCTAACCTGGCCTCCAATAAAATGAATTGATTTGCATCTCCAATCATGTGCCTTGAACATCTGCTATCCATGTAACACATGCTCTCACTATGCCTTCTATAAGAACATACCTACAAAATCATCAGTTGTTAGATTTGGGAACCCAAATGAGTTTGTGGTCTTCAAAACTACTACGAAGGCAAGCCCTCATAGTTAATTACATAGTAGGAAGTTCGAGCTTCTTATGAAAACTCTCGATTGAAATAACTGTAGAGATTTTATTTTTATAAGATTTCAAGGAGTGATATCAAAGGAGTGAGGTTGAATCTTCAATTGGTATTGAATCAAATTTGTGAACGTATTTTGGGAGACAAAGGATGAAAGGTAGGAGGTATTTTGGGATTTTGAAATACTTCAAAAACACCCCTATCTATCGTATGTGTCGGACTTTAAATTTTGGTTTTAAGGGAAAATTTAATTTGAGCTGTCATTTTATTAGAAAGTTGGTATTATATTCTCAAGGTTAAGATTTTATAATTATGAGATTTTCTTATGTCCTAAGTCTAATTTGGGTACTCAATAATAGTGGCTTAAACCTTGCTAACTTAATACAAATTTGAACTTATCTTGGTCTGGATTAGGGAACCAGCTAACCGCCTAATGCATCAAAACCATGCATTTATTCTTTTACAAAAGATGGGTGGGTTATTTTTTTTAGTTTTGACAAATTAGGGTTGACATCTAGAGAATTTCATAATAGGTCCCTTTACTTATGGGGTGATTATGCTTTGAATGCAATTAATTTTTTTTAATTAATTTTTAATGAATGCATGTTGATTGACCTTGTATGCAAAAATAATATGAAACAAATTTGAAAATATGCTTAAAAATAAAATTTTTCCTAGTGATTGCACAACATCTCCTAGACAAAGATGTGCCCTAATAAGCCAGGTGGTCTTCCACAACCCATATGCGCAGAGGTGCCAAACAAGGAAGAGAAAGTTTTAATATGAATGCATGAGATCCTTGGTGAATCCGAGCTTACTTCTTAAAATTTATTATCTTTCTATATTGGACTAGAATTTTATTTTAATTATTTGTAAATAAATTTTAGTCTTTAAAGATCCTAAACACCTCCAAGCTAAATCATAAAATGGCATGCAAGAGTAAGAAATCTAGAAAGATTATGAAACTCCTAATGTGCAAAATTAAACACATCAATCAAATCAATTAATCAAAAGAAAACAAGTAAATTAAAAAGTTCATGTAACAAATGCCATTTAATTATAACTTAGGGTCTGTAGAAGTTAAAATTTATTAGGTACCACTTACAATAACCTAGATTTTAATCCTAAAACGGATGCAAGTAATTTAAGAATGGGATATGCTTAAGTCTTCACTTGTTTCTCCTCCCTTCTATGAGCACCTTGGATTTTTTGGGTCCAAATATCCAAATGGAAAAGAACTCCTCCCCAAAGGGGTGTTCCTTTCCTCTTTGAATTTTTAAATCATCCCAACTTGAATCTCCAAGTGAAAGGAACTCCCCCTTAACGGATATTTCACTTTTCTTTGGACTTCAAGATAGATGATTAATATCCCATATTAAAATTCAACTTTCACAAGCAATTATTAAATTTAATTTATTCAAATTTAAAATACAGTCATACTTATCAACGATCTTTTAATTTCAAGGGGGACTTAGCATATTTAGCACCTACTGAAAATTTGTCAGTTAAATTTTAATTTACCCCCTTGAATTTTTCCTTACATGAGCCTAGCCAACTACAGAATACTCTGTGAGCATCAAAATCACTCCTAACTTAGGAGTAATCTAATGCAAATCACACCAATTCTTAGACAACATTACAAAATTAGCATATTAATAAGCATTACGTCAATCAATTATAGCAACCACCATGTAATGAAATCCACAAAAAACTTGTCACACAAGTGACAAAAAATGAAAACATTTGCTTTGACTAAAACAAGGAATTATTGTCCAAATAAGCCATCTAAAATATGTGCATCAGGTTGTGTGGCTTGGATGTATCCTATGTTAGATAGTTATTAAAGTAGTAAAGTGTTTCAATATTTATTGTTAGTCGAGTTTAAGTTTTAATGTTTTAATATTAGTTTTAAGATAAAATTTTAAGTGTTGAGTGATTACAACATTTATTAACACGAGGGCTATAAATTTTATTTAATTTTATCTTTCTTGAGGCAAACTTAATAGCTTCGTAGGCCAACATTACCTAGTAAAAACCAATATTGCTTAATTAAATTAATTGGTTGAAATTAAGGGTTTATGATTATTAATATTAATTGGTTTGTTATAGATTTGAATTATTAAATTAATTATGTTTTCCATCAACTTGGCCATGGTGTTGTCCTAGTGGAATCGAGGAACTAGGCCTCCATTGCACACATAGCCCCATAACTCAAGGTAGTTCATCCTAAAAACCAAGTTGATATGTATTAAAATTTTAATTTTAATTAAGTAGTTAATAATTAATTTATTTTATAATTTTGTACTCCATTAAATCTTTTTGTGACATTTTCACAGTGGGCTCGAGGAACAAGGCCTCCTTAGGATACATAGCCCTGTGGCTCAACCTAGTTCATCCTAAAAATTTCATTGCTAGAGTGTTTGTTGTATATTTGATGGTTATACATCTAATTTTAAGGATGAATACTATTTTTTTTTTTTTGAAATTTTTATGAACTATTTAAATATTAAATTAAGGGATCCAATTTTGATTTTTTAATTTAAGTTAGGTTTAGGAGTTTTAATATTTTTTTTAGGTACTACACCCTAAGGTGATCAAAAGGACATATTTGGATTTTTCTAGATTAAGTTATGATTTTTCAAAGTTTTAAGTTCAATTTTAAACAAAAGTTGACCAAAGAGTAGACATTTTGATTTAACTTGATTTCTGGAAGTTTGATATTTTTTATAAATATTAGGCCCATAAAGTAGTCTAATGCCTTTTATTTTCTAAATTTAAAATTTTTTGTAATTAATTATGAAATTTCAAAGTTTGAGTATTTATTTTATTAATTAAGGTGGTTTTGATTATTTTGCACGTAACTCACTCCAAATTATTTGAAATTACTCCGAAAGGTTAAAGATGACCTATAGGAGTGTTTTCAAGGGTTTAAAATGTATTTGGTAATTTTTAATAAAATTTATTTAATTAATTTAGTTAAATATTAATTTTCTTTTTTAAAAAAAATAAATTAAGCTCAAATTTGATGTCAAGGGATGATTCTTTTGTAGAGAGTTTAATTTTGAATAGTTTGAAAAATTATTTGTATTTTTTAGTTTTAATTTATATGAATTAGGATTTTTAAAAGTTTTAGGCTTCATTAAGTGGCTGATTTTTAGTATAATTAAAATTTTTTCACTTAATGAGCTCTAAATTTAGTGAAATTTGAACCTAATGTGTATAATGTCACTAAGCTTAATGTTGAAAAGTTTCACTCCTATTGAGTGTGTGCAAAGTTTCTTAGAAATTTTTAAATTTTTCTAGATAAAGACCTTAATTTTTTTTCCTAGGTGTCACTATTATTCCAATGGGTCAAAAATCTAGTATATATGTAACCCATACAGTAGAATACACATGCATTTAAAATTTCAAATCCTAATTCTATGTATATTAAAAGAAACTTCTTTTAAAACTTTTAGGTCAAATTCTTACCCAAAAATTTAGAAATTCAACTTGCTAAAAGTCGGCCATCTCTATGGGCCAAGAAAATTATGGCATGTGAGGAACATCCTCAAGTCTACCCTGCCCAAATTTGAGCTTGATTAGATCAGTGGATTGATAGTTATTGATAATATTTTATTTTTAATAAAAATTAAATATCTAACACTCCAGTGGTCCAAATTTAATGAAACTAATTTTAAAGTAAAGTTGGGTTTGAAAAGGTTTGAACGAGCTTAAGAACATCAAATTTGGACTAGAAATGGGTTTTGGTGTTTTTCAAAGTTTTAGCTATTTTTTGAATCAAGGATCGTACTATATGGAACTTAGATCATACAGGATGATCTGGATCAAACAATATGATATTTTATATGAGTTTTCAGTGCAAATCATATAAGTGATCATTATGTATGATATGGAGATTATATAGTATGTTTCTACAAATTTAGAGTGAAATCACAATAGTTTAATAAAAATTGAAGAAACAGATGGTTTGTGATTTCATCTTCTACTCGAGAATGACCAAAATTTTAAACTAAAAAGGTTTTTTAAACATAACTTAAGAGATATTAGATGGCATAAAACTTTAAAAGATTATAAAATATGAATAAAGTAAAAAATGAGAGTTATTTTTATGTTTAAAAATGCATCACATGCAAAACACATTAAATCCTAGATACATGAACTAGGGTTTCACTTTTACCTCGATTCAATAGATGTAAATGGCCAAACATTTTCTTTTTGTTTTTTTTAGACTTCTAAAACAAATCCACTAAAGAGCTTGATAGCTAAAATGGTCTGGATCATGAGTTTTTCAATTTGGATAGACTAGGGAGCTCATTTCACCAAAATCTTGCCTCCAGTGACATGCAATAGCCAATTTCTTGCTTGGGGAACATGGAGAAACCTATTTAAAGTAAAAAATAAAATTAGGGTTTTGATGGAGAGAGATTGGGTAGTGAGATAATGTCCCTTGAATGAATAAGCTCATTTGGAATTAAGATGCATCTGAGGCTTTCCTTAGCTACACTACACCTATCCAAGATGGTTAGATGGTAGTGCCAAAGGATGGGAGAGCTTATATGACATTTGGTGGCCATGTATATATGGGAGGGTGATCACATTTTCTCTTTTGGACTAGTCCAAGGCCTGAACATAGTTTAAAGGAAGTTTAGAGAGCTTTTAGGAAAATATTGAATCACCTAAATAGTTTAGGATGGAGAGAAAGGAATAATGTCATGTTATTTGACCATTTGAAGTTATATAAGCTCCTAGTTGAATATTTGACTAGTTAATTGGTTAAGGTAACTCGTGAGGTAGACTTGAAGGAGTGGTTTGCTTTTAAGCTGGAGTGGAAGGGATCATGAGTGTTAGGCCCAATATAAGAGTGAATGAGTTCATATATGGTGGAATTTGACCAAATACTTTGAGTTAACTTGGTCAAACGCCCATTGGCTTGACTCATGGTGAGTTTGAATACATTTAAACCATGAAATGAAATGAAGTTGAAGACTTGATGGAGTTTACATTGAATGCATATGGAGATTTGACCCAAATAGGTCAAGTTTGAACAAACATAGGTTCAGTTAACCAAATCAACTATTGACTAGGTCAACATAACCAATCATGTCCATTTAAAAATGATAGGTGCTCAAATGGGTTTCATGAAAATTCATGTTGAGTTGGAGCTAAATTAAATGTTAACTTATGCTAATGATATATTAAGCTAGCTTAAGCTATTTTAATTGGGCCATACTAGGTCAATCACTAGCTAAGGAGCCATTAATGATTGGTTTGATGCATAGAGATACTAGTGAAATAATTTGAACATAATTATAGTCATTGATTTTAGTGGATAGAGTTGGGCAACAAACTAGACCAAAGAAGCTATGAGTCATGGTTGATATGGTCAACCATGATTGACTTGGTCAACCCAAGAATTTGATTTGAATCTAACGGGTTTGAAAGAATGATTTGAGACCAATAGAGGTGGTCTCAAGTGATAGGAAGACCATTTAACTTGAAATGACGATCTGAACCCTAAAAGGGCATTTTTGTCAACATGAGTTGACTTGGTCAACCATGCATGACCAAGGCTTGAGTTTGAGTTAAATTCATCCCTATAGGTATTTAGGATGCATTGGGAAGGTTCTGTGGCCTAGTGTTGATTGGCCATGTTGAAGTTTGGAGAAAGTTTCAATTTTTCCCTTAAAGGGTATTTAGGTCAATTAGACCCTGAGCCTGTTGTAGGTCAACTTGGGTCCACCAAAGTATTATTTAATGTTCAACATTTCATAAAAAGGGTTATGTACATGGTTAAGGGTTTTGGGAAAGGTCCCAAGGTCAAATTCCATAAGGTAGAAGATCTAGTGGCATAGGCTAAAAATATTTGAAGGCTTTACACCCTTTGGATTTCAATCGAGTTATGGGGCTAGGGATCTCATATTGATCCCAAATTTGAATGGTTTCCATAGGAATAAGTTTAATCAATATTTAATTGATATATCATGAATTAGTGGTCATTTAACAGGATTTTGAGGCGATTAAAAAAATCACCCAAAAAGGAATATAAGATATAGACCCTTAATCATGAATTTTGGTCTGGAATTTTTGATTTGAATATAATTTAAATTTGGTTAATTGAATTTTAATTATCTACATCAATTAGAATCAATTAGGTGATTATTAATGATTGGATACAAAAAATCATGTGGAGATCAGTAGGTGCCAGAACACTAAACTGGGTAATGTACTAAGTAACCTGACTATAGTGCAGGGTTGTAGCCTCAAGTTATTTTAGATTGATATCAGTTGAATGATTGAAGTTAATTCAAGTTTGATTGAATTTTGATTAAAGTTTGGTTGAACACTAGATTTTTGAAATATGAATGTAGACTGGTAATTGTAGATAGGTATAGGGTGATATTTGATATATAGATTGAATTATGGATGATTGACAGTTGAGTGTTTTCTAACCTTTAGATTAATACATAGTAGTCTAGATGAATCTTGATTACCTCATACATAAATTAGGTCAAAAGATCTGCTTGTCATGTGGAACAATTTCTTAGATATATTTTCATATCCCTAAGGGTTAGGCCCCTGTTATATTAGTCAATGGAATCTTTATGCTCAAAATCCTGATTCTAGTAGTCAATTATTTGGTAGTAGTTAAGGGTTGTCCTAGTCTTACTATTTAAGTAGGAAGGGTTCAAAAGTTTTATTCTTGTCTATCTAACTCAAGAGTAGAAGTTATTGTAAAACTTTAGGAAGATTATTTTAATGAATTAATGGATTTACTAGTTGATTGTTACCCTCTATGTGTTAAAAATATGGTTGTTAAAGATCTCACACCATGGAAATAGACCTTAATGAATTAATGATGAAGCTTATCTTGTGATATATAATTATCTTGAATCTAACAAAGTCTTTATAGAAGCAATAGATTATTTTGAAGAGTTTTATTTAAAAATTTCATATGATTTAGATGAGCTTGAGATTAGGTATGAATCCCTTGAATTTGAAGAAGAAATTAAATCTATAAATGATGAACTAAAGGAAATTAACATTGGAATAAAAAATGGCCCTTGCCATACTTTCTTTAGTTCTTTATTTAGTGACGATGAATCAAATAACTTAATTAAATTATTTTTTAAGTTTAAGGATTTCTTTTCCTAGTCATATGATGAAATGACAGGAATTTCTTCAGTGGTAGTAATTTATAAACTAAGAATTCATCTCAATGTCATTCCCATTAGGAAAGCTCCTCGGTGCATGTGAATTGAAAATGAACATTAAGTCATTTCATAAGTGAAGAAATTTGCTTAGGCTAGTTTTATTCAAGAGGAACAATACCCCTCTTGTGTGCCCAGTATCATGCTAATTACAAGGAAAACTATCAAATTTGAGTTTTTGATGACTACAGAGATCTAAATAAGGCATATCCCAAAGATGAATTCACCTTTCTTATATCTAAAACCATGGTTTGCATTGTTGTTGATATTATTTACCTCATGATATATTTTAGAGATTTTGATGATAACAAATATATGCTTGGATGTTTTAATTTGTGTGCTAAGTATTTTAGGTGTAATGATGTTCATAGTAATTACTTATGGGATTTACATTATACAACTCAAGTTCAATCAAATGTTGAGATTAAGATGGACCAAGATGGATAACTTGAAGGACTTTATATTATCATAGGAGTATGTTAGTGGTCCATTAATATTTACTTGTATGATTTGATCTGCTCATAATCTAAATATCTATTAATTATATATTAATCTTGATATACAAATCTATATGATTTTTTTATTAAATAAATTTTTTAACCTTCATTGATTACATAATTATTATTAAATATGGAAAGTTATATAATTAGGAAAATTAAAAGTAATAAGCTTATATGGTAAAACTTTTATTATTTATTCATTTTAAATTGACTTGTTTACATCAATTTATTGATTTATGATTAATTTTATATAAATTACATCATATTATTATATTAATATTCAATATATCCTTAAATATTTAAAATGTTCACAAGTTTTATTTTATTGAATATGATATTTTTTTGACAGAAACATAGTTTATTTTTATTGCATTAGATTCCTTGGATTCTGTAAATAGAAATTAATAAGTTATATGACTTATTTGAATCTCATTTTAATTTATAATGAATTTCCAAATATTATTTGATTTTAATATAGTTTGTTGGGTAGCCATTTTTGTTTTATTTTGGATGTATATGAAGACTTTTTGACTTTCCCATGTGGCTAACCATTTTAAAGACATTTGAAACTTATATGTATTTAATATAAATGAATTTTTGGTCAAATATAATAATATTAGTTGATAAATTAATATTATATTAATAGTTTTATTCAAATTTGGCTTTGCTTACCCTTTCCGTTTAAATACATGTCTTCCTCTTCATGTAAGGGCTGCTTGAAAAGGAAATCTCCAGCAATTCTTCTATTCTTCTTTACATGCTAAATCTTGAGAGGAGAAACTTTAATTTTTATTTCAAGAGCTCTTTTCATTTGTGAGATCAAAATTCTTGGTTGGAAAGCTTCAACACATAAAATCGTGTAGCATCTCTTAGAGTTCTTGAGTTTGCTTTCCTTCGCTAAATCTTTACTTGCTATTCTTTTAGTTTTCACCATATATTTCTTTCTTGAAAATATTTATTATTTGGTGAAATACTGGTTGGAAATGTTATATTAAGTTTTTTATATTACAACTTTTAAATCCATAAAGTTAGCAAAGCAAGTTTTTTTTTGCATAGATTTACACTTAAAATCTAATTATTTTTCTATTTGAAGAGTTAAAGTTTAAATCAGCAAGAAAATATTTTCATTTAAAATATTATTCATATTTTTATCAAAATATAAATCTATCTTAAAATTGAGCGAATTTAATATTCCATTTGCAAGTAGTGAGGTGATTAAAATTAATTTGTAATATCACCTCAAATATTCTGGGTATTTTATTGCAAGATAATTTGAGCTTGTATTATTTACATAAATTGTATTTTTGTATTTTCTTGATCTAAGCCATTTGACTTAGTGAAGTTTTAATTATAATTAGATTGGGTTGTACTTGCTTGTGTAGGAGAGTACTTAAGCTATAAATAATTTCTTTGGTTTAAAGAAGCCAGGTTTGCAAGGAAAACCTAGGATTAGTGAATTCTAGCCTGAGAGTTGGCTAGCGTGGACGTAGGTTGGATTGGAATATGGGCCGAACCACATAAAAATATTATTCCTCTTATTTTCATTTCTTGAATCTATTTTTATTTATCTTTTTCATAAAAATTATGTAATTTCTTATTCTTTTCAAAATAGCCTAAAAATTATTTTAATTTCCTTCTTTTAATAAAAAATTTAAAAACCCTAACTCCCCCGCCTCTTGGGATGCCATAGTCTTGATTCTACAAATATTATTTTCTCATTCATGGATGGTTCATCTGGAGTTAACCAAATCAAGATGGCTCTAAAGGATAAGAGAAACATAGCATTTAAAACACTTATAGGATTTTTTTTAGAAGGTGATGCCCTTTGGTCTTAAAAATGTTGGTGCAACTTACCAATAGGCTATGGCTAATATTTTTGGTAAAATCATTCATAAATAAGTGGAGTGTTATATTAATGGTATAGTCATAAAGGCAAATTCAAAGAAGACCATCTTTATGGTTTAAGAATTGTCTTTGAATGATTATGTCACCATGATCTCAAAATAAATCACCTAAAGTGCGCTTTTGGTGATTAGGAAAATTTATGGGCTTATTAGTGAGGCATCGTGGAATTAAAATTTAACTTTTAAATATTAAATCTATCTTAGACATGCAACCTCCTAAGAACCTTACTCAGTTAAGGATTCTTTAAGAGAGGTTGGCTTATCTAAGGCAGTTCATCTCAATTCTCTTTGGAAGATGTCAGTCCTTCGATGCTTTTGCTAAGAAGAATTCCAAATTCATCTGGGATGGAAAATGTCATAATGCCTTTGAAACCATCAAGAAATATTAATCAAACCTCTAATCTTAGCAGCCACAATTTTAAGGAAGTCATTAATCCTCTTCACTATAGCTCTAGATGAGTTGCCTCTACACTATAGCTTTAGATGAGTTGCTTCGTTTCATATTGGCTCAATTCAATAAAGAAGGAAAACAAAATAAACTCTACTTTCTCAATCAATGACTCATTCCAATCAAAATGAAGTACCCTTTGATTAAGAATTATTTCCTTGCCTTAGTTTTTGCAGCACAGAAACTAAGGCATTATATGCTTTCTTATCAGGTAAGTTTAATTTCTAGAATAAATCTATTGTAATAACATTTAACTCAGCCTATATTGTCAAAAAATTTTTCATATTGGTCTATTATATTACTCCAATTTGATATCACTTTTATTTCTATATGTGCAATGAAAGGGCATGCCATTACTAACTTCCTTGGAGTGCATGCACTTTCAAAAGAATCTCCTTTAAATGATGATTTACTTGATAAGAAAATCATAAGTTTAGAAATACTATAAGCATTTCTAGGAATTATATTTTAATGATGCAACATCTTCTCGATGAGGTTAGGCGCCAAGATCAACTCTTCTTAAAAAAATTTGTATCAGCCTAATCTTCATAATGCCCGATAAGATAACGATGCATTATTCCTTCCATTTATTTGAGCCTTGAATAAATAACAAAGCTAAATATGAGGCTCTAATAATTGGTCTAGAACTTATCATTCTGATGGAAATAAAGGAAATAAAAATCTTTAAATATTCTCAATTAGTTTTCATCCATATTGTTGGAACCTATAAAGTTTTGAATCTAAAACTATTAAAATATTATTAATACATGAAACACCTTCTAGAGTATATTCTTGTTATAATTTTGTTTAGAATTTCTTGTGGAAGTAAATCTATAGAGTATACCTTAGAAAAGCTTGTAAACAAAATGGCCTACACATAAGAAGACTTTGTTCCTATAAAATTTCAAAATGGGCCGGATATTGGCACCTATAGATTTGGAGTATAACAATAAAACATCTATCAAGATTCTATCTTCTTTTGTAATAAATGAGGAAGAAAGTGATTAGAAGCAGACTTTCATAGATTACCTATAACAAGGAAAACTTCTACATGATAAATCAATTGCTAGTCAAACCAAAAAATGTGCTCTTTTATTTACATGAATAAATGAAACTTTGTTCCAACAGTCATTTGAATAGATGTAGCTACATTATTTAGAAAAACATGATGCCCTGAAGACCATGAATGAGGTACATGCCACATTATGTGGTGCTCACCAATTTAGACTTAAAATGAAATAAAAAAAATCAAAAGAATTAGATATTATTAGCCTTCTGTGATTAACAATAGCATGAATGTTGCAAGACATTATCATTAGTGTCAAGCTCGTTGTGTTATTTTACATTAGTTACTCATTGACCTCATTTTTGAGTGAGGTCAAGTCTCAAAATTAAACATTCAATCTCCACACACAAATCATTAACATACATTCTAAACTTTAAATCCAATTCATCACTATGCTTTGCCATAATGATCAGATCATTGACTTTAAAATCATTTCCTAAAAATCTTCCTTTATTATCATCTGATCATCTAATAAATTATTGATAATCACCAAATGATTTTAAGTGATATGATTATTTTAAATTTAAAACTTCCCTCAATCATTGACCTTCATAATCAACCTCACAATCCAAAGCAAAATCAAACTTCAAATCTTCTAGTTGATAGTCGCCAATGATTGTCACCTAATCATCTATTCAATCATTGACAATCATCATTGCTTATCAATGATATGATCATGCCAAATTCAAAACCTCTTTCAAATTATTGACCAAATAAAACTCTAACAAAAAAATCCAAACCTCAAAATCTAATGTTCGAAACCAAAACCAAAATCTTATAGTCCATAACTTATTCTTGGAGAATTTTCATCACCTCAAAACCCAACCAAATAACCTTGAATTCATGATTAGTAACTAGTCTATTTATTAGACATGTTCATAGGGTCAACCACATCATTTGGCAGTATTCTAAGTTCTCTAACCCCTTAAATTCAAAGCATTTTCTAAGGCTACAAAACCTTCAAATATTTATAACATATGCCACTAGACATAGCATAATATGGAAGTTGACCTTAAAAACTTCCCCAAAACAATTAAGCATTATTATTGTTATTAGCATGATGCAATGAAGTAGATTTGGACCCTTGGTGGACCTTCGTTAACCATGGTTTACCATGAAGCCACCTAAACCCTAAACACCAAAACCCCCTAAAATTGAGCTTTCCTTAAACTTCAACATTGCTTAGTCAAACCGAAATCTAAAACAACTTCCAATATATCCCAAATATTATTTGGAATACATTGAATGTAAACCTAAGCCATGGTTAAGTTTTGTTGACCTTGTCAACCAAGGTTGACCAAATCAACTCATTAAACCCTAAACATGCATTTCTTGCATCCAAGCTTTAACATTGCATAAAAATTATTCCAACATATCCAAAGCATCATTTAAAATTGCATTTCATGAATGGATACCTCACCAAACCTTAGAAACACCTCCCAAAAACTCAAAATATCATTTCAAAAAGGTTGGACCCAATCCCAACACAAGGTTAACCCTAGATGACTCAGCCAACCCAAGTTGACAAAAAGGTCCCTTAAGACTTTAGACATGCATTTCATGCATCTAAACCTTACCATTATATGAGAATAATTTTAGTATATCAAAAATATTATTTAGAATGAGTTAGACCCAAACTTGGACCCATGGTCAAGCAAAGTTGACCAATGAACCCTTAACCAATTAAATGCACATTTCATGCATGGAGACCAAATAAAATCTTAGGATAAACTCCAATAAACTCAAAATTTCATTTAGAATTCATTGGATCCAACCCCAACGTCTGGCCAAACCTAGTTGACCAAGTCAAAGTAGGTTGACAAAACTAGCCTAAATCCAAATTAATCCTCTTCAATTTAATTGACGCAAGCATGCCTAATCCAAATTTGGGCAATGAGACTGACCAGAGGTCCCTAGTAGCAAACTATAGGTGATCCAACTCATGGTTCCATTTGGGTTTGCCATATGGCTTGATCCAAGTGTCCAAAATCACATTCTCATAAGCCAAATTATAATCTTGACCAAATTAGCTTGAACCACCACTTACATTGCATGGACCATGGTTTCTTACTAGGTCTTAACCAGCCCAGTCCTTGTTCTAGCTTGGATCATCGAATTAGGCTAACCCAAGGACTCCAAATTAACAATTGTAGGCCAATTGGCATAACCAAGTCTCCTCATGAGAAATTAAGCCTTACATTGTCTCATGGAAACTTCTTAACTTCTTTCTAGATATGATGGTTGGCGATAGCCATAATCCATCAGACTTACCATGAGGCCATGGGAATAACCAAAGCTTTCTCCCCATGTGGTTATATGGCTTAAAACACTATAGAAGACTTCTTTAGGTCCCATATGATCATCCCATCCTAGTCTAGTGGACTAAAAGGTAGTGTATCCGGCTAATTTCCTAGATAAGTGCATTCTAAAACTCTTATAAATAAGCCCTCTTTTCATAAGCAATGCTTCTAGTTTTCAAATCTAAAAGCATCCTCTGTGATCTAGGATTCAAACCCCAACTCCCCAGACTATCCTGTAGTGACTTCTGGTGACTTCAAGTGAGTTTTGATGCGCTTCCTTTGACAAAAATCCAAATTCACCTTTGATTGTCTTCTTGTCTTTCCACTTAAAGGAGAATCATTTGTGAGGTCCAGATGAACTTGTGTAAGCTAAGGCATTGAAATTGGAGCTTTGTATAAGGTAATCACCCATTCTTGAGGTCTTAAATTAGGTAGTGTGGTCAATTATGAAGTTAACCTTTAATCTAAAAGAATATGACTATTGGTATGAAGTTCCATGGCTAGATGATGCTCCATATAAAATTTTGTTCGATTCCATCTATTTGTTTATTGTGATTAAGGTCGAATGTGTTTATGGTATAGTATACTAGCATGAGGTTGACGACATAATCAAGACCACTGATTTTCATCAATGGATCTAATTAAATCCCATAATGATCTTGCAGTTCATTCTTGATTAAGTTGTAGCCCTCTGATCTTAGATCAAACATCTATAGTTAATACCACATCATTTTGCTACTACAATAATCATTGACAATAAATACCCAATCAATAAAAAGGCATTACATATAAAAGATTATTGATTGTGTATATATTTTAATTAAGTCGGGAAAAATCATTCAAAACTTCAAAAGTTTATATCTCCTCACATAATTGGCCCATTTAAGTTATCTTATACTCTATGGATTAAACTTGAAGAGTATTATCAAATTCTTATGATAGAAAACATCAATATCTAATATATTAAAAGTAATTTTATAAATAATATTAGTGGTATTTCTAAAACTACTCATCAAATATGATTCAACATGAGGTGAAATTGACATGGATGATTCTTCGGCATGTGTTATCCATACCAAAAAAAAAAATTTATGTCAATTAGAAACCCCTTCAGGCTTTAATTAACTATCCTAAGTTCATAGATCATTATTTTACCTATAGCTTAAAATTTTATCTCACATGAATCCATAGATAATAAGATTTCCTTCCATACTATCTTGATCGTGTACTATATAACGGTTGGTTAGCCATGATTACAACCCAATTTTATGAATAGAATCCTATGTTAAATCCTTAAAGGTATAAACGCATTTACTTTAAAAGATTAATTATGAAACATACGATGTCATTCATTGCCCCAATTTTGGTGGGTTTGAAGCACATGTTCATATAAACCCATGTTTCAAATTTTATAGCATTTGAAGTTCATTTGGTTCTTCAATTATTAAACCCAAGTTTGACATTCATAATTGACCAAGGATTTTTTATAATTCATAATAAATCCAACTAAAATCCTAAAATAAATTTTTTAATGATACTCCTAATTAAATGCTTAATAGAGAGAAATTATAAGTGCCTTGAAATTCATTGAAAATAAAAAGTAATTTAAAATTAAGAAAATTTAATAATAAATAAATTAAAATAATTAGAAATTAAAAAAAAATTTAAAAAAAATTCCAAGAACTTGTAATCATCCCTCAGAGTCATCAATGACACTTGGGAAATATCACATGAGGTTTGGAGTTGATTTATAGCAAAAATTAAAATCTCCATAATTTAATTATTAATTGATTCATTAAAGATTAATTTATAAAAATAATAACTACTTAAAAATAAATTCAAATGAAATAAACATAAAGATGATGAACTCATAATTGGGTTTAGTATTTATGAAAAAAAAAAAAGCTTATAAAATTTAATGTAAATTAAAAAGTCTATATTTGGTTAAAATAAATTAATTAAATAATTAAATAAATAATAAAATTTAATATATTTCAAAAAAAATTAGTAAATTATCAGCTAAATGAATTAATTTCAATAAAAAATAGTAAAAAAAATTAAATATAAATATTAATGTGAGTGTTCGATAACCCGCGCTTACGAGGCTGTTAGCTTAGCCCTTAGGAGGGTGAAAAAAAATCTCATAGCCCTTGGTTAACAAAGACAACTACTATTCAACTGAAATAACCATTGATAAATCAATTAAAAAACTTATAGAATTTAAAACTTTCCTAATCTTGGATTAACTCTTTTAGTAAGGCAAACGTGTATTGGATTGAGAGTTTTAAGAATTAAAACACTTAATAAAAATACAAGGACTTTGAAACCTATCTGCCCTAATTTTTGGAGGATTGATATAATTACAATTATAAGGCTAGGACTTTCTAATCAATGACTTCTAGCACTTACAAGTTATTTTCCATTATGTTATTTAAAATCTAAAGTTAAGTAATATAAAAAATCAAAACACCCTTAAAAGAAATCCAAAACTTTTAAAATATTAAAACTTGAACTCTAACCAACCTTCAATAACCTTAAGCAAATAAATTAATTATAGATAACTTCAAACAAATAAAGCCTAAGAGTTATCCAAGGAACACAACCTTATACATACGCTTTAGAAGGTTTGCTAGGATAATTAACTTTAGCTTTGGTTAGGCTACTAGTTTGAAGTGGTTAATTTGGAGAGTCTTTCTCAGAGTGTACTTATGTTTGGATTGTTTACTTTCAGTACTCTGGATTTCATATTTACATTTCTGTTAGTTCACATTTGGAGTAGGCTCTTAGGCCATTTTATATTTACTTGTATACATTCACACAATATAATACATGTTTATTGTTATATACTACTCTTTTAGGTTCCTAAAAAGAAGAATGTACCTAGGTAATGATGTAAATGTAAAGTTTAAGATGTAAATGTAAAAAGTCTATATTCTTATGTAGCTAGATTGACTTGTACATTGTTATGTGTTATTAAAGATTTTAAAATGGTTATTTATATACATATGTAGGTTCCAAAAGAAAATGAATCTTCTTTCTTTGAAGATCACTATCTTTTGGAATTCTATAAAAGATCCAATAGCTAAAAGATTCCAATATATAAATAAACAATCTTATTCAAATTTATATTTATGTAAGAAAAAAAATCAAGGCTTGTTGTTGGTAGATCCTAGCCACCATTATTTTATAGCAGACACTTAGTTGTACTTTGAGAAATTATAAATGAATAAAAGCTTTTCATTTATACATTATTGTTCATACATCAATTCATTGTGCAATCATCTACATATTGTAAGGCCTTGATTAAATTTTACTAAATTACAAATTTTTTTTATTCCTAGAATAGAGCAATCTCTACATTCATAAGGTGATTGTTTGTGCTTAGAATATTTGGCCTGGAGCTCACTCTAGGAAAGTGTAAGTCCCTGCACACTCCTTTTATTCTATCCTTAAAAAATATAAAATATAAAATATAAAATCTAAATCTAAACTTCAAATCAAATTTAATGATTTATAACCTAAAGCATGTACACTCAAATCTTGATAGCCCAAGTCTTTCTTTAAATCTATATGAATTAAAAAATTTTAGTCTTAACTTTAATCAAGAGTATTCTCTTTGAAGATTAATTAACTATAGGGCTTGCCCTTATAGGAAGTCTAGAACTCAATATTAAAATAACCCTTCTTTTAGTTTCTTCCAAAGGTAGGGGAAGAATCTGTGGATGTAGACATTGGTTTAGTTATTTTTTTAATTTCATAATCAAAATGATAGAATATTCTTTTTATCCTTCTGGATGAATTAAATATTCCTTATATTCTGTTTGAATATAAAATTAAATACATTGATTTAGTTTCTTAATTAAAATGATAAGTGAATATTCTTTTTACCATTTGGCTAAATTGAATATTTTTTATGCTACATTTGAATATAAAAATAAATATAGTTTCTCTTTTCAAATTGACAGTAAAACATTAGTTTTTCCTTATGGATGGTTTAATGTTAATCTATGCATATTTGACTAAATAAACGCTTTTAAAGCAAGTCATGCAAAAAATATACGTAAAATTTTTCCTTATCACCTAATGTGTTGCTTCCCACTATTTTATTTGGAATTTTTTTTTTCATTGAAACAAAAAAGGGGTACAAATGAGTACAAATTGGAAAATAATCAACGATGCCTCCCTAACAAAAAAAATAAAAAGGGGGAGAAGAGCAGGCTATCTAAGAAAACTAAAAGGAAAAACCAAAAAACAAAAGTGAAATGAAAAGCCCCTCAATTGACAAAGAGAGATCTGCCATGCTATTATAGAAGACACCAAGAAAGAAAATAAAAGACTACTCTAGAAAGAGCCCAGAGAGGTTTCGTTTGATTATGGTAACCAGTATTGTTGCGTCCTAGAATATTCACAGTGGTAGAGAAATATATAGTTTAACATCTTAGCATTATACGAAGATCCAACAAACAAGCAGATAAGAGAGAGGGTGTAGTGTTCAGAAGTGACACCAAAGTTTTTACGTGGCAACTACTAAAAAGGGGGAAAAATCATAGGGCCTGGCCCAGTTTGAATGAATCCACTAGTATTTGTAGTTGATTACAAATGAGGCCCTTTTTCTTAGGGAGAAGGCCTTGGTTTGATGTCACAAATATACGTCATATAGAGCGCATTACATGGTGGGAGTTATAATAATCAACATAGACATGTTTGTTTGGTTGGAATGGCCATAATAGGCACGTGACAGGTGTCTGAAAGATCGTAGTTGGCAGGAGACCGGGGTTAGAAATATTATTGTCTTGTGATGAGGTTGGAAGGACCATAATTGAAAGGAGACGAGGTCAGAAGGACTGTAGTCGGCAGGAGACAGGGGTCTAAAAGACGGCTATAGAAGGGTGGTACTCTGGGAGAACGCTTAGCATCAAGTGGTAGCCTGATAGAATTTTGAGTCTTAGGTTGTGGTCCGGTAGAATTTTGGGTCTCAGGTAGCGGTCTGGCAGAAGTTTGGGACTTAGGTGGTAGTCCGGTAGAACTCCAGGCCTCATATGGTGTCTTGGTGGAGCTCTAGGCCTAAAGTGGTGGTCCGACAGAAGTCCGGGCCTAAAGTGGTGTCCTGGTGGAGTATAGGGCCTCAAGTGGTGATCCGACAAAAGTCTAGGCCTCAAATGGTGGTCCAACAGAATTTTGGGCCTCAATTGGTGGTTCGGAAGAAGTCTGGACCTCAAGTAGTTGTCAGGCAGAAGTCTAGGACTCAAGCAATGACCTGGTAGAGCATAAAGCCTCAAGTGGTGGTCCGATAGAAGTTCGAGCGTCAAGTGGTGGCTTGGTGGAGCATAGTGCCTCAAGTGGTGGTCCGACCGAGAACTGACGTCAAACAATGGTCCGGTGGAGGTAAGGGCTTCAAGAGATGGTCCGACAGAGCAACAACGTTAAGTGGTGGTTCGGTGGAGGTGAGGGCTTCAAGTTGTGGTCCAGCGGAGCAACGACGTCAGGTGGTGGTCCAACGGAGGTGAGGTCTTCAAGCGGTGGTTCAGTGGAGAAACGACGCAGGAAGTGGTTTAGCGGAGGTGAGGGAATCAAGCAGTGTTTCATAGGAGCAACGACGTTAGGAGGTGGTCGGGCGGAGGTGAAGGCCTCAAGTGGTGGTCTAGCGGAGAAACGATGTCAGGTGGAGGTTTGGCGGAAGTTCGACAGTGGTCGAAGAGGTGCAAGGCGGCAGGAGCGATCTCCGATCTCACTCTTGCTCTCTTGTTTGGATCCCCCCTTTTCAGGAGAAAGGAGGGGTCTATTTATAGATTTTTGGAGTTGCATGGTCCGTAAATAGGTGAGAGATCAAGGGTAAATAGGAGTAGTTAGATGGACGGGCGATATTGAATCCATTGATCATGGACCATTCGTTAGACATTTGAAGGTCTTAATGATGTCAGAATTCACAGATTTTGGGCTCGTTGGATTCTTCTTGTCGAGCCACCCAATTCAGTTATAAGCCCATAATGTTTGGAAACTTTTTGGTAATCCAAATTATGGTTTGAACCTTCCAACAGCGCTTCAGGTCCTTGATTTTGACCCATTTAGACTCGGATTGAGTCGATTTTGGTGTTGCTGGGTTAGTATTTTTATATGCTCAATTCGACAGTAAGTTTTCTAAAATCGGAATTAGCATGGTCCAAATTTTAATTTTGGAAGTTTCCAACTTGATTTTTCCTCGAGATTTGTGCTGATCAAGATAATGTTTTGTGGACATATCAAGAAAAATAAACCAATGAAGACCTTAACAATGGTCATTTTATGGGACCCAATCCCCACTCAAGATCTCATTAGTTTCTTTTTTCCTCTTTCATAGGGCAGTGGTGATAAGCCACAACTATTGTAGTTCTTTCTATAAGTGATTATGAGACACTCTAGGTTTTTGCTCAGAGAGATTCAAGTTGTTGTTGGATATATCCCGCTGCTGAGATTTATGAGCAGTGAGGACAATAGGCTCTAACATGAAAATAGTTTACATTGGAATGGGGCACCTCATTTCATGGCCTCTAGAAGGCGTGGTAGGAAGATGGGCTTTTTTCTTAGGCTTTTGTCTTCTAGCGATGATGTTCCAAGTCTCCAATTAGTTTGCAAAAGAGGAGGAAGTTGAGAAGATGAAGAATCAGACTATTGAGTATGCACATGAATAGCTAGATTTTGTATTTCCATAATTGTAGATTGAAGAGTGCAAACAACATGGATATCAAATGAGAAATATAGATGAGAATGTCCCTCATACTCAAGTCTTTAAAAAAACTTCCATTTAGGACCTTAATCAAAAATCCCATGGAGAGTTTATGTGTCAAATCAATATGGACACAGAATCTTACATAAGAACTTTGACCTAAGTGGATGATTGCTCATCCATCTAAAGAAGCTCTACATTCATAACAACTATATGGGCATTATTGGAAGCATCTCAATACATTAGGGGAAGCTGTGGAAATCGAACCCAAATTGGTGAGGCGAACCCCTTCATATCCTTAAGAGAAAAGGAACCTGACCACCGGTTCAATGTAAATTTGACTATTGCCTTCTTATATCTACTATTTATTTGCACAAATTCGACTACTTTGATGATGCCTTTGGGTATTTACCTGCTAAATTTACCTATTGTAAGATTCAATGTAAGCCTTATTTTATATGCCTCTTTCTTTATAACCCTGATTGACTATTATAAAATAACACCTTTTTAATTATATTCCTAGTCTAACCTTTTTTTCCAGCTAAATTTATCTAGTAATGTTGCTTGCTTATATTTGCCTGTCGTCTTCTTAAATAAACATGTTTTATTATATCTACTTGTTGACTATTTAATTTTTTCTGCTCAAATCATTGCCTAATAAACCCATTTCTTGCTAAACCCCATTTTGTTAAATCCTTTACATGGTTAATTCTTCATTTGATCATATCAAAAAATGTCATAATTCCGTAAAACCATTATGACTTCAAAAGATATATTATCTTAGATCTTATTGATTATCATGGTAAACACTAATATGTATAGTGAACTTAATAGAGTTCATCATACCAATTGGGAGTTTATTTGTTAACCTCATTCTTGAATGAGGTATAATCCCTTTCGCTTATCATCCTTAGTTCTTAGGTATTCATACCTTAATGTAAACCTACCTCATAAGAACCAAAGGAAAAAACTCAAGGAATTTGATTATACTAAAACTAGGTAGCTCAAAAATTTCCTAAACCATTTCCCATAATTGTTAAGGAGTCTCCAAGGCCATTATAATCTTAAGTCCAAGGCTAAACCTAGGTAAAACATAACCCTGGCCTATTTATAATATATGCCACTAAAGATGACATTTAAATAAAATAAAATCATAAACCCATAGAAGTGATCCAAAATAACCAAAACACATCTCCTCATGTATTGACCAATTTAGGCATATGACCAACTCTTAGTTAACAATATTTGATCATGAATCCTTTAAAACCTTAAATGTACTTAAATGACCTTTCTTAGATTTGACCAAACTCTAGGCCCAATGGTTGTAATCCAAGGCATGTAAGCATTTCCACAAACATGTCCAAATCCATTGGATCCTATAGTAGACTTTGACATAGTTAACCAACTCAACCATGTATGCTCCACTTGAATTACACATCATTTTCAATTTCAAAACTAGTTCCAAACCTTGGCATAGTATTTTAAACCCTCTAAACACTTTATTGAACACACCCAAGCCCATTAAAACCCTTAGATTACGATGATTGACTTATGTTTCACATACACCCTTCCTATGCATTCAAACAACAAATTTAATAAAACATGGATCCAATCATATTCTAAAGTACCTATCCAAAATAACTTCCCATATCCAACCATAGATTTGGTATGTCATGGGTCACCAAATCGGGCAGACTCAAGTTTATTTGAAAGGTATATAGTTAAAATCTTAATTAAGCCTACCATTGTGACCCAATATCTACCTTAAACCTCCTTAAACCTAACCTAACCTAGGTGATGCCTTTGCTAGCCATGGGTTAGCCCAAATATTCTAAAACCCAACCCATGTACAAGTGATCATAGTCATTTGATCAAATTAGACTACCTTAAGCCCTCAACTCCCTCTAGACACCTGTTTGCATCCCAATTATTGAATTAAAACTAGCCAAACTAACTGTTACAACCCTTAGCAAGAAAAAATCCATATTCATACATTTCTAAAAATATTAAAAATACCACCATTTCTAGTGGTGCTAAGTCCTAGCATTTCATTTCCTAAGCACCTTGATCGAGATTGAGAGTTATTGATTTCTAGTGATTATTATCCCTTCTGTAGCCTCCCAGTGTGAGTTCAAGGAGCTCCTATAAGAGCATTTTGGTATGGAACCACAATCCATTCCATTTCTCTACACCAATCAATTTCTATAAAGGAAGTGTTCTATATGTCTAACCAAAGTTATTTAAATTCAAAAACAAATTAATTAGCCATTACATTGAGGTAATTTCTAAAACCAAACTTATCCATTTAGGGATCTAGGGCATAAATACAACCTTCAATCTATAGTGATCAAATGTTAGATTCATTGTTCCTTTTTTCTAGATCCTACTAGAGAAATTAGAAGGGATTTTATTAGATAGACTTTATTGATTGAGAGATAATACATTAACCTCTAAAAAAACTATGCTATAGTAGAAGAAAAAAAATAGGATCATTTATAACATTTAATTTCATGGGATGGCCCTAATCAAGTTGTATCTACTATTACACATCAATCAGTGGTGATGAGGCCTTAAACTTCAAACTTTTGATCTTAGATTGAATAGCTGAGAAAATTATTTCATTCCCATAGTATCTAGTAGTATTATAACTCACAAATTAGGGACTACTTAATGGAAAAGTTCTAACTAGTCAACAACCACATGTGTAATTATTTAGTTTATGAATTTTAATTCAAATTATATATACAAAACTTAAAAAATAATAATTAATTAACCACTAAAATAAAGTTTGTGTATAGTCCCTCTATGAATTCAGGAAAATAGTGACTCTTTATGAAAAATATTTCTAAGGCTTGATTTCTATTTTATTTCTTTAAATTGTGTCATAATAAAAAAATCTCTAAGAATTTATTTAGGCACATTAATAACATAAAATATGTTTCAAATTAGATTTGGAGAATCTTATGGATGTATATAACATTTCTATTTTTCTCAAAGCTATTTGGAACTTCCACTACCCTCCATTGAATTTTTAAAGTTATAGGTTAGATTTTGACCTAAAATTTTGGAAATTCACATTTTTAAATCCATAGGGAATAAGGCTGTGCAATTTTTGTGGTTTGTGTGAAATTGTTGTTTGGTTAAGTTTGAAAAAGGGATTTGAAAATTTAATTTTCTATGAGAAAATTTAATTTCTAGAATTTTAGTTTTGAAATCAAACACATCATTATGAACGATATATTGCCTCAAGAGGTGAAAATATCCTTCCTTAATGAGTTCAGATAATAAACTGAAAGTTTCATCCTGATTACGATAGTTAAATTCAAGGAAGAATTATATATGACCTTGAAGGGTCAAAATGACATTCTACTAAGTATCTAACTTTCATAGTCTAGATAGAATATAATTATTTTCATATTCAAAATCATGATGATAAGTAATATATCCCTCCGAGGTAAGAAGATATCACCTATCATCGATCTTCCAAGCATGACTATTGCCATTGATTATAATTTTCCAAAAGAAGATTAAATAAATTTTAAAAAAATCAATTTTGAAAATAGACCAGAGGTCTAAATCTCCTCCAAGCATAAGCTGTCATAGTTAATTACAACATAAAAAACCTAAGTTTCTTACAAAAACTCTTGATTAAAATAAAAGTAAAAAAATATTTTAAGATTTTTTGAGGAATTATATCAAAGGAAGTGAGGAAGGAATTTCAACTGGCCTTGGATCGAAGTTGAACAGCTATTTTTGGGGGTCAATGGAAGAAGAGTAGGAGAAATTTTGGGATTCTGAAATAATTCCAAAATGCCTCAGTTAACCCTATATATTGGGCTTTAAATTTTATTTTGAAGAGGAATTTAATTTGATTTGATCAATTTATTAGAAATATGGGATTATATTCCCAAATGTGGGGGTTTAGAATTTTGAATTTTCCAAAGACCCTAAGTTTAAATTGGGCACTAAATAGTAGTGCGCAAACCTAACTAATGCAGTACAAAATTTTGACTTACCCCGGCCTAGATTGGGAGCCAGCTAACCACCTAGGCAACTTAAAATCCATGATTCTTTTTATTTACGAAAGAGTGGGTAGGGATGTTATTTAATTAAAGTTGAGGAATTGTTGCTGACATCTAGAGAAGAACCTAGTTGGCCCCTTAACACCTGTAGGGTGATTTTTCTTTGAGAGAAATGCAATTAAAATTTTAGACTTTTTAATTTGTTTTTAATGCAATGTATGCTAATTGACATGCATGAAATTTCTATGAAGTAGTTTTAAACAAAAGGCTTAAAATAATTTTATTCTAGAGATTGCACAACATCCCCTTGACAGATCTACACCCTAATAGGTTAGGTGATATGCTAGAACCCATAAGTGGGAAGGTTCTTAAGGTAAAATAATTAATATGCTTATGAAAACTACCAGGTCATCCTTGGCTTACTTCTTAAAATCTCTTAAGTTTTTATATGAGCCTAAAAATATTTATTTAATTTTAAGTAGAAAAAGTTTTATTCGTACCCTCATGAGCCTCCACTTATCCAGGCTAAATCAAATATGACAAACAATAAAAAAAATAAAAAAGCAGGCAATATCTAAAAACAATCAATATAAATTAATCAATTAAGTAATAGAATTGTATAAATTAAATGCCCATTGGCAAATGTCATTTAATTACAGCCGTGTTGACCTCATTTTTGTATGAGGTCACTTGGACCAATCCTGACCATAGATTAATTTCCAAATCAATTCAAATTCTAGGCCCTAGGATCCTTCTAGACTTCAGACCTTAGGTTTTATTCTAGACCTTAAGACCCTTCTAGGAATCAGACTTTAGGATCTACCTAGATCATAAATCAATCACACCTTCAATCAAATACAAATCAAATTTCAATCAACCTGCATTCAAATGAATCTATCAATTAATCGACAAAAAATCTCATTCAATCAATCAAATTTTAATCATCTCAATCCAGCATTCAACAATCACTCAAATTTCAACCACCTGCTATTGTAGCCTCACACTAGAATCACCCAGCTTAGTGTACTATTTTACATAGTGCATTGACCCCTTGAGTTCAGTCAGGGTCCAGTTCATTTCACTAGGAGCTTTATACATCAAATCACATATCATTAATCTCTTCAATCAATGATTGATCAAGATGATCAATTGAGCTAGCTCAGGCTAGCTCAATCAATCATCAAACATCAATTTTTCTTCAATCCATTACCAGATGGATTCAAAACTTTACCAAACTTCTTCAAACTCTCTCTCTAGTGAAAAGGACCAGGCTAATCATCTCGGCCCAATCAATAGTTGACTTGGTCAACTAAACCCAAGCTTGGTCAAACTTGACCTATTTGACTCAAATCGTTCTATACAATTAAATCTATATCATAAAGATCTTTGACTTGCTCCATTTGATACCTTGACTATCCCTAAACTTATCTTGAGTCAAGCCATAGTTGTTTTGACCAAGTCAACTCATAATAGCTTGGTCAAACCTCTTCTTCATGTATGTAAGTGCTTCAAACTTCAATCTTCAAACATCAAATCCCCTCCGAGACCTCCCATCAGCTCACACTTGGTGTCTTGGCATGCCATGTCAGCTGAGTGGACCTGTTGACTAGTCAAACCAGTCAACAATTGGTCAAGGGAGCTTTTAAATGGCCCAAACCATGGATGATATGGCACTACATTCATTCCAGCTCTTTCCAGCAGTTCCAAATGCTTTCTGGAATCTTCTTAAGCTAATCCTAATCCATAGGTTAGGTCTAATGCAGCCCTAATCTCTCCATGTGCTCCCAAGGACAAAATAGCTTTCCATGTCATTGTACCCTAGTCCTTTTGTTCTCTGCCCCTAACCACTCCAGGGACAGGTGGAAGACATCAAGGAGAGCATGCAATCAATCTCAGCCGTCCACAATGGCTCCAACACTTTGAATAGGGTAAAACCCTCAAGAAACCCGGGATTCTCGATCTAGCTTTCTCTCACTAATCAATACCTCTAGAAGGGATCTGAGATTTCGTTTTGAACCCTTAGAGACTCCTCTCCATTCCCACAACCTTTTCTTATCGTTTGGACATTACCGGCGATGAGAAGAAACGAAGACCAAAGTTATCCTCGTCCAAACTCCCTCAACCCTGCTTCCAGTGATCATCCATGCTAGAAGGGTGAAGGAAATCAACACGTGGACAGTCTACAAATTCATAGAATCTTAAATCAATTGATTTCATCAATCCTAGATCGGTAAATTCTAAACCCTAGATAATATATAGGTTCTCAAATAGGCTTCTAGGGAACTTATTTTGAGCTCTAAAAACTGCTCCCCATTCTTCTTCGCTATGTCTGTCATTCAAATCTCAGTCATCATGCCATTCGATTGATTGCATAAGAAATTTAAAGCAAAAACTAAAACTAGGGTTCGCGGTTGTAAAATGAAGAAGATGAAATCAGGACCGTTGATTTTACCTGTTTGATTTTAACGGCCATGATTCGTTCTGTCTTCGTCTGGTTTCGATCCCTTGTAACCGCGAGCAGATCAAATCCCATATAGCAGCATCTGGGCCGTGCATTGCAAATCGCGGAAGCAGAGTTGATCGTCCGATCATCTCAGATCAAGATCAAACGCGGCTTCGATCGTAGCCGTTGGATCAACCCGCGGTTGATCCGATGGCTGTCGAACCCTGCTGACTCATTTAAGTGAATGGGCCCGCCACTGACCGCCGCCATTCGCGTGGTCCAATCGCTGGCCGCCAGGTGTAAATAGCATTTTAAATCTTTATTTTAGTTATATTTTTAGCTAAAGCTTAAAAAAATCATATAAAATTAAATATTGAGCCAAAATTTGCACACAACCACTCGTTTTTCTCGGAATTAAATTTCCTATTTTCTAAAAATAAAATCAGAACCTGGTTTTCATTATTTTGAAAATTGATTTTTAAACCCTTAATTTTCCAATTTTATTTTCATTATATTTTATATAAATGTCTAGTTAAATAAAAAATTAAATGGCATGATACATGAGGTGTGTAGGCATCCTCTGAATTTTTGGGGAGGATTTCAGAGCTTGATTCTAATTCCAAATGGATGTTCAAATGTTTAATCCATTATTTGGATTGAATATTTAAAATTCATTTGGAAACCTTTTCAGTCATCTAATCAATGCATATTAGTATTCCATGGAATCATTGAAAACCCTAACTTTCATTGAAAAATAAGTTCATGTCATAATCTTATATGTTTAAGGATAAAATTGATTTGAATAAAATATCATGGCCCTCTTGTAAATAACCCTTCAACCATATATGATTATGTTTTTCAAATTGAATAGAATCCTATTTGAGGATGTGATCTACATCTTCTAATATCTTCAATTCTGTTTTGATATCTTATTCTTTTTATGTTTGAATTATCAAATTCATAAGTATTCACATGACTTATGACTTTAATAATTCACCATAATTATTCTATGGAACATTAGGATCACTTCCATCTTGTTCATGATTTGCTATGTGGGGATGTGCTTATAATTAGTGTCCAAGGGTTAGTGAAAACAATTGATTCAAACATATAACTTAGTGACATTAAGGACAATAATTAAGGACTTAGGTGTTTAGACCATTCCTTTAGAGAAATTCTAATAATTAGGATACCCACATCCTTTTGACTTAAAAACTTTGAACAATTGAACATAGTGACATCTAAATCAAAAAACCCATAGAAAAAGTTTCAAATTGATTTTTGAACTCATCATCAGAAGTTCAATAATTTTAATACCCTTCAAATCAAATTTCTTGATTTCATTTAAACCCTCAATTAAGCCTTAATTAATCCTGCTTCCAAAAATTCTAATAAATCAAGATTAAACCCAAAAAATATAAATAATACCTCAAATTGACTAGAATTAAAACCTTAATCAATGAAAATTAAAATCCCCTTGAATTGACAACAAATTAAACCATTAATTTAATTTTAATTGAAAAATTTAATATTTAATTAATATAATTAATTAATAATTATTAAAAATTCCCAAAAATTTCCCAAACACACTTGAGAATCTCTCCCTAGGTCATTTCTGACCTTTGGAGCTGATTTCAAGGAGTTGGGATCTCATTTAGAGCAAAATCACAAAAAGGGCCTTTAATTAAGGATTTTTCAAAATTCAACAAATACATCAAAACTTCAAACCCTCATAACTAATTCAAGAAAAATCTAAAATGAAGTCAAACTCACTTGCATTCAACTCATAATAGGGTTTAATATTTATTAAAAAAATTAAATTCCAGAAATCTGTAATATTCAAAAAGTCAACAAATTGATCAAATCGTAGTTAAAATCTAGTTCAAAACTTCAAACATTCGTAATAAAATGTAGAAAAATCCGATTTCAACGTACTTACCTTCTAACTGATCGTAGTAAGGTCTAGTATTTTAATAAAATACAAACATTCCAGAATTTGAGCTTAATCAAAAAGTCAACTTTTGACCCTTTAATTAAGTGATTAAAATATTCAAAAAAATTCATAAAATTCCAAATTATCTTTAAAACTCCAGAATTCATTAATTAACCTTAAAATCAGTAATCAACCAACCTTAATTAAAATTCATTAACTTTTGAACTTTAACCAAATCAAATTACTTAATTATACCGGGTACCACTGGGTAACCCAGGCCTACGAGGCTATTAACTTAGCCCCAAGGAAGGTGAAATAAACTTCACGGCCTCGGTGTGAAACAAAGGTGGTTTCCAACAAATAATTAATAATTAATTTTAAAATATTCAAAGCATTAATATTTAAACCTTAATTAAATTTCTTTTAAGCCTTTCAACCAATCGAACCTTAAGAAATCTCAATCTAATATCCCATTTAGGACATATCAAAACCGCACGACCTACCTCACACACTTTAGATGGTTTGCTAGGATCACCGACTCTAGTTTTAGGATAGGCCGGTATTTTACTTTCTGCAGTTGTGTGCCGTATTTTTCGAGCTTTTACTGCATGCTGTTTGCTAGTGTAGTAGAATTGTTGTGTCTGCTTACTTACTTCCTGCACTCTGTGATTGATTGTGCGTTAGATTTACCCCTAGGTTAGGGGAAAATTATACTTGTTCAATCTTATACAGGTGGCCATGCTCATACAAGAAGCTGAAATTAAAGGGGGCAATTAATAAAAATATATATATATATACTCTTTGCACAGGTACCTGCCGCGCTTAAGACCCCCTTTAAATTAAAAAGAGCATGGCCAAGTGTGGCTAAAAAAAAAATGCATTTTAATTTTCTATATTATAACTGCTTGGGATTGAGTATATAATTGTTGATTATTAGGATAACCCTGCAGGATCGAGTCTAGATTTTTTTTTTAATTGAGATGTAAATTTGATTGTATAAAAGGTTGTATTTGATTTAAAATGACTTGAATTTGGGATATAAATATCCAATTTGAATTCTAAAGAGGTGAAGACATCCCTAAAGGGGAGAGTCTTCTTCCATTTGGAAGTCAAATTAGGATACCTTTTAAATATCCAAAGAGGAAAGATAACACCCCAATTAAGGGGGAGTTTCTTTTCATTTGGGTATCCGGAACCGACGAATCAAGATGTTCGTGAGAAGACGAATAAATGGACAACGAGAAGAATCCCAAAATTCAAATTCATTTAATTTAGGATTAGAAATCCGGGTTGTAGTCAGTGGTGCCCGACCACTTTACTTTACTGTCAATCCTGTGATGTAATAATAAGGGCACTTGCCTATGGACATTCAATTTGATAAATTTAATTTGATTGATTTGTTTAATTTGATTGCGCTTTAGAACTCCTGTTTTTCTAGTCTTTTTATTTGCATGCCGCATTTGATTTAGCCTGGAATTTGAATTTAGGCTCTTAGGGGTCTGTCAAAATTTTTCTACTTTAATTAAATAAAATTTTTAAGATAAGATAGAAATTCTAAACGGTCATAAGAAGTAAGCTCGGACTCGCCGAGGGTTTTTCATGCATTCATATTATACTTTCTCAACCTTGTTAGGCATCTCCCCGCCTGCGGGTTCTGGCAGACCACCTGGCCTATGAGGGTGCCGATCTGTCAAGGGGATGTTATGCAATCTCTAGAAAAAAAAAACCTATTTTCTAAGCCAAAATTTTTTAAACTGCTACATATAAATTTTGCATTCAATCGAGTCAATTAGCATGCATCGCATTAGTAACAAATTAAATCGAGTCTAATATTTAATTGCATTATTTAGACATAAAACCCAACATAAGTCAAAGGGGCCAATTAGGATCTGCTCTAGATGTCGGCCCTGTTTCTCAAAACTTTTCTTAAAAAACGTCCCTACCACTCAACAAAAAAACCGGACTCATATTTTAAAATCGTTTAGGTGGTTTAGTTGGCTCCCCAATCCAGGCCGGGGTAAGACCAGATCCGCATTGCACTAGCTAGGTTTGGGGCACTAACTTTTAGTGCCCAATTTAGACTTAGGTTCTGAGGCTGGCTCGGGCCATAAGACCTCAACTTTCGGGATTTGAATCCCACTTTCTAATAAAATTAACCACTCAAACTAAAAATTTCTTTCAATCAAATACAAGCCTAATAATTTAGGATAGACTAGGGTGTTTTCTGAAGTAATTCAGAATCTCAAAACACCCCCCTACACTTCTTCCTTTGACTCCAAAAATAACTGCTCAAACTTGAACCAATCCCGATTGAAAATTCAAAACCCTAATCTCCTTTGATATTAATCTTTGAAAATCTTAAATAAAAAATTTATATTGCTATTTTAATCGAGAGTTTTCGTAGGAAATTTTAATTTCCTACGATGTAATTAACTACGAGGGCTTGCGCTCGTAGGAGATTTAGTAACCCAGAACTTATTTTCAAAATCAATAATTTTTCAAAACCTCAATTAATTATCTTTGGAAAAAATCTCAATTAAACGATCATTATCGTTATATTCGAAATGATCCATAATAAGAGATTTTTTCTTTCTTTGGAGAGATATATCATTCTATTATCGTGATTTTGATTATAAAATTAATGATCCTTTTATCCAAATTAGCATAGTCAAACAATTGATTAAATTCAATTTTGATCCTCTGGGGTCAAATGTAATTCTCCCTTTGAGTTTGACTACGATAATTCAGATACGATTATAATTCTGAAATTTGAACCCGTTAGGGAACGATACGTTCGTCTTTCGAGGCGATATATTCTTTATAACGATGTGTTCTATTTCAAAATTTAAAATTAAATATTCCCAAAGAAAATTAATATTTTTCAAAAATAATATATATATATTTTTTTTTAATCAAAATAATTTTGGCGACTCCGCTGGGGATAAATCTCACTCTCCATCTTTAATAGCGGTATGAATTTTGTTGAATCGGTAGTCTTAACTATCCTTTCCTCCGTTGGGTCCTCTCCCATTTTCTCCCTTGGGTGAGTGTGGCCAACTCAATTAAGACATGTGAAATGAGAGGTGAGTGTAGGAAATCTCCCTTTAAGGTGGGCTTGGACATTTTGCCTCCAACTTGGTTGGTAGAGCGAAAAATTCAAGCCTATTCCTTTCTAAACCTTTCTATAAATGTTAGAAACTCGCGTGCTCGGATTTCCAGTGGCATGCTAAGTTATATAACTTATAGAACTTTTCTTTAATTTCAAAATCAAAATTCTTAATCCTTTACTAGAATTCAAGTCTTTTCAAACTCTAAACAATCTCTATGTTATATCGTTACATATCAGATTGTGACCTTTGCAATTTGGTGTATGCGATCCAATGTAGAATTCACTTTTAAAATTCGATCTAAAAATTCAATTATTCCGGTAAAGCTAATCTCTTACATTTCATTTCTAGACCACTAACTAGAGCGAAAGAGTTGAGTTAGCATTTAAGAAATTCCCTTAATCAATGTGGACCTTCTGTTGAATGAAAATTCAACACCTTGAGTCCCAAAATAAGGAGAGATGCTGTCGGATTTTTGAGTTTTCAAATATCTCTCTAAAATCATTTTAAATCAATTGTCGTTGTTATATGTTCTCCTACGACAATCATCGTAGTTAACATATACAACAAACCTCAAACCTTTCCGGTAAAAAGTTTGCCTTTAACATTTCATCCTTTAATTACTCTTAGAGGTTGAAAGAGTTAAGCTTCTTTACTAATATTCCCTAAATAGTTTGTGAACCATTTGTTGAATGAAAGCTCAACACTTTGAGTTCCAAAAATAAGGGGAGATCCTGCCAGATTTTCAAACTTTCAAATTCCTTCTAGAATCATTTAACTTCAATCATCGTTGCCATATGTTTTATGCAATACCCTTTGTAGTTTAACATAGGCAATACAAATTCAAACCCTTGATCAAACCTGGATTTTGACATTTCACTCTAAGCTAGGAGTGCAGTGAAAGAGTCAAGCCCAGGCCTCTCCCGATTTTTTCTTAATTTTTGTTAACCATTATGTTGAAAATAAAACTCAACATTTTGAGTTTCAAAAGTAAAGGAATATCATTCAAACCGATTTCAACTGTTGTTGCCATGTGTCTTCTGTAACATTATGTTATAATTGAACACATGCAACACGATTTCAAAGTTCTTCAGTCAATTTCCGGGCTTTGACATTTCACCCCAAAATCACTTGATGGGATCTTGAAAGAGTTGAGCCTAGTTTCTTAAGATCTTCAGATTACTTTTGTAAACCTATACATTCGAATGAAAATCGATGTGTTGATTTTTCATACAAAATTTGAAAAATGAGATCTATTCGACTTTAATCTCAAATCCAAACTTCAAAAATTCAAACTTTGACCTTTTTGTCCTAAAATCAATCATTTTGCCCTAAATCAATTGGTGTAGCAAAAGAGTCAAGTTCCTCGTCAATTTTATGAACCACCGTGTTCAGTGTAAACTGAATACGAATGAGTTATAAAAATTTTGAATAAAATCAATCAAATTCAAAACTTAAATATCATTTCAAATCATTAATTCAAGTCACTTTTTTTAATTTCAGGAAATCAAACACTCAAATGGCTGGGGAAACTCGTCTTCTCACTGAATGGAGATGTGCCCGTAGAAGAAATTCTTAGTGGCAATTCAATTCAGTATGAAATGGAATTTCAAGACCTCAAAATTTCAGTTAATGGAGAAAGAATCTTAGATCTGTCCGTTTGTACTCAAGGGAATTTCCCCTTAGTAGAAGTTACTTTAGGGTCAGGAGCTGACTCCCCCATCTCTAAGATGGAGGTTGCTGTCACCCCCCCTGTATCCACTGTACCCTCAACTCAGGAGGATCAAAACCAGAAGTCAATAACGACAAAAGAGCTACCATCTCAGTCTGAGATCGGATCAAATTCTAGCACTCCTTTCATCAGCTAGAACCAAAGGAAGAACTACCTTCGAAGAGCCAGAAAAAGGAACCTTAAGGCTAAAAGACCGTTGAGTCTGAAGCCTTAGAAAAGGCCGACTTCGAGGCCAATCGAGAGTTCGTTGCTCCTTCTACGTACCCTCTCCCTACACAAAGGAGGGAGAGGTTGTAGAGATGAGAGCACGATCTTCAATCCACCTGCTTGATTACTACACAGAAAGACTCAAGCAAGAAAGGATTGAGCAATCACTAGCAATAGGCCATAGGCCCCCAGCTGAAGGGTTATGATCCGTCCACTCTACTAGAAGATGTTAAGGCGCGTTACTATACGTGTCCCACTACATTTTCTGCAGAGGAGGAGGAGTAGAAACCACTCGGGGTGCCACTCTCTTAACTACCAGTCTAAGTAGGAATTTGAGAGGGGAAATAATCTAAGATTGTATCAGATAGTGATACCGCCAAAATTTAAATTTCGACGGGGTCCTATCGCGATAAATCTTTTGATTACAGTAATGTCGTGCCTCCTAGGGATAGTGCAGATCCTATAACAGTCTCTTCCTCTGAAGAGATTATTGGAATTCAATTCCATATTGACAAGGGTCTTGCCACCTAGACTTGTAACTTCTTAAGGAAAAGTTTTCAATTTCTCAAGTGTACTGATTTTGAAATTTTCAAGATAATTGATTCCTCTTTTTAATCGAAATTGACCTCTATCTTAAGTCTTAAGCAAGAGAGAGTTGTAGTTGACTCCGGCAAATGTTTGAATGTCCCTCCCTCCCACCACTTTCGTGGGTTGATTTAACATTTGGATTAAAATCTACCTCAAACTTAAGTTGAATTCAGAAATGAAAATTTTTATCAATATTCTAGCAATCTTCTATCTTAATAGGCGATTCTCGCATGTCTAAAATCTATTCAATGATTTTTAAAAGTCAAGTCGATACATTTTTTTCAAAAAGATTGAATGTGCTTTGAGGATTTACTCTTCCTTGTATAGGAGAATGAATTTTCTTCTCTAATACTTGAGATATAATCCCAACATTCAAAATAAAAAGATCAATAAATTTGAGGTATTTAAAGAAAGTGGAGCCTCTTCTCGAATTCAGTTGAAATCAAGAAATGCGCGAATGCGCTAAAAATTAAAAGATGCGCGAATGCGCCAAAAATAAAAAATGCACGAAGTGCATCAAAAGTCAAAAGATACGCAAACTGCGTCACCAGAAAAGAAAAAAGAAGAAGAGTAAGATGGCTTCCTTCCTCTAAATCCTTAAATCTCAAAATACTCGATCACCTTCAAGTACTTGACTTTGAAAATCTTGAATCCAGATTTTTCATCATGCATGAATTATCTATCAGATAGAAGAATCTTATGCAAGAGAATTAAAAAAATTGAATTTCTCTCTTCAACTTAAACATTTTGAAATCAATTTTAATTCAAACTTCGTACAAGGGAGACCCCAGTTTAGTTTCTACGAGACTTGGTCTGGGTCAACAAAATTGAAATTCTTTCAAATTAGTAGGAGTCAACTCTTCTCACTCTAATTGATAAATTTGTTCCCACATGTCGTTCCGATAGGGTCCAAATGGTTAGAGGAAATTTTCAATCAAACGAGTGAATCTTCTACTCCAGATAGAATTCAAATCTTATCCTTTAGAAATGGGTATAAGTCCTTGCATAGAGGCATCTTTTCCTTTAAGGCCTTTTTCAAATAAATTACACTCTACGATGGGTCCAAGATCAGACCTACTAGAGGAGTATTTTGTAATGCTGGAAATTGCCGTTCAAAATAAAACGACGACTGAGCAGAGTGCCCGACTCCAATTTGAGGAGTTCGAGGCCTCGCAGATCTTTTTCTTTAAGGCTCAATATAACTCAGAATTGTACAAAGCCTAACCGGTTCAAACTTGTGATAAGATAGTGCGACTTAGAACCTTCCAAGTAGGAGACTTGGTCCAGGTTCTTTGGATGCATATCTTAGCCTACCAAGAGATCGGTGGAGGAGTTTGAACCAACATAAGCTATCTTTTATCGTAGAGACGATCTTTGAGAATTTCAAACATTAACTGATTACCCTGAAAGATGCCACCTAACATTTTCGAATGTCGGGGCGGCTCTTCAGGAAGTACCATGCCAAATGAGTGTCAAAACTAAATCAAATTCAAAACTCTTCAAACTTAAATTCACCAAAATCAAATCAATCTTCAAATTCAAAATCATTCAAATTCAAAATCTTCCAAATTTAGATCTCCATTTAAAATCACAATTTCAGTCAATCTCAAATCATATCAAATCTAATCGAAATCCAAAATTAAAAAAAAAATCATTCAAATTCAAAATCAAAATCACTCATTTCTTTTCCTTAAGGTTAGGTGTGAGTCCCAGAGCTTCCTTTCCTTAGGATTAGATCTGCTAGTGGTGGAGCAAGCCCCTCGTGGCACCATCCTAGCATCCATAATCAATTTCGGGTTAGATAGCTTTTGCCGAATCCTTAGTGATTCTGGCAGACTATCTCCTTGGCTAGTTCCCCTAGTTAGATGTGAGTCCCAGTGCTTTCTATCTAGGTTAGTCATTGAATACCCAATACAAATCCGATCCGTTAGGAGTAGGTGTGAGTCCCTGTGCTTCCTACCTCCTAGGATCTCGACTGACTAAAAGTGGAATTAAGCCTACTGGGCCCCACATAGTACAGTCACACTCTCTTTTCTTTAAGGTTAGGTGTGAGTCCTAGAGCTTCCTTTCCTTAGGATTAGAACTGCTAGTGGTGGAGCAAGCCCCTCGTGGAACCATCCTAGCGTACAAAATCAAATTTCGGGTTAGATAGCTTTTGCCGAATCCTTAGTGATTCTAGCAGACTATCTCCTTGGCTAGTTCCCCTAGTTAGATGTGAGTCCCAGTGCTTTCTATCTAGGTTAGTCATTGAATACCCAATACAAATCCGATCCGTTAGGAGTAGGTGTGAGTCCCTGTGCTTCCTACCTCCTAGGATCTCGACTGACTAAAAGTGGAATTAAGCCTACTGGGCCCCACATAGTTCAGTCACCCTCTCTTTTCTTTAAGGTTAGGTGTGAGTCCCAGAGCTTCCTTTCCTTAGGATTAGATCTGCTAGTGGTGGAGTAAGCCCCTCGTGGCACCATCCTAGCGTATAAATTCAAATCTCGGGTTAGATAGTTTTTGCCAAATCCTCAGAGATTATGACAGACTATCTCCTTGGCTAGTTCCCCTAGTTAGATGTGAGTCCCTGTGCTTTCTAGCTAGGTTAGTCATTGAATACCTAGTATAAATCTGGTCCGTTTGGAGTAGGAGTGAGTCCCTGTGCTTCCTACCTCCTAGGATCTCGACTGACTAAAGGTGGAATTAAGCCTGTTGGGCCCCACATAGTCTAGTCATTTCTTTTCTTTAAGGTTAGGTGTGAGTCCCAGAGCTTCCTTTCCTTAAGATTAGATCCACTAGTGATGGAGCAAGCCCTACGTGGCACCATCCTAGTTTAAATACAAATTCGATCTGTCAGGAATAGGTGTGAGTCCCTGTGCTTCCTATTTCCTAGGATCTCGACTAAACAGTGGTGGATTTAAGCCTCTTGGGCCCCACTATAGTTCAGTCACCTTTTCTTCCTTAGGGTTTAAGTTTCCTCCTTCCCTTAGGATTAGATCTACTAGTGGTAGAGTACGCCCCTCGTGGCACTACCCTAGTATCAAACCCAAATTCGATCCCCTGTAGTTAGGATTTTCTTCCTTTCTATATGATCACTCAATCATCTAGGGTTAGGTCTTCCCTTTCCTTAGAACCAACATCAAATTCAATCCTCTAGGGTTAGACCTTTTCTTTCCTTAGAATCAAATCCAAATCCAATCTTCTAAGGTTAGGCTCTCTTTCCTTTAGAATCAAAACTTAAATATGATCTTCTATAGTTAGGAATTCTTCCTTTCTATACGATCACCCAAACTTCCTTTTCCTATAGGGATAGACTTTCCTTCCTTTAGGACGAAATCCACTAATGGTAGAGTACGCCCCTCGTGGCACTACCCTAGTATCAATTTAAATCTTAATTCCCCAGGGATGAACTTTTCATTCCCTTAGGATCAAAATTCCTGACATAATCTTTAATCTCGGTCAACGCCAATATGTGCAATAGAATTTTATTCTATTACACATATTGGGGGTCCATTTGTTGACCTCATTTTTGTATGAGGTCACTTGGATGAATCCTGACCATAGATTAATTTCCAAATCAATTCAAATTCTAGGCCCTAGGATCCTTCTAGACTTCAGACCTTAGGTTTTATTCTAGACCTTAAGACCCTTCTAGGAATTAGACTTTAGGATCTACCTAGATCATAAATCAATCACACCTTCAATCAAATACAAATCAAATTTCAATCAACCTGCATTCAAATGAATCTATCAATTAATCGACAATAAATCTCATTCAATCAATCAAATTTTAATCATCTCAATCCAGCATTCAACAATCACTCAAATTTCAACCACCTGCTATTGTAGCCTCACACTAGAATCACCCAGCTTAGTGTACTATTTTACATAGTGCATTGACCACCCCTTGAGTTCAGTCAGGGTCCAGTTCATTTCACTAGGAGCTTTATACATCAAATCACATATCATTAATCTCTTCAATCAATGATTGATCAAGATGATCAATTGAGCTAGCTCAGGCTAGCTCAATCAATCATCAAACATCAATTTTTCTTCAATCCATTACCAGATGGATTCAAAACTTTACCAAACTTCTTCAAACTCTCTCTCTAGTGAAAAGGACCAGGCTAATCATCTCGGCCCAATCAATAGTTGACTTGGTCAACTAAACCCAAGCTTGGTCAAACTTGACCTATTTGACTCAAATCGTTATATACAATTAAATCTATATCATAAAGATCTTTGACTTGCTCCATTTGATACCTTGACTATCCCTAAACTTATCTTGAGTCAAGCCATAGTTGTTTTGACCAAGTCAACTCATAATAGCTTGGTCAAACCTCTTCTTCATGTATGTAAGTGCTTCAAACTTCAATCTTCAAACATCAAATCCCCTCCGAGACCTCCCATCAGCTCACTTGGTGTCTTGGCATGCCATGTCAGCTGAGTGGACCTGTTGACTAGTCAAACCAGTCAACAATTGGTCAAGGGAGCTTTTAAATGGCCCAAACCATGGATGATATGGCACTACATTCATTTCAGCTCTTTCCAGCAGTTCCAAATGCTTTCTGGAATCTTCTTAAGCTAATCCTAATCCCTAGGTTAGGTCTAATGCAGCCCTAATCTCTCCATGTGCTCCCAAGGACAAAATAGCTTTCCATGTCATTGTACCCTAGTCCTTTCATTCTCTGCCCCTAACCACTCCAGGGACAGGTGGAAGACATCAAGGAGAGCATGCAATCAATCTCAGCCGTCCACAATGGCTCCAACACTTTGAATAGGGTAAAACCCTCAAGAAACCCGGGATTCTCGATCTAGCTTTCTCTCACTAATCAATACCTCTAGAAGGGATCTGAGATTTCGTTTTGAACCCTTAGAGACTCTTCTACATTCCCACAACCTTTTCTTATTGTTTGGACATTACCGGCGATGAGAAGAAACGAAGACCGAAGTTATCCTCGTCCAAACTCCCTCAACCCTGCTTCCAGTGATCATCCGTGCTAGAAGGGTGAAGGAAATCAACACGTGGACAGTCTACAAATTCATAGAATCTTAAATCAATTGATTTCATCAATCCTAGATCGGTAAATTCTAAACCCTAGATAATATATAGGTTCTCAAATAGGCTTCTAGGGAACTTATTTTGAGCTCTAAAAACTGCTCCCCATTCTTCTTCGCTATGTCTGTCATTCAAATCTCAGTCATCATGCCATTCGATTGATTGCATAAGAAATTTAAAGCAAAAACTAAAACTAGGGTTCGCGGTTGTAAAATGAAGAAGATGAAATCAGGACCGTTGATTTTACCTGTTTGATTTTAACGGCCATGATTCGTTCTGTCTTCGTCTGGTTTTGATCCCTTGTAACCGCGAGCAGATCAAATCCCGTATAGCAGCATCTGGGCCGTGCATTGCAAATCGCGGAAGCAGAGTTGATCGTCCGATCATCTCAGATCGAGATCAAACGCGGCTTCGATCGTAGCCGTTGGATCAACCCGCGGTTGATCCGATGGCTGTCGAACCCTGCTGACTCATTTAAGTGAATGGGCCCGCCACTGACCGCCGCCGTTCGCGTGGTCCAATCGCTGGCCGCCAGGTGTAAATAGCATTTTAAATCTTTATTTTAATTATATTTTTAGCTAAAGCTTAAAAAAATCATATAAAATTAAATATTGAGCCAAAATTTGCACACAACCACTCGTTTTTCTCGGAATTAAATTTCCTATTTTCTAAAAATAAAATCAGAACCTGGTTTTCATTATTTTGAAAATTGATTTTTAAACCCTTAATTTTCCAATTTTATTTTCATTATATATTTATATATAAATGTCTAGTTAAATCAAAAAAATTAAATGGCATGATACATGGGGTTTAGTGTAGGCATCCTCTGAATTTTTGGGGAGGATTTCAGAGCTTGATTCAAGAATTCCAAATGGATGTTCAAATGTTTAATCCATTACTTGGATTGAATATTTAAATCTTATTTGGAAACTTTTCAGTCATCTCAAATCAATGCATATTAGTATTCCATGGAATCATTGAAAGCCTAACTTTCATTGAAAAATAAGTTCTATGTCATAATCTTATATAGTTTGAGGGAAAATTGATTTGAATAAATATCATGGCCCTCTTGTAAATAACCCTTCAACCATATATGGTTAGTTTTTCAAATTAAATATGAATGCCCTATTTGAGGATGTGATCTACATCTTCTAATATCTTCAATTCAGTTTGATATTAGTTTTATTGTTTTTATGTTTATAATTATCAAATTCATAAGTATTCACATGACTTATGACTTTTAATAATTCACCATAATTATTCTATGGAACATTAGGATCACTTCCATTCTTGTTCATGATTTGCTATGTGGGGATGTGCTTATAATTAGTGACACTAAGGAGGGTTAGCAAAAAACAATTGATTCAAACATATAACTTAGTGACATTTAAGGACAATAATTAAGGACTTATGTTTATACCCTTTGAAAACTTAGAGAAATTCTAATAATTAGTAGATTACACATCCTTTTGACCAACAAACTTTGAACAATTGAACATAGTGACATATAAAACCCATAGAAAAAGTTTCACTGATTTTTGAAATCATTAAGTCCCTTAATCAATTTCTTGAGTTTAAACCCTCAATTAAGCCTTAAAGCTTCCAAAAATTCTAATAAATCAAGATTAAACCCAAAAATACAAATAATACCTCAAATTGACTAGAATTAAAACCTTAATCAATGAAAATTAAAATCCCCTTGAATTGACAACAAATTAAACCTTAATTTAATTTTAAGCAAAATTGAATATTTAATTAATATAATTAATTAATAATTATTAAAAATTCCAAAAATTTCCCAAACACTTGAGAATCTCTCCCTAGGTCATTCCTGACCTTTGGAGCTGATTTCAAGGAGTTGGGATCTCATTTAGAGCAAAATCACAAAAAGGGCCTTTAATTAAGGATTTTTCAAAATTCAACAAATACATAAAACTTCAAACCCTCATAACTAATTCAAGAAAAATCCAAATCAGTCAAACTCACTTGCATTCAACTCATAATAGGGTTTAATATTTATTAAAAATATTAAATTCCAGAAATCTGTAATATTCAAAAAGTCAACAAATTGATCAAATCGTAGTTAAAATCTAGTTCAAAACTTCAAACATTCGTAATAAAATGTAGAAAAATCCGATTTCAACGTACTTACCTTCTAACTGATTGTAGTAAGGTCTAGTATTTTAATAAAATACAAACATTCCAGAATTTGAGCTTAATCAAAAAGTCAACTTTTGACCCTTTAATTAAGTGATTAAAATATTCAAAAATTCATAAAATTCTAAATTATCTTTAAAACTCCAGAATTCATTAATTAACCTTAAAATCAGTAATCAACCAACCTTAATTAAAATTCATTAACTTTTGAACTTTAACCAAATCAAATCACTTAATTATACCGGGTACCACTGGGTAACCCAGGCCTACGAGGCTATTAACTTAGTCCCAAGGAAGGTGAAATAAACTTCACGGCCTCGGTGTGAAACAAAGGTGGTTTCCAACAAATAATTAATAATTAATTTTAAAATATTCAAAGCATTAATATTTAAACCTTAATTAAATTTCTTTTAAGCCTTTCAACCAATCGAACCTTAAGAAATCTCAATCTAATATCCCATTTAGGACATATCAAAACCGCACGACCTACCTCACACACTTTAGATGGTTTGCTAGGATCACCGACTCTAGTTTTAGGATAGGCCGGTATTTTACTTTCTGTAGTTGTGTGCCGTATTTTTCGAGCTTTTACTGCATGCTGTTTGCTAGTGTAGAATTGTTGTGTCTGCTTACTTACTTCCTGCACTCTGTGATTGATTGTGCGTTAGATTTACCCCTAGGTTAGGGACGAATTATACTTGTTCAATCTTATGCAGGTGGCCATGCTCATACAAGAAGCTGAAATTAAAGGGGGCAATTAATAAAAATATATATATATATACTCTTTGCACAGGTACCTGCCGCGCTTAAGACCCCCTTTAAATTAAAAGAGCATGGCCAAGTGTGGCTAAAAAAAATGCATTTTAATTTTCTATATTATAACTGCTTGGGATTGAGTATATAATTGTTGATTATTAGGATAACCGTGCAGGATCGAGTCTAGATTTTCATTTTTTAATTGAGATGTAAATTTGATTGTATAAAGGTTGTATTTGATTAAAATGACTTGAATTTGGGATATAAATATCCAATTTGAATTCTAAAGAGGTGAAGACATCCCTAAAGGGGAGAGTCTTCTTCCATTTGGAAGTCAAATTAGGATACCTTTTAAATATCCAAAGAGGAAAGATAACACCCCAATTAAGGGGGAGTTTCTTTTCATTTGGGTATCCGGAACCGACGAATCAAGATGTTCGTGAGAAGACAAAGAAATGGACAACGAGAAGAATCCCAAAATTCAAATTCATTTAATTTAGGATTAGAAATCCGGGTTGTAGTTAGTGGTGCCCGGCCACTTCACTTTACTGTCAATCCTGTGATGTAATAATAAGGGCACTTGCCTATGGACATTCAATTTGATAAATTTAATTTGATTGATTTGTTTAATTTGATTGCGCTTTAGAACTCCTGTTTTTCTAGTCTTTTTATTTGCATGCCGCATTTGATTTAGCCTGGAATTCGAATTTAGGCTCTTAGGGGTCTGTCAAAATTTTTCTACTTTAATTAAATAAAATTTTTAAGATAAGATAGAAATTCTAAACGGTCATAAGAAGTAAGCTCGGACTCGCCGAGGGTTTTTCATGCATTCATATTATACTTTCTCAACCTTGTTAGGCATCTCCCCGCCTGCGGGTTCTGGCAGACCACCTGGCCTATGAGGGTGCCGATCTGTCAAGGGGATGTTATGCAATCTCTAGAAAAAAAAAACCTATTTTCTAAGCCAAAATTTTTTAAACTGCTACATATAAATTTTGCATTCAATCGAGTCAATTAGCATGCATCGCATTAGTAACAAATTAAATCGAGTCTAATATTTAATTGCATTATTTAGACATAAAACCCAACATAAGTCAAAGGGGCCAATTAGGATCTGCTCTAGATGTCGGCCCTGTTCTCAAAACTTTTCTTAAAAAACGTCCCTACCACTCAACAAAAAAAGACCGGACTCATATTTTGAAATCGTTTAGGTGGTTTAGTTGGCTCCCCAATCCAGGCCGGGGTAAGACCAGATCCGCATTGCACTAGCTAGGTTCGGGGCACTAACTTTTAGTGCCCAATTTAGACTTAGGTTCTGAGGCTGGCTCGGGCCATAAGACCTCAACTTTCGGGATTTGAATCCCACTTTCTAATAAAATTAACCACTCAAACTAAAAATTTCTTTCAATCAAATACAAGCCTAATAATTAGGATAGACTAGGGTGTTTCTGAAGTAATTCAGAATCTCAAAACACCCCCCTACACTTCTTCCTTTGACTCCAGAAATAACTGCTCAAACTTGAACCATTCCCGATTGAAAATTCAAAACCCTAATCTCCTTTGATATTAATCGTTGAAAATCTTAAATAAAATTTATATCGCTATTTTAATCGAGAGTTTTCGTAGGAAATTTTAATTTCCTACGATGTAATTAACTACGAGGGCTTGCGCTCGTAGGAGATTTAGTAACCCAGAACTTATTTTCAAAATCAATTTTTCAAAACCTCAATTAATTATCTTTGGGAAATCTCAATTAAACGATCATTATCGTTATATCCAAATGATTGATAATAAGAGATATTTTCTTTCCTTGGAGAGATATGTCATTCTATTATCCTGATTTTGATTATAAAATTAATGATCCTTTTATCCAAATTAGCATAGTCAAACAATTGATTAAATTCAATTTTGATCCTCTGGGGTCAAATGTAATTCTCCCTTTGAGTTTGACTACGATAATTCAGATACGATTATAATTCTGAAATTTGAACCCGTTAGGGAACGATACGTTTGTCTTTCGAGGCGATATATTGTTTATAACGACGTGTTCTATTTCAAAATTTAAAATTAAATATTCCCAAAGAAAATTAATATTTTTCAAAAATAATATATATATATATTTTTTAATCAAACCGAGGGTCTATAAAAATTAAAACTAGTCAAGTACTACATATAATAACCCAGATTCTAATCTCAGGACTGACGCAAGTGACTTTGAGTGGGATACCCTTTATCTTCTCACTTTTTTTTTCTTCTGCATACTCCTTGGATTCATTGAGTTTGGATATCTAAATAAAAAAAAAATCCTCTCAGAAGAGGTTTTTTCTTTTATCTTTGGATTTTGAAAATAATCCTAACTTGAATCTCCAATTGGAAAGGAAACTTTCCCAAAGGGATGTTCCCTCCGCTTTTGATTCCAAGTTGGATGTGTATCCCACCATTAAGCTACTTTCACCTTATGACTCAATTGCAATTAAATTACATTTAAAATAAATAGAAAATTAGACTCAAATACAACATACAAGGTTATCTTAAGAAGTTATAATTAAATTCAACATCCTAACCAATTATATATTTTAAAATATTCAAATCTCATTCACAGTCATACTTTTCCATGCTCTTTTAATTAAAAGGGATACTTAGCATTTTGAACCTGTAAAAATTTTATCAGTTTAAAGCTTTTAATTTTGCCCCTTTGATTAGCCTTGCTAATTTTGGCCACATGTGGAAAATTCTATGAGCATCCAGATCATTCCTCGCCTAGTAGTTATCTAAAGCCCGTCACATCAATTCAAAATGTCTTAATTAAATAGGCAATCACATCAACTAAGTTTAACAACAAACATGCAATAAAAATCATAAAAACTTGGCACACAAGTAGTAGAAAAGTAAAACATCAGCCTAGCTATTGGTGTTGAAAGTTTGAAAGAAGTTTTGATAAGGTTAATATTCTTTGGGAAATTTGATTTTAGAATTTTAGATTCTAAAACATCATTAAGAATTATATATTTCCCCAGGAGACAAAGATATCATTCCCTAATGGGTTCAGATAATAAAAATGGAATTTTCATCTAGATTGTATTGGTAAAATCCAAGGAAGAACCACATATGACCCCAAAAGGGTCAAATTGATGTTCTATCTGTATTTAACTATTATAACCTAGATAAATCATCATTATTTTAATATTCAAAATCACTATGGTTAATGATACTCCCCCCCGAGGGAAGAAGATATCACCCATTAAATAATATCCGAACATGATGATAATGATCATCTTTAACTTTAATTTTCCCAAAGAAGATTAATTAGATTTTGAAAAATAAATGTAGATTCTAAATCTCTTAGGAGCTTAAGCCCTCGTAGTTAATTACATCATAGGGAGGTTGAATTCCCTATGAATACTTTAATTAGAATAGTGACAAAATTTTTATTTGGAGATTTTTTAGGAGTTATACCTAGAGGAGTGAAATTAGAATCTCCACTGGGATTTCATCAAGTTTGAGCACTATTTTTATGATTCAAAGGAAGAGAAGTAGGAAACACTTTAAAATTCTAAAATAATTCATAAGTGGCTCAACCTATTCTATATGTTAGGCTTTAAGTTTCAGATCAAGAGATGTTTTTATTTAAGTTGATATTTTTATTAGAAATTTGGGATTGTATTCCAGAATTTTTGGATCTGTTGACCCTAAATCTATCGTGGATCCTAATTCTAAATTTGGCACTAGACAATAGTAACCAAAACCTAGTTAATGCAATACAAAACCACGACTTACCCCAACCTGGATTTGTGGAGCTAGCTAACCACTTAAGCAATTTAAATTCATGAATTCAGACTTTTTATGAAAGAGTTATAGGGACATTATAAATTATTTTTTTAGAATTAGAGCTGACATCTAGATCAATTCTTAATTAGACCCTTAACTTATGCAGGTTGAATACATTTAAGAGGAATGCAATTAGAATTTTATACACTTTTAAATTTATTTCTAATACAATGCATGTTAATTAACTCGATGAATTCATAAAATGAGTATGAAGGTAGTTTTAGAAAAAGTTTTAAAATAGTTTTTATTCTATACATTATTTAACATCCCCTTGATAGAACTACACCCTAATACACTAGGTGGTCTACCAGATCTTGCAGGCGGAAGGTGCCTAACAAGGTAGAGAAGATTTTAAAATGTATGCATGAAAAAATCTCAGCGATCTCGATCTTACTTCTTATAGCATTATAGTTTGTATGTGAGCCTATAGTTTTTTATTTTATTTAAGTAAATAAGATTTTTTAGCATTCCTTCATGAGCCTTCACTCCCTTAAGGTGTGCTTTCTTTTTTCTTTAGATATTAAAGTCATGCTAACTTGGATCTCCAAATGGAAGAGAACTCTCCCCTATGGGATGTTCTCTTCATTGTGGATTTAAAGTTGGATGTAGTATCCAAACTCAAAGACTCACTTCCAAAACTTATAACTAAATTAAATTACAAAGCACCTCAATAATAAAAGAAAATTCTAAAGTTCCTGTATGGTTAACCTAATCAATTAAAATTAATAATATGATCCCTAGGAGTTATATATTAGCATTAAATTTAAATCACAACCACACTTGACCACACTCTTTTAATTTTAAGGAGAACTTGACACTTTTTAATACCTACAAAAAAATATGTCAATTAAAACATTAATTTGACCCTCTTGATTTATTGTCCTATATAAGCGCCGCCACCTACATAAAGCCCTTTGAGCATTCGGATCGTTCTTAACCTAGTAATAATCTAATGCCCATCATATAGATTTATAGATTACATAAGAAAATAAATAATCATATCAATCAATCCTAGTAAATAACATGTAGTGAAAACTAAAAAAAAACTTGGCACATAATAATAGTAAAGTAAACATCAGCCTAGCCTAGATCTAGATTTGGTTATCCTAGCAAACCATCTAAAGTGTGTGGAGTAGGCTGTGTGGCTTAGATATGTATTATATTATATAATTTGTTAAATTTTTTTACTATTTTGATTGGTTGAAAAAATTACCCGCTCCTCCGTTCTGATTACTCATATAGCCTAAAAAAAGAATAAAGTCATGCTCGTACTAAACAAACTAGCGCCTCTTCTTTTCACTAAAGCACAACCACCTGGAAAATGGGACTTAGCTCCCCCTTCAGACATTCAAGTGGGTGCCTATCTGCAATCCATTCCTCCCAATGATGCACTCAAGCGGTGAGGTGGAGCCGACCTATATATCCATCCGTTTTGGCAACCCCAGCCGAGCTCTGATTGGTCTGCTAGCTGAGACAGATAGCTTAAGGAGTATGAGTTTGAGTTCAAGTGTTAATGTTTTGAAGTTAATTTTAAGATATATTTTTAGGGTTAATTGATTAACACCTTTGTTTATAACAAGGCTATGAAGTTTATTTCACCTTCCTTGAGGCTACGTTATTAGCTTCGTAGGCCCGAATTACCCGGTGATAACCAATTTGATTAAGTTAATTTACTTGTTTGGAAACTACATGATTGATATTTTTTTATTAAATTGCTTAGTTGTTGATCTTAATGATTAAGTGATTTAAGGTTTCCATAGATTGGTTCATGGCATTGTCATAGTGGGCTCGAGGAACCAAGCCTCTATCGGACACTTAACCCCACAGCTCTAGATATTCCATCCTAAAAACTTCATCTATGGAGTGTTTTTTTATGAGAAACCCAGAAAGTGGCCTATGATTTGATAAAATAAAGGATTACAAGGTCCTTAAAAGAGACCTCAAGCTCACATCTGCTTAAACGAGCTACAAAAAAATAAAAAATAAAATCATATGAGCTCAAGTTTCCTCCTACTCAAAATTACAAAACTACCTAGGAACATTCTATGATGATGGCAAGAAGCCAACACCAAAAAATAGGGAGAGAACCATTTATATTCAATGAGTGTAATCTCTCAACCTCAAAACACAGGAATCTGTAGAATAATACTAAAAGGAACTTACAAAATAAAAGGATAATACAAGAGAAAAAGTAAAAAAAAAAAAAAAGTATAAGGATAATTAATATCAGTAGGTTCCTTAGTAATGATAGCATTAACAAAACATTGCAGACAACCGGAATCAATAGTTATGTCCAAAGGATAAGAAGACACAATTAAGTGAACAATAGCCCAGGGAGTTATATTTGAATACCTCCAGGTCAAGCCATAATAAACACCATGGGTATCATCCAGAATCCATACGAAATGGAAGCCAATAGGAATAAAGGTACTCTCAATTAGAACCAGCAGAAAATTAGAAGAAAAGCAACCAAAAAAAATTCATTGAATCATGCGGATAAACCTAAAATAAATGAAAAAGAATTCTCATCAGTAGTAACGTACGATTATAAGCACTACTAAAAAATCTACTACATGGATCAATAATACTAAAATTATTAATCTAAACCAAAAATTTAAAGGAAAAGATAACCTGTAAATAACCCCCAAAGTAACAGATAATGCAAACAAGAACCCACTTATGGGTCAGGTGGGAAGAATTAAAATAAATATGAACCTAAAAGCCCTTGTGTCGCTTAATTCTCCATCAAGACCAAAAATTACATAGCAAATTAACACATAGCCAATAGCAAGAAATGACTCCAGAGGGAGATCTACACCAATAATTCTCTAGCACAACTACAATACACATAGACCCCAAGCTAAATTGAAGGAAAATACCCAAACAATAATGATATAAGATATCCAAAAGTAAAACTCAACCCATAATATCAGCTCCAAATAACCATTGAGACTACCTGATTTGATGGACCAGATCTATAAGCATGTCAACCATAACAATATTCCAACTCCCTCTATCACCCACCAGAGAAGAGCAACAAATGAGTCAAGGGAAATATTCCATGTGAATATAATCATAGCCAGAAAAGCCTAAATAAACATATTAAATCTCTAGAAGTAGATGATAATCATCAAAAAACCTGACCCAAACCAAAATCAAAATTGAAACAGACCACAACCAAACAAAACAGCCCAAAAAGAGGACACCATAACCACCAAACTTAAAATAAAGATCTAACATAATACAGACCAATCTTGTCTAATATGAGGATGCCTTTAACATAAGAGGGCAGTTGATTATTATAAAAAATAGTAAGGAAATGGAGATTAGAACCATAATTGGCTAGCCAATCAGCACATGCATTCCATTCTCTATGAATATGCATCAACTTGACATTGAAAAAGTTGAAAAGTTGCTTAATTTCCCTAATTAGATAAAATAATTAAGAATTGCAAATCTGATCATCACTCTCCTTGAGTTAAAAAAGCATCTGTAAAGCATCAACTTTGATCCAAATGTTAATAATACCTAGAGAAAGACAAAGTTTCAGACCATCTAAAATAGCAGATATCTTAGTAAAATTAACATAACAACTAGGTTAAGGACCAGCATAAGCCATAATAAAATCACTAGTAAAATCTCTAATGACACCACCATAGCCCCAAGAGATTCCTTTAACAGAGCCACCAGTATTAAGTTTGAATGTGTTAAGGGGAGGTTTAATCCAAGAAATCAATTTAGGAAAACCATTGTTATGATCTTGAAGCACAGTCCCAAATTCGTTAGCAACATAAGAAAAACTATTAAAATTCTTATACTTCAAAATATTTGCATTAAACAACTTACTAACTTTATCAGTAATGTTTCAAATATATTTATTAGGATGCATAGCTATATTATTAAAATGAGAGTTATTCCTAGCAAACCATATGTACCAAAGAATAAGAGACTGGATGAGATTAGAGATATGACCTCATGATTTATTGAAGCAAATATTAAGGATATATTTGATAGAAATTTTATCATTATAATGATTCAGCTTGAAGATACCCTCAAAATGAATCCAAATCTTAGAAGCAATAGGCCCCGATATAAACACATGATGGATATTCTCCACATGGTAACAACATCGACACTTGGAAGGTAAAGAAAAACCTCTTTTAATTAACATATCATTCATAGGCACAAACTTATGCAAAAATCTCTAAAAAAAAACATCGCAATAGTTGTAGATATGCTTTTATACCAAATTATGTTGAAGATTTTAGAAGAAGAATGTTTAGATCTAATAATATTCCAAGCTTCCTTAATTTTAAAGATGCCACTGTTAGCCATATTACATAAAAGGAAATCATCAGCATCAATATTTAATGGAATTTGCATGATCTGGTTAATAATGGATTCAAGAATAACTTGAGCTAGTTTCATATAGTCCCAACTATTATACTCAATAAAAAAATTAACCTTTATATCAAAAGTGGAGACAGAGTGAACAATATGATCAATAGAAGTTTGACCCAACCACTAATCCTGCCAAAAGAAAAGATTAGCACAGGAAATGCCCTAATTATATAAGGCTCCACTTCCAATTTTTTATTACAAAGTCTTTTCCAAACTCTAGAGTCCCCGTTGTTGTAGGAACAATTATTATGATGTTTGCCAGCACAGTATTTAGCAGTCATAAACTTGGACCAAAGATTAGTATTAGCATGAAAATTAAACCATAATTTAAATGAGAATGAATGAGCTAAATTTTGCATATCCTTACACCCCAAAGTACCTTCCTCCAATACACCACAAGACTTTTTCCAAGAAGTCCAGATGATTTTAGAATTATCTCTTTTGCTTTTCTAAAAAGATGTATTGATTATTTTTTCAACTCTATTACAAATAGCAATCGTAGGTTGAATAGATTGAAAAATGAAAATAGGAATGGAACAAAGAAAACTCTTGATTAGAACCAATCTACCACCAAAGCTAAGGAAGTTAAATTCCCAAGAATTAAGCCCATTATTCGTAGCAGTAATAAGATTGTCAAAGAGGAAGGATCTTTTACGACCTTTGAAAAGAGGAACACCTAAATGTTTTAAGGGGAGAGAACTTTTTAAATAACCAGAAATACTCTTAATAAATTTAATACAATTCACAAAAATATTCTTAGAGAACGTCATAGGATAACCCTACAGGTGTTTTGAGTCTATATTTTTTTATTTTTTTTATTCAAATGTAATTTAATTCAAGCATTGAGTTGTAAATCTAAAGATGACTATTTGAGATGAGATAGAAATCCAGTTTGAAATCCAAAGAGGAAAGAACATCCCCATATGGGAGAGTTCTTATCAATTTAGAGATCCAAATTTGGATTGTTTTAAAATATCTAAAGGGAAAGATAACAACCCTTTCGGGGAGAGTTTCTTTTCATTTGGATATACAAACCTGACATATCCAAGAAGTTCATGGAAGGATGAAGAAGTGAAGACTAAGAAGAATCCCATTCTCAAAGACACTTATGTCTTAGGAGTACAATCCGCGTTGTTATCACTAGTATTGGGCTACTTTACTTTCTACAATTTTTAGGTTTTAATTGATTCTTTATTCTAATTATGATTAGGATTGTCTATTTTTCTTAGTTGTTTTGTGATTGTATATCATATTTTATTTTAGCCTAGAATTTGATCGGAGGCTCGTGAGGGCACATTAAAAAGTTTTTCTACTTACATAAAACTCAAATTTTTTAAGCTCACGTAGAAACTCTAACTAATTTAAGAAGTAAGTTCAAATTCTCAAGGATCTCATTCATATATATTATACTTTCTCTTCCTTGTTAGGCACCTCCCCACCTGCGGGTTCTGGCATACCACTTGACTGATTAGGGTGCAGTTCTATCAAGAGGATGTTGTGCAATCTCTAGAAAAAAATATTTTTAAGCCTTTTTAAAATTGCTTCATTTTTATTTAAGCATTTATCAAGTCAATTAGCATGCATTAGTTTTGAAACAAAATTTAAAAGAGATTAAATTTAATTGTATTTTTATTTCAAAGCATCAAATTACCCAACATCAGTCGAGGATCCAGTTAGGACATTCTCTATATGTCATTCCCAACTCCTTAAACTTAATCAACAAGTTTTACCACTCTTTCATTAAAGACTGGATTCATGGATTTTAAGTGAATAGGTGGTTAGCTGGCTCCCCAATCCAAATTAGAATAAGTCTAGGTTTTGCACTACATTAGTTAGGTTTAGGTTTCTATCATCTAGTATACAAATTTAGAATTAGGTTCTGAGGCAGGTTCAAACTATGAGACCTCAACCTTCTCTCTAATAAAAAAAAACTCAAATTAAAAATTCTCTCCAGTCCAAAATATAAAGCCCAACACTTAAGATAGACTGGAGAGATTCTAAATTATTTCAAAATCTCAAAACACCGCTACTCTTTCTCCTTCAATTTCCAGAAATATGTATTCCAATTTGATCCAATCCTAGTTGAATTCAAGCTTCGCTCCTTTGATATCACTCCTCAAAAATCTCTTAAATGAAATTTCTACCATTATTTTAATAGAGATTATTCATAGGAAACTTAGGTTTTCCCTATGATGTAATTAACTATGAGGGCTTGTTCTCATAGGTGATTTTGAACCTAAATCAACTTTTCAAAATCAAGTTTTTAAAATTCAATTAATTTTCTTTAGAAAAATCAAATTCAACGATCATTATCTTGATATTCAAATGAGTGATTATGAAAGAAATTTTCTTTCTTCAAATGATATATCATTCTATTTTCGTGGCTTTAATTATGAAATTATTAAACCCTTATCAATATTATTTAGTCAAACATCTGATCAAACATCATTTTGACCCTTCGGGCTCATATGTGATTCTTCCCTAATTTTGACTATGAACATCAAGGATTGTAATGTTCGTATCTTGTTGCGATATATTATTAATGATGTGTTCAATTTCAATATTGAAATACCATAAATTAAATTCTTCCAAAGAAAATTAATCTTTTCAAAACTGAAACACTTTCAATCAAACATATGCTAGTTATATAATTGATAGAAAAATTACTTCTTGAACATGTCAATTTTTAAGATCATCACTAATTTCTTGTTCTTCTAGAAAACAAAATTCTATCGCTTTATCCACTGCTAAAGCAAAATACATAATTATAGGTAGTTGTGTTGCTGAAGTTTTATGTCTAAAGCAATAATTAGAGGATTATAAAATTAAGCTTAAAAATATTCTCATTAAATGTGATAACACAAGTGCTATTAGTTTAAAAAAAAATGCTACACATTATTCTTGAACTAAACACATATAAATTAGACATCATTTTATTAGAGATCATGTTAATAAAGGTGATGTGGAAATAGATTTTGTAAATACATATTCTCAAATAGATGTTATTTTTACAAAAACCTTTAGCTAAAGGTAGATTTTGCATGTTAAGACATATGCTTGGGATGTTAGATCCCAATATTTAAATTTATTATATATTTTTTTCTTCTTTTTAATGTTGTTAAATGGGAAGAAGAACTATATATGTTGGTCGTAATTCTTTTTACTTTCATATATTTAAGGGGAGAATTATTTTTTTAGCGAATTAGCATTAAAAATATGTTTCAATTATTATATATATAAATATATATGTTTAATGCTTAAAATTTATATAAAAGATCAATTTTTCACCTTTGTTATAACTATATTCAGCATAAGTTTATCATCATAAAAAAGTGAGAGATTATCTATATTATCTACCTTATGACATATTCTAGAGATTTTAATGATAACAATTATATGCTTGGATGTTCTAATTTGTGTGCTAAGTATTTCAGGTATAATTATTTTATGGATGTGCATAATAATTACTTATTTGGGATTTTCATTGCAAAACTTAATTTCAATCAAAATTTGAGCTAACAGAACACAAGATGGACCAAGATTGATAGCTTGAATATTTTTATATTAATGTAAGGAGTATGCTAGAGGTCCATTAATATTTACTTCCATGATTTAATTCGACCACAATTTAAATAAAATTATTTATATATTAAATAAATATTATCAAATATGGAAAGATAATTAATTAAGTAAATCAAATGTAATAAGCTTATGTGATAAAAATTTATTACTTATTTATTTTGAATTGAACTTGTTTCATATAAATATACAAATAAATAATCAATTTTATCTTACATCATATTATTCTATTAATATTTAATAGATCTTTAAAAACACATCAAAATATGCATAAGTTTTTTATTTTGTTGAATATGACATTATTTTGATGAAAATGGTACTTAATTTTTATTTCTTTAGATTTTTTAGTTTTTTCAGATAGATATTGATACATTATATGACCAATTTATAGCTATATTGAATTTAAAATGAATTTATAAAAATTATTCTATTTTAATATTCTTTGTTGGGTAGTCATTTTTGCCTTATGCTCTATGAATATGAAGCTTTTTTTACTTTTTCATGGGACTAGCCATTTTATAACCATTTTGAAAATTATATTTCTTCACTATAAATGAATTATTTATCAAATATCATAATTTTAGTTCATAAGTTAATATTAGATTAACAGTTTTATTCAAATTTTGTTTTACTTACCCTTTCCCTTTAAATATCCCTCTTCCTCTTCATGTGAGGGTCGTTAAAAAGAGAAACTCCAACATTTTATCCATTCCATTTTTCCTTTTGTACATGCTAAATCTTGAGAGAAGAAACTTTGATTTTCATTCCAAGAGCTCTTTTCATTTGCAAAATCAAATTTTTGGTTGGAAAGCTTCAACTTACTAAATCATGTAACATCTCTTGGACTTCTTGAGTTTATTTTCTTTCTCTAAATAATTACTTCTTGAACTTTTATTTTTCACCATATATTTTTCTAGAAAATATTTATTATTTGGTGAAATACTAATTGAGAATGTAATATTAAGTTTTTTATGTTAAATCTTTTAAATCTACAAAGATAACCAAGCAAGTATTTTTATTTTCGTCTACGTGTCATAGATTTACATTTCAAATTTACTACATTTTCTAAAAAAAAGTAATATACGATTTAAAGAGTTATGGTTTAAATAAAAAAAATATTTAAAATATTATTCAAATTTTTATCAAAATTTAAATCTATCTTTAAGTGAGCAAATTTTATATTTCATTTGCAAGTAGTGAGGTGATTAAATTAAATTATAAGATTACCTCAAATATTTTGATCATTTTATTGCAAGGTAATTTGTGTTACAACTCGGGCTTCCGAGTTTATGATTTTGATGATAACAAATAATATTTATTAATCTCTTATTTCTCCTAGTATTTGTAGTGCATATTTCTTTCTATGTTGACTAATATTTCAGGTACATCATGCACCATTCTTTGAAGATTCAAGGCTCAAGATTGCATAGAATTGGTCGTATTAAATGAGTCTGTAATTTTCATTTATTGAGTCAAGTCTTGTAATGATGTATGTTAGTTTGTTGATCATGCATACACATAGGGGGAGAGGTTCTAAATGTAGAATATAATAGAATTTCTTCTCTATAGATCGTACTGTACGATGATAATTCGTACCGTACGATCAGAGGGTTGTAGGACGATTCTGTGAATAGATCGTACCGTATGAATATATTCTTATTGTACAATATGTTCAAAGCCAAAACCCTAACAGCCGTTTTAACTTAAGTAAGATGTTTTCCGCCGCTCGTACTGTACGAACAAGTTCGTACTGTACGATGTTCTTTAAATACTTACTTAACTTAACCCGTGATTAGTGCAAGAAATCTAGACTTAATTATAATTTGAACATCGTATTGTACGAACCCATTCATACCATATGATGAATAGAGATGAATTATAATCATCCCGGATATCATCCCGGACGATCAGTTGTTTTTTGTCTCATCGTACGGTACGATGTACATCGTACCATACGATAAATAGAGACGATGTTTGATCGTTCTGACTATCGTCTTGTACGAACTGTGTTGTCATGGATCGTATCGTACGATTTAGTATCGTATTGTACGAACATTTTTAAACTGTTCGTACCGCTTTGTACCAGGATGAAGTCTATTTATGAAGATCGTACTGTACGATTGTAGAACCGTATTGTACTATAGTAACAGCTGAATTGAGTTTTTTTAGGGTTTTTTAAACCCTCTATTTAATCACTCTCATAAGATTTTGTAAGAGTCTTTGGCAGCCATTATGTCTTCGTTCTTTTGGAGAAAACTTGAAGAGAGGACTTGAAAGGGAGAGAGGAAAGGGTGAAGTTTGAGAGAGGGAGAAGATCCTTGGAGGGGGTTTCAAGGGAGTGTGAAGGAGATCACACGGTTGCTCCGGCGAGCTTGCACCTCAGTACCATCGGATTCAAGGTTCGTCTTGAAGAAAGTTTTGGGAAGAAGAAGATCTCATTGGTGTCAAAGGACCCGGCTCCTCCGCCGCACCGGGGAAGGTGGAAGTGATTGTGTAAGGGCTTCTCCGCCTAGCTGTGGGAGCTAAAGGAAAATCACTAAAGGTTTAGTGTAATACTCGGAGGGTGCCTTCGGGGAGTGGACGTAGGTCATGGTTTGACCGAACCACTATAAATTGGTGTGTTCTGTCCTTTATTTTTTCTGCACTTTACTTCCGCATTTATTTTTATTGTGGTTAATTGCGTGGATGAACTTGATTACCTATCTTTTTATTGTTAATGAAATTCGCTTCCGCATAAAGTCATAAAAAGATATTTTTTTTCATTAAAGAAGTTTTTAATCATCCAATTCACCTCCCTCTTGGCGCATCTAGTAATTTCAATTGGTATTAGAGCAATTTAAATTAGTATAAGAGCAACTTCAATTGGTATCAGAGCAATTTTAATTTGTATCAAAGCGGGTTTCAAAAATAGTGTTTTAGAAAACCTTGAAAAAATTGATCATGGCATATTTTGAAAATCGTAACTTTGCGGAAGGCTATTGTATCACACGACCACCTTTATTTGAAAATATTTCTTTTAATTTTTGGAAACTTTGCATGTCAATATTTGCAATCAATTGATTATCGAATGTGGAATATGATTTAAACTGGCTATTTTGTACCTTCACGTATGATAGATGGAGTCAAAATTAATTTTCCTTTTACTGAATGGAGTAGAATAGAACTAGTTAATTCACAACTTAATGCTAAATGCTTGACTTGTTTTTTCTGTGCATTAAATTCTGACGATTGCATGAGAATCTCTACATGTACTACTGGGAAAGAAATTTGGGAGAGATTATGCATTTCATATGAAGGTACTAGTGAAGTCAAACATTCTAAATTGAATATTCTAATGCGTGATTATGAACTTTTCAGCATGAAACCATATGAGATTATCTTAGACATGTTTACTAGATTTAATCAAATTGTGATGTCAATGCATGATTTAGGTAGAGAACTTTCAAATGTTGAAAAAGTTCGTAAAATTTTATGTTCTTTACTTGATAAATTTGATGCCAAAGTCACAGCTATATGTGAATCAAAATATTTGAATGCTTATTCTATAGATAATCTAATCGGCTCACTCATTGCCTACGAGCAAAGTGTGAGTCAAAGATTTTTGGATGCAGGTGATGAGAAGACTATTATGTTAAAAGCCAAACAATCAGATGAATATGGCTTAGTAGATGATGAAAGCAAGGAGATATCATTGATAACAAATAAATTTGAATGTCTATTGAAGCACAAGCATGAACATCAACAAAAGCAGAGTAAAGGTAAAAATTGTAAAAATGTTAAGTTTTCTTCTAACATAATTTGCTTTGGGTGTAGGAAACCCAGACATTTGAAGCGTGAATGCCCCAACTTAAAAACTCTTCCTACAAAGGAAAAGAGTAAAAGCAAACCGTTTGTAATATGGGGAAAAGATAAAAAACAAAAAGTCTCCTGGGCAGACTTAGTTTCTGATTCATTTGAACAGGAGCAAGATGATGAGGTATAAGTATGTTAAGGTTTGTTTGGGTGTTTTGTTTATGTGTCTTGTTTATGTGTTTTGTATGTTTTTTTTATGTCTTGTATGTTTAGCTTGTTTTATAATTGTACGTTTTTGTTTCGTTATTGTGTTGTTATTTTATATTTTATTTTATCTCTTCTTTTTTATAATATCAAAGGGGGAGAAAGTATTGTTGTTTATTGCATTTTATTTTAATTTTTGTTGTTATTTTTTTTTAAATATAAAATTAAAAAAAAAACTTTCCCCTAATTTTTAATATAATTCTTTTATTGAGGGGGAGTTTAGGAGAAATTTTTTTTAAAATTGCAAAGTCAACCAATATTATTTGACATCATCAAAAAGGGGGAGATTTTTACAACTCGGACTTCCGAGTTTATGATTTTGATGATAATAAATAATATTTATTAATCTCTTATTTCTCCTAGTATTTGTAGTGTATATTTCTTTCTATGTTGACTAATATTTCAGGTACATCATGCACCATTCTTTGAAGATTCAAGGCTCAAGATTGTATAGAATTGGTCGTATTAAATGAGTCTGTAATTTTCATTTATTGAGTCAAGTCTTGTAATGATGTATGTTAGTTTGTTGATCATGCATATACATAGGGGTAAATGTAGAATATAATAGAATTTCTTCTCTATAGATCGTACTGTACGATGATAATTCGTACCGTACGATCAGAGGGTTGTAGGACGATTCTGTGAATAGATCGTACCGTACGAATAATATATTCGTACTGTACGATATGTTCAAAGCCAAAACCCTAACAGCCGTTTTAACTTAAGCAAGATGTTTTTCGCCGCTCGTACTGTACGAACAAGATCGTACTGTACGATGTTCTTTAAATACTTACTTAACTTAACCCGTAATTTGTGCAAGAAATTCAGACTTAATTATAATTTGAACATCATACTGTACGAACCCATTCGTACCATACGATGAATAGAGACGAATTATAATCATCCCGGACGATCAGTTGTTTTTTGTCTCATCGTATGGTACTATGTATATCGTACCATACGATGAACAGAGACGATGTTTTATCGTCCTGACTATGGTCTTATATGAACTGTGTTGTCATAGATCATATCGTACGATTTAGTATCGTACTGTACAAACATTTTTGAACTGTTCGTACCACTTTGTACCAGGACGAAGTCTATTTATGAAGATCGTACTATACGATTGTAGAACCGTACTGTATGATAGTAACGGCTGAATTGAGTTTTTTTAGGGTTTTTTTAGCCCTCTATTTAAGCACTCTCATAAGACTTTGTAAGAGTCTTTGGCAGCCATTGTGTCTTCATTCTTTTGGAGAAAACTTGAAGAGAGGACTTGAAAGGGAGAGAGGAAAGGGTGAAGTTTGAGAGAGGGAGAAGATCCTTGGAGGGGGTTTCAAGGGAGTGTGAAGGAGATCACACGGTTGCTCCGGTGAGCTTGCACCTCAGTACCATCGAATTCAAGGTTCGTCTTGAAGAAAGTTTTGGGAAGAAGAAGATCTCATTGGTGTCAAAGGACCCAGCTCCTCCGCCGCACCGGAGAAGGTGGAAGTGATTGTGTAAGGACTTCTCCGCCTAGCTGTGGGAGCTAAAGGAGAATCACTAAAGGTTTAGTGTAATACTCGGAGGGTGCCTCCGGGGAGTAGACGTATGTCATGGTTTGACTGAACCACTATAAATTGGTGTGTTCTTTCCTTTATTTTTTCTGCACTTTATTTTCGTATTTATTTTTATTGTGGTTAATTGCGTAGATGAAATTGATTATCTATTATTTTATTGTGAATGAAATTCGCTTCCACATAAATTCATAAAAAGATATTTCTTTTCATTAAAGAAGTTTTTAATCATCCAATTCACCCCCCTCTTGGCGCATCTAGTAATTTCAATTGGTATCAGAGCAATTTAAATTGGTATCAGAGCAACTTCAATTGGTACCAGAGCAATTTCAATTTGAGCTTACTTTATTTACATCAAATTATATTTTTTTTCTTGATCTAAGCCATTTAGCTTAGTTAAGTTTCAATTGTAATTAGATTGGGTAGTACTCGCCCATAGAGGATGGTACTTAGGTTGTACATAACTTCTTTGGTTTAAAGAAGTGAGATTTGCAAGGCAAACCTAGGATTAGTGGATTTTTTCCCAAGATTTGGCTAGCATGGACATAGGCCAGATTGGAATCCAGACTGAACAACGTGAAAATACTATGCTTCTTATTTTCTTTTCTTGCATCTAATTTTCTTTATCATTTTCATAAAAAAATTGTGTGATTATTTTTTCTTTGCCAAATAGCATTAACATTTTTTTAAAAGCCTTCTTTTAATAAAAATTTAAAAAACTCAATTCACCCCCCGCCCCCCACCCCCCCCCCCCCCCCCCCCTCTTCGAGTGCCATAGTCATCCAACATTTAACTCACTCCCCTCCACTCATTTCTTCTGTTTGCTTACTCAACCATCTGCAATAGTTCAAATCACCTCCAACCAGACCAATAGCCTTCATATTCTTCCACCAAACCACTAAAATCCAACCGCAAGCTCACCTTAACTTGTTTTTCACTAAATCTAAACTCAAAGAGTAGGTCTCTTTGCTTATTATTATACTTTTAATATTAATGATAATTATTAGTTAATGTAATTGGCAATTTCACTATTTTAGTTAACTAACGTTTTATATCTATTTTTGTTATTTTTTTTCTATTAAAAAAAAAGAAACAAAAGAAGAATAAAAAAAGAGATGATGAAGACGGGTTATATATATATAAAAGAGAAAATAATATTTGTGCATTTTTGCAATCATTGACGTCAACATCATCAATGCCACCCCATCGCATAGATATATTTCCCTAAATTTAAACAATCACGCTCTCAGCGTTCGTGGCGCGTAGGAGGAATCCCTATACACACTCACGTAACACATTAGGAGAGGGGAGGCGAGTAAGCCCTATACATGCTCTTGTAGCATGGAGGAGAAACTTCTAAGGACCTATACAAGACTTAATGCCAGCGGGGAAAGCAATCACAAATTTATAAATAGGTATCTCGGAGACCCATACGTGCTCTTGTAGGATAGTGGGATTGAAGACCATGGCTTTGGTGTCGCTTGACACCAACCATATACACTTTCATGGCATATTGGGATGGCACAAATTTCATAAATTTCACCTAAATGGAAGAACCATCGAGAGGATGCCAAAATTTCAAGTGAACCAAGGACTTAAATTTGAACTAAACCTAAGGAACCTGAACAAAAAACAAGGGACTTAAAATAAACTTGAACAATAATAGGGAACTGAATCTTAAACTCTAAAATGTGCAATCAAAAATCAAAATACAAAGTTTCAAATAACAACACCTTATTTACTCAATTGAATATAGATGAACAAACAAAGAGTAAACATTGAATAAACTCTCAAGACATACAAATGATTAATGTTAGAATTAAAATAACATAGAATACTCAACCAAAATCTACCTGCAAATGAGATAAAGTGATATTCATGTTGTCATGCAAGCAAACAAAACTGCCCCTTTAATCAAAGGGATTTGATTTGCATAAAGAAATCAATAATAATTGCGGCACATTAGGCATCCCACATTAAATTACAAATGAACAAACATATTTGCTTGTAAGTAATGATAAAGTATGTGGTATAAACATGTTGAGTGCTCTACAAATGTAAGAATGCATAAAACATACTTCAAGCAATATCAGAGGAGCTACAAGGAATGCAAGCATCCACAAAAAATAGTAGATGAATCTTCGTGTGCACTATAGCCTGCTCACTGTCAATGTAGTCAATTATAAACAAGAGCATTAAGCTATGTAAGGATGATAACAAGCATTATGTGCTGAAAGTTTCAACATACTTATAATTAATGTATGATAAATACGAACACTCCATGTAAGCGACAATGGACGATATGATTTATTTGTGGATAATGAGAGTTCTTAATGGTTGTTATACTTTATAAAACTAGTCCCGAAGATAACAAAGAGGAGGGTGAATTGGTGATTTAAAAACTTCTATAAATACAAAGAAAAAATCCATTTTTAAAGATTTTTTAACATCTAAAAATTGATAGTTTTATATCTCGATGCAGAAGCAAAGTAATTTCATAATAATAGAAAATCAAAGATTTTTAACCACACAATTAATACAGAAATAAATAAGGAAAATAAAGTGCAAAAAAATACAACCAAGAACAAACACACTAGAGATTTATAGTGGTTCGATCAACCTGACCTACGTCCACTCTCCGGAGTCACCTACTCTAGGTATAGCACTAAACTCTTTAGTGACTCTCCTTTAGCACCCACAGCTAGTCAGAGAAGACCTTACAAATGCTCTTCCACCAACCTGATACGAAAGAGGACCATACTCTTTTCACATGAAGAGAACCTTGATTCCTTTTCACCCTCCTCATAAGGCAGAGAACCTGGACTCCTTTCCACCCTCCTAGTGAGGCAGAGAACCTTGAATCACTTTCACCTTCCCCGGTATGGCAGAGTAGCCGGGTCATTTGACACCAAAGAGACCTTCTTCTTCCCAAAAAGTCCCTCAAGAGAAATAATGAATACGATTGTACTAAGGTGCATGCTTGCCAGAGCAACCATATGAAACCCCCTCTACATTCCTTTGAACCCCACAAGGATCTTCTTGAACCTGGACTCCTTTCCACCCTTTCCTCCTCTCTATTTCAAGGCTCTCCCTTCAACTTTTCTCTAGAGGAACGAAGGCTAAATGCATGCCAAAGACATTTAAAATATCTTTGGAGAAAGCATAAATATAGGGTCTTAAAAAACCCTAAATTTTAAGAATTTCATCTTCTATTTGTATAGTATGATACACATATTGTATAATATGATCAGTATAAATTAGACTCATCCAGCAAGTTCATGCAAATGAACTGTTCAACTTTATAACAATTCATATAGTACGATACAAATATTATACGGTACAAACTATTGAAATTTCTTCTATTCATTTGAAATGACACTTGGGATGACCAACTTCATACACTGTCGGTTGTCTAGTACTATGGACATCATAAATTACGATCGATACAAAAAATTGATTTGGTTCAGTATGATCTCTAGGATGAAAAATTTCTTACAAGGGTAAACTATAATACAAACTGTATCATACAGTACAATTGCTTGCAATCGCTCGTAATGATTGGCAATGATTTGTTTGACTGATATCGAGGGATTAATTAAGAAAGATTTTAATTAGGGCGTATAGTATGATCCAAATTGTAATGTATGATCAGCACATAATTAGTATCTTTCTTAATCTCTGGTGACTAGGGTTTTAATATAGCCCAATAGATTAAATAGTATAAATTAAAATCATACAGTATGAAATAAGGTCGTACAATATAAAGCCAAAATTGTATAGTATGATGTACTTAAAAAAAAAACTCTCTCAAAATCATTTTTCTCTCTCCCCCTATGTATGTGCAAGGTTACTCAGCACAAATGTCCACCCAATTATATGATATAACTCAAGAAAGGAAAAATACAAAAAAAAAATGAAAACTGACTGTAACCCTAGTCTACCCAGTCTTGAGCTGATCAAAATTACAAGTGAATGGTGGACTGATTTCATAAAATGTTAGTACACACAAAAAAACAAAATATCACACAAATAGAACAAAGTAGTAACAGACACAATAATATTTGTTATCATCAAAATTACAGCACTTGGATCAGGTTTGCAATTGATAATAATAGTGGACATGCCACTAACACAGCAAATCCCCTATGGACACAAATATATATACACTTTCCATAAGTAAAAACCAAGAATTTATAATGAATACAAGTACTAACAAATAGCTGTAAAAGACTTATCATGCATACGATAGTCCACCTATGGGTGACAACGAACTACATGCAATGAATGCAATAACACTTTGCAATCAGTATCAACACACAAATAAACACATTAAACCTTTCAAGTAGTGGAGATCAACATGAAACGAGCTACTAATCAAGATAAATTTGAGAAATTTGGAATAAATGCATCTTGCATATAATTGATGTCACTCAACTACAAATAACTATGTTAAACACCTACAAATAATGACATTAAACAAATGTAGGCATCTATGGGCAATATCAAGAGAATAGTTAGTGAACAATAGTCTACATGCATAAAGTAACGAGCAATCCATAACACGACGCTGCACCCATAGATTTTGTAATAATAATATAAGTAGACAGAAGGCATCTACAAGCTTCTAAATAGAGTATCGTACATGTTGAAATGATAGTTTCCAGCATAATTGATCAATATTAAATATTTTAAAATACCTCCACATACATTGCAATATATATACACAAAAAAACAAAAATGCATATGTAAATACATAAACATGTATACATATAGGAATATACACCTATATGGGCCTCGGAAAGCAAATTCTGGGTGCACATTTGACATTTAAGGGTGTTGCGCAAGTCAAATAACAAATTTAAATTTGGGCCCAATCCTTCTATGTGAGTAGATAGGAGTCGATATAGCTCAAACTATCAAACAAAGATACAGTCATGACATCAATTGAGATATTTTTTTATATGTTCATATTAGGCCCTTAAGGTCTATAATATTGAAATTCACTAATAAAGACCTAAAGTCCATAACAAACCCTATCCTCTATTACTAGCTAATAGAGTTGACTATGTTCAACCAAATAAAAATGCTCATAAGCCACCCTAATGATGACTGTATTGAATGTTTTTTCTCAATTGGAGGGGATCTCAAACACTTAAAAACACCACCCAAATTTCCATTTCAAATTTCCAAAAAAAACACTAAGGAAATAGCAACATTTAAAGTATTTAAATTTTAAATAATCCATCAAACATATAAATCAAAATCTATTCATCCTTTGTAATAATTTGTCAAAGTGGATAAATTTAAAAATACACTTTAGCTCATAAAGAAAAAATCTCTAGTCGAGAATGTCACTATGATTCATTCTCAAATAGTCTCCTACCAACAATTATGTGGCATTAGTCCTCTAATCGGTGGTTTGGCCAAATAGCTTTATAAATAACTAATGGTTTGGCTGGATGGCTCCATATTGTTAACAATTACCACCGTGACCCTCTTTCCAATTGATTTGGTCAAACAACTCCACTGTATATCATGGTTATAGACATAGCACGTATGTTCCCCAATGGCATTGAATCCTTCAGATATGAATCAATAGTATACAATTAATAGGGTATAAATCCCTCTATTAGCTAGGGTGGATTCAAATTTGTCCCCTTAGATAAATATTCATCCCAAGTCTACAAGGTATTCTTGGATGACTCAACCCATCGCTGCCAACAAGGATCCTTCTGCAAGGTTTGATAGGCTACCTCGTCTAACTAAGTAGACTAGGGACCATGATGACCTAGGATGATGAAGCCAATGGATCTTGATCGGGTCTAACATCACATCCCCCACCATCCACTTTAAATATAAGAGGGTACATTTCTAATTTTAAATATTAAATTTTTAACAACAAAACCCACACTAATACTATAACCATAATGCATTTCTAATTATGTATCTGATCGACGACTAACCTTAATCAAAAGTTCTCTCTCATTGTTTGGAGGGGTAATTAACTATAGGGGCTTGCGCTTATAGGAAACCTGAACTAAGATCTAAAGTTCTCATAAAATGAGGGTGAAATCTCTTGGTAGTGTCTTATTTTAAACCAAATATCCCATCTAAAAATTTATCTTGGAACTTAATTTATTAAAACTCTCTAAAAAAAATGGAGGCCAGGCGCACAAATTTTTGGAGCCCACTAGTTTAAGTTCAGGTATTTTCTTATATGATTTATTTAGTTGATTGTTATGGTTTTCAAATTAAGAATTATTATCCATTCATTATTCATTCAATTTAGCACCTATGGTTTATATTATTCTTATTTTTAAATTATTTTTAATCATAATTATTAATTTGGCTAATTTAGAAAATATAAGCATTATATAGAGGATAATCCTAATAATTAAACAATATAGGGAATTTTACTAAAATAAAAATTTTAACTACACAACTAATATAATAATCACATAATTAATAAAAAAAGGTATATAACTAAATTTTGCAAAGAAACTAAACATATACACTACATAATATAATTGGGTTGCCTCCCATCCTAGCTAAATTTTTTAATTTTTAGCCAGACTTGTCTTGATATGTCAGTTTTTCTAGTCAAGAAAAGTAAGATGAGGGCACTTTCTAAGCATCTCCTTTAATCTTTCCCAACTTTCATAAATTGACACTCCTTCAAACTAGAAAAAAGATTTTATATCATTCTTAAGCTTGGTAGTTTTAGAAGGTGGGAAATACTAGCTACAAATTTATATGCCAAAATCATTCAAAGTGATTATACATCCTGGGGTACAAAATTCAACCACATCTTAGCTTTCTCCCTTAACAAAAATGGAAACAAATAAAGTCTAATAATATAAACATTGATATCCTTAAACTTGAATTATGCACGAATATATAAGAAGCTAGCTAAGTATAGGTTGGGATCTTCAATAGAAGTTCCCCCAAACTAATTATTTTGAACCATCTAAATAATGGCAGGTTTAATCAATCAATATCTTTACTAAGTAGTCTCTCCTATATTAGTTGTGAGTTAGATCATATGCATCATTAGATCTCCTTCAAGCTTGTTAGAAAATGAAGGAAGGTTTATGGTCCTCCTATAGTTATTATATATCTATAAACTCTAAGATACTAAACATCATATATCTAGGTATGCAATAGTTTCATTTCAATACTCCTAATTATTCTAATATTACCCTATCAACGTAATACATCACACTATATTTTAACATTACACATGAACATCATATAGATTAAATTTAGAATAAGAGATATTAAAAACACCCATTAATTCATTAAAGCACGAGATTTTATATTAGTAATTACTAAGGCATCACTTCATTAGCTCAAAACTAAGAGTTTAATTAGCCATAAAATTAAAACAAAATAAAATAGATCTTATTGATTGCTCTATAAAGAAAGTACAAGGAGAAAAGTATAATTAAATATAACTCATATAGTACAACTTCACTCTCCACACTCATTAGTTCTTTAAATGCTTGATTTCTCATAATAAGGTAGGCCAACCATTCTAATTGCTATATCTTCCTTTCCTCTGGTCCCCCTTAGACTTAATAATAAGGTGGCACTATAATTAAGCACTTATAACTCACTAGAATGATAAACCTTCTTCGAAATGATAGAATCCCAAAATAAAATGCCTAAAAATTATTTGTATTAAATACATAAGTGAACTCAAGTGTTGTGGCCCTCAACATGGTGGCATAGTGGTATTAAATAAGAACAAGCACCTCAGTGCTAGTAAGTAAGCTCTGTTGCAGCATTGGACTAATTAGCCATCACTATTTGTTGAATAGGTGGTTCATTTAGTTGATTCAATGTTACTCCACTTTTTTTCAACTGCTTTAACATGATGCCACAAAATTTAGGCACTATGGTGCTTGAATGTGTAATATGGTGATGTGATGTTATGTAGTTCGGTGCTATAGCTCTCAAATTATTGAGATTCTGACATTGTGATGTTGATTTATGTCACTGTGGAATTTTAGCATTGTGAAACATTATTGTGTTGACCTTTGCTCCACTTGGGAACTAAATTATATGATATTTGTCTTAAGGCTCTGGTACTACTATGTCCTGATATGGCATCAAGGTGCTAATGACACTATGGAACTGATTGTTTGAACATTACGGTGATGGTTTAATACTTACAAAATTTTCACTTTTTCTTAATACATTCCTACACATTGTCAACTAAAAAAATAAGACATTAAAATACTATATAATTTTGATTTGACACCTCTCTCCTCCATAGCTTGGTGAAGATATTGTCTCTCCTTTCCCCTCCAAGACTGATAGAGATGTTGACCCTCCTTTCACTTCCATGCCTAATGGAGATGATGATCATCCTTTAACTTCCAATCCTAATGTTGATGTTGATCCCTCCTTCCTCTTTCAAGCTTAGTAGAGATGTAGATCCCTCCTTTCTCTTCCATGCCCCAAAAAGATGCCAAAATCCTAACCTCCTTTGCTAAAGAGTCTTTTGCACCTAAGAATCTCCTTCATAGAGCTATAATCCAAGAGATCCACCAAACACAATTGGAAAGCCCAAGGTGCAAGCTAGTTAGAGAAACATGTGACCCCTCTCACACCTCTTGAATCTCTAAAGGCACTCTCCCTCTTTCAACCTCACCTCACCTCCTCTCTCTTCTTATGAATGTCAACTCTCTCCAAGCTCTTCCTTAGAAAGAAGATGACTCTAACTATCCAAAGACCCATGGTATAGAATATAACAAGAGTTTATAAAGAGGGCTAAAAAAATCATAAATTTTAATTTTAAGTCTTCTAGTCGTATTGTATAATGTACAAATTATATAATATAACTAGTTGGATTAAATAACAAATCATTCAGGATGATCCATGTTCATCCCTAAAAGAACTCTATTGATTGTCCTATATAATATACGATAATATAACGCAATATATAATCATAGAATATAATTATTAATCAAGATTATATCTTATTCAATTCATTAATCCTTAATATTAATTTAGATAATTTTAATTGATGATCATACAACACAAAATAGTTTATATAGTATGATTAGTTTAGATTTTAAAAAATAAATTTGGCTCATTTTAGTAATCATGATTTGAGGACAAAGTTTTTCAAAATAGATAATCATATTATACATTATGATGGTCATACATTATGATTAGTTATAAATTAATTTTAACTTAATTTTAATTAATCGTTTGAATTAATTTATTTTTGAACTGATCATATAGTATGACTTTGATCGTATAGTAAGACTAGAAGAGAAAAATCAACTATTTAATTTTTATTCCCCTAGTGTGTTTATACGTTTGATAAACCAACATAAACCTAATACAGAGTTTTACTCATGAAAAAAATAAAGAATAACTTATACACTAATACTACACCATCTTAAGATGAATTTTTAGTTCTTTGATTTGTGTGTGATGTACCTAAAATGGTTATAGCACCAAACAATGTCTAATATATAATGTTGGAATAAGCAAATAAACATCCAATCATGTTTGTAATTATAAATACAAGGTTGGGATCCCACATTGTAACATTAGTTTTTTATATTACTCAAAAGTGAGTAATTGAGCTTTATGATTCATTTGCCACATAGACATTATTTTTATACACTTCTTTTTATTTGACTTATTGATATATTTATATTGATTATATATAGGACCTCGTATGTTTTCCTATGTTTATTCATTAGCACGTATTTTGCGTGGATATAGGTTAGGCTCCTAGGAACTATGGAAATTATCCTTTTAAAAAACATGCACACTTTACTTTTTATTAAATCAAGGCATTAAAATTGCTTTCCTTCTATGTACTCAAAATTTAGACATACTAGTAGTAAGCGTGGAGCGACCTAAGTAATGGGCTGAGCTTCCTATTCATGTTGGTATGCGGCTATTATGCTACCATTTTTTTTTCTTTAAAAAATAGTTTTTTTTTTAATTTTATATTGAATTACGTTTGTTAGTTTTATATGAGATTTTTTACTCTTAATAGGACACAATGGAGAAAAAGAATTCATGCAGCCGACCCCACAAAGTGGGATAAAGGCTTGTTATTCATATTATTATTTTTGTTGTTATTGTTGTTATTATACGAAATTACATTTGTTTATTTAAAAGATTTAGTTGTTAGGGAAAATATTTCATTGCATTAGTTAGAAGCATTTTGAACCATTGCATATTCAATAAATACCTTGATTTCAATCTCTGGACTACAAGACCTTGTTTCCTAAATAAATAATAATTTGCCAATCATGCATATCATAAAAACTCAAATTTAGTATTTTTAAAGCATTATGTGGTTTAGTTGTATTCCGATTGAAGTAGATATAAGATGGTAGCATCAACTTCTTTCTAAATTCTATTAAAGTTTAAAGGTATGAGTCCCATTTCATAAATTCTTATACTTCTTTAAATTTGGTCGAACCAGTACTTCGTAGTGATTCACCTTAGATCTAGGCTTTGAGAAAGATTCATAATCAAAATTTCTATCCTTTTGGGAGTATAATCTTACCTTTCTAATTAATTAATCAACTAAAGCATAAAAACTTCATCTTGTCCTAAAATGTTAAAGCTCAGTTGTATAATAAGTTGGAATGCTTTTGAGTCTCTTATAATCATAGTGTTCCCTTCCTTTTGACCTCTAATTTTCAAAAAAAAATTGATCATCTTTGATCAAATCCTAATTAAATAATCTCTGATCTCTAAACCCTGAATAAAGCATTGTAAATCAAGAAATATTTAGTTACTAATTTAATCGAAAGTATTCTCAAGAGCTTCTCTTGAGATGTAATTAAACATAAGGGCTTACCTTTATGTAAAACTTAAAACCTTAACTTAAAATATGCCATATTTTAGTACCATAAGACAGAGAAAAGCTCTCTTGGAATGTAGATAATTTTATTCAAAATCAATTTTTATTTTTTGATTGAGAGTAGACTATTATGTTTGTCTTTTGAGATAGTATGTTATTCTTTATGATGCATTTGATTAAAGAATTGGAGAACTATATTTCTATTTGAAAGTTTGATGAAGCATGTTAATCCTAAGTGAACTATCCCTAGGCACACCTAGAGGAGTGGGTGAATTGGTAGTTCTAAAAACCTTCTTACTTTAAGACAAAACTTATATTTTTAATTTTTCAGTAATTAAATAGCAAGCAAAAACTATCACCTGATGCAAAAGCAAATAGACTTATCAAATGTTACAAAGATGATGATGATAGTATATTCAACACAACAAAATAACTCTAGATTTCTGCCAAACAACTATCACCGAAATTAAATGCAACAAAGTAAAGTCCAAAAAATAAGAAATCAAAATAAACACACCATAATTTTATAGTGATTCAGTCAAATAATGACCTATGTCCACTCCTCAGAGTCCTCCTCTCTAAGTATTGTACTAAATCTTTAGTGTCTCTTCTTTAGCCCCCACAGCTAGGCAGAGAAACCCGTACAATATTTTCAACAACTAGATACAATAGAGAACCTTGACCTTCTTTTTCACACTCCTGGTGATGGAAGAGAACTACAATATCCTTTTTTACCCACTAGTGATGGCAGAACCAATACCTCCTTTTTCACCCTCCTGGTGAAGGCAGAGAACCACAACCTCCTTTTTAACCCTTCTAGTGATGGCAGAGAACCACAACAATCTTTGAACTTTCTTCTTATAGCCACCTAAGAAATCTAGATAGACACTTGGAGGAAATAAGGCAAGACACTTTCTTGGAGAAATTGTGTGAACCCCTCACACTACTTCTCCCTCACACATAAGCTCTACCTTTCTTCTTCCAAAAGATCTTCTGGATCCCTTCTCCAAGCTCTCTATGGACCAGAACGCTCAGCTTCCAAAGACTATAAACAAGTCTATTAAGAGAGATTAAATACAAAGTACCACAATAAGCCAAAAATTTTAATTCTATATATATTGATTGTATAGTATGATTCAAGATCATATGGTATGATTGGTTCAGATAATCCTATTAGTACTTAATAAAGGGTTGGCTGTTGTCTGATCAGTTTAAGGATTTGAGCTGATCATCCAGTCCGATTTGAAGCATCATCGAGTTTGATTATTTCAAATGACTTGGATTATCATCTCATATGATTGGCGATGAATAAATATCATCCCATGCAGACATCAGGTTGTATAGTACAATCGATCCAATTATCTTATACGATCTAACAAGATTAATTAATCTAAAATTATTCCTTAATTATATGATTAATTTATGCAATATTTAATTATATCATACAATATGATTCATATCGTATTGTACGATTAGTACAAATTTTGAATTTTAAAATATTGCCTAAATTGTGATTTGCGGCTAGGATCTTGATTTTAAGTGATCATCCTATACGATCAAGATTGTCTAGTATGATTAGTTCAAATAGCCTTAATTACATAATTTTTCATTTTAATTATTCTCTAAATAGATGATTGTACATAATGATATAAATATTAATTATGATTAATTCAAAAAAAAAATCTTTTTTTAATTTTCTCTCTATCTCACTCCCCTAAGTGTGTGTATTCACAGTCACCAAGTTTAGTATCCACCAAATATATGACTAGACTAAAAAAAGATAGAAATAAATAAAAATAAAAAAAATACTAACTCTTCAAGACACTTTAACCCTATTATACCCAATCCTAAGCTCATCAATTTCACAATGTATGGCAGACCTGAAATGTTAGTGCACAAGAAACAAATATGCAATAATAACAGTAATAGGAGATATATAGCATATTAGAGAATCTAATAAAATTTGTTATCATCAAAATTACAAGTCTTGGGTCTAGATTTGCAACACTATTTTTAAATCAATAATAGAAAGTCATGTCTAACTTACGAGATGATATGTTGTTCTCTATTTGGTATTTGATTTTAGAAATATAAATTTTGAATCACATGGTATTTATTTTCTCATAACCACCACCACCTTATCAAAAACAATTTAACTATATAGTGTTTTGTTTTTATTTTCTATTTGTTTATTCTTTTAATTTTTGTATTATTTTTTCTTTGTATGTTTATCTCTCCTTTTTTAGATGTGAAAATGAGGAGAAGTGTAGGGTGGTTGAATTATGTACTTGTTATTGCTATTTTAAAACAAAAAAAATTATGTTTATAATTTGCACTCTATAATTAGTCTTTATTTTTAGTCCCTTCAAAAATAAATAAATAATAAATAAATATTATCATTTTCACCATAATAAAATATTGAAAGCATAGAGTAAGGGGGAGAAATAGGTAATGGGCTTAACCAATTAAATGCTAAAAAAAATTCAATAAAAAATATTTACAGTCATAAAAAAGAGGGAAATTATTGGATCTCATCAGCTTGGTGTACAACTAAAGTACTTTACATCTTAGTCTTATGTGTAGGTCATTTTCATTATACTAACATTTTAGTCAAATTACACAAGGCAATGTAATATTCAACATGAGACATAAAGAATAAATGAAGCTCAAAATTGCAAAATAAAATATTGTCAAAGATTATATGTGTGGGTGTGAGTGTCATATACCATTTTTTTACTTAATTTATGTTATAAATGTAAAATGGTTAAACAACCAAGCGCACACACACAAAAGAGAATTAAAATAATAATAAATGAAAATTAATTAAAATCACTTGATTTTTTTGAGAATTCATACTATATGATTATACAATCATTTATGACATTAATAATAAATTAAGTAATATTAATAAAATAGAAAAATTAAAAATAAAAATTTAAAGGCTAACTAATCATATTGTATCATATATATTGAACTCGAGGAATAGTTATTTCAAATAAAGTAGCTTGTCATTCTAAATTTCATAAATAAGAAAATTTTAATTTGAGTAATCCTAATGTGTGAACTTGTTCGCATTGTACAAATATTTATAATATTTAACTATTTAGAATCCAAAATTTAGAAATCGAATTAGGATCAAATCAAGATGAATATTCATTCAGTATGTTAAATATCTTGTAGTATGAATAAATAGAGAGCATGTCTGTATGATTCCCTTTTGGACAGGACCATCCATTGATCCCTTAAAGTGGTTATACTTTCTTTGCAAAGTGGTTTTTTAATTTAAAAATAAGAAAACTACTTTTAAGTGCAATAATTAAAAAAATATCATTTTGACTCTTGCTCTTGAAGTTATTTTTTTTTAAATAAAATATATTTGCTGATTATCAAAATGTTTTTTCAAGACTTCTGTTGTAATTGTTGTTAGTAGTTAAAACTTTTTGAAATAACTAATTCAACAACACCCCCACCTATTTTTGTTAATAATAACTTACAACCCTTAAGTTTTTCATGTTTTTTTGTGTTTATACCCCTTATCACACAACCCTTGACTTAGCGCTTTTTTTACATGGTTATTTTAAACTTTACCAATATACCTAAAATATTGGAGCTCTTTTTGTGTCTAAAACTCTTATATCCTTTGTGTTTCCTAAATATTTTGAGTTTGATAGTTGATGTCCTCAACTATCTCCCTTATATTAATATTTTTGCATATGCATAAGTTGGGTTAGCATAGATTGGCTAAGTAAGTCTACCCTTAGCTTTAAGATTGGCCAATGGCTCTTACAAAAAATATTTCATTAGTAGCAATGTTTCCTTAAAAATGTTCTTTGTATGCTCATTTGCGCAGGTATGGAATTGAGCTTGCTAGCACTAAGATCCCTTAATTATTTTACAATTTTAACATTGCCAATCAAAATGCATTCATATCATGTCCCTTAGAATCGTGCACCTAGCTTGGCAATAATAATTTAATTGATACGGCAAGATGGATGTTTAGCATGCAAGAGAGTGTGAGTCCTACTCATGCTAAAATTATAAATCCAATTCAGCAACGGTATGTGTGTATATACATATATATGAGTTAACTTAATTGTTCTAAATATCACAACAAAAAAAGAAACACAGCAACTCCATGAAAATAGATAATACACGAGTACAAAAAGATATAGCATTGTCAGATTCAAGTAACATTATATTGTTCCGAAGCTGCTCGCAAGCCCTGCTGTAAATTGGCAAGATAATAAATTACCGAATCTAATCTTAAAGGGTTCCACAAATTAAACAGGCAGCTAAATCCAGCCTCACTTCATAGATGGCAACAAACGCCAAGAAAAATAGGAAATAATAAGATAATGCAAATTTTTTTTCTACCTAAAGATTTTGTTACAAAGCCAGATTAAGCAGTGTTCTTAGTTTCTGCATATAGGTGGCAACAATAATAACCAAAGGTGTAAACATCTTCTGTTTCCACCAAGCCGGCAAATTACAAAAGATAACCAAATCCACTTAACCACGCATTAAGTCAATATCAACGTGAGCATTTCTGGCGCTTGCCCATCCTCCCATTATTGAGGCAGGGTGACTCTGACTTGGCAGATTACTTGATGGTGTGCTCTGCTTATCTCCCTCGACTTGCTCGGCAGCCTCTGCAGCTTCTTTATTCAGTTTGGTTTTGCTCTTTGACTTGCCCCCACCATACATAAAGCTACCTACTATAACCTGCACAAAATTATGCATCGAAATACAGAAAATATTATTACGTGCGGGTCCGGATTCGTCCAAAGACCGATAAAAATGTGCCACATCGCCCCAAAAAATGTACCGAGCGTGGAACCGGACGGTTCTCCCATCCGGTATCCGCATAGAAAAATCGCTCCGAAAAACATGAGAATAAGTCTAAGCGTATTTGACCGAGAATCTCAGAAGTCAGGGTTTTGGTAAACTTTAAACCTTGACATGATGCCTACTTCAAAATAAATTCTAATTTGCATTGAAAATGGGTAGTTAGATTGAAGACATTGCTAAGTAATGTGAGAAGTAAAATAGAGGTAGATAAAGATTATAACCTGGACAGGGCTTGCAGCTATAAGCAGGCCACCAACACCACCCCCGATGACTCTTCCATCAGGACTTGAAAGAGAGACACTTAAGCCACCACTACGGCCCCGAGATCCACCTTCATCAGTCATCAAGTATGAACCAGACAAACAAAGAATCTCAAATCGGCCCTGGATTTTAATAATATGTTATTGCAGTTGCACGGCTCGATATGTTCTGATTACATTAAAGATTACTACTAATGTGAAGCACATATTTTTATCTCTCTGGAGATTAAAAAAAATCATGATCAATCTCGTAAAAAAGAGAGAAAAAGCATCCATGAAATTAACATTGACAAGTCAAATATATAAGTGAGCTGAAACGAACAACAGCTTCACAAGGTAATGTTCAAGCAGATCAAATTACTTAACATTAGCTTCAAAAGCATCATTTAGTAGTAAGAAAATACAACACTTAAGCCTAATAAAATACACTAATTTTACAGGATCATAATTTTGGCAAAAAAAAAAAATCATATTTTTATACAAGCTAGTAAAGTTCTTTGAAAATATGTCAGCACATAATCACAAAAAAATAGATAATTCCAAAATATTTAAAAAAAAAAAAAACAGCACTGGTGCCCTACGTTTAATTGGGGCTTATTCAGCTATGAGGATATACATCTTCAGGGAACAACAATCTTCTCAAAACATTTCTTCGCTCATTCCCACATAAGAAATTCAAGTTTTTTTTTTAAGCTTCACACTCAACCAATGATAGACAAATCCTACTCGCAAGAAAAATACCGATTTTCCTCAGCACAACCATACCAAAAAATAATTACCTAGAGGGTTGTGCATACAGCAATAACTCAAAAAAGTTGTGTATTGTACAAATGAAAGCAAAGCAAATGACCTCTCTTTCATGTCTAAGCATTCAAGACTGGTCATAAGCATTATGATGATCAATGGATTGACATAAAAAAACAACAACAAGCTTTTATCCCACGACGTGGGGTCGGCTAGATGAATCCTTCCTCTCCATTGTCCTATTAAGAGTCAAATTCTCATTTAAATGTAACAAAGAAAGATAATTTCTAATATTTTCTAGCTAAATCTTGTTAGGTAAACCTCTACCTTTTTTAACATAAACCAAATCTAATACATCTATTCTCCAAATCGAGAAAAAATATTATGTGCGGAGACATGATGGAGAGAACTGTCCGAATTTGCTACGCTTTTACAAATATTCAACAAAAGGGTAAAAAATATGCAAAATGATTAATGCACTTTTGATGCCCTTTTACTACGTATTTACAAAAACACATCAAAAGGGCAGCAAATTTTCAATTAGTAGGATATTTGTTGTGCTTTAGCTGCCGTTTTGCTGCGCTTTTGCAAATACTCAGCAAATATGCAATTATGAATGCATATTTGTTGCCCTTTTGCTGAGTTCTGCAAAATCGCAGAAAAAGGGCAGCTAAAGCGTAGCTAATCCGGACAATTCTTGCAATCTGGTCTCCGCACAGAATAATTTCTCCCAAATCAAATCATTGAAAGGACACTGTTTTATGCGACCATACCATCTAAGGCGACTCTCTATAATCTTATCTTCCACTGGAGCTACTCCAACCTTTTCAAGTATCCTATCTCTAAGAGTAAAGCCACACATCCACCTGAGCATCCTCATCTCTGCAACACTTAACTTAATATTATACTTTTTTTTTAATGGCAAACATTCTGCACAATAAAGCATTGCAGTTCTCACCACCATCTTATAGAATTTTCCCTTAAGTTTGAGAGGGACTTTTCTATCACACAAAAAAAACCAGATGCATCCCTTCATTTTAACCATCCAACTTGAATTCTACTAATAATATCCCCATCCATTTCACCATCACTCTAAAAAATAGATCCAAGATACCTAAAATGTGTACTCTTATTAATGACTAGATCGCCCAAAGTCACAATCCCCCCACTAGATCTATTACTACTAAAAAATTACAATCCATATATTCTATTTTAGATCTACTCAAATGAAAAGCTTTAGACTCTAAGGTTGACCTCCATAATTCAAGTTTACCTTCAACTCTCTCTCTAGTCTTATCAATAAGAAGAATATCATCAGCTTTAAAAAAATAATAAAAAGAAAAATAAAAAAATATCATCAACAAAAAGCATACACCAGGGTACAACCTCTTGCAAATGCCTAGTGAGAACATCCATGAGTAAAGCAAAAAGATATGGGCTTAAGGCTGATTCTTGATGTCATCTAATTGAAATAGGAAAATACTTAATCAAACCACCTTATGTTTGAACACAAGTAAACAACTCCTACAGACATATCTTTAATGACTTGAATATAAATATTATTAACCCCTTTCTTTTAGAAAACTCTCCATAATATTTCGCTTCGAACTTTATCATATTCTTTTCCTAAATAAATAAACATTATATGTAGATCTTCCTTATACTTTCTATAATTCTTCATCAAACCTCCCAACAGATGTGTAGCTTCCATAGTACAGCTACAGCATTCATCCAAATTAATTTTGAGAAATATTTGTATCACGTCGTAACCTATGCTCCATAGCTCTCTCACATAGTTTTAAAGTATGACACATTAACTTAATTTCTTTATAATTCACACAATCTTGTGCATGACCTTTATTCTTAAAAAACAGGAATCAATACACTCATTATCTATTCATCAAGCATCTTTTTAGTCTTCAAAATAACATTATAAAGTTTATTAAGCCAAGAAATTCCTTCATCCCCTAAGTATTTCCACACCTCTATTGGAATATCATCAAGTCCAACAATTTTTCACATCTCATTTTCATTAAAGCCTCTCTAATTTTGATTTTACTAATATACCGATAAAAATAGAAATCTTCATTTCTATTTAAGTTGCTAAGGTCAATAAAGTCAATTGTATTCTCGCAATCTTCATTGAAAAGTTTAGAAAATATCTCATCCACCTTTGTTGAATATCCTGTTCTAATAAAAGAACATTTTTATTTTCATCCTTAATGTATTTCACTTAAACTAAATCTTTGTTACTCATATCTCTTTATTTGACTATAATACTTAATCTATTATATAAATCAGTAAGGTAAAATCTTTGCATCACATATTATTTTCTTAGACTCCTTATGGGCCTCTTTATGTCTTTTCCAATTATCAAAGTTTTTACATCTACACTAACTTTATAACAAAGTTACTTATTTTTTATCTTTTTTTACACATTTTGATTCTACCGCCAACTAGTTTTACTAATAGGAGGTTTCCTTTAAAAGAATAAATAAATAAATAAAATAATTTCATCTAGGTTGAACGGAATATCAAGCCAAAAGATGAAAGAATCATATAACTTTTAACATAAAATCATCTGCAGAAAAAGATAAAAAGTAAAATTGTGGTAGGGACGGGTACAGCCAACCAAACATAACAAAGAAATACTAGGTGAACTGCCTAAACCATATTGATATAAAAAATAACTAGATCTGCCGAATCAAGTTAGCAACAAGCTATTACAGTTGAGGTCCTATTTGATCCAGATGCATGATCTTTTAGGAAAAATGCAAACAAAATCCCTTACTGATTTATCTCATTAAACATTATGTTATCAAAGTTTTTAACCCCATGAAATAAGCCGGTGATTTCATCTGTCAACAAGTCCGGTGAAAAGGAGAGAATTGTAAAAGACATTCACAGTTGCCTTCATAGCACAAGCACATTTGTATCTATATACAACCAAGAGTAGAAAATAACAAAGGAAAATATCAATAAAGAAAAAGGTTCTCAATAATGAAAAAACATAACAATAACAATATTAACAAACAAAGGATTCCTATTACTAACAATTAACATTTGATTATTTAGATACGATAACACTTTCTAAATACTAAAAGTGATGCAAAAAATATCAATTTGAGTGAAATTTATAGCGAATAAAAATAAATGATTAAAGGTTACGAGTGTGCAAGAGAAGCACGACCAACATGTAAAAGACGAAGTAATGTGAATCAGAAGCTAGGAGTCAACAATAAGATTGGTGTTAGAGAAGGCGTGGATAAAATCCTCAAACAAATGAATGAATATATCAATGGATAAGTGAGCTTCGGCAAAAAAAATATTATTAGAGAATGTAAACATAATTTATATAAGGGAACAGGAAACCAACATAATGTTGACAAAACATAGTCAAAAGATAAGTGCAAGAGTGGGCTAATGGAGATTTAAGGTTTGAGTGCAACATCAGCAAGAGGGTGTTTAAAGACGAGAAGATTTTAAGCCATGGCTTTGCCAAATTATAAGGGCGAGACTAGAAAAGAATTACATATTTTCTCATCTTCATAATACAATGCATACATATATCTACATACATGCAAGAGAAGAGAACAATAAAAAAAACAATTCTCAATAACAAAGAATTATAATAATTATAAATAGTTACTAGAAATAATCAGTACATGTGATAATCTAAATACAAGAATAAGGTCAAAATTAGTAATTTGTTTCCTTCTTGTTGTAGCCATGCAACACTAAGATATTTTCCAAATGAAATCCACTTGAAATTTCCTACTCAATCGCCTCTCCATGGTATTAAAACTCCCATGAAACTCCACCATCCCATCAAGTCCAATACCCGTGCAAGTTCTAAATCTATCACTCTCATCACATCTCTCCTTGGGCACCTCGGTTCTCGCCTTCACATCATGGCGCACTACATGAAAATTTCAAATTTTATGTATTTGACATAGAACAACAAATGCTCTAGTCCAACCATGTGCACATCCTAAATACAATGATGTCTAGCCAAGCGAGCTAGAAGGTTGTAGAAGAGATTGAGATCACTTGAGGTAGAGTGCCACCACTTCTATCTAAAAATCTTCGAGGATTTGTAGAAATTTGCAACGTGTTGATGATAAGGATTAACAAGGTGAAATGGTAGGTGTTGATGATAAGGATTAACAAGGTGAAATGGTAGGTTGATGGAGTCGGTGAGCATATATAAATGTTCAAGAGCACTATTAGGATATGAAATATGAACACTTATACATGACATGCCCTCAACACAATAAATCCATAGAGACAACATAATAAAAAATAGTATGACTCAATATGTGATGGATAAAGTATATATAAATTATTAAAATAAAATGCCTAATAAAAAATCTATCATTAAAATCTTCTATAAAAAAAATAATAAACTATGACATATAATATAAAATGTATAACATAAGAATCTTATGGATCAACCAAGAAAAATAAATGCTGGTTTACTTGCAATTGAATTTCAATTTAATATCAAGTGCAGATAATCCCTAAAGCACACCAACATTAATTTAATCGTTAGACAAGGCTTTGGTAATGCACTGTCTATAAAATACCAAAAACATAAAAAATAATAATAATTTTGTATTAAAATAACCAGACAAAAAGGAGCATATTAATATTAATCATTAGACATAGATTTAATATTGTATTGTCTATATAAAATACTAAAATACCTAAAAAAAGATAAATTTTCAAAATAATCGCACAAAATATTGTAATTTATCACAAATTAGACCCAATAAACTCATACTATAACACCTATTGATAGCCCAACCTAATTAAAAAAATTATTGAACAGAGAACGACTCAAGCATTCAGGAAAATTCACTCGTGAGCTCCTCAAAAACTGACATCTTCAACTTTCTCACCATAGGATCGTCACCGCCCCAATAATTTCTTCCTCCAGTGTAGCAGGTGTTGTAATTCATCTATGTTTTCCTCTCTCTCAAATCAACTCTCCTATTTTCACTATCTCAATTTCTTCGTCTGCCATACCTTCACCCATTTCCCTCCTAGGAATCCTCTTCTTCCCACAAAATTTCCACATCCCAATCCTCCATCACCATCCATATATTAGGGTTTTCCCCACTTCCATGTCCGCTCAATTGTGCCTTGCCTCCAATGATGCTGCGGACATCCTATTCATTATCCCTTCCAAATTGTTCAAATTCACCCCCTTAATTCAAATTTCAAATTTTAAACTTTCCCATCAAGCCTCTCCTCCAAGACATCAACCTTCTTAGCCGCCATAAGTCCCAAAAAAGGTGCTTTGAGTCTGATACCAATTTGATGGGAATCTGATCTCCACATAGCTAATAATAATAATAATAATAATAAAAAGAGAAAATGCAACATAAATCAATGATAAAGAATGAGATTATGGGCAAATTTTATCGATATCAGCACAATAAGCTAAGATACAAGTTGATCTACTATTTGAGAGATAGACCGACTCTCCACAAACCCTAGGCACCGCTAGGAACAACTCCAAAGAAATTACTCCAAAACATAAAATCACATAATAAAAATAAAACAACTTAATTAATCCTAAATAAATCTTTCTAATTCTCTCCTAAATCTTAATTCAAATCAATTCTCTTTTCCTAAATAAACCTTAATTCTCTCCCAAATCTAAATTCAAATTTGCCCTCTTTGCATAAATAAATCTTCATAATTCTCTCCCAATTATGAATTTCCAAGGGTAAGTAATTAAATCTAAGATTAATCCCCTTTGAGCCCCACTGTCTCCTTGCCTACCATCCACACAAGTGGGGCCTACAGGGCTCTTCCGCACACCAACTAGACCACCTCACCTTCCTTGGGTATGGTTGATTGGCTGGACCGGCTCAGCCGGTCCATCACATTCATGGTGGTTATGAGTTTGGAGCAACTAATAAAGGTAATTGCTAACACCTTATTTAAGAAAAAAGAGGAGCATCTCATCATTTTAAAAGTGGATATAATAAAACTCAAATTGATTATATTTTTATAAGAAAAATAGATCATTTAGATTGCAAATATTATAAAGTTATCTCGAGTGAAAGTTTATGTACCCATGATCGCTTATTAGTTTTGGACTTTAAGATGCAGGGACAAAATATGAAAAATAAAGAAAAATATTATCCTACGATTAGATGAGAGTACTTAAATAATACAAACAAAAATATTTTTGAGAATAAAATTCAAGATCTTAAAATTATATCTGCATATGAGGAAGCTAATTTTATGTGGGAAAAATTAGCTAATGATATTAAGAATGTTGCAAAATATATGCTTAGATAATCAAAAGGAAAAGCTCATAATAGCAAAAATAATTGGTGATGAAATAAAAATGTAAAAGAAAAAATAAAAAATAAGAAACTTTATTATAAAAATTGATTTAAATGAAAAAAACTCAAAAAATGGAAAACATATAAATGGCTAATAAGGAGTCTACAAAAGCGATATATGATTCAAAGAATTTAGCTTTATAGATTTATATAATAGATTAGATATTAAGGATGATGAAAGATATATGTATAAGTTAGACAAGTAAAGAGATAAGAGAAGGATTTAGTTCAATGAAGTACATTTAGGATGAAGAACAAAAAGTGTTTTTATTAGAAGAGGATATTCAATAAAAGTGATTAGATATTTTGATAAGTTCTTCAATGAAGATTGTGAGAATACAATTAAATTTAATGACCTTAAAACCCTAAATGAAAATAGAAATTTTAATTTTTATAGGTGCAATAGTGAATCCATAGTTAGAGAAACTTTAAAGAAAGGCTTAGGAGATGAATTTTTTGGCTAACAAAACTTTTCAATAATATTTGAAGACTAAAAAGATGCCATATGAGTGAAAAAGGAGTGTGTTGATTCCTATTTTTAAGAATAAAGGTGATGCACAATAGTATGCGAATTATAGCGGAATTAAGTCAATGTGTCATACTTTAAAACTGAGAGAGATATTGAGCATAGGTAATTACATGAAACTAATGTTTCTCAAAATCAATTTGGATTCATGCCTGGTAGATCTACTATGAAAGCATGATGGAGAAGTATAAAGATAATAAGAATGATCTACATATGAAATTTATTCATTTAGAGATACCTATAATGCTTTATGGTGCAGAATGTTAGCCATTAAAAGAGAAGCATATGATTAAGTTAAGTGTTACAGAGATGAGGATGCCCAGGTGAATGAGTGGCTTTACTCTTAGCGATAGAATGTGAAACAAGAATACACGTGAAAAGGTTGGAGTAGCTCCAATGGCACATAAGATTAGAGAGAGTCATCTTAGATGATTTGGTCACAAAATGTTTGCATTTCGATGACCAAATTAGGATAGTAGATGTATTAGATTTGGCATATGTTAAGAGAGGTAAAGGTAGACCTTAAAAAAACTCGGTTAGAAAACAATATAAATGATCTTTTTTATTAGATTTAAATGAGAATTTGACTCTTAACAGAACACAATGGAAAAAATGATTCATGCACCTGACCCCATGTAGTAGGATAAAGGCTTGATGTTGTTGTTGTTGTATTGAACAAGGAACAACTCATGCATGTTCTTTTTGTGTTAATGTATGTCTTTGTTATGTCAAGGAGTATTGTGTCGATTTTTTACATGTTAGAGGCCATATGTCTATCCTTAATAGTTATTTCTCTAGAGAGGTAACAAAGAATCACAAGCTCTCTAGAAAGGAACAATGGGCAATAAATTGAAAACCCCATCTCCTTGACACTTTGAAAATTAAGAATGAGTATATTTTACTCATTACAAAATGCAAGTTCAATTCATATAACTAGCATGGTAACACAATTTATGTGCACTTAAAGTTGCTAAAGTTATTCCAATCAAGTAATTGCAACCATGCAATTTGACAACAAAAAAAGGGTAGATAACTACTGTAAATTATGATAATAAACCTAGAACTCCAATCTACATATAAGTGACCTACACATTCAAAAAGCAAATTTGTTTAAACATAATAAACATGTAGATATGCACAAATTACATTAGCGGAAACCACAAGTGTTGTTACTTATTCTTCATAAAGCCTCCCATTTGTCATTTTTCCCCTAAACAAAAGAGATCTCAATTCCACCCATCACTTTCCAAACTTTCTCATCATTCAGTATGCTAAAGTCCTATGCCCAACTCCATTTTGTCACCGTCACAGCTTTTGCTATTTGTTGAAGGCTAATGTAGTCAAAAGTTGATATGGAATAAAAGAATAATCAACATGGCCTTAAAATAATCATTTGATACAACTTCGATACCAAGATATTTGCATTAAACTTTCTAAAAAAATATATATATATATATATATATATATATATATATATATATATATATATATATATATATATATATATATATATATAAAGAAATAACAGAGGATTGGTAACTAGTAAAGAAAATTTCTTGAAGAGATGAATTTGTAATTGACCTATATATATTGCCAATTATAATCTTTTGCAATCAAAACATTACAAGATTTACTGCGTTTAGAAAGACCCGCACATACACAAATTTAGCAGGCAAAAGAGTAGAAATATTGCAATACTCGAACAAAAATTGTGATTCATACACTACCATATTTTTTCAAGTATACATTAGACAACTAAAGTAAATTAAATGAGCGGGTTAACCAAGTCCCAAAACAACTAAAAGTGTAAATCTCCAATTCCAAAGGCCCACTTAACCATAATTTGTAAACTCCAACTAGTGCAATTATATTTTGTATGTTTTAATAGCTTCCACATTTTCGTTCCACAATTATTTCACATGCTGGACTGTAAGAAACTATATGCCATCATTAAATAAAAATGTAAATAGTTTAAAAACATATATCACGAAGTAATTTGTTCATGCACGGACTGAACAAATGTGAATCATGGTTTTCCTTAATCTAAAATGATACTGAGAAGAACAATTAGGCGGAGAAAATTTAAAAAACCCGGTCATGACTTTGATGTTGAAAATTCGTGCATAAATAATTTATTGTGTGATTGATCAAAACTATCCATTGATTTATATGTTCAGTTTAGTTTCTCAACTTACCAACAACAACAATATTAATAACATCAAGTATTTATCACACTATGTGTGGTTGGCAACATGAATCTTTTTTCTCCATTGTGTCTAGTTCAGAGTCAATTTCTCATTTAAATATAATAATAAAAAAGTCATTTCTAATATTTTCTAACCAAGTCTTTTTAGGTCTACCACTTCCTTTCTTAACAAGGGTCAAATCTAAACAAATTTGATCTTACTAATAACTTTGTAATTTTCTTGGATAAAAGCTAGAGGAAGGTTTTTTATGAGAGCATTTTGGATTTTTTTAGGGTCAACATTATTACTTAATAATAGCTCAAACTAATGAGATTGAGCCTAAATGTCCATATTGCCCTCAAGAAAAATTTCCACCATAAATGGAATAATTGACAAGAAGGCCAAATTGGTTAAGATTTTAAGAGTTGAGGTACTTAAAAAAAATAAGTCTAGCAATATTTTGATTTATTACTCATAACTTATAGAGACGGATTGAGAAATAAAAGATAAAGAGAAAATGCAATTGTCTGTGTCAAATAGAGCTGCACCATGACTAAATCACAATAAATGGTACTGTAGATTTCAGATGAAGCCAAGAAACCTAACATTAAAAGCCTCCTAACAACAACAAAAAACTAATCAAATGAATTAAATAGTGTCGGAGTCCAAAAACACAATTTTAAATTTAATTATCAATAATTTTTTCAATCTAAAAATCCAAAGATGGATCAAGCCGAAGAAACTTTAGAATAATAGAACAAATTTTATTACATTATGATGTTATTTCCGTCAAGCATAAAGACCCCACACAAACATACACACCAAACATAAAGCACTTGGACAGATTGTTAAGAAGAAGACAACATACTGAACCAATAACATAGGGGTAAATCAGTTCAAAAGAGAGAGAAGCTTAAAACTTGCAATCATTATCAAAATGTTACTACAACAAATAAGCCTAATAGCAGAGTAAGACTTGAAGAAGGTCCTTGAAAGGGATGCTAAAATTTCTTTATAAAAATCAAGATTTAGAGCATTCTATAGATTAAAAAACAGTATGATCAACAGAAAATGAGAAATAATTGTCAGCTTAGAATGCTATCAAAGTTATTATGCATAATGTAAAATGATTAAAAAAAAAAAAAGACAAACTACATATTCCAAAATCTCATTTGTAAGTAACAAGCAAGCTTTGAGCAGGACAAAAGATGTAAGGAAGAAATGAAATAAAATAAAAAAGACAAGATTTTGTGCATAAAGTTATAGAATTCTGAGCAATTTTGCTCATGATAAATCAGCAACTAAAGAAACAAGAATATCAGAATTGGTCCAAGTCTGATACTATTTAAATGGTTTTGAAATTTAAACTTAAAAAAAGGTTTCACAAACTGAGAAAAAAAGCAGGAAAGAACAGAAAATATTGGCAAGAAAACATACAAGGTTGAAATACACAAACGTAGTTGATCTGACAAGAGATTCAAAGACAATAGAGAATTGGCCTGTGAGTCAAAGTTGCCATGCAATAACCAAACAGATGCTCATATGCATTCTCTGGCAGAAAAATGAAAATAACGTAGTACCATGTCCTAGTGCATTATTCTTTTCAAAGCTACCAACACCTCAAGAGACATGAAGTGAACACATAATGCTGCAGGTCATGCTAACACACAAGTTCACGACATTACCATCCATTTAAAAATCAATTACATACATGATATTGCAGGACTAATTCGATGAAATTTGGACAATGGAATTCAAAATAAGAAAAAGGACAAGGAATTTGTTTCTTTCCAAAAAATTAAAGATATGCAATTTCTATAAACAGAGGGAAACTGAATCTTTTTTCTTGGTTAAGAATAGAAGAATACCCTATCAGCATATTAAAACATTTTCACTACTAGTTGTGCAAAATCTTCAGCTTCAACCACAAACCAACGAGGACTAAGGGAGAAGCATATTAAAAAATGGGTCACATTAGGCGTGAAAAAGTTGGAGTAGCTGCAGTTAAATATAAGATTAGAGAGAGTCGCCTTAGATGATTTGGTCATATAAAATGGCGGCCTTCCGATGACCTGCAATAGATGTATTAGATTTGACTTGTGTTAAGAAAGGTAGAGGTAGACCTAAAAAAATTTAGTTATAAAAATATTAAAAATGTCCTTTTTTTATTAGATTTAAATGAAAATTTGACTCTTAACAGGACACAATGAAAAAAAAGGACTCATGTAACTGACTCCACATAGAGTGATGTTGTTATTATTGTAGGCGTTATTAAGACACTTAATTTTGGAAAAACAAAAAGGTGCAAAATCATCGTCTCAAAAAACTCATACTAAAATCATAGAGGACCCTGCAGTCTGTATAAAATCATCATAATTGTTAGTACTATCACAACCATATGGGAAATAGGACTGTGCATACGACTACTTAAATGGATTGACATAGTTTGACAAGAATTGAACAAACGAGCATATTCCTTCTCATCTGTTCAATATTTTAATAAATAAATATAGGGAAAACTTATTTAGAGAAAGATGAGCAAAGTGCATTAAAAGAACTTCCTACAATGACGTTTGGCAACAACAGATTCATTGACATGAGGTAAAACCAGATGCGCAAAAAAAAAAAAAACCAACATTCTATGAGTATAAAATGTATTATCTAGGGATAAGAGATAAAGGTGAATATCAGGTTAATGATCATAAAATATCAATCATCTGCTTATTCAAAGCTCACATAGCATACCCCCCATCAGCCAGTTCAAAAATAATAATAATACTTTATACGAAGGCCTTTAGACATTGGCTTCTATTCACAACCTTTGTCATTCTGCAAGTAGACAATTTGCAATCAGAAAACACTGGCAGAACACCAGAAGCTGAATTAATGCATTATATAAGCCAACCAGACCGACTCAAACAGGGCAAGGAAAAAGAAAAGATAACTGGACACACCTCATAAGTCACAGTGCCACCAGAACTTGCAGGTTGTCGAAGTGTGACTGTAGAAACAGCGCCATTTGCCGAGAGGATACAGACTGCTCTTGGCCCCTGCTGTGAAAATGACATTACCTTTGATGCAATATCCTGCAAAAAGGAAATAATAATATTATGTGCAGATTCATTTAATTAATGAAAGCTGCACTACAGAAGCATAATGTTTCATAATTCAAAAAACATACTAACTAAGATACAAGTTCAATCAAGCTTTACAAAAAGATGCCATGATAATCATGCATGCACGTACAATTGAAACAGATAGGTCACTAAAATAAGCATCTTTCAGTTCTCAATAAACAAGTGTACACTACAAAAGCTAAAGAGTACTTAAAAGTAATAAAAAATTCTAGTTTCTTCACTTTGTCATGTCAATACTCAGCATTTGATTAAGGCATGAAATCTGAGATTTTCTACTCAAGCATGTCTCAGTCATACTTAAGAATAGATTCAGTCAGGATGGTGCAACTTAGTTCACTGCAACCAACAGCTCTCCCCGAACAATCAACCCAAAGACGAAAAGTTACAGCCAATACTCAGACCATAAAACTTTGTTAATTACCGTAAATGGCAACTTCTCAAATTAAATGAATGCTGTGATAGTTTTTTATATTCTATTATTATGCCATTTTTAGGATTAAAGTAATTATGCATAAAAAATACATAGTATATTTGAATACTTCTATGATGGGTGCACAAGCTGCTAGGAAATTGGAAAACATGATAAATAGATATATTCAATTCAAGAATTAGGGTATCCCTTAAAAATATTTAAAATTACAAATAGCATACCGTGATTTTAGGGTGCTATTGATAGTAATATAACCTAAACTAACACATGGGTTGGCTCGATGATGCAAAAGTTCTAATTAGAATATAATGCACTATCATAACAACAATAACATCAAGTCTTTATCCCACTATATGGAGTTGATTACATGAATTATTTTTCTCCAATGTGTCATATTAAGAGCAAAATTCTAATCTAAATCTAATAACCAAAGTTCATTTATAATACTTCCCAATCAAATTAGATTTATCTCTACATTTATTAATATATATCAGATTTTATACATCTACTCTCCAAATCGAATCATTGGAAGGCTGACATTTTATGCAACCAAACCATCTAAGGCGACTCTCTCTAATCTTATCTGTCACTAAAGCTACTCCAATGTTTTCACGTATATACTCAGTTCGCATTCTATCTCCAAATGTGAAGCCAGACATCCACATGAGCATCGTCATCTCTGCAATACTTAACTTAATTTTATGCATGTCTTTTAATTCCCAACATTTTGAGTCGTATGCATCGCAGGTCTCACCACAATCTTATAAAGTTTTAACTTAAATTTGAGGGGTACTTTTCTATCACACAACAAGCCTGATACATTCCTGCACTTCAACCATCCAACTTGAATTATACTAATAATATCCCCATTTAATTTACCATTGCTTCGAACAAAAAACCTGAGATATCTAAAACGTACAATCTTTCTCGATAAGTTTTACACTATTTGTCAACTACCAAACCCAACCCTTTACTATCAGAATGTAAATTAAAATTCACAATTTGAAAGTAAAGCACTAAGTTTTGATGTTGTAATATGCCAAAACTTACGTACAGCATGAGCTGGCCATTAACTTGCATAATAACATAACAGGTAAACTCTTGATATAATATCAAATAAGATAGAACACGCTGTGAAGCACAATCAAAAACTTTTTCATCGCAAGAGGACCTCCACAGTTCTGAATGGGAAATACTAAAGCAAAAGTGCCATTCTGACCTCTCCAACTGGAATCGTTATGATGTGAGGTGTGAAACCCATTCCAGCAGAACCAGCTACCCATTCGCCTGTCAAAAGCAAATAAATAGTCAGGGCATTTTTCTCAGATATAAACATGAAAAACAAATTAAAATTATAAACTAAAAATTCCTTCGACAGAATCCTAGGAAAGGGTAATCTTGATTACATTATAGAGATTATATAGCAACATATCAGATTGAAAAGCCAATAAAAATAAACAATTCAATGAAAAATAAATTAAATTCACCACCAAATTCATTGGAAAACGCAATTTCCAAGAAAAAAAGTATCTCGGCCTCTAAAATTGTAATAAAAAAAGGATGAATGACATGCTCAAGTCCTTAAATATCATTATCAAGATCACGGGTCAGATTTCCTTGCTGCAAATGATCTCGTACAGAACTGCCTTTATAAAACCAGTATTTCAATTAAAATTTCCAGTCATTGCTTCAATTCAATCTCATATCTGGTTAGATACTAGTCTTACAGCGAGCGCCCATGCAAAGCCAAACTAAAATCTGTCAAACAAGGAAAATGTAGTCAATTTTACTTTTAGGCCCAGACAAAGATATAAAAACCTTATAATAATGTCTTATTCATAAGAATTTAAAAATGATATCGAATATATAATCTAAAAGTGCCTGAAAAGGAAAGAGTCAGAAGAAAGGCACTTAAGGAAAAGTAGAACAATCTTTAACCTAAAATAAGACGAAATAACAATTAACAATAGGAAAGACATCAGCCATGTGCATTTTATGGAATTAAAAATAAGAAGAGGGGCAGTATAATATTATTTACATTGGGAACAGTTGACTTATACTTCAAATAAGAAGCCAGATGATCATCAAATATGAAAAAATAATAAAAGAAGATATTTACTAATGAGATTAATGAATGTAGAAAAGGACAGCCAAATCAACAAGTACAAATTACAACGCACCAAAGCAACAAAATAAAACAAATTCTCGTGAGTTCATAACACAGTACCCTGCTTCCCACTTACCAAGAGAAGCCAGTTGCTGCTTCCTTCCGGTCCCGGGCGGCCGCCCTCTTCCTCGCTTTTGAGTCATCGTCCCCGTTCCCGATCCTGAAAGTCCGGCAGATGTGCCGGAAACTGATGTCGGAGATGAGAGGGGCGAGAGAGCCAAAGATACTGATCCGTCGGGTCCGTATTTCCGGGGTCTCCCCCTTTTCCTCTTCACGGGCTCTCCATGTCCAAACCCGACGCCACCGCTGCCACCGCTGCCACCGGGACCAATATTGACCGCATGAGGAGAAATAGTTGGAGGAGATGAGGCCTGGAAAGCCGATCCCTGTGCCCCACCACCACCGAAGCCTCCGGAACCTCCAATAGCCGATGTCTGAACGGCAAAGCTAGGGTTTGGGTTGGGCACCGAACGCGACATTAATAGTGGAGCGTGTAAGCTCTGTTGCGAACCGGAGCCCGGAGCTCCCATACCTCGGTGCATAAAGTAGGAAGCTGGGCCGGACATCCCCATGCCCTCCCTCCCATCCATGCATGGATCGGAGTGACTCCTTTTTTCACGTTCTTACTCAAACAAGCTCCAGGAATGGACACAGCTGCGAAGCCTAGGTCACAACTTTTCAAGATGAAACACCGACTTCGATCGATTAAGAACCAAAATTGATGTAAATACAGTAAGAAACCCTCCTTTTCTAGAAGAAGGAAATGAGAAAACAGTAGTCGAGATGTTGGGATAAAAAGGCTCGCATTTCGCGTATCTTCTTTAAAAAAGAACCTACAAACTCATAATTCTCATCTTCCCGTCACCTATATAAACCATAGAAACGTGAATCGCTGATTTGATCGAGTTCATCTGCATGATTTCTGCACGTTGATGCCGCCCTTGTTTGAGGAGAATCCGCGAAACCCTAAACCAAAAGTGTCAAAAGTATATCTTTTCCATTCACCTTCAGGGAAAAAAGGGACCAGGTTACCTCGCGAAATCAGCAAACAGTAAAAATTAAAAAAAAAAAATAAAAGAAGAAGAGATGAAATGGAACCCTAACAAAACTCTGAAAAACGAGAGAGCAGAGGAAGACAAAACCTCACGAGAAGTACAGCTAAAACTCTACTTCACTCGAAGCCTTAGCAGCAACGAAGAAATGGCGATGAGGTAAAGAAAACCCTAGATAGGCCTAAGGCTCTATGAAGAGCATAGACAAAGACCAAAGCTAAGAGAAATTATAGAGATAGATAGGCAATGGCAGAGAAGAATACCGCCAACCCCTCTCCCAACTCCGCTGTCACTCCTATCAGCTTTTCTTAATTTTGCTCTTCATTTTTTCGTTTCCCCTTTACAGGCTACAACAATAGTAAATCATGTGGGCAAAGGAATCATCCGACTAGACAACAAGAAATTTTAATTTAACGGAAAATATATAAAAAAATGAAATATCATTGAATTGACTTTTCAATGTTTGGTACAAAATAATTTGGCAGAATAATTAGAATAAAAAAAAACTTAAATTTGTAAACAGAAAATCCTCGTCATTTAATGATGATTGATATTTAGATCTTTATTTTAAAATTTAGAGATTAAATTAAAAAAATCAGAATTATTTGTCAGATTGGAAGAGTTCCATCTCTCCTCGAGAGAGGGGAAATTATTAAGTCCGGACATCGGACGTAGAGATATGTTCGGACTCTAATAAAATATTGATATGTAGAATATATAAGGGTCCGTGAAATTTTAAGTCAAGTACGTCAAAAGCGCGGGTACAACACAGGTAAAGTGCAGTCAAAAAGCACAGTCTAAGTGCATTTTAAGCGCAGTCAAAAAGCATAGTACACGAGGCATATTTTAATTAGATATCCTGACCTATTTTTAGGTCTGGACACCCGACCTATTTTTAGGTTTGATATTCGGACCTAATAATTTTTCCTCATTCTCTTCTCTGTGATCCGCATTCAAGCATAATAACTTTAAACTACTTTTGGCCATCTTCCAAGAAAATAAGAGAGATTAAATTAAAATTAAAAAAAAAATTGAATATTAACGAGGGGGTGTGTGTGTGTATATATATAAAATTAAATATATAAATTACATATGCATTGAATTTAATAATATAATATTATCGTTTAAAATGTTAAAATATTAAATAATCATAAAATGAATTTAAATAATTAATTTATTGTGATTATTTATTAAATAAGGAAATATATAAAATTAATAAATATTTTAGATTTGATTGACGAAATAATAGTCACATGCTACTATAAATTATAAAAATTAACTATTATTAAAAAATTGTTGAATAATAAAGTAGAAGTTGAAAACTTAAAATATAATTATGTGATTAAAAAGTTATATATATATATATATATATATAATGAAAAAGAATCAACATAATTTAAGTATTTTACATTATATGGAAGAATTAAAGTTTATTATCCAAGACAAACTTATTCGATTTTTTTTATTATTTTATTTTTTATTATTTTAATAAACATCACTATAGGATCTCCAATATATGTCGGGAACTATCCACATCTTGCAAGTATTTGATATTGCATGATTTTTTATTATAAAATAAGTGTGGGTAAAAGCACTAGGGTTATGTACTCCCAATATATTGAGCTTCCCCCCCACCAACTTGTCATTTCATATTGTGACATTGTGTGTTGTAGATTGCCTCTTATTTCCTCTCTTTTTTATTACTTAAAATCAAAGTATTTGCAAAACAATAAATTATGAAAATTAATTAGAATGTAAAGGGGAAAATTATAACACATATGTGGCAAAATCTTAAGACAAATCATTAGAGATTTTTTACTGACCATCAATAGTTTTTAAATTTTCATTTGTATATATGTATGAATATATATGTACACGTGAATTCCTTTACAAGTATTCTGCAGGTAGCTATGAGGATGCATGTTTTCAAGAATGATTTTTTTGGTGAATATTGTTGGAAGGTATAAAAGGATTCACTCAAAGGGATTAAATAAATCGAGGATCCAACATCAAACTGCCACTTGACGCTACCTTTCACTGTCTCTACCTTAGAATGACAAACTAGCCCAACCAAGATCCATGAAATAGCTACTCAAAGGATAAATTATTCGACTACGACCATCCAGCCTAAATCTCTTTCATTGTCTCAACATCTCACTTGCCTTATCCTTTAAGGTTGCTTAAGATCTTCTACATAAGTCATCAATCATGCCAACCACTTGTCAGGGCTCACTCGCAGATTCACCCAGAGCCTACATGCCGCCATGCATCGAGCTCACCCCCTTAGAGCTCGCTCCTTGACTTCTTACTTATCTAGTCTATCAGGAGGTGACAAGTATTAGTTTAGCATGTAAATTTGTATGGCTATTATATGTAACTTGTATTATTTTCTTTATTATTTCTCTATATAACATTTCCTATAGCCCTTGGAATTGTATAAATATTGGATAATGAGAAATCGTTGGGGGAATTATATCTTAAATTTAGGGGCTTTGATGTTGAATCTTGGACTCTGGATTATTCTCTAATCGTGAACATGGGCGGAGGGAGGGAGGGGGCACATGCCCCTTTAAGAAAAAAAATTTGGCTCCATGTGACAAGAGCTTAAAGCTTTTTTTTTTTTTTTTTTTTTTTTTTGAGAAAAGGAATAGTTTTAGGTATAATTATTTAGTCACCATTTTTATTATATATATATATATATATACCAAATTTATTGATCAATTTTTTTTTGTCAAAATGGATCTTAAAAGTATTGTATTTATTTTAAGATATGTGTAATATAAATTTTAATTGAATTTTTTATATTTTGCACTCATTTTAAAGCAAATTTAAATGTGGAGAATTAATTTACATAAAAAAATTAGCAATTATTTTATAAATAATAAGACCTAACAATTCTATAATTTAACATTCAAGAGTATGCTTTAGGATTTGTTCGGAATAGTTTTATTACTAATATTCATAATAACTTTCTAATAAAAATTTTCACTCTCGCAACAATATCATATCATAGACCCAAACGGAGACTGCTTTCAAATGGCTTACTTTCCCTAGACCCAAACTGTCTGCTTCGTTTTCCCCTTTGCTCATTTCTCGCAACTCGCAATCTCGAGCACAACTTTCCTTTTCACTCCTCTCTCGCCATGTTATTTGCATTCTTAATTTTAATAGCTCTAGTAATGAGACTGCAAACGGAATTATTTTAACAAATTTTGACATTCAAGATGAGATGACAAACCACCATAAAATTGACAGGCGAAAAATTAACCGTCTAAAAATCGCCAGAAAATTCTGCCGGTAATGGGTGATTTACATTTAGTGTATAATTTAGGCCCCCCTTAATAAAATTTTTGGCTCTACCACTAATCGTGAATATTCTTTCATTTTGGGATATCTAGTCTCCTACTCTTGTTTGTCTACTTTGTCTACACTCTATGTTCTTATTCATAGATTCTAGCTCACCAGGTTAACCTGCTTGTTAGGCTAGGCATCATCCACATATATATTTAGATTCAACATCTTTTAGGTGTGATAAGAATGGAGCGATGCTAATGAAAAAAAGATAGGCCCAGTCAGATGAGTGATTTCCAGAAGTGCCTTCAGTCAACATGGAGAATGACATATTCATTACTTATCAATATTTATAGGAGATAAAAGACAAAACCATGAAAATAATTCAAGACGCTCTAGGTGGCCTCCATTGGTGAGTGTGAGTTGATAACTTCTCTAAAGTATCCTTCGACTCGATAGATCATTGAAGGTGCCAAGGGAGAGAATTAACTTTGACACCTTTTCCCGACTACACTAATATATGGATGAGTAATAAAGAATATAGCCCACTAGCTTGGTGGACCAAAAAAGAAGAACCTAAACTTACTAATGTATTTTCCAGGACAATTATTGAGGTGTGCCCACCTCCCATGTTCAAATTATCTCATATGGAATCATATAGAGTCAAGACAAATCCCATCAATCATGTGGAGGCTTTTGAGTCAATGATTTCTTTACTATATGTGGATGGATTTCTTATGTTTTAGATTTTCTTCACCATACTTAAGGAATATATGCTCAGGTGGTTTACTCACTTACTTCTAAGAGTGATATCCTCTTTTACTGAGTTTAAGTGAATGTTTGTGAAGTAATTATTAACCATGAAAAAGATCTAGAAGAGCTCACAAGCTCTGTTGATGATGAGGTAGGAGCAAGGAGAACCTTTAAGGAACACCATAGTGAGGTTTCAAGGGTGATGCTAGAAGTGAAGGATTTAGATCATGTTGTCACTTAAGATACACCCATCCAAGGATCAAGAAAGATGGTATTTTTAGATATTCACTTGGTTTACAGCAGTTGAAGACACTTATCGTGTTGTTGGGGTTAGCCAACAACCATGCTAATGTCAAGAAATATAATAAAGTGGTTGAATACTCCTCAACCGCTTACCCCCCTTCAATCGCTATGAAAAGAGAACAGCAATGAGGAAGAGATATGGAAAGATTCCTTGATAGGGATAAGAGGGAACAAAGACCAAACCCGTAGCATAACTGCCACCACTCGAGCACCAAAAGGCCCTTATGAAGCCAATGCTATTGAGGACATAGAGCCACCAGTGCTGAGGGTGAAGGAACTCCCTTATGCCACTCAGCCATACCATAATGAAATCACCCGTTGACCACTGACCAACCTATAAAGCACTATGTTAAGAGTGTCTATGTATAAACAAGTTAAGAAAATTTAGAATAAATAGTTCTTTAGGTGTTTGTTGAATATGAAAACTACTAAACAAGCTCGTGATACCTTCAGGTATTACATGTTTCTTAAGGATCCCAATCATTACACAAAGGAGTGTTGCAACCTATAAGGTCTGGTGGAGAACCTCATCAAAGCAAGAAAATTGAAGGAGTTCATGCTTGTTGAACTAGGATATTAACCTGGAAAGGCACCAGTGGAAGGAAACACTAACAAATTGGTCCATGCGCTCTTAATACATATTATTAGAGTGGTACATGCCATCTTGGGCAACAAGAGAGCACACATATCAGTTAGTTAGAAAAAAATATTGGTTGGAAAAGCAAACTCGGCATCCATCTTGTGAGATCTAGTGATGGATTATGGCACACCAAAAGGGGGTGAATTGATTCTCCTAAATTTTTTTTGAAATATCTTGATTAAATAATAAAACATGTTATGAAGAATCTTTAAGAAATTGAGACAATTAAATAACTATTTTTTTTTGTTTTACAAAAAACAAAAATTATATATTTTTTCCTTTTTTTTTCTAATTTTCAAAATAAAGTTTAACCAACAATAATTCACCAATAGTCTCTTTTACAAACATAATCAAGAAAACACCAGAGTACAATAAAAGTAAATTATAGGAAAAGTAAAGTGCAAAAAAGTAAGACAATGTAAATCATGGTTTATAGTAGTTTGGTCAAATTGACTTAAGTCCACTCCGCAAAGGACCTCATCTTTGGAAATTATTCTATACGTGTCTCTCCTTCAGCACACAACTAGGCGGAGAATCCCTTCTCCCTTGAACAGGAGGAGAATCGCCCTTACAACTCTTCACACCCAAAATATCACATCCTCAACTTGGTAGAGTTGTCATGCATCCCTCCTTTCTTTTGTAAGCCTAGTGGAGATGTTGATCCCTCCTCTCAACTTCTCAACCCAGCGAAGATGCCAAAACTCCTTTTGCTTCATCGCCCCGGTGGAGATGCAGAAACTTCTTTCGCTTCCATGCTCGGTCGAGATGCTGAAATTCCTTTCGCTTCCATGCCTGGTGGAGATGCCTTTCTTAGCCTCCTTGGCTAGTTAGAGTCTTTTGCTCCAAAGCCTCTCCCTCTAAGAGCACCCCTCCAAGAGCTCCACACAAACAAAATTTGGGGGTCCAAGGTGCAGGCCAGTTAGAGTTAGAGTAACACCCCCTCACACTCCCCCGACATTGTCAAGGCTCTTGTCCCTCTCTCAACCTCACCTCCTCTCTCCTTTCTTTTTGTGGACTCTCTTTAATCTCTCTCACAAAGGAAAAACTTCTCTACAAGCCAAAAAAACTTCTTCTCTCATGTCACAAACAAATTTATAAAGTGGGATCTCAAAACCTTAATTTTTAATTAAATTGCCTCTGATTGTATAGTATGATTCTCGCATCATGCAGTACGATTCTTAGATCATATAGTATGATTAGTTTGTTGACGTCAAAGATTATCTTATATGATTAGAAATCATCCATAATGATTAATGCAATCTAAATATTAAATTGCACGGAATAAACCAAAGTTCGTCTGGAGGTCTCAAGTTGATTGGACTATACGATATTTTTATCGTACAACACGATTTGTAATTAGTTCAGATCCATTTCAATTTCTTGATTACAAGACTTAAATTAACTAAGTATAATTAAATCTTTTACAGTATGAAACATTTTGTATAATACAATCGATTCATTTTTTAAATTTCAAATTTGCCTATTTTAAGTAATCATGATTCAACAGTAGAGTTTCTTAGTATACCTGATCATCCAATATGATAGATAGATCGTAAAATATGATGGGTAAGTCATACAATATGATTAGTTATATGCCAATTTTAAATAATGTCACTTAATTCAATATTGTAATTAATTTAAGTTAGAATAGAACGTACAATATAATCTGGATCATACAGCACGATTAACAGAAAAATTAAAATATTCGATTTAGCCCCCTTATGTGTGTTTGCAGGATGGCTAAGCCAACATACAACTAATATAAAAATAAACTCAAGAAAAATGAAAAATATAGCCTCTGTAGTATATATATTAACTTCTATCCTAACTCCGCACTATCATCAGTTAGTTTTTTAATCTTTGCTTGGTGTATTTTGTACCTAAAAGGTTAGTGGCATAGAAAAACAAATACCCAAAATATAATGCATGAATAAATAAATAAAGCATCCAATAATATTTGTAATCATCAAAATATAAGATCGGGCTCTCGAATTACAACAGACTCTCCATTATATTTTCCTGTTAAATTCTCTCTCTCATTAAGTGTTTATTTTAATAATAGGGAACATCTTTAACTTTTAATTTTTGATTGATTTTTTCCTATTAATTTTTAAACAAACATATTTTTTATTTTTATTTTTTTATTTTTATTTTCTTTTTTCTTCCTTTTTTTAATGAGTACATAACAACATATCAAATTCTAAAATGAAATAAAAAGAAGCACACTAATAAATGAAATCAAGCCTTTATCCCACAACGTGGGGTCGGCTACATGAATCTTTTTTCTCCATTGTGTCCTATTAAAAGTCAAATTCTTTTGACATCTAATAAAGAGAAGAGGAACTACATTTTCTAACATACTTAACATAAGTCAAATCTAATACCTCTACTCTCCTAAAATAACCAAAACCATCTAACACTAAACAACCTGGAATACAAGCACTCTAAGGGTAAAACTTATATCAATGACAACAAGAACACAAAATCATGCGAAAAAAACTAAACAATAGAGTAAAAAAAAAAAAAACAAACAAACCAAAACATATGAACAACTACTAATTAAACAAAAAAACCTATTTTCTAAGCACTTATATCAATGACACCAAGTCTAGCCCTAAGCATGCTAATCATATTTTATTTGATGAAGATATCTATCAATTGATTTTTCGTATTCATATGTTGTAATTTTATGTTTCCCTTTTCCATAAAATCTCAAATGAAATGATGTCCAATGTCAATGTTCTTAGTGCATGAATATTGAATATGATTTTTAGAAATATAAATTTGCACTATTGTTATTACATATGATAGGGAAAATTCCTACACATAATCCAAAATTAAGAAGTTATTTCTTCTACCAAAGGACTTAAGCAACAACACTTCTTATAGCTACGTACTTGGCCTTATAGATGGATGGAGAGAAAAAAGTTTTCTTTCTACTTGACTGATAAATTAGAGATTATCATATAAACTAACACATTCTTGAGGTACTTTTTTTGTCATCAAAAAATGGGGACTGCTCTATATAAACATCTTTTTTGTCACATCATTTCAGAAAAGCATTTTTAACTTTCAATTGGTATAACTTGAAATCTCTAAAATAAGCTAAGGCTAACAACACTCTTATAGCCTCTAACCTAGCTACTAGGGCAAAAGTATCCTCAAAATTAATTCATTCTACCTCATTGTACCCCTTATCTACTAACCTAGCTTTGTTTCTAACTACTAATCCCAAATCATTTTTATTTTAAAATCTAATTTGTACTAACTACGCTCTAATTAGTGGGTCTATACTAACTAACTTCCACACATCATTCCTAATAATTTGATTAAGATATTCTTGTATGGTTAAAATCCAAAATTCATCAGCTAAAGCTTTATATACAATAGTGAGTTCTATCATCAAAATAAATGTTGTGTGGCTAATATCCTTCCTAAGACCTTGCATAAATTTAACCCCTATAGATGGATCTCATAAGATGAGCTCTTTAGAGTGATTACACGAGTAATTCCACACTCTATGCAATGGATCATAAGGTTTTACTCTATTTTCTAAATCAATAGCCTCCATGGGTCATTTTAGCTTTTCTTCCTCATCATCATCTATCCTAATTTTAATAATTTTATTTGATTCATTAAACACTAAATGAGTGATTCTTCTATAAATAAAGTTCTTTTATTGAGGACCATATATGATTTTTCTATTGACAAATACCCTTAGAAAATAGCTTCATTTGACTTAGAATAAATTTTTCTAAGTGATATTTTCCTTTATTAAGCACAAAGTATTTGCAACCAAACACGTGTAGATGAGATAGATTTAGTGTCCTACCCTTAAGTTGTTCAAAAAGTGCTATATTAATCTTAGATCTTAAGTTTACACGATTTAGCATATAGCAAGCAGTGTTAACTATCTATGCCTAAAAATATTTAGGTAAGCTATGTTCACTTAACATTGCCCTAGTAGCCTCTACTAAATTTCTAATTTTTACTTTCAACTACTTTTTTTTATATGGGGTTCTAGAAGCTGAGAAATTGTGCTATATTCTTGACATTTGAAAAAATAATTCAAACTTATTATTTTAACTCTATTGCATAATCGCTATGAATTATTAAAATTGAACATCCTGACTTTTGACACTTTCTTACACCCACAAGGCTCTTCTCCCTCTTACCTAATTTCACCTCTCTCTCTCTCTCCTTGCTCAAATCTCTCTCTTCGAACCCTTGCTTATAGAAGTCACACACCCTCAAATAGCCAAAGACTCTCTCAAATGAATTAAAAGATTTTTAAATAGTTGGCTTTTAGAAAAACCCTAATTTTCAATTCTGCCAATACTATTCAAATAGTATAATCAATAGACAGTACACTTTAATTAGTTTAAATATCCTACTATAATAATGTATGATGAATAGTGTAATCGATGATTACTTCAATTTCTTAATTGATCATATTATCCAAATGAAAAGTAATGAAATATAATTAATACAAAATCATGGTTAGATCATACAAGATTAACCAAATGTCATTTAGAGAGTCCTTAGGTGAGTCATACAGAACGACCTTATGATCATACTAGATAAATTGAACTAAATTTAGAGACTCCTCGAGTGAGTCATGTCGTATGATATATAATCATACAATATAATCTCTAATCAATTCAGATTCAATTTGATTGCATAATTAACTGGCCTAATTATACAATAATTTAAAAGATCATGCAGTACTAAAAGTTCAAATTTCTAAATTCAAATTTGTCTATTTTAGGTATGTTAGATTCAATGATAATATTTTTGGTTATGGTTGATCGTTCAATATGGTATGGTGGTCGTATGGTATAATTAGTTATATTTGAATTTAATATTTTATTTAAATTAAATATATTTTAATTAATTTATATTTGGGTTGATTATACAATATGATTAAGATCATACAGTATGATCTCACAGAAAAATTAACATTTTTATTTTTCACTCCCCCCCCCCCCCCCCCCCCCATGTGTATGCATTTTATTAAGCTGGCATACACCTTTTTTACATACATTGACAAAAAAAAGTAAAAATATATACTCTTTAATACATAGTTTAACTCACACACCCATAGTACATAATCTTGAGACTTGAATCTTCAATCTTTCTTAATGTATGCTATTATAAGAAATTAAAGGTTAGTTGTGCATAAAAAATATCAAAAATAATATGTAGTAATAAAGAAATAATCATCTAATAATATTTATAATCATCAAAATATATGACCAGTCTCCCAGATTATATTAATCTCCCATTTCTTTATAATGACAAATATTATTAATTGAAATTGCAAGTTAATTTTAAATTTCTCCTAAGCTCTCCTTCTTACTATATATGATATATTTAAAAATAGGTAGAACCCTACAATTTTTTTTTGTTATTTTTATTTAATAGGAAATAAGAAATATACCATACACATATAGGCTAGAAACAAAAAAATTTAATTATTCTAAGGAGAAAAAAATAATACATCTAACAACTTGCTACTCCTTTTGACATCACCAAAAAAGGAGATCTATAGACTGACATCAATAAAGATCAACACTACAAAACAAAATGCAAAAAATAAAAATAAACTACAATGAATAAACTACATAACAGAACTACTTATAGGAGGGTCCTTCATCGGGTGGTGGTGATGGTGGTGGGTAAACGTAATAGTGGATGACATCAAATTGATACTTAACCACTAGTGGTCCTCCTGGTGTTATTACTGGAGTTTTGACCCAATGTTGAGTGGACTACTCTATATGTGAATCAACTTTTAACTCAAGCCGAGCAAAGTGCTCTGACTAAGTATCTTGCGGGTAATTGTACACAAGGTGAGGGGCATGCTATGTTGGTGCTCTCCCTACTTTTACATATTCTTCTTAATTAGATATGTCTGTTGGGGTTCTTCAAAGCTCACTAAAGATAATTTGAAAAGAATGATCAAACAACAATTTAGGAAGGTGGTCAGGTTGTGAAGGAAAGGTTGGGTTGTGCTTGTTTTCTAGGATATAACCAATGATATGTCCTATAGCTAAGTTTTCCTTTCTTCGGGTTTAGAGATTCCTAATAGATGTGAGATTTTTATATAACAGGTATTGAATTATGTGCTAGTCATGTATTAGTATGTGATTAGGGATAGAATGGGAATAATATTAATTAAGTTACCAACTTTAAGTATAATATTATTTTGAATAACATGCTGAGTGGTACATGTGTTGAGGATTAAGGAACTCACTAAGGGTTGGTGTTGAGGTGAAGGAGAGTTCATAATTGTTGATCTTGTTTTCACCCAGACTTGGGTCAAGGAGTTTGACCTGGTCAAATTGACCAAGCTAGACCCCAAGACCCATCCCATTCAATTAAATGGGTGAAACCAGGTCTGCTGAGCCCAGACCTAGGCCCTAGGTAAACCTGGTTGACCCAAAATGACCCAAACCCTTTAAAATCTGATTTCAAATTAAATGCAATCCTTCTTGGCTCAATCTCACACCTCCATTGGTTTAGTGGGTCAAACCTGACCCATCGGGCCCATACCCACGCCCTGGATCAACCTGGTTGTCCAGGTCAACCCAAGTTGACCCATTAAGCCCTAATGAGCCTAAATTCAATTCAAACTAAATCTACTTCTTCCTTGGCTCAACTCCCCCACCCTGTAAAGACTGTTTTTCCTCCCAGGATTATTCGGGACGAAGTGGATCGTCCTGGGACAATCGGTACAGGTTGTGAAGAAAAGTTCTGGCTGGAAGGTTCATCCCAGGATGAACTAGAGTTCGTCTGGACGAAGTTGAGGAAGAGGGAAAGTCATCAAGGGATGAGTTCCTTTTCGTCTAGACGAAATTTGTCCAGAGCCCAAATCATCCCGGGACGATTTGCGATCGTCCGGGACAATCAGATGGATATATATTGGACTTGAAGTCATTTTGAAGAGAGAGAAAGCCCAGAAGAGAGAAAATCCGAAGGAAAAAGAGAAAAAGAGGATTTTTGGGTGACTTTTGTCTGTTTTCGTCCGTTGCTGTAGTTGGGAAAGTTGACCGGCACGAGATAAGGCACATTCCACCTTTCTCTATTTTCAGAAACGAGGTTTTTGACGTTTTTTCTGTTCAGAATTTTGTTTTTATTAGCGAATAATTGATTTTATTTCGCACTGATAAAGATTTTACCACGTAACTTTTGGTATGTTTTTCAGATGATAATTGTGCACGTTTTTAGTATTTTATAGAAGATTTTTATCGGGTATTTTAGATTCTGCGACGTTTTAATTGAATTGTGAATTATCAGGATATCAAAAAATGTTTCGTCAGTACAATGAAAGTCTTATAATGTTGATGTGTATATTCTATGATAATTTGGTAAATTTTTGAATCTGTGAATTTTGTGTAAATTCTGTATACTGCTGTTATGCCGCTGATGATTTTTTTGACGTACTCTAATTTTCTGATTTGAATATTTTGATGTGCTGTGATATCAGAAGGGAGTTATAAGGGGCCGGAATCCATTGTGATTCCGTTGTCTAGGTCTGGAAAATCTGAGAATCTGTAAATAAGTTTTGTTCTAAAAATTCTGATATCTGATATATGTTATGTTCTGGTGCTATAAGCACAAAGGGAGACATAAGGGGCTGGAATCCGTTGTAATTCCGTTGTCAGGGTCAGGGAAGGGAGGCATAAGAGGCTGGAATACATTGTGATTATGTTGTCTGGGTCAGGGAATCTGATATGAATTATCTGATATGAATGTGATTTTATCTGATTTCTGATTTCTGTATGATTCTGGTTATTCCTTACGATTCTATCTGTTCTGTACGATTCCATTTGTTTTGTAAGATTCTATTCACTCTGTACGTTTTCTGTTTATGAAGTGAATTCTGTCTGATTATATGAATTATGTTGGATATTCTGATTTCTGTACGGCTATTTGAATATCTATTTCTGATGCATTTTCTGATGTGAACTTCTAACTATTTTGATTGATGAGTGTAGTCTTGCTGAGTTGTGTTAGCTCATCCTTATCTTCGGCGTGGTTTTCAGGTTCTAGGAAAGGGTAGGAGGTCTTGGACTAGAAGTTTGGTGTCTGATCTGAGATTAGGTATTTTGTACTTTTGATTTTTGTACAGTTATGACTTTTCTATTATGTTCTGTTATTTCTATTTGAAGCCATGGACTATGTTGTATATGATTATTTTGATGAAAGAAAAGATAGATGAACTGTTCTGTATTTGGATGTTAATAGTAGCTTTGTGTTTTTCTATCTGTTTGATATTTGGAAGAAAGTTTGAAACAAATTCCAAAGCTAGATCCTAGATTTTCAATAGTTGTGTCTCGGCCCGATGCGAGCGGGATCCGTCCCGGTCGGGCGAGTGACACACCCTTTGGGCATTGTTGACCATGTTGACAAGGTCAACCCATGCCTCGATCAAACCTTGCTCAATTTTGTCAAACTTGACCTATTTAGGTCAAAATCCACCTATTTAGTGCATTTTATCATTTCCTAATCGTCCCCTAGCTCAAATCCCATCATAATCACCTCTCCTCTCTCCTAATTAGCCCTAGATTTAATCTTAGCCGTCCAAGATAGTTTTAGCGCTATAAATAGAGAAATTAGGGTTGAGTGAAAGGGACTTTTGCTTTTGCTCTTTCTCCATGTCTCCTTAACCTGAGATTTTTGGTTTGAGAGCTCCCACAAGTTCCTTCCATATCTCCTAAGTTGAACCCTGCCGGCCAAGGCCAGCCCGTGAGATCTCCAGTGAACCGAGACCCAAAGAGTTCCAAGGCTTTTTCCCATTGATCCAAGGGGTATCAAAGCTCAACTTCAATTAAAGAAATATATGAGGACAATCTACAAGCTCAACCGTACCAAGATCTCAAAGATCCAATGGTGAAATTCTTCAAAAACCCTAACCCTAGGTCACTACACATAAGGTTAAATAGCTTTGTGAATATCGCTTTTTAGACCGCGAAAATAGTCCTCCATGAATGCTCTTCAGGTCTAGTACCTAGGTTAAAAATTTCATCAAAATCCATTAGGTCGTTTGCGAGAACAAAGCGAATAATGTATTAGGGATTCAATTTCTCCCTTGGCTCGAATGCACAAGATCTCTACCGTTGATCATTTGATCAACTACGGAGATCCCATCGTTAAATCCCTTAATTTTTGGAGATCAAGTTTCATCTGAACCATAAAATTGATCCCACGATCATTTTCTTCTTCCAGCTCAATCAAACCCATTGATATAAACAACGAACAATCCAATAGCTCAAGTGTTTTACTAACGCGGATAAGCGCCTCACGATTTTCTATGTAATCATTACCAATGATTGCATGATGCGCAATCATTGGCAATGATTGCCCGGAATGGCGGACTGAACTCAAAGCTGCCAGGTGGCCCACCGCTGTCGCCGATTTTATATTTAAATTAACTTAAAAACTATTTTTAATGCATTTTTTAAATTAGAAAAATTCAAAATTTAATTAAAAAAATTATAAAATTATATATATATATATATATATATATATATATATATATATATATATATATATATATATATATATATATATATATATATATATACAAAAATTTATTTTCTTTAATTTAAAATTAACATTAGTTTAAAATATTAATTATATTTTAAAATTATATTATTTTTTTAAATATTTTCTTTTCTTTTATTAATAACTAATTAGAAATAACAAAAAAATTTTATAAAATTTGATATTTTATTTTAAAATAATAATATTTTTGTTATTCCAAAGGTTATTTAAATTATTTTAACTTAAAATTTTATTTTAATTTTTAATTCTTTTAAATAATATTTATATATTACTAAATAATTAATGTTTAAGTAATATTTTATTATTATTTATTACTTTTAAAGTAATATAATATAAAATTATTAATAAATATATTTTATTTAAATTAGAGAATTATTTTAAGTAATTAATTTTTAAATTAATAAATATTTTTTATATTTTAAGTTATTTTAATTAATTAAATATTTTAAATCACTTAATTAATAATTAATTAATTTAAAAAATCATTTATTTTTTAAGTTTATAAAAAAAACTTATTTTTTTATTAAATTATTTTTAATTAAAAAAAAGTTTAATATTTTAATTTAAGGTATTTAGTAATTATTTTTAATAATACTAATTATTATAATTTATTTTAAAAATATACTTTTTAAATAATTTAAGCTTTAAAAATTCATAAGTAATTCATTTTAAATCGTATAAATACGTATAATACCTTATTTTTTTAGAAAATTATGTTCTCTCTTTTAAAATTATTTTTCAGATCTTAAAAATTAATTATATTATTATTATTATTTTTTTCTTTTATTTAATTATTTAATTATTATTTAAATTTTTAATATATCAAATATTTTCAAATTAAAAATTAGTTTGAAATTATTTCTGAAGCCTCCTTGGGTGACCAATGGATCTTTCATATATTTATGTATTTTTATACATTGAATTATTTTTAATTACATTATTTTCTAAAACCTATATATTTATTATATATTTTTTAAATTATTTTAAAATCACATATATGTTAAATTCCTTAATTTTTGGAGATCAACTTTATAAATTTTAAACCTAAGCTATACATGTGAATAGTAATAATTGGAGGTGGATTAGTGAATGATTGTGTTTCAATTATTCACTAATCATTAAGTGTGCTTAATTAATTATTTGTTTTATCATCTTTTACATGTATAGGACGCACCGGCACCTAGTTTACACCCTTCTAGATCTAAGTGGGTTTGTGACTATCCCTATGCTGAAATTTATGCATGTCATGCATGTTATGCTATGATGCTAATGCTTTGGACCTCCAAACTAGGTGTGATCTAAAGTGTAAAGTGCAAGTTTGTGTAATGTATCATAACATGCCATAAGAGTAACACCTAACACTACTAAAAACTTGATGTTTACACAGCAATTTATAGCAGCAGTTCTCAAACCGTTGCTAAAGATAATTATAAATAGTTCTGTAATTGCTGTTAAATTCTCATATACCTTCGATGCCCTAGCTTGTCGACTCTTTCCCTTCTCAGTGGATTGAAATCCATCGTCGCGGCCGATGAGCCTGCTCTCTCTAGCCGGTTGCCACTGTTCCCCAATGACAACGCCATCTTTATCAGAGTCGAAGGCGTCATCCAGTTCGGCAAACCCTACGCCTTCGTCGTTGCTGATTAAAAGGAATATTCTACTGTTTAGTTCATTAATTTAAATGTCAGTGTTGCATATTAATGCCTTGTGCTCGTCTAAATTCTGTTTGAAATATTGATGAGTGAGATAAAGATGAAAATTCAGTAAATTTTAATCCGGGTATAATGTAGTTTTTTGTCATTAACATGAATTTAGCTCAACTGTGCTTTTGAATGAAACAAAGATAGTAGTAGCTTGCATATACATTGATCTTATACAACTCACATATACATTTATCATGGAATTTCATTCTTGCAAAATTTCAATTCCAGATTTTCTTACTGAATTCAAATGCTAGTTTTACTAATCTTGGCTGTTGTATAATATCTATTTGTTTGAGCATAGATTGAATTTACAGAGCATAGACTCTCTTGGCCCGACTCTCAATCCCTAGGGTTTGCAGCCACGATTTCCAACCTCCCATGGGTGCTGATGGTGATTTCGACGACTCGTTCGTCACTGACAGATCGAAGTTCTCCATCCAGATGGCCCTCGACGTCATCCGAAAACCTCTACGAAATTTAAATTGTTGCTAAAAAAGGTTTTCTAAGAAAAATCTGTGTCCATGTCTTACCTGTTGTTATTTAATTTAGATTTGGACTTCATATTGTATCAACTTAACTAGGGAACATCTATTCCATTTGAATTTCATCTTGTAGTAACTTCCTAGAGAACTTATATTCTAAAATTTTGGTTTATCAAATTACTTAATGAATTTCTTAGATCTCACTGTTTATGGAGTGCAGGGAAATGACTCATCATGCCTACGAGTATTCCTTTTGTGAATTTTATGTCAAGTCTCTCCATCTGGATATGTTGGTTTGCAAGAATAAGGCATTTTTACCAGCATGCTATCATATTCATTTATAACCTCTTTTATATCATTTCTATATTAAAATTTTTTGATATCATATTCATTTATTACTCTTTAACTCCTAGTCTTTATTCTCCATATTAAGCAGGACTAAATTTTAATGGTTTGCATGTTATTGTAGTTGTCAGGATGCATCAATCGGGCATAGACTCATCTATGGATTTAATTAGGTTGTCAAATTCTGTTCATGAAGTATGTCCCCTTGCTGCTCAACTAGCAGCTTTCAACTAGCAGGTTGCACTATGGATTTAATCATTCTTCTATATGACTATTGTAGATGTATATTAATAATGGATGTGGTTGTTATTCCTACTTATGTTGTTGTGGTTGTTATCAAATATCTATGTTAAGTGCTTAGGTATATATTCAAGTACATTATTCTTTTTACATGTTATATTTTTTATTGATAATTCAAAATGAAAATTTTGAAGCTGGAAGTAGCATGGTCTCTTAAGTTGTGTTATTAAGTTCTAAGAATAGATTGCTTTGACCAATCAATTCTCTCATTTACTTCACAAAACAATACTTGTCTATGTTTATTGAAGTGCTTGTATGTTTCAACTAAAGGTTTTAATTCAAAATTACTTAAGAGCAAATGCAGCCACCATTTAAATTTTGTATCACAAGTAGCAGATCATAAACTACTTCCACTTCCAAGATTTTAAATGGTTTTCACTAAAACAATACTCGTCTGTTTTGATATTGACTTGCTTCATGTCATTCATTATTTTAAAATCTTACAGCTTAGTCATAATAGAAGTTTTTGACAAGCAAAATATGGCTAATCCAGTATATGCACTAATATTTTGAAAATCCTGTTTGTTTGCATGATGTTTGATGCATGGTTTTCTTTAAAAATGTAAATTTCTGACATTTAGAAGTTTAAATAATTTGACCATAAATTTGATTTTTTTGTATTATATATTTTTTTAAAATTTATTTTACCCTTTAGCAGCGGTTTTAACACCTGCTAAAAAAGCACTGCTAAAGCCTTCTTACAGCAGCACGCAGTAAACCACTGCTAAAGCCTTTTCAACGAACACAAATATAGCGGATTTGCAGCGGTTTCTAAACCGCTGTAAATAAATTAGTATGTGTTTAAATCGTTGCAGTAGGTCTTAAAAAGTGCCACAAAAGCCTTATTTATTAGTAGTGTAAGCACTAGAAATGGATTCACTAGTCTATATGGGGGATAATGCTTATTTCTAAGAATATATGATGCATTTTGTGTCCTAGGCTGTAGATTTAGTAAAAGTGTAGGACCATGTGTATTATTTTGAAGTTCTTTTATTTGCTTTTATAAATAATAATTTTTCACTTCAAATTTTAATGCATGCTCACTATTGTCTAGTTCTATTGGAAGTGTCTCTAGTTTCTCGAATGCTTCCTCTAACTCAATATACTCATCTTTCAATAAATTATGTGACTAAATTAATTCAATATACTTCGTATTTAGATCATCAAATTCATTTAACAATCATGCATGCTCCTTATCTAATGTAATATGTTCAATTTTAATGTTAGAATGCTGTATAACTAACATGCCATGCTCATTTATTAAATTAGAAAATTCCTTTTTTCAAACATGTATGTTATTTTTTCATTTTCCAATATGTGCCACGAATTTTCTTGTAAACTAAAAGTAATTGTTTGTAGGTTAGCTTGTATACCTCTACTTAATTAAAGTTATCAATAGCCATTAGGCACATATTTGTTACTTTCTCCTCCGATTCTTATTCTGATGAGTCTTAGGTTGAGTATGTCTATAAACTTTTTACATTTTTATTTCCCCTTTTTACATTTTGCTCATCATCACCCTTTTCCTTCATAGGGAAACTCTTAAGATTGGGGCAGTCAGATCTTAAGTGACCGGGCTTCCTACACTCAAAACAAACAGTGTGAAAAGAAACTTTATTTAATTTACTTATTTTCCCTTTATTCCTTTATGGAAACCCTTTTACATTGGCTTCATGAAACTTCTAAATAATTTGGTCATCATGGCTATATCCTCGCTCCCTTTAGCTCCTGAGTTATTATTATATGTGTCTTAGGCCTTCAACGACAAAATTTTATCCTTTTTCTGTCACCTGTATCTAGCAACCTTTGGCTCATATTTTGATTGTAAGCAATGAGATAGCCCAATAAATTATCAATAGATTATATATTCAAATCCTTAGATTTAGAAATAATGATGACTTTTGCATCGAATGATTCAGGTAAATGTAGATTCTTATTAACTTTCTCAAAATGAAAGATTTCTCTTTCTAAAGCATCCAATGAAGTTACTATTTTGGAAAACCAAGTGCACATATCAGATATAGTTTCGCAAGGTTTCATGCAGAAGAGTTTATATTCATGTAACAATAAATTTAAGCAGGATTATTTAACTTCATTTGTATCTTCATAAGCAATACAAAGTCTATTCTAGAGCTCTTTACCATCACTTTACTTTATTATTGGTTGATTGACTTTTTATGCTTGATTGTGCTTATAAATTTCATGCTTTTTATAGAATTATTTCTTACATGTGTTTTTTCCTAGATATTTCATTAGGCTCTTAGAAGAAAAAAAAAATTTATACTCATAACCAATAAAAATTTTTAAGAAGATATAGAAGAATAACTTGATTAGAAAGTAATCTAGAGCTTGTTTGGGGTCGCATAAAGCATATCTATCCTCTTTCTTTCCTTATTTGGTACATCTTTGAGACCTAGGGTAGTAGCATACCACCCAACATATGAGAGTGTAGTTCTGACTCTAGGGAGTTTTTTCTTTTAGGATAAAATCTATTTTTAAACCATTTTCAAACTTCACATGCTGATTATTACATAAGAGTGAACTAACATGCATTATATTAGAAACAAAAAAATTAATAATAATTAAAATTGAATTGCATTTTGCTTTAAAATCATAGTAACACTTCATAAGTTTAGGGCCACTTAGGAATTTCTTAAAATGTTAGCCTTATATTTTGAAAAATTAAATAATAACAACCTACCCATCTTTCATAAGATCGGATAGCATAGTTTTAAAATCGTTTAGGTGATTTATCTAGCATTTTCACTTCAGGAAAGATGTAAGTCTAGAAACTGTATACACTTTTACACCTTCTTAGACTAGGCTCGAGTCCACTTCCCATAGAAATGCAACTTAGATCTTGGTTCTAAGGTAGATATTAAATAGTAAGCCCTATCCCTACATAATCCCAACTATCTAATAAAATGTCAACTCTAACATAAAAATCTCCTCATAAAATATTTAAGCCTAATAAACCATAGACTATACTATTTCAAGTTGGTCTTAAAATCTTTGTGCACTCTATCTTTAATCCTTTGACCTCAAAAGAGAATTGTTCAGTATTGAACAAATCCCCTTTGAAAACTCCAAAACCTCTCATCTTCGACTTTAACTTTAAAATCAAAGAAAATATTTGTCAATACTTTAATCGAGAGTGTTCTTAGGAGATTCACCTCTCTAAAGATATAATTAAAGGCTTACCTTTATAGGGAACTTGTAACTCTAGATTAAACTAAACCCTATCTTATTTATATAAGATAGGAAAAATCTTTGGGATTGTAAACTATTTTTCAAAACTCTTTTTTATATTCAAATACCCTTATAGAATACAACATTTACGCTTCTAGGTGATATGATATTCTCAATGTTGCATTTGACTACATAAATAACAACATTTCAAAATCCATTTCTACATTCAAATTCCTTTGTAGAATATCATTTTTAGCTTTTGAGGTTATATGATATTCTCCTTGTTTTATTTATTTATATAAATGATAATTTTTGAAAACTCCATTTTTGTTTTTAAATGTTATTCTAGAATGGTGTGTTTGCTTTTCTAGACAATATGTTATTCTTTTATCATATTTGATTACAAAAGTAAATTTATTCGAAACCCCATTTCTCTCTTTGAATTCATTATAGAATGTCATATTCATTACTCAAGATGGTATAATATTAATAATGTGTTCAATCACAAAAGTAGGAGCACCCCCAATTTGCGTGGGTATGATTATTTTATTTTCCCTAGAAATGTCTATTGACATTGAAGTATAGATGTAAAATTCTTTAAGTTTAGCATAAAAAAACCTCAAATTAGTTAAAATCCTGGTAGATAACCCATCTATTCCTTCTTTTAAAGAGGCAGTAACATACTGACAAAGTTCTACCCTCGCTTGCTCCTTCTGAGGATAAGGGAAAATAAGTAATTGATAATTCAGAGTCTTCACTCCCACCACACTCTGTGCCTTCTCAAGACCTCACTAATGGTGGAAATCCTAAGGTTGCTATAAGTGTTAGATCACCTTAGAATCCTTTCCAAAAATATGGGGGAAGCTTTGTTCAAAGAATTGCTTAATCTTGATATTTGTAAGGCTCAACTTACAATAGTACCACGCAAAGAGGATCTTTGAAAATATCTCTAAATTTTTTTTTTTAGTAAGGACTTGCTCAAAGCAATATCTGATCACAACAACCCAATTTATATCTCTATAAGTGTTGAGAACTTTAGATTGTCTCGTGCTCTTATTGTTGCAGAAGCATTTATCAACATCATGCCTCTTAGAACTCCCTCCTTACTTGAGGATTGATGCCCGTACGCTTCGTTTAGATAAAATGATGTTGCAGGGCTTTATCAAGAATGATGAAAGGGATTTAGGGCACAATAATCTTATTTCAAGAGATGGGGGAACTCAAAATTGAAGCAAAGTATCACATCATGGACTTAGAAGCATATTTCAATACTCTCTTGGGTAGACATTGGCTCCATGAATATAGGATCGATCCATCTTCCCTTCACAAATGCATCAACTATTCTCATGACATCATCGATCATTATATTAAGGGATATCTAAAATCATTCTCACATAATGAAGTAAAAATCTATGAGGATGCCACTTACTATCTACCGATGAAATAAATCATCTTTTTGTAGGATTTGAAATTGGCCAATCGCCTATAAAATGGGATAATAAATGTGGAGAAAAGGGAAGAGAAATGAAATGAAAGAGAAACAAAAAGTAGAAGAAAAATAAGATGAAAACTACACTTCTCATGAGCGAAATATTCATTGGCGTCCTACTTCTCCTTCACAACGAGGTGGTAAAATGGTCCAACCGAAGAGGCATGGAAGGACAAAGTCAAATAGGAATAAATTATGAAAAGGAATACGTGTTAAAACCAATAAGTAATATGAATTGATATAGAATATAGCTCAAAGAATGAATCATGTGTATTAGAGAAAAAAAAAAAGAAGGAAAATACAAATACAAATGAAAGGCCAATGTTTGAAATTTCCTTGGAAGCAGACATTAATGAAAACAAAATGCAAGATTATTCAAGAATCATACAATACGATTAGTTTTAAAAATATAAGTTTTGACTCACTCCCCCTATGTGTGTATGCATGGTTATTCAATTATAATCACACTCTCTCACACTCAAGAAAAATAGAAAAAAATGTAAAGACTTCAATTATTGTGTATGACATAGATACCTCTACTTTTTATATGTACAATAGATATGCAAAAACTATAGCTCTAACCCATCTATCTTAGAACAATATTTGCTGGTTAGCAGTTAAGGTGTCACCTAATTTAACAAACTTTTAAAAACCTACTATATTTATAATTTCTATCGATAAGAATTCTAAAACTAATGTAAGCATTCATATATTTATTAATAAAATAGTGAAACTACCATTTGATTAGTATCCCTTTGGTGTTAAAAAAAAAACGATCGAATGAGGCTTAACTCCATCAGATGGACATTAGGTGGATCTCAATTCCTTGAAAACTTATGGGATATAATATAGATCAAACTAAAATTAAGAGTAGGCATTGGCTTTAGCACTATTAGTCTAATGGATGATGATGAATATTGTTTAATTATCACTCATAATCTAGAGTCTAATGATCTCTTTACAAAGAATAACAAACTTTGTTTAGAAGAATCATATGATCTAGATGACCTTCAGGTTATGTATGTACCCCCAAACTTATAATGGAAATTAAATTAACTATCAATGAGTAAAAAGAAATCCACTTTGGTAGTGAAGAAATACCTCATCCCACTTTCGTAAGATTTTTATTGAATGATGATCAATCAAACAATTTGGTTAGGCTACTTTAATAGTTTAAAGATTGATTTTTATGGAATTATGATGAAATGCTTGTATTATCTGTAGAAGTGGTGTCCATAACATCAAAATCCAACATAATTTAATCCACATCAAATAAGCATCATGATGCATGCACTTAGAAATTGAACAACAAGTGATCGTTGATGTAAAAAAGATGATCGATGTAGACTTTGTGCAAGAGGATAAATACCCCTCTTGGTTGGCTAGTGTCAATCTTGTTAAAAATAAAAATGGATAAATTTGCATATGCATTGCCTTCAAAGATCTAAGTAAGGTTTGTTTGCACTAAGGAGGAGTTCCTTCTGCATATCTTTGAACTCATTGTGTTACCTCATCTTATGTGATTTTTTTCTTTCATAGATGGTACATTTGGATATAACCAAATTAGGAAGGCCAAGAAAGATGAGAAATTCACTACATTCAAAATGCATATAGCGATCATATTTGACAAGGTTATACCTTTCAGACTTAAAAAGCTAGTACAACCTACCAGCGCACTATAACTAAAATCTTTGATGAGCTTATCCATAACCAAGTGGAATATTATATTAATGATCTGGTGATCAAAAGTGGAAAAAGAGAAGATCATCTTTATGATTTGAGAAAATTTAGAATGTAACTTTGTATCAAATACCCCATGGAAGAAATTCTATAGTGGATGCCCTAGAAAGCTTGCAAAGGAGCTATCCTATCTAGAATAAGATTTATTTTCCATAGAGGTCTAAGGTCATAAGATTCTATACAGACTTGGAATATATAAATAGAGAATTCCTTATAGAGTACAAGATTGTTCTTGCTGAGGATAATGAAGTGGTAGATTAGTGACAACTCTTCATTAACTACTTGTGAGAAAACAAACTCCCTCATGATAAATTAATTATTCATTGGATTAAATAAAGATTCCTTTCTTCTACATTAGTCAATGACACTCTATATTAAAGATATTTATTAGTAAACCTAAATAAAGATCCCTTTCTATTTAATGTAGTTACGTTGTCTTAATAAACATAAAGACTAAAAGATCATTGAAGAAGTTCATGCTGGATTGTATGGCACTCACTAGTCTCGTCCCATAAAGAAGTTAAAGATTAAATGAATGAGATACTAATGATCTTTGAAGGTAGATGACTATATGAATGTCATATATTATTTTCATTAATGTTAGGTACATGGTGTAGTTCTGCATCATCCACCAAATGATCTACATCCTACAATTAAATCATAGTCTTTTTAAAATGTTGGGGTATGAATATTATCAGTCTGATTGATCCACTATCATCCATAAGTCATCAATTTATTTTAGCAGCAATAAATTACTTTTAAAAATGGGTTGAAGTTATTCCATTATGAGAATTTAAAGTACATCATGTTTTAAAATTTCGTTAAAGACCATGTCATATATCAATTTGGTATTCCTCATCGAATCATATATGAAAATGATCCATCTTTAAAAACACCAAAATAAATAATTTCACAAGATGCCATAATATTGATTAGAGATACTTGACCATCTATTAAACTTGGGCAAATAGATTGGCTGAGGCCTTCAATAAAACTTTATTGCAAATTCTAAATAAGATATTAGATGATAATAAGCATTGAAGACAGGAAAAGTTATGAGAAGCTTTGTGCACTTACCAAACCATATATAAACTTCTACACTTTCTAGGCCATTCACTTTATTCTTTGGAGATGAGGGTTGTGGATAAATTTTAAAAAATGCTAATGTAGTGAAGGGCCCTCTAATATGGATATATAATTTTCTTTAGATGAATCTACATAGGTTCACATCATGACATCCAAAAGGATGGATTAATGTTCTACTACCGATTCAAAGAAAGAACTTTGGTTTAATCTTATAATCAAATACTGCATAAGGAATATTTCAAATTACCTAGAAGGATAAAAGAAATATTCACTTATCATTTTAATTATAATAATAAACCAATATATTTCCATAATAAAATATAACATAAAAAATATTTTGTTCTTTTTCTAGGATAAAATAAGTATTCACTTATTATTTGTATAAAAGTAAACCAACATCCAAGGCTAAATCTACATCCATATATATTTCCACCATCTTAAAATAAAAATTAAGAAAACGTTTATTTTTATTCTAGGTTCTAGCCTTCCCATAAAGGCAAGCCCCAATATTTAATTACACCTCAAATGAGGAGGCTCTTGATTGAAGTGAATGCTAAAGTTTCTTTTAAATTCATATATATATTTTAAAAAAAGATTAGATTATTATGATCTCAAAGTACAGGTTTTAGATTAGAAATCTTAATTTGGCCTCACATACTTTGAATTATAAATTAACATTTTGAAACGAAAGGAATGAGTGCATGTGTAGAGATTGAAAAATGTGTACAATTTGACCTTATGCTTATTTGGAGTGGGTTGCCATCTAACAGTCTGAATAAAAAATAATCACTTTATACTAGTAAGATATGTGGCTCTATCCTATGAATCAAGAAGATATAATTTAAAAAATGTTAATTAGATACTCTATAACATGTTTACAAAACTAATTATGCAATGCAAATAATACATGAACAGCAATGTATAAATAAAGAGCAATTTTAGTCATTTATAATTCATCAAAGTACAACTAGAGTATACAGGCTCCACCAACAAACAAACCTGTATTTCTATATCTATCAAATCTAGATCTAGATATACTTGCTTATTATCTTTTGGCTCTAGATTTTCCTATAGAATTTCAAAAGAGGACATCCTCCAGAGGAGGGATTACCTTTTGGAGCCCTATACACATATAAATAAGCAAATACATTTAAATTTTTACAACTCAATTTATGTACATTATACGTATACAATGACGCTTTAGATTTATTTTTATAAGCGAACCTAAACACATAATACTTTGATTTTCTTTTGTAATAAAAATAAGATAATATAAACACATATGCAATGCATACATGAACATGATGTAAATATATACAATTTGAAAGCTTGATTATGCATGCCATAACATCCAAAATACTAAAAATAAGCAAACACGCCAAGGATATCCTCTAGACAAAGGTACCCAAAATCACATCAATGATACCCTCCAGACAAAGGTACCCGCATTAAACTAAACACGCTATGGCCTAGTCTAAGACTAGAGTCAATGGACCAAACAAACAAATTCTAGTGTGTAGAAAAGGTTGTGTATTTGATATGTCCCAAGAGGGATTTACTATTTAAGTTATTCATCAATTGAATTTGGTTTGTTGAAAGCTAATGAAATTTTAATATAAATTTAAGTTTTAATATTTTGATATTTATTTTATGAAGGATTTTAATTATTGAATTTGAATAATGGTTGCTTGTTTAGAGCCTTAAATGTCTTAAGTGTTTTTTAACGATATGGGTGAATCTTTATATCAATCAAATAATAATTACTTTTATTAAACTAGGGCTATGAAGTTTATTTCTTCTTTCTTGAGGCTAAGTTAGCCTTATGAGCCCAAGTTACTAAATACTCATCTATTTATTAAACTTTGATTATTAATAGATGATTTTTAATTAATCCATTTCATTAATTATTATTTTTTATTATTGAATTATTAATGGTTATATGAGTTTGAATAGCAATTGCCTTAATTATTTAAATTTGATTAATCGATGATTTATAATTAGTCATTTAGGTGGAGTTTGGGTGATTTAGACTTTTATAAAATTAGTTATGAATTTTACAAATTCAACCTTTTAATTAATGAGTTAATCAAGTGAGTTATTTAATGAATTTTACAATTATGGTGATTATATCCTCAATTTGATGGGGCTTTTCATATATTCTTGTTTAACATTTAGTATTGAATAGCCTGAGCTTTAGAATATATTTTTGTGATTTAATATAAATTAATCAATAAGTTTCATTTATTAAGTTTTGATAAATTTGGTTTATTTATATTTGCTACTTATATTTTATTTTTATTAACATATTTACTTTATTATACACATTATAAATTATGAAAATCAAAAGAATACTTCTAAGTGGGTGATAAATCAAGTCTACTAGATTCCTAATTTTGGTACTAATGAATAACATACTACTCACTAGAAGGTGGATGAGTTTAAAAATTTAAATGTAAGGTTTTCTACAAGGACCTATGGTTTAGAGGATTCCTATATGCATGCAAAGCTTAAGAGTCATAGAGGCTCTAAGTTTTATAAAAGTTACCTCACTGGTGCTTAACCAGTGATTTTCTGGCTGTAGCACCTCCATTTGGAAGAGATAGAGGCAACTGATATCCTTAGCTTTAACTTCCAATTAGCTCTATCATTCCCTCACAAATAACACAAAGAGAGAGATATGTATTAAAATTTATTGTATTGTAATTCACAAATGTTTATGCATATAAACTTTTCCAACAAATTTATTAACTTTCAATAAGCATTATATATAAAGCATACAAACACATGCTAAATTTGAGAACCAATGCAGACAAATCTCTCTCATGATTACACATTGCAATAATCTTAACACATTTCACATGAAAGCTATTATATTACATTATGTCGTCATTCCTAAATTGATATTCATATGAAATTCATAGTGATACTTGAAAGTGAATGAAAATGTAAATGATATATGGATTAAATGAGATCCTGTTAGTTTACATTATTTTAAAATTTATAAAGCCATTAAGCAAAACTATATTTAAAATAATTTTTAACCATATTAATCACAATACTATTAATTGTATGCCAATCGATGCCCAATATTCAAAAGCAATGAATAATTAATAACAACATGATTGGTCAAACATAGGATGATTGATTCATTTCTAAGGTACACAAGCATTATCTATTTTTTAACAATCCAATACATGCAGCATAATTCAGAGGACATATAAGGTAGTACTAGCAAATAGAGTTCACAACTTTATATACATGGAAATAGGAAGATTGAACTCTACAAGTAATTTGAAATAGGAAGATTGACTCTATCAGTAATTTAGTATATACACAATCAAAGGAAACATCTCTTATCAAACTAATTGCTATCACATGTACATAACAAAATGGATTTTTCAAAGCATGATCACAAAACAATAGGAATGAACATTTACATACTTGTAATTTATAACAACAATCATATCAGGAGATCATATAAATAAAGCAAATCAAGTTCTGTATCACGAATAACCATTAACAACAATGTATGCAATAGTGTGTAAAATATAGATAACAGTTCATGTCAGTATATGATATCAAGATACATAACCTTTCTTTATATGTTAATAAGGCATGCTTACTTCAATTATTCTCTTGTATAAGTTGGTTAGGAAAATAGGAGATGTTCTAAAAAATTATGAATAATATATATCAATTTGCATAATGCTTTGCCAAATTATTGCAGATATTATACAAGAGTATAGACCTCAAACCATTGCATACATAAGGAAAACAAGATCGAATTTAATTGTTGTCTTACAAGAGGTTTAGCCAAAGTAAATGCAGTTATAAATAATCATGTTTTATATCAACAATTACATCAGAATGAACATTAACTTCAAAGAAAAGCTGCTCTTAATTCATTAATTTTGAATTTGTATGCAATATTAGATTTGGTTCCAGTGGAAGATAAGATTAGAGAGAGCCGCCTTAGATGATTTGGTCACATAAAATGGCAGCCTTCTGATGACTCGGTTAAGAAAGTAGAGGTATTAGATTTGACTTATGTTAAGAAAGGTAGAGGTAGACCTAAGAAGACTTGGTTATAAAATATTAGAAATGATCTTTCTTTATTAGATTTAAAAGAGAATTTTGACTTTTAACAGGACACAATGGAGAAAAAGGATTCATGTAGCTGACCCCACGTAGTGGTACAAAGGCTTGATGTTGTTGTTGTTGTTGTTTGCAATATTGAAGCACAAATATACATTGAATACTTTCCAACTTTAGCCACATTTTATTGAATGTTAAAGCATAAGGAGGCATATGAATTTTATGATTTGATTAAGATTTGTCAAATGCACGCATTATTAAGAAAATATTGTCATTCTAAATAAGGATTGACATTATCCATCGTTCAACTCCTTTATTTCTTTTTATAGCACTAGAAATATTACAATGACATGCCCAATCATAATCAATTAAAAAAAAACAATCTCATCAAAACAATCCTAGAGCATTTTATTCTAGATATATACTCGTGTAATTCTAACTTCTAACAATAAAAATATATATAATATCTAAACTTCTAAGGAATCTCGAATCAAGAAAAAAAACCATCTCACATGACAGGGTACCTCATACGAAACACTTGATTGAACAACAAATACAATTGTATGCATATTTAGACTTTTGTGGAAATTAGTATCAATAATAATCTTATTACTTGCAATCAGATTGGGCCGTTTCCATTGTTTTGATTCAATGCCATTCGAAAAGATGAACAGATCTTGTAAATAATAATATGTAGAAGGAAACAGTACCAATCGATCCAATATCAATAATTGGATCTGAACAGATCAGATCGCTAAGCTGATCGCATAAATCCTGAATACAGCACCAACAATATTACAGCACCAACCTTGTGTACATAAAAAAATGATATCGCAAAATCCTTATTTTGGTGTTCTTGGAAGGGAACAAACTGTTAATAATATGTTTGCTAATATTTTTCATTTTCTTTGATAATGCAGGAACCAAATTTTATTTCTGAACCCATTTTAGAAGTCCACTGAGTATGCATCCTCAGAACAAAGTGTTCAAATCTCAGAAATATATGTCAAGAAGATGCTTAGGTTACAATATATATATACTGAAAGGCTTCTCAACTAACCTCTGATTTCTCACCATTGCAAGCTAAAGAGCACCATATCTGAAGTGGGTATTCAAGTGTCTTTGCTGCTGCAAGTAATCCAGTAAAAGTAACAGAATCTGGCTTCACTCCATTCATATTCATCTGCTCAAAAGCTTGGGTAGCAATCCTTCCAAGTCCATAGAAGTCTAATGCTCTTTCCCTTGTTTGGCTCGGCCTGCACTCCATGTAATGCAACTTACTCCTGCTGACGCAACGCCTTCATTCTTTCATTCTCTTCAATCAACCCCACTACCGGGAAATGAAGATGCCATCAGGCAGGTTGAACTTGCTCTGACATAGTGAGCAAGGTTTCCTAGCTGCTGGCCGAATCTTGTAGGTGAAATAGAGCAACCGCAAGAGAAAGTGATAGGGGAGGGCCGTGTAGCAATGGAGGAGTGTGAAAGGAGACGGCTGGGAAATGAAAGTGTAGATTGGAAGGGCTAGATCAGGACCTCTCTTCCTCTATGGATTGCATACAAGTCTGCCTAACTATCACCCTTACAAGCCGTTGTCCCTAGCCTTCTTCTTCTTCTTCTTCTTGCTTGGATGTATGAAGGGGGTGGCCGGCCCTAAGGGCATCTCCAACCGAAAAACTCATTTTTCACTCCAAAATGCAGTAATACATCAAAATGACCAAAAAAAGAATATTCATAGTATATTCTTCTCCATATTTCATTTTACATATTTTTAATCATTAATATTATTTATCAAATTTTTGAATTAAATCTAATATAATTAAAACAAATATTTTTTGCTCTATAAAATAATTTGGAATATAAATATGTCATAAATAAATATTTAGTTAATAAATTGAAAATTACATTAGAACACATAAATAAGAACGAGAAAAATACAAGGCAACTAAACATTATGTATGAGAATTTTATCTTAATTTTTATCTTAATGTTAACTTACATTAATTAATTTTATAAAAAAAATTTAGATTACTAAAAAAATAAGATATTTCTAATTTAATATTTTAATTAATAAAAAAAATTCTAATTTTTAATCTTTAAAATTAATAATTAAGTTTCAAATTAAAAAAAAAAAGGCAAATGGCGGGTGAACAGTGCGACGCCAAATATGGCGTCGCACTGTTCACTGGCGACCTTATGCCGTAGAAAATAGCGCTCCGTTGGAGCGACATTGAGCACGGCAAACACTCGTTTGCGTATCCATTGGAGATGCCCTAAGGCCCCTAATTTCACTCATAACCTTCAGAACTAATGTTTGATATTAATTGTTGCAATTGAGACTGAGATGATTTAGCGGGCTCAATTAGAAAAGAAAAGCTGAATTACAAAGCCCAACTAATTTTATAATATTTTGATTTAAATTGGTATAACTAGTTTGTATTGATTGAAGTTAATTTGATTCGAAAGAAATTAAGTTGAGCAGATCGAAGTTGGCAAAGTGCCAAATTTAAAATTTCAATAAAATTGATTCAAATTGACTTGACGATGCTTGATTGAATTTGTTTGATGAAAAAATAAATGAGTTTTGATTAATTAAGTCTTTGCTCAATTCAATATAATAATGAATTGACTCAATTTCATTTAAGTCGAATCGAACTCGACGTCCTCAAATTTGATTTATTTAATCAAATCAACCTCAATTAACTCGAATGTGCTTTAATGTTAATTTTTAAGAAAGAATGATGAGGACAATTGTATAAATTGTAGGCTAGGATGATTTTAGGCTAGATAAATGTAATACAGGGTGACCTCAAACAAAAATGAGATCAATAAGGCTATTCTCCCATTAGAGGTACAACTTCCTTCTTTAATTGTTGTGGTAAACTATGGTATAACATCCAAACATAGTGTTAGACCTTGATTTGAAAAGCTCTAAAGTTTGGTAGAGAAGTATTTGCAGGCTCAACAATATCTAATTTTATGTAAATCATGTATGATTCAAGCACATGAAAAAATCTTAAAAGTTCTCTGAGGACACATGAAGGTGCAAAAGGAACACCAAGAGGGGGATGAAGGATTTCCTTTAAAAAATCTCTCTCTAAAAATAAAATTTGATATGAGGAAATAATAAAGAGATTAAAATAATTACAATAAATTTTTTTAGAAAATAAAAATTATTTTTTTTCTAAATTCAAAAATAATTTTCAACCAGGTATCATTCACCAAAGCCTATTTCATAAAGATAATCAAAATAAAATCATAATATAATAAAATAAATTACACAAGAAGCAATGTGCAAAAAAGTAAGAACATGTAAACTACGATTATAATGGTTCAGTTGAATCGAACTATCTCCACTCCCCAAAGATCCTCCTCTTTAGGTATTACACTAACGCATTCTCGTTTATCACATAGATAGGTGAAGAAGCCCTTTTCCCTTACCACAGGAAAGGAATAAGCTTTATAGACTGTGAAGAATCTCCATCCTCTTGCCTCCTCATGCTGATGGAGATTTCATTCCTCTTTTTGACTCGACGGCTTGGCCAAGATGCCAAAGACTCCTCTCGCCTCCTCAACCTGATAGAGATGTTGATCCCTCATTTGGCCTTCTTGCCCTTGTGGATATGTCAACCCTCATACTTCTCACAAAGTTGGAGATACCATCCCTCCTCTTTCCTTTACAATTTGAAGGAGAAGTTGATCCCTAGCCTCCTTAGCTAGGGAGTAATTCACTCCAAATATTCTCTTTCTTAGAACTCCTATCCAAGAGATCCACCAAAACACAACTAGAGGACCTAAAGGTGTAGGCTGGCTAGAGCAGCCCTTATTCCCCCTCACACCCATTTACTACCTCAACATAAGCTCCCTCTCTCAACCATACCTCCTTGCTCTCTGTCTTGTGAGGTGGACTCTCCAAGCTCTCTCTCAAAAAGAAAATGTCTTTGATTACTCAAGAACTCTTGCCCTAAAGTCAAAACAAGTGTTTATAAATTGAGCAATGGAAAATCTATATATTTTTTAATATTAAACCTTCTGATCATATAGTACAATCTATAAATCATATAATAAAATTATTTTAATTTCATTGAAAATCATCTTGTATAATTCAAAATAGTCCAGTATGATTTGTTATATCAAATCACAGATTATTTATGATGAACCAAGTTTACTCAATTGAGCTCTCTATTAATCATCTAGTATAATTATGATTATATAATATGATTATTAATAAATAATTAGAACCTAATTTGATTCCATAATATGTGGGACTAATTTAAGCAGCTTCAACTAAAGTTTATATAATACAAATCAACTTGTACGGTACATTCAATTCATATTTTAAATTTTACTAATGTAAGTAACTAAGATTGTATGGCAGGGTTTCCAAAAAATCCCATACAACATGGTTGTAAAGTATGAGTAATTATAGTCTTTTAATTAAACATTTGAATAGATCATACAATATGATTTGGATCATATAGTACTATTAACAGAAAAATTCAAATATTCAATTTTACTCCTGCTTGTGAGTGAGTGCATGGTTTCTTAGACAACATACACCTAATACAAAAAATGACTCATAAAAATTAAAAGTATTGGTTATGTCAAGTACAAACTAACTTATACTCTGACACTACTATGTCTTGAGTCTCGTCTCTTTAATGCTGCTTGATGTATGTTGACCCTAAAAATGGTTACAAATACATAAGAAAAATATTTAATATGTAAATGTGAGAATAAGTAATAAACATCTAATAATATTTATAATCATCAAAATACAAAGTTGGGCTCCAAGATTACAACATTTATTATTCCCTTATGTTTGCTAAAACTTTACCTACTATAAATTTTTCTACTTTAAATTGTCTTCTTGTTCCTAAGGATTTGTATAAGTCTTTCAAGTGGCATCATTTCCTTAGAATTATGGCCGATTAGGTAATATATTTCCTAAGATTATCCTAGTCTAACCCTTTTACCTGCTAATTTTTCATATTGTGTACATGCTCTTTTAGGTTGATTATAAACCCAAATGATTAGGCTTTCTTTCTTTAGAACTCTGGTTATCTATTGTCATATAATACCTCTTAGGTATCCTCCTATTTTAACCATCATTGATTACCTAAATTCAGCTATTAGGGATGATTTCCCTTTTAGGTATTTTCCTTCCTAAATATGCTTATTAAGGATGATTTCCCTTTTAGGTTTTTGCCTACTTCAATGTGTCAATTAGGGATTATTCTGACCTCATTTTTTTTCTAAGATCATTCAAACCCAAAATATCTAAAATTCTATTTCAAATTAGGTATCACATAGCTTCATCAAGCTTTTAGAAACAAGCTAGTTATGCGGAAGCGTTAAAGAAGTCTAAATGATTCTAAAAAAAAGAAAAGAAATATAATAATTTTTTTTTATTTTAGTTTTGTAGAGAATAAATATAGTTTTTTTTTTTCAAAATAAAATTAAATCAAGATTAATCATGAAAATTCACTTTCATAAAGATAATCAAGATAACATGAGAGTGTAGTAATAGTAAATTGCATGGAAAGTAAGTATGAAAAAGTATGAATAAGAACACCATATTTTATAGTGGTTTAGTCAAATAAACATATGTCCACTCTCTAAAGTCCTTCTCTTGGGGTATTACACTATATGTGTCTCCCTCAATCTATAGGTAGGCTGAGAAGCCCTTCTCCCTTGACCAGGCAGAGAATCACATTTACAAACTCTTCACACCCATTAAATCTCCTCTCGCACCTCTATGGCCTAGTGGAGCTACTTTCCCACTTTTTATTCTCACGTAAGGAGAAAATTTCAATATGTTCTTTCTCCTCCAAGCCCAGTGGAGATGTTAATCCCTCCTTTAGCTCCAAGCTGGGTGGATATGCTAATCCCTCATTTAGCTTTAAAGCTCGACAGAGATATTGTTCTTATCCTCCTTAGCTAATGAGAGACATTTGCTCCAAAGACTTTCCTTCCTAGAACTCTCTTCCAAGAGCTCCACATAAAAAAATGGAAGGATCCAAGGTGCACTCTAGATGAAGCAACCATGTCAATCCCCTTACACTCCCTTAACACCCTCAAGGCTTTCTCTCATGTCACTAAAGAATTTATAATGTGGGCTCTCAAATATGTTAATTTTAAATTGTCTTCTAATTGTACATTACAAGCTTTAATTTGTAAAGTAAGATTAGTTAAATAATGTTGAAGATCATCATGTATAATTTGAAATCATCCAGCATTATTAGTTCCAATTGATTGTCAGATTATATAGGACGAATTAATATTCATCTAGAGAGCCTTGGGTGGATCAAATAGTATAATATTTATATCATACAATATGATCTATTATTAATTTAAATCTAATTCGACCCCAAAATATTCAAATGTAAATTAGTAAATTATAATTAAATTTCATCTAGTACGAAGATATTTGTACAATATAATCAATGCAATATTAAATTTCAAAATTAGCTATTTCAACTAACCAGGATTCGATGATGGGATTTCTTAATATACTTGATCATCTTGTAGGATGTGTATATCATATAGTATGATTAGTTATAAGCCAATTTGAGTAGTCTAACTTAATTAATTATTTTATTATTTTTGTTCAAACAGATCATACGGTATGATCTAGATCATGCAATTAACAAAAAAATTAAAATTTTGAATTGTGTGTGTAAATGATTGCTAAGCCAACATATTCCTAATACAAAAATAAATTCAAGAAAAATGAAAAATATTGACTCTATACAAATAGACCAACTTTTACCCTAGTGTTACATTATCTTTAATCGATTCTCCAGTCTTTGCTTGTATGATGTATACATGAAATGATTTGTAGCACATAAAATAAATATCTAAAATGTGATGGATGAATAAGTACAAAAAGTATCAAAAAATATTTGTAATCATCAAAACACACAATCGAGTTCCCATATTATAATAATTTTCCCCTTTTGGATGATGGCAAACATTGTCGGTTAGAAATTAAATTTGATAAGTTTATATTTTATTTCCTTCTAAGTTCTCTGCCTTACTAAGTACTTCCTTTTAAAAAATGGGAAAAGTCTTTAATTTTTTATTTTTTATTTTTTATTTTGAAGAACAAACTTTCATTTTAGCACTCAATGAGCAAATACTAAAATGAAATATATCTAGTTGTAATAATTAATAAATTAGCAAATACAACAATTAAACTTCCTGCTCCCCCATCTAAAATCACCAAAAAGAGGAACACAACTAGAATGAAAATGAAAAATAGAAAACAAAGTTCATTAAACACAAGTTAAAAAAATAAGCAATCATGCAAAAAACACTAAAAAGGTGAAAAATGTAACAAAATGATATAAACACAAAAATAAAACATAAAAAAATCAAATCATCTAAAGACCCTAAAGTCCTAAGAACTTGTGTCAATTACTACAAGTCCAGTCTTGAGTGTGTTGAATGTATCATAATTCAAGACTTTAGTGTAGACATCTTGTAATTAGTTTTCAGTATCCACTTATTGTTATTCTATTTCACCTTTTACCACGTGATCTTGAATATAGTTATGTCTAATATCAATATGCTTGGTGCAAGAATGTTGAATGTGATTTTCAGAGATAAATTTTTTTCTAAAATTATCACATACAATAAGGATGGTTCTTATAGGGAGTCTAAAATCAAGAATCTGCTGATTCAGCTAAAGTAGTTGGACAACACAGCTTCCTACATTTACATATTTAGCTTTTACGATGGATAAGGCTACAAAATTTTCCTTTCTACTAGATTAGGAAACTAGAGATTATCACATTTTACTGCTCTCATAGGTCCCCAAGCTAGCTTCATTATTCTTTGATCTTGGAAATCCTAGCTTTATTATGAACTTGATTGGTATATGAAGTGTAGTTATGTTATTATCATTTTAACTAAGTTAATTAATTATAACATATAAGGTAGAAGTGACTTTTTAAAATACATACCATATTTTTGAACCAATTTGGAAATTCATAGTTAACCCTCTTTTCCTTCTCTAATGGTGATGATATAGTCAAACCATTAACAAAATTCCTATAAAAGTTTTGAATTTAGGATCTCTGTGTATAAGTCTACAAAATATATGTAATGTTAGCTCAACATACTCGAGATATGGCTCAACTTTATCATAATTAAGTAGAGTGTATAGTGTGGAAACTCTCATCTCCTTATATGTTAAATGAACATAGTGCAAGTGCCTATTAGGTCACCACATTCATTGAATACTGCTATGTTACTGGTATATTGACATATATATGGATTATCAAAATTTTGTGGAATAGTATTCCTTGTTGATTATAACTTTAGATCAAAGTAGTATGAGCAAAATTGAATATTCTCATACATCAAGCATGATTTATATATTGATACTTCATGATGTAATTTATTCTTTATACTCTTCATAAGTTTTTTTAAATACTTGAATCATGTATGGTCATAAAATAGTAACTTTTTTAATATGTTAGATATGTTATGTTTGCATAAAATTATTTCTCAGAAGGATACATTCACTGATATTGAATAGGTATATTAACTCTAGCCCATATGGTAAATATATGGGCAGATGCTCTATGGATTCCAAAAAATTTACAGGAAACATCTTCTCAACCTTACACATATTGAATAGAATACTATGCTCAATATAGATCAAAGCTTCTTCATTCAATCTTGATGATCATAAGCCCTTAATGAAGATACTTAGTTCGATTAAGTGATTATAATATAATCTGAAAGAGAACTGAAAGTAGTGGACAACAAATATTCTATGAAGATATGATATTCATAACTTCTCAATCCAATTAATCTCCTTGATTTCATGTCAACACATCTGCTGAGGTTGAAAGCATATCCATCAGGTAGCTTTAAGATCTGCTTACATTCACAAACAGTTTGACTTTTCCTGAAGTGAATGTGAATGTGGGTTTTTGCTTTCAAAGTTTATCATTTCCATCTTCCTTTAACTCAAGTGTTTTTCTCCTACAAATATGCTTCAAATCCATCCTAGATTTTACATTATCTTTAGATTTTTCCTTGATGCCCATCACTATATTGAACACACTATCAAAAACATTCTTCTTTATATACATCACATCTAAATTATATCCGATCAAGTTTGTTATCCAATTTGGCAAAGACTAGAAATGATATTCTTTTTTTAATTGTGAGTAACTTCATACCTGGGTAACTTTGTAAATAGCTAATGTTGGAGAATTAATTATCATGTGAACAAAATTTACTCTTTTAAATATTTCCTCATTGGTTAACCTTGATGTAAGCTACATCATCTTCATTTTATTTTTAGTGAACAATCCTTATTTTGCCTGAATGGATGATTTAATTTCTAGAAAAGAGCATGGGTGGCAGTTAAACATACTATTCTTACCCCCATATTTCAAAGTAAATGATTTAGTATATTGTATGTTGGAAAGTTACCAATTATCCAAACCAACACAACCCTCAATGTAACATTTTATTCGTTGGTTATATTAGATGTAGTAACTCCTTCATTACATAATGATTATAAGTCACTGATTAATGGTTGTAAGAACACGTCTATCTTTACTTTTGGATTATGTTAGTGTGGAATGATGTGTCAAAAATATGTAGGGTGTACTCATACACAACTCTGGAGATAGATTATAGGGGGTGAGCATCACGGGCTAGTATGAGTAAGAAGAGGCGAATTGACTAATTGGAGTAAAACCATCTATAAATAAACCTAATATTATACAGTGAAGGTAGGATGTGTACGACCCATTTTTTTTATGCCTCCACTCACCTACTTACATGATGTGTTTGTTATGACATATCATATGTGCAATAGAGCTCATAGATATATATATATATATATATATATATATATATATATATATATATATATATATATATATATATATATATATATATATATATATATATATATATATATTATACTATGAAAAATGGGTAAGTAAAATAATCGACTAGCTGGAACATCCTTCTATTTTCTTATTCTCTAAAACTTGTTTAAAATATGGCGCATTATAATGATGACATGCAATCCCTGATAAATTATCCTTGTAGTACAACACATATCCATTAACATAACAATCAATTTTTATACCTATAAAATCAAATTTAAAAACTAATCTTTTAGTATGGTATAAATTTATCATAATTATATTTTCTGCCGGGTTGATCTCCTTAAGTAGGCCAATAAATTGACTAAATCATTCTCTAGGTACAGTATATTCTATCTTTGTTTTCAACATCTTCATAATAATAAACAACTCTGAGTGAGTAGTGCACTCATTTCAAATTAGATGTTATACATCATGCAACAATTCATAAAAGTTTTATACCTCCTTATTCAAGGACTTATGTATATTTTTTAAATTGTGGCCAACTTGTATCATAAACAAAGTCTTTAAATATCCTAATTCTATCTTCCTTAAATATGTTTTGACTTTTAGGTAGACTATATTGAGATCCAAAATAAGGCTCATACTCACCATATGAAGTATGATATCAATATTTTGGCATGAATACTCAATGATCTAGATCAATAGTAATCTCATATGGTGTAATGTAGGCTTGATTTTTATGTTTTGAATATGGTCAATAAAATCTTCCTTGTATTATAAAGAAAGATAATTAATAGCCTACCTAGATGACAAAATTCACTCCATCTAAAAATTCATCTGTTAACTTCTTAAATCCAGGCAACAATCAGTTATACATCCACCTGCTATGATTTTGAATAGCCATAACACCCTTGGGCTATAAATTTTTACAACCAAACAATAAGTTTTATATCAATTTGATGTTATTTATGTGTAATTATCATCATAAAATTTTTGAGATGACATATAATATAAACAAGATATACAATAAAGATATGTGGATAAATAATCAAATGAGACTCTCTCTAATCTTATCTTCTATGGAATATATACCAATCTTTCCACCTATATGCTCATTTTGTATCCTTTCTCAAAGAGTAAAGCCACTCATCTACCTGAGCATCCTCAACTCAGTAACACTTAACATAATATTATTATTCTCTTTTAATGGACAACATTCTACACTATAAAGCCTTACAAGTCTCACCATGATCTTAAAGAATATTCCTTTACGTTTGAGGGGGGTTTTCTATCACAGAATAAGTCCAATGCATTTCTCCACTTCAACCATCTAACATGAATTCTATTAATAATTTTTCTTTCTATTTCACCATCACTCTGAATAGATCTGAGATATCTAAACTGTGTAATGTTATTAATCACTTGATCATCCAATGTCACAATACCTCCACAAGACTTATTACTACTAAAAGTATATTCCATATATTCAATTTTGGATCTACTCAAATGAAAGCCTTTAGAATTTATGATTGACCTCCATAATACAGGTTTACCTTCAACTCCCTTTCTAGTCCTATCAATAGGAAGAATATCATCAGCAAGTTAGAGAGGTGGATTTATTGGATTTGGATGAAGAAGCATGAAAAGGTAAAAAAGATAAATACCTTCACAATGGATAGGCTTATTTTGGAGGTGAAGGAGGTGTGACTTTAGATGTGATAGAAGAATGGTAAGGAGGTGTGACTTTGAATGCAATAGAAATGGCGAGGTGTGACTTTGGATGCGACAGAAGAATGAAAAAGAGGTGTGACTTAGGATGCAACCTCAAATGCGACCTAAAAGAACAAGGAGGTGTTACTTCGAATGTGACAAGAAGTAACATTGTCTAAGAAAGCAAAGAAGTAATTTAGTGTCTGGTTCAAATGAGCTCTCATATATAAGTCGAATATAAATGAATAGCTAGATAATAAAGAAGAAGAAATGCAACACTAGAAAACATGACAGAGGTGAAGTTAAAGAGTATAGAAATGGAAGAAAGGGTAGAAGAGCAAAGTTTAAGAATAAAGTGAACGAGTAAATGAAATGGATGCACAAACAATCGATTAGATATGATAGTTTACGAAGCATTTTTTGTAGAGTAGCATCAATTTGCATTAAAAATTGCCATAATTAAATTAGAATTTATGCAGCAAATCCACCTCAAATTCCATCCAAAAATTTTGCCAAATTTTACATCATAGATCTATCAACATTTTCAATAAATAAATTCCACCATAAAGTCTTCTGCATATCCGTCGCAAATGGCTTGCTTTCATGTAGTGTATGTTCTATAGCACATCCTAGGGCTCTTTATGCATGAATGAAAAATCTAAAATGTTTCCCATGGGAGCCATTTAGCATTAATTTTGGGTGTTGTAGTGCAAATCTCTGTGGTTGGTCGGTATTACAATGTCGCTTCCTGGAGTATCATGTCGCTATATAATTTTTTTTTTTAATTAAAAGAATTGATTTTTACTTCTTTCTCATTTTAATAACCCCCCCCCCCCCCCCCCCCCCCCCCCCAGACACACACACACACAAGGTAGTCGACTAAAGAGAGGGGAAGTTTTTAGGGAAAAAAAAATCCATTTTGTTCGGTTCTAGTCCATTTTCTTCTGTTAGACTAGTTCATAAAGTTGTCAAAATCAAGATAGGCTACATTCTATCTATCACAATTTCAAAAATTATTAAAATTTTAAGAATTTCATTAGATAATTTATAATTTTATAGTGCAAAAAATGAGTATATCTTTACACCAGTTAAACTTTCACATTATAACTTTCTATATATTGTAGATATGATCATTCTAGAAATTTATGTACTAAAAAAATGCTAGATAGTTTGAAAAGTGTGCAATTTTTAACAAATTAAAAAATAACTCTGAACTAAAAAATAAGGTTATAATATAATTAATGCATTGCAATAATGTTCTAAACAATCTCTGGTGATCTGGTGAGATTCTGAAACTATTAAATTCTTCCGAGTTATTAAATATGTTGCCTACCAATAAGCATTTTTGTGCATTTTTTAAATTTATTATTTATATTTCTTTCATTATAATGCACTTAAATGTATACTTATCTACTTGAAATGTGTGAGTCTGAAGGGATCTTATATTAGTGGAAGTTCTTTTGTGTTGAATGCACCATAAGTCTTAAGGGCTTAAATGTTTTAATATTTGATATAAGCTAAGCATTAGAAGTCATAGTGGCCTATTTTCTATTATACATTTATACTAGCATAGAAAGTCTTATGAGCATAAACTCTAATATTTATTTTTTATGAGAGGACTAAGGGCCTTCATAAAACATAATACTTTCTACTTAAGTATATGAAATACTTATTTATTTACATTCAATATAAAGTCTATTATATTTAAGTTATTTCCAAGTAATATTTTGTCTGCTTAGTATAATAAATTATTATTAGCTACTTTTAAATTCAATTAAATGTATAAGAAAATAGTTATGAAAAACTTAGATTAATGGGTGTGACATGTTGAGCTATTTTGGTTCACCCTTATTCTGTATTTTGTTTCACATCAAAGGAAGGGTAACAAGTCGATTAAGTATCTAAGATTACATGTTCTAGTCTATTTGATTAGGTATTTTCTAGTTTATAGATTTTATATAAGCACGACTATTATTTGTTCTGCCCTGCATTATTTATTTTGAGTCTATTACCATGTATTATAGTGTATAATTTTTTTTTGTATATATATTTTGAAGATGAATGAAAAGAAATTCTTGGATGAGTTTACTTTGTGTCGTTGAAAAAGTATTGGGTTGGATTGTGATAGTTAGTGGGCGTTAGATGTCGTAAGACTGTAGTCGTGCAAAGGTGGTCATAATATTATAGTCAAATGATTGTGATTTGAGGATTGTAGCCGAGATACAATGGTCTAAGGAAGTTGATAATTGGTAGGCCACATAGGTGGAAGTATCATATTCTACAATGATGGTATAATGATCATAGTTCCCGGGCAATAGAGATTTAAAGATCATAGTCGATGAGCGAGGGCTGTCAAAAGGCTACAGTAGGGTGATAATGGTCTAAAAACCATAATTGAACAATAGTGGTTGGATGACCATACAGAGGTGATAGCGATCTGAAGGATGGTAGTCGGTTGGGACGGAGGTTGGAGGACCATACTTTGTGTCAATGTAGATTGATGGATTGTAGTCGAGCAATAGTAGTTCGAAACCATAGTTTGTTGAAGATGGTCTAAGCATTGTAGTTAGACAACAATAGTTTAAGGACCATGTTGTTCGGTTAACGAAGGCTAGAAGGTGGTGGTCGACCTATATTGCTCAAGCAGTGCTTCAAGATCCTTATAGCATCAGAGCTCTTTTGAATTTCAAGCCAAAGTTCAAGATCATACTGCATCTTGTCCATCCTCCCTTTATGTTGAGAGAGTGTGTGTCTATTTATAGCTTTCTTAGAGTAATAAACCCCGTAAATATTGTGAAAATAAGAAACAGTCCATTGAATGACCCATATTGATTTTACTATTCAATAAGAATCAATTAATCACTTATGTAATATCCAAAGTTTCAGAGCAGGTAAATATAATTTATTTTAGTGGAATTGTGATTTTTAATAATTAAATTATTAATATGTAATTATTAGTAATTATATTAAGAAATATAAATTAATTCCTGTATTCCTGAATAGATGCTTAGGTTGGGTTGAGAGAGATAGCAGTTATACAAATGTGAGTGGGCCCTCACAAAGCTCTTATCCTTATTCCTGTGGATTCACGCAAGCAGGAAAGATAAGGGAGTTGGCATAGTGCAGTTTGCACTGCTTCAGTGTTCGGCATAGTGGTTGTAGGTATAAGGTGGTTTGGTGCAGGAATTCCTGAAGATTCCCTGAAGGAAAACTATCGGCACAGTGCTTCTTCCGTTGATTTCCTGGTTCGACCAAAGTAAGGCTGCGGCACAGTAGCAGGAATCACTGTAGCATATTTCGCTACAGTGCCGCAGGAATTGTAGATCAGTTTGGCTATGTGGTAGAAGGCGGCACTAGGAATCCTGAATTACAGCAGGCTGGAAATACCGATATAGTGATTGCTGGGTAGAGTTCTTTGGCTCAGTGCTAAGAAGGGAAATTATCATCTGGTATGAAGAAGATCCCGTAGGTTGTTCAAAGAATGGAGAGTAAGATTCCAACAGGAGAAACAACAGGAAAGATAAATGGAATTGAAGCCTTGGAGCAGGATTTTGCTGTAAAGGAAAACTTCTAAATTCAGATTTCAGTAAAAGAAGAATAAAGAAAGAACAGTGAAGGAAGAATAAGTGGGATAAGAAAGAAAAGTCAGAGAGGAAAACACAAGTAAGTTATTTTGGTATGTGCTTAGTGTGGAATTTCAATTAGTAGTAAAAGTTCATAAAGATATTATAATTAATGATGTCTTAGATAAATTTGGTCATATATCAAGAGAAAGCTTCGAAGTGACTTACAATCGTAGAAAACTTTGAAGTAGAAAATTGGAGACACCTCAACAAGAATGTAAGTAATGCAATTATATTCAAATTTAAGAAATTTCATTTATAAGCATGAAGATTAATTTTGAATGCATTAAAGTAAAAGGTTATTAATTTTCTTTAATGTATATAAATGATTTTTTTATTCAAGTTTTCAGGTATGAATAATCAGATACATAATGAAATCAGGTAAGTGTAAAATAAGATTTAGAATGTTAATCTAAATGTTTTCCTACTTGATACTGTTTTGGAAAGATGTCAATTTATTGGCATATAGGATTCATTTTAATTGTACACTGGTGATCACAGCAATGATTATGAAAGAATGCAACAACTTAAGTATGACTTATGAACACTGAAAAATTTTATGAATATCAATTGAAAAGTAAAGTTTGGCTACAAATTATGTATAACTGTAATTACAGGTGGGGCAAAAGGGACCCCAGGGGCAAAAGGGACCCCAGATAATGTACCTGTATTACAAGAGGGGCAAAAGGGACCCCAAAGAATATGATACCTGCATAGCAGGTGGGGCAAAAGGGACCCCTAAAGAGGCAAAAGGGACCTCTATGTCATTCAATGGCGATAATGCCAGATTTACCTGGGCTCCATTGAATAATGTTATGAAGTGTAGCCAAATCTTTTATAGATTAAAATTGATATTCATTATTGAATTCAGAAGAAGTAAAATATTAAAATTAATTATAAATTTATGATGATTTCAATGCTTGATTATCCTCCATTATTTATATTTTAAATGTTAATTAATTTGCAAAGCTTACTGAGTCTCATAGCTCACCAGTGTTTTCTTACTGGCTGTTGTTATAGGAAAGAGCAAGGAGAAGATTGTTGCAGATTAATTTATCCAAGTTATTTCTTCTTTTATGTTAAAGTTATTTTTTTGTGAGTCTTCTGATAAGGTATGAAAACATCTCATAAATGGATTTTAATTACTTTTCCTTAGTAGCTCTGTAAGAGTATGTTATTGAGGTTTTAATTCGGAAGTTGCTTCCATTATTATATGAATTAAATTATGGTTGGATGTTTTATATGATCTTATAAGAAGAGAAATTGCATTAAATATTTTGAAAGGGAAAAATGTTTATGTTATGCACGTTACACTCCACCGTACTGTTTAGTGGTATTGTGGGGTGTTACAACTTAAGTGCCTTAAGGTTGTTTGAATAAAGAGATCATACGCTTGTTGAATTTATCACGTTGAGCTTCTTGATTTGATTATAAACATGCTAAATTTGTAGACCAACTGATTATCTAGTAAATGTTCTAAACTTTTCAATTACACTTTAGGCTCAAGATCTATCGAATTAGATAATTTTTGGTGTTATTGGGTTCGCCTCATGGAGACATTAGTTCAACATCAAGTTTGCCAAAATTGCTTCTTTTTTATGTTCTTAAATTTAATTTTCAAAGTTTTTTGTTCTAATAAGTTTTTAGATTCATGCCGGATCAAGATGATCGTCAATGGCATATCACGAGTTGTGCTTGAATAGGAGTCACATTTCTAATATTTTTTTTTTTGTTTTATTTATTATTATTATTTATATTTTACTTTTTATAATGTAATAAGTCACTTCTCACAATGTTCGAAAACAAAGATTATGCCATTTTCTTAATAAAAAATCATGGAGGGCAAATCCAACAAATCTGTTCAAATTGCGGCATCCCAACAGCCTGGTTCACCCTCTCGCGTTGCGGGACCGACAAATGAGCACGACCCAGATGGGCTCCAATCTTCTGCTCCGTTCTTGCCTATCGACACCCACGTGATAGTGGGCCCCAAAAAAGCCCAGGACGGACTGCCACAATACGTAACCGGACGGTCTGGCTTGCCGTGCTTGAGAAACAGGCGGGGTTGACAGCCTTCGATCTTGGTGGGCCCCTTTCCGCAATAGATATTGCTCACCCAATTTCATACTAAATATCGTGCAATTGGGCGGCTGATGGGCCAGTGCCATTAATGCAATCTTGAAAAAAAAAAGCATTCACTTAAAAAAAAAAAAATTGAAGCTTTAAAATATTAATTATTATTTTTTCAATAATATTTTAATTATCGATAAGTCTAATAAAATGGATGTGCAGTTCAGATAAAAGAAATATAAATAGTAGGTGATGGAGAAAAATGGCACTCTTTGATTGCATCAAAATATCTGAGTTGAAACTCATGTGAGAGCTCGATGCTGTGTGAAGTCATGCAAGTGCATGAAGTCGAGTGAGGTCAGCATGCGTCCAATAATAGGGACATGAACAAGTGTCCAATAACTCAAGTTAAGGAGTGATGATGAAAATAATTATATATATTGACACCCCTCTACATATATATACATATATATATACATATATATATATACATATATATATATATACATATATATACATATATATATATCTCATATATATATATATATATATATATATATACATATATATATATATATATATATATATATATATATATATACATATATATATATATATATATATACATAGGGGTGTCAATATTTGACACGACATGAAAATCCGACCTGGAATTTTCGGGTTAGACCCGACCCGTTTCCAAAATGGCCCGGGTTCGGGTTCCCGGATTCGACCTGTTTGAAAAACGGGTCGGGTTCTGGTTGACCCGACGGGTTGACGGGTCAACCCGAAAACCCGTTTGAACCCCTGCCCGCCCCGCTGCCACACGACCACTCCCCGCGTGACCACTCCCTATGCGACCCCGCCTCGCTGCCGCTTGACCCCGCCTAGCTGCCCCGCCACCACGCCCTGCTGCTGCGCGACCACGCCCTGTGAGACCCCGCTGCTGCCCGGGACCCCGCCCCACGCGACCACACCAGCCCCGCGCCGCTGCACGACCCTGCTCGCAATAGCCCCGCGCTACCAGCTTTCCAGGGTCGGGTCGGGTCAACCCGGTAACTCCCCGAGTCGGGTCCGTGTTCGCATTTTCGACCCATTTACTTAACCGGGTCGGGTTATGATCGACCCGTTTGAACCCGAGTTAATTCCGGATCCGACCCAAACCCGACCCGTGACCCGAAATTGACATATATATATATATATATATATATATATATTCACTATTAATAAATTAGATTTTTGCGGTAGTTTTTTTGACCTATCTAGCGGTTTAGGAACTGTTGCAAACCTGTTGTATTTGTGTTCGCTTGAAAGATTTTTGTAACGGTTTCATAAGTGCTGCTATAGGAAGGCTTTAGCAAATGTTTTTAGGAGTAGTTAAAATCGCTAGTAAAGGGCAGCACATTTTAAAATAAAAATATATAATGTCAAACAATTATTTCCTACTTAAGAAGATAAAAAGCAAACCCTACAAAATATAAGAAAAATAAACGAAATGACCATTTTTGTTAGAATGTCCATTACCATTGTCATAAACACTACCACATCCAAGCAGTTCAATTATTAATCCTATTTAAAAAGATAAACCCTAAACCCTAACGGTATTTGTAAGTAACCCATCTTTAGTGGTGCTCAAATGCCCTCCAACAGCCCATCATTAAAAATTGTCATCATATAATAATAATAATAATAATAATAATAATAATAATAATAATAATAATAATAATAATAATAATGTAAAATAAAAAAAAACAATTGCCATCATTAAACTTAAAAAATATATAATTATTTCACTTTTTTACTCTACTACGACACAATTTAGGTTTAGTTTGGGACATCTTTCTTATTGCTTCTTAAAACAGTTTTTTAGTACAAAAAATTTAATTTTTATACTAGAAAGCTGCTTTAAGAAGCAATAAAAAAGTCGTACCAAACGAAGCCTTAGAATATAGAAACAATAGAGATCTCGGTGACCTAGTCCGTTGAGCTATCTTTATCTTAAGTTCTATTTAGAAACTAGAACAAACAGTCTTGTTCTTCCATCAGCATGAACAAATAAAGCACTTTTGGAATAAAGACCCCCCATTAGGAACATATATAAATATATTTACTTATCTTTCTCATAACATTCGTTAAATAGAATTGCAATATTCGAAATAACTATGTCAAAACTTCTTACTTGATATGTGTATACGTACATAAAACCATTTGATCACATTAAGGTGCTAGCAGTTGTACAAATTATTCTGTGCGGATCTCGGACGGCGCCCAGAGACCAATCAGAACGTGCCATGTCACTTTTTTGTTTGATACCGGTGCTCGGTACCGCTGTGTACCAGGTGATGTGGTGCATTTTGATTGGTCTCCGAACCATTCAATATCCGCACAGAATAATTTCTCTAGCAGTTGACATATAATATGAAGCTCATTCATTCCAATGTCAACTCAATACTTGAACAAATAAAGCACTAATAATACATACATGGACAAGGACAAATCATACCATACTCAACTTCTTATAACTTCATAGTGCATTAAATAGAAACATTATGAATTGCTTCTCTGAAATTCATAAAGAACACATCCCTAGCTAAGCTTGCTAATAATTACAATCTTGTAGTTTCGTTTGGGACGGTTTTTTTTTATTACTTTTTAAAACGAAATTTTAGTACAGCTGAAACTCTATTTTAAGAATCAATAAAAAAATTGTCTCAAACGAAGCCTAACTCTTATAAACTTAAAACACTAAATTCAAATCAGAAAAACATAATGTGGATCACAAGCATTAGGGGTGTGAATATTTGACAAGACCCGAAAACCCGACTCGAACCCATCCCGAAAATTTCGGGTTCGGGTCAACCCGAACCCGAAATTGGTAGGGTTCGGATTCAATATTTCGACCCGTTTCAAAAATCTGGTCGGGTTCAGGTTAACCCTTTGACCCGAAATTGACCCGATTTTTACCCGGCAACTCGAGATTGACCCGATTTTGACCCAAAAAAGAGGAGATATATAGACCCGTTTTTTACTCGAAAAAGAAGAGAGACCCGTTTTTGACCTGAAAACTAGTAATTTTTTTGTTGGAAACGGGTCATTCGGGTCGTGTCGGCAACCGGCCTGGACCCGAAGAGGGACGGGTTCGGGTCAGGAAAACTGACCCGTTTTCAAAAACGGGTCGGGTTCAGGTTGACCCGAATAGTGCCAAGTCAGTTTCAGATCCGACCCGAACCGACCCGTGACCCAAAATTGACACCCCTGACAAGCATATTAATAAGAACAGATGGATCATATTGATAAAATCAAGCTCCAGAAGGCAAACTTTCATCTTATCAAAATTAAGGCCTCTGATGGGAAAAGATGGATATTGAAATTGCCAGCAGCTCTTGGGATACTTTAGCTGCCACAACTGCATGAATTTAAGAAGATTAACGAGCAATCATCAAAAGAAAAAAAAAAAAAAAAAAAAAATTTGAGCTCTGATTTTTTTTTAAATTGAAATTAATTCATCTATGAGTGTTAAAAATTGAAAATGATTATCGGTCAGAATGAAATTTAAAGATCCAAAATGTTTGAAAGTCTTTCAAGCAGATTTGAAGTCTTTAATCCAAGCCAAAATGAATGGAATAGGCCATTTAAGTTTTCTTTTCTTTATTGTTTCATTAACAATTGGTGTGTGGCGCATGAAATGATCAAAGTCTAATTTTATTTCTTGGATAATTAAATGTAATCATATGTAGTTTAGCACTTAAATAATCTCTCCTATTCTACAAATAATATTTCCCAGCAAACAAAAGTTTTGATCAAACTGATCACTATAACCATGCGGCGTTGGTTGGGCATATCGAGGATGGTTGGACGGTCTGTCGATTGAAGAAGAAAAGGAGAAATGCATTCACATGAGCTAGAGCATGGGAGAACCGCCTCTTTGCATGAGCTATGGCACGAGATCGACACTATGGGGCTGTTTGGTAGTAACCAGGATTTTATTTAAGTAGGATTTTGTAAATCCTCTAAATCGGAATTTCGGAAATCCTGAGCAGCCTAAATCCTAAAAACAGTTTGGTAACATTTATGATAAATCCTATTAAATTCCTTGTGACTGTTTGGCTATACAGCGGATTTAACGAGAAGACTCTTCCTCTGGAGCCAATGGATTTTGTAAATCCATTAAAAACATGATTTTGGAAATCCGGGATTTAGCACGAAAAGGAGGAATCTTCCGTCTACTGTGGCTTTCATTTGCTATGAGATTTGGTTTTGCAGTTTAGGCTGTTTGGCTAGATTTCGCTCAAATCCGCCTCAAATCCAGCCTAAATCCTGCCACCAAAGAGCCCCTAAGAGACGGAATCATACATGATTCGCGTGAACAATGAGATATCTCAATGGCTAGGGCATCAAAAAATGAGAGATCAAGATCGGGATTGGGTTCGGACATGTTGTGTTAAATGGGTTTTAACAGTGATTAAAACTGACCCTATAATTAGCGGATTAAACTGCCACCTAATACACCTACAACAGTGGTTTTAAAACTGCCGATACTAAGAGCCGAAAAAAACATAAATTTTTAGTAGTGATGATTAATATTCTAATCTAGCCTTCAAATTATGTATGCTTGTTTGCATTCAATCCTTTTAGTTAAAAATAAAAACTCACCTAATAAAGCTCGATCAAAACAAAAAACTTACAATTTTAGCAAAAATTAACTTTGTTTCAAGCAAAATTAAAAAGTTTGATATATTGCCATGTTCAATAAAAGAAATATTGATTGGTAAACTGAATAAGTGTGACGAACATTGCTAAAACGAAAATATTAATAACAATATATTATTACTATTTAATAAACTGCGGAAAATATGCTATCTAATAATTTAAAAATTTTTGTCGTCATAACCAACAGGGGTGTCAATATTGGACCCGACCCGAAAACCCGACCTGAGCTCGACCCGAAATTTTCTGGTTTGGGTTGACCTGAACCCGAAACGGGTCGGGTTCGGGTTCAATAATTTGACCCGTTTCAAAAATCGGGTCGGGTTCGGGTTGACCCATCAACCTGAAATTGAGCCGAAAATGACCCGTTTTTTACTCGAAAACTCATTTTTGCCCCGAGAACCTGAGATTGACCCGTTTTTTACCAGAAAAGTGGAGTTTTACCCGTTTTTGGACCCAAAACTAGCAATTTTATGTCCGAATCTGGTCATTTGGGTCGGGTCGGGTAGACTCGGACCCGAAGCGGGTAGGGTTCGGGTCCGAAAAACTGACCCGTTTACAGAAACGGGTCGGGTTCGGGTTGACCCGAATAGTACCGGGTCCTATTTTTTTTTTTTTTGGGGGGGGGGGGGGGGGGGGGGGGGGGGGTGGGGGGTGGGGGTGGGGAGAGAGAGAGAGAGAGAGAGAGAGAGAGAGAGAGAGAGAGTGATGATTATATGAGAGTGTTCTATTAATATAGGATGTTTCGTGAAAAGAGAGATAAAAAATTGGCTAAATGTGATTGAACCATCAAATCTTATTTAAAGTTACGTAAAATTCTTAGAGGAAGTAATATCATCATAGCCAAGTCTAGTATTCAAGAGAATAACTGTTTCTCTCTCCCAAAGGGACTAGACTCACTAAAGTTAATTAGGCTTAAGAACATCTCCAAGAGCAACTCTCAATAACTAAAATATGTCTTTATCTTTATTTTCTTATATTAATTATCAAAAGAAAGGATTTAATTCAAAGATTATCGACAAGGGCTTAGGTGAGCTTTATAAAATCCTCTTTTTTTTCTGTCTGCTAGGGTTTTACCTTTTGCTAGGGCTTTTGCCCTAGCTTTTTTACGCCGCCTCCGTCTCCGGCTCCGTCTACCCCCTTTTTCATGGCTTCCAAGAGGTTAGATCCTGGCTTTTTGGAGGGTAAGCACTCAAAATCCTTCAAAGATGTTCTGTTTGGTTCTGATGCTTCAAAAATTTTTACGGATTTTCGTATTTCTACGATTTGTGGTCTGTCTGCGTTGTGGTTCTCGGAAGATGAATTTTTACATCTTGCTAAACCCTTTGCTTTTGCTTTGGTGGGGAAATTTCCCCTTAAGCGGCCGTATTTAGACTCTATCCATAGGTTTTTTTTTTCAATCTCAAGTTATCTGGCAAATTTTCTGTCACTGTGTTGGATCAATCTAATATTTTGATCAAACTTTCGAATGATCTTGACTATATAAGGATTTTTGCGCATCGATCTTACTTTGTGTTTGGTTGTTTCTTGAAAGTCATTAAATGGTTGCCGCTTCTTGACCTGTCGGAGGAATCGCTGATTGCCCCTGTTTGGGTTTCATTTTCTGGATTACGCCCTCACCTTTTTTCTCCTCGGATCCTCTTTGGTTTGGGTTCGATTTTTGGCCGCCCGATTCAAACCGACAATGCCACGGTTTTGGCCCGCGTCCCTCTGTCGCTTGATTTCTGGTTGAAATTGATATCTCTAAATCCCTACCTGATTCTGTTTGGCTGGGTCCGGAGACTTTCGGTTACGTTCAAAAGGTTGTTTTTGAGGGTATACCTAATTTTTGTTTGCACTGTAAGGCAGTGGGTCATAAAAAGTCGGAATGCTCTAAGCTTCTTCCTCATTTACGCCCGTTTGTGGTGTCGGCTCCACCGCCGGTGGATGCTGTCTCTAATTTTTTAGTGACCTTTGTTATACCTATTAATTCTTCCATACCTATTAATTCTTCCATACCGATTGAAATGAGCTCTGAAATCTGAAAACAAGTTCTGTTCCGGATCCGATGATAAGTTCTGTTCTGGTGCTGTAAGCACATCTATTCTGGTACCATGAGCACAAAGGGAGGCATAAGGGGCCAGAATCCGAGAGATTCTGTCAGTGTCTGGGAAGGGAGGCATAAGGGGCCAGAATTCATTGAGATTCTGTCAGGGTCAGGGAATCTGTTCTGATTTGATCTGTTATGATTTGATCTGTTCTGATTTAATCTGTTCTGACTTTTGATATATTCTGAGTTGATATAATTTCTGATTTCCGTACGATATAATAATTTGATCTGATCTGTATAATTACAGTTCTGACACGATTCTGTTCTGTTCTGATTTGATATATGATTAAGTTCTGATTTCACATTTAATTATTATGTTTATTCTGTTCTGATTGATTCGTTCTGTTCTGCTCTATCAGCTCTATTTTTTGATTTTTGTACGGATTTCTGTCTGATGTATTTGATGTGGATTCTGAGGATTCGGATTAGAGGTTTATTATCTTGCTGAGCTGTTGTAGCTCATCCTTGTGTTCTGCGTGGTTTTCAGGTTCTGGGAAGGGGAAAGAAGTCCAGGAGTAGAAGTTCAGAGTCTGATCCGTTATAGGTATTTTGTCCTTTTGATTTTTGTACAGTCATGACTTTTTTGTTATGCTTTTCTTTCTATCTGAAAGCCATGAGCTGTATTTGTATATGATTCTTTTGAGGAAGAAAAGATAGATGATCTGTTCCGCTGCATTTGATATTTATAGTAGCTCTGTGTGTGTCTGTTTCTGTCTATATATTGGAAGAAAATTCTGAAAAAAATTCCAAAGCCAGATCCTGGAATCAGTTCAGTCAGTCTGAAGTTCAGGCATCACGACCCGATGCGAGCGGGATCCGTCCTGGTCGGGTTGGGTCGTGACAAGCTTTTTAGTGGTATCAGAGCAATAGTTTTGGAGTTTGGAATTTGAATTGTAAGACAGAGCTATAGGAAGTAATCTGAGTCTGTCTGGGGTAGTTTTGGTTTGTCCGAATTTTTATTGTGTTATTTTTGTGATTAGTTTTCTGGATTTTTTGGATTTTCTGTATGGATCTGCCAGACCCCGATATGACAGACGGTCAGAGTGCCAGTCAGGCAGCACTAATGAGTAGTACAGCCCCAGTGGTTGGTGCAGATAGCCCCAGTGGTTGGTGCAGATACACTTTCCCAGTTTGTTACATTGGTTGCTCAGATGATGAGTGAGACACACAGCAGAGCTTCTACTATTCGATCTGAGGATATTGATAGACATCTTAAGATGTTTCTGAGATTGAAACCTCTGAGGTTTGAGGGCGCTGTTGAGCCCAGAGCAGCTTAGGAGTGGCTGAGGAGGTTAGAGAAGACTTTTGACGGCATGCAGTGTCCGTCAGGCAGGAAGTTACCTTTGGTAGTATTTCTATTAGATGGGGAAGCTGAGCACTGGTGGGTAGGCCATTAGAAAGCAAAGTTTCAGGGTAGATTGAACTCCCTGATTACTTGGAAAGAGTTTTCTGAGGTATTCCGAGCTTGGTTTGTTCCCCCATCTATCGTGCAACAGATGCAGGAGAGTTTTTTGAGGCTGGTTCAGGGGAGCAAGACAGTGATGCAGTACGAGGCAGAGTTTACTGCCTTAGCCCGATATGATTCGCAGCTGGTGAGTACTTCTGCTGAGAAGTGCTACCGATTTCTGAGGGGACTACGAGATAGTCTGAGGCAGCCCCTGGTACACTTTCACATTTCTGATTTTTCTGAGCTTGTGGAGAGAGCTCGTCTGATAGAGAACGATCTGATAGCTACTCAGCAGCGGTGGACTGCGAGTAGGAAGAGGTTTGGGGGTGAGTCGAGCAGTAGTTCCTCTGGCAAGAGGAGATTTGTTTCTGGTTCTGGAGACTCCAGGAGGAGTGGACAATCAGGATTTATTGGTACTGTTACTCCCAGTACGACTAGTTTTGGATCTATTAGTGGGGCACCTGTGTGCTAGAGTTGTGGACGATGACATTTTGGCCAGTGCTACAGGATGACTGGTCAGTGCTTCAGATGTGGTCAGCCAGGACATCGGATTGTAGAGTGTCCACAGGCTGGATTTGATCGACGATTCGAGAGCTTTGTTAGACCTGCCAGTTTAGCAGGAAGACCGAGGACAATTCCTCCATGCCCTGTGACTGAAGGATTTTTTGGTAGAGGTGGTGGTTCGAGTTCTGTGCCACGGAGACCACCTACTGTTAGTGAGAGGCTCCCTCTGCCCAGTAGTTTTATTGCTTCAGCTCCAGCTCCAGTTCAGCCATGAGTGTACAGTCTGAGTCAGCAGGAGGTTCGAGATGCTCTGGATGTAGTGACAGGTACGATTTATATTTCTGATCAGCCCTGTCGTGTTGTGTTTGATTCTGGAGCCAGTCACTCGTTTTTGTCCGAGCATTTTTTTGATGCTTTGCATCTGAATTTGATTTTACTTCCAGTTTCTCTTTCTGTGATTTTACCGGCTGGAAGTAATTTGATTGCTCAGAAGTTTTGTTTTTGTGAGATTGATATTGCTGGCAAGAAGTAAAAATCGAGTTTGATTTTGTTGCCGATTTCTTCGTATGGCGTGATTTTGGGCATGGATTGGCTGAGTCTGTATGAGGCCCAGATTGACTGTTTGAAGAAGCAAGTGAGTTTGCTTATGTCAGGAGAGAGATGTGTATTCCAAAGCTTACGAGGTGTTCTCTCTTGCCTGATTTCTGTACTGTAAGTGAGAAGAATGTGGAAGAAGGGTTGTGCAGTCTTTTTGTCTTCTGTACATGATATAAACCTGGATGTTGGTTCTATTTCTGATATCCCAGTGGTACGAGAGTTTGCTGATGTATTTCCTGAGGAGTTGGTTGGTTTACCTCCGGATAGAGATGTGGAGTTCTCTATCGATGTTTTTTCGGGTATAGCTCTGATATCAAAAGCTCCGTACAGGATGGCACTGATGGAACTTTCTGAGTTGAAAGTTCAGATTCAGGAGTTCGTGGATAGAGGATTTGTTCATCCTAGTGTTTCTCCTTTGGGATCACCTATTTTGTTTGTGAAGAAGAATGATGGAACACTCCGTATGTGTGTTGACTAGAGATTTGAATAGGGTCACGATCAAGAACAAGTATCCTTTGCCATGGATTGACGACTTGTTTCACCAGCTTTCTGGTTCTTCTGTGTTTTCGAAGATTGATTTGAGATCTGGGTATTATCAGGTGAAGGTGAAGGAAGCTGATGTGTTGAAGACAGCTTTCAGTACTCGGTACGGACACTACGAGTTCTTGGTTATGCCTTTTGGGGTAACCAATGCACCTGCTATTTTCATGGATCTGATAAGCAGAGTGTTTAGGGAATACCTAATCAGTTTGTGATCGTCTTTATCGACGATATTCTGGTGTATTCTACTTCTGAGGATGATCATGCCAGACATTTGAGCATTGTGTTGGAGACTCTGAGACGGCATTAGTTGTATGCTAAGTTCTCCAAATATGAATTCTGGCTGAAGAGCATTTCATTTCTGGGGCATGTGGTTAGCGGTGAAGGCATTTCGCTTGATCCCCAGAAGATTCAGGCTGTTGCGGATTGGCCAAGGCCTACTACGGTATTTAAGGTACATAGTTTCTTAGGCATGGCTGGATACTACAGGAAGTTTGTGAAAGGATTTTCTCAGATTGCTACGCCTCTGACGAGACTGACTCAGAAGTCAGTAGCTTTTGTTTGGACACCGGAGTGTGAGGCTAGTTTTAAGAGATTGAAGGATTGTCTGACTTCAGCTCTAGTGTTAGCACTTCCGTCAGGTACGGAAGGATTTTAGGTGTTCAGTGATGCTTCACTGAAAGGTTTAGGCTGTGTTCTGATGCAGCATGATAGGATAATTGCTTATGTCTCGAGACAGTTAAAACCACATGTGAAGAATTACCCGACACATGATTTGGAATTAGTTGCAGTTGTTTTTGCTTTGAAGATTTGGCGTTACTATCTGTATGGTGTTAGTGTGAGATCTTCACAGATCATAAGAGTTTGAAGTACATTTTTACTCAGAAGGATCTGAATTTGAGGCAAAGAAGGTGGCTTGAGTTGATCAAGGACTACGATCTGACGATTCAGTATCAGCCTGGTAAGGCTAATGTGGTAGCATATGCTCTGAGCAGGAAATCTTCTAGATTATCAGGTATTCAGCTCACTTCTGATGATTTTCTGATTCGAGATATGGAACGGTTGCAGTTGGACGTGATTTCCTCCAATGGGTTGGATTCTGGAGTTTTGACTCAGTTGAGCATTAAGTCTTCTTTGGAAGAAAGGATTCAGGAAGCCCAGAAGTTAGATTCTGATTATTCGACGTTGATTGCTTAGATTGAATCTGGTAAGAAGCCTGAACTCCGAATTTCTGATTTTGGTACTATTTTCTGCAAGAACAGGTTGTGGATTCCTGTGTTTGGAGATCTGAGGAAAGAGATTCTGTATGAATCTCATCATTCAGGCTACACTGTTCATCCGGGAAGTGGCAAGATGTACGGAGATATGAAGAGTTTGTTCTGGTGGCCGGGAATGAAAAAGGATGTAGCAGATTTTGTTGCTAGATGCGAGGCCTGTCAGTTGGTGAAGGCAGAGCATCAGCGACCAGGAGGACTTTTGCAGTCGTTGCCTATCCCTGAGTGGAAGTGGGAGGAGGTAACAATGGATTTTGCTATGGGTTTTCCTCGATCAAGGCAAGGGCACGATGCCATTTGGGTGATTGTGGATTGATTGATGAAGTCTGCTCATTTTCTTCCGATCAGGCAGACCGATCCGGTGGATCGTTTGGCACAGGTATATGTGAAAGAGATTGTCAGATTACACGGTGTGCCTAAAGTGATTGTTTCTGATCGAGATGGACGGTTTACTTCCAGACTTTGGACGGGTATTTAGCAAGGTTTGGGTACGAAGTTACATTTCAATACAGCTTTTCATCCGCAGACTGACGGACAGTCTGAAAGGACTATTCAGGTACTGGAAGATCTGCTGAGGCTTTGTGTTTTAGATTTTGGAGGAAGATGGGAAGATCACATCCCTCTGATAGATTTTGCTTATAATAACAGTTTTCAGTCCAGTATTGGTATGGCACCTTATGAAGCTCTGTATGGACGAAAGTGTAGAACTCCTTTGACTCTGACTGAGGTTGGAGATAGACAGGAGATGGGTGCCACTTTTGTAGATGAAACTGTTAAGAAAGTCAATTTGATTAAAGAAAGGTTAAAAGCTGCACAAGATCGACAGCATAAATATTACAATCAGAAGCATAGGTTCATTGAATTTCAAGTTGGTGACTTTGTGTATGTCAAAGTCAGTCCGATGAAGGGTGTGAGAAGATTTGGCAGAGTAAGTAAGCTAAGTCCAAGGTATATTGGACTGTTTGAAATCCTTGAGAGGATTGGTAAATCTGCTTATAGACTGTTGTTATCTGATCAGATGTCCGATGTGCATAATGTGTTCCACGTATCTACTTTGAGAAAGTGGATATCTGACTCGGGAAAGAAAGTGTCTACTGATGAGGTTGAGATTCAGGAGAATCTGAGTTATAAAGAAGAACCCGAGTTGATTCTAGCTTACGACGTGCGCAAGTTGAGAAGTAAGCAGATTCCGATGGTTAAGGTGCAGTGGAAGCACCGAACTGCATGAGAAGAGACTTGGGAGAAAGAATCGGACATGAGGAAGTCGTACCCGTATTTGTTTTGACTGAGTTCTGTTTGGACAATGTCGAGGATGACATTTTTTTGAAGTTGGGGAGATTGTAACATCAGATCTGCTCTAGGATCGTCCGGGCCGATCGAGATCGTCTCGGGACGATCAGTTCACAATTTGTTCCAGAATCTATACAGAAGTTACAAGAATGATTTCCTGTAGGGATCGCCCGGGCCGATCTGGGATCGTCCCGGGACGATCAGTTCATGGCAAAAGTCAGAGAGCAAATCATCGAGGAAATTAATTATCGTCCTGAAAAATCGTCCCAGGCCGATTGGATTTTGTTCAGATCGTCCAGGACGATCGTGCGATCGGCCGGGCCGATCAAACCAATATTAAGCTGAAATCAGCTCATTTTGAAGAGAGAGAAAATCATAAAATATCTAAACTCATTTTGAGGAGAGAGAAAGTCAAGGAGAAACTTAGAAAAGTTGATTTTCGGGCGACGCCGGGCCATTTTCGTCCGACGAGACAGTTTAAGAAAGTGTTTTATGCAAGGTAAGGCATATTCCGCCTTTCTCAATTTCAGAATGGTGAAGTTTGAACGAGTTTTCTGTCCGGATTTCATTTTCGTTAGCGAATTTTGCCCGTATTTTCCGACTGGTTCAGTTTTTACCGCGTAACTTTTGATATGTTTCTGAGGTGCCGAGTGCGCATATTTTAATTATTTTCTGGAGATTTTTGACCGGATAGTTTTGATTTGGCGATGTTTTCTGTTGACTGTAAATTTTCACGATGTCTGAAAATATTGTGGCAGTAGAATAAAAGTCTTATAATATTGTTGTGAATGTTTCTATGGTAATTTGGTGAAATTCCGATTTATTGAATTTTGTGTAAATTCCGTATAATGCCGTTATGCCGCCAGATTTTCATACGATTTTTGAAATTGTATGGATTTGTTCTGAAATGACATGCTATGCTTGTGTGCTATAAAAAGGGAGTTATAAGGGGTCAGGATCCTGTGAGATCCTGTCTGTGTCAGGGAAAATCTGAAATGAGCTCTGAAATCTGAAAACAAGTTCTGTTCCGGATCTGATGATAAGTTCTGTTCTGGTGCTGTAAGCACATCTATTCTGGTGCCATGAGCACAAAGGGAGGCATAAGGGGCCAGAATCCGAGAGATTCTGTCAGTGTCTGGGAAGGGAGGCATAAGGGGCCAGAATCCGTTGAGATTCTGTCAGGGTTAGAGAATCTGTTCTGATTTGATATTTTCTGATTTAATCTGTTCTGATTTGATCTGTTCTGATTTAATCTGTTCTGATTTGATCTGTTCTGATTTAATCTGTTCTGACTTTTGATATATTCTGAGTTGATATGATTTCTGATTTCCGTACGATATAATAATTTGATATGTATAATTACAATTCTGACACGATTCTGTTCTGTTCTGATTTGATATATGATTAAGTTTTGATTTGACATTTAATTGTTCTGTTTATTCTGTTCTGATTGATTCGTTCTGTTCTGCTCTGTCAGCTCTGTTTTCTGATTTTTGTACGGATTTCTGTCTGATGTGTTTGATGTGGATTATGAGGATTCGGATTGGAGGTTTGTTGTCTTGCTGAGCTGTTGTAGCTCATCCTTGTGTTCTGCGTGGTTTTTAGGTTCTGGGAAGGGGAAAGAAGTCCAGGAGTAGAAGTTCAGAGTCTGATCCGTTATGGGTATTTTGTCCTTTTGATTTTTGTACAGTCATGGCTTTTCTGTTCTGATTTTCTTTCTGTCTGAAAGCCATGAGCTGTATTTATATATGATTCTTTTGAGGAAGAAAAGATAGATGATCTTCGTGTGTCTGTTTCTGTCTGTATGTTGGAAAAAAATTCTGAAATAAATTCCAAAGCAAGATCCTGGAATCAGTTCAGTCAGTCTGAAGTTCAGGCATCACGACCCGATGCGAGCGGGATCCATCCCGATCAGGTTGGGTCGTGACAAAAATAGTCTCTCAACCCAACCCCCAACCTCCTTCAGAGCCTCCTAGACACACCAACATCCAAATTACCAACTTAAAATATCCCAATGTTACAGATTCCTCCTTTGACAACTTTCTTCACTCTAAAAACTCTGATCCCTTACAAGTCTTATCTCCAAACAAATTTAGTATTCTTCTTGGTTCTCCTGAATCTGAAGCCTCTGCTACTCATGAATCTAAACAACCTCAATCTAATCCCTCAAATCTCACAAATTAAACACAATATAGGTCTCGTCCCTCCAAACCATCTAGACTAACTTCAACACATTGACATAAAACTAGAGGTAAGGGCTCTAGAAAATGCCCAAACTCTAACCCCAAAATCCAATGACCCTTCCTTCAATTGCTACCTAGAACATAAGAGACTTCAATTGCCCTGATATGGTCTTCAGTTGTAAGATGTTGGCCTGTGATGAAGATCTTGATATCATCTTCCTCCTTGAAAACTGTATCCTTTAACCCAATTTTAATGACCCCTAGTTCTGCTCTGCCCTTAAACTTCTTTAAGCAGGAAATGGGCTATAACAATTTAAACCTTGCCACCCCTGACCGTATCTAGATCAAATGGAATTATGAAAAAATTACCTTTTCTCACTCATATCCTCTAATCAGATGATCACGGGTATATTTAAGAGCAATAATCAGCCTCCTATTCATCTCTCAGCCATTTATGCTTCTAATTCCTTTGAGGAACGCTCCCTACTTTGGGATGACCTGAAAAGGATGAATCCCAATAACACTATGTCCTGGGTGGTAATGGGAGATTTTAATTGTTTTCATTTTCAAAAAAAAAAAAAAATGGGAGGGAACCCTCTCCATGCCTCCAAACTAGCTCCATTCAACACACTTATTTTTGAAACCAACTTGCTGGAACTCCCTTCTACTAGAAACTTTCACACTTGGTTCAACCAAAGAATAGATAATCTGATACAATTGAGACTGGATCATGTTCTTGTTAATGAATCATGGGTGAATGATTTCCCAAATTCCTCTTACAATGTGCTAAATAGCTTAAATCCAGATCATTCTCCTCTCATTCTCAATTCTAGTACCGATTTTAAGGCTGTGAAGAGGTTTATGTATAAAAACTACTAGAGTTACAAAAGTGAGTTTTGGGACATATTAATTTCTTTGTTTGCTTTGCCTCCTCAAGAAAACCCTATTAGTAGTTTATATGCTAAATTGAAACTCTTGAAGGACTCGATTTAATCCAAACAATGGGACTCTTCAAACTATATAGCCACCAAGTGTGAACAGCTAGTCTCGCAACAACAATCTTGCTTAAGCAAATCAATTTTGATATTGCTTTCCATAATTTTTCCTGGGCATCTTAGAATATCCAAAGATTGAAAGTTAAATGGTTGGAAAATGGGGAGGATTTGAAATTTCTATATTCTAAAATTCACAAAAGGAAATGTTTCAACCAAAGTGATCATTCAATATCCATTGTGGGGACATGAAATGAACGTGCTGCAAACATTCAAAGCATAATTGAGCATTTTAAGGCTCTCTTCAACTCTGCCCCTCCCACGAATTTGGACATCAGTAAATTCCCTCTCGGTAATGTATTGCCCATCATCTTCTACCCAATTACTTCTTATGCCAGTCACCAATGATGAGATAAAGGAGGCTGTCTTCTCTAGTTGCTCTATTTCTGCCCTAGGACTAGATGGATTTAATTTTGATTTTTACAAGAAAACTTGGAGTTTCACTGGGCATACTATTTACAATGCTATGAGATCCTTTTTTAACAAAAATTACCTCCCTAAATGCGCCAAAGCCACAACAATAGCTCTTATTCCTAAGAAGTCTCATGTGGAGAGCATTCAGAATTTAGACCGATAGAACTTTGTAATACCTTCTACAAAATCATAGCTAAAGTTTTTGCTAACCATATGGAAACCTCATGCCAAACATCATCCATCAAAGTAAAGCTGCTTTTATTTCAAACAGACTAGCCACGAACAATTCAATTCTAACTGTAAAAATCCCAAGTATGTTCAAGAAACAAAATAAAAATAAATATTTTTGTGTCAAATTTGGACATAAGGAAAGCTTTTGACACTGTATCCAGGGAATTTCTTTATGCTAGATTGGCTCAAAAGGGTTTTCCTAGCCCTTTTATCAATTAGATTAAAGCTTGTACAAAAGAGGTTTTTTTTTTTCTCGATCAACATTGATGGGGCCCTTAAAGGTTTCTTCTCCTCCACCTCGGCATTTGACAAGGTTGTCCCTTAAGCCTGTATCTATTCTGTATCATCATGGACGCCTTCTCTTGCCTCATTGACTCTACAAACTCCTCTGAATATTTTAAACGATTTAAATATGCTAGTTTTTAGTTAACACATCAATCATATGCTGATGACTTGTTGGTGTTTGGTAAGGCTGACATTCACAATAGAAATTATCTCTCTAAAAATTCTTAATGCTTTTTCTAACGGAACGAGTATGCATCTCAATTTGCATAAGAGTTCCTTACTTATATCTCCCCTAACTCCTCACTCCTCTGAAATCTCACAATCTCTCCAAATTCATAATCTTTCCAACAAAATATGTTACCTTGGTATGCATTTCTTTAGGTAGAACAAAAGTAGCTGATTTTCATTCTTTGATTGACTAGATTACTATTCTTTTGACAGGTTGGAAGGCAAGGTTGCTCTCTTTTGCAGGTAGGATACAATTTATCAAGTATACGATCAGCAATACTGTGGCATACTGGATCTGAGAATCAATCATTTCAAAATCTATTATTAAGGCTATTGGAAAATTATGCTCAAAATTTTTGTATTTTGGTGGCTCAAACCTTAGACATCTACACCTCATATCTTGTGCTAGTACCTGTATGCCCTTCACCAAAGGTGATCTCAGTATAGCTTCTTTATAGGCTCAAGGCTTTGCTTTCAATAGTGGGATTATTATCAGATGCTACAACAACCCTTCTCCTCTTTCTAGCTGGTTAATTTCTAGATATATCTCCCCTTGGAAACCCATCCAACCCAGCACCTCAGCTTTTTGGAAGAGCGTTTCTAGTACTGCCAATGCTGTTAAAAGTAAATTTAAAATTTTTATAACTCCACAAAGCTCTATTCAATCATCTCGGATCATTGGTATATGGGAGAATCTCGTGCTATTAAATTTCTGGATCAACCAATCTCCAATAATGATGTTACTCTAGCTGATTGGATATCAAACAGCCATGGGCTATCCCTGACTATGTTAGTCCGCATATTAGAGATTCTATACTTGGAATTCCTATTTTCTTGATACCCAATAAAAAAAAAAGCTCAAAAAACTTAGAGAATACCTCTTTTAAAGATTTTATGTAGAATTTTTTGAGTCTCATGACAATTTTGAACTGCATACTCTGGTTTGGCACAAAAAAACATTCTATGAGATTTTCTGTGTTCTCCTGGATGGCTTCCAGAGGAGGCTTGAAGACTGTTGAAGAACTTATAAAAAGAAACACCCAAGTCAAAGATAAACTCGGCATCTTTTTGCTGTAACTTTACTGATACTGCCACACATTTGATGTTTGAATCTGATTACTCTTTCATGGTGCTGAAAAGGCTTGTACCCTCTTTCCAAAATTTCTACCTAAGGCCTACTATAAACCAAGCATTTCTTTTTTTCTGGGGAAGCTGCTATCCCTCATAATATCAAAAATTGCATCCTGCTTATTCTAATTGCCTTAGTGTATTACCTCTGGATTGAACGGAACAATAGGAGGTTTAATTCCTTCTCTTTGGTTGTCACTTCTCTTGCAAAAAAGATTATCAGAGCTGTTAAACTAAAAACATTGAGATGGAAAAAATGGGAGCATTTGACATATAGTCTTTTTGGAATTAGCTAAGCAGTGCATGGGTGTCCGGCTATTATCTTGATGGCAGAAATCTCATTTTTATGGTATTAATGTTTGTGCTCGTGCAACATTTGCTGAAGGGTTCTTGGTATTATTCCTCTGTCTCTTGTCTCACATAGTTCTTTTCTACCTGCTATACTCGGTGCCCCAATGCAATAGTGATGCCTCTCTAGTAGATTTCGCCAGGCTATTTTTTAAGGTCTGGACAATGATGATGCCTGCTCATTATTACTAGCGGAGTGCGGACGGGGAGAACCTTCCGCACAAGTATTGGGTACCTAGCGGTATCCGCACTCGGTACTGCTGGGTACCGCTAGGTACCCAGTGCTTGTACGGACGGTACGCACTCCGCACCTAATAATTTTTCCCTCCCTTTGGAGGGAGCCACTGAGTCGCTTTTATGATACTTGACATCCTGAGTTAAGGCCATACAGGGTTTTCTTGTTTTTAGCATATATTTTGAGTCATTTTGCTTTGTTCTCCCTACAGGTTTAGTTTTTCTAGTTGTTCTTTTGCCTCCTTTTGTAGAAGGCTGATTTTTTGGTTTATCTTTCACTTGTATACATGTTTTTATTTTCAATAGAATGGGCTAGGCCCTAATTTTTCCCAAAAAAAAATTTCTTCATCTATAGCACTCCTCACCGCTTCATACGAAAAATTATTAGGTGCGGAGTGGGCACCGTCTGCACAAACGCTAGGTACCTAGCGGTACCCAACGGTACCCAACGGTAACGAGTGCGGGTACCGCTAGTTACCTAATGCTTGTGCGGACAGTTCTCCTCATCCACACTCCACACCTAATAATCACTAGCAACATACGGGACAAATTTATAAATGATCTTAATATTTTTTATTACAACTATGAGCATGACATAAAATTTAAGAATAAAGCAAAATAAAAAATTACAATTCTTATTTCTTAGAAATAAGAAAAAGAAGTTTTGGTTTCAAGAATTATAAAAAAACATGGAAAAATCAATTCCGATTTCTACTTTTTAAGACTTTTTCATTCAATTTAACAATTTTTAAATATTTATAAACCAGAAATCAATTTTTAGATTTCTTAAAAAACCAAAAAATTATTTTACTGTTTCTAGAGAAATTTATATAATTAATCCATGAAATGTAATCAAATTTTGGTAGAAAAACTCAAATAATTTATTAATATATAACTAAATATATTAAAGACTTTACTATTTAATAATTAATCTAAAATATTAATTAAAAAATAAAAAGTACAAATAAATTCATGATCTTAATAAAATAATGAATTATAATGTTTTTTTTTTCGATATGCTTAAAAGTCAATTTAACTGAATTAAAGAAGGCATATTTTAATATAATAAACATTTTACGATTTAACACTACTATTATCAGGTCCTAAATCCTGGATGAGAAAAGTGGAGGGTTGCATTAGGTAGTCGACAACAAGTGTAAAACTTATTGAATAATCGTGATATGAATCCTTTTAAAAAATTATGTTAATGCTAGGACATCCCCTCGAAGCGACGTGTTGTATGGCCTGAATACATTGACAACTGTGTAAGGGTCGCTACACCGATGCTCGGGTATAGTGTTAAATAGGCAAGGATTCCCACATTAATGATGGAGGTGAGCAAAGAAGCTAGTCCATGAAACTAAAATTAGGATAGGAACTTGGAATATAGGCTCCCTTATAAGAAAATTAATGAAATTAATAGATATTATGATTGTTAATTATGAAGATAAATATTATGTGCATTCTAGAAACTAATTTTGTTGGAGAGAAAGCTAAGGATATTAGTAGTTTAGGATATAAACTAAGGTATTCGGGTATGATTCATACTAAAAATGGTGTATGTGTGATTATAGATAAGAGTTTGAAGGATAATATTATAAAAATTAATAGAATTGGAGATAGAATTATAGCTTTGAATATTATTATAATATTAAGATTATTAATATTATAAGTGCTTATGCTCCTCATGTAGGTTTGGATATAAGTTCAAAATTAAAATTTTAAAATGACTTAGAAGAATTAATACAAAAGATACCTATTGAAGAAAGAGTTTTTAATGAAGGAGATTTAAATGGACATATTGATAGAGAGGTAGATGGTTTTAAAGCATCTATGGTGGCCTTGAGTTTAGAATAACAAATAAAGGTGATAAGACTATATTAGATTTTTATTTACCTTATAATTTCTTAATAGCTAATACCTTATTTAAGGAAAGAGATGAGCATCTTATCATTTATAAAAATGGATATAGTAAAACACAGATTGGTTTTTTTTTTCTAAAAAAAATAGTTTGTTTAGATTGCAAAGATTCTAAAGTTATCCTGAGGGAAAATTTATATACCCAACATTGATTATTAGTTTTGGATTTTAAGAAAAAAGAGGAAAAATAAAAAAAATAAAGTAAAATAATTTTCTAGGATTAGATGGGGGCATCTAAAGAATATTTACAAAAAATATTTTTGAGAGTAAGATTTTAGATCTTAAGATTCTATCTGTGCATGATGATTCTAATATTATGTGGGAAAAAATTGCTAGTAAAATTAAGAATATTGTAAAAGATGTGGTTGAAATTTCGAAGGGAAAATCTCCTAATAGTAAAAATAGTTAGTGATGAAATCCAAATGTGCAAGAAAAGATAAAAAATAAGAAGATTTATTATAAAAATCTATTTAGATATAAAAAATTTGATAATAGGGAAAGCTATAAAGTGACTCGTAAGGAATCTAAGAAAGCTATTTGCAATGCAAAGAGCTTAGCTTTTAATGATTTATATAATAGATTAGATACTAAGGAGGGATAAATATATATGTATAAATTAGTCAAATAAAGATATATGAGTAGTAAGGATTTAGTTCAAGTGAAGTGTATTAAGGATGAATATCAAAAAGTATTTTTCTTAGAAGATGATATTCAGCAAAAGTGGATGAGATATTTTGCTAAACTTTTTAATGAAGAATGTGAAAATACAATTGAATTTAGTGACTTTATCACCCTAAATAAAAATAAATATTTTTATTTTTATCAACGTATAAGTAAAATCGAAGTTAGAGAGGCTTTGAAGAAAATGAAATATGGAAAAGTTGTTGGATCTTATGATATTCCAATAAAGATGTGGAAATGCTTACGAGATAAATGAATTTCTTTTCTTACTAAACTTTTTAATATTGTTTTGAAGACAAAAAAGATGTCAGATTAGTAGAGAATGAGTGTGTTAATTTCTATTTTTAAGAATAAAGGTGATGCACATGATTGTGTGAATTATAGAAGAATTAAGTTAATTTGTCATACTTTAAAACTATGGGGGCGAGTTATGGAGCGTAGATTGCATCGTGATACTAATGTTTCTCAAAATCAATTTGTATTCATGCCAGGTAGGTCTACTATGGAAGTCATACATTTATTGAGAGGTATGATAAAGAAATATAGAGAGAATAAGGAGGATCTACATATGATATTTATTGATTTAGAACAAGCATATGATAAAGTTTCAAGAGAAGTGAAATGGAGAGTTCTTGAAAAGAAAGGAGTTAATGACATTTATATTCAAATCATTAAAGATATATATGCAGGAGCTATTACTTGTGTTCAAACACAAAGTGGTTTGACTAAGTATTTTCCTATTTCGGTTGGATTGCATCAAGAATCAGCCTTAAGTACATATCTTTTTGCTTTAGTCATGGAGATTCTCACTAGACATTTGTAAGAGGATGTACCTTGGTGTATGCTTTTTGCTGATGATATTCTTCTTGCTGATAAGACTAGAGAGGGAGTTGAAAGTAAACTTGAATTATTAGGGTCAACCTTATAGTCTAAAGGTTTTCGCTTGAGTAGATTCAAAACTGAATATATGGAGTGTAATTTTAGTAGCAATAGACCTAGTGAGGGGATTATGACTTTGGGCAATCAAGTCATCAATAAGAGTACACATTATATATATATTGGTTCTATTGTTCAGAGTGATGGTGAAATATATGGGGATATTATCAGCAGAATTCAAGTTGGATGGTTGAAGTGGAGGAATGCATCGGGCTTATTGTGTGATAGAAAAGTCCCCCTCAAACTTAAAAGAAAATTCTATAAAATGGTGGTCAGACCTACAATGCTTTATGGTGCCAAATGATGGCCATTAAAAGAGAAGCATAATACTAAGTTAAGTGTTGTAAATGAGGATGTTTAGGTAGATGAGTGGCTTCACCCTTATATATAAGATACGAAATGAGAATATACATGAAAATGTTGGAGTAGCTCCAGTGGAAGATAAGATTAGAGAGAGTTGTCTTAGATGGTTTGGTCACATTAAACGGAGGCCTTCCGATGATCCAGTTAGGAAAGTTGAGGCATTAGATTTGACTTATATTAAGAAAGGTAGAGGTAGACCTAAAAAGGCTTGGTTATAAAATATTATAAATGATATTTTTTTTATTAGATTTAAATGAGAATTTGACTTTTAACCAGACACAATGGCGAAAGGATTCATGTAGCCGACCCCACATAGTGGGAAAAAGGCTTGATCTTGTTGTTGAAGCATTTCACGATTTCTTAGAAGGCAAAATTTTAACACTAAGCTTGATTAATTATTAAATTAATAGTTTAAGCATGATTAAAATAAAATCTAAAACTAGACAAAGTCACCAGTTATCATGGCGACTTATGCTGAGTTGGCATGAATGAGTCAACTAGCCATTATCTGTAGAGAAAATAAGATGAAAATGGGGATTAGAGTAAGTTGCTCTTTAAACGGGCGACTTAGAAGTCGCTCATCAAACAGGAAACTTTGACCTTGATAAGAAAGCCCCTTTTGTTTTAGCGATGTCTCCCTCACATATCGGGAAATTTTGCCTTCCACGAGCTGCGCCGCTAATCTCAGGTTCTCGTCCCCGTTTGGAGTCTTGATGTAAGTGATTTTTTAATCTTTATTGTAATCTAAGTTAGATGATTCATGTATGGTATTATTGTTTTTACTTAGATCAGTTAAAGTTTAAGAGAGAATTGTAGATTTACATATTTTGTGAGTTCTAGTTGAATTTTTTTGATAGATCTTGTGTTGTATTTAGGGAAACATTTTTACATTTAATTTTTTTTAGAAATATACGTTATTTTTTTATTAATCTTTTGTCATGAAGATGATGTTGTTGGAAGCAAGTATATATTTTTTTCTACATTTTTTTTGCCGTTAATTTTTTTTTTTTGTCCTTGGAATGATGTGTATTTTAGATCAAAAATAAGATGTATTATGAAATATAATCTTAGATCAATTGTGAGATTATAGATATCTATAGTCTTTAATGGAAAATTTATGAATAAAGAAGTATGAACAAAACTGAATTAAATCAAATGGAGTTAACTACATTTTGAAAGATGTATTATGCTACATGTCTTCAGAAGCTTGGAAATTTTTCTAAAAAAAACCACAACAAATTTACGCTATGACCCACTTTTTTAATCAAATTTTCTTAAAGCAATTAAAAAATCTTAATTTGATGATATTTTTATATTTTTTTATTTTATTCACATTAAATTTTTGGGAAATTTACATACACACCACTTTATAACATCCTATTTACATATCTAACACCTAAAACTTTAAAATTACATGCATACCACCCTATATTATTTTAATATCAAATATACCACTTATATTTCTTTCCTACCACTCATATATTTCATTTATACCACTCATACTTGATATGAAAATGAACTATGGGTGGTATGTATGTAATATTAAAGTTTTAGGTGTTAAATATGTAAATAGAATAGTATTAAGTTGTATGTATGTAAATCTCCCATTTTTGAATAATTTGGCCGGTATCTAAAAAAATTTAGAGGTCTTATTTTGGACCCCGTTAGAAAACTAACAAGGAGCTCCTTTGTAACTACTAAATTTTTTTGGGAAAAACTAATAACAATTTTTGATAAAAACCTTGAAATAAATATAAGAAATTTAAACCAGTGAGGTTATGTATGCCTTTGAGGTCATTAGAAAGAGGGCACCTTAATTTATTTGTTCTCTTAAAATTCCAAAAGTTTTTGCATACATTCCTTAACAATTAATTTTTATCCAAGAATAAAATCAATATAGTGCATATTTCCTGTTATTTTGATAGTTCTTGTGCTGTTGTTTTTTTTTTTTTGAGTAAATTTGGTTAAAAGTAATTTTTTTGGAAAGGTTTAAAAATTAGTTTAGTTTAATTTATTTTATGGTGATGATTTTGTTAATTTTTGGTTTGAAGTTATTTTTATATAATGCGTTAATTTGAAGTTAATTTTTGGCATTATCAAGTTATATATAATATTATAAGGGTAACTTTTTATATTGTATTAAGAGAAATTTTTTGTTAATTTGTAGATTTATTCTCATAGAAATAGTATGTATTGTAATTATGAGATTGTATAACGAGTTGAATTATGGTCGTGTTAACTAATAATTAACGTATATTAATTATATGTGATAGGCCGATCTTACATAGTAAAACGAGCGATTTCAATAATGTGTGGATGTCCTGCAATGTTTATTCTAATGTATGGAGGTGAATTACAAGTGGATGTTAATTTCACCCTAACTTATTATGGGGGTAGGAATCATCCCATACAAGCGCCAATAAATATCAAGTTAGAGCAGCTTAAGTTAAGGGTTCTCAAAGCCTTGAAGTACGATGCTTCCAAGTTTTCTGTGAATTTTGTAGGTGGAGTGCCTGTGGGCATTGACTTTGTCGCTTTACCTGTTGAGGATGATAAGGTTTGTGAAGTTATATTATGCCAAGCTATAAAAAAATTTTCTCATAATGTATGTTGAAGTCGAAGAGATTAATTTGATTGGAGATAATAGTGAGCCTCTAAATTCACAAAGATATGAAACTTCAACCCAAGTTGAGAGGGTTGATGTGATCACTGGTCCTTTGAAGCTTGAACCACTAGAAGAACCCTATGAGGAGTGAGTTCCCTATATCGCATATTAGTAATTATCTAAAAATAATATCTTCTTATTGATTCATAATTAAAGAATAATGTTTTCAATGTAGTGATATAGAGAACCAACAGACGCTGTAACCTCTAGGCCCTTCTATACAATCAATCCCTTTTAATCATTTTTGTTATGAGACTATGAGTAGCAGTACTAGCGAGCAGTGATATGATGATGATGCTGATGATCAATCACCAATGCTTATTGATGGAGTTACAATTGGTAATGAAGATATTAGAAATTTCATCCATGATATTGCTCCAAATCTATTGCCATTGAGGCTGTAATGGTGGAAAATAATATTTATATCAATACCTGCAGGACAATGCAACAACGACACTAGGAAGTTGAGTTTGATGATGTCCATGAAGAGGTGATAGTGGAGGGTGTCTTTTCAAGTCCTACCAAATTAATTGAAGGGATGTGCTTTGCAAGCAAGGCTGGTATGTAATTTGCGTTGCAAGGATGGTCAATCAAGAATAATGTTCAATATATTATCATCGCATCTAATACTAAGAAATTTACAGTTGCAAGTGTAAAACATAATTGTTAGTGTCTCCTTTCCAATGGAGGTTGCTTTCTATTCAAAGCAAATGCTTAGGTGGTATATGGAAAATATCATCAATAAAGTACCAACATACCTATACAAGTCTAATTCTTGATAGTGGCCACCGGTAGTGTAACTCGCAGTTTATAAGTTTCTTCATTTTACCCACAATAAGAAAATAGTTGGAATTAAATCCCAGAGGAATAATAGGTCGCATGGAGGCTAAGTTTAATATTAAAGTTTCATACATGAAGGCTAGTGATGGTCGACGAAAGGATTTAGGCTACTTTTGGGAGTTGGGAGGAGTCATACCGGACTTTGAATTTATTCATGGATGTCTTAGCCCCTACAATGCTAGGAACTATATATAAGATTCAAAGAAATTAGAGTAATAGGTTTCAAAGATTTTTCTGAGTATTTGGTCCTTCTTTTTCTGGGTGGATGTATTGCTGACATTTTCTTAGTCTAGATGGGACATTATTACTTGGTAAATATTGAGGGACATTATTAATAGCGATTGATTTTGATGCTAATAATGATTTTTATCCACTTGCCTTCACTATTTTTGAGTTAAAGTGTACTGAATCATGGATTTATTTCCTCAGACAACTGATCGATAAAATCTGTGTATCATCTATAACAAGCATGTTGGTTTAGTCCAAGGATGTAGGGAAATCTTTCCTAGTGTAACTCACAAGTTTTACTTTAGGCATCTACGTGAGAACTTTAAGAAAGCAATATGATAGATGGGGTTCGGTAATGTTAAATTTCTATTTCAAAAAATTTATGTAGCTGGAAATACTGATTAATCGACATTTAATTTTAGCATATATAGCCATTAGAGTGTTAAAAGGTGCTAGATATGCTGCATGTTGTGAAACTTTTCTTTGCACATATTTCCAGCTTTCTTCATTCAAACCCATTCCATCCTTGTAAGATGGATACATCGTGAAATTTCTATATGTCTACCATAACATGCAGTCCTCCTTATTTGACCGAGAATTTACACAGCACTGATAGATATGATTTATTTTAGCATTCTCTAACATATCATCAGTTAGAAATACTAAACATATTTGAACTAGACTGCTACCCTCCATAATCAACTACTTCAAAAAAATATTTTCACTCTGATAATTTCTTCTTTGATACATTTTGATATGAATGTATGATACTAATTACTTTGATCCTAACATGAAAATAATTATCAATTTATAGGAGAACTCCATCAAGGTAGAGGTGCAATAATTATTTGGTCAAAAATTAAAAAATGCTTGATTTGACATGACAAAATGAGTTGACAACAAAAACTAATTTATCATCATAAATTGATTTTATGTAACTAATTATGCTTATGTTAAGGATCATTTAATTTAGTACCCTCTTATTAATGAATCTTTTTTACTTGAGTAGATTATACCTTTTAAAAAATCTTTAACATCCAATATAAGAATAGTTAATGATCTAAGCAAAATTTTGATATATATGATATGAATTATTTGCAAAGAATTTATAGAATATATTAAATCATTTAATTTTTATAATCTTAAAATATTAATTGTAGGTTCGAACACACTTTTTGGATATCATTCTCGCCTTTCTTAAGTATTTAGCTAGAAAACAACAGAATAAAAAATGGCAATTAATAGTAGTTTTTACGTCACCAAAATACAGCTAAAACATTAATTAATAACCAAAATACAACTACTACATAAACAATCAAATAAGAATTATGAAATATCAAAGATATTATGTTTTAACATTAGTAGATAAAATTAACTTAAGACATATAAAACATCATAACAATTATATTAAATTTCATTTTTATTATCATATGCAATCGTGATTGAAGTTGTGTCTGAGTTGGATAACATTTAAAGTTGTTTTCAAACTCTTGTTGAATATACTGCCAGTCGACAGCATTTAGGAAAACTCCTTAACTCCTGATAGGAGAACTCCCATTAGGGTTTGATATGACTCTAACAAGAATTGAACCTCTCAATGACGTTACATCTGATAAAGAATACAATGATCAACATCGAGCATTGATCTCTTAATAATCTCCTCAACACAACCTTCCTTGTTGCATCCGATCTCAGGACACTACACTGAAAAATACGTGTTACCGCCGGGCAAAATCTGAAGGGAAATGCCCAATATCCATTGGAAATACGATTTTTTGTTGCAAAATAATTCGCTAGATAGATTTTCGATGAAATTCTGGCAAAACATTTTTTGAAAATATTTCCGACAAATATAAACTCTGCCGGAAAAGATTAGAAAAAAAAGTTAAGAAACCTGCCCGTGAAGACCCCTTCATCCAGCCCAGCCGAGCTCACCCATGGCCCTACTAGCGACCCACCCCGTAGGGCCCCACAACCCACTGGCCCGCCCTTGGCTCACCCGCCCATGCTCTGGCTCAACCGTGACCCGCTGGCTCGTTGACCTGCCTTGGCTTACCTGTGACCCACTTCTAGCCTGGCGTGACCTGCTCTCCACGCCTGTGTCTGGTGAGGTTCATCTCTCCTGCTACCCACCAGACCATTATGCCACCATTACAAAGTAGTATAAAGTGATAAGTTATTTTCTATTTAATTTAACAATAAATTATTAAACTTTTATTTTTTTTTATTTTAGAAATATTTAATTTAATTAAATAAAATTTATAATTTTCAATATTTATAATTGTCATTTTCTAAGAAATTTGTAATTTTCTTGGGAATCCGTAGAAAATTCCTTCAGAAAAGCCGACAAAAAATCCATTGAAAAATCCTCCAAAAATTCCATCACAAATCTGTTGGAAATGTTGGAAAATCTGTCGGGATTTTTGACGGATTTTATTTCCATCAGAAATTAAGTCGAAAACCAACATTTTTTGTGTAGTGTGAATATGACACTTGAGGAACTGCAATGGTACCCAATGCTGAGTGTCCTCCTTGAACCATTGTTGTTCATATCTCTAGAACACATATCTAAGATCACTACCAGCCCTATACAACTTAACTTCATAATTTCATCATATACATGCCACAATGTGCAATGTTCATCTTTTGCTCTAAAATGCATAAAATATTGACAATATTCATTTTTTTTGCCTTTGCTTCATGAATTTCACCAGCGGGTGGCTCCAAACTTTCTTTCAAACAAATGCAACTCTCTTGAATCATCTGTTTCGTTGGATGGCTCCAAATCAAATCCATAACCGATGAATGCATGATGATCTGTTCAATAAGAATATGCAAATTAGTTTAACCCTGAGTATAATACTGCACTTCATGTTTAATTTATACCTTCATGCGAGATTAGGGGAACAAAGGTCTCCATATATATGTATATATATATATATATATATATATATATATATATATATATATATATATATATATATATATATATATACTATAATATATATATATATATATATATTATTATTAGAAACTGATATGACAACACATACTGAACTGTCTCTATAAAGTGATTTGATAACACAAAATGATCTGTCAATATAAAGTGATTGACAATGCATAACTTTGTATATTTGATTTGACAACATAACTTAAAAAAAATGCATTGAATAGTACAATCCAATCTAAAAATTTTATTGTATAAGCCAGAAAAATTGATTACATAACATTTTATGTCCGACTCATCATCTTCTTGCACCATTTGTAGACTTCTTTTTTCAAATTTAAACTTTAAAAAAGTGCGTACAGCATTTTGTTTTTTTTAATTAACAAGGTTAAGTCGCCTGTTAAACGGGTGACTTATAGATAATTACTTTTTTTCATTCTTTGTGTACTCAACATAACAACTATCTGACTCAGCTTAGCCATAAGTCACCCATTTAACGGGCGATTTTGTCTTTGTTTAATTTTTTTAAATTATACTTAAGCTTTAAATACAATTTATAATTAGGCTTAGGCTTCGTTTGGGACAGCTTTTTTGCTGCTTCTTAAAGCAGCTTTCAAGTACAAAAATTTCAACTTTTGTACTAAAAAACTGTTTTAAGAAGCAGCAAAAAAGCCGTCCCAAACGAAGCCTTAGTCTTAAAATTTTTCCTTCTTAGGAAACAGTGAAACCATTTCAGGTTTCTTCAAAACCGGAAAGTTAAAAAATATTTTTTTTTTTGAAAAAAAAAACGGTTGAATCTGGAATTGATTTTTTCAGTTTCCTTAAAATGTTTAAAGCAGGATTTTTTTTTTCAAAATTCTAAGAAATCTAAAGCGTCATTTTTTTTTTTGCTTATTCTTAAATTTTAACTCCTGTAAGCTCATGCTTATAATAAAATTTATTAAAATGCTTATTCATAAAAGTTATTCCTTCATACCTACGTTTATCAGAAAAAAAATATTTAAAAAAAATTGGTAATACGTAAAAGGTTCATAGTATTTCGAAAATTAGACTTATTTTTAATTAAATCAAAATTAATGGGCTCATTAACCAATATGACATTGACTCCAGCAAAAATTTAAAAAGCAAATAATAGAAAATTCGATGTAATTTGGGATTAGGCGATTTTAATTTTTTACATATGTATTCTCAATTCTATTCATAAAAAGTTGGATCAATTTGAAATGGAATATTCAAATCCTTTTTTTTTTCAGGACAGTTAGCTCAATTACGACAATCTCACACAGACATCACATACACAAAACTCAAACACAAAACTTCTTTGTTGGTTGTGAAAACTCTCAACCAACAAACCAAGAAGAGCTATATCAAGTCCTATAAGCTACTTGCTGGGAAATAGTTTGTTATTAAGGCTTCGTTTGGGGCATCTTTCTTGTTGCTTCTTAAAGAAGCTTTCTAATTCAATAAAAAAAAAAGATTTTGTTACTAGAAAGTTGCTTTATGAAGCAACAAGAAATCCATCCAAAATGAAACTTAAGGCTTCGTTTGGGACGACTTTTCTATTGCTTCTTAAAGCAGCTTCTTAGTACAAAAATTTTAATTTTTGTACTAGGAAGCTGTTTTAAGAAGCAGAAAAGAAGCCGTCCCAAACGAGGCCTAAGTCACATATCCACTTCTACAAAATATATACCATACATTTCAATCAAATTGTAATACTTAAATTTAGCAACATTTAGAAGGCTTCATAGCCATATGTTGACAACATAACATCAAAGCATTAAATAACGAATAAAGTTTAACTTCAATAAAAATTCATCATATAAAATCTTCTCTAGAAAGTTATAAGAAATACTTTTATGATTAATATTTTTTTTCAAATATTTTAGGACGGAGTAGGGCAATACTCCACTATTATAAATTTTTTTTTTTTTTTGAGAAAGTTGGATGTTACTCTTAAATAATATTAAATACATAAAGGCATTGAGAAAAAAATTTATAAATGAACCATAAATCATACTATGGAAACAAATAAAACTATATTAATGATTTCCATTTAAAATTGAAGAATTAAAAATTTTTAACTTTCACTCTTTCCCTTTATATAAAAATTTCTTTAATTGTATTTGTCATGTTTTTAGCTAAAATTAGACTGATTTTAAATTAGGAGTGATCGCCAACCACAAATGAGGAGAAAATTATGAAATTACTATTCATTATTTACTCTATTATTTATAGGGCATTTTCATAGGTTGGATGCATTATGTAAAATATTTTGCAATTACATTAATATGAAAGTTACTTTTAATAACATTAACATAACAATAAGATATAGGATTCATTTGAGATGGCTTTCTTATTTCTTCTTAAAGCGGTTTTCTAGTAAAAAAAAAAAGTATACTAGAAAGCTAATTTAAGAAGTAGTAAGATAGCCGTCCCAAAGGAAGCCTTATTGTAATGTGTCCTTAATTTCTTTATTGAGTGATTTCCTTATGTCTTGATAATACTAAATGACTACTAGATATTTGCTTCAAATTTAATAAATTTCACCATTCCATTGGTGGTACTATTTTTATTTTTATTTATGGCATCATAACTTTCTTAACTAATATGATCAACTTCTTAAAAATCAAATAAATGAGTTCTAACTCATCATTCTTGAGAAGTATAGGCAGAGACCTATAGTAACAATTTTTTAAATACATAAGCTCTATGTACGTAATTACAAATTTGGCGAACCTTTGACAATTCATAAATGTTTACAAAGGCTTATTATTTCTAAAAATATTTTATTTGCTAAGTATTCTTGTCAAATATAATTTTGTCCCATTTTATCAATTTCATGATTAATATATTAATAATAGTGTCAAATTTTTTTAAAATAATTTAACATTGTAATATTGTGGTTCACAAGGTACAAAAGCTACTGAATGAAGGATCTTACATGAAAAAAAAAAAAGAAAAATATAAAGCTACTAAATTGTCATAACAGTATGTTGACCTCTTCGAAATCTCAGATGAGTAAGGCAAACAAGTTTAGTGAGGTTGATATCAATCGAAGCAACATCACACAAATATGTACTATGTAGCATGAAGGTGCTCAAAACTACTCTAATAATCTCTGATTTTCAAATAGACTGTGTCGTTGCGACCATGATGTCAAAACAACTGAAACGCTTGGAATCTTGTAGTAATAAAAATTAAAATCAGTAAAGCTAAAATTTAGCATGTTAAAATATTAAAATTGTTAAAAGTAATAAAAATTAAAATGAAGAAGAAAAAGATTAAAAATGATTGGAATCTTGTAGTACATCCACTTTGTCCTCTTTGCTGGCAAAAAAGGCTGTCTTGTCCTTCTAAAAAAAAATCTAACCTAACATCCCTAGCCTAATATCTATAATCACTAATACTGTTTTTTTTAAAAGCTAACCAGCGTTTTTTTTTTTTTTTTTTTGACATTTAGAACATTTAAGATAAACTCATACACAATGCATACACAAAGACTGAAACCTTAAATTTCATGGTTGAAAGCCTAAGCTCTCAACCAACAGGACAAAGTGAGCTGTGTAACATTTTCCATTCGCTCCCCGAATTTGCAGACACGACTCAACTCAGTCTTTTAATGTGTGATTATACGGCCTATATGTCCCAACAACAACCAAAAAATAAAAAAGCAAGCAGCCGAAGTTACCCCTATACCCACTCCACTCATCTCAAGCCCATGGGGTAGATCCCCCATATGTTTGAGGGGCGGGCAAATGCCCACCCTCAAAAAAAAAAAAAAAAAAAAAAATTTAAAAAAAGGATGTTTAAGAATATTTTGAGTATTATTGGAATTTTCTCCCTCTTTAAAAATTTTTTTCCCCTAATTTTAACAATTCTAAACGTCTTTTTCCATCTCCAATCAAAAAATAAACTTTTTGCCAACTCTTGAAAAAAAAAAAAAAAAAAACTGAATCTGCCCCTGCTCACGCCCATAGTTCCATGCCTACCCGACACAGCCGCTGCCGATGTCGACCCCAAGGCACAACTCGGCGACCGGGCCACAGACCCCTCTTCTCCTTCTTCTCTGTTCTTATTCTTTTTACTTCACCTTCACCACCAACTCCATCCTCTTACTCCATGTCATCCATTCTTCTTCTTTCTCCCTTAAACCATCTTCTTATTCTTCCAGTGATTGTCTTTCTTCCATATGCATCTCCTTCTCCACCTTTTCTTTTGTCACTCTCCAACTCTTATTCTTTCTCCTTATATTTCTCTTCTTTCCTTCCTTTATTCTCTCCACCTCAACCTAACAACGTCATCTACCTTTTCCTTTCTGTCTCGAATAATCTGAGAGAATAAGAGGCTCTCACAAAAGATATGTATACAGTTGTCCTTCAACACATCTATTTCAGCTTCCTTCATTAAAAATCTTCTTGGAACTTTTCTTCCTCTCACTCTTTCTAAACTGAGAGAGAGAGATGGATAATTTTATCCCTAAAGGCTTCCTTCATTTCACCACCTTAAACCCTCACCACAAACTCTCAATTTTTTTCCCAAAAAAATTCATCCTTTGACCCTTTTTTTTCCTCTAAACATAGAATGATAACTTTTTTCTTTCATTCGGATTCTTCCTAGTCCATTTCTCTCTTTCTAAAGAGAGAGGGGAACACATCGCTTCTCTTGAAAAAATTACAACCCCACTTTCTCCCTCTATCCTTGTGTAAAATCCTCTTTCTCTACCTAAAAAAGTAAAAAGTGTGGAAAACATTCCCTTCTATTTCTTTAAACAAATAAAATTCAGCAAAAAATACAGAAATAATAATAATTTCAGCAAATTTAATTTCAATAAAAAAAATATTTTGTGGTATTTTGTCTTTGTGCGCTTGCTCGCAGGCATTTGTCGTTTACAACATTGACTAGCTCGCATAGTATGCGACTATGCGCTGATATAATGTCGTAAAACTTAAAAAATTTCTAAAATTGCAATGACATGCCTTACTCAAATGCATGTTTTTTCTTAGCATTGTTGGAAGAAGCTCATTGGCCATCATCGCAATTGCACATGCTACTTGCTCAGTGCGAGAGAAAAATTCTATGCACACTTTTCTTAACGATCTATATGGAAGGAAACTGATTAGTGGTGTATATGGTTCAACATGGGAACTTTGTGAGTAGCATATTCATGTCAATGAGGTGAAATTAACTCGTGCATGCTTTTCTTAGAATAATAGGAGGTGCCTCATCAATGGTGAGCGTGTCACAAACAAGCGTTTTTTTATCTTACCAAAAAGTTTCTTGCAGGGTACCATATGCACGCATTTATTATCATGATAGGATATTAAAAGTTTGTTATAATTATGGTCGCAACGTCACGGGAGACTAGCCATGCATGTCTTTTTTGGCTAAATGATAAAGCCTAATTAATCATCCCAAAATTTTCCCCCTGCATAAGAGATGTTGAGAGACTGCCAGATTTTTTACTAAAATCTGGATATAGCATCTGCAATATAGAGGACATAAATTTGCAAGAACGGAATGGATTTAACTACTCATATGCAAATAAAGCACTTAAAAGTGAACTACAAAAAGCATTATAAAAATAAAAAAAAATGCAAGCATGGAACGTGACATACAGGGAACCAAACATGCTAACTTTCTTAAGTAAAAATAAATTTCTATGATCCTAAAACTTTATGGGATTCAACTAAACAAAAAGCTTTGGAATTCCTGTAATTGAGCTCCACATCCCTCAAATTTATAAAGGAGGAAGGATCTCAGGTGTCTCCATCTATAAATAATACTAATATTTAACTTCAAAAGTACAAACATATTTAAAACTTATCATACAAACATGTACTTATACCCATACTCATTCCCTAAATCCACCTATGTAGACATAAGGAAAAAGCTAAATTTCCTTAAAAAAATGCAAAACGCTATATAGCGTATGGTCTATTTTTTGTCATGACGTGTAAGGTCTATTATTTGTCATGAAATTCATACAAAGATCCTACGTATTCATCCCAAAAAATACCTTCTTCACCATATATAAGATTCATATACATACTTCGAGAAAGTTGACATAACCGAAAGCTAAAATTCCTTAAAAATGCAAAATGCTAAATTTGCATGACTACCACTTGTACAGATTTTCCATGAAGATATCCAAAGTATGTTGTATGTCCTGAAATTCATACAAGGATCCTTCATATTCGTTCTAAACATTGCATTCTTCACCACTAGATATGCACCCTATTTATATAAGCAGATAAAAAGTGACACCTAAAATCCTTAAAATTGTAAGATATGAAGGAAAAATTCTTTTAATATAACCATTTACATGAATTTTACAAATCACTTTCAAGATCTATATGCTAAGCCACATAATTCTTGAAAGAAATTCAAAGGTGACCAAAATGATCCCAATTGGATATTTTCAAAATATATGCACGCATCTAGAGGCCAGGCTCCAAAATCCCATCAAAATTGCATTAAGAAGTATTCATATGCAATTTATGTATCATATGTTATTATAAGTGTCATATGAATACACTGAAAATCTTGCAAATATGCAATGCAAATGCATGTAAAGTTGCACATGAGTCTTCAAATGATGATTTCATGTATGCTTTGACGAGAATGATAAATATGTATGTGTGACAATCGAGAATGTTATGTAGGCAAAAAAATTATACTTATATTTTTTTAATTATCTTCTCCAATAATTATGTAATGCATTGACAACATACAAATATGATACATTATGCAAATGCTCAAGTACATTAGGACATTTACAAGTGCATTATGCATATATACAGAAGATAAACACACACACGCATATAAATCAAAATACATGCCATACTATTATTGATGCAACTTAGGCCTCCACACTAACTATATTCAATGGTGGATTGCGCAAGTGCAGCTAATGTGTCCTAACATGCCATAGGAAAAAAATCTAATATCAGGAAAAGGGTTAACTAACCTATGATAGTTATGATTCCTATTGCTAGGTTTATGAGATGCATGACATGATGAGTACTTAAGAGAAAATTTAGTTTGAAAAGCCTTTAATTTTTTTCCATAATTTTATTTACACTTTTAAGAGCAGATATTTCAATTTTTAAAGAGTGCTCACTATGATATGAAATGTTAACACATGATTTTAACTCTTTAAATAATATTTTTAAATTAACATGTAATTCTTTCAATGAATAATGTGTTTTAGATAAAGCAGTATATTTCTTATTCAATTCATCAAACTCATCCAGTAAAGTCATAAAATCCTTATCTAAATCAGAACCATTATCTCTAAGCATTTCATTTACTTTTTATAGAACTAAGCATCAGTTCTCAAGCTAGCATGCGTATTTTTCAACATCCTGTAAGAATCATGAATCTTTTCTAAAACATGAAGTAATTAATCATATGAAAGTTGACATACCTCAACTTGATTAGAACGATCAAGATAACTGTTTACCATTAAGCATAGATTTTTCACCTTCTCTTCTTCTACTACGCAAGATGAATCTAAAGTGGAGTAACCTAAAAAGGCTTTTTAAATATTTGCTTGCCTTTATAGGACTTTGCCTTTTCTGCAACATTCTCCTTGCTTTGGTGACCTTTAAGATTTGGGCAATAAGTTTTAATGTGCCCTGGTTTCCTACATTCATAACATACAATATCATTAGAAGCCTTAGAATTTTTATAATTCCTATCTTTGCTCCATTGCTGATGATTCTTTTGGTTTTCCTTGGGAAGCTTCTAAACTGTGGAGCCATCAGTGCGATTTCTTCTGCTCTTCCATTAGAGAAACTGTCTTATAATCATTAGTCTTTAAGACTACCATTTTCTCTTTCTTTCTTTCTCCTTGATTACATTGCTTTTGGCTTATGCTTTATTCATAGGTAGTTAAAAATCCAAGTAAGTTATCAATAGAATAAAAATTTAATTTCTTAGATTTTAAAATAGTAGTTATTTTGGCATCATATAGAAAAGGTAAACAACACAAAATTTTATTTATTTTGCTAGAATTTGATAATTCTTTACCTAATGCTTGATGGGATGTGATGATTTATGTAAGCCTAGTATACATTTCAGATATGGATTCACTAGGTTTCATGCAAAGGAGTTCATTATCATGGAGCAGAAACTTTAACCTAGATTATTTCACTTTACTTGATCCATCATAAGTCATGCATAATCTATCCCTAATTTTTTTTTTCCAATTCTGCAATTAGATACGTTCATATAATCTTCATATTTCAAAACACAAAAGAAATAGTTTAGGCATTTAACATTTATTTGGGCTAAATCTCTATCATCAGTACTCCATTCAGAAAAAGGTATTTCAATTTTAACACAATTTACTAAATGTGAAGGTGCAAAATATCCTTCCTAAACTAATATCCACATGTAATAATCAATTGATTATAAGAAAGTAGACATGAAAATTTTCTAAAAATCAAAAGGAACATTATCAAATAGAGGTGGTTGGGAGATTTAATATTCTTCCACAATATTTTGATTTCAAAAGTTAGCCATTGATCATTTTTTAAAATTTTTCTAAAACTTAATTTTTGAATCCCGTTCTGATTCCACTTAAAAGGGCTCTGATACCACTTGAATGTTCGTGAAGGTTTTAGACCTTTAAAAACTAGCCCGAGGCTAACCAGAAGGGAGGGGGGGGGGGGGGGGGGGGGGGGGTGGCTTAATTGAATATTTTAAAAAATTCTTTAGTAAAAAGAAATTCTTAAAAAATTTTCAAACCCACACATGATAATTCATAAAGTGAATATGGAAATAAGTAACTTTCACAACAATGAAATAAATTAGATTTTTGAACCACACATATAATTGCAAAAAATTATCACAATGAATACACCAGAATTTATAGTGGTTCGATCAAACTAACCTATGTCCACTCCTTGGAGACTCCCTCTTTAATTATTGCACTAAATAGTAGTGACTCTCATTTTCTCCCACAACAAGGCGGAGAAGCATGTATAAATACTATTTCACCACCACGGTGTAGTAGAGAAACTTAGCTCTTTTACAGGTAGAGAACTTTAACTCTATTTTCACCCTCCAGGTGATGGTCAGAGAACCAGAACTTTATTTTCACCCTCTTGGTGATGGTCAGAGAATCATAATTCTATTTTCACCCTCCTAGTGATGGTTAGAAAGTCACAACTATATTTTCACCTTCTAGTTATTACTTGTGTTCAAACACAAGGTGGATTGACCATGTATTTCCCTATTTCGATTGGGTTACATCAAGGATCAACCTTAAACCCGGCCCATATCTTTTTTCTTTAGTCATGGATGTTCTCACTAGACATTTGCAAGAGGATGTACCTTGGTGTATGCTTTTTGTTGATTATATTCTTCTTGTTGATAAGACTAGAGAGGGAGTTGAAGGTAAACTTGAATTATGGAGATCAACCTTAGATTCTAAAGGTTTTCTCTTGAGTAGATCTAAAACGGAATATATGGAGTGTAATTTTAGTAGTAATAGAGCTAGTGAGGGGATTGTGACTTTGGGCGATCACGTCATTAATAAAAGTACACGTTTTAGATATCTTGAATCTATTGTTCAGAGTGATTGTGAAATAGATGGGGATATTATCAGCAAAATTCAAGTTGGATGGTTGAAGTGAAGGAATGCATCTGGCTTGTTATGTGATAGAAATGTACCCCTCTAACTTAAGGGAAAATTCTATAAAATGGTAGTGAGGCCTGCAATGCTTTATGGTGCCGAATGTTGGCCATTAAAAGAGAAGCATAATACTAAGTTAAGTGTGGCAGAGATGAGGATGCTCAGGTGGATGAGTGGTTTTACCCTTAGAGATAGGATACGAAATGAGCATATACGTGAAAAGGTTGGAGTAGCTCTAGTACAAGATAAGATTAGAGAGAGTCGCCTTAGATGGTTTGGTCACATAAAACGGCGGCCTTCCAATGACTCGATTAGGAGAGTACAGGTATTAGATTTGACTTATGTTAAGAAAGGTAGGGGTAGACCTAAAAAGACTTGGTTAGAAAATATTAGGAATGAGCTTTCTTTATTAGATTTAAACGAGAATTTGACTTTTAATAGGACATAATGGAGAAAAAGGATTCATGTAGTTGACCCCATGTAGTGGGATAAAGGCTTGATGTTGTTGTTGTTGTTGTTGTTGAAAGCATTACATTCTAGTGGACAATTATTCTAAGATTATCATAGGGCATTTCTCTAGAGTTATTGAATAGCCTTTTTTTTTTTCTCTCTCTCCATACTGACTTTAGGATCACAAGTTCTTTTTTTTCTTTTGGGGAAACCCACATAGGGGCCTATGTGTTAATATAAGGGCAAAATTACAAAGTCCTTAAGGGAAACTCAATCCCACTATTTCTCAAAGAGCTACATTCCAAAAAGAAAACCAAAAACCTAGGGGTTCGAGTTTCCCAACTAAAACACAGTACAAAACAACCTAGTAACACTCTACGGTGCTTAAGACTAAGCACCCAAAAAAAAATGGGAGAGCGCAAAAAAAAAAAAAATATACCAAAAAGCTCCCAACAACAGGAATCCAAAATCAAAATCAACTTGACGTCCATGTCCTGCAACCACCAAAAAGAGACACGGAACAGAAAATAGCACAAAAATATTAAAGAAATGAAATTGAAAGGAAATACTATTAAAACTAAAAGGATATATCTGGAACAAGAGCTTCTGGTAACACTCCAACTCTCCCAGCAACCCATCCAGAACTGAAGAGGAGACCTGTGCTTGTCGTTAGTCCAAAACACAAAGAAATAAAGCATAACAACAACCCCACCATCCCTACAACACCCACCCCACCAATATTAAGCAAATCTCCCAGAAACAATCAAACCCGAGCAACAACAGCGAAGAGAAACAGGGGCAGCAACCACCTAAGAACCCCCAACCAGCCAACAACACCACAGAAACCTGGAATAACCTCAGCAAACTAAACGCCAGAGGACCACCCCACCCAGAAAATTAAAAAACATCAACATAAGGAACACTATTCTGGTCCAAATTAATTAAGCCTTGAATAAGGACAGAAAGATTCTTAAAAGATAAATCAATAATACCGTTAAACTTACTACCAAACTCAGCCAAAGTCTGAGAAGGAGAATTAATGACAGGGGATACATAGGTAAACGAGCAATTCATAGAATCCAAAATAAATTTAATATTTCTATGGGTATAGAAGAGAGAATACCCACAACTACTACCATCCAAATCCAGCAACGCTTTGAGATCCACATCAAAATTACATTCCAGAATAATACTCTGGATGTCCAGAGCAACACAGAGGTAAGCCCATGAAAAACATCCATATAAATACCTCCAAGTTTATCAGTTTCATTAGTTTTACCAGAAAACCCCAAAACATAGGCCCCATTAGAATTTCTAATTAAGCCGCCCATACACCAAATGTTCCCCTCCAAAACAGTATCAATATTTAGCTTAAAATAGTTAGCTTGAGGTCTCATCTAATACAAAATCCTATTCACCGGATTAAACTGAGTCCCATCAAGCTTAATCCCAAAACCCGCAAGCGTGAAAAGCACCTTATCAAAACTTTTAAGGGAGATAAGATTAGCAGTAAACATGGATTTAACCTTCTACTTAATTTTAAAAATAATACAGTGATGATCCATTAAATTACTATTAAACCGGGAGTCATTTCTAGCCAACCAAATGTACCAAACTATAAGAACAAGGATAACATTCCTAATATGGCCCTTAACATGAACCATCCAATCCTTAAACAAATTATAGATAGAACAATGAGGCCCCTAAAAATTAAAGTGAAATAAATCCTCAAAGAAAATCCACACCTTAACAGCAATAGGAGAAGAAATAAAAACATGCTGTAATTTTTCATCGTTAAAGCAACATTGACATTTAGAGGTAATAAACATACCTCTTTTCCTAAGCAGCTCATCCGTAGGAATAAACTCCTTAAGAATTCTCAAATTTAAAATAGAAACAGTGGTAGGAATGCTCTTGTGCCACCATCATTTTAAAAGGCTTAGAAGACTCCTTTTTATTTCTAAACACATGCCAAGCATCTTTAGTTCTAAAAAGACCATCTTTAGTAAATGTACAAAGTAAAGCATCTTTAGCATTACGATTAAGAGAAATGTTAGCAATCATTTGAATAATAGAATCAGGAATAATAGAAGAAAGTTTATCCAAATCCCAACCATTGGCAGAATAGAAAAAGTTAACTCTCACCATACTCCTAGAATTCGTGTTAAGGAGAGCCTCAAGGGATAGACCATTAATCCAACGATCCTGCCATAAGAAAATGTTACCCTCCCCAAGGCCCCAAGCTAAACAGGACTTAAGTTTCCACTTAATCTGACACAGACAATGCCAAACCTTATAATGCCCTTTAGAATATAAACAATTAGAGGGGTGAAGATCCCCACAATATTTAGACCTCATAAAATTAGCCCACAAAGACACATTAGCTCTTAAATTATAACATAATTTAAAAGAAAAAGCAGAAGCCAAATCTGTCATCGACTTGCAACCAAGATCACCTTCCTGTAAAGTACCACACCACTTATTTCATGAGGACCAATGCATTTTAGAATTAACAGAAGAACCCCTCCAAAAAAATTTGTTAAAAATTCTATCAATCCTCAAAACCACCGTCTTAGTAGGAAAAAGAACTTGAAAATTATAAACAGGAATAGAGGCATGAACACTTTTGATAAGAACTAGCCTACCACTAAAACTCAAAAACTTGGAATCCCAAGAAGCCAAACGATTGTGCACCGTGGAAAGCAAGCCATCAAACAGAAAAGTCTTTTTTCTACCTTTAAACAAAGGAATACCTAAGTACTTTAAAGGTAAAGTAGCTTGGGAAAAGCCCGTAAAGTTCTTAATATCCAAAATTCTATTAGGAGGAACATTCTTAGAGATGACAAAACAACCTTTATCTTTGTTAAAAACCAAACCACTCACAGCTTCAAACTGATCAAAAAAGCCCAAAACTTTAGAAATCCTATTTTTCGAAGCATTCATAAAAACAATGAAATCATCGGCAAAACATAAATGAGAAATGTTAATACCACCCATAGTTCTAAAATAAAGACTAGGAAATTTGCAGAACAAGTCAGAAAGCCCCCTAGTCAAATACTCCGCCGCCAAAATAAAGATAGCCCTGGGAAATAGGATCCCCTTGTCTCAAACCATGAGAAGACTTAAAGAAACCATGACACTTGCCATTAAGGATAATAGAAAAGAAAGGGCTTTCAATGCACGAGCTAATAAGAGCAATAAACTTGTCATCAAAACCAAATAATCTCAACATATTATAGATAAAGCTCCAGTTATTGTTGTCCTAAGCCTTAGCAATTTCAAGTTTCAAAATCATGTTCCCCCCTCTAGTCTTAACATCCATAATCCTGACAAAACTCCTGCGCAAGCAGGATATTATCAACAATAGCACGACCTTTAACAAACCCCATTTGATTAGGAGAAATAAGCTTAGGAAGAAGTAAGGATAGACAGTTCACCAATATTTTAGAAATTAATTTGTAAAAAATAGAGCATAAACTAATGGGCCTAAAGTCCTTCCAAGAGTTAACCTCATTACTCTTAGGAATCAAAGCAATATAAGTTGAAGAGAAAAACTTGGGAATTGGGGAATCATTAAAAAAATCCATAATAGCGGAATGAACTTCCTCAAAAATAATATGCCAAGAATGCTGAAAAGACTTGACAGTTAAACCATCCAGACCCGCAACAGAATTCACATTCATATTAAATAAGGTGCCCTTGATCTCCTCCAAAAGAGGGCACAAAGAAAGGCTCCTATTCTCCTCTTGAGAAACCATATTAGGAATAAAAGAATGATGCTCAATAGGAAGAGGATAAAAGTCTTTATTATGATGATTTTGAAAAAAATTGACCGCAAGATTAGCAATCTCATCACTATTCATGGTAAAGAAACCATCCCACAAGTTTTCTGAATACCATTAATAGCACGCTTTTTCTTAACCAAAGCATGAAAATATTTAGTGTTATTTGTTAAGATAGTTGCTATTTGAATGCTTTACATTTTTGCAACTTATGTAGTTTTGATGATTCCAAACATTATTGTTCAAATGTGTAGTTATCTCCTAACAATTTTAGAAGATTTGTATTTGCTCTTGTCTGTACTAACATTTCAGGAAAAACGAACTCCATACTACAAAGACTTCAAATCAAATTCAGAATAAGATACTTTGTAAAATTTGAAGTTTGCATTTCTTTGAAATTAAATTGAAAGGGAGTGATTATAATTGAGCGAATAAAAACATATACACACATAAGGAGATCATAAAAAATTTATACTGATCGTACTGGACGATATCCGTTCGTACGGGACGATCAGACAGTTATCTCCTATTGAGCACATGGAACGAATAAGAACTTACTTAAAAATTTTTCTAAGTCCTATTCGTCCAGGATGAATTTTACAATCGTCCAGGACGATTGGTTCTCTGTAAAATGTTCGTTCAGACGAAATTAAATTATCGTCAATGGCGATTGGTCCTCTGGAAAATTTTCGTCCAGACGAAATTAATAATCGTCCAGGACGATCGGGTCTCTGGAAAATTTTCGTCCAGACGAAATTAAATTATCGTCAATGGCGATTGGTCCTCTGGAAAATTTTCGTCCAGACGAAATAAATAATCGTCCAGGATGATCGGTCCTCTATAAAAATTTCATCCAGACGAATAAATTTTCGTCCAAACGATTAACCGATTTAGAACGGTTTTCAGCAGTTTCTAGAACCGACCTTATAATAACCGTTTGTACCGGACGAACCTAGGTCGTACGGGACGATCAGATGTACGAAGACATTTCGTACACATATACAAATGGGGTCGTTTCAAATCGTTTAAGTAAAATCATCCCGGAGGATCCACTGCGTACAGAATTGAAAAATTGCAGTTTTTTGGGCGGTTTTTCTTGTCTTTTATATAAATAGTCCAAATTAGACTGCCACCCAATCTTTTTGTCATTTAATCTTCGTGCCTCTTGAGAGAACAGCCAAGGAGAGAGTGGAAGAGAGCATTCAAAGGAGGATTCCTACCATTGGAGCGAGAAGGCTTCACTTGGATTTCAAAGGTAAGAGTCTCTACTTGTGAATTGGGATTACTTCACTCTTTTCCTTATTCCTTCTAGATTCTTGTGAGAAGATCTGTCAAGGAGATCCGGTTCTCTGCCGACACTTTGAGAGTGTGAACAGACGAAGGGTTCGTTGCCTACACTTGGAGAGTGTGAATAGCCAAAGGGTTCGCTGCCTACACTTGGAGAGTGTGAATAGCCGAAGGGTTCGCTGCCTACACTAGGAGAGTGTGAATAGCCGAAGGGTTCGCTTCCTACACTAGGAGAGTGTGAATAGCCGAAGGGTTCTCTGCCCACACTAGGAGAGTGTGAAAGGACGGACGGTTCTCTGCCAACACTGTGGATTGTGTAAAAGGATGACGGTTCTTTGCCGCACCGGAGAGTGGTGAAAAGAGTGTGTTGTAAAAGCTTCTCCGCCTTGCTGTGGGTGCAAAAGGAGAGTCACTATTGGTATTAGTGCAATACTCAGAGGGTGCCTCTGAGGAGTGGATGTAGGTCTGGTTTTAGACCGAACCACTATAAATCTGGTGTTATTTACTTTACTGTTTTTACATTTTTGCATTTTAATTCTTAGTCTTAAAAACTCTGTGGTTGAAAAACTTTTTCTACAAAACTTAAAAGAAACAATTTTTATTTCGGTTCAACATAATTTTAAAAGAGGGCTTAAATTTTTTAAACTACCAATTCACCCCCCCTCTTGGTAGCCTTTGGGACATTAACTTAGGCTTAACAACCTAATTACTAGACTCAACATTATTTTCCACTTCCATTAAATACTTAATAGCAGCCTTTTGTTTCCAAAAAATCTCTTCCTGACATTGAAGATTGCTAAGATCCCTTTTGGCCTCATTAAGGGAAGCAAGATTAGAAACCGAGGGATCTCTTTGAGAGCAATCCTCCAGACCATTAATCTTCTTTTCCACCTCAATAATGTTAGAAAAGATGTTTTTGAAAATATTATGGTTCCACCAATTCAACACCAGCTTTAATCTTTTTAACTTAGCCCAAAGCCTAACCATACCAGAAATAGAGTTGTCAGGAAAAATAGTGGCAGACCAATTAGTTTGAACCACATTAAGAAACTATTCATGAGTTAACCACATATTCTAAAATCTTAAACGAGAATGCAAACCCAACATATTAAACTTGACATTAATGAGAAACGGGGAATGATCAGAAAGCGTACGATTAAGATGCACCACCTTAGTAGAATTAAAAACATTAACCCAAGCATTATTAAAAAGAACTCTATCCAAACATTGCCATAAATGACCCCTATGCCAAGTAAATTTGTTACCAGAAAAGCCAATATCAATAAGATTACAATTCATAATCATGTCATTGAAATCCTCCATAGATTGGTAAATAGGATGAGAGCCCCCAACACGCTCAGTAGGATTAGTAATGGTATTAAAGTCACCACCAACCAACCAAGGAAGAGTGCAAACACTATGAAAATTATCAATTTTCTCCCATAAGATTCTCCTAGAATAACGAGAAGAGGCAGCGTAAACAAAAGAAGCAATACATTGAAAGTTCAAGGATTCAATATTACAATGGAGCACTTGAGGAAAATTCCCAATAACATCAATCCTAACAAAATCTTTCCAAAAAACCCAAATCTTATTCGCCACATTAGCAAAAGAATGTTTAAAGCCCAACATTTTAGCATTATCCAAAAGTTTATCCATAGAAACGAGAGGTTCAAGCAAAACAAGAACGGAAATATTATGAATACGACATAAATTTTTAACTCTAAGCTTAGAGGAAGGGCAACCAATCCCCCTCACATTCCAAATAATAGCATTAAACATAAAAAACAAAATTAATGAGAAGTATGAGATCGGGCAGTCCTTAGGGATTGCAAAATAATGTTTCTAGGTTTTCTACCCCTCTTACCACGACCTTTAGAAAAGCTCAAATCATTATCCTCCCTAGCATAACATTTAATATTAATTTAAATTTCCGTATCAGTATAAGCATCACAAATGTAATGATCAGAAAGAATTTCATTGTTCATCTCACCGCCTGAAGGGTCTAGAGTAGAGTTATCACCTTCCAAAAATAAAACCCCATCCTCCACTTTGGAGGAATTCCGCTGTCTTTGATCTGAGAAAGCATTAACAGGAACAACATTAATAGGAGGAAATTCATTATGATTAACAGTGGAAAAACCGACATCAGTTTCAATAACATCATTATGAATAATCTCAAGGGACTTGTATGAAACAACATCCCCAACGGGCTTGGATGAAACAACATCCCCAACATCAAGAACAACAACCAAATCATCAGAACTATTAACAGTTTCAGCATTAACCCACTTTTCTTGTTCTAAAATATTTTTAGCACCTTCTAAAACAAGAATAGAAGGAATCAGAACCTCAAAGCCTTCAGAAACGCTATCATTGTTAGAGGGACCATAATTATTAAGAGCCAATTTAGAAACAATAGATGAAGAAATAATATGAGTGGCATCCTCTTCCCCCTCATTTCCACGAATAACATTCCCCAATTCCAAATTGACAGGACCAGCATTGTCCTCCAGAGGGCCAACTGGCACTTGTAATTCCTTACTAACAACATTTTCATTACCTTTTTGAATACTTTTATCCTTACACAATTTAGGATGTAAACGAAAGCATTCATTTATCGAATGACCATGCATCTTATAGTGAGAACAAAATATAGGTAAATTTTTAATTTCCACCTTTTGAAAGTAACCATTCATTTCAGATCCCAACCATATTTCGTGCGGGTGTTTTTTCGTCACATCCAATTCAACTAAAACTCTAGCCATCGACAGCCTGGAAAGAGAAGCAGTCGCTTGATCTGTCTGTAAAGACCTACCAAACACAGATGCAAGACCAAATAGAATATGTGAATTAAAAAAATGCAAACGAAGGTTCGGGAAAGCTAACCACACCGGGGCAATGGGAGACTCCTCCCTCACATCAAAGTCCGGAGACCACTTAAGAAGCCTCATTTGACAACCTTGAATGTAGTAAGAGTGACGAGAGAAAATACGGCTATAATCTAAATCATTAGACAATTGTATTGCTATATGTTTAAAGTCCAGCAAACCAACATTAAAAGAACCCGATAGTTTCAGACCATAAAAAAATTTACGAATAACATCCAAGTTCGGTCTCCGAAGCATGAATTTACCAACGAGATTGAAAGAAAAGGGAGCAAAAAGTTGATTCACAACAGCATCTTCAAATAACAGAGCATGACATCCTTTAAAGGAAGAATGCACAAAATGAATTTTCGTACCCGACGAAGACGACCCTCCCGAAGCAACAACCTTAAAGGATCTGGTTTTACCAGTAAGAACCGGAAGAATAGCTGGGGTAGACGACGTCGGAGATGTAATCTCCCCCCACCAGAACAAACAGAAAAGCAACCTCAAATCTCCGAAAGAAAAAGAGTACCAAAGCCAAAAAACAGGGCAAGAAAGCAGAGAGAACCACCAAACACAGAGGCCAGAGAAAGAAACGAGGTTACCAGCTCAAAAGGCGACGAAAGAGCAGAAGGGAAGCCGGCGAAGAGCGCTGGCAAGGAACCCTAGAAAAATCGCCTCAGAATCGTCAAGCAGAGAGCGCAGAGGACCTATTTAGATCACAAGTTCTTATTTCTTAAGATTGTTCGGTCGAGTATCCATGTATAAATTAGAATTCAAAAGCTTGCACTCCTTAAAAAAATTATTCATTATAATACTTTTGGTCAAGGACAAATCCATTTCATATATATATAAAAGTGTTTCTTTGCCATTATTTATTTTTATTTCAATATTTATGAATAAGATCTTTTATAACAATCCATCATTAGGCAGCTTTAACATCTTATGGTAAATTTTTATTTTATTGAGTAATTTTGTAAACCAATCATTACCATATAGTATATACAACAAAAATCATTAGAATTGTTTAGTTTATCAAAGTCATCACTCTTGGAAGTAACCTTATCATTACTATTTAATTAAATAACTTTTGACGCCACTTATTGAGAAACTTTCAGTTAAGATATATGACAAAATTATGAATTAATCTTTTCATAGAACATCGCATATTTAGATCCTATTGGTTGACATAAAATTTAAATTTTTTGCCGAATTTCAACATTGACCTTACCCAAAAATTTTCTTAAAATAAAAAATCATGGAAAATAATAATAAACATATATATATATACTTTCATATGTCAACTTTATCATTTGAATCGGTATAAGATGTCACAACAATGATAAAATATGTTGCTTTATTTAATTATAGTCATAATTAAATAACCTCATTAAAGTAATCTTGTCCAAATTTTCATCAACTAATATAATAAAAAAATATATTTGGTTATACAATGCATTGTTGTTCTCTAGTTAAAAGGATAGTCTAAAATTTTCGATGTTTTGTTTGCATATAACTATCTTACATGAGGGAAAACAAGAATTACTTAGCTTTTTATATATTTGAACTAGTCGTGTGAAATATTAAATCAAATCCTAGCTAATGAATCCACTACATATGAATTTTTCCCATGTAAGAATATTAGATAATAAAATCAATATCTAATTAATAGTGTATTCCAAGTATGACAACTCATAATGAATAACTTGATATGCCTTTTAAATTCTCCAAAAATTAATTTAAATTGCTACATGTGTCAATTCATTGTGCAAGAGATTGATACCACATCCATAAGTTGGCTAAAATCGATTAGTTGGCAACTTTGTAGTATTATATATATATATTGTGCTTGTCTGGGAGAAAAATAACAATGGAAGTCTAGCTCAAAAATAGCAATTGGAAATAAAATTAGAGGCAATAATGCATGTTCTATGATAGTATGAAATTCTTTAATTTAAAAGTATTTTAGACTTGGGGATCAAACGTTGTAGCTAAAGGTTGAATAGAAATTAGCTCAATTTGACCATGTGGACGATTGGTTGACCTCAACATACAACATCATAACTACATGACCTAGTGTATATAGGTGTGTGCTTGAGTTTATAACGTGGTGCCACAAATGGTTTACCATGTGCTGGTTTGCTTTTTTGGCCCTTGGGTGGGGGTAGCAAGTGTTCATAAAGGTATAAGATCCAAAAGTTATGGGAAGGACTGCACCAAAAAGAATAAAATATATATTCACTTAGATGGCTTAAAATATAGACTATCCTATACATATGTCATCACTTAACAAGATGGATAAGGCAATACTAAATGGCATATAAGGATTTATCTCTTTTGTAAATTTAGTAGTGGCAAGTACGTTTAAGCAAATAGACATGGGTGAGTTAATCAATGAGTGTTGAGATGAGCAAGCCTTCAATTGGAAGTCTTATTATGGTTTCCATGAACCTATACTTATGCCCTTAGATCACTATGAGAGAGAAAGGCAAGTGAGTTATTGCGAGAAATGAAATATCTAGGTTGAATGGTCAAAAAATGAAGAGTTGTGGGCCCTATGAGAAGTCATTTAATTGAATTTGAGCTTGATGAATATGAGTGAGGATACATGCTCTGGATAAGCACGATTGGCCCTAACGGCTAGCATCATATGTGGTGAGTGGCGTGTATCTTAATTTGTGTTAACTATTGATCACACCCTATAAGGATTGACCTCCTCATGTAGGCTAACGAGTAGTATTTATTTATCATTTGGGCCACTTCTATAGTACATCCCAGGAAATTAACACATGCCAATCTTTAGGCAAGTTCATGTATGGTCCCACTAGGCGAGAGTTCGATCCTTCATTGTTACCCATCTATCACTTGATAGGTACCTAGGAATGTTTATGCAAGTATACACCTCATGTTGGTTTCTCATTTAGTTCACTAACAATCAAGTGGAAAAGGGAATTAAATAATGAAAAATAGATTAATTCTTCAAATTCATTCCATGGCCACCATAAAAGTGATGGTAGACTATCTACGATGATTCTTATTGATCATGCTTGTACTTGATTTTTATTTCCATAATATTTTGCACATTTGATCGACTACCCAATAACTTCACAAGTAGGAAAACTTATGATGGTGTTATGTATCTATGTAAGCATTGATCTTTAGATGTATGGTCATTGTTTGAAGAGGATGGATAGTTATATTAAGATTCTTTTTTAAGATCCCAATATGATTGCAAATAAAAATTAGAATAACATGTTTATTAATATAATGCCAATAGTTTCCCTATTTATTCAAATACATTCAATAGTAGTAGACACAATACTGGAAAATAAATCTATTTGTAGTAATTATGAGACATTACAAGTCAGATAGGTTATTGAATTAATGGAGTTAATCAAACATGTTAAACAATTCATTTTGTCAATCTTCACTAAAACACAAATTTTTTATAATATTGTTTCTTTAATGATCTTGAGGAAATAACAAAGTGTGCCTGAATTGCTTATCAATCTGTCTTCACATGTCGATTCTTAATACCCAATGGAATTCTTAATACCCAATACATTCCTTCATTACCAATGGAAACTAGATCTGGACAAATGTTTATGTAATAAGAGATTAAATGCATGAATTTTCTCATATGATATTACACAGAAGAATTGTTGCATGTTACTTAAGTGAATTCAGTTTCTCGAAGAAAATGGTTAAAGCAAGGATAGACTAGTTCTTGTTTATTGGGTGATGAGTAACGATGATGGGATATTTCTTTATATTTCTTAATGAAAGATAATGACATGTTAGAGCTAAGAAATTCTTGAGAGAAGAGATCTAGCAAGGTTCTCATGTGACTAGATAATCAATCAACTAAATTGATCAAATTTTTTAAGGAATGGTTGAAGGTGATTGGGAAAAAAAGTTTATTCTTAACTTTCTTGTGTTTGGATGTGTGACTAGCTAGGTGCTAAAAAATCTAGTTGGTGTCAAGGATTATAGCAAGCATCCTACCCATCTAGTAGTTGGAAATATGCTGCACTAGCCATTTAAAAGGGAGTAACTTGTAGAGACTTTTAAGTAAGAACATAGGTTTCCACTCAATGATTATATTACAAATTAATGCATTGTGGGCAAAGGGAATTAAGAAGACAAGAAGGATAACATATGTCAAAAACATTAACCATGTCATGACAAATTTAGCAAGTGACTTCAAACTGGTGGCAATATAGCTAAAAAAGTAGCCAACAACATAGTGATTCTCACTAAGAGCATTATTAGTGAGATCATTCATTGGAATTAATTGCTTCAAATCATTCAATTCCCAAACATATGTGGGAAGATAAGTGATAACAAAAGATGAAGGTTTCTTTAACTCATTTCATAGCTCATTCTCCCTAAATGGAGGTACTTATAGATTTGTGAGACTATCAGAAGTTAATTTCAGTCATTAATTAAAAAAAATTAACAACAAAAAACATTATATTTGATTTATATAGTTAATTAAGCTAATCATGGTGCCATAATAGATTAAAAAAATTATAGCACTCAACATACTTTTAATATTTTGATGGAGTCTAAAATAAATTCTAAAAATTATTTTAATGTGTTTAAATTATTATAAAACCAATCCATTTTTTTATATATGAATACATTATTCAAATTAATGGTGGTACTATGGAGAACTATTTTAAATTATAAAAATATTTATGCCTTTAGCTCCTGTAAATAATGCTTAGGTTTTTCATTAATATATAAAAATAATAAAATGAACTTAATATATGCAAGTATACGTGCTAATTCATGTAAAAACGTGATAGAGGAGAGTGTTCAACCCATGAGGAAGTATGATTTTTTAGTAATCAACTATTATTGTTTACTCTAATTGTAGAATTATCCTACTAAAATATAATTATTATTTTTGGAGAATCAGTAACCAAAGAAAAATAGTAAAATAATGGATACAATATTTAAATAATAAAGTATTTTAGTTGATGAATGCAAATTATATATATTTCCTAATTAAATTATTATCTTTGATGTGTTTTAAAGCATATTCATTTCAAGATCTCTGTCGAGCTTATACGGCTGAAAGGATATATACTGATCTCCTATAATTATATCATCTCTTTAATAACCTAGCATATTTTATATCCTATTTCTACGTATACAAATATACTCTTTCAATATTCTTTGTTGTTATTACATTACTCCATCGATGTTATACACGATACAAGGTTTTAGCTATGCATATGGACACTATATGGATTAAATAAAGAGCAGGATAATATTAAAAATATCATTTAACTTTAGAGCATAAGAGTACTTAATATTGTTTTACATCATTAATCCAAAACTAGAGAATTAACTGGACATTGAAGAGAATATAAGCTAACTCATTTTCAATGAAATCATAGAAGAATTAAAATACATGAGAATGATATCACAAGGAAGGATAAATAAATCTCCTTTACACTCCTTGATTTCTTAATGTATGGAATTGATTAAACAAATACTGACTAAATACTCTAATGATTATTTCTATTACTTAGTCTCTCCTAGATTTGACTCTAAGAGAGATGTAAAGTACTATGTAAAAGTACTAAATTATATAAGTAAAAAACCTACCTTACAAGTATAATATAATGACTACTTATAGGAAAGAAAATATTATGTAACTGGCACTACGGCTCTTAAAAGATATGTGCCACAAAGCCTATAAAATGAATTAATGCTACAACACTGATGTATTTTCTTTGCCGCAGTGCCTACTGAGGCGGATGATTTACTTAGTGAATGCTTGCTTAGTTCCACTAAATGATCATGTCTTTGGTAGTTACAACTGTTATGCCATGACATTGCCGACTTCAAAATGCTAGAGCATTGAAGGGGTAATTTTGGTGCTGAAACATGATAGATTGTAACTGTTTGGTTAAAATATTGGGTTTTGAAAAGTTAATTTTCTTTGAGAGAATTTAATTTCTTGAAATTCAAATTTGAGATTAAGCACATCATTATGAACAATATATTACCCCGAGAGGCAAAGTTAACATTCCATAACGGGTTCAATTTAAAGGATTAAAAATTCATCCTAATTATCATAGTCAAATTCGAGCAAGAACTACATATGACCCTGGATGGTCAAAATGATTATTCAATCAAGTATTTATATACAATAATTTAGATATTATATCATTAATTTCATAATCAAAATTATGATAATAATTAATATAACTTCATGAGGAAAGAACATATCAACCACTATTGATAATTTGAAAATGATGATAATGATCATTGATTTTGACAAAGATGACTAATTATGTTTTGTAAATTTAATTTTTGAAAAAATGAAATGAGTTTCTAAATCTCCTATGAGCATAAGCCCTCATAGTTAATTATATCATAGAAAATTGGAGTTTCCTATGAAAACTCTTAATTAAAATAATAGTATAAATTTTATTAAGAGTTTTTCAATAATTAATATCTAAGGAATGAATTTCAAATGGGATTGGAACAAGATTAAAATCTTATTTCTAGAGGTCAAGTGATGAAAGGTAGGAGATGCTTTGGCATTCTGAAATATTTCAAAAGAAGCCCAACTTATCCTGAGTGTTAGGCTTTACACTTTGGTTTGAGGAGTTTTTATTAGGATATTGCAATTTTATTCCTAAAAGGTTGAGGTTTTATAGTCTGAACGACCTACCTTAAAACCTAAATCTAAATTTGGCACTAAACATTAGTAGCCCTGAACCTAGCAAATATAGTATAAATCTGGACTTACCTTGTCCTAGACTGGGGAGCTAGCTAACCACCTAAACTGTTATAATCCATGAGGGTGGTCTTTTATATCCACATGGTAGGGACATTATTTAATTAAGTTTTACGAATTAGAGCCAATATCTAGAGTAGGTCCTAATTGGCCCCTTAACACATGTAAGGTAATTTAATGCTTGAAAGTAAAATATAATATGAGATTTAAATACTTTTAAGTTTTTTTTCCTGATGTAATGTACACAAATTTACTTGATAAATGCATAAATTTTGTATGAAGTAGTTTAAAAAAAGGCATAAAATAGGGTTTTTCTACAGATTGCACAACAACTCCTTGATATGATTGCACCCTAATAGGTTAGGTTGCCTACCAAAACCTACAAGCGAGGAGGTGCCTAACAAGATAGAGAATGAAAAATATGAATTCATGAGACCCTTGATAATCCAAGCTTACTTCATAAAATTGTTAGAGCTTCTATGTTAACTTAAAAATTTTAATTTTAGTTAAAGTAAAAAAAAAATTGTTTGTACCCTCACGAGCCTCCATTTGTTCTAGGCTAAAACAAAAATCAACAAACAAGTAAAAAGACTAAAAAATTATACAATTTCTATGGCTCACTCAATTAAATTAAATACTCAAATTAAATGTCTATGTGGCATGTGCCACTTAAGATTACAACCTAAAATTTTGCAGAAAGTAAAGTGGCCGGGTACCACTTACATTAACCCGGGTTCAACTCCTAAGATAATGACTTTGAGGATGGGATTCTTCTCGATCTTCACTTATTCATCCTTTTTTAGGCTCCTTCGATTTTTCGGGTCTAGAAATCAAAGTAAAAAGAAACTCCTCCCCAAAGGGGTGTTTCCTTTTCAATTTGGATACTTGAAACTATTTAAATATAGACCTCTAAATGAAAAAGAACTCTCTCCTAAAAGATGGTCTTTACTCTTTGGACTCCAAATTTGATATTTATCCCATCTCAAGTTGCCACTTTTAGATGACTTGATTACATCTCACATGAATTAAATTATATAAAAAATTCAAAAATACCAGCTCAAATATAACCTGTAAGGTTATCCTAAGCATTTATATTTGAAATCAACATCCTGAGGTGAATTCATCAAGTATGCTCATGTGGTTGTTATCTATCAATGCATGATCTTTCCTAAATACTTTGTGTTCTTTATGCAGTTCTTGTAATTCTAAATTTAGACTTGCATGTAATTTCTTTAGCTTTCTATATGCATCATGAATCCTTTCAAAAACTTCTAAAAGTTCAGCATAAGTTATGTCATATACATCTTCTTGATCTAACTGATCAAGATTATCAGCCATTAATCACAGATTGGTGACTTCCTCCTCCTTTTCAGTTTCTGATGAATCCGAAGCCGAGTCCGCCCAAAAAGCTCTTTGAAATCTCTTCTTGCCCTTCTTCTCTTTTGGTTTCTCCTCTGCCTTCTCCTTGTTAGGAGTGACTTTTAGGTTTGGGCATTCTAACTTTAAATGTTCAGATTTCCTACACTCATAGCAAATTACATTATTAGAAACCTTAACATTCCTATTGAACTTACCTATGTTCCACTATTGGCTTCTCTTCTACTTCTTCTACAGAAAGCTTCTAAATTGTCTAGTCATCAAAGCTATATTGTCCTCTTCCTCAGGTTGTGATAGAACACTCTCCGACTCCTCCACTTTCAGTGTAATGTTCTTCTCCTTTCATTGTTCACCTGCATCAATCTTTCTTTGAATCACTCATTGCTCGTAATCAATTAGTGATCCAAGAAGATTGTCAACAGAGTAAACATTTAAATCTTTGAACTCTGTAATTATAGTTATTTAAGCATTATATGCAGTAGGTAAATAATGAAGAATTTTGTTAACCATTCCAATGTTCGTTAGTTCCCTACCCAATGCATGTAAAGAAGTGACAATTTTAGTAATTCTTGTGTACATGTCAAAAATATATTCATTAGTTTCAAGCAAAATAATTCATAGTCATGTAATAAGATGTTCAGTCTAAATTGATTTATTTTATTTATCCCTTCATAAGTAATATAGAATCTATCTCATATGTCCTTTTCACTTTTACAAGTGAAAACCTGCTTGTAGTCTTCTGACTTAAGTGCACAAAAGAAACTGTTTAAATATTTTGCATTAAGTTATGCTAAGTCACGTTATTCTGCAGTCTAATCTATAAAGGGTGTTTAAACTTTAACACCATCAACTAATCTAGTTAGTTTTGTATACCCTTCTTGAACTAAGTTCCAAATACAATAATCTAGTGACTGTAAAAATGTTGATATGTGTGTCTTCCAAAAATCAAATGGTATGTTGTCAAACAATGGAGGTCTAGTTATAGAGTAACCTTTTGATGTGTTTCGATTTCCAAATGTAGCCATGCTTGTTAATCAAAAAGGAGTCTAAACTTATTATTTTGAAACAAAGCTATGATACCACTTGTTGATTCTATAATAGGTTGTTAAGTTAAACTTAAGTTATTATGATTTCTCAGTTAACGGCTAACTGAGATTTTTAAAATAAAAAAGGGGGGGGGGGGGGGGGGGGGGGGATGAATTGGTACTTTTAAAAATTACTTCTCTTAGATTTAAAGAGTAGAAACCAGTTAACGTTTAGTAGCAAGTTAACTGAGATTTTTAAAATAAAATTTCAACCATGTAATTAAAGTAACTTGTACTAAGTAAATATGGAGCAAAAAAAATAAACGAGACACCGATTTATAGTGGTTAGTCAAACACGGCCTACGTCCACTCCCTGAAGACTCCCTCTTCAGGTATTGCACTATTACCACAAGTGTCTCTCATTTTTCCCCCACAACAAGGCGAAGAAGCCTTAAAAAAACTCTCTTCCACCAATCCCCGGTACGGCAGAGAACCTTTGGCTGTTCACACTCTCCAAGTGTAGGTAGAGAACATTCATCCTTTTACACCCTCTAAATGTAGGCAGAGTACCTTAGGATTTTCACACTCTGTAAGTGTAGGAAGAGAACCTTCATCCTTTCACACTTCACAAGTATCAGCAAAGAACCATCATTTGTTCACACTTTCCAAGTATCGGTAGAGAATCTGATCTTATCCAAAGATCTTCTCATGAGCAATCTAGAAATACATGAGGAATAGTGATAACAAACAATTGCAAAGATATTCTTACCTTTGAGTAACCCTATTAACCCTTCACACTCCACATGTAAGAAATCTCACTGAAACACTCTCTACACTCCCTTACAATTGCCCAGTACGATAAAAAATATCATCCCGTAAGATCTTCATAATTAGCCAAAATAAAGGCCATCATCCTGGTATGATTAAAAATATCATCCCGTACAATTTTCGTATCTGGACAAAACAGAGGCCTTCATCCCAGTATGATAAAAAATATTATTCTCGTATGATCTTTGTATCTAGCCAAAATAAAGGCCTTCATCCCGGTACGATCAAAAATATTATCCTGTATGATCTTTATATCTGGACAAAATAGAGGCCTTCATCCCAGTATGATAAAAAATATCATCCAATACGATTTCCTTATCTGGCCAAAATAGAGGCCTTCTTCCCAGTACGATCAAAAATATTATCCCGTACGATGATACCGCTAGCATACACCCTTACAAGACATAACTCAAGAAATTAAAAATTCATCAATAAATGTTATAAAAATCTTTACAGCATAACCTATTCTTCTCAATCTTAAGCATTTAATATTTGTTTGATGGTGCTTGGTGTTCCTGAAATTTTAGTACATACACAAGCATATATATATATATATATATATATTGCAAATACAAATATACATAAGGATGTGAGCCATAATCTTTGTTATCATTAAAAATATAAGCTCGTGAGCTCATGCTGTAACATAGATCAAGTAAAAAGAGATATAGATGTGTCCTTATGATCTCATACAAAAATGAGATAAAAAAATGAACCCTAAATATGTGTAGTAGAATGAAGTTATATTGTACATGTTGACAGAATAGAAAGGGCAAGTATGGAATTTTGATTTTAAGTGAAGGAATAAATCTAACATTATGAAATTAAGATAGAGTAAATACTAAGGCAGTGCCATGAAAGGCATACTCTATCACTAACAGATCTAATCCTGAGGCAAGAAAAAACCTGACCTTAAGGAAAGAAGTCCTTGATTATGGAGTTTCAATTTGAAACTAGTGTTGTACGACAAAGGGCTTTACCCACCACTAGAATGTTTAATCATAAGGAAAGAAAGCACGATGAATCACATCTAAACTTAAGGAAGAGAAAGCTGGATAATTATGTGGTAAGTAACCATAGCTTATTATATATGATCCAGTTTGAGGTTTGAAATTAGGATGGTGCCATAAAGGGCTTACTCCATCACTAATGGATTTGAACATGAATGGGAATTGAGTCCAAGATAAGAAAACTAGGATGGTGACACAGAGGACATGCTTCATCACAAGTAGATCTAATCCTAAGGAAAGAAAGCATAATTACTCACATCTTACCCTAAGTAAAAGAGAACTTAAAGATCTGATGGGAAAGAAAGCATTTCTTTCCATAGAGGATCAAATTTAAAATATAAAACTAGGATGGCGTAATAGAGGATATTATCCACCACTAGAATGTCTAATCCTAAGGAAAGAAGGCATGATGACTCATATTTATCCTTAAGGAGAAGAGAACTGGAACATCTTGTGGAAAGGAAGCATTGCTTTTAATAGAAGATAAGATATGGAATTTGAGATTAGGATGCTATCATAGAGGGTGTGATCCATCACTAGGGCATGATTTTATGGAGAAGAAACTTCCTCTACATGAAAGATTAAATCTAAATTTTAAAACTAGGATGATGCCATAGAGGCCGAGCTCCAACACTAGTGGATCTAATCCTAAGGAAAGAAAATAAAATGACTCACTTTTAACATTAAGGAAAAGAATAAATTGAATTCTAGAATTTAAATTTTTAAACAAATTGAGCTGAGTTGATTCAAAACTTAAATTTTTTATTAGTTTGAAGATTAAAGATATATAAAGCATAGTATTTCTTGAGGAAATACCCATTGAAAGTTCGTTAGGGATGTTAAGCCCTATGAACTTAGTCCCAAGCTAGCCAAGAGGGGGGGGGGGGGGGGGTGAATTGGTATTTTAAAAAATTCTTTTCACAAAAAACAAAATCACATAAACATAAATCACACCACGAGAAAAATAAACAATGAGGAAATTAAAGTGCGGAAGCAAGAAAACAATAACACAAAGATTTATAGTGGTTCGGTCAACTTGACCTACGTCCACTCCTTGGAGGCACCCTCCAAGTATTGCACTACAAACGTGACTCTCCTTTAGCCCCCACGGTTAGGCGGAGAAGCCCTCACAAAGAACCTCTTTTTGCCACCCGACAAGGCAGAGAACCTATCTCCTTTTGCTTCCTCCTGAAGCTAGCAGAGAAGCACAACCAGATGCTGACTCCTTACCTCTACCGATCCTTCCACAGACGAGAAACTCTAGACGAAGAAGAAGCAGAGCGATCCTTGAAGCAACCCTTATGAATCCCTTCACAAGCTACCCCTCATAAGATCCTCTCTCTCTCCCTCTCTCCTCAAGGCCTTCTCAGGTCAAGGCAGCAAAAAAAAGGTTTTTCAAAACATTGAATAAGAGCCCTTAACTAAAAGAGCTTCAAAGGAGCTCATTAATTGCAAGTTGCCGACAATATTCTCCAGGCCGATATGGACATTGGCCTAGTCGATCAGCACAAATCTCAGAAGATCGGCCAGAGCATCGCCCTGAATGCAAACTGGATGATTTAAAATTGGCTTGATCGTCCAGGTCGATCTCACGATCGTCCCGGCGGATCAGTTCAAATCAGAGGAAAATCGTCCAGAGTATCGCCCTGAATTCGAGCTTGCCGATATTTATCATCCTGAAGTAACTAAGATTTTTTGAATCGATCGTCCTGGCCGATCTTGCAATAGTCTAGGACGATATGATCGTATCAATCATCCTTAATTACTCCCTTAATTTCCTGATCAATTAAGGAATAATTTGTGAATATCGTCCAGGCCGATCAATGATCGTCCTGACTGATTATTTAAAAATACAGTATACCTTAATTATCTATGGCGGCAACTTTTTTCTGTTTTGAGCTTATCGTCCTGGCTGATACACATATCGTCCAGGCCGATCTGTTAATGACGTCTGTCTTAATTAAGAATCCATATTTAGACTTTCTATTTTAAGACCGATCGTCTAAGACGATGTAAATATCGTCCTGGCCGATATGAGTAAAAATAGAAATTCTAATTCTCTCAAGTGTGTGTGTGTAGGGTTACTTAGCATCAATCTCTTTGACCATTACAAATAGACTCAAGAAGAGAAAAAATAAAGTATAGACTGACTCAACCCTAAACCTACGCAATCTTGAACTGGCTTCGTTTGTTCGTACGATCTTCGATTCCTAAAAAGTTAGAAGTAACAGACAGTCCAAGAGAATTAATAGTGTTTGTCAATCATCAAAACATAAGTCATGAAAATAGATTTGCAACAATCTCCCCCTTTTTGATGATGGCAAACACGAGTAGGAAAAACTCAGAAAAAAAAACAGCAGTTCATTAAAATTTCAAAAATTACAAGCAAATCAACTTTTCCTACCACAACCTACTCCCCCTTTTGTCATCACAAAAAGAGGGTCCTAGACACACAAAAAGAAAAAAGAAAATAACACAACAAAAACTAAAACAAACTACAAGACAAACTACAGAAATAGAAAACATACAGCAGAAAACACAGACTAGAAAAATGAGGGACCCTGATCATCAGATGGAGGTGGTGGAGGTGGCTGCTGAAAGTAGCTGGCAAGCGTATTAAACTGAGCATTGAACCAGGCGATATCCTGGTCATGTTGCTGCTGCTGGTGAGTCATGTAGCTGTCAAATTGGGCTAAATCCTTAGTGCGGTGCTGCTCGTAGCGGGCAATATCCTCAGAATGTTGTTGCTCCTATGCAGTAAGATAAGCGTCAAAGCGGGTCTCCCATCGATCAAACCTCTCTATCAACTGATCAACCAGTGAGTGCTGGTGTAGAGGAACAGGATCAGGAATTGGGAGCGGGAGCGGAAGCCTCCTCCTCCTTAACCCCCTGAGGTTCCTTATCCCCAGGGTGGATATGAGTACTGTGAAGGGTACTGAAGGAACTGTTTGAGTAGAAGGAAGTTGGGAGGAATAGGATACTGAAGTTGTTATTTGGTTTCAAGGATATAGGCTATGATGTGTCCTAAGGCTAGATTGGGTTTCCTCTTATGACCTGGATCGTGGATTATGGTTAAGTGATCAATATATCAAAAAATTAAGTCCGCAGTATTAAATTCTCTACGAGCCATGATGTAGAAAAAAGTGAGGGAAAGTAGAGGGGTGATGTGGATTCAGTCCCCGGCTTTTGGAATTATGGAGGTGCGAAGGACATGTTGGATTGTCCTAGCTTCTTTGACTAAAGAGCTAGTCTCTCCAACATGAAAAGGTTCATTGATCTGGCGAAGGAAGTGATTCGCCGTGGACCAGTCAAGGTCAGGATCTGAAGTGATTAAGTATAGCTTATCCCCGATGGAGGATAGCTGTAACAGTTCAACATAGTCCTGATATGTGATTTCGACAGGGCGTCGATTCATATAGGAGGTCAAGGCTGTGAAGGTAGGGTTAATGCAAAGGTTTATAAAGAATTCTCGAAGAAACTCAATATTAAAGGGAAAAGCAAGAGACAGAATGAAATAAAGGGAGGTGTGAGCAAAAAGATCCATTACCGGGTATGCGATATGGGTAGGATTGATGATTCTGGAGACATTTATCCCACACTCTCTGTATCGATGGTTGGCTGCTTCATCTTCTGCCTCCTTGAAACGAGGGTCAATCCTAGCCCTCGAAGAACTCCCAGAAGTTTATCGAACACGTTTCCCACCAGCCATAAAAGAGAGTTAGCAAGGAGACACAAGAGGAGAAGGGATGAAGTGAAAAATATGGCTGGATCGGCCAGAATTTAAAGAAACGGCCATATCGTCCAGGCCGATTGCAGAATCGTCCAGGATGATATGGCTCAATAATTACGTACAGATCGATTGGTCAAAAAGGTGGTCCGATCGTCCGGGCCGATCAGATATCGGCCAGGACGATTAGACACAGGCGATCGTCCCGAGGAGGCAATCCGGATGACCGTTGAAAAAGCAGATCGTCCGGGCCAATTAGTTGTATCGTCCAAGATGATGCACAATAATTGATCGTACCGGCCGAAGTTAAAATGTTTTAAATTTGTGCCATGTGTATCGTCCAGGACGAACAGTGGATCAGCCAGGACGATTGTCCAATAATGGATTATCCGGGGCCGATTTTAAGGATTGAAATGTGCTGACACGTGGATCGGCCAGGACGATCCAGTGTATCGGCCAGGACGATGCACATAAAATGCATCGGCCAGGACGAAATATTCTATTAGCCAGGACTATCATCATGATTGCAACATAGTTTGATCAAATTATCTAGGACGATATCGTATCGTCCAGGATGATGAGTTACAGCAAGCACAGAAAAGGTCAGCAGATGGAATTTGAAGATATTTTGTCTAATCGTCCAGGATGATACAGGTATCGGAAAGGATGATATGGCTAGAATTTTAAACCAAGAAAAAGATGGTGATGATCAAAGCCCTCAAAAATAAAAAAAAAAATAAAAGCAGACAAAAACACAATAATAGAAAGCTAAAAATTAAGAAAATAAAAAGAAACGAAAATTTTTGAATTTTAATTTTTCTACATTTCTTTTGTTTTATCAAGGCATCATATGAGAAGATCTCAAATAATTAAACTTTAGAGTTCCACAAGATCAAGGAGTTTAGCCAATCCTAATCACACAAAGGTAAAATATCCAATTTTGTTAACCCTAGATCAGACGTTCTTTATGGTACAAATTTTCTTTTTAAAAACAAAAATGCTTAAATCAGAATAAACCTAATTGGGCAAAAATAAGATCCAATCAAAACTTGTTTACAAAGAAAAAATCTCATAAATAATAAAACAAAGTAATTTGTCACAATCAAGGAATTTGAAATCAAGCCTTTGAAATCATCAAATAATCAATGAGTTATCTAAGTTTTAAGAGTTTAGAGAAGAGATAGTAGCTTGAATTTAGTGGGCTCATTTTATGCCTCTTTTGTCTTTGAATTGTCTCTTTGAGCATCTTGATTTTTGATACACTTTTGTGTATAAATATATTTCAAATTTGCATCTTTTCAATTTCCTTCTTAATTCTTTCAAGCTACATTCTTTTTAACAAAATCCTTAAAAAGACCCTTAGTTGTGAGTATATCCTCCAAATATTAGAGAATAAGAGCTCTCTCTCTAACATAGGGAAGAACAAATCACAAAACAAAATCAAAATCATGTGATAAAAGCAATGAGAAGATTTTAAATAACTTGAAAGATATATAAGAACTTTGGATATTATGTACAAGATAGATTATTGTAGCAAGTTAAAAAGAATCTTATTTTCAAAAACCATTGGCTCAAATGAGTTAGACTTTTGTTTAGAGAAGAAAATCATACCACTAAACAAGGTTAGAAGGAGGGAAACCATCAACGGTGTTTTTCCCTTTAACCAATTTTAGAAAAGCTAAACACTATCTTCAAAACTCCAAAATTTAAAATCTTGAAAAGATTCAACATATGGAAAACCAAATATAAAAGCAAAGAGAAAACACAACAAATTAAAACAACAACAAAGCAGAAATAAAACACACTGAAACAAAAACACATTTCAAGAATTTATTGAAGCAGCAGGTTTAAGCATTTATGAGCCGCGAGCCTTCATATGTCCAGTTATCCTGTGCTCCCACAAGGTCTTCGGTGAGAGCACACCTGCAAAACTCAACAATAGTCAGATTTAGGAACCCAAACTGGTTTGGGCCCCTTCTTAGAAAAAGTAGAATGCAATGCAGGTATGGTATGCTGTGAATCATGCAACTTAGGTCTCCACACCCAATGTGTACTATGGTGAACAGTGCAAGTGTGTGAGATGTGTCCTAGCATGGCACAAAAAAACATCTAACTCCAGGAAAAGGATTTCTTAAATGATTTGAGTTATAATGCCTCTTCCTAGGTTTTGGCTTAGGATCAAAAGTAGATGTCATCCAATTTTTCTTACATGTTTCCAAATCATTTTGAATCCTCAAGTTAGTTCTTTTTAATGCATCATTATCAATCCTCAAATTTTTCTCAATCTCTTTAGATTTCTTAAGTTCAGAATTAAGTGAGGTGTGTGAAACTCTTAATGCATTATGTTCATCAATTAATTCCAAATGCTTTTTGTTTAAATTCATCAAATTCATCCAGAAGAGCCATGTGATTTGAATCAATCATTGAATGATCTTTAAGAATGAGTTCATACTCTTTTTGCAAATTTACAAGTTCCACTTTTAATCTAGCATGAGTATTCTTAAGTTTTTTATAAGATGCATGGATTTTCTCACAAATCTCAAACAATTCATCATAGGTTGGTTTACATACCTCTTCCTCATTACTTTGCTCAAGATGATCTTCTCCCATTAAGCACATGTTTGTAGTCTCTTTCTCTAGTTCAGTTTCAGAGGAATCAGTACCAGATTCTGCCCAGAACGCCTTTTGGACTCTCTTCTTGTCCTTCCTAGACTTAGGTTTCTCCTCACCTTTTTCCTTTTCTTTGCTCGAGTGATCTTGAAGTGTAGGACAATCGGCTCTCACATGTCCAGGCTTCTTGCATTCATAACAAACAACATCAGAAGATCCTTTAGAATGTTTATGATCCATACCTTTTCTCCAATGATGCTTTTTCTTCTTCCTTAGAAAGTTTTTGAATTGCCTTGTGATGAAGGAAACTTCATCGCTTTCAGACCTGGAAGTTTCAAAATCTGATTTTGTGTGCCTTCAATGCAACTGTTTTCTCCTTCTTCTTCTCACCTACATCAAGATTTCTTTGATTCACCCCTTGCTCATAAGCAATGAGTGAGACAAGTAAGTTATCAATAGAATAAGTGTTCAAATCCTTAGATTCAGTGATTGCAGTGATTTTAGCATCATATGACGAAGGCATGCATCTCAAAATCTTGTTTACTTTTTCATAGTTTGAAAGTTCTTTTCCAAATGCATGCAGTGAAGTAATTATCTGAGTAAATCTAGTATACATGTCAGAAATTGATTCATGAGGTTTCATATGAAAAAGTTCATAATCATGCAAGAGAAAATTCAAACGGTATTGTTTAACTTCATTAGTGCCTTCATAGGTGATACACAATTTGTCCCAAATTTTTTTACCAGTTTTGCAAGTGGAGACACGCATGTAATCCTCAGATTTTAAAGCACAGAATAGTTCAAATATTTTGCATTCAATTGAGCTAAATCTCGTTCATCGAGAGTCCATTCAGTAAAAGCAACTTCAATTTTAACACCATTAATTTTACGAGAAGGTGGAGAATAACCTTCTTTGATAAGCAACTGAGTACAACTTTGTATATCTACAATCATTAAGAAAACCATTAAAATTATTACTTATTCATTTAACCATAACTACAAGAATTTGCAAAACAGCTAGCAGACAGATTAATAAGAAGTTTCATCAATCACTAATAACAATATAAGTAAATTAGCAAACCTATAGTTTTTTTTTTGAATTAAAGACATACCTTAAATGTTTCTGAGTAAAAAAAATTTCATAACCAAATCCAATCATCTGGTCTTTCAATAAGTTCTTTGTAAGGCATTTGTCTTGCTAACATTCCTCCTCCATGTTTTTTATAATGCACATAAGCCTTTCAGCGAAAATTAGAAAATCTCTTGCTCATCGTGTGCATTACACAATCCTTTACATGTGATTCTTCAATGGACAAATTAATCTTTACCTACAAAAAAAAAAAAAAAGAGACTCAATAGATGCAAAGTTCTGTGCACTGAAAAGAGCAAAACTATTGAGCATAACTTGACCGACTATTAAGCAGAATTGACCACATATTTTGCCCACTTGTAATCATAGAAGCCCCATGACAAATGTTTTGAAGGAAATGGAATCATGAATAATAATGAGAATGATACAGAGAATGAAATAAAATAAACACAGTAATTAACACAAAACTTGACCTCATTAGTAACGCCAGGCTGCTACCAAGAAATATAAATGAGATGCACTATAAAATTGATTAAGTTTGCTGGAAAGAGCTATATGTGTAGTAGAAAAATAAAATCTAGTTACATATACTAACATATATGTAAGATAAGACCACATACCAGCATATACACTTACGAAGATAGATTCAAAGCACATGCAAACAAAGAATAAGGAGTCTTACCATGGATCCAGGAAAAAAAAAGATAAAGTATAGATATGGAATCACAGGTTCAAAACAGAGGAACATCAAAATAATTTGGATAAGAAAAGGTTAGCTAATCTTAAGATTTCTTTCTTACTTTTATACATCCTATAAATCTTTCCATCATCACTGTCATTGTATTTCTCTCAAGGCCATCCTGTCTCACAACCCCACTAACCTATCATCACACAAGCAAACATAAAGCCTCAAAACTAAATTTATAGGATGTTTTATGCTATAAATGCCAGAATTGGTTTTGATTCCTCCTTGTGCATTCCTCCTCAGAACTATCAATCAAATAGATGGAGAAACCACCCATAGGTAAAACTTGGGCAAGCATACAGTGATGTCACCAAAAGGAGATCGAAACCTTGCATCTTTTCTTATTATTGCTGTATGTACCAATAAAAGCATATGCCACAAAAACATTGAAAGTGCATGATGGTAGTAACGGTGCAACAAAATTATTTCAATTGCGGTTAGCCTCCCAGCTAGAAAAGAGAACAATAAAAAGGTAAAGTGGCAAACTAGTGCATCGTCATTCTGCAGATCCATACTATCACAAACAGTAATGAACTTTTCTTTATGCCAATCACAAACAATAATGCCACACGGTTAGCCTCCCAGCTAGTATTAACTCATTCTATCCAACAATATGAACTTTTTTCTTTATCCCAATCATACATATATCCATGGAATAGAAAAAAGTGCAAATTTTTAAACATAGCAATTCAATTTTCTATCAACAACATGCAAGTGAAGCTCATGAAACTATTCAATATTATTAAGATTTGAAGAACTATTGCACATATAAAGCCCATTTCATTTTTAATGTTTGGCACCACTTCAGTTCAAACATCCACGAATAAGTTAGAATACTAATTGGCAAAGTTCAATTTCTAGCATAAGAGATCTGAAAGCTTCATGCCAACATTATAAAGTTTGTGCATTTTTATCAAATACTGAGAAGAATAGAGGTGGTGTGAGAATGTCCTCGCTATTATTCACTTCACATATTGATAGAAAGACTTGGTCCAAATCATATTTACATGAAAGGTCAAAAGGGCAGCCAAAGCATTATAGAGATTTATCACCTTGCAATGTTGATATAGAACCTCCAATTCTAACAAACACAATGCTGCAACACTTGCATTTGACATAAAAAGGAAAACAAGTACAACATTATATCGCATATATGTATTAAATAATGAAATCTCTAATGCCAAACCACGAAACTCATAATTATAGGTATGTAAACATTCACAACAATGCTAGATACTCTTATGGGCATCTAAAGTTACAATTGTAGAAGCAGGTTTTATTGATATTGAAAGAAGATAAAATAATACAAAGCTATGAGGTAAAAGACAACCATTGTATCTATCACACATTACAGCAGTTGTATACTACTGCTATAAATATGAAATTATGATTCAATTTTACGAATAGGACAAAGCAAAGAATTACATGTACACCAGTTTAGAATTAATATCTGATCTAAATTTTCTCTTCACTTCATAGTTTTCCTGTATAGCAAGTTTAATAAGAACATTTTTTTATATAAGGAAAGAGAGACTACTCATGTAAATCTCCTTTCATGTATATATATATATATATATATATATATATATATATATATATATATATATATATATACTATATATATATATATATATATATATATATATATATATATATATATATATATATATATATATATATACTCAATTAGTGAGTCCTATACTTTATTTGGACGCTTACATGTTGATACAAATATTTATTCGTTGACTCAGCCTTTCTTCCTTCATGAACACGCTTAAGTTTGACAATATGCGATTTATCTATTAATATGAACAAGGTTTAGGTCAGAAACAACTTTGAATCATCAATTATACAAACTATCCTATGAAGAAAAGGACAGCTCTTACGACACTAAGATAGGAAGACAAAACAGTTTGGTAATATTAGGTAAGGAATAAGAGCTCCTGAACATAATTGGACAAATTCATGATAATTAAAAAAATTAAGGACAACCAATAATTTAAACTTGGGTATGATTCCATCCATTTGCATTGCTTGGTTGATAAGACAAACTCACCACAATCGTAGAGGGCAGTTTACTAATTGCAGGTCTCTTACCAAAGTACTGATAAGGTATGGATTTAAAACCACAACTACATAATCAACTATAAGGGAACATTCAAAAATCACTTCCACATGTCCACAATACACAAAAACCATTACAATTTAAGTTCTTCACAAGCCATCACAGGAAGATAGTAATTTATGCAAAAAGGATAGTGCTCAAATTAAATAATAAAAATCACTTGATCTTTACCTCTCAGCCATTGAAAATGAACCATAACCTCTTAAAGCAACTATAGCAATCAATAATGTTCAATGATACTACAAAACTGAGAGGCAATCATAGTATAACGAAAATCATATAAATTTTGAAATGAAAAGAGTAAGACAGAGGCGAGAAACCGACGGAGGCGTTGATAGAAATTTTGAAATGAAAAGGTATTAGGGATAACCTGAGAGGGAGAAACCGATGGAGGCGAGTTTGGGGAATGCTCTGAAGAATTGTGAGGGAAGAAATTCATATCAATGCACGAATAAGAGAGGTTATGGCCGCGTGGAGTCCGTCGATTGCAGTTGGAGGTCGTCGCTAAAAGAATAGGCAAACGGGAATAGAGAAACTGAGAGCAGTTCGTGTGGGCGAGTCGTCTGAGACAATTCGCGTGTGTGACAATGAGATCGTGAGGGTAGGGTTTTTTTAGTTTTTTTAATGTATAGTTTTATTTTAAAAAGTAATTGTTAAATTTTAAATAATATATATTATAATTTATTTCATCAATAAATTATTTTATTTCTCATCATAAAAATATAAATATTAGATTGATTTTATCATTTTATTTATTAATTTTAATTTCAAAGATATTCTTATAAGAAAAATTTGTTCCGGGGGCACTGCCCCCGAAAACCCCCGCAGGGGCGCTGCCCCTTAACCCTGCGACCTGACCGGGCAGGTCGAACCCCGTCAAGGGGCAGTGCCCACTTAGATCCCCAATATATCTACGAAGCGTACGACGGTCAATGATCTAAACAAATAAGGGTCGAGCCAATTTTAAGGAAACTACAACATATATTTTATACAAATTGAATAATTAATCAATTACATCACTTTATTTTTTTTTAAATAAATCATCCATACATTAACCTAAATTTACTTTAAGGAATAAATGTCATTATATAAAAGGTTAATGATATTTTAAAATTTTATTATGTGCACAATTAAAAAGAAAAATTAGTCACTAAAATAACATGAATATATTTGTGAAAAATAAATCTTAGACTTTTAGCGACAAAATTAGAAGCCAATTTTCCTCTTTGGTAGCTAATATCAATATTTCTTATTATTTAGAGGCCACACTTACTTTTGGTCGCTAAAAGATATCTTTAGCGACCAAAATTTTTTTGTCTCTAATTTTTTTGTCGCTATTGACACATTTTCTTGTAGTAGTACTGATCCTTTTTAGTGAGGGTGGGGTGGGTCCTACATCTATCCAAGACATGATTTATTTTTTCTGTTAAATTATTGTGAAAGTTTTGTACTAATCTATCTCTTTGGTCCAATTTCATTCATAAGAAGTATTGCAATAATATTCACTCTAATCAATGTTATTATAAGAAGTTCCAATATGTTGTTTGGTCTCATATATGTAAAGTTAAATGGTTTCCTGAGAGTTTTATTAAATGGAGTATTGGTTTTGGCTCCTCTTATTTATGACAAGACGATTGGATTGGATATGGCTCTATTTATGCTATTATTAACACTCCCACCTTACCCAATTGGAAATTTCTAACTTCATTTTGAATCAAAATTGGAATTATAATCTTGTTAGGGAATATTTTCCTTCCAAAATTGCTGAAGTCATTTTTGAAATCTCTATGAACCTATTTTCTAAAGATTAACACATTTTCAAGTGGTTTGTAGATGGTGACTTCTCTGATAAAGATGTTTGGAATGCTTTAGGTTCAAAGCTCCTACCAATAATTTTTTTAATAAAATTTGGAACTCCATTACTTTTCCTAGCATTTACATTTTAGTTTGACAAATTCTTAAGTGTTTTATTCTTATTGATGATTTGCTACCAAAAACAGGTTATTTTTTATTACTTATAATTATCAATGTAGCTTTAATTCAGAGAGCATCAATCATTTATTTATTTATGGTCCCATTGTTACTAAAGTTTGGTATTAATTGGAAAATTTGTTTGGTCTTAACTTGATCCTTTAAGATTCTAATTTTCATTCGATTCTTGCTTGTTCCTTTCATAAAAATCTTGCTAGTTATATTTCTACTGTGATGCCGATGATTATGTTTTGGTTACTTTGGATCCTAAGAAAAAATTGCAAGCATTATGGCTACTAAGTTACCTTGTTGTAAGCATTTTAAAGGGAAATATTTCTGGCTATCATTTTAAAAATTTCTTTTGGTTTAGATAACATTGATAGTTCTACTAATATGTTTTATGTAGTTAAGATCAATTTCAGTCAAGTTAAACTAAACATTTATGGTTTCTATTTTTGAGTATTTTGTTGGTTGTGGTGGCATTGCTAGAAACCATCATGGTGACATCATTTTTTATTTTTCTACCTATATTCCTATGACTAATATGTTTATTGCTACAGCCAGGGCTTTACTTATGGGTTTGAATGTTTTTTTGGATGATAATATTCAAAATATCCGAATTAAGTATGTTTCTTTGCTTTTAGTTAATTTAAACTCGGGTAGCAAGTGCAACAATGTCTCTCTACACTTTTTTTATGATCATCAAATAATATTTTAATCATGTGGATTATATTATCACACACATATAGAGAGAAGGTAAATGTTTTGCTAATTAGCTTGCTTAAAATGGGTCTGCTTTTTTCACCACTGAAGTTTAACACAATTTAAATGATTTACAAGCTTTGAGGGGTTTTGTGAGATTGGACCAATATGCTTTACCTTATTTTAGGCATATCTAAACCATATTTTTTTTAAGGTAGACCAACAAGCGAAGAGGGAGCATGCGGAGAGTGGAGCTCTTATGGTCAAATTATCTTACTGGAAGCATCATGAAGATGGACAATTGGAACAGTCATAACTAGTTTTCAAAAAAAGGATTTGGTTCTCCTTTAACCTATTTCTTTGTTTAGTGATAGGGCTATATATAATTCATGTACTCTTATTTTAGTACTATAGAACTTTAATTATATTCTTCCTATACATCCCCACATACTTTCCAACCTATTTCACTCATGAAATTTAATATATTCTCACCTAAGGGGTGTTGGGAAAATGTTTTTGAAATAAAACCTTATCTTGCTCCAATAAGCACTAACATAAAAGTTCCATAGGTTTCCAAGCTCCACAGTCAAACAATTCAATTTTCATAGGGCTTAGTTGTACTTTGGTTATATTTCTATAAACTCCCTTTGAGGAATGGATTTTTTTCGAATTAGATAATTTTGTTGGGAGTAGGCTACTAGGGCTATTTTTAAAGGCTTAATTTATTATATTTACCTTTAATAGGGCACAACATAAGATAATACACAATTTATTTTGTAGAGGTTGCGTGTCAATGTGTTAAGGGAGCTTTATATACATAATAAGATACAAAGTGTGGCCAAATGAAATCGATCAGTAGGCAAAAAATGCATTTTTATTCACTTACTCTTTATTATGTACATTTTAGCTAGCAAAGCTTATTGGGAATAATATGTTAAAATGAAGGTTCTTGACTAGTAAACCTCTAGATCTAAAAGCATATTCTAATCTATATGTTTCAATATTATTAAAATGCCAATATGTATAATAATGCATTTATCATGAAGCTTTTACCAGAACTCACATGCTAATTTTTAGCAAAATTGTATTTATGTATAAAATTGAGACTAGATAGTACTTATGTCATGCCGAGCTACCTTCTTTACTTTTAGTGGCAAAATAATAAGAGGCCAATGTAAACCCGACCCTTTTAATATTTCTTTAATTAGGCTATATGCATTTATATCCTATTATAGTATAGGATAGTAGGTTTTATAATTTTGTATTTAAAATTATCATATAAATTTTACCTAAAAATCATATGCTAAGGTATGTTGTTAGATATAATCATTTATACTAACTTTAAGTAAATTACTAATCAACATAAAATGAATTAGAAATAAGTTTTTGGTTCAATTTATTAATTTTTTTCTCTTTATATGTCCTTCAGGAGGTACAATGTAAAGCTTATCAATAATTAAACCCTACATGAAGCATAATCATGACATGACCTATATAGTTAAAAGTTTTCATGTTAAGGACAAATAAGTTTACATTCATTCATGTCAAATAGATAATGCTCTAACCTTTATGATATGTTTTAATTGAATAAACAAAGATAACTTTCTACTATGATAGAGAGTGATAGTTATATTACATATGTGATTATAAGCCTTCCAAGGTGATCTTGGCTTTGTGAAACTTGTTATCCCGTTTGCTACCTTCTAAAATTACAATTTATTACTCTAAGGATTATAAATCTATATCTTTTCTAAATATTTATGGTAAAATCATCTATCTAGAAATTTATATTTCCTTTCCTTAGCTTAAGGGCACGAGATTGCTCATGGATTTTATAATTTATTTGTTAACATAGCTTTTGACCATTAGGTTGAGTTAAAAACAAAGTAGCATAAAAATATACATTTAAACTTTTAATTTATAAGTTTGCATATTAGTATATGTTTTCTTATACACAATAACCAAAAAGAAAGCATTTCACCAAAGAAGATTTTATAAAATTTTATCATTTGATCAATTAAAAAAACTAAATTAATTAAACCAAATTAAACACTCCTTATGATGACCCTAATGGTTTGAAACACATTGAGCTTTTATGACTTTTGATTTGGGCAGAAAAAACACCATTTCATTATGGGAGAACCAAATCATGCATATAGGGCCTTCTTTGACTCAAATGAAATTGAGATTTCTTAAATTGTTTGGCAGTGGATTAGTTCTTACAATAATAGAAGTTCTTGGAGACCATTTTGATTCATAAATAGGATTGTTCGCCTAATGTGGGAAAAAATAAACCATGCGTATTACTAATGCTCTATTTTTTTTAATCAAAAACTATATTGTAAGTAACCTAGTATCTCAATAGACTAAAATAACAATGGATCACTACAAAAAAATTAACTTTTAATGACACATATATTAAGACATTTTTATGTAAACGCCTTTAAAAATATTTCTTAGGCATATTCTAATTGTGCATATTTATTAGGGAATATTTTAATTTGGCGCAAACATAGTTATTTGGTGGTAAAACAGAGAGATCATGTGAATGAGTTTTCATGCCGCTTCTTATTCTTTCATCTAGGCGATAATCAAATTTATGCACCTCTTTCATCCAGCATTTGTTCTCTCCATCTACCCTTCCTAGTTATCGCTCATCGCTATCGGTACATCGACAATCACGACTGTTGCTATAGGTATTTCTTCTCGTGGCTTTCAACTGCTAGCCTTAATTATTGCAACTTAGTTTTCAAAACTATATTTTTAATTCATGTGAGTTTTTGATGATATCAAAATATTATTGTGTTTATTATTGTTTCTCCTAACACATTTTGGAAAAAAATTGTTTGTATTATTTTTGTGAACTAATGTTTCAGGAAATCATACTCTAGAAAGCTAAAGACTTTAAGGCATATTAGATTAGGGTTTCTTGTAATTGAAGTTTATATATTTTCTATTTTTTTAGTCTGAGATAGTGTGATTGTAATTGGGTAACCGTGCACACACACACTGGATTAAGACAAAACTTTTATTTTTAAAACTAAATGTATTGTATGATTCTTGAATCATATTTAATGATTTGACATGAAAGTTCCTCCTAAACTAAGTTATCGAATCATGCCTTGGAAATTTTCTTTTGAACTGTTCGTACTGTATGAAGTTGTGTTTATACAGGTGACATCCAGAGTATGAAATGGATACGTACCAGTTATTCTCAAATGAATTCACCAATTTTTGCACTGATCATATTGTATAAAGCAGAGTTTGTACATATGGCGTCTAGAGTATAAAATGGGTGCGTAATAGTTTGGTCCATACTAATAGGAAATTTTTTTGAACTATTCGTACTGTACAAAATGAATTATTTATAGATGATGTCCATATTACGAAATGGGTTCATCCATGTTCGTACCATATGAAGCAAGATTTAAATTAACATGTTCGTACTATATGATGAAGGGTTCATACAAAAGTCGAACAGAGTATGAAATGGATTCGTACATAATCGTACTAGATGAATCTATTCAATTTTGAACTGTTCATATAGTATGATGATAGTTCGTACATATAACTAACAGAGTATAAATAAATTCATACAGGATTGTACATGGATTTTTTGAATTGTACGTATGTATAAAGCACGATCATATTAAACTATCCAAGTACGTTCAACTTAAATTTTTTAATTTTCTAGATAATTTTTCTTATCCTTCATATATAAGTCATAAAACTGACTATCCTACACTTCTTCTATGAATTTTTTCTTTGGTGTGATAGTGATAGTGTTTAGGAAGAGTGTTTGGGAGTGATGATTGAGAGATCTTGAAAGCGAAAATTATTAAGGGTTGACAAGGTTGCCTAATGGTGAGGATCTCTTTATATGTTCTTCAAATATTTGCTCTATTCTTTGAAGACTTTTGAGATAAGATCTTGAAAGTTTGTAAGGGTTGTTAAGCCCATATGATATAGCTCGAGGCTAACCAAGAGGAGGGGGTGAATTGGTAGTTTTAAAAATTCTTAAACAACAAGCAAAATCTTTTTGAATATTTTAAAACAGACACAATCAATCACAAAAATTGAAATATGAAAAATAAAGTGTAAGGAAAACCAAAATAACACACCATATTTAATAGTGGTTCGGTCAACTTGACCTACGTCCACTCTCTAGAGCCTCCCCTCTAGGCACTACAGGAAAATCACTCATTACCGACGATTTTTGCCGGTGGTTAGCCCTTTTTTTTCGGTTGTTGTGGAAAACACCGGCGACTTTTTGGCGGTTTATACCACCAGAAAAAATGGCGCCGGAAAGCAATACTGATGGCATTTTTTCAGCATTTTTTTTCACCAACGATTTTACGGCGGTTTATACCACCGGTTATTTAACGCTGATTTAAGCGTCGGCTACCGCCAATGTAACAGCCATTAAACCGCTAGTAAAAATATTATCTTTTGGACGTCAATAAGCTATCGGTAAAAGTACCGGTGGTCACAACCAAAAGAATTGCTGGTGGTGAGACCGCGAGCGTACCGCCGCACTATCACCGGACATCGTTGGTGAACCATCGGTATATACCAATGGTTATAGTGAATTTCTGACGGCGTCAATTAGCCATCCTATATCGAAGTTTTTGACAGCCAACACGCCACTATAGTCAATCACATTAATTATCATAAATATATTCATAAGTTAAACCAAACATAAATAATAAATGAAACCCAAATCACAAACATCAAATCTAAGTTCAACAAGTTCTAAGTTTGAAGTTTTCGACAGCCAAACATTATTAAGTTCTAAGTTCAACAAGTTCAACCAAATAAGTTTACAATCAGATCATCATAAGTTCATCAAACATTAAAAAGTGCTAATACTCGTTCGCATCCTCGCTGTCTAGAGATGCATGTGGATGCTCTTTCTTCATTTGATTTTCATCTCTGTAGGATCGCAACTCTGCTTGCATTTTATTTTGAACATTTCTTATCTCTTCAATCTCTCTAGTCAGTGCTGCAACCCTCTAGCGTACAGTTTCTTCAGCTCCACTTGGATCATAAAATGCTGAGGTAAATGAACTGCCCTCATAAGCATATCCTTACGAACCCAAGACATATACCCTCCCCCTCTGTCTTCCTCCAACAACATCTGACCATATATGATTCTAAAAAATCTGGGTTGATCTTGAAGATGATCCCTCACTAGTGGACTGATGACTTTTCCAAGCTCGTACAAAATCATCTTCCGAGAATAAATCCATAAAATATATTGATATTACAATTAGTTTTATTACAATAAATTTCTTTTTTTATACTTCAAAAAATTATACTCACATGAGCCTTGTTAGCCTTTTCATCAACCTACTGATGGTCAGCTTTATGTTGACTAGTTCTCATATGCAACTCTAGTGGTGTTGGCTCCCGACCAAGAAACTCTTTTTGAAAATATAAGATATAGTTAAAATAACATAAATATATTTAATAAACTAATTTCAAGCTTTTACCAGTCATCGTCTATATTCCGTATGAGGAACAGATCCACTAGTATGAAGAGAGCTTCCTAAACCCCCACAGTCAGATGCTTTGTTCTGCTTATTCTGCTATATTATTTTTGTGAACTTAGGGGTCGCGCAAGCTCTACTTAGATCAGCCCATACGCCCTCTCCAATCCATATTGGATGCTACCTGAACTTTCTAATATCCATGAACATGTTCCTGAGATGGGTTGCTCCTCTCCTCTCAAAATTTATTCTGATCCTCGTGCTATGCTCAGGCAACCACCTAAATTCTTTCTATAAAAATTTAGGCATAACAAAAAATGTTAATATAAATTAAATCAAATATTTAAATTTATACCAAATAAGTATACTTAAAATTATCCAAACCATATATCCCTAATCTCCTTTGGGATCTTCTTCCATGATAAGTAAGGAGCATCATATTTGTTCTTTATAATATCGTGGATCTTGTGAGTAGGTGGCCTTGAAGGATTGAAGCTGCAGGTTAATTTTTTTATCAATAATATATAATATATCAAAATACTATAAACTTAATAATATAAATTGAACTTATTTATCGCCCTCAGGCTCAATGTATTGACGCTTATCTATTATAGTTACATGATCCCCAGCACAAACCTCTATTGGTCTAGGTAGTCCACTGTATTCTGGCTGCACCGAAAATGGGTAATAATATGGGTGGGGGTAAGGAGGGTAAGGACCAATGGATGGACCTGCTATCTATGATGATAATGGGGGGTAATATGGATAGAATGGAGCTGCATGTAGCTGATTTAGAGAGGGAAAGTGAGGACTCATCAATGAAGGAGGGAAGTAGCCAGGCAAAGGTGGTGATACAATAGCAGGTGGATCTAACTAACTTTGACCCTGCTCACTCGGGGACTACTGCTGACTCCTTGGTGGTGGTGTAGGTATAACCGATGGAACTAATCTCTGTCCCTCACTTTCATCAGGCTATCTGGCTATATTAGGATTAACACTTAACTTTTTCTGGTGGAACTTTGAGGCAAATGATTTACGAGGAGGATCATCACCTAAAGCTAACTACATTAAAAGAAGCAATTAGTAAAGCATTGTAACATATACTAGGTGTTATAAAGCATTAAAAGAAGCAATTAGTAAAGCAATTAGTAAAATAATATAAAAGAAGTAATTAGTAAAGCATTATAAAGTATTATAATATATACAAAAAAATAATTAATACTTTCATTGCTCAGAATTCAAAAAGTATAATTCTAAATATTACAAAAAGTAAAATTCTACAATTCTAAATTACAAAAACTACTCATAATCAGAAATATTTTCATTTTTCTCCATGGTATCTTCACTTTCATCCTTGTTCTCACTTGATGAGCTAGTTAAACAATTAACATCTTCTAACTATATTTTAATACTAGGTATTGTAGTTGGCATCTCCTCTATTTCAACAGGCCTGTAACTTGAAATCTCATCCTCTTAATGTGCAGTTGCTACAATGTATTATTGATCAATTATTCCCCGTACTTTTATTTTTATGACAGCTAGCCAATCTTGTTTATCCCTACGACCATTAAGATATTTGCTGAAGTAAACTTGAATAGCTTGACTTGCTAACATAAATGAATCAAACTTCCCGTATCTTCTACTATATTTTACATCGACTAAACCATACGCATAATGAACTATTGTGCCTCTATTTTATACTGGATCATACCATTGACAGTTAAACAAGCATATAAAATTCTCATCTTTCGCTTGGGTACTCCAGGTCAAGAATCTTATTCAGAATACCGTAATAATCACACTCATCTTCTTTATGAGTGTTCCCTCTAACACATACTCCATAATTTTCAGTTTTTCTTCATTCACTCTATGACTTGGTATGAAATCTGAACCCATTCACTATATATATTGGCCAGGTTTTTACTTTTCACATTGGACACATGCTAGTGCTTGCAAATCTTTATCGAAATATTTGTTATCATAGTTTTGTACCTAAAAATATTTTTAAATATTAGTATTTTTGATAATAAATAAGATGTAATTCAAATTAAAAGTTTAAAATTTATGAGCTCACATAAGATCTAAACTAAATTGGGAATTTATTTGTAACAACTTGCTCAATATCCCTCGAATATGTCAGAGGCAAATTGCTTACAAAATATCTGGTAATAAATCATTCAAATAATACTTTAGTATTTTAAATAAACATTACTCATTATTTAAATTATGGAAAAACTTACTTTAAGATTGGCACAACTTCTTCAGAGTTTAGTAGCACATATAAATTCGCTATTTTGATTTCCAAATAAATTAGAAATCTTTCAACACATTTGCCACTTGGCTTTTCATGACTTCTAAATACTAATAGTACAAAGTGTGATTATTCTTCTACATCGAAATCCATGTTACGACCAATCTTTGTTTTTGTACTCCTTACATGGGGCTCAAAGTAATATGAGCAAAAGTGAGTGGTTTCTTGAGACAAAAATATTCTTCGCATATCGATCCTTCTGGCCGTGCTTTATTCTTAATATATTTCTTTAACTTGTTTAAATATCTATTAAATAATTATAATTATCAAAAGTTAAAAACATATATTCTCTCAATTTATTCAAAAATATTGTAGACTTAATAAAAATATATTTTACCTCTCGAAAGGATACATCGAATGAAATTATATATGTCCTACAACTCTAGCTTCATAAGGTAGATGGACTGGAAGATGTTCCATAAAATAAAAAAAACTCTGAGAAAAAATTAGTTATCTAACATAGTAATGTCTAGAAAATACTTTTTTTAATCTAATTATATTCAATAACATATCCCGAATATTTAGACTCTGATAACATTAGTAAATCAATAATTGTTGGAATCTCAGAAAGTCTCTGTAGAAAATCATGACCATTTAATCTGGGTGGAGGAGGTGACTGCTCAACTCTATTTTAAATGAATGCTTTTTTATTCCTCCGAAACTGATGATCAACAGGTATAAACATACGATGACAATCAAACCAAGTATTTTTTCCCTCCATATTTTAGTGTGAAAGATTTAGTATTCTCCATGCAATAAGGACATGCTAATTTTCTTGTTGTACTCCAACCAGACAATATATCATAAGTTGGAAAATCACCAATAGTCCACAACAATGCAACTCGAAGGAGAAAATTTTGCTATGTTGATATGTCATATGTGAGAACTCCTTCTCATAATAACTTGAGATCATTAATTAATGGTTGCAAAAAAATGTCAATTTTTGCTTTTGGATTATATGGTCCAGGTATTATAAAAGTTAAGAATATGTATGGAGTAGTCATACACATCTCTAGTGGAAGGTTGTATAGTGTTTGTAGAACTGGCCAACAAGAGTACGGTGTAGCTTCTTGACTATATGGGGTAAAATCATCGGTACATAATCCCAATCTTATGTTGTGGGATTTAGCAGCAAATGAAGCATGCACTCGATCAAAATGTTTCCAGGCTTCAGCATCTGATGGATGAGAAAGAACACCACTTTTTGTAAATTTCTCCTTATGCCATCTCATATGACCTGCTGAATTCATTGATGCATAGAGTCGCTGAAGTTTTGGAATGATCAGTAAATAAAATAAATGGGAATATGAAATATCTTTCTTTTGACGATGTTATTTTCCCAAGTTTAACTTAAACTGAAGAGCATTATAGGTGTGACAATAAACTTCAGTAGCATCATCTTTTTAGTATAACATACATTCATTAATACAACAATCATTTTTTATAGCAGTAAGACCTAACTTGGATACTAATTTCTTTGTTCGGTACAAATCTGATGGAATTAAATTATCCATTGGATTAGTTTCCTTGAGATGACCAATAAAGTCATTAAAATAATCACAAGGAATATTATACTCAATTTTAATACTTAGCATCCTAACAGTAATGGATAATTCTGAATGAATACTACAACTGTTCCAAATAGATTTTTGAGCTGCATGTAGTAACTCGAAGAATTTTTGGGTTTCTGCATTTGGTGGCTCTTCCACACTAGCCCTTAACTTAGGACCTGCTACATCAAAAATAAGTTCTTCATACAGTCTACTCATTTGATCTTCATTAAATGTTTCATAAGCTATGGATGAACTAGTATGAGTATCTCTGTGAGGCTCGTAATTGCCATGTGATGTCCAAATCTAGTAATTTGAAAGAAATCTCCTACGATATAAATTAAGCTTCGTATTATCGGGCTTGAGGAATACTTGATTTTTATGCTTTGAACATGGACATTTAAATATTTTATCAAACTTAAAGGAAGGAAATTGAGATGTAATTTGAATGAAAGTCTCAACACCCTGTATAAATTCATCTGTTAATCCTTTTCAACCCGGTAATAATCTGTTATACATCCAATATCTCTCTTCTTGGATAGTCATTTGGACGTTGAAGCAAACGTCCCCCTACATAGTTATGAAAACATTTATTAGAAGATTTGCAACCTTAATGAGTGTACGTGCTATACTTTTGAACAAGTGTACTTTATTTGAATTGGAATGCATTGTAGGTCTCACAACCATCTCATATGATATTAATTGATTTAGAGAAAGCATATGATAAAGTTCAAGAAGAATGTTATGGAGACTTCTTGAAAAGAAAAAGTGTTAATATTACTTATGTTGAAAAGCATAATACTAAGTTAAGTGTTGCAAAGATGAGGATGCTTAGGTCTACCTCTACCTTTATTAACATAAGTCAAATCTAATACCTCCACTTTCCTTATCAGGTCATCAGAAGGCCTCCGTTTATTATGATAAAAGCATGTAAAGATACTCTCTCTAATCTTATCTTCCACTGGAGCTACTCCAACCTCATGTATATGCTCACTTCGTATCCTATCTCTAAGGGTCAAGCCACTCATCCACCCAAGCAAAAAAGAGTTCAAAATATTATGATGCCAAATGTTGGACATTAAAAGAGAAGCATAATACTAAGTTAAGTGTTTTCAGAGATGAGGATGCTTAGGTCTATCTCTACCTTTCTTAACATAAGTCAAATCTAATACATCAACTTTCCTAATCGGGTCATCTGAAGGCTATCATTTTATGTGACCAAACCATCTAAGGTGACACTCTCTAATCTCATCATCCACTAGAGGTACTCCACCATTTTCATGTATATGCTCATTCCGTATTCTATCTTTAAGGGTAAAGCATTGTTGCGAAGCATAATACTTAGTTAAGTGTTGTAGAGATGAGGATGCTTAGGTCTACCTCTACCTTTATTAACATAAGTCAAATCTAATACCTCCACTTTCCTTATCGGGTCATCAAAAGGCCTCTGTTTAATGTGACAAAACCATGTAAAGAGACTCTCTTTAATCTTATCTTCCACTAGAGCTACTCCAACCTTATCACATATATGCTCACTTAAAGCCACTCATCCACCTAAGCACCCTCATCTCTTCAACACTTAACTTAGTATTATGCTTCTCTTTAATTGACCAAGATTCAGCACCATAAAGCATTGCCGATCTCACCACCATCTTATAGAATTTTCCCTAAAGTTTGAGGGGGACATTTCTATCACACAACAAGCCCAATTCATTCCTCCATTTCAACCATCCAACTTGAATTATGCTGATAATATCCCTTCTATTTCGCCATCACTCTAAACAAAAGATCCAAGATATCTAAAATCTGTACTTTTATTAATTCTTTGATCACCCAAAGTCACAAACCGCTCACTAGGTCTAATGTTACTAAAATTACAACTCATATATTTAGTTTTAGATCTACTCAAGCGAAAACCTTTAGGCTCTATAGTTGACCTCCATAATTTGAGTTTACCTTCAACTCCCTCTCTAGTCTTATCAACATGTAGAATATCATCAACACAAAGCATACAACTAGGTACATCCTCTCGCAAAGGTCTACTTAGAAAATCCACGACTAAAGCAAAAAAAAATATTGGCTACATCCTCTCACAAGTGTCTAGTGAGAACATCCATGACTAAAGCAAAAAGATATTGACTTAAGACTGATCCTTGATGTAATCGAACCCAAATAACAAAAAATCAACAAGTAAAATATCATTAACAAAAAGCATACAACAAGGTACATCCTCTCGTAAATGTCTAGTGAGAGCATCCATGACTAAAGCAAAAAGATATGGGCTTAGACTTGCTCCTTGATATAAACCAACTGTAATAACAAAAAAACATTAAAAATTTATAAACGATCACCTTGGAGACGGCATCGTGAACGGGAGTTGGGAGAGCACTTTGTCCTTGGAGTGGGGCGTTCGTCGGACGCCGGAAGGACCTCGTCGGTGGCCAGAGATAGCTCGTCGATAGCCTAAACGATCTCTATCGCACGAGAGGGTGGGCGAAGGAGAGGGGACGAGTGCAGCCAAAGAGAGAGAGAGAGAGAGAGCACGAGATGGGATGAAATGGGAGGCTCGGGATGGTAAATTTTAGGGCTTTTACTGGTGGCTCAAACTGCCGGTAATAAAAATAATTAACACCAGTAGTTTTAGCCACCGGTATAGCGCCGGTAAGTTTTACGACCGGTGGTTTACCAGGCGATTTTGTGACCGTCGCTATTTCCGGCGGCATAAACTTGCATAATGGCCGGTTGGGCTGCCAGTATTAATCGACGGCTTAACCGTTGGGTAAACCGCCATTAGTACCCGCGGCTGGACAACTGCCGGTAATCGATGAATTTCCTGTAGTGAGGTATTGCACTAAAACATAGTGACTCTCCTTTTACTCCTACATCAAGGTAGAAAAGTCTTTAAAAACTCCTTTTCACCGACCCCAATGAGGTAGAGAATGAGGACTCCTTTTGCTTCCTCCTGAAGCAGGCAGAGAACTTTGATATAATATTAACAAAGACCTCCCTAGAGCCACCAAGGAGCTAAGGATGGTGAATGGAGAAGATGACTCAAATCATTACTTAGAGCAACCTTTTTGAACACCTCACAAACTCCCCCTCATAAGATTCTCTCTCTCTCTCTCTCTCTCTCAAGCTCTCCCTTTCCTTCTTTAAGCTCTCTTAGGTCATGACAATAGCAAAAGATACTATCATTAACAAATAAGAGATCTTATAAAGAATGCCTTAAAATTTGCCCTAATTTTTTTCAACTTGCCGTCAAAGATCATCATGTATGATCGACCGATCATCCTGTATAATTAATGTAATTCAGCCCTTCCAATAAGGATGATTTGGGTCTACTAGACAATTAGAACATATTATTTATTATAATCATCTAGGATGATGTGTACATCATCCTATATAATTAGTTCAAAATCATACATATCATCCAACATACAGTTCAAGATGTCTATGAGATCCATGTTGGACGGTGAAGAAATATAACTAATCGTTTAGTATGATGCTTGGATCGTCCTATATGAATAGTTCAAAATCATTGATTATCATACAGTAAATAGTTCAGGTCTTCCAGTAGAAATAAATAGATGATGAAGAATTATAATTGATCATCTAGCATATTGTTTGGGATGACCATGTGATTCAAGACAAGACTAAGGTTTTTCTTACTGATCGTCTAGGACGATCCTACGATTGTGCAGGATAATATAATTGATCAATCTAACCTTAATTACTTTCTTTAATTATTTGACTAATTTTGGTATGATTGTAATGAATCATCTCGGACGATATTAAATTGTCTTCTATGATTAAAATAAATTTCTAAAAATAAAATCTTGCCTAAATGTGTTTGGTAGTTAAGAATTTTTTATTTGAGCATACCGTCCAAGATGTCGTGAAGATCATCTAGGATGATTTGCTTAATCTGTCTAATTTGACACAGCTGCCCTAATTAGGGTTTCTATTTTTAATTAATCATCCATGATTATTTTCGATCATTTTGTACAATATGATCAAAAATAGAAAAACTCCCAAACTTACAGAATTTCTCTTCATGAGTGTGTGTGTGCAAGGTAACATAGCATCAGGATCCACCATATTACATTCTGATTCACCGAATTCAAGGCTTCAAGGCTCGTGCTACCTTTTAAAATGAGAGAGAGAGAGAGAGAGAGTAATGAATGAATAATAGACATTTATTATTAACTTCTATAATAAGTGAACACTTTACATCAAGCTGATTTATTGGACCACTCACTGCTATCTTTCACACACACACACACACACACACACACACACACACAAAGAGAGAGAGAGAGAGAGAGAGAGAGAGAGAGAGAGAGAGAGAGAGAGAGAGAGAGAGAGAGAGAGAGAGAGAAAGAGGAGGGAACTTTAAAATACAGGATAGATTTGAGAAATCACAAAAAAAAAATTTGGTTTAATGTGTGGTAACTTTGAAATACATACAGGATTTACATAACATTTTATATTATATTTTAATATTTATATTTAAAAATTATTCAAGCCGGCTCACAAGCTCACGAGTCGAGCCAGCTTAAGTTCAAACTCTAGCTCGAGTCGAGCTCGACTCGTGAGCTCAATAAGCTCGGCTCGTGAGCCCATAAACGAGTCATGCTCAAACTGACTCGGCTCACTCTCACCCCTAGTCCCAACTAAGCAACATTACAATATAAATAAAGAACCTAGACAGGGGCAGTTTTAGCAATAAACCAGCACCCAAAAAATAAAAGACCAAGTATTAACATTCAGGTCAAAAATGACACCAGCAAGAACTGTCTTCCTCCCAAAAAAAGTTTCGGCTTCCATATGCAGACAATTAAGGCAATACGAAATGAAAATACAAGCACAATAGTACCTATAATTAATAAAAAACAAGAACCCAAAACACAAAAGATTGGCAAATAAAATCAATTACCTACAATTATAGGAGATGTAAAAGGTAGAAACCAAACAGAAATTCATACATCATAAACTTTAGAGCATTTTTATCACCATAATCATCAGATATTCCAAATGTATGATACCAGCATGTATTGAACTAACAAAAAAAAAATGCAAAAATTAAGAAATGGAGTATACCACTTGAATGCAAAAGTAAACCCTTAATAGAAAAACACAATGGGGAATAAAAAAATCAATCAATTCACCAACCTCAGAACCAAGAAAACTAAGAAACAACAAGCATAAATGCAACATAGCAACCCCAACCTTAATGAGACCTTAAATAAAATAGACCAATTCGATCAAACACAACAATCCTTTTACAGTTGTAAGAATAATATTATCTTGAAATTCAATAAAGAAGGGAGTAGTACAACCAAATTTGGCAAGAGTATCAGCACACATATTACCTTCATGCAAGATATGAAAGATATTATAATTAATACAAGATAGAGAATGTTTACTAATCCTAATCAAATAAAAATTATAAGCATTAAACAAATGAGAGTTGCTGATATAGTGGATAATAAGCATAGTATCAACCTCAATCCAAATATTGTTAAGACCAAATTTAACACACATATTGATACCATAATAAAGTGCATGAAGCTCAACCATAAATACATTAGAAACGGAAACAGGGCCAGTGAAACCCCTAATCACCATACCAAAGTGATCCTTCATAATACCCCCATAACTAGCCACATTCCCATCAAAATACCCATATGTATTGAGTTTAAACCAACCTTGAACAGGCTTTTTTTGATAAATAACCCTCTCAATTCTACTACTTGAAGAATTAATATTTTGAATACAAAATTTAATAGAAAAAAAAATGACAACCTTTAAAAGCATCAGAATTAATGAGTTGTTCAACTTGAAGATAAAGAATTTTCTCTTTAATGTTGAAGATGGTATGCTTTGCATTCATATTGATCCCCTCATGTTTGGCATCATTTCTACTTTTCCAAAGGTACTAAATGATAATATTGGGAAAAATATTTCTATTATGCCCTTAATTGGCAAACCAAGCTTTCAAAATATCAATAATGTTGTTGTAAAAATGAGAAAACTTTTAATTAAAAAGGTCTTCAAATTACCGCCAAACTTTAATAGCAATAGGCCCATTAACCAACACATGGTTAAGTGTTTCCACATGATAGCAACATTGACATTTAGAAATAACATTAAAACCTCTTTTAAAAAGAATGTTGTCAATAGAGATGAAATTTTGAATCACTCTCCACATCAAAATAAAGTAAGAAGAGGGAATCAATCTATGCCAAATAGCAGAAAAAAGTGGATTAATCGGCTTCTCCTCTTTAATTAAATTTCAAGCCTCTTTAAAAACAAAATTGTGATATTTAGCTTTGGTAAAAAGGATATAATTATCTTTGTCAAGCTATAGAGGAATTTTAAAAATACAATTAAGATATATTTTCAGGCACCACATGTTGCAAATCTATTTTCATACTTATATTTTGGTTATTGAAAAATACTATTGATTCTCTTAGACTACATGTTACTTCTAACTTTTTAGGAATCGAAGATCGGATGAACAAACGAAGCCAGTTCAAGATTGCGTAGGTTAGGATTGAGTCAGTCTGTACTTTGCTTTTTCTCTTCTTGAGTCTATTTGTAATGTTCAAAGAGACTGATGCTAAGTAACCCTACACACACACACACTTGAGAGACGTAGAAATTCTATTTTTACTCAAGTAGTCCAGGACGACATTTACATCGTCCTGGATGATCTGGCTTAAAATAGAAATTCTAATCAAGGATTCTTAATTAAGGCAACCGTTATTAACAGATCGGCCTAGATGATACGTGTATAGGCCAGGATGATAAGCTCAAAAGAGAAAGAAATTGCCGCCATAAATAATTAAGCTATTATGTATTTTTGGTAATCGGTCAGGATGATCTTGGATCGGCCTGGACGATATTTTACAATTATGCCTTAAATGATCAGACAAATTAAGGAAATAATTAAGAATGATTGATACGATCATATCAGCCTGGACGATCTCAGGATTGGCCAGGCCAATCTGTTCAAAAACCTTAGTTACTCCTGGACGATAAATATCAGCTAGCTTGAATTCAGGGCGATGCTCTTGACGATTTTCCTCTGATTTGAACTGATCGGCCGGGACGGCCATGCGATCGTCCTGAACGATCAAGCCAATTTTAAATCGTCCAGCTTGCATTCAGGGCGATGCTCTGGCTGATCTTCTGAGATTTATACCGATCGGCCAGAACGATGTCCATATCGTCCTGGACGATATTGCCGGCAACTTGCAATTAATGAGCTCCTTTGAAGCTCTTCTATTTAAGGGCTCTTGTTTAATGTTTTAAACAATGTTTTGCTGCTTCCTTGACCTGAGAAGACCTTGAGGAGAGAAAGAGAGAGAGGGAGAGAGAGAGGATCTTGTGAGGGGGAGCTTGTGAGGGGATTCACAAAGGTTGCTTCAGGGATCGCTATGCTTCTTCTTCATCTAGAGTTTCTCGTCCGTGGAAGGGTCGGTAGAGGTAAGGATTCAGCATCTGATTGTGGTTCTCTTCCAGTTTCAGGAGGAAGCAAAAGGAGATAGGTTCTCTTCCTTGTCGGGGTGGCAAACAGAGGTTCTTTGTAAAGGCTTCTCCGCCTTGCTGTGGGGGCTAAAGAAGAATCACGATTGTAGTGCAATACTCGGAGGGCACCTCTGGGGAGTGGACGTAGGTCGAGTTGACCGAACCACTATAAATCTTTGTGTTCTTATTTCTTGCTTCCGCACTTTAATTTCCGTACTTATTTTTTTATGGTGTGATTTTGGTTTATAAGATTTTACTTCTCTATGAAAAGAAAATTTTTAAAATACCAATTCACCCTCCCCCCTCTTGGTTAGCTTGGGCCAGTTCTATAGGGCTTAACATCCCTAACAAACTTTCAAGTGGTATCAGAGCGGGATTCATAAAAAATTAGTTTGAAAACTTTTTGAATTTTGATCCATGGCTAACCTTGGGAATCGTAACACTACGAAAGGGTATTCTATTACCTTACCTCCCCTGTTCAATAACCTACCTTTTGATTTTTAGAAAACCTGCATGTCAACATTTTTACAATCTACTGATTACCGTATGTGGATGCTTATCAAAGAAGGTTATTCTCCACCTTCTCGTGAAAGTAATGGTGTTAAAACCAAAATTGCTTTTACTGAATGGACTTTAGATGAAAGAGATTTAGCCCAATTAAATGCAAAATGTTTGAACTATTTTTTCTGCTCTTTAAAATCTAAGGATTACATGCGTGTCTCTACTTGCAAAACGGGTAAGGAAATTTGGGATAAATTGTGTATCACTTATGAAGGAACCAATGAAGTAAAACAATCTCGTTTGAACATTCTCTTGCATGACTATGAACTTTTTCGTATGAAACCTCATGAATCAATTTCTGACATGTATACTAGGTTTACTCAGATAGTTACTTCACTGCATGCCTTAGGAAGAGAACTTTCGAATTTTGAAAAAGTAAACAAAATTTTGGGATGCTTACCTTCGTCATATGATGCTAAAATTATTGCAATCACTGAATCTAAGGATTTGAACACTTATTCTATTGATAACTTATTTGGCTCACTCATTGCTTATGAGCAAGGGGTGAATCAAAGAAATCTTGATGCAGGTGAGAAAAAAAAGGAAAAAATAGTTGCACTGAAGGCGCACAAATCTGACTCCAATTCTTCCGGGTCTGAGAGCGATGAAGTTGCCTTCATCACAAGGCAATTCAAAAGCTTTCTAAGGAAGAAGAAAAAGCATCATTGGAGAAAAGGAAAGGATCATAAACTTTCTAAAGGATCTTCTGATGTCGTTTGTTATGAATGCAGAAAACCAGGACACGTGAGAACTGATTTCCCTACACTTAAAGATCACTCACGTAAAGAAAAGGGTGAGGAGAAACCTAAGCTAAGGAAGGACAAGATCAGAGTACAAAAAGCATTTTGGGCGGATTCCGCATTGGACTCATCAGAGATGGAACCAGAAGATGAGACATCAAAATTGTGCTTGATGGCGGATGACAATCTCGATCAAGAAGAGGTATGTGAACTTTCCTACGACCAACTCCTTGAAGTTTCAAAAAAGATTCATGCATCATATAGGAAATTAATGAAAACACATGCTAGCTTGAAATTAGAATTCTTGAATCTACAAAAAGAGCATGAAATTTTGACTAAAGACCATCAAACGATTGATTTAAATCATATGACTTTACTTGATGAATTTGATGAGTTAAATAAAAATCATTGTGAATTAGTTAAAAAGCATGATGCATTAAAAGTTTCACACACAACACTTGAATTTGATTTTAAGAAGTCTAAGGAGATGGAAAAAAATTTGAGGATTGAAAATGAGGTCTTAAAGAGCACTAATTTGAAGATTCAAAATGAACTAGAAACATGAAATAAAACAAAGATGAAAATTACTTTTGATCAATTGCCAAAACCTAGGAAGAGGCATTATAACTCAAACCACTTAAGAAATCCTTTTCCTGGAGTTAGATGTTTTTCATGTGACATGCTAGGACACATCTCACACACTTGCAAAGTTCACCATAGTACACATTGGTTATGGAGACCTAAGGTGCATGATCCACAGCATACCACACATGCATTGCATTCTAATCTTCATAAGAAGGAACCAAACATGCTTGGGTTCCTAAATCTAACATTTGTTAATTTTGCAGGAGAGCTCTCACAAAAGGCCTCGTGAGAGTATGTGGTATCTGGACAGTGGATGCTCTCGACATTTGACTGGTGATGCCAATCAATTTGTTTTACTAGAGTCCAGGACTGGAGGCAAGGTTACTCTTGGAGATAATACCACCAAGAAGATGGTAGGTGCAGGTATAATTGGTAATTACAAGAACCTTATGATTGAAAATATTTTGCTTGTAGATGGATTGAAGCACAACTTACTCAGCATCAGTCAACTCTGTGACAAAGGCTTCATCATGCAATTTTTTGCAGATTCATGCATTGTAAGTTTAAGTAACAATACTATTTTGCAAGGAAAGAGGATCAACAACGTCTACATGCTTGATTTAAATAACATTGAATGTGCTGCTTCATTTTGATTAAAAATAGTGATTGATGATTCATGGTTGTGGCACCGAAGACTTTGTCATGCAAGTATGAAAACCTTTAGGAAAGTGACCCAAAAAGACCTAGTTAGAGGTGTCCCCAAACTCAAGTTTTCAAAAGACCACCTTTGTGATGCCTGCCAACTAGGAAAGCAAGTCCACTCCACCTTTCACTCCATTAAGGACATTAGCAACTCTTGACCTCGAGAAGTCCTTCACATGGATTTGTTTGGATCCATTAGCACTACCAGCTTGGGAGGGAAAGTCTATGGATTTGTGATTGTTGATGAATACTCGAGGTTCACTTGGACTAGATTTATTTCACATAAAAATGAGTCTTTTGAGGAGTTTAAAACATTTTCTACTTGGATTCAGAAAAAACTAGGTTGTGTGATATTGACCATCCATAGTGATCATGGGGGAGAGTTTGAGAATGAAAGATTTGGTGATTTTGTGAGAACAAGAGAATTAGCCACAACTTCTCAGCTCTTAGGACCCCTCAGCAGAACGGGGTAGCTGAAAGGAAGAATCGGACCTTGGTGGAAGCCGCTAGAGCCATGATTGTTGAGTATTCACTTCCAAAATACTTTTGGGCTGAAGCGGTTAACACAGCTTGTTATGTGTTGAATAGGATGAATGTTAGAGCCAAATTAGAAAAGACACCCTATGAGATCCTCAAGGGTAAGACACACAATCTTTTCCACCTTCATGTCTTTAGTTGTAAGGTTTTTATTCACAACAATGGAAAGTCTCACTTGGGAAAATTTGATCCTAAATCTGATGAAGGAGTATTCTTGGGATATTCTAGTGTTGGGAAGTCTTTTAGGGTATTTAACAAGAGAATTTTGATGGTGGAAGAGACAACCCATGTAGTATTTGATGAGTCTGATCCTAGGAAATCTGGAGTTGAAGATGATGATTTTGGAGAGACTACAAGTGGAGTATAAAATTTTGGGAAAGGGGTAGAACACCAAAGTAATGAAGAAGTAGGAGAAGTCACCCAAGGAGTAGAAAATATTAATTTGGATGAAAGGGTTGGACCTTCTCACACTTTACCTAGAGATTGGAGATACTCTACAAATCACCCCAAGGATTTGATCTTAGGAGACCCTTCTAGTGGAGTTAAGACTAGACATGGACTTAGGAAGGAGGTGAACCACTCTGCCTTTATCTTAATGACTGAACTCACCACCATTAACTAAGCCCTTACTGCTGAGTTTTGGATTTTAACAATGCAAGAAGAATTGAATCAATTTGTTAGGAATGATGTTTGGGAGCTTGTAGAAAGACTTAAGGGACAAAGTGTAGTTGGGACAAAGTGGGTCTTTAAGAACAAGGTGAATGATTCAAGAGTTGTGGTTAGGAATAAAACAAGATTGGTGGCTAAGGGGTATAACCAAATAAAAGGGATAGACTTTGAGGAGACTTTTGCCCCTGTAGCTAGATTGGAAGACATTAGAGTTCTATTAGCATTTGCCTGTTATAAAGGATTTAAACTTTTTCAAATGGATGTCAATAGTGCCTTTTTTAATGGGAAAATAAAGGAAGATGTGTTTGTAGAACAACCCCAAGGTTTTGAGAGTTTCCGATTTTCAAATCATGTTTTTAAATTAAAAAAGGCTTTATATGGGTTAAAGCAGGACCAAGAGCTTGGTATGAGAGGCTTAGCACATTTTTACTAGAGAGGGAGTTTGCCAAGGGGAGCGTAGACACCACCCTTTTTCTTAGGAGAGTTGGAGATGACTTACTCATTGTTCAGATTTATGTGGATATACTCTTTGGATCTTTTAATAAAAAATTGTGTGATGATTTTTCTAAAACAATGAGTAGAGAGTTTGAGATGAGTTTGATGGGAGAGTTGTCCTACTTTTTAGGGTTTAGTAAAATAATTGGAGGATGGAACCTTTTTAAATCAAATAAAATACATAAAGGACATTTTAAAGAAATATGAGATGGACAAAGCTAAGCCAATTAACACTCCCATGACTTCTAGTGCTCCATTGGATAAGGACCCAAGTGGTAAGTCTGTTGATCCAAATAAGTATAGAGGCATGATTGGATCCTTACTTTACTTGACTGCGAGCCGACTTGATATTATGTTTTGTGTTTGCCTTTGAACTAGATTTCAAGCTGACCCTAAGGAGTCCCATCTGACTGTAGTTAAGAGAATTTTTAGATACCTTTTAGGGACCCAAGGCTTATGGATTTGGTACCAAAGATACAGCACTTCTTTTGAGATTATTGGATTTTCCGACTCTGATTTTAAAGGATGCAAGGTGGATAGAAAAAGTACTTCAGGAACTTGTCAATTTATAGGACAGTCTTTGGTCTCTTAGTCTAGTAGGAAACAAAATTCTGTTGCACTTTCCACTGCTGAAGCTGAGTACATTGCTCTTGGAAGTTGTGTGGTCCAAGTCCTTTGGTTGAAATAACAGGTATTGGATTTATGATTACATGTAGGCACCATCTCAATCTTTTGTGACAACACTAGTGCCATATGCATCTTTAAGAATCCTATCCAACATTCAAGGACTAAGCACATTGATATTATGCATCACTTCATTAGAGATCATGTGACTAAGGGAGACATTGAGTTACACCATGTGACAACTGAAAATCAACTGGCTGACATCTTTACTAAACCACTGGCCTTCGACACTTTCAGTTCTTTGAGGACCAGATTGGGTGTGATTGACATAAATGCATGAAACTTGATCTTTAAATTACTTTCTTTTGCTTTTATTTTTGTTTTTTTTATTATTTGCTCTTAGTTTTTGGTGTGTTTTACTTTCTTTTGTGTGTTTTTTTTAAATCATCACTGAAATGATATCATATTCCTTATCCTTATTTTTTGAAAATTTATAGTCAATGTGTTTTTCATCTCTTAATCTTTTAGATGGTAAAAATACTTTGTGATTGTGTCTCTTTCTCTAACCAATTTTAGTGGTATAGTTTTCTTTTATAATCAAAAATCTATTTCAAATTAAAGATTGTGTATGAAATTAAGATCTTTTCTTAAGCTTGCTTAAGCAAATCTATCTTGTATTTATAATGATTAAAGTAGTTTTGTCACATCAAGATCCCTCGTTACTCTTGTCTTTGATTATTTATTCTGTTTGTGATAATTCTTCCTTATGTTAGAGAGAGAGCTCATATTCTCTAATATTTAAGAAGATATACTCACAACTAAGATTTTTTTTTAAGAGATTATAAAAGAGAATGTAGCTTGCAAAAAGAAAAAAAATTTTTTTTTTTTGCCAATGATGCTAACAAAAGAAGCGCAAAGACGTCAAATTGAAAATCTATAAAAAGATGCGCAAAGCGCCACTCAATTGACAAGAGGCATAAAATGAACCCACTCAAAAGCAAGCTATTCTCTCTTTTTAAATCTTTTAGAACTTAGAAGTTTTGATTCTCAAAGGCTTGATTTCGATTGTTTTGAGATCGTAACAGATTTATTTTTGTTCATTATTTTATAAAGATATTTTTTCTTGAACCAAGTGATGGATGAATTTTTTTCTCATATCCAATTAATTCTTTGAGTTAGGTCATTGATTTCAAAAGACGATTCTACCCTAAGAAAACATCTGAGCTAAGGGTAACCATGACCGGATATTCTACCATTCTTTGGATTGTTGAGATTGTTAACTCATTAACCCATAAGTTTTTAAATCAATCACAAGGAATACTACATCATTTTCATACCTTGGTTAAAAAAAATAAAAAAAAAATTGTGCTTTGCTATTTTTTTTCTCATTTCCCTCCTCCTTTTTGATATGTCAAAAGGGGGAGAAGTTTATGATATTTTTACACTTGTCGATCCCGTAATTTTTACTGCTAATTGTTCTCGTAGTGTTTTACCATCTTCAAAAAGGGGGAGATTGTTGCAAATCTATTTTCATGACTTATGTTTTGATGATTGACAAACACTATTAATTCTCTTGGACTACATGTTACTTCTAACTTTTCAGGAATCGAACATCAGACGAACAAACTAAGCCAGTTCAAGATTGCGTAGGTTAGGATTGAGTCAGTCTGTACTTTGCTTTTTCTCTTCTTGAGTCTATTTGTAATGTTCAAAGAGACTGATGCTAAGTAACCCTACACACACACACTTGAGAGACTTTGAAATTTTGTATTTACTCAAGTCGGCCAGGACGACATTTATATCGTCCTCAACGATCTGGCTTAAAATAAAAATTCTAATCAGGGATTCTTAATTAAGAAAGCCGCCATTAACAGATCAGCCTAGACGATACGTGTATCGGCCAGGACGATAAGCTCAAAACAGAAAGAAATTGCCGCCATAATAATTAAGGTATTCTATATTTTTGGTAATCGGCCAGGACGATCTTGGATCGGCCTGGATGATATTTTACAATTATGCCTTAATTGATCAGTCAAATCAAGGAAGTAATTATGGATGATTGATACAATCATATCGGCCTGAACGATCTCAGGATCGGCCGGGCCAATCTGTTCAAAAACCTTAGTTACTCCTGGACGATAAATATCGGCCAGCTTGAATTCAGGGCGATGCTCTGGATGATTTTCCTCTGATTTGTACTAATCAGCCAGGATGATCGTACGATCATCCTGGATGATCAAGCCAATTTTAAATCGTCCAGTTTCCATTCAGAGCGATGCTCTGGCCGATTTTTTGAGATTTGTACTGATCGGCCAGGATGATGTCCATATCATCCTGGGCGATATTGTCGGCAACTTGTAATTAATTAGCTCCTTTGAAGCTCTTCTATTTAAGGGCTCTTGTTCAACATTTTGAACAATCTTTTGCTGCTTTCTTGACCTGAGAAGACCTTGAGGAGAGAAAGAGAGAGAGGGAGAGAGAGAGGATCTTGTGAGGGGAGCTTGTGAGGGGATTCACAAGAGTTGCTTCAAGGATCGCTCTGCTTCTTCTTCGTCTAGATTTTCTCATCCGTGTAAGGGTCGATAGAGGTAAGGATTCATCATTTGATTGTGGTTCTCTGCCAGCTTCAGAAGGAAGCAAAAGGAGATATGTTCTCTGCCTTGCCGGGGTGGCAAAAAGAAGTTCTTTGTAAAGGCTTCTCCGCCTAGCTGTGGGGGCTAAAGGAGAGTCACGATTGTTATGCAATACTTGGAGGGCACCTCCGGGGAGTGGACGTAGGTCGAGTTGACCGAACCACTCTAAATCTCTGTGTTATTATTTCTTGCTTCCGCACTTATTTTTTTGTGGTGTGATTTTGGTTTATAAGATTTTACTTCTCTGTGAAAAGAAAATTTTTAAAATACCCATTCACCCTCCCCCCCTCTTGGTTAGCTTGGGCCAGTTCGTTAGGGCTTAACATCCCTAATGAACTTTCACCACATTCTTCAATATGTCCTCATTCCTCCTACCAGTTAAAATAAAGTTGTTAACTAAAATAGGGGATATATATCTAATATATAATAAATTATCAATAAATTTATTGCCAATCCACTTATCTTTCCAAAAAAAACATTACCTATACCAATACCCCCATGAATGTAATTCTCCATCTCCTAATTAATGCTACACAACCTTTTCCATACGAAAGAATCCCCCTTTTTGGGAACCAAAATAAGAGGATGATTTCTTCCACAATATTTGTTATATATGAACTTAGCACATAAATTCTTACTAGATCTAAAGGAGAACCAAAGTTAATAGGAAAAAGCTTTAGTCATATCAGACAATTTCTTACAACCTAACCAACCTTCATCAAAACCACTAGAATACTTCCTCCAAGAAGCCCATAGGATAGGAGATTTAACATTTTTAACCCCCCAAAAGAAATTGTTGATAATCTTCTCAATTCTATTACAAACAGAAAGAGTGCGATTTAAAGTATGAAGTAAGTAAATAGGAAAAGAAGAAATATTACTTTTGATTAAAACCAATCTCCCACCAAAAGATAAGAAATTGAATGCCCAAGTGTTAAGCTTTTTTTTGTATAGTAATGATGATCCCATCAATTAGATGCGACTTTGTCTTACCCTTGTAATGAGGAGTACCCAAGTAAGTGATTTGTAAAGTCATATGAGAAATAAAAAATTGACCAAAATTTTTACTAATACGTTGAGAAGAAATAGAATTCACAATAATATAAACACTTTTATTATTGTTAATTTATAAACCACTAAATTGTTGGAACGGGTAAAGAGATTTAAATAGAATACTCAACATTTTAATGAAACCACTAGTAAAAATAATCAGCAAAACTTAAATGGGAAATAGGAAAACTCCCATTAGTACATAAATTAAAACTAGGATGTAACACATAAAGCTTCCCTAAATCTTTAGAAAGATATTTCATAGAAATTATGAAAAGATCAGGAGACAGAGGGTCTCCTTGTCTAATACCCTAACTAGAACTAAAGAAATCATGGGTACTCACATTAATATTAGAAAATAAATAATTATTAATACTATTTTTCACTATATTATAAACTCATTAAAACAAAACAGAGCAAGGATATTATAAAGAAGGTTCCAATTCAAATGATCATTAGCTTTAGTAATATCAATCTTAGTAACCCTATTACCACCAGACATAGGCTTATGAATATCATGAATAAACTCTTGAACAAGGAGAATATTATAAAAAATAGTGTGCCCTTTAACAAACCCAGTTTGGCCAAGGGAGATAATTTTAGGGTGCATTAATGATAATTGCCCCATAATGATTTTAGCAATCAACGTATTAAAAAATGAACATATGCCAATAGGTCTGAAATCATACGAGTAATTAATAGCTTCTCTTTTAGGCACCAAAACAATGGAAGTACTAGAAAAAAATTTGGGATAAGGGTTACCCATGAAAAAGTCAAAAGCATCATCCACTAAATCCATTTTAATAATGGGTGAAGCTTTTGAAAAAACTTGGTATTGAAACCATTCAGACCCGCAATGAAATCAGAGTTCATTTTTTTTAATAGTTTCACAAATTTCCTCCTTAGAAGGAGTAGCAATTAAAACAATATTATCATTATCGTCAATCAGTTGGGGGATGAGAGATCTATCAATATTCAATAGTGAAATAAAAGCCTTGCTAAAAGTATTAACAAGATAATTAACACCAGAATAAAAAATCATATTAGGGAAATTCAAAATCTTGCCATTAGGTTGAGTACTTTTATGAATACGTCTAAAGTCTTTTTGTGATTCGCTGTACTATGAAAAAATTTAGTGTTCTGATCGCCTTTAACCAAGAATTTAGAAGAAGCTTATTGTTTCCCAAAAGCCACTTCCTTTTCTTCTAATTTAAACAGATCTCTTATGCTTCATTAAGATTGGCAAGGTTCATAGAAGAATCATCAAGCATATAAATACAATCTAAAAATTTATCTTTATTCTCAGCATTCAAAATGTTAGAGAAGATATTTGTGAGAACCACCTTATTTCCCCACTTAAGCTTTTGATTAAGCCTATTAAGTTTCATGCAGAATATGTACATCCCTCTAATATTATCATAAGGATTCAAAGGAGCAGACCAATTACTATTCAAAATATTGACCATCATCTAGCAACCACATGCTTTGAAAATGAAAATTAGGTTTGATTTAAGTGTTAGCAAAATTTATGCTCAAAAGTAAAGAAGAACGATTTGAAAGGGTTTTGCTCAGATGATCAATATGAGTTAAAGGAAACTTAGTAATCCAATCATCATTAAAATTGATTCAATCCAATCTTTTCCACATATTATCTCTATTCCAAGTAAAAGCATTGCTAGAAAGACCAATACCATGTAATTGCAATCTAATATTATCTATTAAAATCATCCATGGCCAAAACATTGGGCAAGCAACCCCAAATCATTTCCTTAACATTTTAAATAACATTAAAATCTCCACCAATATGCCACAGTTTATCAATATGCATATAAGATACGTTCTGAGGTGCGATTTCGTGGCGATCTCCTTGCTTCGCCTTCGGGAGTGGTTCGATCGTTATCTGATTGGTGCTTTCTGCCTTTTCTTCCCCTTAAGGATATCTGGTAACTCCATTCTTCTCTTTGGCCCTTTTTATCGGGTTTTTCGTTCATTTTTTGCTCTGCTTTTGGTATTTTCTTTTTGAGGGTTTGAGGCTTCGTTGCATTTTCGGTTGGGGGGGGGGGGGGGGGGGGGGGGGGGGGGGGGGGGGGGCGGCAATGACATCTCCGACGTCGTCCAGCCCAACTACTCTTTCTACCCCGATTGGTAAGAACAGATCACTTAAGGATGTTGTTTTGGGAGGTTCCTCATTTACAGTTTTGAGGGTTCACTTTGTGCATTTTTCTTTTAAAAGATGTCCGGCACTTTTGTTTGAAGATTCTATTGTTAATCAACTGGCTACACCATTTTCTTTTACTCTTGTGGGTAAATTTGTTTTACGTAGACCTAACCTAAATGTGATTCTTATTCTTTTTTTCATGCCCTTAAACTATCTGGTTCTTTTAACGTGGATCTATTGGATGCCCGGCACATTGCAATACAATTGTCTAATGATTTAGATTATAGTCGTTCTCGTCGCTCTTATTATATACAATGTTTTCAAATGAGGCTTCTTAAATGGTCACCAGATTTTGATGTGAGGGAGGAATCTCCCATTGCCCCGGTGTGGATTAATTGCTTTCCCTAACCTTCAATTGCATTTCTTTAACACGTAAATTTTATTCGATCTTTCTTCTGTTTTCGGTCAGATAGATCAAGATACTACTTCGTTATCTCGTCCGTCAGTGGCTAGAGTTTTGGTTGAACTTGATGTTACGAAAAAGCAACCGCATGAAATTTGACTAGGTTCGAATGTGAATGGTTATTTTCAAAAAGTTGAAATTTAAAATTTACCTATTTTTTGTTCTCATTGCAAGATGCATGGTCATGTGATTAATGAATGTTTACATTTACATCCTAATCTTCGTAAGGAAAAAGGTCCTCCAAAAGATAATGTCAATGTTGATAGTGAAACTTTGCCTTTGACGTTGGTTCAAACTGATGTTGGTATCGGGTTTGCCACTTTGGATATGGGGGGTTAAAAAATGTGATCATGTGGGGGAGGTTCCTTTAAATAAGGATTTGGAAGAAAATGTTACTACTGATGTTATTACTCCCACTGTGCCTAACAATGCTGTGAATTTTTCGATCCTATTATTATTAATGAGAAATCTTTTAATGACCCTAAACTCTCTTCTAATCTTGCTCTAGAAGTTGTTCCTAATCTTTTAGAATAAGAAAAGTGGAAAAATGAGGAAACCGTGAACAGCTCGGACAATTTGGTTGTTGTTCTTGACCTTGGGGATGTTGAGTCCTCCAAGCCCCTCGATATTAATCAAATTTTGGAACATGAACCTAATGGTATTACTTCAATTTTACAACAGGTGGATTTTCCTCTTAATAATGGTGATTCCTGTAATGCTTTGACAGCGTATGATCGTTCACATAGAAACATTTCAATGGTGGAAGATGGTATGCTTTATTTGGAAGGTGGTAAGTCTTGTGTGGATCCTTCAGGTATTGAGAATAATGATGAATTACTTTTATCTGATCATTATCATTGTGATGCTTTTACTGATACTGAAGTTGAAATTCTGGCTAGATGTTATGCTAGAGAGGATAATTATTTGAGCTTCTCTAAAGGCCGTGGTAAGAGAGGCAGAAAGCCTAGAAATATTATTTTACAGTCTCTTAGGAATACCCGTTCGCATACTTTTCATTAATTTGGTTTTTTATGTTTAATGTCATTATTTGGAATATGAGGGGGATTGGGTTTCCCTCCTCAAAGCTTAGAGTCAAAAACATTTGCCGCATTCATAATATTTCTTTACTTGTTTTGCTTGAACCTCTTATTTCTATGGATAAACTTTTAAATACTGCTAAAATTTTGGATTTTAAGCATGCCCTAATGTCGCCAATAAGATTTGGGTTTTTTTGGAAAGATTTTATTAGAATTGATATTATTGGGGATTTTGCACATGTTCTTCATTGTAATATTGAAAGTTCGAATTTTCAATCTAGTGCTTCTTTTGTTTATGCTGCTTCTTCTCATTTTTCCAGAATGATTTTATGGGAACATATTGTGAATTTTCATAGTGTTTGTGCCCTTCCTTGGTTGGTTGGTGGTGACTTTAACACCATTACAAACCCGACTGAGCGTTTAGGGGGTTCTCTTCCTATTTATCAGCCTATGGAGGATTTTAATGATATGATTATGACTTGCAACGTTATTGACATTGGTTTTTCGGGGAACAAATTTACTTGGCATCGGGGTCATTTATGGCAACGGTTAGATAGAGTTCTTTTTAATAATGCATGGATTTATGCTTTTAATTCCACTAAGGTGGAGCACCTTAGCCATACCCTATCCGATCACTCTCCCCTGCTTATTACTGTTAAGTTTAAAATGATGGGTTTGCATTCTCAATTTATATTTCAGAACATGTGGTTAACTCATGAGTTTTTTTTTTTCTTAATGTCGTCCATAATAATTGGGATGCACCTCTTTTTCAGACGATTTTATCTCTGGTATAGTTAGACTTTGGTCTAAGTTGAAAAGGTTAAAACTTGTTTTGAACTGGTGGAATCATAATATTTTTAAGAACATTTTTTCCAATATTCTTCTGGCAGAAGAGAGGATTAATTCCCTTGAGGATATTTGTCAATTGGACCCCTCGGTTTCTAATCATGTTCTTTTAAATGATGGCCAAAGTGGAGCTTAGAAAACTTTAAGGGCAGGAAGAATTTCTTTTGAAGCAAAAGGCTGCGGTTAAGCACTTGGTGGAGGGAGATAATAATACTAAATACTTTCATGCTTTAGTCAACAAGAAGCGTGCTATTAACGGTATTCAGAAAATAACTTATGTGGATGGTTCTGTTACGGATAACAGTGATGAGATTGCTAATCTGGATGTTAATTTTTTTCAAAATCATCTTAATAAGACTTTCATTCCTGATTCTATTGAAGAACATTCATTTATTCCTAAAGTTGTTTCTCATGAGGATAATAGGGCTTTATCCTTGTGTCCTCTTTTGTATGAAATTAAGAATACCATATTTGATATGAATGCGGATTCTGTAGCTGGTCCGGATGGCTTCACTTTTAAGTTTTTTCAACATTCGTGGCATATCATTGCTGATGATATGTTATCTGTCGTGGTGGATTTCTTTTATGGTTCTCTGATTCCCAAGTTTTTTTCTTATACGTCTATTATTCTGATTCCTAAGAATAATGATATTAATTCTTGGAATGATTTTAGATCCATTAGTTTGTGTTATATTTTTTATAAATTAATTTCCAAAATTTTGATGAATCGGCTTTCTTTACTTTTACCTAACATCATTTCTCCTTTCCAAATGGGCTTTGTCAAAGGTCGAGCCATTGTTGTTAATATCTTGCTGGCTCAAGAATTTTGTCATGATTTGGATGTTAAGGTTAGAGGTGGCAATATGATTATGAAACTGGACATTGCTAAGGCTTATGATAATATCAATTGGGGTTTTATTTACAAAATGTTGAGTTTTTTTAGTTTTGATGAAAATTTTATTTCCATTATAAGCATGTATATTGAAAGTCCTTTTTTCTATATTATTGTTAATGGCAAGAGCCATGGTTTCTTTAAAGGTTCCCATGGTTTGAGACAAGGGAATTCCATCTCTCCGGTGATCTTTATCATAGCTGCGGATTGCCTGTATAGGGGGCTTTCGGATCTGTTTTGCAAGTATCCTAGCCTTTACTTTAGAACTTCGGGTGGCATTAATATTTCTCACTTATGCTTTGCGGATGATTTTATTATTTTTTCGAACGCTTCGAAGAACAAGGTTAATAAAATATTGAATTTTTTTTATCAGTTTGAAGCAGTTAGTGGTCTTGTTTTTAACAAGAATAAGAGTTGTTTTGTCATTTCTAAAAATGTTTCTTCTGATAGGATTTTGGATATTAAAAATCTTATTGGCTTTTCCCAAGCTTTTTTGCCTTTAAAATATTTGGGTATTCTTCTTTTTAAGGGTAGGAAGAAGTCCTTTCTCTTTGATGGTTTAATTTCGATTATGCATAATAGACAGTCGACTTGGGATTCCAAGTTTTTGAGCTATGGTGGTCGACTTGTGCTTATTAAAAGTGTGTTTTCTTCGTTTCCAGTTTATCCTTTTCCTACTAAGATAGTTTGCACTAGGATTGACAGAATCGTTAATAAATTTGTTTGGAAGGGCTTTGCTAATAATTCTAAAATTCATTGGACCTCGTGGGATAACTGTTGTGGTTATTTACAAGAAGGGGCTCTTGGTTGTAAGTCTATGGTTGATATGGCTTCTGCTTTTTATTTTAAAATGTGGTACAATTTCAGGGAGAACGAGTCTCTTTGGGCTAATTTTATGAGGGTTAAATATTGCGGGGGGATCCACCCTTCCAAGTGCTTTTTTTCTATTGGTCAGTCTGAGTTTTGGCATCAGTTTTGTTTGGTTAAGTGGAAAGTCGAGCCTCACTTAGCTTGGGGGCTTAGTGAGGGTAATATTTTCTTTTGGCAAGACCGGTGGATTAATGGTCATTCTCTTGAGTCTTTGCTTAATACCAATTCTATTGACACTGTGAAGGTTAATTTTTTTCTTTTCTGCCAATGGGTGTGATTTGGATAAGCTAACCAATATTATTCATGTTTCTTTAATTCATCTGATAATTAAGATTTCACTTAACTGTAATTCTAAATATGTTTTACTTTGTACTTTTACTAATGATGGTCTTTTTAGAACTAAAGATGCTTGGCATGTTATTAGAAGTAAGAATGAGACTTCTAAGCATTTTAAAATGATTTGGCATAAGAGTATCCCCACTACGATTTTCGTTTTCATTTGGAGGATTCTTCACAATTTCATTCCTACGGATGAGTTTCTTAGGAAGAGAGGTTTGTTTATTACTTCTAAATGTCAATGTTGTTCTAATGGTAAAAACATGCATCACGTTTTTATACTTCTCCCATTGCTGTCAAGGTTTGGAGTTATTTTGAGGATTTATTTCATCTTAATTTTTTTAGTCCCCATACTTCTGTTCATAATTTGTTTGATGGTTGGTTGGTGAAATTAAAGGGTCACATTCGTAATGTGGTCCAGGCTCTTATAGTTTGGTTTATTTGGTTGGCGAGAAACGATTCTCCTTTTACTTATTGGTTTAAACCTCAAGCTATTTTTTTAAGTTGAACATTGATAGCATCCTCGAGGGGAATATCGCTCGTGTGGTGTTGTCATTAGAGATCATAATGGTGCCTTAGTGTTGGGTTTTGCTGTTAATATCAAGGAAAACGACAAGATAGGTGGCTTATTAATTGCGGTTCTTCATGGTTTAAACCTGTGTGCTGGTATGGATATTCAGGATATTATTCTGGAACTTAATTTTCCTTATGTTGATTTAAATTCGCTGCTTAAGTTGGATGGCAGCAATTGCAATTTTTCTTTGTTTTATATTAGGAGAAATATCAGGGAGATATTGGAGTCTGTTAACTGCTCTTTTGCGTACGTCTCTAATATGGTAAATAGATGTGCTCAGGGTTTGGCCAAGATGGGTTTTAATTATCCTAATATTACTGATTTCTCTCTTAAGCAGCTGACTGTCTCGATTCAAGGATTGATTAAATTGGATCAACTTGGTTTGCCTTATGTTAACTGATCCTCCTGTTCTGTATGGTGCTGGGTGTCTGTCAGTGGTTTTTTTTGTCTCTGGAGTGTTGGGTGCCTTTTGGTGGTTGCAGGTGGAGCGAACTATGTGTAATCATCTGATGGTCATTTTTGTTATAGCTTGTTTATTCTGCTCCCCCATCCCAATTTTGGTGGTCTGCGGGGGTTTTGCCTTTCCTGTTGCTTCTCTTTTTCCTTGGTTTTATTGCAGGTGCTGTGCGGATCGGCTGTGCATTTCGACTTGTTGGGTTTATTCGGATTGTCTGTTGTGCATTCACGGGAGGAGTTTTAAACGGACATATCCTTTTCTGTGTTTCTCTATATTATATATTATTTAGAATTTTTTTGTCTTCAATTCTGTTGTTTTTTGCCTCTTGTATATTTTTTTTGCGGTTGCAGGATTGGGTGATGAGTTGGAACATTCTGGTGGAGTCCTGCTGTTGGGAGTTTTTTGGTTTCTCCCTTTTTTTGGGTGCTTATTCTTAAGCACCGTAGAATAAGCATGGCATTATTATTGTGACCATGCCAAAAATAATTTTGCTAAGAATAATTCTGGATAATTGTTTATAAAGCAAAAACGCAACAATTTTACAGACCTTTTCTAAAATTCCTTATGGAAACATAAGTTCCCAATATTGAAATTAATGCTCCAATTCCAATAATGCACAAAATCACAGGCGTCTTAACTCTCCCCTTTAAAGAGGATTTAAATATCTTCAAGTAGCATAAGCATGGCATTATTATTGTGACCATGCCACTGATAAGTGCTCCTGTAAAGCCTACCAAAAAAGCAAAGCATGGCACTGTTGCTGCAATTATCGCAGTGCTAAACACCACTGAAGTTCGAATTAATATGCTCATTGGCCATCCTGTGATTTGAAATCGATCTTCAAGTGATATATTTATGGGCATTATGATTAACGAATATTTAACCAATGGAATAAGAACGACTGTCCAAATTGCTATCTTAGAAGTCAGCACTGATTTTGGTAGATTTAGAGTCACTATTGATTTTGTTTCCTCGCCAAACATTAAGTAGCCTATGACTGCAATTAGCCCATATTGCACTGCGCAGATTGTAAACCCAATAATCAAAACCTGCAATGATAAATAAAACTTTATAAAGTTTATCAATCAATATATAGACATGCATGGACTCGTGAGTGTGAGCATGTTAAGATCCTTGCATTTATAGATGCACAGAAGGGAGTTGCACTACATGAAAAAATCATATATTACAGGCGGAAAATAGTCCGTCGGAAATCCATCGGTAATAGGCGATTTTCTTGTTGTGTTGTGATTAGAGTGATTAATTACCTTGGAGAACTTTTTTTGATCTTTCATGGAAGAGTATATAGTAGGCATGATAGGATGACCTCCGAAAGAAAAAATGAAAATACTAAGTGTTGCTGGCATTTGACTCCAATTCAATATTACTCCTTTCTGATTAAATCCAACACCTTGAAATTCTCCAATCCATAGAATCAACGCAAGCAAAAAGAGAAACACAAGAAAGCTGGCCATTGATAAATAAGAAAGCACTCTGAAATTACTTGGCCATGTTGTTGGCAAGACAAAGAGACTCGAGAGAAGGATGAAAACTTTCTTCCCTTCGAAAATTACCCCAAAAATATGAACTTCAACTCCAGGAAATATTCTCGAAATGTTGTCACCTTCTATAACTAAAAGTCCGATTGCCACAAAATAAAGTTCAATATGCATGAGTAGGGCCATTATAAATCTTCCTTTGTTTCCAAAGGCTAGTTGACCAATATCCGGGTATGATTGGATGAGGGGATTGAAGTCCATACAGTAACGGAGCAGCATTACAGTGTACATACATATGATGGAAATGATAAATAAAGCAGCCAAACCAAGCCATCCACCTTTGGATAGTGCATATGGCATTGCTAATAAACCAAATCCTACAAAATAATAAAATTTAATCAGTAATTTGGATTTAATTGTTAATAAAGATGCATGTAAATCAACAAGAAAAAAAAATTATTTCATTATAGGAAATGCCTCTCCACCTACTGCATCATATTAGGGATATGAAAAATGGTATGCAAAAAATAGAAATGTAAATAGCTTGTTTTTAATTTTCATGAATCACCATTTTTGAATATCCATTGCCCATAAAATTTGGAGTACTTAATTAAAGCTTAAAAAGCTCGTAGGAAAATAATTAAAATTTTCTTTAACTTTACTCACAACCTGTTTACCCTCGATTTCCAAGAAAAACAAATACGAAGACGACGAACAACAACGAAAAACCATAAGGAATCTAAACTAAGTCCTAAGAACCTTAGGAAGTCTGACTGATTCATTTTTATTGAAAAAAATGTAGTAAGAATATTATTGTTCGTATATCGTTAAGATAAGTATATTTTATGATGAGCTTAATAAAAGTTTTTTTATTGATGAGTCATTTATTATATTCATTCTGAAGCAAATTTGATAGCCATGAACTTTATTCAAATATTAATAGGTTCATTACTTCTTGATTAAACTTTCTTCATTTAGTGGACGATGGAAATATTTTGGTGATTTTCTATGAATTTAAAGATCTTAGATTGATCATTTGTTCATTTTGAGAGATCTTGTATTCTTTCTTTTTTTTTTTTAAAAGCAAGATTCTAATATCTTCATGATTTTATAAAATTCTATCTTAATAAAAAGTTTTTGTTACCAATATAAAATAACCCCTCATAATTAAAGATTTCACATTCAACAATTACAAACAAGTAGAGAGAAAAATGTGATACAGATGCTGCCAAATAAGAGAATAAATAAATGAATCTTTTTACTTTTTATTTTATTTTTTTCAATTCTTTTTTGATGGGAGATATCCTATAATTTCAAGAAGAACAAGAAGCATGTAGTTCAATTTCATATAAAGTTTGAGCTTTCAATTACAGCAAAGAGAAGCTCTCACATCCGATAGAGATAATAAAACGTATTTGCAATAACGTCATTTTTTTTTTTTTTTTGTTCAACTCTCTTGTTCATAGAAAGTGTATTAATAGGCTCTCTCTCTCTGTCCCTGACATAGGGAAAGTGATATTTATATCATCATTCATAGCTTTAAAATGTGTGATAATAAATAAATTCCTTGTATATCTCTCTATATAATATAACAAAATAAATGATTTTATTCGCTTGCAGATGTAGATTGATCTTACCAAAATATAAAATTTGGCTATTTTATGCTTATTATTGATTAAAAGTATGAACGAAATAGATAGATTTCATCAGGGAAACAAAAAGAATTATTTAAGAAAACATATCTCTGAAAATATACCACATCTATTGAATAATGTAAGCATTTCCTTATTCCATGATGTTAGGTAATTCTCAAGAGACTTTGAAACTCACCAACAAAATAACAAAAGAAAAAGGACTCACAATGCTTAAATTTCGGGCTGAAGTTTCAGTGCTGAACAATAAATTCAGGCATCATTTGGGACGACTTTCTTGCCATTTTTTAAAACAACTTTCTACTACAAAAACTTTTATTAAAAACTGCTTTAAGAAGCAGAAAGAAATCTGTCCCGAACGAGGACTCAATTTTCATTATTGAAATGACAAAAGGAAATAATACTGAGAGATAGGAAGAGGATAAGAAACCTGATACAGCATTAACAGTATTTATCAATGCCTGGAAGAAGCTTGTGTCAGACTTCATTGATCTCAAAGCAATACTTTCCTTGACAGAAAACTGAACAATGTAAAAATGTAGGATTTACTTTCAACACATTCCTTCTGCTTTGATCAATAGAAAGTATTATATATATTTGTCACTGGACTCCGTCTCTCATAGAGATTTTTTTCATCATATCCTGATCTGATATTTTTTAACTCATAAGCATCGACATTTTGCATAACTCTCGTTTTAGTATTTTACACTTGTTTATTAATCATTTTAAAGCTTCTTAACAAAACAGTTATTAACAATTAAATTTTTTGAACAGTTCTAATTTGTTCTTTTTATTATATTTGTGTAGATGTCATGGCCAACTTTGTTTTACATATGTCGAGCCAGCTTCGGCCACATTTTACTCGACATATTAAAAACAATAGTATTAAGAATAGGTCTCTCGCGTGCTTGCCAGTATCGGCTAAACTACATTCATTACTATTCCTTTGTCGCTGGAAATTTTGATCCGTTTGTGTTTTCTTGTACTTAGTGGCAGCAGTGGAAGTAAATTTATGATAAGCCAAATTTTGCCGCCAAAAACATTAAAAAACTTGAGTCCCATCAGTAAGTTTAGTATGCCCTCTTAGATGGTTGAATTTATTCTTTTTCTTCACGCAATAATTTTTGGACATAATATTTTTTTTAAAGGACAAAAAATTATAAGAATATAGGCTCAGTCGAATCATTTTATAGAGTCATTTCGATTATAAGAAAAATTGGGAGGATGTTTGATTATAAAATGACAAGCCTCGAGAATAGTTTAGTTATTATTTGTAAGTGCTTAAGCTTGGCTCGATAGTCACTTTCATGGCCGTCACACCCTAGCAATCTCTGGCGATTCTTTGGCATTCATTTTCGTCCCTTGATTTTGCCTTTGATCTCGAGACTTTCCAAGCTTTTCTTCAGATTTCTATTTGGAAAATCATTTTTCCTCTCTCTCAGAGTTACCTTGCCCAAGTCAGGCAGTTACTGTGGTGTCGTTCAACCCGTGGGGTAACTTTCTAGATCATGTGCAGGGTAAGCAGAAAGGTTTCTTTAAATTGGGCGTTGAAGATTAAAAAACACCTTCCAAATCGTTCAAAGTGGTCTCATCAATCTCTGCGGCAGGTGAAACTCTTTCTCCATTAACTCTGTCGGTTTCTGAAGGAGCACTACAGGAAAATAGTTCATTTCCGACAGAATTTCCGGCGAAAAAAATTCATCACAAATTCCGGCGGCTTTTCCGGCGGATTACCAACGAAACATTTCCGACGGATTTTCTGACGTTTCTCTGGCGGAATTTTTGATTCATTTTCTGGCAAAATTATTTCCGACGAAATTTCAGATCAAAATTATTATTTTTCTAAAGTTGACTATAAATATTATTTATAATTAATTTTTTTGCTAATTAAGTTAAATAATTTAATAACTTATTATCAAATAAAATTATTTAAAATAGATATTATTAAATTAAATTATTTAAATAATAATCAATAATTCATTATTAAATTAAATAAAATTAACTTTTATTAACTTAAACTTATTAAATAAATTAAATTAATAACTAATTATTAAATTAAATTAGTAACTCATTCTTAAAATAAATTAATAAGTCATTATTAAAAAATTATCTAATTAAATTAAATTAATTAAATTGATTAAATTTATATTAAGTTCTAATATAAATAATAATAAAAAACCAAAACAAAAAGATTTGCTTTAGTGACTCATTGGTTTGGGGTCTTGGTTGCTTGCGTGTGGTCATGTGGACTGGGGCGGGGTTAGCGGGATGGGTTGGCTGCAGGTTAGTTTGGGAGCGTGTGTCCGGCCGGGCCGGTTGGCAGGTTTGAGTGGGGCTAGCTTCCACATGTTTGTACTTTTTTCTATTTTATTTCCGACGCAAAATAGTTCACTGGAAACTGTACCGGCGGAATAATTCCGCCGGAAGTCCATCAGAAACATTTCCGGTGGCCTATTTTGCGCCGGTATAACTTTTCCGACGCGTGCCAAACTGGCAAAAAAAAATACTACGAAAGTCCGCCGGAAATACTAATTTCCGACGAATTTTGGTCATTTTCCAACGAATTTTGTCCGCCGGTAATACACGACTTTCCTGTTGTGGAGTGCCAGCGGTGCTTTTATCGGATGTGGAAGTTTTAAAGCTTGCATCTCCCTTTCAATTTACTCTAGTTGGTAAATTATCTATGTGAATACCTAATATGGACTCATTCTATTAGGTTTTCGTTAATCGTAAACTGACAGGTTTTTATTGCATTAGTTTGTTGGATCCTTGATATGTTGTCAATCAACTTTCTAACGATTTAGATTATAGTAGGGTTTCTACTAGAAGATCTTAATATTTTCATAACTATCAAATGTAGCTTCTTAAATGGACCATGTTCTTCAACATTAGGGAAAAATCACCCATTGTGCCTATCTGGATTTCATTTGCTTAATCACCTTACTTTGCATGCGCCTGGTTCAAATTTTGGTATACATATGCAAACCGATCAAGCCACCGCTTCTAAGACCCATCCTTCTGTGGCTAGGGTGTTAATTGAGGTTGATATCACAAAAAAGCATGCTAAAGAAATCTGGGTTGGCTCTGAATCGTTGAGTTCTCTACAAAAAATCAAGCTTAAAAAATCTCCCGATTTTTTTACTCATTATAAAGTTCATGGTCATGTTGTCAATGAGTGTTTCATATTGCATCATGCTTTAAGGAAAACCTTACCTACTGTTGTTCTGGATGTTTTCCTTAACCTGACCATTCAAGTGCCTCCTCTTGACAATAATACTATGATCCATTTGGACTTTGTCGAGCCTTTAACTAATAATGAACAAAAGGGGCTGAGTCACTTTTGGTTTTGGTACAACCTCATAATATGGAAGTGCCAAATCTTGATAATATTGAAAATTTTGGTGAACATGCAAATGATTCTAATCTTTATATGTATTTTTATTTGATGTTACAATCTTCTGATAGTCTCATTTCTCATGATTGAATGATTAGTAATGGTAATAAGGGAATTGAAAATGAAATTTTATTAGTGGAGGAAGGGGTTTTGATAACTGATGACTGTAAAGAAGGGGAGATACTCTCGAAGTCAAACTTGGTGCATAATGAGATGGATAAGAAAAGAGCTTATATCAATGTTTTTTCTTCTGCCCTGTCCCACAAGGATAGTGAGCACAAATCAAATGATGATAAAGGTTTTTCCAAAGTCTGTAAAAAGAAATGTAGAATCATTAGAATCCCATTAAATTCCATGCCTCGTTCTATTAGAGCTCATACTTCTTCAAATGATTTTAATGGTTAATGATCTTATATGGAATGTGAGAGGTATTGGTGGGGTGTATTAAAAAATTATGATGTTTCTCGTTTGGATTTTTCCATGAAATTTTTAATTGCTCCAATAAAATTTGGCTTTTTTAGATTAGTCATGTTACTGTTAATATCATTTCTAATTTTTCGCAAGTCATTCATTCTCAAAATAGTTTTTATAACATCAATTTTAAATCTTCCTTTAATTGGGTATGCTGCATGTTCTAGGTTGAGTGCATGCCTCTTTGGTAGCAATTATTGGATTTTTTTCTGATGTCTAACTGTCCTTGATTTATTTGTGGTGATTTTTAATGTTATCTTTATTACTTCATAGAGAATTATGGGTAACCCAACCAACCAAAATGCTATGAATGATTTTAAATTGATGATTTTGGATTGTAATTTAAATGAAATTGGTTTTTCTAGAGGTGCTTTTACTTGGAATAGAACCACTATGTGGCAAAGACTTGAAAGGATTCTTTTAATTCTAACTAAATTTATAATTTCTCGATGACTCATGTTCAACACTTAACACTACAGGAAAATCACTTATTACCGGCGGCAATTTCCGGCGGCCAGTTTTCCGGCGGATTACCGGCAGCTTTATTACGGCTTATATCCTACAAAATTTTTCGGCGGCTTTTCAAGTTTTCCGGCGTAATTTTTAAATTTTTTATTAAATTGATAAAAATAATATTAATTTTCCGGCGGCTTTTCATGTTTTCTGGCAGCTTTTTAAGTTTTTCGGCTTATTTATTTTTTTTAACTTTTTTAATTAATTTAGTTGGTTTGTTTAATTTTATTTTCTATTAAAAGATAGTTTAAATAAAAAAATTTGACACTAATAACACATTTAATTCATTAATAATTTTGTAGTATATTTAAATTATTTATTTATTTAAAAAAAATTATTAATTTAATAACATATTTTAATTAATTGTTACTTAACTAGTTTATTTTAATTATCAATTAAAATAAAACTTTTAAATAAATAATGTTTTAATTATAATATTCAGTATGGTTTAATATAAATAAAATAATACTTAACCTTACACGGGTCCGGTCACGCGAGCGCGGTAGCGCGGTCTGGCGACCCCACGGGGCTTACACGGTCCGGTCACGCGACTGTCGGAGCAGGCGCTGCCGTGCCGGCGGGATCGGGTTACGCGGGGGAAGCTGGCGCCTGGGGGTGTGGCGTTTTTTTTTTAATTCAACCGGCGGTTTATGTCCGCCGGCAAGCCGCCGGCATTATTTGCCGCCGGAAAAAGCCGTCGGAAATTATTTTCCTACGCCGTTTTTACCGGCGGCAAAAAAACCGCCGGAAAATTAAAAAACCGTCGGAAACTGCTCAAATTCCGCCGGAAAAAGCCACCGGAAATGGGTGATTTTCCTGTAGTGTAAGTAGAACAAACTCTACTCATGCTCCTCTACTTGAGTATTAATGCAAATAATTTCCCTCTTATTACTTTTAGATTTCAAAACATGTGGATCGTAAATAATAATTTTATTAATATGGTTTATATCAATTAGCATGATCCTATTTTTCCTAATAATAGCATTAGGGACATATCTAGATTATGGTTTAACTTGAGTAGACTTAAGAAAAAGTTAAAATGGAAGAACTAATTTGATTTCAAAAACAGCTTTGCCAATATCAGAGAGGCTGATAATGTTATTGAGATGGATAAAAATTACTTAAATGAACCCAACAATGATAATCTTATCATTCTCAATATAGCTAAAGAGTCTCTTTTTCAATTACAAGACAAGGAGAAAACTTTTTGGAGGTAGAAATCAGCCTCCAAGATTATCCAGAAAGGTGATAGGAACACCAAGTTCTTTCATGATATGTTTAATAAGAAAATATATATGAATTACATTCATAAAATTACTAATCACTATTTATGTTTTTATGATTTTAAGAATTTAATTTTTAATTCTGGAATCAAGCACTTTAAGAATATTTTTAATAATAATAATACTACTACTATTATTTTTAATCCCTCCATTATTCCTCATATTATTACTGAGAATGAAATATAATTACTTTCTAATCCTCCTTCTGAGAGTGAGATTTTAGATACTATTAAGAATATGAATGGAGATTCAATTTCTAGTCTATATGGTTTTACCATAAAAATTTTTAGAAAGCTTGTGAGGTTGTTAAGTTGGATGTGGTAGAGGCAATGCAAGATTTCTCTTCTAGGAAACCTCACCCTAAGTTTTTTTCCTCTTCCAACATTATTATTTTTCTTTAAAAGGAGGATTATAATCATTGGAATGATTTTCATTCGATTAGCTTATGTTCTTTTTTTAATAAGTTAAATTCAAAAATCATTATGAGTAGATTGGTGGCTATCCTTCCTAGAATTATTTCTCCCACCCAAATAAATTTTGTGAAAGGTCGTAGTATCTTTGACAATGTTCTTTTTGCTCAAGAAATCAGGCAAGATATTCATAATAAAGTTAAGGGGGGCAACATTATTTTAAACTTGATATTACCAAATCTTATGATAATCTTAATTGGAAGTTCTTATATGATGTTTTGACTTTCTTTGATTTTAACCCTGCTTTCATTTTGCTTATTATGAATAGAATTAAAAATTGTTATTTTTATGTTACATTAATGGGAGGAATCATAATTTTTTTAAATCCTCTCAATGTCTCAGACAAGGTGATCCTATTTCTCCGGCTCTTTTTATTGTAGTTGTTGAGTATCTTTCTAAGGGTTTGGAGGATTTGTATAAAAGGTATCCTAAGCTCTTATATTGTACTGTTAGAGGTATCTCTACTTCTCATCTCAGTTTTTGCTGATAATTTTATAATATTCACCGATGGTTCTCTTAATAATAATAATATTTTGCTGAATTTTCTTTTTTAGTTCCATAATATCAGTGGCTTGGCTATTAGCAATGATAAAAGCAGTTTCATTGTTGCCAATTTTGTTAATCATTATATAATTAATGTTTTTCAAAGGTTATGTGGTTTTAACTCTAAAGTGTTGCCTATTAAATTTTTGGGTACCCCGCTCTATAAAGTTAGGATTAGGTCGCATTTGTTTGAAGATGTTTTTAATGCTATTCGAAGGAAGCTTTCTACTTGGTCGCCTAATTTCCTCTCTTTTGGTGGTAGGCTTGTTTTGATTAAAAGTGTGATAAATTTGCTCCCCATTTATATTTTTCACACTTTTAACCTTGTAGGACTATCTGTCTTATGATGGATAGAATTCACAATAAGTTTTTTGTGGGTTCTAAAAATGATAACTCTTGCATATTTTGGGCGCCGTGGAATAAGATTTGTGTTTTTGATGAACATGGTTTTATGCTATAAAAATATGGTGGATATGGTGCTGGCTTCTTTCCACAAGTTGTTGTTCTCCTTTAGATTATAATAGTTTGTGAGCTAAGTTTATGAGACTTAAATATTGTGAGAATCTTCATCCGCCGTTATGCAACTATAAACCTTCTAACTCTATGGTGTAGAAAAGGTTGTGCTACATTAAATGGGAGATTGAACATTATGTTGAATGGGTCATTGGCCAAGGTGAGGTGTTTTTTTGGAAAGATAATTAGATTAGGACTAGTTCTGTTGATACTCTTCTTAATACTTATACTTTGGATAATATTAAGGTTAATAGTTTTATTTATCATTATAATTGGAATGTTATCATAGTATTAGATGTCATCACTTCTACTTTAGTTGATATTATTAGGATGATTCCTTTACAAATGCATTGCAAGGATCATATTTTGTTCAATTTATCCTCCTCGAATAAGTTTGTTTTGAAGAAATTGTGAAATTCTTTTAGAGTTACCCAAGATAAATCTCATGTCTTGTCTGTTATCTAGCATAAGAACATTCATTTTTCTTATTTTATTCTTGTTTGGAGAATTATTCATAATGTATTTCAAGTTGATGATATGTTGATGAAAAATAGGTTTAACTTTCCTTGGAAATGTCAATGTTGTTCTAATAATGAAATTATCAATCATGTGTTTATCAATGGGAGGATCCTCAAAAATTTTGTAGATATATTTTTTGATTTAGCTAACAAGGGGGAATTTAACAACTGTAGTAATGTGCATTTTATTTTACATTGTTGGATTAATCAACCCTAAGGTCACATTTAAAATTTAATTCCTATCTGTATTATGTTATGGATGGCTAGAAATGACTCTAAGAATCAAGATATTAAAATAGATTCTTCACACGTTATTGTTGAGGTGAAAGAGAAAATTCTTTAGTTATACTCTATTAATATCACTAAAGAGAAGAATTTGAATAACTTGAAGTCTATAGCATTAGAATTTGGTATCTCAAAGTATACTCGGAATAGGGATGTGCTTGATACTATTGTGAGATGGATCAAGCTTTCTCCTTTTTTTTTTCAAAATTAACACTGATGGCTCTGTTAACTCCTCTTCGGCGGGTGAGGAAAATTATTCGTAATGAGTTGGGTAATGTTATTTTTTCCTACACATGACCTTTAAATTTATTTAATGTTATTACTGCTGAATTTATGCTTTATCTTATGGGCTTAAAATGTGCATTAGCTTAGGTATTGTCAATGTATGGGTGGAGGTGAATGCGATGCTTTTAACTCACGTGGTTAATGATGTTAGTATTGGTAGTCCTCACAATTTCTATCTTATTAGAATAGTTAAATTGTTTCCATTTAAGTTAAATTACTATATTTCTCATATTCATCGGGAAGTTAATTTTTGTTTCGATTGGTTGGACAAATTTTGTTACCAATTGCTTGCCTTTCAGGATTTTAATGGTACTAACTTACCTCGCATGCTTGAAGGCTTTACTATTCTGGAAAACTTTGGTATGCCTTATATTTGGCTATCTTGATGGTTCTCAGAATTGGTTTTCCTCCTCCTCTTGCTCTTTTCCTTGGGGCCGTGGTAATATTTTGTTGTTTTAGTGATGATGGTTACACTTTTTGTTACTCTTATTGCTATAGTTCTATATTTTTTAATGCTAAGTTCTTTGGTAGTTCATGTTTTTTTTCTCATTCTATACTATGTGTGTTTTGGTTGGGTTTACTTTTGGATGTTTTGTGTTATATTATGTTGGGTGCAATGTTGGATGGGTGTTATATGGCTGTGTTTATACTTTGATGAACAATGATTTTATTCATCTTTTTTGCTCATCTCATCCTACTTTGATCATGATTTGGAGAGGGAAAAGTGGTTGTGTTATTAGGATGAGATTTTTGTTAAAGGATAGTTATAATCAGTGTTGGTTAAACATTTGTTTTTTAGGTGTTAAGGTAGTTATTTTTGGGTTGTCGATCATACTTTTACTATTATCCCTATATCAGATATGTTGTAATCCTCATTTTTTAGTTACTATATTTGTTGTTGGGGATTGGTATGTTTGGCTGAATGCTCATTTCCAGATTCAGTTTGCTTTATTTGCAATCATCCCTTTCTGGGTTAGTGTTGGATTCGATTAGAGCAGTAGATGGATATTATGGACACTTTAGAAACTACTCTCCTTAGCCAGACACTCACTTACATTTGGATTCTTCATTATGTTGGATATGTTATGTAATGTAATATGTTTTTGGTGTAATTTGAGGGGATTTACCGTGTTTTAAGTGGTCCATCCCCTACGCTGCATTCAAAATTTTGGTCTCTATTCTGTTTTCAATTGGTTGGGCTGTGGAGGTTATTTTATCTGGGGATCAAGATTGATGCAGGAAATTTTTTTGCGTAAACTCTATCAGCTAACTTTAATGGTTCTTTCCCTATTTTGGCCCTGTTGTTGTTATTTCTGCATGATTCTTGCTATTTTGAATTTTGTTTTAAGGATACCTGGTTTACCTTTGGGAGTTATGCCTATTTATGGGAAGTTATCAATTTAATTGCATCTTCCCACTTCCCAACTTTGTGAAAGTACGAGATAGGTCAAGAGGGGGGTAAATTGGTATTTTGTTTGAAATAGAGAACAAATCCTAAATATGAGTTCTAATTTTTTTGTAATTTTTAAAAAATAACTTAAGTAATTTGAAGCAGAAGCTAGTGATTAAAACAGGATTGCAACAACGGTGATGAAATTTTAAATCACACAATAGAGTTCTAAAATTAGATTCTCACTAAGCAGTTATTGCAATTGTAAGATGTGAAAAGAAAAAAAATACGGTAAATGGAAAAAGTACACCATAAGATATATAGTGGTTCCATCACTTGACATATGTCTACTCCCAGGAGTCCTCCACTCTGAGAATTTCACTACTCAAAATTAATTCTCTTTCTTACCCCACAACAAGATAGAGAAGCCTTTACACAAACTCTTTTTCACCATATTTTTATTTAATAACTCTTATTATTTTTTTAATTTTATATTTCTATTAACTATTACTTTTTATTAATATTTTTTTTTTTATATATTTTATATATTAGTTTATGTTTCAAATGTAATTTATTATTATTATTATAACATTCATTACATAAAACTTACAATAATAATACATATATTTTTTCATAACTTTATTAATTTCATCATTTTTTATTTGTTTTTTTGTGTGGTATCTATTTCTAACTATATTTATTTTTTTTTCTTTTTTTATTTTCTTTTCTTTATTAAAATCCTAAAACCAACACATTAACTTATATGAGAGTTGTAGTAGTTTGTGGGGTGTGTAGGACTTGGGGTAGTGGTTTGCGTAGTTTTTTGGAGTATTGGGTAATAGTTGATGTACGGGTGAGTTTTTGGAAATTATGGATTATCATGTGTTGTATTACATAATGGTAGTCGTTGATGTATATAATTAGAAGTTTGTTGCACATAGGGTACATTTTTGATCACAGTTTATTGTTTTTAAAAGTTTATAGAGTTTGTAATTTGTATCGATTCTCTTTAGTAGTAGGGGACACTTCCCCCCCCCCCGGGGGGTTGTGTGTTCGTGTGGTGGGGGGTAGTGTTTTGTAATATCAGTCCCCCCAGCTTTATTGGTATAGCTGTCGGGGTTCTCTTCATAGGAAATGCCCTACTATGCATCCATATTAGGGATATGAAAAATGGTATGCAAAAAATAGAAATGTAAATAGCTTGTTTTTAATTTTCATGAATCACCATTTTTGAATATCCATTGCCCATTAAATTTTGAGTACTTTTTTAAAGCTTAAAAAGCTCGTAGGAAAAAAATTAAAATTTTCTTTAACTTTACCCACAAGAAAAACAAATATGAAGACGAAGAACAGCAACTAAAAACCATCAGGCATCTAAACTAGGCCCTAAGAACCTTAGGAAATTTGACTGATTCATTTTTATTGAAAAAAATGTAGTAAGAATATTATGGTTCTTATATCATTAAGATAAGTATATTTTACGATGAGCTTAATAAAAGTATTTTTATTGATTAGTCATTTATTATATTCATTCTGAAGCAAATTTGATAGCCATGAACTTTATTCAAACTATAATAATTACTTCTTGATTAAACTTTCTTCATTTAGTGGTCAGTGGAAATATTTTGGTGATTTTCTATGAATTTAAAGATCTTAGATTGATCATTTGTTCATTTTGAGAGATCTTGTATTCTTTCTTTTTTTTAAAGCAAGATTATAACATCTGCATGATTTTATAAAATTCTATCTTAATAAAAAGTTTTTGTTACCAATATAAAATAAACCCTCATAATTAAAGATTTCACATTCAACAATTACAAACAAGTAGAGTGAAAAATGTGATACAGATGCTGCCAAATAAGAGAATAAATAAATGAATCTTTTTACTTTTTATTTTATTTTTTTCAATTCTTTTTTGATGGGAGATATCCTATAATTTCAAGAAGAACAAGAAGCATGTAGTTCAATTTCATATAAAGTTTGAGCTTTCAATTACAGCAAAGAGAAGCTCTCACATCCGATAGAGATAATAAAACGTATTTGCAATAACGTCATTTTTTTTTTTTTGTTCAACTCTCTTGTTCATAGAAAGTGTATTAATAGGCTCTCTCTCTCTGTCCCTGACATAGGGAAAGTGATATTTATATCATCATTCATAGCTTTAAAATGTGTGATAATAAATAAATTCCTTGTATATCTCTCTATATAATATAACAAAATAAATGATTTTATTCGCTTGCGCAGATGTAGATTGATCTTACCAAAATATAAAATTTGGCTATTTTATGCTTATTATTTATTAAAAGTATGAACGAAATAGATAGATTTCATCAGTTAGATTTCATCAGGGAAACAAAAAGAATTATTTAAGAAAACATATCTCTGAAAATATACCACATCTATTGAATAATGTAAGCATTTCCTTATTCCATGATGTTAGGTAATTCTCAAGAGACTTTGAAACTCACCAACAAAATAACAAAAGAAAAAGGACTCACAATGCTTAAATTTCGGGCTGAAGTTTCAGTATTGAACAATAAATTCAAGCATCATTTGGGACGACTTTCTTGCCATTTTTTAAAACAACTTTCTACTACAAAAACTTTTATTAAAAACTGCTTTAAGAAGCAGAAAGAAATCTGTCCCGAACGAGGACTCAATTTTCATTATTGAAATGACAAAAGGAAATAATACTGAGAGATAGGAAGAGGATAGGAAACCTGATACAGCATTAACAGTATTTATCAATGCCTGGAAGAAGCTTGTGTCAGACTTCATTGATCTCAAAGCAATACTTTCCTTGACAGAAAACTGAACAATGTAAAAATGTAGGATTTACTTTCTACACATTCCTTCTGCTTTGATGAATATAAAGCATTATATATATTTTGCACTGGAATACGTCTCACATGGAGATTTTTTTTTCATCATATCCTGATCTGATATTTTTTAACTCATAAGCATCGACATTTTGCATAACTCTCGTTTTAGTATTTTATATTTTTTTACTAATCATCTTAAAGCTTCTTAACAAAACAGTTATTAACAATTAAATTTTTTGAACAGTTCTAATTTGTTCTTTTTATTATATTTGTGTAGATGTCATGGCCAACTTTGTTTTACATATGTCGAGCCAGCTACGGCCACATTTTACTCGACATATTAAAAACAATAGTATTAAGAATAGGTCTCTCGCGTGCTTGCCAGTATCGGCTAAACTACATTCATTACTATTCCTTTGTCGCTGGAAATTTTGATCCGTTTGTGTTTTCTTGTACTTAGTGGCAGCAGTGGAAGTAAATTTATGATAAGCCAAATTTTGCCGCCAAAAACATTAAAAAAACTTGAGTCCCATCAGTAAGTTTAGTATGCCCTCTTAGATGGTTGAATTTATTCTTTTTCTTCACGCAATAATTTTTGGACATAATATTTTTTTAAAGGACAAAAAATTATAAGAATATAGGCTCAGTCGAATCATTTTATAGAGTCATTTCGATTATAAGAAAAATTGGGAGGATGTTTGATTATAAAATGACAAGCCTCGAGAATAGTTTAGTTATTATTTGTAAGTGCTTAAGCTTGGCTCGATAGTCACTTTCATGGCCGTCACACCCTAGCAATCTCTGGCGATTCTTTGGCATTCATTTTCGTCCCTTGATTTTGCCTTTGATCTCGAGACTTTCTCAAGCTTTTCTTCAGATTTCTATTTGGAAAATCATTTTTTCTCTCTCTCAGAGTTACCTTGCCCAAGTCAGGCAGTTACTGTGATGTCGTTCAACCCGTGGGGTAACTTTCTAGAGCAAGTGCAGGGTAAGCAGAAAGGATCAAAAAACATCTTCCAAATCCTTCAAAGTGGTCTCATCAATCTCTGCGGCAGGTGAAACTCTTTCTCCATTAACTCTGTCGGTTTCTGAAGGAGCACTACGGGAAAATAGTTCATTTCCGACAGAATTTCCGGCGAAAAAAATTCATCACAAATTCCGGCGGCTTTTCCGGCGGATTACCAACGAAATATTTCCGACGGATTTTCTGACGTTTCTCTGGCGGATTTTTTGATTCATTTTCTGGCAAAATTATTTCCGACAAAATTTCAGAGCAAAATTATTATTTTTCTAAAGTTGACTATAAATATTATTTATAATTAATTTTTTTGCTAATTAAGTTAAATAATTTAATAACTTATTATCAAATAAAATTATTTAAAATAGATATTATTAAATTAAATTATTTAAATAATAATCAATAATTCATTATTAAATTAAATAAAATTAACTATTATTAACTAAAACTTATTAAATAAATTAAATTAATAACTAATTGTTAAATTAAATTAGTAACTCATTCTTAAAATAAATTAATAAGTCATTATTAAAAAATTATCTAATTAAATTAAATTAATTAAATTGATTAAATTTATATTAAGTTCTAATATAAATAATAATAAAAAAAAACAAAACAAACAGATTTGCCTTAGTGACTCATTGGTTTGGGGTCTTGGTTGCTTGCGTGTGGTCATGTGGACTGGGGCGGGGTTAGCGGGATGGGTTGGCTGCAGGTTAGTTTGGGAGCGTGTGTCCGGCCGGGCCGGTTGGCAGGTTTGAGTGGGGCTAGCTTCCACATGTTTGTACTTTTTTCTATTTTATTTCCGACGCAAAATAGTTCACCGGAAATTGTACAGGCGGAATAATTCCGCCGGAAGTCCATCAGAAACATTTCCGGCGGCCTATTTTGCGCCGGTATAACTTTTCCGACGCGTGCCAAACTGGCGAAAAAAAAATACTACGAAAGTCCGCCGGAAATACTAATTTCCGACGGATTTTGGTCATTTTCCAACGAATTTTGTCCGCCGGTAATACGCGACTTTCCTGTTGTGGAGTGCCAGCGGTGCTTTTATCGGATGTGGAGGTTTTAAAGCTTGCATCTCCCTTTCAATTTACTCTAGTTGGTAAATTATCTATGTGAATACCTAATATGGACTCATTCTATTAGGTTTTCGTTAATCGTAAACTGACAGGTTTTTATTGCATTAGTTTGTTGGATCCTTGATATGTTGTCAATCAACTTTCTAACGATTTAGATTATAGTAGGGTTTCTACTAGAAGATCTTAATATTTTCATAACTATCAAATGTAGCTTCTTAAATGGACCATGTTCTTCAACATTAGGGAAGAATCACCCATCGTGCCTATCTGGATTTCATTTGCTTAATCACCTTACTTTGCATGCGCCTGGTTCAAATTTTGGTATACATATGCAGACCGATCAATCCACCGCTTCTAAGACCCATCCTTCTGTGGCTAGGGTGTTAATTGAGGTTGATATCACAAAAAAGCATGCAAAAGAAATCTGGGTTGGCTCTGAATCGTTGAGTTCTCTACAAAAAATCAAGCTTAAAAAATTTCCCGATTTTTGTACTCATTATAAAGTTCATGGTCATGTTGTCAATGAGTGTTTCATATTGCATCATGCTTTAAGGAAAACCTCACCTACTGTTGTTCTGGATGTTTTCCTTAACCCGGCCATTCAAGTGCCTCCTCTTGACAATAATACTATGATCCATTTGGACTTTGTCGAGCCTTTAACTAATAATGAACAAAAGGGGGTGAGTCACTTTTGGTTTTGGTACAACCTCATAATATGGAAGTGCCAAATCTTGATAATATTGAAAATTTTGGTGAACATGCAAATGATTCTAATCTTTATATGTATTTTTATTTGATGTTACAATCTTCTGATAGTCTCATTTCTCATGATTGAATGATTAGTAATGGTAATAAGGGAATTGAAAATGAAATTTTATTAGTGGAGGAAGGGGCTTTGATAATTGATGACTGTAAAGAAGGGGAGATACTCTCGAAGTCAAACTTGGTGCATAATGAGATGGATAAGAAAAGAGCTTATATCAATGTTTTTTCTTCTGCCCTGTCCTACAAGGATAGTGAGCACAAATCAAATGATGATAAAGGTTTTTCCAAAGTCTGTAAAAAGAAATGTAAAATCATTAGAATCCCATTAAACTCCACGCCTCGTTCTACTAGAGCTCATACTTCTTCAAATGATTTTAATGGTTAATGATCTTATATGGAATGTGAGAGGTATTGGTGGGGTGTATTAAAAAATTATGATGTTTCTCGTTTGGATTTTTCCATGAAATTTTTAATTGCTCCAATAAAATTTGGCTTTTTTAGATTAGTCCTGTTACTGTTAATATCATTTCTAATTTTTCGCAAGTCCTTCATTCTCAAAATAGTTTTTATAACATCAATTTTAAATCTTCCTTTAATTGGGTATGCTGCATGTTCTAGGTTGAGTGCATGCCTCTTTGGTAGCAATTATTGGATTTTTTTCTGATGTCTAACTGTCCTTGGTTTATTTGTGGTGATTTTTAATGTTATCTTTATTACTTCATAGAGAATTATGGGTAACCCAACCAACCAAAATGCTATGAATGATTTTAATTTGATGATTTTGGATTGTAATTTAAATGAAATTGGTTTTTCTAGAGGTGCTTTTACTTGGAATAGAACCACTATGTGGCAAAGACTTGAAAGGATTCTTTTAATTCTAACTAAATTTATAATTTCTCGATGACTCATGTTCAACACTTAACACTACAGAAAAATCACTTATTACCGGCGGCAATTTCCGGCGGCTAGTTTTCCGGCGGCTTTTTGACGGCTTATATCCTACAAAATTTTCCGGTGGCTTTTCAAGTTTTACGGCGTAATTTTTAAATTTTTTTATTAAATTGAAAAAAAATAATATTAATTTTTCGGCGGCTTTTCATGTTTTCCGGCGGCTTTTTAAGTTTTCCGGCTTATTTATTTTTTTTAACTTTTTTAATTAATTTAGTTGGTTTATTTAATTTTATTTTGAAAATTTTATTTTCTATTAAAAGATAGTATAAATAAAAAAATTTGACACTAATAACACATTTAATTCATTAATAATTTTATAGTATATTTAAATTATTTATTTATTTAAAAAAAATTATTAATTTAATAACATATTTTAATTAATTGTTACTTAACTAGTTTATTTTAATTATCAATTAAAATAATTTTTTTTAAAAAAATAATGTTTTAATTATAATATTCAGTATGGTTTAATATAAATAAAATAATACTTAACCTTACACGGGTCCGGTCACGCGAGCGCGGTAGCGTTGTCCGGCGACCCCACGGGGCTTACACGGACCGGTCACGCGACTGCCGGAGCAGGTGATGGTGTGCCGGCGGGATCGGGTTACGCGGGGGAAGCTGGCGCCTGGCGGTGTGGCATTTTTTTTTTAATTCAACCGGCAGTTTATGTCCGCCGGCAAGCCGCCGGCATTATTTGCCGCCGGAAAAAGCCGTCGGAAATTATTTTCCTACGCCGTTTTTACCGGCGGCAAAAAAACCGCCAGAAAATTTAAAAACCGCCGGAAACTGCTCAAATTCCGCCGGAAAAAGCCGCCGTAAATGGGTGATTTTCCTGTAGTGTAAGTAGAACAAACTCTACTCATGCTCCTCTACTTTGAGTATTAATGCAAATAATTCCCCTCCTATTACTTTAGATTTCAAAACATGTGGATCGTAAATAATAATTTTATTAATATGGTTTATATCTATTAGCATGATCCTATTTTCCCTAATGATAGCATTAGGGACATATCTAGATTATGGTTTAACTTGAGTAGACTTAAGAAAAAGTTAAAATGGAAGAACTAATTTGATTTCAAAAACATCTTTGCCAATATCAGAGAGGCTGATAATGTTATCGAGATGGATAAAAATTACTTAAATGAACCCAAAACAATGATAATCTTATCATTCTCAATATAGCTAAAGAGTCTCTTTTTCAATTACAAGACAAGGAGAAAACTTTTTGTAGGTAGAAATCAACCTCCAAGATTATCCAGAAAGGTGATAGGAACACCAAGTTCTTTCATGCTATGTTTAATAAGAAAATATATATGAATTACATTCATAAAATTACTAATCACTATTGATGTTTTTATGATTTTAAGAATTTAATTTTTAATTCTGGAATCAAGCACTTTAAGAATATTTTTAATAATAATACTACTACTACTATTATTTTTAATCCCTCCATTATTCCTCATATTATTACTGAGAATGAAATATATTTACTTTCTAATCTTCCTTCTGAGAGTGAGATTTTAGATACTATTAAGAATATGAATGGAGATTCAATTTCTAAACTATATGGTTTTACCATAAAAATTTTTAGAAAGCTTGTGAGGTTGTTAAGTTGGATGTGGTAGAGGCAATGCAAGATTTCTTTTCTAGGAAACCTCACCCTAAGTTTTTTTCCTCTTCCAACATTATTATTTTTCTTTAAAAGGAGGATTATAATCATTGGAATGATTTTCATTCGATTAGCTTATGTTCTTTTTTTAATAAGTTAAATTCAAAAATTATTATGAGTAGATTGGTGGCTATCCTTCCTAGAATTATTTCTCCCACCCAAAAATTTTTTGTGAAAGGTCGTAGTATCTTTGACAATGTTCTTCTTGCTCAAGAAATCAGGCAAGATATTTATAATAAAGTTAAGGGGGCAACATTATTTTAAACTTGATATTACCAAATCTTATGATAATCTTAATTGGAAGTTCTTATATGATGTTTTGACTTTCTTTGGTTTTAACCCTGCTTTCATTTTGCTTATTATGAATAGCATTAAAAATTGTTATTTTTATGTTACATTAATGGGAGGAATCATGATTTTTTTAAATCCTCTCAATGTCTCAGACAAGGTGATCCTATTTCTCCGGCTCTTTTTATTTTAGTTGTTAAGTATCTTTTTAAGGGTTTGGAGGATTTGTATAAAAGGTATCCTAAGCTCTTATATTGTACTGTTACAGGTATCTCTACTTCTCATCTCAGTTTTGCTGATAATTTTATAATATTCACCGATGGTTCTCTTAATAATAATAATATTTTGCTTAATTTTCTTTTTTAGTTCCATAATATCAGTGGCTTGGCTATTAGGAATGATAAAAGCAGTTTCATTGTTGCCAATTTTGTTAATCATTATATAATTAATGTTTTTCAAAGGTTATGTGGTTTTAACTCTAAAGTGTTTCCTATTAAATTTTTGGGTACCCCGCTCTATAAAGTTAGGATTAGGTCGCATTTGTTTAAAGATGTTTTTAATGCTATTCGAAGGAAGCTTTCTACTTGGTCGTCTAATTTCCTCTCTTTTGGTGGTAGGCTTGTTTTGATTAAAAGTGTGATAAATTTGCTCCCATTTATATTTTTCACACTTTTAACCTTGTAGGACTATCTGTCTTATGATGGATAGAATTCACAATAAGCTTTTTGTGGGTTCTAAAAATGATAACTCTTGCATATTTTGGGCGCCCTGGAATAAGATTTGTGTTTTTGATGAACATGGTTTTATGCGATAAAAATATGGTGGATATGGTGCTGGCTTCTTTCCACAAGTTGTTGTTCTCCTTTAGATTATAATAGTTTGTGAGCTAAGTTTATGAGACTTAAATATTGTGAGAATCTTCATCCGCCGTTATGCAACTATAAACCTTCTAACTCTATGGTGTAGAAAAGGTTGTGCTACATTAAATGGGAGATTGAACATTATGTTGAATGGGTCATTGGCCAAGGTGAGGTGTTTTTTTTTGGCAAGATAATTAGATTAGGACTAGTTCTGTTGATACTCTTCTTAATACTTATACTTTGGATAATATTAAGGTTAATAGTTTTATTTATCATTGTAATTGGAATGTTATCATAGTATTAGATGTCATCACTTTACTTTAGTTGATATTATTAGGATGATTCCTTTACAAATGAATTGCAAGGATCATATTTTGTTCAATTTATCCTCCTCGAATAAGTTTGTTTTGAAGAATTTGTGAAATTCTTTTAGAGTTACCCAAGATAAATCTCATGTCTTGTCTGTTATCTAGCATAAGAACATTCATTTTTCTTATTTTATTCTTGTTTGGAGAATTATTCATAATGTATTTCAAGTTGATGATATGTTGATGAAAAATAGGTTTAACTTTCCTTGGAAATGTCAATGTTGTTCTAATAATGAAAATATCAATCATGTGTTTATCAATGGGAGGATTCCCCAAAAATTTTGTAGATATATTTTTTGATTTAGCTAACAAGGGGGAATTTAACAACTGTAGTAATGTGCATTTTATTTTACATTGTTGGATTAATCAACCCTAAGGTCACATTTAAAATTTAATTCCTATATGTATTATGTGGTTTCTATGGATGGCTAGAAATGACTCTAAGCATCAAGATATTAAAATAGATTATTCACACGTTATTGTTGAGGTGAAAGAGAAAATTCTTTAGTTATACTCTATTAATATCACTAAAGAGAAGAATTTGAATAACTTGAATTCTATAGCATTAGAATTTGGTATCTCAAAGTATACTCGGAATAGGGATGTGCATGATACTATTGTGAGATGGATCAAGCCTTCTCCTTTTTTTTCAAAATTAACACTGATGGCTCTGTTAACTCCTCTTCGGAGGGTGAGGGAAATTATTCGTAATGAGTTGGGTAATGTTATTTTTGCCTTCACAGGACCTTTAAATTTCTGTAATGTTATTACTGCTGAATTTATGCTTTATCTTATGGGCTTAAAATGTGCATTAGCTTAGGTATTGTCAATGTATGGGTGGAGGTGAATGTGATGCTTTTAACTCACATGGTTAATGATGTTAGTATTGGTAGTCCTCACAATTTCTATCTTATTAGAATAGTTAAATTGTTTCCATTTAAGTTAAATTACTATATTTCTCATATTCATCGGGAAGTTAATTTTTGTTTGGATTGGTTGGACAAATTTTGTTACCAATTGCTTGCCTTTCAGGATTTTAATGGTACTAACTTACCTCGCATGCTTGAAGGCTTGACTATTCTTGAAAACTCTGGTATGCCTTATATTTGGCTATCTTGATGGTTCTCAGAATTGGTTTTCCTCCTCCTCTTGCTCTTTTCCTTGGGGCCGTGGTAATATTTTGTTGTTTTAGTGATGATGGTTACACATTTTGTTACTCTTATTTCTATAGTTCTATATTTTTTAATGCTAAGTTCTTTGGTAGTTCATGTTTTTTTTTCTCATTCTGTACTATGTGTGTTTTGGTTGGGTTTACTTTTGGATGTTTTGTGTTATATCATGTTGGGTGCAATGTTGGATGGGTGTTATATGGCAGTGTTTATACTTTGATGAACAATGATTTTATTCATCTTTTTTGCTCATCTCATCCTACTTTGATCATGATTTGGAGAGGGAAAAGTGGTTGTGTTATTAGGATGAGATTTTTGTTAAAGGAAAGTTATAATCAGTGTTGGTTAACCATTTGTGTTTCAGGTGTTAAGGTAGTTATTTTTGGGTTGTCGATCATACTTTTACTATTATCCCTATATCAGATATGTTGTACTCCTCATTTTTTAGTTACTATATTTGTTGTTGGGGATTGGTATGTTTGGCTGAATGCTCATTTCCAGATTAAGTTTGCTTTATTTGCAATCATCCCTTTCTGGGTTAGTGTTGGATTCGAATAGAGCAGTAGATGGATATTATGGACACTTCAGAAACTACTCTCCTTAGCCAAACACTCACTTACATTTGGATTCTTCATTATGTTGGATATGTTATGTAATGTAATATGGTTTTGGTGTAATTTGAGGGGATTTACCGTGTTTTAAGTGGTCCATCCCCTACGCTGCATTCAGGAATTTGGTCTCTATTCTGTTTTCAATTGGTTGGGCTGTGGAGGTTATTTTATCTGGGGATCAAGATTAATGCAGGAAATTTTTTTGCGTAAACTCTATTAGCTAACTTTAATTGTTCTTTCCCTATTTTGGCCCTGTTGTTGTTATTTCATTATGATTCCTTCTATTTTGAATTTTGCTTTAAGGATACCTGGTTTACCTTTGGGAGTTATGCCTATTTATGGGAAGTTATCAATTTAATTGCATCTTCCCACTTCGCAACTTTTTGAAAGTATGAGATACGCCAAGAGGGGGGTAAATTGGTATTTTGTTTGAAATAGAGAACAAATCCTAAATATGAGTTCTAGTTTTTTTGTAATTTTTAAAAAATAACTTAACTAATTTGAAGTAGAAGCTAGTGATTAAAATAGGATTGCAACAACGGTGATGAAATTTTAAATCACACAATAGAGTTCTAAAATTAGATTCTCACTAAGCAGTTATTGCAATTGTAAGATGTGAAAAGAAAAAAAATATGGTAAATGGAAAAGTACACCATAAGATATATAGTGGTTCCATCACTTGACCTATGTCTAATCCCAGGAGTCCTCCACTCTGAGAATTTCACTACTCAAAATTAATTCTCTTTCTTACCCCACAACAAGATAGAGAAGCCTTTACACAAACTCTTTTTCACCATCCCTTGTGTGGCGGAGTGCCAGACGCTATGTCACCCTCCCGGTGATGACAGGGGACCTTCTAATTTTTATTCCTCTTGGAGAAGGCAAAGGACCTTTGAGGACGTTGACCTTGAAGGCTCTCCCCATGGAGAGCTCCCATAAGATTTATAGGGGCCATAGGAGGAGCAAGCATACAATAGACTTTGAGCAACCATGTGATCCCCTCACAGTCCTTCTCCCTCACAAACTCACCTTCTCCTTCCTCTCACAATCCCTAAATCCCTTCAAGAAGCTCCCTCTCAATAGTTCCCTTCCTTTGTCATGTTCCTCTCTCTTACTTCAAAAGATAAAAGCATTACTTAAATATCAAGCGCCAAGAAACCCTAAGATTTTTAATTTATCCATTTACATTTATATAGTACGATTACAGATCATACAATATGATCAGTTCAATAAATCTTTTGTCCTGGTTTGAACGAGTATGAACGGGCAACAATTCTCAAATACATCGTATAGTATGATACAAATATCATCTAATACAATAAAAATATCATGATATATTATATTTCTTCTATTTGTACAGGAGGAATATTGGGATGAACAAAATTCATCTATGTTCATCATTTGGTACGGTCCAACTCGTACAGTACGGTCAGTTAAAATTTTCAGGTTGTCTAGTACGATATATACATCATCCAATATGATTAGTTTAAAAATTAAGGGTTCGTCCAGTACGATCTTCAGGATGACCAAAAATAGCTACGGCTCATCATACGGCACGAACTAGGTCATACAATACGATCACCAATCATTAATTCAGCCTTGATTTAATTGACTAATCATGGGGGACTAATTTTAGCAAGTATTCAAATATTCATATAGTACAATGGATCGTACTGTACGATTAGTTAAAAATTTTAACAATTTAAAAATCTGCTTAAATTAATCTAGCAGCTAGAGTTTTAGATTGAAAATGAATCGTACAGTACGATGATGATCGTATAGTAAGATTAGTTCATATAAGATAGTCGTTGAGCCATAGTGTTTCCTACAGTATGATTTAAAATCATACAGTACGATCTATAAAAATAATAATTTTCCCCTTAAAAAAACTCTCCTCCTGTGTGTGTGCATGTGGTTACTTAGTTTTCATACACTTTTTATAGCCAGACTCAAGAAATAAAGAAATAAAAAGAATACAAATTCACATCCTATTCTACCTAGTCTCGAGTCTTCTGTTATCTTAAGCAGTGTGTGATCTCCCTGAAGTGTTAGTACTCATAGGCAATATAATATTTAAAATATTTAATGACGAATAAAATTATTTATTCAACATTATTTATCTTCATCAAAATCTCAGAATAGGGGTCATGGACTTCAACACTTTGGAGTCTAAGAGACTAGATTCATCTTTTTAGTGGTATTATATTGGTGCTTCGCTAAACTCTCTCTATCACCAGGTTACTTTTCTTAATTCTTTAAGTTATGTGTAAATTAACAACATCCCAAGTTTGCTGAAATAATTTAGTAGTAAAACCATCATGACCAGCCATCGAATCCTCATTTATATCTTTAATAACATTCCAAATCTCCAACTCATAGGGAGGGTAGCTGATTATCATCCTCACTAATAGCGTGAGGAATAATGTAGGGATTAGCTATAAGAATAACATTAAAATTACTATTTAAAATATTTTTAAAATGCTCAATCATCGTACTAAAAATCAAATCATTAAACTAATAAGAACCAACATCGGTATTAGCAATTTTATGAATATGATTTAGAACACTTTTGTTATTAGTCATAGCCTAAAAAAACTTAGTGTTTCTATCACCCTCCAAAATAAGCATAGAGGTAGCTTTATGTCTCCAAAAAATTTCCTCCTGCTCCTGCAATTGAAATAGAACAAGTTTAGCTTTATTAAAGCTATTGAGATTTTCATTAATAGGATCACGCAAATACTCTTTATCAAACTCAATAACCTTATTTTTAGACTCCAATATAATTTTGAAAAAAAATTTACTCCACCCTCTCAGCTTCTACTTCATCCTACTCAACTTAGATCGTAATCAATACATACCTGTAATATTATTATCTAGAATAATAGTAGCATGCTAATTGATATGAATCATATTTATAAAACCATTATCTAATAACCACATGTTATGAAATCTAAAGCAGAAGGAATAAAGGAACTGTTAGCATTAATACTTAAAAGCAAAGCAGCATGATCAGTAGTAGTTCTACTTAAATGTTTTGCATGAGTCAAAGAAAAATCAGCAATCCATTTTGTATTTAAATAGATCCTATCTAGTCTTTTTGATATACTAGCTCTATTCCAAGTAAAAGTGCCACTAAAATGCCCAATGTCATGTGAATTACAATCAGAAATTTTAGAATTAAAATCATCAACATAATTTTGATAGGGGAAATTACCGCCAATTCTCTCAGAAGAATTGGAGATATATAGTATTAAAATCACCACCAACAGACCAAGTGCCATTAACAATAAGAGAAAAATCAGCTAATTGCTCTCAAAGAGGTTGGCAACTCATCCTAGAACAAGCATCAAACATAAATAAGCTATGCATTACACTTGGTATTAAAGAAAATTATTTGAGAATGAACAACTTACAAAAATAAAAAAAATAATATTCACAGTAATGAAATTATTTCATATAATCCAATTTTTATTAGAGTGGTTAGCAAACTTCATAGAAAAACCTAGGCGAGAGGCAGTAACATCCAACTTATCAGTTAAAATAAAAGGTTCAAATAATGCAAGCAAATGAATATTATGCACGCTACACAAATTCTTAATTCTAACTTTAGAATCCACCCCTCCAGTATCCCCCACATTCCATATAAGAGCCTTAACCGTTAAAAACTTTTGAAGAAGTTTGAGTTATGGTAGAATGAGGCGTAGAGGATTGAGGGACAAACTTATTTACCCCTCTTTTTTCGAACCTTAGAAAACCATCATTATCATTTATTTTAGAATCATTATCCTCATGATATGAAGAAGTAGACTAAACATTTACAACAACACTTTTATGGTCCACATCCTTATGGCCCAATTTAGATTTAGGAAAACATTCTCCTTCTTCAGAATCATCATTACATAAACACCCAAAGACCAATAAACCTTTATCTTTTTCAACTTCTTTATTAACTTTAAGAAGTGATAGAGTTATAGGTAACTGAGGATTAATAATTTCAATATTTTGAAGCATAGAATTAACCAAAACATAAAGATTAGGATCATTCAAATGTTCACCAATAATTTCCACATCCTCATGATTTGGAACACCCAAACTAGTAGAAACCTTCTCGGCCAGCAAAACGTCCATGCTATTGGGATGTTCTGAATTCATATCAACTTCATTCCCCTTCTGTTCAATAGAGGAAGCCGGCTCCACATGATCCCAATGGATCTAATCATTATCAAGCACATTCGGTATTTATTCTCTCGTGGTAGAGCCAACATTTCCAACATACAGGTATGAAGAATCTAGATGAAAAATAAAATAGACAGTCACAAAATGACCATAAAATTTATAATGAGAATAGCAATCCGGAAAAATTTTTAAACTTAACCTTTTGTAAATAACCAAAAGTTTTAGATCCAACCAAAATTTCTTTCGTATTCTTTTTTGTAATATCAACCTCAACTAAAATCTTAGCCATAAAAGGACAGGTCCTAGATGCAGTCAGTTGTTTTGCCTGAAGAGGTCTACCAAAAATAGAACAATGCGCATTTTAATACCTGATGATTAAAAAAATACAAATGAAGATTAGGAAACAAATCCAAATTGGTACTATCATAGATTCCTTTCTAATGTTAAAAAAAGGATTTGACAACATGGATATATTAAGATATTCTAGCAAACACCGTACTATAGTCCAAATCATTAGAAAGTTGAATGACAACATGGATAGAATCCAACAAACCACCAGAGTAAAAAACCAAAAGTTTGTGGTTTCTGAAAAAATGGTGGATAGTGTCAATATTCAGCCTACACAGCATATTTTCCAACTAATGTAAGTTAAAAGGAGATGCAGGTTTAAGAGCCTTTTCATCAGAAAAAAGCACAAACGACACACCATTGAAGACCGATTGGGTTAAAGTGGATAGATTTTCACATGCCGATGTGTTTCCAAAAATAACATTTTTGAAGGAATGAGAATGTGATTTAAGGCCTTCAACCTCCAAGTTAAAAAAAAAAAAAAAAAAAAACCATTTTTGCTTACCCAACACAAGATTCATTAAATTTCCCCAATGAGTGGACGATAAAGCTACAGCCATAGGGCAATCAAGTGGAGAAGTCATCAAAACAGCTTCCTCTTCAAAGAACCGCTTGAATGCAAGCAAAATTAGGAGAAAAGAGGAGAAAATCACGCAAGGAAGAGAGGAGTCCTAAAATTGCTAGTGAATGTGCGGCTAGGAAAAGAGGACTAAAGTGATGGTAATGTTGTCCCAAATGAAGTGCTTAAGGCAATTTAAAATTGAATCTATCTATTACTAATAATATCATTAGTTTCATCTTAATAACTAAATTGGCACAAATTTTTTGAAAAACTAAATTTGAATTATATGAATTAAATTTTTAAATTTTTTTCTTAAATATTTTGTTACTTTAAATTTTAAAAAATTTAATCTTAACTAGCGATAAATTTTCATTACTTATAATTTTAATTACATTGCATTAGATTTAGTCTCTTATCACATCAAATTATATCAATCGCTCCAAGCACTTAGCCTCCCAACATTTCATAGGTAAAAGCATAAATATAGATTTAGGCACTTATGATTCCTTGTAAATTGAATTATTACACTTTAAATAAATATAATAAAATGAAACACATCACATAAATTCAAAGAATTTCACATCTGCAACAAACTAGTCAAAATTTTAGGATAAATTTGCACACAAACACACATTGATGGTTGTCAATTGCAAAACTTTTCAAAGACAATATTCTCATTATTGTTTGTGTCTTTTATTCTTCTATGAAAAATTTAAGTAAAATCCAAGCATAAATAAAAATTCTAAAAACTTCGTGCAATAAAAAATACTCAGTGAAAATTTAAATGATATATGCTTAAGACATATACATCAATGAGAATAAAAACATACCGAAAGTAATACGGTAAATATTTTTTAAATTTCATTATCTTCCCATTTTTGTATTGTTAAAAACCTAAAAATTCCTTAAATTCCATATTATTAAAAGTAGAGATAAACAAGGCATACCTCAATACAGACATCATTTCAAACTGACTTGATGGATGAAAATAACCCAAAATCTCCAAAATAAACTTCGTCTCTTGAAAATCCTCTATTTTCACACTAAGCTAAATGGATCCAATTGTGGAAATTGAGATGAAATGCAAAATTTAGTGGGTATTAATCTTTATGAAAATTCTCGTTATAATGTTGTGATGCCCAAAGGTACAATATGGTAGTGTTCTCAAGGATTTCTATTATGAATTCAGAATATGGAGAACCAAGCAGCTCCCAAATACTCAAAAAAACATACCAGAATATAGTTATCATAGCATTTTAGTTCTCAGAACCAAGTCTCAAACTTCACCTATAGACCTATTCTTTTGCGAGGAAATAGAGAAGACAGTGTTGTAGTTCCCAGAAGACAATGTCATAATTCTCCTCAAGGATTTTTTGATGCAGATTTTCACACACATGACCGCTCATTTAATGCAAAAAATACATTAAGAAACATTAAAAAAAACAAAATGAATATGTCAACTTATTAGATTTAGTGCTAGTTATAACAGGTTCTCTAATCACTGTTATAATGCTCCTTGCAAAGGAAGCCTTTGAATGGAGAGGTTGCCTCCTTTTTCTAAGTTAACTTGCCCTAGATAATTATTTACTAATTCTTAAAAAGTCCCAACATGGTCATTCACTTATGCTAGTCTAGTAAAACATAGGATAGAAATAACTCACCTTCATTTCTTTCAATCACAAGGAAAAAAAAGAATCAATTAGGTATAACAAAGAAATAAGATCTACACTCATTAGTCTAGCCATATTAGGTGACCCTTCCCTTTTGTAAAAATTTATACAATGAGTAGTGTGCTAGTAGCTTCTACCTGGTGAATTTTCATCATTACCCGATGAAGATTAAATGTATAATATATAAGGCCTATCAAAGGTGACAATAAGTAATATGAAGGTAGCTAGCCATAGAAGGATACTCCCATTTTTATGTTGAGATTCATAATGAGTACTGTGTGAGTCCTTTCTAGATGATGAATTTAGGTGGTTCGCCCCAATGAAGAATAATAGCTAGGAATATAAAGAATAGAAGTCAAGAGTAAGGCAACAAAACCAAAGTGAACTTATGCTTAGTTCATATAATTTGAGTTATAATTATTAAATAATTGATTACCATATAAAAGATTTCTCATCAAAAAGCGCTAATTTCTTATTTACGAGCTTTCAATTTCTTGGTACATATTGGTAATAGTTGGGTTAAAGAATTAATGGGAGAATATCCTATCCTAAAATTCTTTCAATTCATAAAATACATTGGGAAATGAAAGTGTAGTTCCTCAGATTGTTAATTATATTATGTGTTTAAAAACTTACTACCAATACGTACAAAGTATCCTTATTTGCAAGGGACTAACTTTATATACATTGATTTAGACTATTTTTTTCATATCCTTTTACTCAATGCATCTTGTAATTCTAGCATAGTTCAATACTTATTCTCATTATCTATGTTGAAACACATTATGTTTATTTCATTACTAAAAGTACTACCACACATTTAGGCTTCGTTTGGGACGGCTTTTTAATTTATTGCTTTCTAAAACGGAGTTTTAATACTAAAACAATAAAAATTAAAAATTTGTTCTAAAACTCCGTTTTAGAAAGCAATAAAAAAGCCGTCCCTAACCAAGCCTTAGTCAAGAGGTGAGTAATTAACATCAGCCCTAAGTTATTAATGAGTGCAAGAGTTAGAAGAACTTTTTAGTTTATCCAAGATGAGTACCAGCGTATTTATCAATTGCATGTATAGTCTATATGAAGAAGTTGAGGCCAAGAATTATAAAAATTTCACAATCAAAGCATCATATGAATAAGAATAAAGAGAAAATTAAAAAAAAATGTTGAAACTAATAAATTTATTTTATTTCATCCCATAAAAATTATTAAAAGAAAGAAGAAGTACAAAAGATGGGATACTTCAATCATTTGTCATGTTTGTCTTATAACTCTCCTTATTAAAGCCTTGCTCATAGAAGATAGCCTCTTCATCAAATTTGTTTTCAAGCTCCACGTGGCAACATACCTTTTAATGTAGTAATAAATTGTAGAATTTCGTCTAAGTCTTAGCATCACTTCGAACTTATTAGATTTAAAGAAGGAGATGCACTTTTGTTTAGTCCCCTTAACCTCAGTTGTCAGCCTGGTGGCCTATACTTCAACTTACTCCATAAATTAGCTTGCATCCTTTAGGGAGAATGCTTTTATAAACTCTTCCTAATGAACATACTCATTCGCATCTATCTGAGGCCATAATTTATTTACCTCCTCTTTCATGAGATGTTCCTACAGTCTCCTTCCTTAAGGATCCTACTTACATGATAGGACATCAATGATTGTGAGCTATGAAAATGACTTTTTATAAAACATTCACAATGAACTTTATACCTACTTAACCAAGCTCTTCTTTTAGGACCTGCTTGGTGATCCCTTTCAAATACTTAAAGTATTCGGCGCAACCATTATGATAACTCCCTCTCTTTTTTTTGAAGAATGCAAATGGAAATAATAAAAGAAACTAATTCAAACTAAAAAAAAGAAGACCACCTATCACATTCCTTCTTTAATAAGCTAAATAAAGAAGTAGGAATATATAATCAGGTAAGTATTAAATCTTCCTCTTTAACAATTTTGATATGATTAGACGAATATAAGATCTCTTTAAATTTTTGTCACACTATTTTTATTTGGATAGGCAAACATTTAATCTTCCTCTTACCCTATTTTGATATGATCAACTAAATATAGGATCTATTTAAACCTTTGTCCCACTATTTTGACTTGGTCAAACTGATAGTAAATCTTCCTTTTTTCTATTTTTAATATGGTCAAGAAAATGTAGGATTCCATTAAATCTTCCATTTTTGATAATTTTATATGATCAGATGAATGTATGATCTCTTTAATCCTAGTCCCATTATTTCAATTTTATCAAGAAGACATTAAATCTTTCTCTTTTATTATCTTGATATGGTCAAGAAAATGTAGGATCTCCTTAAAAAAGCTTCTCACTTTTTTGATTTGATCGAGTGAACATTAAATCTTTCTCTTTCACTATTTAAATATGATTAGATGCATATAGGATCTGTTTAAATATTTATCTTATCGTTTCAACTCTTTTAGACGAATATTAAATCTTCCTATTTCTTTATTTTGATATGGTCAGATATATGTAAGATCTATTTAAAGTTTTACCCTATTGTTTTATTTTTGTAAGGCAAACATTAAATCTTCCTCTTTTACTATTCAAATAAGGTCAGGAAAATGTTGGAACTCTTTAAATCTTTATTGCTAATTTGATTTGGTCAGGAAAATGTTAAATCTTCCTAATTCACTATTTAGATATGATTAGGAGAATGAAGGATTATTTTAAATATTTCTTTTTAACTATTTGGGTATGTGACCATGAAAATATAAAATTTATTTAAATATTTTATCTTGCTGTTGCAAAATGGCCAAGAAGACATTAAATCCTTCTAAAATTACTTTCTCGTTGTTTTGATTTAGTCAGGTGATTATTGGGTTATCTTTCTTCATTATTTTGATATGTTAAGGCAAAGGTTGGACATTCCTTCCTCAATTTAAATATTTAGTTTAAATTTGGCATATTTAAGAATAGATGGACCTTTCAAGTTTGTTTCTAGCATAAATCTATCTATTTGAGATGATTTTCTTATCAAATATCATACCTTATTATATCTACATATTGAGAAAAATTTTCTCTCAGGAATTTGTCAACTAAATTTCTTTGGATTTAGTTAATTATTTTTGTCAATGCCAACACGTGCATTTTATGTTTCAAGTTCATCACACCTATTAGGGGACTATTTATTTGACCTCATTCTTTTTTGATATCAATCATCCAAGATCAATGTTTAATAATTATGCTCAATCATATTTTCCAATAATTTAAAATCATCAATCAATTATATTCAATAATTTTCAATCTTTTTGATATTCAATTATTGAATCATTATTCAATCATGGTATGCTTGTCAATGTTTAAATCATTAAGATCTTCAATTCGATCATTAGAATCTAAAGTTCAATAAACCCTTCACATTTTTATTCAAGCTCAATCATCATATCTTCAATTATATTAAATCTTTAAATAAACTTAAAACCATTAATAAAAATTAATCATTTAATAAAATTCAAGTTAAAAAAAAAAAAAACAATCCTTTAGTAAAAGTTCAATTCGAACCTAAACCATAAAGCATTTGGATTTTTTTTCTTTTTGAGGAGAATTTTCAAATGGACCAAGCTAATAGATCAAACCTCAAGATTTGTGTTTGACCATTAATATGTTCATTAGACATGTCTTAAGAGTTTCCCTAGTCAATTTAGAAGCCTTCATACGCTTCCAAACCCCAAAACCTAAAGCATCCATTATGATTAAAAAATATTCAAATATCTCTCATTCTCTCTGCTCTCATGCTCTCTAGCGTCTCAATGGTGATCTAGGGTTTTCCCATTCATCACCCTTTTGCTCTCTCTGGCTAATCTCTTTTTCGTTCATTTTGCCTTGTTTTATTTCCTTTATGTTCTTTTGTTTTTGTTTGCATTTTTTTTTTCATTTCGTTTAGCTCTGGTTTGGGGGATGACGACATCATCGTCATCATTCCAGGCTAAATGTTCATTTCCTGATGGGAAATCTCGCTCTTTCAAATATGTTCTAGTTGGTTCTTCTTCTTCAGCATCTAAATTGCATTTTGTTCAAATCTCTTTCAAAGGTTTCCCAGCTCTCAAGTTTGATGCCCTACTCTCATGTTTGATGATTATGTGATTTCTCACCTGGCTGCTCTTTTTTGCATTAACCTTGGTTGAAAAAAAAAATTTTACGATGTCCGAATCTGGACATCATACGAATTTTTTTGGTTGATCTACAGCTTTCAAGCTTGTTTCACATAGGTTTGTTGGATCCAAGGCACATTGCAATCCAACTATCGAACAAACTTGATTATAGTCATATTTTTTCAAGGAGATAATATTACATTCAAGCTTGTCAAATGCGATTACTCAAGTGGACTCTGGATTTTGATGTTCCTGAAGAGTCCCATATTGTTCCGGTGTGGATTTCCTTTCCTAATCTGAGACTTCATTTTTTTTTTAATTCCTAAATCTTGTACGGCCTTGCCTTGATTTTTGGTAGGCCACTGCAAACGGACCAATCTACAGCTTTGATTTCCATCTATCAGTGACTCATGTTTTAGTCGAATTAAATATCTCTAAGAAACATTCGAATGAGATCTTTCTTGGGTCAGAATTAAATGGATATTTTCAAAAAGTGGATTTAAAAAACTTGCCTATTTTTTGTTCTCATTATAAAATGCATGGTCATGGTTTAAATGAATGCTATATAATACACCCTCAAATACATATGAAGAAGGAGTCTTCTAAACAATCGCAAGGGAATAATGGTTTAACTCCTTTAGCAGCTAATGAAAATGAGACTCCTTCTCAAGGTTTGGTTGAGGAAACTCTGGCAAAACATTTGGACAATAATGAAGACCCTATGTATTTGCATAGTGAACCGCCTTCTACCAATGTTGAGGAACAAATTATTTTTCAGGGATTCTCTAATAACTCTAATCCTTCTTTAGCTAATGGTTTTGAGAATGTGGATGAGTAAATATTAGCTTTTACTTCTAATCATAATATTGTTTTAGCACCTTCTTTTAGTCTTTGTGTTATTAATAAAAATTTGCCTAACATGGATTTTTTTATGATTAAAAGTAACTGTGCCAATGATTTATCCTCTCAACTTGTTGTGCTTGATCAAGATAACATACAGCACAATTTAGAGGAGGGAGAGATATATAAAAGTGCTATGGTTACGGGTGGTAAGGGAAATATGGAAGAAGGGTATAACTCTAAGGATAAAGATTTTGCTTAGGAGGTAAGACAAATGGGACCACACTTTGGTAGTAAGCATTTCACTATCCCTCAACATCATATTAATGCCTTCACTGATACGGAGGATATGGAAGTTGTGGCTAAATGTTTTTCTAAAAATGATAATGACACTAGTTTTATTAAGTTTTCTAATAAGAGGGGTTGAAAAAGCAAGAACATCATTTTACAATTCCCAAGGACCATTGGTTCTCAAATTAATCACTAACCCCTATTTTCTTATGTTTAAATCTCTTATTTGGAATGTTAGGGGTATTGGATGCCCCTTCTTTAGGGTGGGGGTTAAGAACTTATGTCGTATTCACAATGTGTGTATTATTTTCTTACTTGAACCACTCATCACTTTCGCTAAATTACTTAATACTACTAGATATTAGGGGTTTAAGTATTCTGTTGCTAATACTTTTAATAAAATATGGGTGTTTTGGAAGCATCCTATTCTGCATGATGTTATTGGAGACTTTAATCAAGTTTTGCATTGCAATATTGAATTTTTAAATGTGAATTGTTATGCTTCCTTTGTGTATATAGCTTCTACTCATAGTATTAGAAAAGCTCTTTGGGAGCAACTCACTAATTTCCATAGCATTTGTAGTTTGCCTTGGCTTGTTGGTGGTGATTTGAATACTATTTATAATCCCTCTGAACTTGTTGGGGGATCTAATCCTAATCATCATTCTATGGAGGATTTTAATAATATGATTATGGATTGTAAATTAGTGGACATTAGATTTTTTAGAAATAATTTTACTTGGAATTGTGGTCATTGATGGCAAAGATTGGATCAAGTTTTGTTCAATGATAGCTGGCTTAGTTATTTTAATTCTATTTCTATTGGACATCGTAACAGAACTCTTTTTGATTACTCGCCTCTTTTAGTTAGCCTCATGTCGAGGCATATGAGTCCTTCACCTCATTTTAGATTTCAAAACATGTGGTTACTTCATGACTCATTTATGGATGTGGTTCAAGAAAATTAGAAAGCCCCTTTGTATCCTGATAATTCTATCTTTGGCATGAATAGGTTTTGGTTTAAATTGAAAAGACTTAACCAGAAAATTCATTGGTGGAATAAAAATGTTTTTAAAAATAATTTCACCAATATCTTGAATGCTGAAGATAAAGTGAACACTTTTGAGCTTAACTGTCAATTATTTCCTTCTGATGATAAATTCAATTTTCTTAGTGGTGCTAAAGATTGCCTTTTTAAATTACATGATGAAGAGGAAGCTTTTTGGAGACAAAAAGTGACAGCTAAGCACCTTGTTGAAGGTGATAATAATACTAAATATTTTCATGTGTTGGTTAATAGGAATCGTACCAAAAACTCAACTAATAAAATTGCTCATGATGATGGTTATTACTGGGGAGGAAATTGCTAATTTGGTAGTTCAACATTTTCAAAATTTCCTTCAAAAGGATTTTTCTCCTGAACCTATTGATAACCCTTGTGTTATCCCTAACCTCATTTCTTAAGATGATAATGTTTGCCTTTCTAAAATCCCCACTCTTGAGGAAATCAAAGAGATTGTTTGTAGTATGAATGTTGTATTGTGGCTAGTTTGGATGGTTTTACTACTAACTTTTTCAAAAAGCTTGGAATATTATTAGTAATGATCTTCATTATGCTTTTTTGGATTTTTTTACTGGTCATACTATTCCTATATTCTTTACTTCCACCTCTATTATTCTTATTCCTAAAAGCAATGGTGTTATTAATTAGAATGACTTTAGACCTATCAATCTGTGTACTTTCTTTCGTAAGTTGATTTCCAAAATGCTTATAAATCCGTTAACTTCACTCCTACCTAAAATTATCTCCCCCTACCAATGGGTTTTATCAAAGGGCGGGCGATTTTTGAAAATATCTATTTGGCTCATAAATTTTGTCCAGATCTTGATGTTAGGGTGAGAGGTGACAACATCATTTTGAATCTTGATATCTCTAAGGCTTATGATAATATGAAACTTTCTTGACAACATAGTATATTTGTTTTGTTTTAATTCGGCTTTAATTAATCTCATTAAGAATTGTATTGAAGGATCCTACTTCTCTATTATTATGAATGGAAAAAGCTCTAGTTTTTTTAAATCCACTCATGGTTTAAGACAGAGGGATCCTAACTCTCCTTCCCTTTTCATTATTGCTGCTGAGTACCTTTCGAGAGGCCTTGCTCACCTTTTTGATGATCAAACTATCCTCTACTTTAGAACTTTAAGGTGGTTTTCCAATTTCTCATTTATATTTTGCTGATGATTTTATAGTTTTTACTAATGCTTCTTTAAATAAAATTAATATAATTATTGGTTTCTTTCATAAGTTTGAGAATGTTAGTGGTCTTTCTCTGAATAAGCATAAATGTTATTTTATTGCCTCTAATAAAGTGCCTAATGATCGTATTTTGGCTATTAAAGGTCTCACTACTTTTGTGCATGGTCAATTATCTATTAAGTACCTTAGGGTTCCTCTTTTTAAAGGCATAAAGAAAAACTTCTTTTTTGATGGTTTGATTACTTCTGTGCATAATAAGATCTTATCCTGGGAGTCTAATTTTTTTAGTTTTGGGGGTCGTTTAACTCTCATTAGAAGTGTTTTTTGTTCCCTCCCCGTGTATACTTTTCAAACTCTTCAACGTACTTGTGCGGTGTGTAATAGAATTAATAAACTTCTCAATAAAGTTTTTTGGAAAGGGACCAATGGCAATTCTAAAATTATCTGGTCCTCTTGGGACAAGTATTATGATGTCTTAAATAAAGGTGATTTGGGTTGTAAGAGTATGTTTGATTTGTCTTATGCAATTTCCTTTAAATTGTGGTATTCTTTTAGTGCTAAAGTGAGTCTTCAAGATAAGTTTATTTTTACTAAGTATTGTGTGGGTAAATACCCTGCTATTTATTGTTATAATAAGGGTGGTTCTAAAGTGTGGCAAATACTTTGTAAGATTAAATGGGAGGTTGAACCCCACAATTTTTAGGGTCTTGGTGGTGGTAACATCATTTTTTGGTAGGACCATTGGTTGGGATCTCATTCTATTGATTCAATCATTAATACCACTTCCACGACCGTGATTAAGGTGATTATTTCATTACTAAAAATTGTTGGAATTATGATAAACTTGCTAGTGTTATTCTTGATTCTATTATTTAAGAAATTATGAACCTTCCTCTTAACATGGATTCTGATGATTTATTATTATATAATTTATCTAAGAATGGGGGTTTCAGATTAAAGGATGCTTGGCATGCCTTCAGTGCTAAGAATGATATCACTATTATTTTTTTATGATTTGGCATTAAAGCATTCCTACCATTGTTGTTACTTTTATCTAGAGAATTTTGCATAAGTTCATCCCTACTGATGAAAACTTGATTAAAAATGGCTTTATCTTACCGTCCAAGAGCCAATGCTGCTTTCATGTGGAGAATATGAATCATGTCTTTCTTTTAGGCCATTTAGCTGTTAAAACTTGGGTGTATTTTGCTGATATTTTTAGATTAAACTTTTTAATGTTAATCTGTCTATTAATTATTTGCTTAATTCTTCATTTATTAGGTCTAAAGATCACATTCGTAATGGTATCCCGTCCCTCATTTTGTGGTATTTATGGTTGGACAAAAATAATTCTCTTTATAATGGTATTAGTATTAATCATCAAAGGAATATTAAGAATGTGAAAGATAGGGTTATGAGGATTTTTTCTATCAATCTGTTATATGTTAAGAACTTTAAGAATTATTACTTTGTGGCCTCCAATTTGGGTATCATGATGGAGGCTAAGCATTTATCTACTGAACCTAGGATTGTTTACTACATCAAACCTCCTAGTAATTCTTATAATCTTAATGTGACAGATGTGGTCAAGGGTTCTAGTTAAGGTTGTGGTAGCCTTATTAAAGATTGTTATGGGAATATTATCTTGGCTTTTGCGGATCCTTTATATAATTGTTCAGTGAATTTTGTTGAGCTTTCTACTATTTTGCATGGGATTAAATTGCATGTTTCTCTTAGCATCTCAAATATCTGGATTGAAGTAGATGCTACTTATAGTATTCATTTTTTAAGTAATGTGGATGACATTATGTGCAACCAATATCTCTTTTATCTTGTTAGGGACATTAAACAGTTACTAAATTTTGTTAATAACTCCCTTTATCATATGTATGGGGAGGGGAATTCCTATGCTAATTGGTTTGCCAATTTGGGGTGTAAACTATATTATTTAACTAATTTCACTGCTTCTAATTACCTTCCAGTTCTTTTAAAAGGGCTCTTAAGATTAGACAAAATTGGTCTTCAATGTATTAGAATATAGTTATGGATTTTGTTTGCTTGCTTTGGAGGCTGCCTACTCGTACGGTGGGATTCATCTGTTTTATGCTTTTTCTTATTTTCCTATTTCTGTTTTATTGCTAGTAGGGTTTCCCTATGTTGTTTGTCTAGTCCCAGGTTTTTGGGTGTTCATTTGGTTTCTTTTTGGTTGTTTTCCTCTTTCCTATAACTGTGTAATTTTGGGGTTGCTGTTTTCTGGCCTTATTTTAATTAGTTGTTGGATGTTGGTATGGTTTCATTTGGGTTGTTTATCTATTGTCTTTGGTTGGGCTTGATTGGGGTTGTGTTGGTGGTTTCTCTTTGGACCTAATCTGCTATGTTTTGTTCTTGTGAGCTGAATACCTCTTTCCTATGGCTAGACAGTATTGGGGGTGTGCTGGAGGTTATTTTCTCGCCCTATTTTACTAGGCTGTTGGTTGGTGGTTTGGCTCCCTATGGGCAATTTATGTACTTTGTGGTTGAGCATGTGGGTTGTTGGGATATTTGTTCTTTGGAAATTTTTTGTTTTGACTTTTTTTTTGCTCTGGTTGGTTGGGTTTCTAGAGTGGTGCTATTTAGTTCTGGTAGGGGTTGGTTCATTCGGTTTAATACCTTTTCTTTGTCATGGTTTTTCTTGTTGGGATTAGGCTGGAGTGGCAATTCTTTAGTGAATTTGCTTGCACTTATGTTTCTATTCATTTTGGCTGGGAGACCCTTATTCCTAGTTTCTGCTTTACTTGTGCCCTCTCTATTGGTTTGGTTGTTCTATTCAGAATTTTGACTTGTTCTAGTTTTTCCATGGGGGTTGTGACATTTCTATGGATAAGTTGGCTAACATCTTTAATTTGACTATGAGTTGTTTTAATAATTCTTTTTTTGGATTCCTTATAGCTTTGGTTTTGTGGCCTATGTACTGTGGTATCATTATGCTGAATGTTTACTTGATAGATGGAGAATTTAGAGTCTGAAAGAGTTCTCTTTTAATTTTGCTACTTATTTGGTGGATAATTGCTTGGACTATTACTATGCCTTTTTTGCTTTTATTTGTGCAATTTTGACTCTAGCTGACAACTTTTTTGGCAGGTGCTCTTTTGTGTAGATGTTTATAGTTGTTTTTTTGTTAGAAGGGAAGATGAAGCTCACTGATAGTTTTTGGCTTTTTCCCTCTTTTTGGGTGCCCTTTCTTATGCACCATAGATTGTACCTAGCTTATTGTGTAATTGTTTTTGGTCGGGAACTTGAGCTCCTAGGATTTTTTTTTCTTCTTGTAGCTCTTTAGAGCTTTACTGAGCTTGAGATCCCTTTAATGACCTTGTACATAATTTTCTTGTATTAACGTGTAGGTCCATCTATGAATTTCTCCGAATATATATATATATATATATATATATATATATATATATATATATATATATATATATATATATATATATATATATATATATATATATATATATATATATATATATCAAATATTTCCCATTCATGCCACGCAATATAGCATATTGGTCTAAATACTTTTGAAATATTTGTAACTCATGTAAACATGTTCATAATCATCCATGAAATGATTCGAACCCATTTGGGTCTTTGGTTAACTAAGTTTGCCTAAATGTACCCTTAACCCTCAATGGACCATTAACCCTAAAATCTTTTTTGTGGGGCTCAGTTTGTCTTAGGCCCTTGATTTGAAAGATATTTGGGTTGAGGTGGATGCTATTCTCATAGTTTAGTGGATTGATAGTAAGTCTATTGTAATGCTGAATTTTTTTAAATTATTAAAGATATTAAATTAATTCTTTGTAATTTTAATTATATTATGTCCCATATTTACTATGAAGGAAATTGTTGTACCAATGTTTTGGTCAAGTTAGACTATAAGTTTCACTATCTTCAGGATTTTCTTAACTAAACTTTCCCAGCTTATTAAAGGGGATGATTCTAATGGACAAGTCTAGTTTGCCCTATGTGAAATTTTGACTAGTTTTCTTTTTTGTTATATTTTTGTTTCAAATTTTGCCAATCTTGGTGCTTGTTGTTTGTATTTTTGGATTTTGTTATCTGGTCATTGTGAGCTAGTTTGGTTGGGTTGTAGTTAGCTCCATTTGCATGGTTGGGTATTTCATATAATCTTATTTTTTGCCCAACTCATCCTATATTTTCTACTTGTAGGTTTTTCTATAGTTTGAATGTGGATTTTTTGTTGGTTTGGTGCTTCCTATTATTAATTTGGGTGTTTATTGGGGGTTGGTTTCTCTATTATCTTCCCTTGGGGGTTGTATGTTCTTGGTTCCTGCTTCAAGGCTTGTATTTATTATTAGTTTTTAGGTATTGGGTTCTCTACAAGTTTTTGTACCTGCTTTAATTAGTTAACCTTGTGGAGCATCTCCTTATTTCTCAGATAGTCCTGATGCTTTTCGATTCTTGGATATGTATCTAAGCTGGGATGTCTCCTTATATGTCTAGTTGTTGTGCTTAGGTTGGTTATGGATCAGTTTTGAGTGTCAACAAGGTTTATTCTATGATTTCATAATAAATAATACTCTCTTGAACTGGTTTTGGTTCTCCTCCTGCAGTTGATGGGATTTGGTTGCAACAATTCATTTTTTGTGTTCCTTTTTTATTTGCCTTTTTTTGTTATTGTGATTTCCTCTAGCTGATTAGGGCTTTGGGAATAGCTGGCTGTTGGGACTCTTGTTGGGGTTGTATTTTTTTTTTTATTCTTGTTGGTGTTGTATCTACTTTCAATATCCCTCATTTAGGCTTTTGTTGGATGAGAGGTTTGTGGGTTTTTTATTGCTATTATTTCTATCTTGATGCTTGCCTCTTGGTCTGTTAATGGTTGAATGTGCATTGGCTTGTTCGAGTTGTTGGCTTCTTTTATGAATCTGAGCTAGGTTGTGTTACCCATGAGTATTTTTGGTTTTGTGTTCTTTTATTGGTTTCCTACTAGTGTTTATGTTGTTAGTGAGATGTGCCCGTCTGGTTGGTGGTCTTTGGTTGTTGTTCCAACTATGTGGGTTATTTCGATGGTAAATTTAACAGGATTGGCAGTAACTATAGTTGGGGTGTAATTAATACTACTTTTTTATAATATGTTTATTACATTATGCTAGATCATTTTTCTTTACAAATATATAGTTCTGCATGTAGGTTGGCTCTTTGCATATTTTTGGAGGGTTATCCTTTTTGTGGGATGAGTGGGATGATTATTCACATTTGGCTTTTCTTTTTTTGGGTGTTGTCTTTGCCCACCCAAGAATGTTACTAAACTTTTTTGTACTTGCTCAAAGGGGACCTTAGGCTATTAGGTTTCTTTTCTTTTTGTTTTGTAGCTCTTCTGAGTAGAACTGAGCTGTTTAAGGACTTTGAATCTTTTTTTTAATTAACATGTAAGCCCAATAGTGGGTTTCTATTAAAAAAAATGAAAATTCATTGAAAATTTAAAAATTAAATACATACTCAAAAAATCTAAAGTAAGCAGCATTCATTCTTAAATTAGTTAACCTTTCAATGAAAAGTAAAAGCCCTATGATAAATTATAAAAAAAAATTAATAAAAATTAGAAAAAAATTCAATAAATAAATAATTAAAGTAATTAAAACTAAAAATAAAATATCAAATGACTTTAAACTTCAAACTCTTGTAATCATCATTTAAGGTTAGTCATAAGCTCTAGTGATGAATTCAACTTGATTGGAGTTCATTTGGTTTTAAAATAAAAATAGCCTAATTACGCTAATTAAATAATTCTTTAATTATGCTGATTTTCAATAAATCATAATTAAATACATTAAAATCATATAAATATAAATTCAATTGCATTAGACACAAAAAAAATTAAGAATTTAAGAAAAATGAGGAACAGCTGAAATCATAATTAAAATGAAAATGTCAGACTTTCTCAAATCATTTAATAAAGTAATAAATGATAATTAAAAAGTGAAAAAAAGTAAATATAAATAAAAAATAAAAATAAAAGCAAATTAATAAATTAAAATAATTAGGTATAAATTTAAAAAGGAATATAAACTAATTCCAAATTAAAAAATAAAAGAAATTCAAATAAAATTCTTAAATTCTAAATAAATCAAATAAATAAATTATAAAGAATAAATTAAAAATTCATCAAAATTTTAAAATAAATTAATTAATTCAACTTAATAATTAAGAGAAAGTAATTAAAATTATATAGAATTTAAAATAAATAACTTAAATTTAAAACTAATTAAATAAAATAAAAATCACATTATACTACTACTAGAACAACAACAACTTTAAGCCTTTATCCCACTACTTGGGGTCAGCTACACAAATCATTTTTCTACATTGTGTCTTGTTAAGAGTCGAAATCTCATTTAAATCTAATAAGGAAATGGCATTTCTAATAGTTTCTTAAAAATCACAAAATAATAATATAAATATAAATTTATTCAAATTAAATAATAAATCAAATTCAATTTAAATTAATTAAATAAATCTTATCAAACAAATTTAAATAAATGAATCAAACCTAAATAAATAACTTAAATTAAACAAAGACTATATGTATTTGCTTTATCCCTTAGGTTAAAACAAATGTATTAATTTGAGAGCCTAGGATTTATTTATTAATAGTTTCAAGAACCTTGAAGTTGTTAATTAACATGACTCTTTAAAACATAACAATTAAATAAAGTATTAAGAATTAAAAGGAGGCTTTAGGTGTTTGTTATCCTTAGGGATGAAACAAATACATCTTTTAGAAGCCTCTAGCACCTTGTTGTAATTGGAACATTGCTTGGAGGCTGTCTAATGTTATGATTAGTTACTTTACTTATATTGTGGAATGTCATACAAGTTTTTTTTTTTTTTTTTTTGCTTTTGTAAAGTGTAAATGTAAGTTGTAAAGAGTAAATATAAATTATAAAGTGTCAATGTAAAAATAAATTGTAGATACAAATGTATAAGAAGATCAAGCTGTAAATGTCTAAGAGTTGTGAAAATCTTAAATGTGCTTGCTTAATATATGCATTTGCAGGATTTCAAAGGAAATGACTATTCTTCCTTTGAGGGAAATTATCATTTAGAATTCTATAAAAAACTCGTAGCCAAGAGACCTCAAAATTAAATAAGCAATCTATTTTATAAGGATTCACGTCAATGTACAGGTGTAGAAATTGAACTTTATTATTAGTGAAGCTTTGTCATCTTTCTTTTCCTTAGACCCTAGGTTGAACATATAGTGGCATTTGTCACTTTCTTAATATATTACTTCATTCATGTATGGTTTGTGATTCCACCCGTCCATAGTTTCTTTGTGACTTATGTGCCCTTGCCTAGACACATACAATAGTCTTAGGACTCTATAGTTTTATATTATAGACCCCAACACCTTTACCTATTCATGCAAACATGCACATATATTTATTTTCTTATAACATACACAAACCAATGCACACAAGCTAACTGCATGCAAGGGGAAGCCTAAGAGATAGGTTGAGCCTACTATTCCCTATCAAATTAAGGCTATTATGATTATGAATATTTCTTAGAAAGCTGGTCATGTAGATTACATTAGTTATATCATGTAGATTGTATTAAGTATATCACAAAGGATTTAAAGCTTAATTTATTTTTTTTGAAGTGCATTAGCTAAATGCATAACATATTTTTTTTTTTTTTTTATTAGAGTCTAAACTTTAATAATTTATTCTAGTTAAATAAGAGATATGTATCTTACATACATCAAACTTGGAAGCATGGTTTTAAGTACTTAAGTGGTTAGCTAGTTGTCCATTCCAAGCAGACAAAAGTCCATAATTGTATACACTTCTTATATTTCTTTATAGGAGAATTATCTTGATTATCTATTAAATTGTTAATATAAATATAATGTTAATTCCAATCTAAGTTGGTAAATTCCAACTATAGTTTAGGTTAGAGTGTTTTGAATTTACAATAATATTAAGCACTCTTTATCCTTCTCCCAGTGACTCTGGAAAGAAGTGTTCATGTTTTGAACATTCCCAATTGATAGGTTTCTCTAAAATCAAATCTTTTATTAAACCATTATAAATTTAAAAATGTTTAATCACCATTTTAAATAAAAGTTTCTCAAGATTCGTCATACACTACAGGAAAATCATACATTTCCGGCGGCTTTTTCCGGCGGAATTTGAGCAGTTTCCGGCGGTTTTTTAATTTTCCGGCGGCTTTCTTGCCGCCGGTAAAAACGGCGTAGGAAAATAATTTTCGACGGCTTTTTCTGGAGGCAAATGATGCCGGCGGCTTGCCGGCGGACACAAACCGCCGGTTGAATAAAAAAAAAAATTCAGGCGGACCAGACCGAGTGCGCCAACTCGTTCGTCGGCACGCCAGCGCGCGCGCTCCGGCTGTCGCGCCAGACCGCGGGTCGCGCCGGACCAGACCGAGCCCGAGTGCGCCGGTCCGCGCACGTGAGCCAGCCCGAGCCCGAGTGCGCCAACTCGCCCGCTCCCGCGTCTGTCTTCGCTGAGATTCGAACCGTAGACCTCCTCACCCGCGCCGCGATGCCTGACCAATGCGCCGATTCGCCAAAATGGTTAAATGTAAGTATTTTTATATTTATATTAAAACAGTTTCAATATTATAATTAAACATTATTTATTTAAAATTATTATTTTAATTGATAATTAAAATAAACTAATTAAGTAAAGCCGCCGGTAATCCGTCGGAAAGCCGCTGGAAAATTCTGCGGGAATATTTTGCGGGAAATTAGCCGTCGCAAAATTTTGCGGGGAAATTAGCCGTCGCAAAGCCGCCGGACAATTCCGCGGGATAATTTTGCGGGAAATTAGCCGTCGCAAAATTTTGCGGGGAAAACTGGCCGTCGGAAAGCCGTCGGAAAGCCGCCGGAAAATTTTGTAGAAAATAAGCCGTCAAAAACCTCCGGAAATTCGCCGGAAAGCCGCCAGAAAACTGGCCGCCGGAAAGCCGCCGGAAAATTCCGCCGGTAATAAGTGATTTTCCTGTAGTGATAGGATATAATAAATTATAGAGGCTGGCCTCTACAGGAAACCTAACACCTTGTAAAAAGAAGCCCTACTTTACTTTGGTAGAGTACGGAAAAATCTATAGGCATAGATTAATGTTTTATCTTTGGTTAATTTCAATATCTAAATGATAGTTGAATATCATTTTATCTTTCGGGATGAATAGTATATTCTCTATGTTGATTTTATTATGAAAACAAATTCTATTTCCGTTATGAAACAATAGTTAAGCATCATTCTATCTTTCAAGACAGTATGTTAATTGCTATAAAATTTTAATTATAGAAATATAAATCAAATAAGTTGGAAAATTAATTTTATCAATAATTGATCCACGTATGTAAGTCAATAGCATGAGCCTTAGAACTATTACTTTCTTAAAAGTAGACACTCATAATCTTAGTTCAGATAAGATGATGTTCTATAATTTTAATGTGAAAGGAAAGAGGAATTTGGGTTCAGTTACTTTATTGCTAAAAATTAAAGATTAAAAAACTAAAAGAAATATTTCAGATTATTAACCAATAAACACTTTTGTTGTTCTTCTTGGAAGACACTAATTAAATTAATCTATAATGGTATTTTCATCCCTTCTTCAAGGCATTAAATATTTAAAGGAACATACAAGCACATAATTAAGGGAGATTCACAACCATTCTCTATTCATTAAGTTAAAATTTATGAAGAAGATGCCTACTTCGTGCTCAAGAATCAAGTGGTCTTCTTTAGAGATCTCAATTTATCCAAGAGGAATGGAAAATAAAATGAAAGAGGAAAAGAAAAAAAATCATTCTTGTCTCAAACACATCATTCATTTGCCTCTTGCTCTTGTAATGTGATGAATAAATGCCCATAATACACCTTGATTTTGGAATCCAATTTGATGGAAGAATTATATGTATTTATGTAAACAAATATACTAGAGAATATATGTGTAAATTAAAATGAAAGGGCAATATTTAATAATTCTTTAGAGTTAGATTGTGATGAGGATAGGGTTAAGGTATGAAGTGAGATTAACTCAGGAATGTCTACTTTTGATAAACTTCAGGAGAATATGAAAAGCTTTGCTCTAACCCAATTAAAGACACTGTAGTTATATCAGTAATTAAAGTCACTCCTCTAAACAAGCATGATTGTAAACCTTTCAAATTTCTTCCTTTTTCTTATTCAAATAATGAAATTTATGTAAAACTCGAACACACTTCTATGAAACAAAAAGTACAACTCTTATTTGATTGGTATCGTAACTATGTTAAAAATTTAATTAGGCAAGATTTTATGCCATCTACTTGGACAAAAGGTAAGGATTAGCAATTTGAAAATCTATGGAGCACAAAATTTATTAAACTTAAAAAACATTGATGTTGACTTTGGTACTAATTGTCTAGTAGATGATGATGAATATTTCTTAGTCATGTCTAATAATATCTAGTCTCATAGGTGGGGGCATGATGTGTAACTTCTACATGAAATGGGTGAGTGGTGCTTGGCACATCTTCCACTCTTGACATTGATGTCATAACTATCCTTAGTGGTCTCACTTATAAGGGTGCCCTTAGTGGTCCAAACAACATTGATCATGTGTCTTTGGTGGCTTTCAATCAATTCCATTAATCTTTTGGCAACTTCAATCATGCTCTTTTCCATGGGGAAAATCATTCCATGTGGTAAGCTCTATAGAGAGAAAGTGGACAAAGAAAATTATGCCACTAAATTGTACTTTTCTATTTTAACATAACAAATTATGATTTCAAGAAACTCTACTAATGTTTTTGGCCCTTATATCCCTAATGCTTAACAGAATGAATCTTCTCCCAATCCTTGGGTTAGAGCATCCTAAGCGATAGATGGCTCTACTCGTTTACCTTAAGTATTTCCATTTCATTTGTCATGATGAAGTTGTGAAAGTTAAATGATTATCTCCTAGCTCATCATGAACAAGGTTTGTGGGTTCTTTTGATCCTTTTGAGCGCTCTAAAATTGTATGATGAACATTGTTTTAAACTATACAAATAAGATGATAACTTCCATATGCAGGCAAGTAAACCACCTAAGTGCAAACTTTTTGAAGTAGTGATGAACATATGAACTTTTAAAGAATCATTGATGTCAAGCAATGACATCATGATTCAGAGTTAACAATGAGATTAATAGGGTTGATCACCCCCTTGTACAACTTTAAGTTTGGCATCTGGAGCATTGGAGATGGTCTCACCTCTTTTGTTACCATACAGAAAGCATTTGTCAATTCAACTTTTGCTTCCTCACTCAATTTGGAGAAGAATTATACTCTTTGACGTTGGTGGAAGCACAAGTGGGATCTATATTGGCCTCAAGGCAAGCACCGAGGTCATTGAACTCTTACAATGAATAACTACTTCTCCTTCTGATGTACTTTCTTGATGCATGCCTTGATAATCCACCCAAGGAATCTTGGATCATCCTCATGAGTATTTCCTTAATTTCCATGAGATAAGAATGGGCAATGTATTTGGAATAATCCAAGTTCTTAGATGATTATAGGTTTTGTTGTTCTTTTATATGCATTTCCTAATAGTTACTAGTATTATTCCACACTAGCCACGCAACGTGGGATGTTACATCTAAATGTGTCAGTGGATGAATACCAACCACACAAGCAAGCAACCTCAAGAGATGAGAACCTATGAACTTAGAATAAAAATAAAAAATAAAAGAGAGGATTTAGATAAAGAAAATCTCAAAAATACTCTCGTAGATAAATTATTTTCTGAAAAAAAAAGGGATAAAAAATGGGCCTCTACACTCTTTATTCCTACGGATCTAATGCCTAGAGGAAAAGTTGCATCAAAAAATGTAAAACAAATACTTAATTAATTGTGGTCCATTCCATACCATACATGACACGTATTGTCACCTAATAGGCTTCCTTGTGGCTTTTCGTTGCTAACATAATCCTTAGTTTCAAGGCGAGTCCCTTTAAGTGCACTTTGTAGGCAAGTTAGGATGGTTAGTCTATTGAACAAGTTGGTGAGTTAGTATAGCAAGAACTCTAGGCGTGCGGGTGAGTCTCTAGGTACAATTCGAATGTTGCTAAGTGCAAAAGGCAAGTTCCTTCGTGCCCTGATAGCCACGAGTCGAGAGCTAGCATTGTTTGTAGGGTCAACCCTTGAACTCTTGAGATGCTCCTTCTCCATAGCTATATTAAAATGTTAGCAGTGACATGCCAATTTATGCGAGAATGTGTATCTTTGAGGAGGTGTCCCCTATTGAAGATGAAAGCTTTTAAGAGCATAAATGGTTCTATACATGTTCTTGACAACGCTTGTTCGTGCAACTCTTTTTATTTATCTTCCCTTAACTAGTCACATCCTTGCTTGACAGGCGCCCATGAAAGGCAATGTTGCTGTCAAATTTTGAATATACTCTTTCTGATAGCTGAATTGTTTCATTTCCATCATACTGTTATTTTTTAACATCAATCATTTTTATTGACTAAAAATTAAACGAATTAGGGCTCCATGGAATAATCTTAGAGTCATTTTTCATTATAAGTAAAATTTTAAGGATGCTTGACAAATATTTTGACAAGCCATAAGAACATTTTAATTATATTTTCTTTATATGCGCTTTCACCTTAACCCATTCAAATTTAAATCCAAATGTTTTTCTTAGTATCATTAGCATCGGCTTGCTGAGAGACCATAAATTTATTAAATATTCATTTTAAATTATCTCAGAGCGAAATTTTGAATTTTTTTCAACAATCACTTTATGGTTTTAAATTTTTAAACATATAAACTTAATTACATTAAATTTTAGTTATTTATTAAATATAATATATATTTTTTTAATTTCTTCATTATGTTATAAGTACCAACATTGGCATCTAATATTCGGTCATCAGAAACTATAATTTTTGGCAACAGAGCCCAACAAACTCTGGACATCCAACAAATACGACGCCAATTCAAACCAATCAGGACAAATGTCACTATTCAATAGTAATGTTTTTTTTTTTCAATATTAATAAAATTTAAATGGTTTAAGGATATTTATTTAAATAGTAAATTATATTTCTTTCTTCTGTGAGTAATCCATTTCATACACTCAATCTCTTTGTTTTTCTAAATAATACTTATCTCCATTTTATTATTATTATTATTATTATTAGAGTCGATCATGGAGTCCATTAATTGCCCAAATTAGTCCAGTGGAATAATCTCATTGGATAAATTTTACTTGTGATGATCTTATGAATTAAAAAAGATCTCAATGATGGATTTAGATTATCAGGAAAATTTACTTAAGAGCCATAAATAGGAAAATTTATTACAAACTTTTGATTATCCTGACAATTTGCAAAATTACGGTGTTTCGGATTGAGCTTTTAGATTTTTTATGGGTTTGTTTGCTCCATTTATTTCTTATGGAGGGAAAGGAATAACAGAAGGTTTTCAGGTTCCTGGGAAAACCCTTATACTCATTACTTAGTCATAAAAAATGTCATTTTTCATAAGTCAAAAGGATGAAAATGTTTTGATAAGCTTAAGGACAAATTTGATATTCTTAACTAATGGTTTACTGTCAGTTTGAGACCTCTTCTGCAACGTTTATTGTTTTATCATTTGGACAATGATGACAATGGCAATTATGAAGTTTTATTGGTGATTTCAGTTATGGTCCTTGGCCAACAAGTTCGTCCTTGGATGGATTTATTATTCCGTGCGGAGTCCGAAGGTCGTCCAGACCAATCAAAATATGTCACGTCATCCAAAAAAATGCACCGCACTCAGTACCGCTCGGTACCGAGCGCTTAACCGGATGGGAGAACCATTCGGTATCTGCACAGAATAATAGCTCCCTTGGATGGCCTCTAGGCAATCTGAATTCTTCTCCTCTGATGCTGCTAATACTATGACTTCACTTCTAAATTTTTTATGATAAAGTGGTTGGCTGCTTAACTGAGTCATTTATTGATCGACAATTTGGAGGTGGTTTGTACATGGAGTTTGATTTGTTAGCTTTTGTCTAATTTTCTTTCTTTTCTTGTAATCCCTTCTATAGTAATGAAAAATTGGACAAAATTGCCCCTAATTTTCTCAAAAATAAAAAATAAAAAGTAAAAATAAACTTAGATGCCGTAATTCAGTAATTCTGAACAATATCTATTTGAGGTCCATTTGACTTGATCTAATCCTCTGGTACAACAAATCGATATCTAACTTTTAAAAAATAAAGTTAAAATATTCTTATACAAATTATATTATGATAGGCTTAAATATTATAAAATTTATTTCTTATGATTAATGCACAGATGCACTACAATTTTTTTTTATATTTAACATAAATCTGAAAAAATGTCAATATTTTTTAGACTCATTAAACTACAATTTATATTAAGATATGTGAACATAATTTTATTTTACATGCAACAATTAATATTAAGATCCAAAGAAAATAATATATTGATATTGAAAGAGATAAATATAAAGATAAAATATTAAACCTCATAGGATTATCTACTGCATAAATTAAACTTTTTTTTTTAATCATGAATTAGAAATTTCTGCAATAGATATTATTTATATATGGATAGATTAAAAAAGACTTAAACACAAATTAAAAAATTAAAACAAAAAACAACTATAAGCTACCCTTAAAGTATAAAATATATTTATTTTAAACGTTGTTCTATCATATTAAAAAAAAAAATTAAACGTCATTTTTTATTTTTATTTTTTACCACCAATTGTTTTGAATTTTTTTTTTACCACTAATTATTTTCACTTAAGATTTTGCTTGGGACAACTTTCTTATTATTTTCTTAAAATAGTTTTTAGTAAAAAAAAATTAAACCAAAATTTTTTGTGCTAGGAAACTATTTTAAAAATCAGAAAAAAAGCTGTTCATAATGCCTTTTAAAAGAACTTTTTAATATAAGAAATTTTCTTTCAAAAAATTTTGTACTAAAAATCTGTTATAAAAATTAATAAAAAATAATAATAATAAAGCAGTCTTAAGCCTTCTAGTCAATCCAACGTACGTACGAACAAATAAACTGATTAATTCCAACTGTACTGCAAATGTCCCATATGCATGCATAAGGAACTGAATAAATAACAAATAATTAATAATACTTTTGAGACCGAGTCGCCAAATCGGTTAGAGGTTGAAGTAATGGAGAAGTTATGGGACGTACGTATAGTGTTTGGTGGAAAATAAAAAAAAAAAGTGGGCTAATGTCCTTCATTTTTTATGTTTTTTAAACACAAAATCAAAAAAAAAAAAAAATCATAAAATATGTTATTTAGGTTTATGATGTAAAAAAAAATCAATACTTCTCAATGAGTTCTTTCACGGTGTCTTTATTAATAATTTTGTTGCGTCTTGGAATATTTGCTACAGTAGAGAAATATAAAGTTTAACGTCTCAGCATTATACGAAAATCTGGTACGCAATCAGATAAGAGAGAAGGTGTGTAGCATTTATGAGATACTAAAACTTTTACGTGAAAAACGTACCCCTGAAAAAGAGGGGAAAAAATGGGGCCTAGCCCAATTTGAATGAATCCACTAGTATTGTAGTTGATTACAAATGAGGTCCTTTTTTCGGGGAAGGCTTTTGCTTGATGTACATCTTATACAATACAGTATATGATGAGAATACAAAGAATCACAGCTGATGTGTTTGTTTGGTTTGAAAAATTGTAGTCGACGGGCGACGTAAGTCGGAAGGACCGTAGTCGACGGGCGACGAAGTTTGGAAGGACTATAGTCGGTGGGTGACATAAGTCAGAAGGACCATAGTCGGCGGGCAACAGAGGTCGGATGGACTGTAGTCGGCGGGTGACGTAAGTCAGCAGGACCGTTGTCTAATGACGAAGGTAAGAAGGATGGTGTCAAGTAGACATCCAACAATGGACATAAATCCAGCATCGGATAAATATCTGACGAAAGTCTGACAACAGGCAGAAGTCCGGCATCAGGTAGACACTTGGCGACGAGCGAATGTCCAGCGTTGGGTACAAGTCCAACGTCAGTTGGAGGCCGAGGAGAACTCCGGTGTTAGATGGTATTCGGGCAGAACTCCGGCGTCACTTGGAGTTCAGGTGAAACTCTGGCGTCACTTGGAGGTCGGGCGAAATTCCGGCGTCACTTAGAGGTCGGGCGGAATTCCGGCGTCACTTGGACTGAGTTTCGACGTCGGGCAGAGCTCCGGCGGTGGTTGAGGAGGATTTTCTTCCCTCCTATCCTTCTCTTCTTCTTCTCTTGCTTCTTGCTTGGGTCCCTTCTCATGTGAAATGAGGGGTCTATTTACGGATATTCTGGAGTGGCATTGCTTGTAAATAGGTGTGAGATTACGGGTAAATAGGGAGTGGTTGAATGGACGGCCGATATTGAATCCCTTGATCGTGCACAGTTTGTCAGACATTCGAAGCTCTTAATGATGTCAAAATTCAGCGATATTGAGATCGTTGGATTCGTCTCGTAGAGCCGCTCGATTTGATAATAAGAACATCATATTTGGAATCATTTAGTAACTCAAATTATGGTTTGAACTTTCTAATAGCGCTTCAGGTGCTTGTTTTGAACTCATTTTGGCTCAGGATTGAGTCGAATTTGGTGTCGTTGAGTTTGAAATTCCGAGATGGTCAGTTTGACGGTAAGTGTGCTGAAATCGGAGTTTGGGTGATCCTGAATTTAATTTTTGAAGTTTCCAGCTTGATTTTTCCTCAAAATTTGTTCCCGATCAAGATGATTTTCTGAGGATATATCAATTGCCCCCTTATTTTCGGACGTCAAAGCTCCAGGAGTCCGAAAATACGCGTCATTGACTTTTGGAAATTTTCCATGTGATTCAAAATCCAATATTGCATGTATGAGCCTCAAATGACTTTGAAAGTGTCGAAATTGAGTCCTGAACATCGAAAAACGATCCCGAGGACACCAAAAAAGTCCAATTTGGCTTTTTTGGGTCAAAAACCACCCGCCGGCCTCGCTGGCTCGTGTCGCGGTATTTCGTGGCCCGCTTTGCTTCGCATGGTGCTGGCTCGCCCCCGACCCACTCCGGCCTGATCCGCTGACCCGCCTGACCAGTCATGGCCCACCTGGCCCATTTGACAACATGACTACGGCCCGACCGGCCCACACAATTTCGTGTGGCGCTTGGCTGTTGGGCGCCGCTTGGCCGCCTACTACTGGCGGTTAAGGAAACTGCCAACCATTATTTATATTATATTTTTTTTTTCTTTTTCAACTCATAAAAATTTTTCAAAAATTTTGGAAAAATTCAGAAAAATTTCAAAAATTCGAGATCAATCTAGAAACTTCTTTTCTTCTCCCAAAAATGCTATAAATAGCCCCCCAGAGCCAGGGGGAAACTTGCACCTTCTCTTCTTCTCCCTCTAACTTTCTGATAGTTGAGGCTTTCCGCCTATTTTTCAGTAAGTGACTTTCCCTACTTGACTCAGCTCCCCTCTTCTTGTACAGAAGTTGGAGATCTCCCCTCCTTTTCCTTCTTTTTTCCCTCATTTTTCTTCTTGCTCTAGAGGCTTTCCACTATTTTTCGTAGGTGACTTTCCCTACTTAAAACGGCGCCCCTCTTCAGTGTAGAAGAAAATTTTTATAACTTTTTTTTTCTTTCTCCTCTCGTGTTCTAGCTTTCTAATAGGGGAGGCATTCCACTATTTTTTACCAGGTGACTTTCCCTATGCAAAATCAGTGCCCCTTTCCTGATATAGAAGTTACAAATTTCTCCATTTTTTCCTCCTTTATTCTTCTTGCTCTAGAGGACTTCCGTTGTTTTTCGTATGTGACTTCCCCTACTTAATTCAGCGCCCCTTTTCAATGTAGAAAGAAATATTTTTTCTGCTTCCACTATCTTCTCCTCAGTCGATCTTCTTACAGTCGAGGCATTCCGTTATTTTTTGTTGGTGAATTTCCCTACGGAAATCGGCACCCCTTCTGTTATACAGAAGTTAGACTTTTGCAACTATTTTTTTTTTTTTATTTTTCTTCCCTCATTTTAACTTTCTTATAGTTGAAGCACTCCACTATTTTTCATAGGTGACTTTCCCTATGCAAAATCAGGGCCCCTTTCCGTGTGTAGAAGTTAGAATTATTGGATTTGTTCATTTTCTTCTCCTCGAGTCTTCTTTTTACATTGGAGGCATTTCACTATCGGTGATAGGTGACATTCTCCTATCGAGCTTCAGTGCTCCTCTCTTATGTAGAAAGAGATTTTTTTCTTTGTTCTTCTTCTTGTATTGGAGACATTTCACTGTTGTAGATAGGTGGAATTTCCCTATCAAGCTTCAGTGCCCCTCTCTTATATAGAAGAAGTCACGACAAGAGGTTATCTTCTTAAAAGACAATCCTTGACAGAATAAGATCAATTGTTGTTTGTATACGAGGGTAATTTGAGAAGATCTGATGGCAATAGTGTCCGGGAGGAGAACTAGAAGTGACAAGTAGACGGGGCAAATTTCAATGCCATTTGAGCGGAAGTCTGTCGTCGATGGACGATTGAGTTGAAGCCCATTAATAGTCAATGACCAGTTTAGAGCTGTAGAAGATAGTTTGAGGGTGTGCTAGAAGTAGTAGTCGAGCGAGAAGTCGATGATGGTTGATATGAAGTGAAGGACAGCCGGCATATATCAAATGAATAACTGATGATGACAAGAGTCTAGTGGCATTTTGCTAATGCAATATGCATCCATATTGAAGTGTACTAACAATAAATATCTTTGAATCAAGGGGTCAGAGCAATATGTTATGTTAGTGGTCTGGCGACACACATATAATGTCTGCTGAGTTGAGGCCTGATGAAGACCAAATTATAATTTTTTTTTTTTTTTTTTTTTGAAAAAGAAGTTGTAAGAGATGCTTGTGTGTAGTAGATAAGAAGTCTTTTAAATCCACTAAGGATATTTGACTATTTTGAAATTTCTTGTTACTTGATGATAGTAGGTTGTATGGATGATGTCAATGTACTTTTGATTTCAGCTTGAGAATAAACATACACTTGAACTTGATGTACAATTTATGTAATTTCATTGATATTGAATATATGTTGAGAACTTGTCCCTTTGAGGAAGAGAAGTTATTGCATATTTGAGACATGTTTTGATATATTGCCCCCCATGTTTTTGGGAGGCACTGTTAGACTGCTAAGGTCTTTCTATGAGTGATGATTTTATCAATCACTTACTTTCATAAAATCTTTTTTAGAGAGAATGTTCACTTAAAACATTGCTCGATGGTGCTGACCTCTATAGAAGAGGTTGCGAGAATCCACTAAGGATATAAGACCTATCCGATGTTATATGTCAGAGCATTGTTCAATGACATTAACATATATGAAAGAGGTCGAAAGAATCCAGCAATGATGTGAGACCTATCCAAGATTGTATGTTAGAGCAATTTTCTCGATAACATTAACATATATGGAAGAAGTCGAGAGATCCACCAAAGATGTGAGACCTATCTAAGGTTGTATGTCATAGCACTTTGCTCGATGATGTTAACCTATATGGAAGAGGTCGAGAGATCCACCAAGGATGTGAGACCTATTCGAGGTTGTATGTCAGAGCACTTTGCTCGATGACGTTAACCCATATGGAAGAGGTCGAGAAAATTTGCTAAAGGTGTAAGACCTATCCAAAGTTTTAAGTCAGAGCACTACTTGATGACATTAAACTGTGTGAAAAGGTTGAGAGAATTCACCAAGGATGTAAGAACTATCCGAGGTTATATATCAGTGCCTTGCTCAATAATGTTAACCTGTGTGGAAGATGTTGAGAGAATACACCAAGGCTGTAAGACCTATCCGAGATTGTATGTCAGAGCCCTACTCGATGACGTTAACCTGTGTGGAAGAGGTCAAGAAAATCCACCAAGGATGTAATACCTATCCGATTTTCTAAGTCAGAGCCCTGCTCGATGACATTAACCTATATGGAAGAGGTTGAGAGAATCCACCAAGGATGTAAGACCTATCCAAGTTTGCATGTCAAAGCACTTTGCTCAATGAGGTTAACCCATGTGGAAGAGGTTGAGAGAATCCACTAAGGATGTTAGACCTATCTGAGGTTATAAGTCAGAGCACTGTTCGATGACATTAACATGTGTGAAAAAGGTCGAGATAATCCGCAAGGATGTAAACCCTATCCAAGGTTTTATGTCAAAGCCCTGCTCGATGATGTTAACCTGTGTGGAAGAGGTCGAGAGAATCCACCAAGGATATAAGACCTATCCGAGATTGTGTGTCAGAGCCCTGCTCGATGACGTTAACCTGTGTGGAAGAGGTTGAGAGAATTTACTAAGGATGTAAGACTTATCCAAGGTTATAAGTTAGAGCCCTCCTCGATGACGTTAATCTGTATGGAAGAGTTTGAGAGAATCCACCAAGGATGTAAGACCTATCTGAGGTTGTATGTCAGAGACCTTGCTCGATGACGTTAACTTGTGTGGAAGAGGCTGAATCGAATCCCCTTGGGAATAATTTTGCCTTGATTGGGAGGGGGCGGAGCCATGTATATCCTGAATCAAAGGTAAAGAAGGGTCTGTCTTTAGACTGTTATTTCCTTTTTAACGTCGAGATTAAGACCTTGCCCAATTAGTAGAAATCCAGTAAGGGACTGTATAAAGCTTGCAATCGATTGGAAGTATCCTTACAATTGCTTGGATTTTCTTGAAATATCATCTTGATATTGAAAGCATCGGAGGATCTTTTTTACCATAGTTGGAGTCAAATTTGCCCCACAGTCCGCATCTGATCCTTATGAAATTAATGTAGCAATGGTTGATGTCGAGAATTTGACATGAATAACCTTCTAAGATTGGAGTAAAATTTGCCCCCAACTCAGGAATCACATTTCCACAGACGGTGCCAAACTATTGCATCCTGTAGTATTCGTGGCAGAAGAAAAATATAAAGTTTAACATCTCAGCATTATATGAAAATCTGGCACGCAATCAGATAAGAGAGAAGGTGCTTAGAATTTATGAGACACCAAGATTTTTATGTGGAAAACCCCTAAAAAAGTGGGAAAACCCATAAGGCCTAGCCCAGTTTGAATGAATCCACTATTATTACAGTTGATTACAAATGAGTTCCTTCTTTGGGGGAAGGCCTTTGCTTGATGTACATCTTGTACAGTACATTACATGATGAGAATACAAAGAATCATTACTGATGTGTTTGTTTGGTCTGAAGGACTGTAGTCAGCGAGCGATGTAAGTCATAAGGACCGTAGTCGACGGGCGACAAAGTTCGGAAGGATTGTAGTCGGTGGGTTACATAAGTCAGGACTGTAGTCTGCGGGTGACTGAGGTCGGATGGACTGTAGTCGACGGGTGATGTAAGTCAGTAGCACCGTTGTCTAACGATGATGGTAAGAAGGATGGCATCAGGTACACATCCAGTAATGGGCATAAATCTAGCATCGGATAGATGTCCGGCGAAAGTCCGGCAATAGGCAAAAAGTCCAGCGTCGGGTAAAAACTTGGCGACGAGCAAAGGTCCAGCATTGGGTAGAAGTCCAACATCAGTTGGAGGCTGAGGAGAACTCCAGCGTTAGATGGTATTCGGGCAGAACTCTAGCGTCACTTGGAGTTCGGGTGAAACTCTGGTGTCACTTGGAGGTCGGGCAAAATTCTGACGTAACTTAGGTGGAGTTTCGACGTCGGGCGAAACTCTAGCAGTGGTCGAGGTGGAGTTTCTTCTCTTCCACTTATCGCTTGGCGTGCGAGAGGTATGGGGATCTATGTCACGACCCAACCCGACCGGGACAAATCCCGGTCGCATCGGGTCGTGCCCAAACTCAAACTGACTAAACTGATTCCAGGATCTGGCTTTGGAATTTATTTCAGAACTTTCTTCCAAACATTTACACACAGAAACAGACACACAAAGCTACTATAAACACCAAAATGCAGCAGAACAGATCATTTATCTTTTTCTTACTAAAAAAAAAATCATATATAAATACAGCTCATGGCTTTTAGACAGAAAGAATAACAGAACAGAAAAGCCATGACTGTACAAAAAATCAAAAGTATAAAATACCTATAACAGATCAGACTCTGAACTCCTACTCCAAGACTTCATTCCATTTCCCAGAACCTGAAAACCACACAGAAAACAAGGATGAGCTACAACAGCTCAGCAAGACATCAAACCTCCAATCAAAATCCTCAAAATCCACATCAAACACATCAGACAAAAATCTGTACAGAAATCAGATCAACAGAATCGTATATCGAATCAGAACAGAACCGAAATCATAGAAATCATAATTCCAAAAATTGAATCAGAATAGAATCATACAGATCAGATCAAATCAGAACAGAACAGAATCGTATCAGAATCATAAATCATATCAAAATCCTACAGAAATCAGAAATCATATCAATTCAGAACATATCAAAAGTCAGAATAAATTCCCTGACTCTAACAGAATCTCAACGGATTCTGGTCCCTTATGCCTCCCTTCTCAGACACTGATAGAATCTCTCGGATTCTGGCCCCTTATGCCTCCCTTTGTGCTCATGGCACCAGAACAGATATGCTTATAGCACCAGAACAGAACTTATCATTGGATCTGGAACAGAACTTGTTTTCAGATTTCATAGCTCATTTCAGATTTCCCTGACACAGACAGGATCTCACAGGATCTGACCCCTTATAACTCCCTTTTTATAGCACACAATCATATCATGTCATTTCAGAACAAATTCGGACAATTTCAGAAATCGTACAAAAATCCAGCGGCATAACGGCAGTATACGGAATTTACACAAAATTCACATATTCAGAAATTTATCAAATTACCACAGAACATTCACAACAATATTATAAGACTTTCATTCTACTGCCCAGACAAATTAAGACATCATCAGAAATTACAGTCAAAAGAAAACACCGCCGAATCAAAACTATCCGGTCAAAATTCTCCAGAAAATAATTAAAACGTGCGCACTCGGCATCTCAGAAACATACCAAAAGTTACACGGTAAAAACTGAACCAATCGGAAAATACGGACGAAATTTGCTAACGAAAATGAAATCCGGACAGAAAAATCATTCAAACTTCACCATTTTGAAAATTGAGAAAGGCGGAATGTGCCTTACCTCAAGTCGGTCAATTTCTTTAACTACAGCAACGGACGAAAACGGACCGGAGTCGCCAAAAAAACACTTTTCCTTCTTTTTCCTTCATTTTTCTCTCTCCTGGGCTTTTTCTCTTTCTTCAAAATATCTCATTTTTATATATATCCAGACGGATCGTCCCGGACAATCGCAACTTCATCCCGGGACGATATGGCTCTGGACGAATTTCATCCAGACGAAATTAATTAACGTCCCTGGACGACTGGGCTCTGTAAAATTTTTGTCCAGACGATCCAAATTTCGTCCAGACGAACCATGCAGCCAAACATGTTTTCCTGCACAACCTGTACCGATCGTCCCGGACGATTCGACTTCGTCCGGACGAACCTGGGAGCAAAATGGTCATTACAATCTATACCCCGCTTCTCCACAATTTTATAACATTTTTGGGAGAAGAAAAGACGTTTCCATATTTATTTGGAATTTTTAGAATTTTTGGAATTTTTTTGAATATTTTGCGAATTTTTCAGATTTTTTATGAGTTGAAAAAGGAAAAATATATAATATGAATTAATGGCTGGTGGTTTCCTTAACCACTAGCGGCAGGCAGCTAGCAGTGCCTGACAGCCAAGCGCTGCGCTAAATCGTGTGGGTCATCCGCGAGTCAGCCGGGCTGCGATCGGGTCGTCATACGGGCTAGGCGGGCCACGGCAGGATAGGCGGGTCTGCGGATCGGGCCGTGGGCGAGCTAGCACCGCGTAGAGCAAATCAGGCCAGCGGGCCCGGCATGCTAATTCATGCCTCCGGCGGAGGCAGTGGCAGCCGGCTGGCCGATTCGACCGATTTGGCTGCCTATGCAAATTCGGGTTTATGTTTGACCCAGAAAAGCCAAATCAGATGTTTTTGGGGTCTCTGGGACCGTTTTTCGACATTTAGGACTCAATTTTGACACTTTCAAAGAAATTTAAGGATCGTACATACAAGAATGGATTTCGAATCACATGGAAAATTCTCCAAAGTCTATGATGCATATTTTCAGACTCCTGGAGCTTCGACGTCTAAAAATAGGGGGGCAACTAATATATCCTAAAAAAAATCATCTTGATCGAGCACGAATCTCAAAGAAAATTAAGCCAAAAACTTCAAAAATTGAATTCGGGATCACCTAAACTCCAATTTCAGCAAACTTTCTGTCAAACAAAGCGTCTCAGAAATACGAACTCAACGACATCAAATTCGACTCAATCCGAGCCCAGATGAGTCCAAATCAAGCACCCGAATTGCAGTTGGTATGTTCAAACCATAATTTGAGTTACCAAACGGTTTCCAAATATGCCATTCTTATAGTCGAATTGAGTGCCTTGACGAGACAAATCCAACGAGCCTAAGATCGTCAAATTCTAACAACATTACGACCTTCAAATGTCTGACGAATGGTGCACGATCAAGGGATTCAATATTGGCCGTCCATTCGACCACTCCTTATTTACCCCTAATCTCACACCTATTTACAAGATATGCCACTCTAGAATATCTATAAATAGTCCCCTCATTTGTCATGAGAGGGGACCCAAGCAAGAAGCAAGAGAAGAAGAAGAGAAGGATAGGAGGGAAGAAACTCCTCCTTGACCACCGCCAGAGTTCCGCCCGACGCCGAAACTCAGCTCAAGTGACTCCGGAATTCTGCCCGACCTCCAAGTGACGCCAGAGTTTCACCCGAACTCCAAGTGACGTTGGAGTTCTGCCCGAATACCATCTAACGCCGGAGTTCTCCTCGGCCTCCAACTGACGTTGGACTTCTATCCAACGCTAGACCTTCGCTTGTCGGCAAGTTTCTGCCTGACGCTGGACTTCTGCCTGTTGTCAGACTTTCACCAAACATCTATCCGATGTTGGATTTATGTCCATTACTGGATGTCTACCTGATGCCATCCTTCTTACATTCATCGTTAGACAACGGTCCTGCTATCTTACGTCACTCGCTGACTATAGTACATCCGACCTCCGTCGCCCACTGACTATGGTCCTTCTGACTTACGTCGCCCGCCGACTACAATCCTTTCGACCTCCGTCGCCCACTGACTACGGCTTCCAACTTACGTCGCACACCTACTACAGTCCTTCAGACCAAACTAACACATCAACATTGATGCTTTGTATTCTCACTATATAATGTACTCTATCTATAATATGTACATCAAGCTAAGACCTTCCCCTGAGGAAGGACCTCATTTGTAATCAACTACAATACTAGTGAATTCATTTATACTGGGTCAGGTCCCGTGGTTTTTTTCCCATTTTTTAGGGGTTTTCCACAAAAAAACTTGGTGTCTATAGTGAATGACGCACACTCTCTCTTATCTGATTGCATGCCGGATTTTCGTATAATGCTAGCTAAGACGTTAAACTTTATATTTCTCTACCGCCGCGAATACTTCAGGACGCAACAAATTTTATTTTTTTCAGTCTCATAACCAAATTAGGCTTGGCTTTTCACCAACTGGTGTCCTTATGAAGGTTTTCTTATTATTTTTAGTAGATGAAATAATTGTGATTGTTACAATAAAGCTTTGAAATATGACAAAATCAACGGAATGAGGCGTTTTTAATTTACACTGCTGTATAATTCTTTGTCATGCAATAAAGATTTTTACAATGAAACCCAACTATTTCTTCAAATCCACAAATTTACTTTTCACCGTTAAAAAGAAAAAAATTTGTGGCTGCTTCAAAGATATCGATTTCGTTTTAGACAGTTTTCTTATTGTTTCTTAAAGGAATTTTTTAGTATAAAAATTTTAATTTTTTAACTAAAAAATTTTATTTAAGAAGTAGTAAGAAAACTGTCTCAAATAAAACCTTTAATGTTTATCACATACTTCTATAATAAAGCTTGATGATTTCTCAAAATCTGAAAGTTTTTCTTTAATTTTCTTAAACTTTCCTCTAGCATTTTGCCGTTTAATTGAAGAAGTTTTTGATGAAGGTTAAAGACTTTTTGAAGAATAAAAATTTAGTTAGAATGTCTTAAAATAAATTGTATTTTGTTAGAATATTTTTTTGATGAAGGTTAAAGACTTTTAGTACAAAAACTTTTAAAGCTGTGAAAGAATTTCTGCAAAACTTAAGGTATATTAAAAACTTGTTAGGACTAGGATTGAACATGCTATAGATCTTATCTGTAAGGTGAAATACTGAATTTTTATGTGAAAATCTACACATGAAGAGAATACAATAAAAGCAAGAAATAATAAGAAAATTACCAAACACTATAAGAAGAGCATAACCTTTAAACCTTTAATAGATACCAAAATGTAGGACCCATCGATTTGTCGAGCTTTAACAACACTTTTTATTCAGATATTGCAACGATTTAAACCTCTACGAAAGGCATTGTAGCGGTTTTTGATCCGCTGCAAATTTGCATTGTTTGTTACCATGTGAATGAGTTCTCTACTGGTTATATAAAAGTAGCAATTATTTAAACAGTCGTATTTCTAATGCATTTAAGTGGTTAAAACTACCACATACAATCAAGGTATAGCAGTGGTTAAAATTGTTGCAAAGGTATAAGTTTCCTGTTTTATCGTACTTAAAAGTGGAGATCTGTGATTTGCAAAATATATTGAAAATTGATCTACAATTACTTTTGATCATTCTAAAAAAATTTGTGTCACTCTTACAATAGGGTTTAGGTTTTATAGTTAATTGGAATTTAATAAAGATTTTATTCATATTAAATTAAGCACTAAAGAGCTAATTGATGGAAACTAAAATTCAACACAAAAATTCAGGGAAAATATTTTAAGAAATTTTAGATTTACCTTAAGATGAGTATAGTGCAAGAGTTAATTAGCTATGCATCTCAGTTATCTCACAATCAATCTAAAGGTTTTAATATGATGGTCAAATGAAGTGGATAATAGTTGCATATTACTATTTTTGTTCAATGTTAATTATGTAGCTCTATCTTACTTCAATTAGATTCCATAATCGGTGTTATAACCATATTTATTTATTTTTTAATTTTATAATGAATGATTTAATGTTCCATATGACCATGTTTATTTAATTCTGCAATGTTCAAAGAAGAAAAGTGAAAAAATGTGCACAACTCACTTTATATCGTCCATATGGTTTGGCGAAAGCTGCTACCTCCTTGCGATCTCTCCTCCCATCAGCATGATCTCGCCTGGAACTTATGGAACTTTGTAGGGAAGTATTTATTTTCTCTTTGGTATGTTTACTCATTCTCTTAGTATTTAATCGGATTGGTTTTGTTTGTTTTCCATTTGTCGGGGGTGTTCTGTTGAATACGATGAATATCTCTCTTCTTAGATCTGACAATGGCTTCTTAAGGGAGACACCCAAATCTCAATCTTTAAAGATTCTTTCGCTATTAACTTTAATGCTACTAATTTCATGGATTAAAAAGAAACCTTTATCAGAGGTATGTCTTCCCTTGGATCTCATAAGAGGAGATTAAATATCTAGCTCCTCCTTTTGAATTCTCCTTAGTTGGTAAATTTCTAGCTTGCTGACCATCATTGGATGTGATTCAAAAATTATTTTTTTAATCTTAAACTCTCTAGAGAATTTTCATTTACTTTGCTCAATCTGAGACATTTTTTTTAAGCTTTCTAATGATTTTGATTACAATTAGATTTTTGCTCGTGGTTCCTGCTATGTTAGCAATTACATTATGAAATTAATCAAATGGTCTCCTTTTTTTATATTGGCAAGGAATCCCCTGTTGTGCCTATTTGGGTTTCCTTTCTTGACCTTTGACCTCGCCACTTTTCTCAATGAATTTTTTTTGGATTAGTTTCCCTTTTCAGTCACCTTTCACAAACTTACAATGCCACCACTTCAGGATCAAGACACTTCATTTGTCATATTTCAGTTGAACTTGATATAACCAAAAAATATCTAGTTGTTGTGTGGTTGGGGAAAGAAAATTTTAGATATGTCGAAAATGTAGTTATGAGTGATTTCCCATCTTTCTAGGAGCATTGCAAATGCCATGGTCATGGAGAAGCTAGTTTTTATTATCCAAATCTTCATTTGAGATAAATAAGACCCTTTGAAAAACTTGGCGTGCAGGTTGGCAAGTCAATTGAGAGAAGGGGTGAGGTTGAGGTTTAGGTGACCGAACTAGGAGCTCTTGTGGCTCAAGAAGATAATAAAGGGGGGGGGGGGGGGGGGGGGGGGGGGGGGGGGGGGGGGGGGGGGGGGGGGGGGGGGGGGGGGGGGTTTGGGGGGGGGGGGGGGGGGGGGGGGGGGGGGGGGGGGGGGGGGGGGGGGGGGGGGGGGGGGGGGGGGGGTAGGGGGGGGGGGGGGTGGGGGGGGGGGGGGGGGGGGGTTTCCAGTTTTGGGGGTAGGGGGGTGTAATGCTAAGTGATAAAATTGGAGGGGAATATCTCTTCTCAAACAAGTATACCTTCCAATTTCACCCATGTGAAAATCTTGAAATTTAGTTCAAAATAATGCTATTGACAATCTTCTGGAGAGTGAATATCAAAATGTGACAAATAAGCAGCCCCTTTCAACTCATATGGTTGACTTTAATGTCCCTTTACAGTTCTCTTCTCCTAAGGGTAACATACGTAAAGATGTTTATTCTCCTTATGATGATTTGGATTGTCAAGGCGAGAAATATTAATCCAATTGGGAAGAAGGGAAGCTTCATATTGGTACATAATTGATTGTTGGCCTTTCTAGCTTAGAATCGAAAAGATTTAATTAGCAGGTTGATTTTGATGATTTTGATGTTGTTTGTGGCAATGGTAAACATAAAAGAAAAGGGAAGTTTCATATAGCAGATCTTTTTTTAGCATAGCTAAATCTATTTGAAAATCATTTATATTATGATCAATAAAATTATTTGGAACATCATGGGTGTTGGGAATATTAACTCTCAATCCCATGTTCATAATTTATGTATATTTCATAATATATCTTTTCATGCTTTGTTGGAATTCATGATGGATATGTCTAAACTTTCTATTTGCCAAAGTCAACTTGATTTTGATAAAGCTCACACTTACTCCAATGGTAATCTTTGGCTCTTTTGGAATCCCAACACAGATCTTTCCATCATTGGTGATTTTGAGCAAGTCATTCATTATTTATTTTCTATTTCTAATATGTCTTTTATGGGCTCCATCATTTATGCTAGCACTACTAAATTGGTAGATTGCTTCTTTGGGATAAACTATTAGACCTGTCTAATAATTATTCTGGTCCTTTGTTTGTGGGTGGGGACCTTAATATTATAGCTAAAGTTGATGAAAGGTTTGGAGGTTCCCCTCCAAATTTAAATGGTATGACAACTTTAATAATATGATTTTAGATTATGTCTTGCATGACATGGGATTTTATGGTCCCAAGTTTACTTAGTCTAATTATAGATTATGAGAAGCATGATAAAATCCTTTTTAAGAATGAGTGGCTTTTAGATTTTCCTAATTCCAAAAAAGTGTTTCTTTGTAGAACTCATTCCGACCATGCCCCTCTCTTTTTGAGTATTAATTAAGAATTATTTCTGGGTCCTTTCCTTTAAGGGGACTTTATCTCCGGGTAGAAGTAAGCAAACTACTCCTTCCCTCTGCCCTTATTCGAGGTAGGCTCCGTCAAGAGCTTCCTCGTCCGCTAGAATAGAAAATTTTATTTACTACTAGCCAAAAGCCTACTGACCCCTTTTCCTATCAATCAGAAGATTTCTTGAGATTAGCTCGAATGGACCAATTTTTGACTTGAAAACATGTGGTTACTTTCTCCTGATTTTAATTATGTGGTTAAATCTAATTGGGAGGTTCTTGTTTCTTTTTATGAGGGGTAGGAGGGCATGGTTGTGTTTTCTCTTAAGATTATAAAACTTAAAAGAAAGTTATAATGGTGGAACAAGAATGTTTTCTATAACATTTTTGTAATGTAGCTAAATTTGAAAATGTTGTTAATCATTTGGAGGAAGTTCTCATTAACAACCTCTGTGATGCTAATATGAACAATCTTATTTTATAAAAAAAAAACTACCTATCTTAAACTTATTGAGGAATAATTTTGGTCTCAAAAAGCTAAAACTAAACATATTTTAGAAGATGGTAGAAATATGAAGTATTATCATGTGTTGGCTTCTGCTAAGCAATCTATGTCCTTTAAAAAAATCAAAAGGATTCGGGGCTTTGGATTGACAACCATGATGATACTAGTATTTTTATTGTTAATTATATTATTTCTATCCTTAGGGCTTCCAGTACGGTGAAGGATATCTTTAGCCCTCTTATTACTCTTGAAATCATCTCTGCTTTGATAACATTGGTTTTTCTTCTATTCGTATCGTTGAGGTGATTTTTAACATTTTATGGATTTGAATAAAGATTTTGTGGCGGGTTTGATGGCTTCACTTCTTAATTTTACCAAAATTGTTGGAACATTATAAATGATGGCCTTTGTAAAGCTATTTCTGCCTTCTTTAAGTGCTCTCCTATATCGTAAGTTTTTACTAGTACTACTATATCATATATTCTTAAATGTGATAATCCTAAAAAATGGAATGATTTTAGATTGATAAGACTGTGCACCACTTACAATAAAATTTTGTTTAGAACTCTTGCTTCAAGGATTGCTACTTATTACCAAAAATTATTTCTAATAATAAAATAGGTTTTGTTAAGGAAGATGTATTTCTTACAATGTGCTTTTGGCTAAGAAGCTTCTCCATGACAATAACATTAAGGTTCATAGTCATTACCACATTTTAAGACTCAATATTTCTAAAGCTTATGATAATATAAACTTGGATTTCATTATTAAAATTTTGCCTCTTTTGGCTTTAATGTTTCTAGCATTGACTTGATCAAGGGGATTTTGGAGCATGTTTGGTATTCTGTGATGGTTAATGGCAAAGAAACTGGCTTCTTTAAAGGTGGTTAGGGGATGAGGAAAAGTGATCTTCTCCCTCTAGCTATTTATATTATTGTTGTTGAGTATTTATCCAGAGGCCTACGCCACCTCCTTTTACATCATCCATAACTTTCTTATAAAACTAATGGTGGCTTGAACGTCTCTCATCTTTCCTTTACGAATGAGGATTCATTAGAGATTGTGGAGTTCTAATTGTGGTCCTTTAATTGAAGGCGGCTTGGAGTGCAAATATATTAGGCATATGATCAAAGGTTTTCTATTACATTATGGTGGAATTTTTGGATAAACAAGTCTTTATGGGCTAACTTTATGAAATATAAGCATTGTAAATACTCTTATCCCTCACAGTGTTTTTTTAAATGTGGCCAATCTGTTGTCTAGTTTAGACTTTGCAAAATTAAATTGTTTGTGAATTATCTCTTATGTTGGGGATTTTTAATGGGAATGTTTTTTTTTTTTTTTGTGGCAAGATAATCGGTTGGGGATGGTTCTATTGACTCTCTTCTTAACACTCACTCTATTTCTACTATTAATGATATTTATGTTGAATGATGTTTGGAATCATTTTAGAAAGAGAAGAGATGACAATGACATCTTTGGTAAAATCTAGAACTCTTTGACCCATTTTAATATTTCCACTTTTAAATAGAGGATTTTAAAAGGTTTTATTTATGTTGACAAAAATCTTAAAGCTAAAGGCCTTTTTATTCACTTCTAAATGTCAAGTTTGTTCCAATATTTAATCTATGGAGCATGTCTTCATTAATTCCACATTACAATCAGGGCTAAAATATTTGGAGACAAATCTGAATATTAATGTGAAATCTACTTACAACAATTGTTATAACCTGTTGAGGGATTGGTTTGGTAAAACATTAAGGGCAATGTTATCAAAATTATTCCTATGTTGACTTTTTTTCTTGTGGCAAAAGAGAAATAATTGTTCCTACGTTGACTTTTTTTCTTGTGGCAAGAGAGAAATAATAGTAAATACAATGGGATTAAGATGAATGTTGAGCATATTATTTTTTTGATTTAATATAAAGTTTTTCAATTATATCAAGCTTAAAATATGAAACCTTGTCACTATATTAACAATAAAGTTATTATTGGATTTTTTTAATATTGAGGATAATGTTTGTAATCGAAGCCTCCCTAAATTCTTCGATTGGTCCAAACCTATCATAAATCAATTTAAGCTCAATATTGTTTGTTATGTTTATAATATTAGCTCTAGTTGTGTGGGAATTATTTTTTATTACAATGGTACCTTTATGGTGGATTTTGCTTCCAATATTCCTACTTGAAAGGTTTTAACTACTAACATGGAGGGTCTTTTACAAAGTTTAAATATTTGTTTGGATTTTAATATCTATAATATATGGATTGAATTGGATTCCAAGCTTCTTACTGACTTGATTTCTTCTAAAATGTACAATAATGCCTTCTTATTCTATATATTTAACGAAATTATTAATATCATTCCCTGTATTGAGTATAAGATAACTCATATCTAGGGGAAAGGGAATTCTGTGGAAAACTGGCTTGGAAAAAAGGCTCTTCTATTTTTCTGGATCAATGATCTTTAATATTATTCTCAGTTTCATATATTTAAAGGTATGATAATGTTGAATGCTATAGGCTTTCGTTATATTAGGGTAATGCATTAGCATACCCTCTATCTTTTCATTGGTTGTTGTTCTCCTAGTTGGGTTTCTTTTGGTTCCATTCTATTTCTATGTTGTTCTTAGTGTGTTTTGAGGACTGGCTTATGTTCTATGAATTATTTTTTTATCATTTTATTATCTTCCATTTGTAATGTTTTATTTTTGCTAATATTTATTTTGTTGTTGTTTGGGTGTCTTCTTGTTCTGGTTGGGTTTTATTCATGTTGTATCATTCTATTTTGTTTTCATTATATATCCTTAATTGTTTATGTTCTTGTTGGTGTTTGGTTTTACTTTTATTTGGGTGTATGTTAGTCTAGAGTGGGCTTTTGTTCATGTATGTCCTTCCCTGTCATGGCTTTTTTCTCTGTGGTCTTATGATGCTCTTCTTTTTTTATTTGTGTTATCCATATTTGGATTTGGTTTCACTTTTTTTTATTTAATGTGCATATCGATCTTCTAATTCTATGATGTTTGTGGATGTATACTCTCTTTAGATTTTTGTGTTCCTTGGATCTATGATCTCTGGGTTTAGTAGCTCTGCAGATATCTCACTTTGCAGGTAGGTTGGTTCTCTTCAAATTTCTACATGAATGTTATTTTTGCAGGATGATTGGATTGAAGTCTTATCTTCTAATCTCCTTTCTTTCGGTGATAGCTCCTTGTCACCTTACAATTTTACTAGGTTATTTTGTACTGGTGCTTCGAGGGGAAATTAGTCTCTTAGATTTTTTTTGTATCTCTTCTAACAAGTGGTGAGCTAAAGATCCCTTTAAACAAATGTAATTTATATTTTAATTAACACATAAGCCCATTGAGGGGTTTTAAACAAAAATATTATTTGATTATGTAATGTATGTTTAATATAGAGTATGGTACCTAATGCATCGTAAAAAAATTATCTTGATCGGGAACGAATCTCGAGGAAAAATAGTGTTGGAAACTTTCGAAATTAATTTGGGACCATCCAAACTCCGATGTCAGCAATGTTACAGTCGAATTGAACGTCTCAAAAATACAAACCCAATGACATAAAATTCAACTCAATCCAAGCCTAAATGAGTCCAAATCAAGAGCCGCCTGAAGCACTATTGGAGGGTTTGAACTACAATTTGGTTTACCAAACAGTTTCCAAATGTGACAGGCTTAAGATTGAATCAAGCGGGTAGATGAGGCAAATTCAACGAGCCCAAGATAATGGAATTCTGATATCATTAAGACCTTCAAATGTCTAGCTAACAGTCCATGATCAAGGGATTCAATATCGACCGTCCATTTAAACCACCCCCCCCCCCCCCCACTTTCCCTTGATCCTCCCACTATTTATGGGCCATGCTACTCTAGAAAATATATAAATAGATCCTACCCCACCCCACCCTTCCTTTTAAAAAGGGGGCCCTTAAGCCTAAGGAGAAAAGAGATATCGGAGATCGCTCTTACCTCCTCGATCACAGCTAGAGTTCCTCGGGACCACCACCTAATGCCCTGAGCTTCACCAGATCACCATCTGATCCCCAAAATTTTGCAGGACCACCACCTGATGCCCTGAGGTTCACAAGACCATAACCTAACAACCTAAGCTTCGCATGACCACCACTTGATACCCTGAGCTCCTCCGGACCACCACCTGATACCCAAAGTTTTGTAGGACCACCACCTAACACCCTGAGCTCCACAGGACCACCACCTGATGCCTTGAACTCCACAAGACCATAACTTGAAACCTGAAGTTCTGTCAAACCCCCACCTAATTCTCAAAGTTCTGCCAGACCACCACCTGACAGACACCTAGTGTCCAAACCACCGACTGATGCCCAAATTTTCAAGTAACTCTAGACTTTCGATTGACCATCAAGTGACACCAGATTTTTATCCCCGTTTGCCACTAGATTTTAACTATATTGTTGGCCTTTGTAATCTGATCACCCTCAAGGATTAGTCAGCCTATTGTAATCTTCTCGAATTCTAGTAGAATTATTTTCAACTCGGCTATGCCCCATGGTTTCTCCCCTTTCAAGAACCATTAAAATATGGTTCTATTCACTCATCACTAGAACCATTAAAATATTCATCAAATTAGCCAAAGTATTTTTTGAATAATTTATTATCAATCAGAGAATGGTCAACAAATCTTCCCACCTCTGAGGAATTCACAAGAATGAAAATGAGTCCATCAAGGAGTACTTTCAAAGATTTTTTACTGAGGCCCGAAAAATTTCAGGGGTGGATTTTGAGTTACTTAGAGGAGTTTTTTCTCAAAAGGGTTCATCGTGACCCCTTTTACTCAGGACCCATGCGAGACATGGTCCATTCATATGCGGATCTGATCCATCGTGTGGGGGCACAAATCTCTATTGATGAAGCCATTAATGCTCATAGAAAGTAATTTGAGCAAACAACTGAGAAGCATAAAAGTACCTAAAGGACAAAAAATCCATCCTCATAGTGGAAAAAGAAGGGAAACTACACTCTGCCCTCTTATCCTCACAGCCAAAATAAGAGCCTTACCATTTGCCACTTAATATATCTCAAGCAAACATTTTGATAGCCATTCAAGACCAGTAGAATGTGAAGTGGTCGCATCCTTATAAATCCAACATCTGAAATCAAGAGCAATATTTTCACTTCCACCGTAGCTGTGGATACACTACTAAAGAATTCATGCAATTAAAGGATGGAATTAAGAGACTAATCTAACGCTAATATTTCTAACAATTTATCCAAAACTCACCTACTCGAGATGAAGTTGGTTCCGCTGAGGGGGGGGGGGGGGGGGGGGGGGGGGGGGGGGGGCTAATCAATAGAAAAGGCAATCATCGAACAATTGTTAAGTGGTTGGTGAAATTGAAACCATTGATGGAGGTCCTTCAATGCCTAGTCAAATCTTGAATGCAACCAACAAGAAGCCAACACCAAAGAATTGTCCTATTGATCACTCTATTGCTTTCAATGATTTTGATTTAGAGCGAATAAAGACCCCTCATTAAGACCCACTCGTAATTAATATAGGGATTGGTGACTGGTGCTACAATGTCAAGAGGATCTTGGTTGATAATGGGAGCTCTATAGATGTCATATTCTACTTTGCTTTTCTTAATATACATCTCCTTAGAGAGAAATTACAGGTGTCCGTAGTTCTATTATATGGATTTTACAATCTATGTGTGTCAGTGGAATGAACAATCAGTCTTCTACTTGTACTTGGAGAATTTTCTCGACAGGTTGTGCACTACATCCAATTTATTATGGTAAAATCAAAATCATACTAAAATCTCTCGCCCCAGCAGGAATTGGTATAGTCCGAGGAGAATAATAAGTAGCACAATCCTGCTATGTTAGGTAGGCTCAAACTCACCCATCAGTTACCTTAAGAATAAAAGATTTTGATCTTTGGAATGATGGTATTCTTTAGAGGGCTTTCTTGTAGAAGACCTTACTTGTGTCTCTCCATCAAATGAGCATCATTTAAGAATGGTGTAGATTGGATCGCTTCTCTTAGATGAATAGAATAAAATGTTTGTAGATTTTCTACGTACAAACCAAGATATTTTTGTATGGAGCCCAGTCGATATGCCTGGAATCAACCCAAAAGTAATCATGCACTCCGTCAAGGTAAACCCAACGTACAAGCCGGTAATCCAAAAGAAGCAAAACTTTACACTAGATTGTTAGTAGGAAATTGAGAAGGAGGTTAATAAGCTTTTAGAGGCTATATTTATAATAAAAGTGCACTACCCTACTTGGTTGGAAAAAATCATAATGGTTTGAAAGACAAGTGGAGCCTGGAGAATGGACGTACATTATACATATCTCAATAAAATCTACCCCAATGATAGTTTTTTGCTTCCCGTATTGACAAGTTGGTCAATGCCACCTCCACACATTAAATGTTGATCTTTATGGATTCTTACTTCATATATAATCAAATAAAGATGGATCATGCTAATAAGGAGGCTACAGCTTTTCAAACTGCTATCTGGTGATGTCATTTGGGCTCAAGAATGCTGGAGCAATATATCAATGCCTTATGGATAAAGTTTTAAAAAATCTTATTGGGCGCACTATGGAAGTTTATGTCGATGATATGTTGATAAAAAGTCTTAAAAAATCTCAATATATACTCAACTTGGAATAATGCTTCCACCTACTACGACACTATAATATGTGATTCAATCCTACAAAGTATGCTTCACGCCTCTAAAAACTTCTTATAATTTATGGTAACCCACCGAGGGATTAAGCCCAATCTTAAGAAGATCAAGGCACAAAGGGACATGGTGCCCCCAAGAAATATCAAGGAAGTTTAGAGACTAAATGGAAGGATTGTAGCTATCTCTTGTTTCATATCTCGCTTAGGAGACAAATAGCTACCCTTCTTCAAGACCCTCAGAGGTGCTTGTAGCTCAGGAATTCAAGTGACTGATAAATGCTAAGAAGCCTTCGAATAACTAAAAAAATATTTGGCATCCTGCCACTATTTTCTAAACAAATGTCTAGATAAAAGTTATACTTATACATGGTTGTTTCTTCTCAGGCTTTTAGTTTTTTCTGGGTCCAAGAAAAGAATATTGTATAATGTCATATCTATTATGTCAACAAATTTTTTTCCAAGGCAGAAGGACATTGTCCACTAGCAGATAAGATAGATTTGTCATGAGTCTTCTCATCCATAAAGCAATGCCCTTATTTTCAAGCTCATACCATTGGAGTCTATATGAATCTACCATTGAGAAACATTCTCCAAAAGTCTGAGGCATCTGGAAGATTAATTAAGTGGTTGATGGAGCTAAAAGAATGTGATATTCACTACCTAACTAGACCAAGTATCAAATCTCAGGCACTTTCAACTTCTATAGTTGAATACACAATCGTCGTATCTAATAAGCTACTTAGTGATTCTACTTCTCCCTCATGCTAAACGTTATATGTCGATGGAGCTTTTGGGAGTTTTGGTGCTGGTGTTGGAATCTTGCTAATCTTCCCTCAACAAGCTACACTCATGTACGAACTTCAATTTTAAAGTTTCCAAAAATAAATAGTGTTGCCAAATTTGAGGTCCCATTTGCCGAATTGAGGCTAACAATCGACTATGAGGTGCAGAACTTGGTGGTCTACACTGATTCACAATTATCACCTCATAGGTTAAGGGGGAGTTTGACAACCATAACCCACAACTAGCCTAGTATTGAAACATAGTAAAGTTACTTTTAGCCCATATAAAAATGCATCGGATTATCTATATTCTCTAAAAGAAAAATACACGAGCGGATACCCTTTCTAAACTTGCGACATTAATAATAGGAGATGTCTACAAGAGGAAGTGTATCAAAGAGATCCTCTTTCTAAGCATCCAAGGTCCCTGGGTCATACAATCAATCAATGAGTCAAGAGAGGCTTCTTGGATTGATCCCATTTTGTCCTTCTTACAAGATGGTATTCTTCCTGAAGATCTGATGGTAGCTATGCGACTTCATAGGCAGGCAATAAACTTCATTGTTATTGGTGGAGAATTATACAAACTAGCCTTCATAAGACCATATCTCAAGTGCATTCCTCCTTTAGAGGCCAATTTTACACTTTGAGAGGTACATTTAGACATCTGCGTAAAGCATCTAGGTTGAAGGGCAGTAGCCCATAAGATTATGAGACAAAGGTTTACTAAAAAATAATAAAGCAGGATCACTATAGTTTGTATAAAAGTGCAACAGTTTTCAGTTACATGCCAACCTCACCCATTTACCTGCCATAAAGATCTAAGCATTATAGAGTCCCTGGCCTTTTGCCCAATGGGGGATAGACATAATGGGACCCTTCCCTATAGCCACCAAATAGCAAAAGTTCATCATCATGGCTGTGCACTATTTCACCAAATGGGTAGAGGCAGAACCTCTGGCAAATATCACTGAAGTCAATGCTAAACAGTTCTTATGAAGGAATATAATATATCATTTTGGTACTCTAGCAAAAAATTAGCACTGATAATGAGACTCAGTTCACTAGAAAGATATTTACAATATTTTGTAAATATCTTCATATTCAACTAGTACATATAGTTGTAACCCAACCTTAGACAACAGCAAATGGAGGTTACCAATCGACCTATGCTGAAAGGATTGAGGACACGATTGGAGAAGGATAGGGGGGCAATGGGTTGATGAACTCTCAAATATCTTATAGGCTTATAGTACCACTATTAGAACTCCAACTGAAGAAATTTGGTACAACCATTGCTTTGGCACAAAAGCTATTATTTCCATTGACATTAGAGTCCCAAGTCATAGAGTTTAAACTTTAAATCTCAACAGCAATGAGGAAAAGCTCAAATATAACCTAGACCTCTTTTCAAAAGCAAAAGATGAGGCGATGCTCAAGGTTGGTTCAAATCACCAAAGAATTATCCATCACTATAATCAAAGGATGAAATTATGATGTCTATCGATTAGAGATCTAGTCGAGGAGGCAGGAAAATGCCCCCAATGTAATAAACTTTTCTCCCTCTGGGAGGATCCATACTTGGTGGTAGTCGTGGTGAAACTGAAAACTATTAAGTTAAAAAATGTTGAGGGAAAGATGCTCCCTCGAACCTGGAATATAGAAAATCTTCACAAGTACTATCAATAGAAAATAGTAGTACTACTTATTTTAAGTGTTGTATGTCTTTAGTGTTGAATGTCGTTTATCTCTTGTATTGTCTATGATGTTTTTAACTTCTTTATCCCTAAATTATACTAGGGAAGTGTGACATTATTTAACACTGTAAAACTTTGTTCCTTCGTTTAGTTAAATTATCATCTTCTTCAAGTAAGATCATAATGATAATTCCATATACGTTGTGAACTTCAACCTTAATTCAAGTAATACACAATCATTATTATACTTCAATCATTGAACAATCAATCCCATGGGGATTCAATTTGACCTATTCCACACAGGTTAAAAAGAATTAAATAATGCTTTAATTAATAACCTTAGATAGGTCAAACATCCTAGGTGGATGTCAATTAATTCTAATATCCTTGATTCGAGACATACACACTCTTTATTGTATCTCAATCACTTGTTGATCAGTCCTAAGGGGATTTTATCCAACATCTTCCACACAGGTTAAATAACATTATATAATGATATAACTAATAACCTTAAAAATATCAAATATCTTGATAGGTGTCTTTTTAAATCTTGAAATCCTTGATTCGAAAAGCCTGAATATCAATCACTGGATATTCGGCCCCAAAGGAGATCTAATCTGACTTTCTCCACACGAGTTAGAATGCATCTTATAATGTTGTAACTAATAACCTTGGATAAGTCGAGTGCACTAAAAGAGCATGAATGAAATCCACTTGAATGGAATAAGAGTATTGGAATATATTTCACTAGTCAAATCAAAGAATCAAGCCTCAACAACTCTTTACTAACTTATAAAGGATGACACATGTAAATACAAACGCCTAATATGTAACAATCCCTAAGAAAGATAATGTGATACAACTTGTGAAAGATAAAAACTACTAAATATATATAATAATCTCATCATCTACCTCAAGGGTAAAAGCCTTCTACAGCTCACTATCTATCCATTACCATGGGAATCTAAAGGAAAGCCATCTAAAGCCTAGTTGGGGATCATCCCTTTAACTTTAACTCTAATTTTTTATTGTACCAGGTGAACTCAATTCAAGAAGTTTTGGATGAATCCCTCATCAACACACTACTGCTCTAAAGCCTTCACTTCTACATCATAAATGTTATCACAAGCCTCCTTAACATGATCATGGATGATGGTCTTGAAATCTATGGACTTCTTGAAATATTTAATGACTCTTAAGGATTCTAGGCGGCCAGATAAAGCAGCTTCCTCGACTATATGAGTTTGGGATCTCTTATTCTCAGCATCAAGTGTCGCTATCTTTTTCTACAGAGGCCCTTTGATCTTTCAGAAGCTGGGTGATCATCACCTGTGCCTCCACCAGGTCGATCTGAAGTCAATAAATATGTTGGTTTTAGAAAAAAATAAAGTGCACTATGTTGGTCAGCTCAGTCCTACACTTGCATAACTCCTCCTCCACCACCTTCACCTCTTTGACTTTATGATTGTAATGTTACTTGTACTCTCCCAGAGAGATATTTAATATTTATAAATTATTTATTCAATTCATCCAAGGACTGAGTAAGCTCAGCCTCAAGATCCATTTGCTAAAATAATAAGATGATGTTAATAAAAGGTAGTCAGAATAAACCCATAAAATAAAGAAAATGAAGGATACTGCTCACCAAGTCATTGGCTCAACGACGTCTGATACAATGGTAATTTAATACGTCCTCTAGAATATGAAACTTGATAGGGGAGGAGCTAGGGGAACCTTACTAGTGCTCGTCACAGCTCCCTCCAATTTTCTTTTCTTCGTAAAGCCTGGGAATCATCACCTGTCGCTTAGGAGAATCTTTTGGAGCTGGGGAAGGGGGGATAAGAAAACATGGAGGACATCTTCAGCATCATTGCATCAAACCTCCCAGTGTGAAATGATAGTCTTGACTTTTACATCATAAATTTTATCACAAGCCTCCTGAACAGGATCATGGATGATGGTCTTGAAATCTATGGACTTCTTGAAATATTTAATGACTCTTGAGGATTCTAGGAAGTCAGATAAAAGCAGTCTCCTTCTCAACTATATGAGTATGGGATCTCTTATTCTCTGCATCAAGTGTTGATATCTTCTCTACAGAGGCCCTTTGATCTTTCAGAAGCTGGGTGATCGTTGCCTGTGCCTCCACTAGGTCGATCTGAAGTCAATATATATGTTGGTTTTAGAGAGAAATAGAGTGCACTATATTGGTCGCTCAGTATTGCACTCGCATAACTCCTCCTCCACCACCTTCACCTCTTTGACTTTATGTTTATATTGTTACTTGTACTCTCCATGGAGATATTTAACATTTATAAATTATTTATTCAATTCATCCATGGACTGAGTAAGCTCAGCCTCAAGATCCACTATCAAAATAGCTGAAATAATAAGATGATATTAACAAAAGGTAGTCTGAATAGACCCATAAAATAAAGAAAATGAAGGATAAATTACTGCTCACTAAGTCATTGGCTCAGCGACGCCTGATACACTGGTAATTTAATACATCTTCTAGAATGTGAAGCTTGACAGGGGAGGAGCTAGGGGAACCTTACTAGTGCTCGTCATGGCGCCCTCCAATTTCTTCTTCTTCGTAAAGCCTGGGAATCTTCACCTCTCACTTATCTCTTAGGAGAAAATTTTGGAGCTAGGGAAGGGGGCTAGGAAAACTTGGAGGACATCTTCAGCATCCTTGCATAGAATCTCCAAGTGTGAAATGATAGCCCAACTCTAAATAAGAACTCTTCTTCTATATATTTATTCAAATAATGGACCTCTTATAGAAGATGTTTGATGTTAGGAACCTTGAGGATTCTCAGTATATCTTCTTTTCCAACATGCAAAGGGGCTGGTAAATCTTTCTTCTTCTCCTACTTCTCTATTAGGCCCCAATTATTTCTAACAAAGAAAAATGTGCTGGCCCAACTCTTCATAGGATCTCAGGTATGTATGTCCAATCACTTAGATCTAATGTTACGTGCCCCTGCGTTTCACTAATGAGTTGCCCCATCTGTGAAAGATATTCAAGTGTTAGAATGGCTCCTCGATCCCTGAAGAGTGCAATCAGCCCCATCATCACTGATATGGATCTATATGAAAATTGGGATAGACTTCACCCATAACGTATGGAAATCTCGATCAACTCAGTAGGAGGTGGAAAGTGCAACCCTGATTGCAAACCAGTCTCACAAATAGTTAGGTATCCAGGAGGAGGAAGGTCAGCCCAGTTAGATCTTTTAGGAACCATCATCACGAGGTTGTTTCGAAAGTGAAACTTTTTATGGAGAATGATTAGGGAATCACCCGTAATGGTGGATGCAGCATCATCTATTATGTCTCCCTTTTTTTGCCTATACTTACAATTATTTAGGGCAATAGTATCTCCCCTAGATAATGGATCTCTCGGAGCAAGGTGTTCACCAGACATGACCTCTATATAGAGAAGGCCATTATAGTTAGATAAGGGATGTCACCTTTCCAAAAGCAAGAGAAATCCTCTCGTATAGGAAGAGGGCTGAACGGGAGAAGAGGTAGAGGGGAATGAGCCTCCTTCTTATATAGAGGGGACTTGGGCCTAGACAGAGGATATTATCTATGCAGGGCCAAGGAAGGCCTTAAATGAGAGAAGAGATGAGAGGGAGAATCTATAATTTGAATGCCCAAGGGGGGAATTTATAGTTAAAGTAGGGGCAATTTGGGAAATTCATATATATATATATAATGCTCATGGGTACATGAGACAGCCTTGTAGGGACAGGAAGCGTACATGAGCTTGCAGGAAGCGTAGCAGCTGGTGTCTGGTGGCAACCAGCAGTGGCTAGTCCATTCGGCCCATTTTTGGGCCCGATTCTCACCACTAAAAAGTCAAATCAAACATTTTTGGGATCCCCGGGATCTTTTTTGGATGCTACAAACTAGCTTTTGACACTTTTAAAGCCATTTAGGACATCAACGCCCAAGCTTGAATTATTTCAAGTTTCTAAATTGCACAAAAAAAAATTCCCAAAAGGATGTGACACATATTTTAAAACTTTTAGAGCTTCGATGTTCGAAAATAGTGGGGTAACTGATGTATCCTCAAAAAATTTATCTTGATTGGGCATGAATCTAAAGGAAAAAGTGTTGCAAACTTCCAAAATTAAAATTTGGACCATCCAAACTCCGATTTCAACAAAGTTACAATTGAATTGAACATCTTGGAAATACAATCCCAATGACACCAAATTCGACTCAATTTGAGCCCAAATGGGTCCAAATCAAAGGTCCAAAGCACTGTTGGAGGGTTCACACCACAATTTAGATTACCAAATAGTTTCCAAACGTGGCATGCTTATAATCAAATAGAGAAAATTTGTAAGACAAATCCAACAGACCCAAGATCATATAATTCCGACATCATTAAGACCTTAAAATGTATAGCTAGGGATCCAAGATCAAGGGATTCAATATCGGCCATCAATCCAAACCACTCCTCATTTGCCATTTATCCTCCTCCTATTTACGAGCATGCCACTCTAGGGAATCTATAAAAATAGACCCCCCCCCCCCCCCCCCCCCCCCCCCCCCCCCCCCCCCCCCCCCCCGTTCCTCTTCAAAAGGGACCCCTAAGCCTAAGGAGAAAAGAGAGAGATCGGAGATCGCTCTTGCCTCCTCGACCACCGTCGGAAGTCCTTTGGACCACCACTTGATACCCTAAGCTCAATCGGATCACAACTTGATGCCCGAAGTTCTGTAGGACCACCACATGACACATTGAGGTTCACAAGATAAACACCTGATGCGAGAGTTGTATAAGACTACCATCTGATGCCCTGAGCTCCATCAGATCACTACCTAATGCCCAACGTTCAGCATGACCACCACCTAATGGCCTGAGCTCCACAGGACCACCACCTGACGCCTGGAGATCTACTAGACCACCACCTGAAGCCTTGAGCTCCACAAGACCAACACCTATTGCCCGGAGTTCAGCCGGACCACCACTTGACTCCTGGAGTTCTGCCAAACCACCAAGTGACACCCGTATTCTGCCAGACCACTAACCGACTACCAAATTTCCAAGTAACTCTAAACTTCCGACGAACCACCAAGTGATGCCCAATTTTAATCCCCATTTGCCAGTAGATTTTAACCATACGGTTGGCATTTGTAAACTGATCGCCCTCAAGGATGAGTTAGCCCACTGTAATCTACTCAAATTCTAGTTGAATCATTTTCAATTGGGCCATGCTCCGTTGTTTTTCCCCTTTCTAGGGTGGGTTTTCCAAGTAAAAAATCTTATATTCTCTGTGTGTGAGCTGGATATCCGTACAACGCTAAGACGTAGGATTATAACTCTATCGCCGTATATATTCTAGCCCTCAACAGTACCTAAGAATAGAACATAACCGAACAAACCAAGTTAAATATGATCCTATTCTAAACTAATTTTGGTGTAGTAAAATTCAAACAAAAATGGATTTGAACAAACTCATTTTGATATTAGTTTGAAATAAAACAAAATTGAACATACATAAATTTCACCATGACTAGCTGTGATGCTTGCAACTAGAGACAAAAAAATATTATTGTTGTCGTTAGATGCATTTACAGCCAAAGATTGATAAATAAAAGAAGTGAGGAAGGTCTCCATTATTCTCTAGAGTAACAATAGGGTAGCAATAGAAAAGAAAACTCTACTATTCTCTACTAGACCTAACCATGATCTGCGATCTTGAAGGAATAATTTGAGAATCTCTGCATTAAAACTAATGCCATATATAGAAATATATAAAAATGTGAACAAGCAACAATAAATTAAAAATTACAAAAAAAAAAAAAAAAAATTGCAATGGTAATCAAAATAAAATCCACATTATCTTACGTAGAAATATATATAGATACATATTTCTACGTAAGACAATGAATTAAAAATTATCTCTTATATATATATATATATATATATATATATATATACATTAAAAAGAGCAGAGCGAGCGGAGAAGGCGATCTTGACGGAGAAGCGATTCTTCTTGGCAATTTTGGAGGATCTTTGGCATCCGGTGGTTCTCCGTCGGCCTGATATGGCCGACGGAACACCTTGGTGCTGCTTTGGCATCTCAAATTTTCGATTAGAAAAGCGGAGCAGAGCGGACAAGGCGGAGCTGAATGGAGCTATCGAAGCAGACGATTTGATCGGAGCGAACAAAGCGGGTGATCTCAGCAGCTGGTGCAGATCTGAACGGACCGCCGTTTTGGCGGTGCTTGTACGTCGGCCTGGTGTGGCCGATGGAGGGTTCTGTGGTGGTAAACCTTTTTTGGATTCTACATTTCTGAATATGTGTAGAATGGAGTTCTTGAAGTGATTTTTGGTTGATTGTTTTCTTGCAATAAGGCTTAAAAAAAATAATTGCTTGATTCTATTGATCAGTTGTCTTCCGTTGCGATTTGTGATTCTCCTAGTAAGGATCACACCTTACCATCGTGATTTCTAGAAGGTTTTTCATATCCGGGTTTTCTTTATCTTAGTTGGGTTTGGTGGATATCGGAGTGGTTTTATTGGATGTTTTCAGATTTTCAGGAAGGATTTATGTGAAATTTATATTAGCTTCTTGGTTGAAATTGAAGCTATTTTATCCAGCAACTCAGATATGTTCAAGAGGGAACAAAAGATTGATGGAGCTGAAAGTGTAATTAATCCTTCATATAGTTTCGAGGGATTGGATATTATGTTAAGTGCAGTTTTATTTCCCTTGAATAGTTGCACTAGCATTAATGGAAAGGAAATAAAAATATAGAAAATACAAGGAGCGTCATGCTCTATCACTATCCTCCCTTAATAAAGACAGAAAATAGGGAGGGATATTGCAATTATCACTTTTCCAGCAAAAGTGCAGTTTTATTTCCCAATGTCATCGTCTGTGCAATTTTTTGGCTACCTGTTGCTTTTATCTTACCGTTGTTTGGATTGACCAAGGATTTCTTTTTGGAATGTCAGGTTGAGAACGTTTGCGTTAAGCAGGGTTTTGCAGCTAAGTGGAAGTTTTGGTTACTAAACTTGGAGCTTTGGTGGGGCATTTCTGATGCATGAGATTTGAGAAACTATTCATGTGCTTAATCGTCTCTTGGCCTTTTGATGTTAGAGTTGTTGTTATTGCTTCGTCAACATTGTTTGGATCATATAAAGGATCTGCCTGTGGATCGACTATGTTGAGGAGGTTGTTGATTGATGTTTGTAATGACGAGGTGGTTGTTTGGTCACTTGTTTTTCAGTTCACTACAGGAAAAACAGTGAAAACCGGCGGTTTTTTCCGGCGGTTAGTGCAAAATTACCAGCGGTTTTTTACATTACCGGCGGTCTAACGGCGGTTTAGTAACCGCCGGTAAAAACGGCGTAGGAAACAAATTCTGACGGCTTTTTACCGGCGGTTTATTTTTGCGGCGGTTTTCCGGCGGCACATACCTCCGGTGACCACCGGAATTTCAACCGTCGGTCTTGCGGAGGTTTGGCCGCCGGTAATGTAACCGCCGGTCAGAGTACCGGCGGTGTTCCGGCGGTTAAACCTGGCGTCGTCTGGTTCATTAGACCGCCGGACGGCGCCGTTAGACCGCCGGTACCTACCGGCGGCTGACGGCGGTTATAGCCGTCGGTATTACCGACGGTTTAAACCGTCGTGCGTCTATCGTAGAACCGCCGGTGACCGTCGGTAAGCCGCCGGTATTCACCGGCGGTTTAATAATAACACCGGCGGCTTTATCTTGTCCGTCCGGTTCACGTCTATATCCAGCGGTTTTCCGGCGGACTAAACCGCCGGAAAAACTCACTTATCACCGGCGGTTTAGACCGCCGGATAAGCGCCGGTTAATGTTGAAATCCGGCGGTGTACCGGCGGTTTAGAGACCGTCGGTATTACCGACGGTGTGTCGTAGCTAAGCCGTCGATTAAGCCGTCGTTAGAGTCCGACGGCTTAACCGCCGGCGTAGCCGTCGGTAATACCGACGGCCTCTAAACCGCCGGTTAAAACCGCTGGTATAGGCCATTTTTCCTGTAGTGGTTGTTCTTTGAAGATCAAATCTTATTGGTTAAAGACTTTAAGGATTTGAAGTTTTTTGGTTTTTCTCTTGTCATTGTGATGAGAGTGGTGATGATTATTAGTTCGGTTGGCTTTGGCAATGATGAGGCCGGTTATTGGCTTCTTGAGTTGGTTATTAGTGCTATGATTTTACAATGGAATATTATTGGTGTTGTTCTTGTCAGTATGATGGTTGTGGTGATGATTTTCAGTTTGTATGACTTTGCTTATGAAGAGGTTGACTCTTGGACTATTGAGGAGGGAGTTGGTGTTTTTGCGTTGCCGTCGTTGATTGTTTCGTTCTTGGTGGTTGTTGTCGATTGTGTGGATGCAAAAACAGCGAATTCTACTCTTGATTGGAGCTTGTTGGACCCTATGATTGATGGGGGTCTGGTTGATGTTTGGATAGCTACTTTAGTAGTTGTTTTTTTTTTTTTCTTGAAACTAGTTATCATTTGCTTGTTTTGCTTATATGCTTCTTATACCTTTTTAAAATCATTATGATGCAATATGGGATTTTTACTATGTTTCATTTTCCATCTTTTGGGAAAGCTGGGATACTAACCAACCTTTTAGGTTGTTTTAATAGTTGGTATATATCCCCATCACCCCAATGGATCTAAAATGGAATTTAGTGGATCGCATATCCATTATGGTAGTTTTAAAGGGTTTGCTTTTGATTTTTAGATTGTATTAGGTATTTCTTCTTTTAATGCAATTTGCATTTCTTCAAAAAAAAAACCTAGAGGTGAATATAAAAAATATGTCTGCATAAGAAAAATAAGGAGCATCCCATTTCTATTCCTGCTTTCCTTCTCCTTCACTTCAGATTCTATTCACGCAAGAATTGATCTTAGCCTCTGTGATAATAATAGAGAAAGCATTAGTAAAAAATATATATATATTAAAAGTTAATCTATAAATGAAAATCTATTTTTAAATTTTACTTTAGCATGGCTGAGCTTTTTGAAGGTGGATGTGTGTATTTTTTTTAATCATATAGTTGCAGGCAAACCTTAAAATCAAGGGTCCAATAATAGTTCCAATAAGAGTGCCTTATTAATTTTATAACCTTTCTTATCAATTATCATGATAAATACTTCACTAAATTATTTAGGCTTTGCTCTTCAGGAACCTGCTTCAAGCAATAGTTGGCTGGGTGCGTCGGACGCGCGCAGGCGCACGGGAGTGTGAGACGCAGCAACGCGGGTACGTGGGGCACGGTAGCGGGGGTGCTTGGGAGGCGGGTGCAACGCTGGCCGGGTGCACGAACTCTCGCGGACAGTCATTTTAAATAGGTTTCCGGGTTGACCCGGCAACTCGTCGGGTCAACCCGAACCTTACCCCGTTTTTTTCAAACGGGTCGACTCTGCGAACTTGAACCCGACCCGTTTTTCAAATGGGTCGGGTCCAACCCGGATTAAAACGGGTCGGGTCCAACCCTGATTTTTTGGGTCGGGTCCAGGTCGGATTTTCGTGTCGTGTCAAATATTGACCGCCCTAGTTAAAACTGCATCAAAAGGATAAGTTATCATTTTCCTTGTTTACTTACAAATTAAACATATGAGAGGGCCCAAAATAATCATTGAAACTAGTTTATAGGTTTATTTTGTGTTCTATATATAGTTCCTCACATGCAAGAGCAGATTTTTCACTATAAACCCAAATATATATAAATATGGAATGGGTCCTCTCAACTACCAAAAACTATCTTAAATCTAGCTTCGAAAGGGACAAAAGAGGTTCAAATGCGGGATAATCGGAGCTTAAAGCCCGTTTAACCGTCCCAATAACTATCTTACGGCTAGCCAATTATATATATATATATATATATATATATATATATATAAATGATCATAGGGCAGGTGATTTCTAACTCATAGCAGTGAAGTCACTAGCTGGGGGCTAAGATTTGGCTTAGTATATAACTTTTTTATGGCTTTCTAAAATAACTTTGTAGTACAAAATTTCTTTGAACAAATATTTTTTGTACTAAAAAGCTGATGTAGAAAGCATTAAAAAAAATTGTTTAAACAAAGCCTAATTCACCTACTTGGCAACAAAAATTGCTAAGTCAGCGATGACTTGATTTCAAATTTGAAAATTTCATCTTTGTTTTTTCTTTGCAAACATTTTTAACGCTACAATAAATTAAGTATCTCATTATAAACTTCTTCAAAATTATAGAAAGAGATGCACGTTGTTAATATTCATTTTAGGAAAAAAAAAAAAAGAACTCTGGCAAAAACCACTGCCTCAAACAAACTCTTATAAAAATATATAGGCAAATAAATTGTCTCAAAACGGATTAATTATATATTTCTAGATTCATAGTGTCCATACTATGCGTTCCAAAAATTCATTTTGGAATGCGAATAGTTTCGGGTCTGAGCTTATTAGGTTTATCGGCAATCATATCGATTGCTTGCTTAGAACAATATCTTAGCAACTATTGAGAGGAAGGCCAGAATTTATGAAAACAATTTATTCATTGGAACGTATCCTACTTGGAATTGACATCTATCTTAGATTTTAAAATTTGTATTAAAGAATGGATATTAGACAATAAAGGTATTATTATAGAATGGGATAATGTAAATATCATCAAGCTACTTCAGGATTCAGTGAGTAAGGCTTTTGACAGGAATAACGAAGTTCAAAGGTTGGATCTTTTTTTTTTAGAAGTGTTTAAGAATGTTATTTTTCAATTTTTATCTAGAGACTGTAATAATGTGGCTGATTTTTATTCTCATCATGTCATTTTTTTTTTTTACAAAATATCATTAGAATAAAAAGAGAAAGGGATACAAACTATAGTGTGCATTAGGCCAAAGAGGCCCAAGAAAAGAAAGCAAAAAATACAAGGAGAACACCCAACGAGGGCTCAGAAAATGCCGAGGCTCCCAGCCCCCCAAGCCACGCAAAAGACCATCCAATAAGGCAATATTCATGTAGTTTTTCATCATGTTTGGCAATATTCTCATCATGTCATATTTGGTGATTTTTATTGAGATGTTTTTTTTGGGTAGTGAACTTCCATCAAGATTTGTTGACTTGATCGGAAAGGACGAGTTCTTTTTCCTCAGTAGGTTTTGTATCTTTCTTTTCTTATTTAATACAAAATGCAAAGTTAAAAAAAAAAAAGAGTACAGGGGTCACATTTTTTTCCTCCTCAAAACGTCTACTGCCAATTCTAGCATAATTGATGGCAACAAATGTCAACTAATTATGTTTATATACGATGGTTTTCTTTTATTTGTTAATTTATTTACTTTTTGTTTAAAGAGAAAAATTATTAACTTTGACAAAGTGCTACAAAGTTGATTTTTTTTCTTGCGAAATTTAAGGCTGTACCTCAACATATAGAAATTAAAAACGTACGAAGAAGTTGAATTCACATACAAAAACTTTAGATAAAAAGAAACTAATAATTGCATGAGAATATTATTCCCATTTACTTCATTAAAAAAACTTGAATAAGAACTTTGTCTTCTACAACAAATAATGCACTTGCAAGCGTCTGAAGGCGCGCATTTTATTTTGTGACAGTAGAGTATATAGTACTGACATACACAACTACAGAAGATTTATTCTACTATATTTGAATTATACAGCACTAGCTATTTAAAGCGGCGGCAAGGCTTCGCCATTGTTATAGGCTGGAAGCTTCTCCGGCGATGTCGGAGGTAATGCTATAAAGCTCACCCAAGGCCCAGGAGCTGCCTTCACCTCACCGGAGCTCTTTATCTCAGCCATTTCTCGTCGGGAACTGCCTCCGTTTCTTCCGCACGAGTTTGGAAGGAAAACGCCTGCGATTAAAAAAAAAAACAAAAGAAGATTTTCATGCAAAACGAAAAAGGAAAAAAAATCCTTACTTGGCTTTAGTAAGCTTGTATGGGGAGTAAAAACATATACATATATATCTGGGAACGTTGATTAATCATATTTTTTTATTTCATTAATTCATCATTTTATCTATTTTTTTATTTGGCTAATATAATAATAATTATTATGATGGTTTTCATACATACCACTTTATTTCATATTATTTATATATCTAATATCTAAAATTTTAATATTACATTCTACCACCCAGATAGCCATCGTGATATAATTCAAAAAAATGACTGATTTATATATAGATCAATGTTATATATAATATCCTGAATTATATTAATCTCAAAAATAAAATTGGTAGACTTTACTCAATTTATATATATATATATATATATATATATATATATATATATATATATATATATATATATATATATATATATATATATATAATTTTTTTTTCTTAGTAATAGATAGGTTGGATTTCTCCCTAAAACTCCCATTTGACTGCATTTTTTATTTAATTAGTGTTTTCAAATGTAATAAAAAGTTTTAACTTTTTCAAAACACAACGTTTATCATATGGATTACACGCCATCTAAAGAGAATAATTACTTGGAGATATATACTTCTTATAATAAATTACAAACAATAACACCAAAAAAATTTTATTCTATTATACAAGGTTAGCTAAAAAATATTTTTTCAATATTGTATTATTTTAAGAGTCTAATTCTAATTTAAATGGAATAAAAAAAAATATAATTTTAAAAATGTTTTAGATCTACCTCTACTTTTCTTACTATATGTCTATCTAATATATCTACTCTCCTAATAGGGTCGTCGGAAGGCCAACATTTTACATAACCAAACCATTTAAAATGACTTTTATAATCTTATTTGCCAATGGAGCTACTCTAACCTTTTCACGCATGTACTTGTTTGACATTCTTTCTCTAAGTGTAAAGTCAGTCATCCACCTAAGCATCTTCATCTTTGCAACACTTAGCTTAATTTTATGCTTCTATTTTAATAACAAACATTCTGCGTCATAAACCGTTACAGCCTCACCATCATCTTATAAAATTTTCCCATAAGTTTAAGATGTACTTTCTATCACATAAAAGGCTCATGCTTTCCTCCACTTCAATCATCTAATTTGAATTCTATTAACATTAATGTTCTCACCTATTTCTCCATCATTTTGACCTATAAATCCGAGATAAGAAAGAATTGCAAAACGCTAAATCAAGAAGGAACTGGCACTTCACATAAAAAAAACATTATAAGTGAAAAAAAAAATTATCTCAAATGAAGTTGGTTAATAAAACTTGCAAGGAGTTAATATTAAAATTACGTACATGATATTCGTTTTTAATAAGATAGCACTAAAAATCTAACTTCATAAATTTTAGATTTAGCCATCTGAGATACCATAAAGTCTTCAAGGAAGTGCTTTCTTGCTAGGAAGCACTATTTTTAGTCGTTAAGTTGCCAAACAAGATGAAGCTATTGACTTCAATTTGGATTTTTAAGTATTTATTTTGACTCATTTAGTGCGTCTTCTTCATGGTTTCACATTATTGTCGTCATCAGATCAAACAGTGTTAAAAGGACCTAAGCATATTAAAAAATTATAGAAAAAAAAAATAAAATGCATAAATTTTTTAAAAATAAATATTTAGATATAAAACTCATTCATCCCCAATGAACTTCATAACAACTAAGGATTCTTTTGCGACAACTTTTTCCTATTATTTTTTCATTGTATTAAAAAAAAAATTATTCTAAAAAATTGTTATAGAAAATAGTAACAAACTTTTCCAAACAAAATCTAAGACTTTTATTCGGATAGTTTTCTAAAATAAATTTTTATACAAAAATTTCAAGCACAAAAATTTCTAGATCTAAAAATTTTTCTATTAAAAAGAATTTTTAGAAAGAAAAAAAACTGATCCAAATGAAACTTAAATCATTAGTTGGTGATATTAATATTTTTCTTAATTTTTAAAGCGATTTAATCATTTGAAGCATTTTCGTGAATGGCCTCTTAATTAATTGTGAAATAAATATGTAAAAGTTTTGTTGAATAAGGATACTATTAATTAGTTAAATATTTGAATGAATCTCACAGTAGAAGGGGCTTCCTTCTAATATATTGTACATAACATAGATATCATTTTTTATAATATTCATGCTACTGAATTTATAGAAATATCAAATATCTCAAAATTTGATTATTTAATGATATATTTAAAAATACTTTTCATTTTTAAATATTATAAAAGTATCTCATTTCATTTTTGTAAATATACTCAAATCGCTTCATATTTTATTATTTTTAAATATAATTTCATGCCACAAATGCAGTCAAGCTTGAGTTTAATCGTTACCTTCGCCGGCGGCGAGGTTAAAGTATAGTTCGACGACGTTGGGGCAGCCGCGGTAGCATTCCGGCGAGCAGAGCTGCCGCATGAACTGCTGGTCGAGCAAGGAATCCGACGAGATCCCGAGCGTTTCCCGGCTTAGGCCGCAAGCTTTCACGCACTCGTCGGTCTCGATCCAGCCGGAGAAGCGGCCCGCGGCTTCCACGCCGGAGCTGCGGCACGAGTAATTCTCCGCCCGATTGTCCCCTCCCAGGTGCTTCTCTAGCACGCATCGATGACCGGAAGAGGACACCGCGAATGCGCATGTGGCGCGGTCCAGCTTCTCGCAGGTGACATCGGATTCTCCTGCGTATAAAAATACGATTAGCGAAGTATGAATTACTTGATTAGATAATCGGAGTTCGATTTTATCGTTACCAAGAACGGCAGAGGCGAATAGGGCAAGTGGTAGAAGGAGAGATAACAGAGCTTTGGAGGCCATTGGGAAGATACTAAGAGCTCTCGTGGGATAAGAGCGACAATGGAGCTGAAGGTCAGCGGAAGATGTATTGCAGTGTGAGAGATCGAAAACTTTCGCGAGTATTTATAGCCGGATTGCGAGAGGCGGTAGGTGGTAGGGGAAGTTTGATCTGAAGATAGATTGGAAGGAATTGACGGAGTGGAAATGAAATGCAAATGCAAACAAATGCAAAAGTGAAAGGGGAGGGTAAAAGAATCGGATTGAAATCAGCTTTCGTTTAGTTGTAAAATCAGATTTGTTTGGGATGACTTTTTTTAGTATTTTAAAAAAATAAATATTTTAGTATACAAATTTTATACTAAAAAGTTACTTTAGAAAGTAATAAAAAAGCTGTTATAAATGAAACCTCAATCTTGATTTTATCTTAGTTTATGACAATTTTCTTATAGTTTTCTTGTACAAAAAATTCTTAAACTAAAATTTTTGTACTTAAAAACTTATTTTAGAAAGCACTAAGAAACATCACAAATGTTGATAATAATGGTTTTGAATTTTTTTTAAAGAATATAACTCTTATTACATAAACTGATTGACTATCATTTATTCAAATTATTTTTTTATTTGTTGTCTTAACACGATTTTTTGAAGTAGGAGGTATTTGGTAGACAGCTCTATCACATTGGAGCTGCATAAATGCACAGATCAACGCTAAGAGGATCATCGGTGGGTTGATCAATGATCAAGAAAGCTTATGTCAGTTTTGAAATTTGTAAAGTGTTCATTTGTACAAAATTGATCTATTGGCAAGTGATCATTTATGGGATCTACATAGTTCTCCAACCATAGCACATGGCCACAAGAGTTGGAGGTAGGAAAAAAGGGGAGAGTTTAGGGATTAGGCTCCCATGCGTACACATATGAGACAACCATCCATTTTAGAAGCCTACGATGATAACGACATTGAGGAGAGAGGTAGCCAAAGAATGACTTCTCTAAGCAACAAGATAGAGTGTATGTGAAAAGTATAGGCAGATATACTAACATACACAACAATTTTAAGATGTAAGCGAAGCTTAGATCATATATGAAATAACAATGTAGGAAGAAGGTTAATTGGATTTGGTGTATTACATCTAATATAAAATGTGATGAACTCAATATTAAATTTTGATGAAAAAAATTGAGAGAGTATTAAAATTTTATTACAGTTATATATTTTTCTTTAATGATTGTTTTATTATTATTATTATTATTATTATTTATTATTATTATTGTTGTTATTATTATTTTAGAATATTAGTTTTGTGTTATATTAGTTTGTTATAATGTTTTGCAATGCTTTGCTATGATTTACAAATTGGTTTCCATGTAAATAGAATGTTACAAGTTTTTTTAGTATTTGTTTATAGCTAGGTTTCTGTCGAATATATTCGATAATGAAAAAATTGAAAATTTTTCTTGAAAATTTCAACAAAAAACTTGATAGTTTTCTCTCGGTGAAAATTCTACCATAAATTTTTCCATTAAAAATTCCTCTTAAAAATTCCGATGAAAATTTTTGTTAGAAATTTTCAGAGATTTTTTGTCGGTGTTTTCCCCACTTTAGGAAATTTCAATGAAAAAAGGTGTTATTTCTCATCAGCAATCTGTCGAAAGAAATTGTGATGGTAAAATTTTTATATAGTAAACATTATTCTGCCCGCATTTAATTACTTTGCGAAAACAATTAAATCAAAAATTTTTCATAAATACTTTTTTTTTTTTAAGAAACTTATTAATCCTTTTCTTTTTAGTGTTTTATACATCTCACAAAACTTATGTTTTTGTTCAATTGTCTATATGCTTTGTGAGGCTATTAAAAGAGAAGCATAAAATTTTAGTTAAGTGTTGCAGAGATGATGAAGCTTAGGTAGATGAGTGGCTTCATGTTTAGAGACAGAATGTGAAACATTTATATGCATGAAAAGATTGGAGTTGCTGTAGTAGTAGATAAAATTAGATAGAGCCACCTTAGATGATTTGAAAACATAAAACGTCAGCCTTCCAATGACTCGGTTAGAAGAGTTGATGTATTGGATTTGCATATGTTAGGAAATGTAGAGGTGAATCTAAAAAGACTTATCATAAAATATTAGAAATGATATTTTTTTTTTTTAAATTTAAATGAGAATTTAACTTTTAAACATGAAATAATGGGGAAAAAAGATTCATGTAGTTGACTTCATAGTGGGATAAAGCCTTTATGATACTCTATTTTAAATTAAATGATGCAAATGCCAATTTTAGCAAAAAAAATACTTTACAATTTTTTTTTTTTTTTTTTTTTTTTTTTTTTGTATTTTGTTGTGGTCATTTAGCCACCAATATAATGGTGCTATTTTAGGCTTTTAGCAGCTAAATGGATATGACAATTATTTGGATTTGATGGGCATGAGCTCAATTTATTCCACTTTCTGAGCAACTAAATAACTCAAGTTAGCCTTAAATTTAGATGTAGTCAATTCAATCACTTGACCACCTTTTAGGCTTCATTTGGGGCGGCTTTTCTATTACTTAAAGCAATTTTTTTAGCCGTCTCAAATGAAACCTCAGACGAACACAAACTCTCACTACTTTAGTTTTAGTAGTTTCTCACTAGAAGAAGTTTACTCCCAAATCTATTTAGCAAAAACTAAATCATTTTAATAACTAATAAACATGATTATACTTATCTAAATCATGTTGGCGACGTTAAGGTCCACCCCTTAGTACTGCCCCACCCACTAGCCTCCATCATTTGTCCTAAAAAATTATATTTTAGTCTTAAATATTACGTATATCATGCATATAACAATTTGAATGAAATGAAAACGTAATACTAAAAAATTTGAAAAATCTGAAAAATTTGAAAATTTTTAATGCTGCATAAAATTTTAATGTCCATTAAAAATAAACTTTTAAATAAAATCAATATAAGTGAGATTTTTTTTTTTTGAACGGGATATCCATCTTCTGTCACCCTCGAAAAGGGTATATGACGACATGACAAATTCTCAACTGAACCTAAAAGAGGTGAACAATTATAACGTCCGCCACGGTCCGTGTGGGGGGAACGTACGCAGAGGAACGTCCGGTCGGATAGGCAAAATTCCGCCAAAAAGCTCGGTATTTACTCGGTATTGCTAGGTATTATTTGATAATAACAAGGAATACCGCTCTTTGAAGGCCAATACCGAGTTATACCGAGCTATACATGAGCAATACCGAGAGTTGTACTGAGTTTTTTTTAGGAAAAACTCGGTATTTTTTTGTATAAATCGGTATTGCTCGGTATAGTTCGGTATAACTCGGTATTGGGTCTTCACATGATGTTATTCCTCGTTTATTGTTTGGTATTTGCTCGGTATTTCACGTTTTTTTGGCGCGATTTTTGCCTCCGACCGGAGTTTCAACGACTTCCTCTACGTCCGGTCTGAGGACCGACGGATTCCTTTACGTCCGGTCGGAAGACGTAATAATTGTTCCTAAAAGGGACACCATACCACACAAAAATTTTCTGACCCGCGCTTAATTAAATCCCACTTAAAAGATACAAACACTCGAGAAAAATCGAGATACTCACCCATCAACCAAACTAAACATCGATGAATGAGAATTTTTTTTTGCTAGTGAATTTTTTTTTACTAGCTATAAAATAATCTCTTAGAATTATTTGCCTAATTGACTGGATGAAATTTTATGGAACGACATCATGACAGCAGTTGCTACGTTATCAATGAATAAATAAATAAAAAATAAATAAATCAATAAATAACAAAATACAGATTTAGGATTCGTTTGGGACGGTTTTTTTATTGTTAATGCTTAATTTCTAAAAACGGAGTTTTAGTAAAAAAATAAAAATTTTGTACTAAAACTCCGTTTTAGAAAGCATAAAAAAAACATTTTATTTTTTTTACTAAAACTCTATTTTAGTAAGCAATAAAAAGCCGTCCCAAACGAAGCCTTAAGCATGAGGCGACCACACAGCATTGGATTGCACCCAAAACTAAATGAAAAACTCATTGTGAATTCCGAAGATTCGGAAATAACACTTAGACTCCTGTGACAATTGTCCGCCAACCAAATTCTGTTACGTGCCGTTTAGAAATAATCCGTAACTTTATGATTTTTTTATTTTTCCAATGTTAACGTCTTTTTCATACGAAGTCCTCAACTAAAGTCACAGTTAACTTTGTTTTTTTTTCCTCCCGAATTAGTTGGCGCGCGCACAAAGACCGCAATATTGGAATTAGGTGCTTCGCAATGGGCTACGAGAGGCGGATACCGACGATGGTGGTCGGCAAATTTCCCTTATTCCTCGCCGTGAGAACTCCATGGGCTGAAGTTTGGCGTCGACTGAGACTAAAGGGAGTTGCAGCCGTCCAAAGGCACTTCCATGACAAAAAACAGTGTATATTCAAAGTCTAGAAACCTTTAAAGTGTTTCTATTTATTTGTATCTTCAAATTTAACTATTATACTTACATTGCAAGTTATAAAAATTGAGTTGGTATTATTGCTAATAGATTTTTCAAGTAATTGAGCATTCTTTAAGGAATTACATTGACAAACTTTGGGAGCCCGCTCATGGAACAATTTATTACGTCCTCCTCCGAGGATGGCAGAGGAGGAACATCCGTTGTAGGCAAAATTCCGTCTATACCGAGGGCTGTGTACCGAGTTTTTTGAAACACTAACAACACTTGGACCAAATAAAAGTTCCACTCATATTGACACCTGTTTCGACTATGACTAGCTGTAGATGTGTAATATATTGAACTTAGTTAGGACTCTAGTCGTGAGCCGAATATTTTTGTAACTAGTTGTGAATCACACAAAACTTATTGAGATATGCCTGAAAAGAAGTGGAGAAATAGAGAGAGAAAAAACGATTTAGAATCAAAATGATTTGTGGCTTTATTATAATAAATTTAATAAAAATGCTGCATCTCTTGAGATTACTGTGTCTCTATTTATAAAATTGACTTTATAATGGCTAAAAAAATAAAAATATACAACATCATGTATATATTTTTACATGAATGTATTAGGCTATAATTTAAGAAATTTATATTAATTTTTGGATAGTGAATTAGCGAAAGGTCTTTACTAGACTAGAAAGTTATTAATTGGTTGTAATAATTCAATACATGAGATGAAAGGAAAGTCACCACTTGATGAGTTTTCAAGTTTATATACCAAATATATCCATGCTACTTGGGATAAGTCTTTGTGCTTCTGGGTGTCTTGAGCTAAGAAAATTTGCATTCGATTGAAGGGTAATAGGAAGAATTAGGGACTTGCTTGAATTTGCTGAAGTGTATAGTGCGTATGTGTAAACTTTGTTTAATACATGGAAGATATTTCATTTTGCTTCATAATAATTTTTAAAGTTTAAATGCAAATAATAAGATAGTTCACTTATAGACTCATTATATAAAATCTTTTAGAATTATTTTATTTTGGTTTTGAGTATCATTAGATGACGGAACATCGCTTCAAATCTAGGATAAAAAACTTTTATTTAAGATTTCTTCATTTATTTTAATATACTCGTATCATAAAACCAAAAAATTACTTAAGTTCATTAAAATTCTACAGAGGCCCTTTGATCTTTCAGAAGCTGGGTGATCATCACCTGTGCCTCCACCAGGTCGATCTGAAGTCAATAAATATGTTGGTTTTAGAAAAAAATAAAGTGCACTATGTTGGTCAGCTCAGTCCCTACACTTGCATAAACTCCTCCTCCACCACCTTCACCTCTTTGACTTTATGATTGTAATGTTACTTGTACTCTCCCCAGAGATATTTAATATTTATAAATTATTTATTCAATTCATCCAAGGACTGAGTAAGCTCAGCCTCAAGATCCATTTGCTAAAATAATAAGATGATGTTAATAAAAGGTAGTCAGAATAAAACCATAAAAATAAAGAAAATGAAGGATACTGCTCACCAAGTCATTGGGTTCAACGACGTCTGATACAATGGTAATTTAATACGTCCTCTAGAATATGAAACTTGATAGGGGAGGAGCTAGGGGAACCTTACTAGTGCTCGTCACAGCTCCCTCCAATTTTCTTTTCTTCGTAAAGCCTGGGAATCATCACCTGTCGCTTAGGAGAATCTTTTGGAGCTGGGGAAGGGGGATAAGAAAACATGGAGGACATCTTCAGCATCATTGCATCAAACCTCCCAGTGTGAAATGATAGTCTTGACTTTTACATCATAAATTTTATCACAAGCCTCCTGAACAGGATCATGGATGATGGTCTTGAAATCTATGGACTTCTTGAAATATTTAATGACTCTTGAGGATTCTAGGAAGCCAGATAAAACAGTCTCCTTCTCAACTATATGAGTACGGGATCTCTTATTCTCTGCATCAAGTGTTGATATCTTCTCTACAGAGGCCCTTTGATCTTTCAGAAGCTAGGTGATCGTTGCCTGTGCCTCCACTAGGTCGATCTGAAGTCAATATATATGTTGGTTTTAGAGAGAAATAGAGTGCACTATATTGGTCGCTCAGTATTGCACTCGCATAACTCCTCCTCCACCACCTTCACCTCTTTGACTTTATGTTTATATTGTTACTTGTACTCTCCATGGAGATATTTAACATTTATAAATTATTTATTCAATTCATCCATGGACTGAGTAAGCTCAGCCTCAAGATCCACTATCAAAATAGCTGAAATAATAAGATGATGTTAACAAAAGGTAGTCTGAATAGACCCATAAAATAAAGAAAATGAAGGATAAATTACTGCTCACTAAGTCATTGGCTCAGCGACGCCTGATACACTGGTAATTTAATACATCTTCTAGAATGTGAAGCTTGACAGGGGAGGAGCTAGGGGAACCTTACTAGTGCTCGTCATGGCGCCCTCCAATTTCTTCTTCTTCGTAAAGCCTGGGAATCTTCACCTCTCACTTATCTCTTAGGAGAAAATTTTGGAGCTAGGGAAGGGGGCTAGGAAAACTTGGAGGACATCTTCAGCATCCTTGTATAGAATCTCCAAGTGTGAAATGATAGCCCAACTCTAAATAAGAACTCTTCTTCTATATATTTATTCAAATAATGGACCTCTTATAGAAGATGTTTGATGTTAGGAACCTTGAGGATTCTCAGTATATCTTCTTTTTCCAACATGCAAAGGGGCTGGTAAATCTTTCTTCTTCTCCTACTTCTCTATTAGGCCCCAATTATTTCTAACAAAGAAAAATGTGCTGGCCCAACTCTTCATAGGATCTCAGGTATGTATGTCCAATCACTTAGATCTAATGTTACGTGCCCCTGCGTTTCACTAATGAGTTGCCCCATCTGTGAAAGATATTCAAGTGTTAGAATGGCTCCTCGATCCCTGAAGAGTGCAATCAGCCCCATCATCACTGATATGGATCTATATGAAAATTGGGATAGACTTCACCCATAACGTATGGAAATCTCGATCAACTCAGTAGGAGGTGGAAAGTGCAACCCTGATTGCAAACTAGTCTCACAAATAGTTAGGTATCCAGGAGGAGGAAGGTCAGCCCAGTTAGATCTTTTAGGAACCATCATCACGAGGTTGTTTCGAAAGTGAAACTTTTTATGGAGAATGATTAGGGAATCACCCGTAATGGTGGATGCAGCATCATCTATTATGTCTCCCTTTTTTTGCCTATACTTACAATTATTTAGGGCAATAGTATCTCCCCTAGCTAATAGATCTCTCGGAGCAAGGTGTTCACCAGACATGACCTCTATATAGAGAAGGCCATTATAGTTAGATAAGGGATGTCACCTTTCCAAAAGCAAGAGAAATCCTCTCGTATAGGAAGAGGGCTGAAGGGGAGAAGAGGTAGAGGGGAATGAGCCTCCTTCTTATATAGAGGGGACTTGGGCCTAGACAGAGGATATTATCTATGCAGGGCCAAGGAAGGCCTTAAATGAGAGAAGAGATGAGAGGGAGAATCTATAATTTGAATGCCCAAGGGGGGAATTTATAGTTAAAGTAGGGGCAATTTGGGAAATTCATATATATATATATATATATATATATATATATATATATATATATATATATATATATAATGCTCATGGGTACATGAGACAGCCTTGTAGGGACAGGAAGCGTAGCAGCTTGCTCGGTGGTGTCTGGTGGCAACCAGCAGTGGCTAGTCCATTCGGCCCATTTTTGGGCCCGATTCTCACCACTAAAAAGTCAAATCAAACATTTTTGGTATCCCCGGGATCTTTTTTGGATGCTACAAACTAGCTTTTGACACTTTTAAAGCCATTTAGGACATCAACGCCCAAGCTTGAATTATTTCAAGTTTCTAAATTGCACAAAAAAATTCCCAAAAGGATGTGACACATATTTTAAAACTTTTAGAGCTTCGATGTTCGAAAATAGTGGGGTAACTGATGTATCCTCAAAAAAATTATCTTGATTGGGCATGAATCTAAAGGAAAAAAGTGTTGCAAACTTCCAAAATTAAAATTTGGACCATCCAAACTCCGATTTCAACAAAGTTACAATTGAATTGAACATCTTGGAAATACAATCCCAATGACACCAAATTCGACTCAATTTGAGCCCAAATGGGTCCAAATCAAAGGTCCAAAGCACTGTTGGAGGGTTCACACCGCAATTTAGATTACCAAATAGTTTCCAAACGTGGCATGCTTATAATCAAATAGAGAAAATTTGTAAGACAAATCCAACAGACCCAAGATCATATAATTTCGACATCATTAAGACCTTAAAATGTATAGCTAGGGATCCAAGATCAAGGGATTCAATATCGGCCTTCAATCCAAACCACTCCTCATTTGCCATTTATCCTCCTATTTACGAGCATGCCACTCTAGGGAATCTATAAATAGACCCCCCCCCCCCCCCCCCCGTTCCTCTTCAAAAGGGACCCCTAAGCCTAAGGAGAAAAGAGAGAGATCGGAGATCGCTCTTGCCTCCTCGACCACCGTCGGAAGTCCTTTGGACCACCACTTGATACCCTAAGCTCAATCGGATCACAACTTGATGCCCGAAGTTCTGTAGGACCACCACATGACACCTTGAGGTTCACAAGATAAACACCTGATGCGAGAGTTGTATAAGACTACCATCTGATGCCCTGAGCTCCATCAGATCACTACCTAATGCCCAACGTTCAGCATGACCACCACCTAATGGCCTGAGCTCCACAGGACCACCACCTGACGCCTGGAGATCTACTAGACCACCACCTGAAGCCTTGAGCTCCACAAGACCAACACCTATTGCCCGGAGTTCAGCCGGACCACCACTTGACTCCTGGAGTTCTGCCAAACCACCAACTGACACCCGTATTCTGCCAGACCACTAACCGACTACCAAATTTCCAAGTAACTCTAAACTTCCGACGAACCACCAAGTGATGCCCAATTTTAATCCCCATTTGCCAGTAGATTTTAACCATACGGTTGGCATTTGTAAACTGATCGCCCTCAAGGATGAGTTAGCCCACTGTAATCTACTCAAATTCTAGTTGAATCATTTTCAATTGGGCCATGCCCCGTTGTTTTTCCCCCTTTCTAGGGTGGGTTTTCCAAGTAAAAAATCTTATATTCTCTGTGTGTGAGCTGGATATCCGTACAAACGCTAAGACGTAGGATTATAACTCTATCGCCGTATATATTCTAGCCCTCAACAGTACCTAAGAATAGAACATAACCAAACAAACCAAGTTAAATATGATCCTATTCTAAACTAATTTTGGTGTAGTAAAATTCAAACAAAAAATGGATTTGAACAAACTCATTTTGATATTAGTTTTGAAATAAAACAAAATTGAACATACATAAATTTCACCATGACTAGCTGTGATGCTTGCAACTAGAGACAAAAAAATATTATTGTTGTCGTTAGATGCATTTACAGCCAAAGATTGATAAATAAAAGAAGTGAGGAAGGTCTCCATTATTCTCTAGAGTAACAATAGGGTAGCAATAGAAAAAGAAAACTCTACTATTCTCTACTAGACCTAACCATGATCTGCGATCTTGAAGGAATAATTTGAGAATCTCTGCATTAAAACTAATGCCATATATAGAAATATATAAAAATGTGAACAAGCAACAATAAATTAAAAATTACAAAAAAAAAAAATTGCAATGGTAATCAAAATAAAATCCACATTATCTTACGTAGAAATATATATAGATACATATTTCTACGTAAGACAATGAATTAAAAATTATCTCTTATATATATATATATATATATATATATATATATACATTAAAAAGAGCAGAGCGAGCGGAGAAGGCGATCTTGACGGAGAAGCGATTCTTGGCAATTTTGGAGGATCTTTGGCATCCGGTGGTTCTCCGTCGGCCTGATATGGCCGACGGAACACCTTGGTGCTGCTTTGGCATCTCAAATTTTCGATTAGAAAAGCGGAGCAGAGCGGACAAGGCGGAGCTGAATGGAGCTATCGAAGCAGACGATTTGATCGGGAGCGAAACAAAGCGGGGTGATCTCAGCAGCTGGTGCAGATCTGAACGGACCGCCGTTTTGGCGGTGCTTGTACGTCGGCCTGGTGTGGCCGAAGGAGGGTTCTGTGGTGGTAAACCTTTTTTGGATTCTACATTTCTGAATATGTGTTGAATGGAGTTCTTGAAGTGATTTTTGGTTGATTGTTTTCTTGCAATAAGGCTTAAAAAAAATAATTGCTTGATTCTATTGATCAGTTGTCTTCCGTTGCGATTTGTGATTCTCCTAGTAAGGATCACACCTTACCATCGTGATTTCTAGAAGGTTTTTCATATCCGGGTTTTCTTTATCTTAGTTGGGTTTGGTGGATATCGGAGTGGTTTTATTGGATGTTTTCAGATTTTCAGGAAGGATTTATGTGAAATTTATATTAGCTTCTTGGTTGAAATTGAAGCTATTTTATCCAGCAACTCAGATATGTTCAAGAGGGAACAAAAGATTGATGGAGCTGAAAGTGTAATTAATCCTTCATATAGTTTCGAGGGATTGGATATTATGTTAAGTGCAGTTTTATTTCCCTTGAATAGTTGCACTAGCATTAATGGAAAGGAAATAAAAATATAGAAAATACAAGGAGCGTCATGCTCTATCACTATCCTCCCTTAATAAAGACAGAAAATAGGGAGGGATATTGCAATTATCACTTTTCCAGCAAAAGTGCAGTTTTATTTCCCAATGTCATCGTCTGTGCAATTTTTTGGCTACCTGTTGCTTTTATCTTACCGTTGTTTGGATTGACCAAGGATTTCTTTTTGGAATGTCAGGTTGAGAACGTTTGCGTTAAGCAGGGTTTTGCAGCTAAGTGGAAGTTTTGGTTACTAAACTTGGAGCTTTGGTGGGGCATTTCTGATGCATGAGATTTGAGAAACTATTCATGTGCTTAATCGTCTCTTGGCCTTTTGATGTTAGAGTTGTTGTTATTGCTTCGTCAACATTGTTTGGATCATATAAAGGATCTGCCTGTGGATCGACTATGTTGAGGAGGTTGTTGATTGATGTTTGTAATGACGAGGTGGTTGTTTGGTCACTTGTTTTTCAGTTCACTACAGGAAAAACAGTGAAAACCGGCGGTTTTTTCCGGCGGTTAGTGCAAAATTACCGGCGGTTTTTTACATTACCGGCGGTCTAACGGCGGTTTAGTAACCGCCAGTAAAAACGGCGTAGGAAACAAATTCTGACGGCTTTTTACCGGCGGTTTATTTTTGCGGCGGTTTTCCGGCGGCACATACCTCCGGTGACCACCGGAATTTCAACCGTCGGTCTTGCGGCGGTTTGGCCGCCGGTAATGTAACCGCCGGTCAGAGTACCGGCGGTGTTCCGGCGGTTAAACCTGGCGTCGTCTGGTTCATTAGACCGCCGGACGGCGCCGTTAGACCCGACCGCCGGTACCTACCGGCGGTTGACGGCGGTTATAGCCGTCGGTATTACCGACGGTTTAAACCGTCGTGCGTCTATCGTAGAACCGCCGGTGACCGTCGGTAAGCCGCCGGTATTCACCGGCGGTTTAATAATAACACCGGCGGCTTTATCTTGTCCGTCCGGTTCACGTCTATATCCGGCGGTTTTCCGGCGGTCTAAACCGCCAGAAAAACTCACTTATCACCGGCGGTTTAGACCGCCGGATAAGCGCCGGTTAATGTTGAAATCCGGCGGTGTACCGGCGGTTTAGAGACCGTCGGTATTACCGACGGTGTGTCGTAGCTAAGCCGTCGATTAAGCCGTCGTTAGAGTCCGACGGCTTATCCGCCGGCGTAGCCGTTGGTAATACCGACGGCCTCTAAACCGCCGGTTTAAAACCGCCGGTATAGGCCATTTTTCCTGTAGTGGTTGTTCTTTGAAGATCAAATCTTATTGGTTAAAGACTTTAAGGATTTGAAGTTTTTTGGTTTTTCTCTTGTCATTGTGATGAGAGTGGTGATGATTATTAGTTCGGTTGGCTTTGGCAATGATGAGGCCGGTTATTGGCTTCTTGAGTTGGTTATTAGTGCTATGATTTTACAATGGAATATTATTGGTGTTGTTCTTGTCAGTATGATGGTTGTGGTGATGATTTACAGTTTGTATGACTTTGCTTATGAAGAGGTTGACTCTTGGACTATTGAGGAGGGAGTTGGTGTTTTTGCGTTGCCGTCGTTGATTGTTTCGTTCTTGGTGGTTGTTGTCGATTGTGTGGATGCAAAAACAGCGAATTCTACTCTTGATTGGAGCTTGTTGGACCCTATGATTGATGGGGGTCTGGTTGATGTTTGGATAGCTACTTTAGTAGTTGTTTTTTTTTTTTTTTTCTTGAAACTAGTTATCATTTGCTTGTTTTGCTTATATGCTTCTTATACCTTTTTAAAATCATTATGATGCAATATGGGATTTTTACTATGTTTCATTTTCCATCTTTTGGGAAAGCTGGGATACTAACCAACCTTTTAGGTTGTTTTAATAGTTGGTATATATCCCCATCACCCCAATGGATCTAAAATGGAATTTAGTGGATCGCATATCCATTATGGTAGTTTTAAAGGGTTTGCTTTTGATTTCTAGATTGTATTAGGTATTTCTTCTTTTAATGCAATTTGCATTTCTTCAAAAAAAAATACCTAGAGGTGAATATAAAAAATATGTCTGCATAAGAAAAATAAGGAGCATCCCATTTCTATTCCTGCTTTCCTTCTCCTTCACTTCAGATTCTATTCACGCAAGAATTGATCTTAGCCTCTGTGATAATAATAGAGAAAGCATTAGTAAAAAATATATATATTAAAAGTTAATCTATAAATGAAAATCTATTTTTAAATTTTACTTAGCATGGCTGAGCTTTTTGAAGGTGGATGTGTGTATTTTTTTTAATCATATAGTTGCAGGCAAACCTTAAAATCAAGGGTCCAATAATAGTTCCAATAAGAGTGCCTTATTAATTTTATAACCTTTCTTATCAATTATCATGATAAATACTTCACTAAATTATTTAGGCTTTGCTCTTCAGGAACCTGCTTCAAGCAATAGTTGGCTGGGTGCGTCGGACGCGCGCAGGCGCACGGGAGTGCGAGACGCAGCAACGCGGGTACGTGGGGCACGGTAGCGGGGGTGCTTGGGAGGCGGGTGCAACGCTGGCCGGGTGCACGAACTCGCGGGCAGTCATTTTAAATAGGTTTCCGGGTTGACCCGGCAACCCGTCGGGTCAACCCGAACCTTACCCGTTTTTTCAAACGGGTCGACTCTGCGAACTTGAACCCGACCCGTTTTTCAAATGGGTCGGGTCCAACCCGGATTAAAACGGGTCGGGTCCAACCCTGATTTTTTGGGTCGGGTCCAGGTCGGATTTTCGTGTCGTGTCAAATATTGACCGCCCTAGTTAAAACTGCATCAAAAGGATAAGTTATCATTTTCCTTGTTTACTTACAAATTAAACATATGAGAGGGCCCAAAATAATCATTGAAACTAGTTTTATAGGTTTATTTTGTGTTCTATATATAGTTCCTCACATGCAAGAGCAGATTTTTCACTATAAACCCAAATATATATAAATATGGAATGGGTCCTCTCAACTACCAAAAACTATCTTAAATCTAGCTTCGAAAGGGACAAAAGAGGTTCAAATGCGGGATAATCGGAGCTTAAAGCCCGTTTAACCGTCCCAATAACTATCTTACGGCTAGCCAATTTTATATATATATATATAAATGATCATAGGGCAGGTGATTTCTAACTCATAGCAGTGAAGTCACTAGCTGGGGGCTAAGATTTGGCTTAGTATATAACTTTTTTATGGCTTTCTAAAATAACTTTGTAGTACAAAATTTCTTTGAACAAATATTTTTTGTACTAAAAAGCTGATGTAGAAAGCATTAAGAAAATTGTTTAAACAAAGCCTAATTCACCTACTTGGCAACAAAAATTGCTAAGTCAGCGATGACTTGATTTCAAATTTGAAAATTTCATCTTTGTTTTTTCTTTGCAAACATTTTTAACGCTACAATAAATTAAGTATCTCATTATAAACTTCTTCAAAATTATAGAAAGAGATGCACGTTGTTAATATTCATTTTAGAAAAAAAAAAAAAGAACTCTGGCAAAAACCACTGCCACAAACAACTCTTATAAAAATATAGGAAAATAAATTGTCTCAAACGGATTAATTATATATTTCGAGATTCATAGTGTCCATACTATGCGTTCCAAAAATTCATTTTGGAATGCGAATAGTTTCGGGTCTGAGCTTATTAGGTTTATCGGCAATCATATCGATTGCTTGCTTAGAACAATATCTTAGCAACTATTGAGAGGAAGGCCAGAATTTATGAAAACAATTTATTCATTGGAACGTATCCTACTTGGAATTGACATCTATCTTAGATTTTAAAATTTGTATTAAAGAATGGATATTAGACAATAAAGGTATTATTATAGAATGGGATAATGTAAATATCATCAAGCTACTTCAGGATTCAGTAAGGCTTTTGACAGGAATAACGAAGTTCAAAGGTTGAATCTTTCTTTTTTAGAAGTGTTTAAGAATGTTATTTTTCAATTTTTATCTAGAGACTGTAATAATGTTGCTGATTTTTATTCTCATCATGTTATTTTTTTTTTTTAACAAAATATCATTAGAATAAAAAGAGAAAGGGATACAAACTATAGTGAGCATCAGGCCAAAGAGGCCCAAGAAAAGAAAGCAAAAAATACAAGGAGAACACCCAACGAGGGCTCAGAAAATGCCGAGGCTCCCAGCCCCCCCAAGCCACGCAAAAGACCATCCAATAAGGCAATATTCATGTAGTTTTTCATGTTTGGCAATATTCTCATCATGTCATATTTGGTGATTTTTATTGAGATGTTTTTTTGGGTAGTGAACTTCCATCAAGATTTGTTGACTTGATCGGAAAGGACGAGTTCTTTTTCCTCAGTAGGTTTTGTATCTTTCTTTTCTTATTTAATACAAAATGCAAAGTTAAAAAAAAAAGAATACAGGGGTCACATTTTTTTCCTCCTCAAAACGTCTACTGCCAATTCTAGCATAATTGATGGCAACAAATGTCAACTAATTATGTTTATATACGATGGTTTTCTTTTATTTGTTAATTTATTTACTTTTTGTTTAAAGAGAAAAATGATTATTAACTTTGACAAAGTGCTACAAAGTTGATTTTTTTTCTTGCGAAATTTAAGGCTGTACCTCAACATATAGAAATTAAAAACGTACGACGAAGTTGAATTCACATACAAACACTTTAGTTAGAAAGAAACTAATAATTGCATGAGAATATTATTCCCATTTACTTCATTAAAAAAACTTGAATAAGAACTTTGTCTTCTACAACAAATAATGCACTTGCAAGCGTCTGAAGGCGCGCATTTTATTTTGTGACAGTAGAGTATATAGTACTGACATACACAACTACAGAAGATTTATTCTACTATATTTGAATTATACAGCACTAGCTATTTAAAGCGGCGGCAAGGCTTCGCCATTGTTATAGGCTGGAAGCTTCTCCGGCGATGTTGGAGGTAATGCTATAAAGCTCACCCAAGGCCCAGGAGCTGCCTTCACCTCACCGGAGCTCTTTATCTCAGCCATTTCTCGTCGGGAACTGCCTCCGTTTCTTCCGCACGAGTTTGGAAGGAAAACGCCTGCGATAAAAAATAAAAACAAAAGAAGATTTTCATGCAAAACGAAAAAGGAAAAAAAATCCTTACTTGGCTTTAGTAAGCTTGTATGAGGAGTAAAAACATATACATATATATCTGGGAACGCTGATTAATCATATTTTTTTATTTCATTAATTCATCATTTTATCTATTTTTTTATTTGGCTAATATAATAATAATTATTAGGATGATTTTCATACATACCACTTTATTTCATATTATTTATATATCTAATATCTAAAATTTTAATATTACATTCTACCACCCAGATAGCCATCGTGATATAATCCAAAATGGCTGATTTATATATAGATCAATGTTATATATAATATCTTGAATTATATTAATCTCAAAAATAAAATTGGAAGACTTTACTCAATTCATTTTCCGTCAATATAGCCTGATATAATTCCTTTTTTTTAGTTCTTAGTAATAAGGTTGTATTTCTTCCCTAAAACTCCCATTTGACTGCATTTTTTATTTAATTAGTGTTTTCATATGTAATAAAAAGTTTTAACTTTTTCAAAACACAACGTTTATCGTATGGATTACACGCCATCTAAAGAGAATAATTACTTGGAGATATATACTTCTTATAATAAATTACAAAAAATAACACCAAAAAAATTTTATTCTATTATACAAGGTTAGCTAAAAAATATTTTTTCAATATTGTATCATTTTAAGAGTCAAATTCTCATTTAAATCGAATAAAAAAATATAATTTTTAAAGTCTTTTAGATCTACCTCTATTTTTCTTACCCTATGTCTATATAATATATGTACTCTTCTGATAGGGTCATCGGAAAGCCAACATTTTACATAACCAAACCATCTAAAACACTTTTCTAATCTTATTTGTCGGTGGAGCTACTCTAACATTTTCACGCATATACTTGTTTCACATTCTTTCTTTAAGTGTAAAGCCAGTCATCCACCTAAGCATCTTCATCTTGCAACACTTAGCTTAATTTTATGCTTCTATTTTAATAACAAACATTCTGCGCCATAAAGCATTACAGCCTCACCATCATCTTATAAAATTTTCCCATAAGTTTAAGCGGCACTTTTCTATCACATAAAAGGCCAGCCCATGCTTTCCTCAACTTCAATCATCTAATTTGAGTTCTATTAACATTAATGTTCTCACCTATTTCTCCATCATTTTGACCTATAAATCCGAGATAAGAAAGAATTGCAAAACGCTAAATCACGACGGAGCTGACGCTTCACATAAAAAAAACATTATAAATAAAAAAAATTCTCAAATAAAGTTATTTAATAAAACTTGCAAGAAGTTAATATTAAAGGTACGTACATGATATTCTTTTTTACTATAAGATAGCACTAAAAATCTAACTTCATAAATTTTAGATTTAGCCATCTGAGATACCATAAAGTCTTCAAGGAAGTGCTTTCTTGCTAGAAAGCACTATTTTTAGTCGTTAAGTTGCCAAACATGATGAAAAGCTATTGACTTCAATTTGGATTTTTAAGTATTTATTTTGACTCATTTAGTGCGTCTTCTTCATGGTTTCACATTATTGTCGTCATCAGATCAAACAGTGTTAAAAGGACCTAAGCATATTAAAAAATTATATATAAAAAAAAAAAAAAATGCATAAATTTTTTAAAAATAAATATTTAGATATAAAACTCATTCATCCCCAATGAACTTCATAACAACTAAGGATTCTTTTGCGACAACTTTTTCCTATTATTTTTTCATTGTATTAAAAAAAAAATTATTCTAAAAAATTGTTATAGAAAATAGTAACAAACTTTTCCAAACAAAATCTAAGACTTTTATTCGGATAGTTTTCTAAAATAAATTTTTATACAAAAATTTCAAGCACAAAAATTTCTAGATCTAAATTTTTTTCTATTAAAAAGAATTTTTAGAAAGAAAAAAAACTGATCCAAATGAAACTTAAATCATTAGTTGGTGATATTAATATTTTTCTTAATTTTTAAAGCGATTTAATCATTTGAAGCATTTTCGTGAATGGCCTCTTAATTAATTGTGAAATAAATATGTAAAAGTTTTGTTGAATAAGGATACTATTAATTAGTTAAATACTTTGAATGAATCTCACAGTAGAAGGGGCTTCCTTCTAATATATTGTACATAACATAGATATTATTTTTTATAATATTCATGCTACTGAATTTATAGAAATATCAAATATCTCAAAATTTGATTATTTAATGATATATTTAAAAATACTTTTCATTTTTAAATATTATAAAAGTATCTCATTTCATTTTTGTAAATATACTCAAATCGCTTCATATTTTATTATTTTTAAATATAATTTCATGCCACAAATGCAGTCAAGCTTGAGTTTAATCGTTACCTTCGCCGGCGGCGAGGTTAAAGTATAGTTCGACGACGTTGGGGCAGCCGCGGTAGCATTCCGGCGAGCAGAGCTGCCGCATGAACTGCTGGTCGAGCAAGGAATCCGACGAGATCCCGAGCGTTTCCCGGCTTAGGCCGCAAGCTTTCACGCACTCGTCGGTCTCGATCCAGCCGGAGAAGCGGCCCGCGGCTTCCACGCCGGAGCTGCGGCACGAGTACTTCTCCGCCCGACTGTCCCCTCCCAGGTGCTTCTCTAGCACGCATCGATGACCGGAAGAGGACACCGCGAATGCGCATGTGGCGTGGTCAAGCTTCTCGCAGGTGACATCGGATCCTCCTGCGTATAAAAAATACGATTAGCGAAGTATGAATTACTTGATTAGATAATCGGAGTTCGATTTTATCGTTACCAAGAACGGCAGAGGCGAATAGGGCAAGTGGTAGAAGGAGAGAGAACAGAGCTTTGGAGGCCATTGGGAAGATACTAAGAGCTCTCGTGGGATAAGAGCGACAATGGAGCTGAAGGTCAGCGGAAGATGTATTGCAGTGTGAGAGATTGAAAACTTTCGCGAGTATTTATAGCGGGATTGCTAGAGGCGGTAGGTGGTAGGGGAAGTTTGATCTGAAGATAGATTGGAAGGAATTGACGGAGTGGAAATGAAATGCAAATGCAAACAAATGCAAAAGTGAAAGGGGAGGGTAAAAGAATCGGATTGAAATCAGCTTTCGTTTAGTTGTAAAATCAGATTTGTTTGGGATGACTTTTTTAGTATTTTAAAAAATAAATATTTTAGTATACAAATTTTATACTAAAAAGTTACTTTACAAAGTAATAAAAAAGCTGTTATAAATGAAACCTCAATCTTGATTTTATCTTCGTTTATGACAATTTTCTTATAGTTTTCTTGTACAAAAAATTCTTAAACTAAAATTTTTGTACTTAAAAGCTTATTTTAGAAAGCACTAAGAAACATCACAAATGTTGATAATAATGGTTTTGAATTTTTTTTAAAGAATATAACTCTTATTACATAAACTATCATTTATTCAAATTATTTTTTTATTTGTTGTCTTAACACGATTTTTTGAAGTAGGAGGTATTTGGTAGACAGCTCTATCACATTGGAGCTGCATAAATGCACACATCAACGCTAAGAGGATCATCGGTGGGTTGATCAATGATCAAGAAAGCTGATGTATGTCAGTTTTGAAATTTGTAAAGTGTTCATTTGTACAAAATTGATCTATTGGAAAGTGATCATTTATGGGATCTACATAGTTCTCCAACCATAGCACATGGCCACAAGAGTTGGAGGTAGGAAAAAAGGGGAGAGTTTAGGGATTAGGCTCCCATGCGTACACATATGAGACAACCATCCATTTTAGAAGCCTACGATGATAGCGACATTGAGGAGAGAGGTAGCCAAAGAATGACTTCTCTCAGCAACAAGATAGAGTGTATGTGAAAGTATAGGCAGATATACTAACATACACAACAATTTAAGATGCAAGCGAAGCTTAGATCATATATGAAATAACAACGTAGGAAGAAGGTTAATTGGATTTGGTGTATTACATCAATATAAAATGTGATGAACTCAATATTAAATTTGATAAAAAAAATTGAGAGAGTATTAAAATTTTATTACAGTTATATATTTTTCTTTAATGATTGTTTTATTATTATTATTATTATTATTTTAGAATATTAGTTTTGAGTTATATTAGTTTGTTATAATGTTTTGCAATGCTTTGCTATGATTTACAATTGGTTTCCATGTAAATAGAATGTTACAAGTTTTTTTAGTATTTGTTCTAGCTAGGTTTCTGTCGAATATATTCGATAATGAAAAAATGAAAATTTTTCTTGAAAATTTCAACAAAAAACTTGATAGTTTTCTCGGTGAAAATTCTACCATAAATTTTTCCATTAAAAATTCCTCTTAAAAATTCCGATGAAAATTTTTGTTAGAAATTTTCAGAGATTTTTTGTCGGTGTTTTCCCCACTTTAGGAAATTTCAATGAAAAAGGTGTTATTTCTCATCAGCAATCTGTCGAAAGAAATTGTGATGGTAAATTTTTTATAGTAAACATTATTCTGCCCGCATTTAATTACTTTGTGAAAACAATTAAATAAAAAATTTTTCATAAATACTTTTTTTTTTAAGAAACTTATTAATCCTTTTCTTTTAGTGTTTTATACATCTCACAAACTTATGTTTTTGTTCAATTGTCTATATGCTTTGTGAGGCTATTAAAAGAGAAGCATAAATTTTAGCTAAGTGTTGCAGAGATGATGAAGCTTAGGTAGATGAGTGGCTTCATGTTTAGAGACAGAATGTGAAACAATTATATGCATGAAAAGATTGGAGTTGCTGTAGTAGTAGATAAAATTAGATAGAGCCACCTTAGATGATTTGAAAACATAAAACGTCAGCCTTCCAATGACTCGGTTAGAAGAGTTGATGTATTGGATTTGACATATGTTAAGAAATGTAGAGGTGAATCTAAAAAGACTTATCATAAAATATTAGAAATGATATTTTTTTTATTAAATTTAAATGAGAATTTAACTTTTAACATGAAATAATGGGGAAAAAAGATTCATGTAGTTGACTCCATAGTGGGATAAAGCCTTTATGATACTCTATTTTAAATTAAATGATGCAAATGCCAATTTTAGCAAAAAAAATTACTTTACAATTTTTTTTTTTTTTTTTTTTTTGTATTTTGTTGTGGTCATTTAGCCACCAATATAATGGTGCTATTTTAGGCTTTTAGCAGCTAAATGGATATGACAATTATTTGGATTTGATGGGCATGACTCAATTTATTCCACTTTCTGAGCAACTAAATAACTCAAGTTAGCCTTAAATTAGATGTAGTCAATTCAATCACTTGACCACCTTTTAGGCTTCATTTGGGGCGGCTTTTCTATTACTTAAAGCAATTTTTTAGCCGTCTCAAATGAAACCTCAGACGAACACAAACTCTCACTACTTTAGTTTTAGTAGTTCTCACTAGAAGAAGTTTACTCCCAAATCTATTTAGCAAAAACTAAATCATTTTAATAACTAATAAGCATGATTATACTTATCTAAATCATGTTGGCGACGTTAAGGTCCAACCCTTAGTACTGCCCCACCCACTAGCCTCCATCATTTATCCTAAAAAATTATATTTTAGTCTTAAATATTACGTATATCATGCATATAACAATTTGAATGAAATGAAAACGTAATACTAAAAAATTTGAAAAATCTGAAAAATTTGAAATTTTAATGCTGCATAAAATTTTAATGTCCATTAAAAATAAACTTTTAAATAAAATCAATATAAGTGAGATTTTTTTTTTTTGAACGGGATATCCATCTTCTGTCACCCTCGAAAAGGGTATATGACGACATGACAAATTCTCAACTGACCTAAAAGAGGAACAATTATTACGTCCGGTGAACGTACGCAGAGAAACGTCCGGTCGGAGGCAAAATCCCGCCAAAAAGCTCGGTATTTACTCGGTATTGCTAGGTATTATTTGATAATAACAAGGAATACCGCTCTTTGAATGCCAATACCGAGTTATACCGAGCTATACTGAGCAATACCGAGTTGTACTGAGTTTTTTCTAGGAAAAACTCGGTATTTTTTTGTATAAATCGGTATTGCTCGGTATAGTTCGGTATAACTCGGTATTGGGTCTTCACATGATGGTATTCCTCGTTATTGTTTGGTATTGCTCGGTATTTCTCATTTTTTGGCGCGATTTTGCCTCCGACCGGACGTTCCTTTACGTCCGGTCGGAAGACGTAATAATTGTTCCTAAAAGAGACACCTACCACAAAAATTTTCTGGCCCGCGCTTAATTAAATCCCACTTAAAAGATACAACCACTCGAGAAAAATCGAGTACTCACCCATCAACCAAACTAAACATCGATGAATGAGAATTTTTTTGCTAGTGAATTTTTTTTACTAGCTATAAAATAATCTCTTAGAATTATTTGCCTAATTGACTGGATGAAATTTCTGGAACGACATGACAGCAGTTGCTACGTTATCAATGAATAAATAAAAAATAAATAAATCAATAAATAACAGATTTAGGATTCGTTTGGGACGGTTTTTTTATTGCTTAATTTCTAAAACGGAGTTTTAGTAAAAAATAAAAATTTTTGTACTAAAACTCCGTTTTAGAAAGCAATAAAAAAACATTTTATTTTTTACTAAAACTCTATTTTAGTAAGCAATAAAAAGCCGTCCCAAACGAAGCCTTAAGCATGAGGCGACCACGCATTGGATTGCACCCAAAATAAATGAAAAACTCATTGTGAATTCCGAAGACTTCGGAAATAACACTTAGACTCCTGTGACATTGTCCGCCAACCAAATTCTGTTACGTGCCGTTAGAATAACTCCGTAACTTTATGATTTTTTTATTTTTCCAATGTTAACGTCTTTCATACGAAGTCCTCAACTAAAGTCACAGTTAATTTTGTTTTTTTTTCCTCCGAATTAGTTGGCACAAAGACCGCAATATTGGAATTAGGTGCTTCGCAATGGGCTACGAGAGGCGGATACCGACGATGGTGGCCGGCAAATTTCCCTTATTCCTCGCCGGAGAACTCCATGGCTGATGTTTGGCGGCGACTGAGACTAAAGGGAGTTGCAGCCGTCCAAGGCACTTCCATGACAAAAAACAGTGTATATTCAAAGTCTAGAAACCTTTAGTGTTCTATTTATTTGTATATATCATCAAAATTTAACTATTGTGCATACATTGCAAGTTATAAAATTGAGTTGGTATTATTGCTAATAGATTTTTCAAGTAATTGAGCATTCTTTAAGGAATTACATTGACAAACTTTGGGAGCCCGCTCATTGGAACAATTATTACGTCCTCCGATCCGACCGGATGCAGAGGAACATCCGGTTGTAGATAAAATCCCGCCTATACCGAGGTGTACCGAGTTTTTTGACTCGGTACACCTCGGTATAGGCGGGATTTTGCCTACAACCGGATATTCCTCTGCATCCTTACACTGGACCAAATAAAAGTTCCGCTCATTGACACCTTCGACTATGACTAGCTTAGATGTGTCGTATACTGAACTTAGGACTCAGTCGTGAGCCGAATATTTTCTGTACGTGAATCACACCAAGACTTATTGAGAGTATGCCTGAAAAGAAAGTGGAGAAATAGAGAGAGAAAAAAGAATTCTAGGAATAAAAAGCTTTGGGGCTTTATTATAACAAGTTCTAATAAAAAATCTGCATCTCTTGAGATTACCCCTTTGTCCTCTATTTATAAAACTTTATACATGGCTACAAAAAATAAAAAAAATATACAACCATCATGTATAATTTTTTACAAGAATGTATTAGCCTATAATTTAAGGAAATTATTATACTAATTTTTGGATTGTCCTATTAGCGAAAGTCTTCTACTAGACCTAGACAAGTTATTAGCTTGGCTTGTAATAATTCAATCACATGGATTAAAGGAAGTCATCCACTTGATGAGTTTTCAAGTCTTATATATTAATTTATACTTGCCTATTTGGGATAAGCTTATTTGATGCTTAGTGGGTGCCTCTTGAGCTAAGACAAATTTGAATTCGATTGAACTGGGCCTAATTGGCTTGAATTAGGCCGACTTGACTTGAATTTGGTTGACATGTGATAGGGCCAGTTTGTCTTAAACTTTGCTTTCCAAATAATTGGTTGTATATTTAATTCTTTGATTCTCTTATATATCTTAAAGTTTACAATGAAAAAAAAATAAGATAGTTAACTCCATAAGGACTCATTAATATAAAATATTTAGCAATTAATTTTATTTTGGCTTTTGATGTTATCCTTTCAGCCATGCCAACGGAAACATAGCTTATAAATATAGGATTAACACTTTTCATTTAGATTCTCCTTCATTCTACTTTTATATTCATAGTTTCATAATTTACTTTTCTATAATGAATGGATATTCTAAAAGATAATATTATTATATCAAAAGATGACATTATTAACAGCTTATTTATAAAAACAAACAAGTGGAGGAGGTTCAAAGAAGAAAATTAAGGAAAAAAATAAAGATTAAGGATGCAAAATGAAGGTTATGATCTCTGAACTTGCTACTTCGACCAAGCCATCAGATGATCAGCTTTCTTTCTTCTTTATTTTTTGGTTAAAATCCACAGAGGGGCCTACATGTTAATTTTAAAATTTGGTTACACAGTCCTTAGAAGGATCCTCCAACTCTCTACTGCTCAAATGAGCTACAAGCAAAAAAGAAATAAAACCTACGAGCCGATGGTTCCTTTTCCTAAGAGTAGTACAAGAAATGAATAAACTCAAAAGCGGGCTGTGAGCAGACAACACCCAAAAAAGGAAGATCATAAAATTCTCGTTCAGCACCATCTTCCTGCAAAAAAATTGAAGAAAACATAATAGCAAATATAATAACCAAAACAAGAGTACCTTGCAATCATTGAAGCTCCCGAAAAATAAATTGGATTTATCCCTGCAAGGCACTCTCCAAAAAACCATATCAGACATATAGAAATTAAAAGTGAAATTAAAGCTGAAATTATAAAAACTCTTGTAGCTGTAGTGAAAGAACAGTCCCAAATTTCTCCAGCACAAAATTTTGAAAATCTGATTGGTCTCCTTCCTCATATCCACTAACATGTACCAATTGTTACATAAGTAAATAATAAAATAAGTAATCCATCTCCAGTAATCATCAAGATCCATATAAGCATAAGTAAACAACCACCTAACATCCATCCTTCTCCATCACCAAAGCAGAATAACATTCCAAGAACTAATACTAAATAAAGTGATAAACCAGAACTGGATAAACGACAGACCCTTAAAACCTTCCAAACTCCAATTCCACCAATAATTAAACAGAAAAATAAAATAAAGCATCCACCCAACCAATAAACCAACCAATAACAAATTAAAACTCAGCATAACAGTAAAACTAATAACCCTATCACCAAAAAAAAATGGTCCCAGACAAAAGCAAAGACATTAACCCAGATAAGTAACAGATTAATCCAACTCCCAAGAAACCCAGGAAATACATAAAACAAGGGGAAAGCCCCAAAGATCAGCAGACCAACCAACACGAAAGACAAGGCAACAGACATAAAAACCAAAAGCATCAAATTAAAGGCCAAAATCATCTCATTATAATATAAGGCAGACCAATCTTATCCAAATTAACCAAACCTTTTAAAGTGTGAGGCAAATTATCAACATCAAACTCCCTTTCCTCCTCCAAACGGCTCTCAAGTTTAGCCAGGCAATCAGCACACGCATTTCCCTCTCTTAAAACATGCTTAATTGTATAAGTAAGAGTAGAGAGGGCCATATGAATATTCCTGATAATGTAAAATAACTGAGGACAAAAAACATCAACATTGTTGATAATTTGTATAACAGTTAAAGCATCCACCTCAATCTCAATGTTAAAAAAGCCTATATTGTTACAAATCTCAAGACCTTTAAATAAGCCCATAAGCTCAGCAAAGATGATCATACACGGAGATAAAGGGCCTGCATAAGCCACAATCACTTTACTAAAGTTGTCACGAATAATACCTCCAAATCCAGCAAAAGACCGCTCAACAGAACCATCGGTATTGAGCTTCACCCAAGGAAATATAGGTTTTAACCATCTAACCACTCAATCATTTCTAATCAACTCATCAGTACGAATAGGAATACCCATCTTCATGCACAGAGCTTCACATTGAAAGAAAATTTTTCTCGAGATAAGCTTAACACCAAATAATTGAAGCAATTTATGATTAATATTAGAAATAATAACCTTATCCTCCATCTTAACCCCATTATGCTACGCTTCATTATGGGCTTTCCAATGAAACAACAAAATAAGAATAGGTAACAAGTTAAGAACATGACCTTTAACTGTGGACATACAATTAGTAAAAAAAATCTGAACACCATTAGCAGCTATACCATCCATAACAGGAAAAGGTTTTTAACCATCATAGCATAATACCTCCACACTTTTTGAGCAATATTACCATAGAGGAAAACATGATTAATACTTTCAATATTAGAGCAACAATGATACTGAAGATTTGGATATAAATGCTAAATGTCATGCGAGGGATGATAATGATAATTGTTATATTAAAGTTCATAGTAAAAAAGGTAGGAAGACTAAGCATGCTATCTTGCAACCTCCTAGGAACACTAGGTCTAGTACTTCACATTAATTTATCTTTATGTTTAATATAATCATTTGGAATGTTAGGAGTATTGGTTTCCCTTCGTCTCGTATTCGTATTAAAAACTTATGCCGTGTACACAATATTGCTATGTTTATTATTCTTGAGCCTCTCATTGCTTCTTCTAATTTATTAAATACTTGTCAGTTTTTGGGTTTTGACCATGCTATTTCTAATATTTCCAAAAAAAATTTGGTTTTTTGAAAAAATCTGATTACTCTTGATGTTATTGGTGATCACTCCCAAGTCCTTCATTGTAAAATTGAGATTTTTAATGTTCAATGTTTTGCTTCATTCATTTATGCTGCTTCCTCTCTTTACAATAGAAAAGTTTTATGGGAGTCTCTCATTAATTTTCACAGTTTATGTAATCTTCCTTGGCTTGTGGGTGGTGATTTTAATGCTATTACTTGTACTTCTGAAAGGATGGGTGGTTCTAATCCGTCTCACCGTTCTATGGATGATTTTAACAACATGATTTTATCCTGTAATTTGATTAATATTGGCTTTGTTGGGGATAAGTTTACTTGGAATAGGGGTCACTTATGGCAAAGGCTTGACCGTGTTCTTTTTAATGATGCTTGGATCAATTTTTTTAATTCTACTAATGTTCAGCATCTTACTAGGACTTTATTGCACCATTCTCCTTTACTTATTAATATTAACCTTAGGCAGTATAATGCTCCTTCTCAATTTAGAATTCAAAATATGTGGTTACTTAATAATTCTTTTTTGGATGTTTCTCAAAATAACTGGAATGCTCCTCTTCATCCTGATAATGATATTAAAGGTATGGTGAGGCTTTGGTTTAAGCTTAAAAGATTAAAATATATTCTTAACTGGTGGAATCAGCATGTATTTAGGAACATCTTTTCTAACATTATTCATGCTGAACATCTTGTTAACTCGACCGAGATCTTATATAGTAATGATCCTTCTGTGGCTAACTTAGAGCTCTTAAATAAGTATAAAGTTGAGTTGATTAATTTTCAAAATCAGTAAGAGATTTTTTGGAAGCAAAAAGCGGCTGCTAAACATTTGGTTGAGGGAGATAGGAATACCAAGTTTTTTCATGCGCTTGCTAAGAGAAAATGTGTGAAGAATACTATCAATAAAGTCCAAAAGGAGGATGGTTCTTTTACTGACAATAATATGGAGATTAAAAATTTAGCGATTGGGCATTTTCAAAACCTTTTTAACAACAATTTTTCCTCTAACCTTGCTATGGACTTTTCTTTTATTCCAAGTCTTGTTTCTATTGAGGATAACCTTTTCCTTTCTAGTACCCCGACTTTGGAGGAGGTTAAGAAGACTATTATGGATATGAACTGTGACTCTGTAGTTGGTATTGATGGTTTTACCACCCTATTTTTTCAAAAAACTTGGAACATTATCTCTTTTAACATTTATAATGCGGTTTTAGATTTTTTTGGGGGTTCTCCGATGCCTAAATTTTTTTCTTCTACTTCCTTAGTTCTTATTCCCAAGAATAATTCTACTAAAACTTGGAATGACTTTCTTCCTATTAGCCTCTGTACCTGCTTTAATAAATTGATTTCTAAACTTATTAGTAATCGTCTCTTTGTGGTTTTACCTAACATTATCTCCCCTCCCCAGATGGGTTTTGTGAAAGGGAGAGCCATTACCGATAATATCTTGTTGGCTCACGAGTTAGTTCATAATTTGGATGTTAAAGAGAGGGGGGGGGGGGGGGGGGGGGGGAATTTGATTATCAAGTTGGATATTAATAAAGTTTATGATAACATTGATTGGAATTTTATTTATTTTGCCCTTGAACTTTTTGGTTTTAATTCTGCTTTCATTAATCTTATTAAGAACTGTATTAACAATGTCTATTTTTCCGTTATTATTAATGGTTCTAACCATGGTTTCTTCAAGTCTTCTAATGGTTTGAGGCAAGGTGATCCTATTTCGCCTGCCCTCTTTATTATTGTTGCTGAAATTTTGTCTAGGGGCCCTGCTAACTTGTTTCAGAATCACCCTGATCTATATTTTAAAACATTAGGTAGTTTCTCTATTTCACATTTATGCTTTGTGGATGATTTATAATTTTTACTAATGCTTCCATTAACAGAATTCATAGAATTATGGATTTTTTGAACCATTTTGAAAAGATTAGTGGTCTCTCCTTTAGTAAGAATAAAAGCTATTTTATTGCTTCTAAAAGGATTACTAATGATTGTATCTTAGCCATTAATAATGCTAGCTACTGGTTTTTTGCATTCTACTTTACCTTTAAAATATCTTGGAGTTCCTCTTTTTAAAGGTAAGAAGTCCTCTTTTTTATTTAATGATCTTATTGCCTCTATTCAGAATAAACTGCAGTCTTGGGAGTCAAATTTTCTTAGTTTTGGTGGCAGACTCATTCTTATTAAAAGTGTCCTTTCTGCTTTACATGTTTACAGTTTTCAAACTATTGCTCCTACCAAAATTGTTTGTAATAAGATCCATAGGTTGATTAATAATTTTTTATGGCGTGGCACTACTTCTTCCAAAATCAATTGGTCCAAATGGGATAATTGTTGTGGTGATAGGGGTGAGGGTGGCCTTGGGTGTAAGAGCCTTTGGGATCTTGCTAAGGCCTTCACCTATAAGCTTTGGTTTAAGTTTCTTTCTAAAGATAACCTCTGGGCTCAATTCATGTTTGCAAAATACTGTGATGGTAAGCACCCTTCTAATTTTTGTATCAAGTATGGTATCTCTAGAGTTTGGAGGAGGATGTGCAAGGTTAAATGGGAGGTGGATCCCTTCTTTTCTTGGGGGCTTGGGGTTGGAGATATATTTTTTTGGCAAGATAAATGGCTTGGTAATGAATCGATTGATAACATTCTTAATACTTCTTTTTTTTTTCAAGCTTAAAGTGAACTCTTTTTTCAATAATAATTGTTGAGATATTCATAAGATTTCTAATGAGGTTCCAGATTGCATTAGGGAGCGGATTATTAAGGTGCCTATTAATAATCATTCGAAGGATATTCTTATGTTTACTGCTTCTAAAGATGGCCAATTTTCTCTTAAAAATGCTTGGAATGCTTTTAGACTTAAAGGTGATTGTGAGACTATTTATACTAAAATTTGGCATAATAATATCCCTAACACTATTTCTATTTTTGTTTGGAGAGCCTTACATAGGTTTCTTCCTACGGATGATAACATGATTCATAAGGGTCTCAATCTTGCTTCCAAGTGTCAATGTTGTTTGCACACCGAGAGTATTCACCATGTTCTGATTTCGGGTCCTGTTGCTGTGAGGACGTGGGTTTATTTTGATGATCTTTTCAAATTAAATTGCTTTAACTATCATCTTTCTCTTAAAGTTTTTTTGAACTGTTGGTTGGTTAACAATAAAGGTCATATTCATAATGTTATCCCCTGTCTGTTCTTATGGTTCCTTTGGTTGGAGAGAAACAATTCCATTTTTAACGGTGTGAAAATGGGCCATTTGAATGTCATTCAGAAATTAAAAGATAAGGTGGCAGCTCTTTTGGCTGTTAACTTGATCTCTGTGAATCATTTTAAAAATTATTTATTTGTTTTTGAAGCTTTAGGTGATTCTTTGGACCCTTCGATTCCTTTAGTGTGTACTTCTAAGTGGATCAAACCTCCTCATAACTTTTACAAATTAAATATTGATGTTAGTATAAATGGTAATGTTGCTGGTTTTGGTGGGGTGATCAGGGATAGCAACGACTATTTTGTTGCTAGTTTTGTCGGTCCCTTGAACAATGTTGATTATCATCCTGCTATGTATAAGGCCATCCTTTATGGTTGTCATCTTTGCACCACTCTTAACATTATTAATTTGCTTATTGAAGTCATCTCTTCCTTTAATTTTTCTCTTATTTCTGAGGAGGAGGATGCTCGTTGTAATGCTAACTGTTTCTATCTTATTCGTGAGATCAAACAATGCCTGTTGGGCTTAAATTATTCTTTTCTGCATATGATGAATGGGGGTTTGGCTTGGTCGGTTGGGCTATGATCTCAATGAGAATAAGGATTTTGTCTGGGACAATTGTCCTAAACAGCTTAAGGGGTATCTGAAACTTGAGGAGAAGGAGGTTCCTTATGTTAACGACTGAGGTTTGTTGGCAGTGGTGGTTTCTTTTTTCGTTTGACATATCTTATAATCTGCTTTACTTTTATGTTCTATTTGTTTGAAGTATTTTGGTTGTTGCACTATTTTTTATTTTAGTTTATTTCTATGTGGCAGTGCAGTTTTTTTTCGGTATAGTGACTTTGCCCCTAATGTAATGAATTTTGGCTTGAGCAATGATTTTAATGGATTCATGGTTGATGGTTCTCTTTATTGTTGCTCTTTTATCTTCATTCCTGGGGGTATTATGGGTGATTCTTATTGCTGTGTCGTGGCCTATTTGGAGGTTGTGGTGTTTAATGTGCAGCACCTGACGTTGAGGGAGATTGCTCTTTCTATTGCTATTTGTTGGTTTCTTTGGTGCTGGAAGATGAATTTTATTGGTAGCAGGTGGGTTTTTAATTGTCTCGTTGGTTTGGCTGTTATCTGGGAGAGTTTCACTAATGATCTGGTTCTGAGGAATAAATTCTACTTTTGTTGGTTCTGGAGGATGGCCTAGTCCTATTGGTCTTCCGTTCTATTCTATTTAAGATGGTTTGGAGGTGAAATTGAGTGACGTGGGGAGTTTCCAAATGAGGCTAGTTACTTACTTCTGAGCTCTTATGGCCAAAATTCCCCGTTAGGTGTTACTGCACTCAATGTTTATTTATTTCTTAGAATTTATATTATTCCTCTAACACCTTGTGATTATTTGTCTATTCTAATGTGGTGGTGGTCTAGGAATTTGCTTTGTGTTTCTTTGCAGGCGGACATGTTGAATCAACTCAAGGTTTTTTGTAGAAAGACTCAGGACTTTAGCGATATACTTATCTTTCTTTTTTGGATGCTAGTCTATAGCATCAGTAGCTTGATTTTAGGTTGCTTTTACTTTCTTTTTTTGGGGAGTCTATTGGATCTTTTTCTTTCTTTTCATTTGGTTTGTAGCTCTTTGAGCTCTTTTGCTCTGATGACTCCCATGTCAATTTTGCAATCCCTTTTCATCTTTAACGTGTATCCCCCTTTTATTGGGGTTAAAAAAAAAAAACAATGGCATCTAGAGGGAAGATAAAAACCTTTATTCCAAAGCCGAGCATCCACCGGTAAATAACCTTTGATACATCTCTATGCAAGAATATAGTAAGAAAAGGGAATATTATTGTGCCAAATAGAGCCATAAATACTAGAAATATCATACTTGATTCTAAAAACCTCCCACACATTTTTAATTTTAAAAAGACCATTGGTAGAGCTATTAAACAGAATACGGTCAGCATCAATAATATTCAAAGGGATGCTCAAAACCTGATTAAAAATCTCCTCAGGTAATAGATGTCTAAGCTTATTAACATTCCAATTTCCATTATCAATATAGTAGCTAACCTTAGTAGAAAGAAGAGTATGAGAGGAAAGAAAACTATCAATCGTATCCGTCCCTAACCAATTGTCTTGTCAGAAAAAAACATCCCCTTTACCCAAACTCCATTGGATAAATGGTTCCACTTCCCATTTAATCTTATATAAACGTTTCAAAACAGAAGAATCCATTTTTTTTAAACTGCACACAGTAGGATGTACCTCTTTACAGTACTTAGCATGCATGAAGTTAGCCAATAAACTAACTTTAGATCTAAAAGAGAACCAGAGTTTATAAGAGAAAGCCCTAACCATGTACAAAATACTCTTACAGCAAAGACCACCTTCGTTAAAAGGGCCACAAATTTTATGCCAGGAAGACCACATAATGCAAGACCTACTATTCTTAGCTCCCAAAAAAAACTTGTTGATCATTCTTTCCAATATAATGCAAATAGAAGGAACAGGATTAAGCATATGAAATATGAAAATTGGGATCGAATTTAAGACATGTTTAATAAGCAAAAGTCTACCACCAAAAGAAAGGAAATTAGACGACCAATTAGTAATTTTGCTTTGAAAAATCGTGACCATGTCCTCAAAGAGCATGCTTTTCTTCCTTCCCTTGAAATTAGGGGTACCCAAGTATTTAATAGGCTAAGAGGAACAATTAAACTCACAAATCCTTTTAATATCATTAATTCTACCTTCACTAGTAGAATTAGAAACAATAAAAGTACTTTTATTCTGGTTAATCAAAAGCCCACTCATATTCTGAAACTCATTTAAATGCTTGATAAGAAATTTAATATTAGTCAAAGAACTATTCACAAAAATAATAAAGTTATCAGCAAAACTCAGGTGAGTTATCGGGATACCCCCCATAGTACGATAAAGCAAATTAGGATATCTTCTGTAAAGAACCTCAAATCCCCTAGATAAATAGTCAACCGCAATAATGAACAAAGCCGGGGATAGAGGATCACCTTATCGCAGACCATGACTGGATTTTAAAAAACCATTACTTCTACCATTAATGATAACAAAAAAATAACAATGCTCAATACTGTTTTTAATCAAAGAAATGAAACCATGACTAAAACCAAATAAAGTAAGCACTTTATAAAGAAAGTCCCAACACAAGTTATCATAAGCCTTGGTAATGTCCAATTTGAAAATAATGTTCCCACCTTTGACTTTATCATTGATATCATGAGTAATTTCTTGAGCAACCAAAATATTGTCAAAGATGCTCCTACCTTTCGCAAAGCCAGTTTGATTCTGGGATATAATTCTAGGTAAGATATTAATAAGTCTAGTAGCAATGATATTAGAAATAAGCTTATTAAAAAATTGCATAAACTAATAGGTCGAAAATCATTCCAGTTATTGGTAGCATCCTTCTTAGGAATTAAAGCAATATTAGTAGAAGAGAAGAATTTAATGTATGGTTCACCCAAAAAAAATCCAGAAATAGCATCCATAATATCACACTTAGTAATATGCCAAGTTTTCACAAAGAACTTAGTAGTAAAGCCATCAGGACCAGCAACGGAATCACCATTCATATCCTGCATAACCTTCCAAACCTCCTCCTCAGACGGGGCAAGAGTAAGATGAAAATTATCAGTTTCTGAAATACAACAAGGCACAATATGAGGATTCACAATAGGGGACGCCATGAGCCACTATTAAAAATATTTCTAAAATTATCAACACCAGAATTCAAAATAGAATCCTCCTCTTCCAGGACTCTACCATCATCACTAGCAATTTTGAAGATATGATTCCTAATTTTTTTCTTGTTAGCCATAAGCATGAAAAAACTTTGTGTTCCTATCACCTTCAACAGTGAATTTAGTAGTAGATTTTTGTTGCCAATATATTTCTTCTTGATCATGTAAAGCAAACAATTTAATCTTCGCATTATTGAGATCAGAAAGATTATAACTATTAGTATTAATCATATAAACATTTTCAAGTTCCATCACCTCACGTTCATCAATCTTAATATTAGTAAATAAATTTTTAAAAATATGTTTGTTCCACCATCTCAAAACTTGCTTCAGCCTACTGAGCTTGTTTCACAACTTAGCCATACCCAAAATATTACCATCAGGAAAAATAGAGGCATGCCAATTAGTCTCAACAACATTAAAGAAATCATGATGAGATAACCACAGATTTTGAAATTTAAATGCAGTAGGAACATAACTATTATTAGCATTGATAGTAAGCAATAAAGGGGCATGATCAGAAGCAGTCCTACTGAGATGTTCCACATGAGTCATATGAAAAATTAGCAATCCAATCATTATTAAATAAAACTCTATTAGGTCTTTTCCACAAGTTACCTCTACTCCAAGTATAAGTACTCCCAACAAAACCTATATCATGTAAGTCACAAGTAGAGATCATGGAGTTAAAATCCTCTATAGCATTACTATTAGGAGGATTATCTCTCAATCTTTCACTAGCATTAGAAATAACATTGAAATCACCTCCAACACACCACGACCTAGAAGTATTAACAACAAAATTCTTAAGTTGATCCCAAAGTTCTAAACGGCCCACTCTAGAGCAGGCAGCATAAACAAAAGATGCATTACAATCAAAATTAAACATGGATATAGAGATATTCACAACTTGAACAAAGTCATTCAGAATATTCACATTTATAGCATTATTCCACAAATTCCAAATCTTATTAGAGCAATTAGCAAATTTATTAGAAAAACCTAATTTATATGCAGTATTATCCAGTTTACTCATAGAAATCAAAGGTTCAAGTAATACCAAAAGATGAATATTACGAATTCTACAAATATTTTTAACTCTAGTTTTAGAATCCTTCCCACCAATACCACGAAGATTCCAAATAAATGACTTAACCATGAGAACCTTTAGCACTAGTATGCGCTCTAGCAGAGAACGGCGTAGAGGAAACATAATCTTTAGACTTTTTCCCTTTTTTCTTATTAACTTTAGTAAAGTTCTCTTCCTCAAGAATTTTAAGAAAAGAATCATCCAAAGCAGATTTTTTAGATTTAGAACCTTCTAAATCCAAAGGCAAAGAGCTACCACGTTCCAAGATTTGCACCAATTTTTCCTTCTTATTTTCAGTAGGGATAAATTCCCCTTCTTCATAATCTTTGTTGATATCATAGTCTAAATTAATAGCTAAATTAGATTCCGGAGGAACTATAGCTAAATTAGATCCCAAAGTTCTAAACGATCAGAATTAGCATGTCCATGAATCTTGCAATGAGAACCAAAATCTGAGACCTTATCAAACTCAACTTTTTGTAAATAACCAAATGCCTTTGATCCAACCCAAACTTCTTTAGGATGTTTGTTAGAGATATCAACTTCCACCAGAACCCTAGCCACAGAAGGACGGGTCCTGGAGGTAGTTGCTTGGTCGGTTTGCAAAGGCCTCCCAAAAATAGTGTCGAGCGCATGTAAGACTTGAGGATTAAAAAAGTGTAATATCAAATTCGGAAACGAGATCCAGATCGGAACTATGGGGGATTCTTCATACACTTCAAAAAATGTCATCCATTTTAGAACTCTCATTTGACAGTTATTGATAAAGTAAGATCTCCTAGCAAAAACACTGCTATAATCAAGATCGTTTGAAAGCTGAATTGCAACATGTCAAGAATCTAAAAGCCCAACGGAATAAAAACCAGAAAGTTTCAGATTTGCAAAAAAGCTACGAATAGAGTCCAGATTCGATCTATGTAAAGCAAATTTCCCAACAAGGGTAAACTGAAACGGAGAAGCCAGCTTAAGAACATCATCATCGGAAATAAGAACGGTCGGGACACCATTCACAACAGATTGAGTAAATTTAGGAGCGTTATCACCTTGCATCGGGTTATCAGCAAGAACCTCTTTGAAAGATCGCGTAGGAGACTTGGATGGAGCATCACCTTCAAGATCGAAAAAGCCTCTGCTTTTTTCATGTGTATGGAAGCCTTCCCCCAAGCATTGGACGAAGACATCCCCGCCAAAAAAACAAAGCCCCAAATAGGGCTAGAAAGCCGAAAGGGCCATCAGAGAACGAAATACTGAAGAAAATCGAAGAGAAAAGGAGAGAAAATGTGCGCTCGGAGGAAACCCAAAGGAAACCCTAGAAATGCCAAGGAGGCGGCTAGAGCTATGATCAGCTTTCTTTTCTTACTATTGGTTCTGCCAAGAAACTCACTGTGGGCTCCGAAAATTCGGCCTCGGCCTCCGCTCGCTTTTCTTATTCGGCGAGGGAGTTTTAACGAACTAAGTTTCGAGGTAAATTTTGGAAGGCAGATGGGTTTGTAGATAAGACACTACCCAGAGATTTCGCCCTCATTTTGTGAGGACTTTATGATCTGAGTTCTGGTTTCCTATAGGCGCAAGCCCCTATAGTTAATTACCCCTCCCGATCACGAGAGAGAACTTTCGATTAAGGCTAGTCGTCAATCAGATACGTATAGAATATACGTGTTATCTGGCATATAGTAGCAGCAATGGATTTAGATATTGGTAGAAATTGGATTTGGAAATTGGGTTTTGAATTTAGGAATTCGGAAAGGATTTGGAGAGTTTAATATTTAAAAATAGAAAATTTCACCACCTAGCACTTAAAGCGGATGGTGGGGGAATGGATGATGGACCCGATCAAGATCCCATGGTTCCGTCATCCCGGGTCATCGTGGTCCCTGGTCTACTTAGTCAGAGGAGGTAGTCGACCCAACCTGACAGAAGGATCCTTGTCGACAGCCATGGGTTTCTTCGTCCAAGGGAACCTTGTAGACCGGGGTGGGTATTTTCCTAAGGGGACAAATTTGAATCCACCTTAGCTAACAGAGGGCTTTGTGCCCTATCGATCATATCCTATTGATTCATATCTCAAGGATTTAATGCCATTAAGGAACGTATTGGCTCTGGCCATAACCGCTATTTGTGGTGCCATTTGGCGGCAAAACCACTCGGTTCAGAGGGCCCCGGGTCATAACCGTTTACCTGCAGTGCCATTTGGTGGCGAAACTGCCGGTTAGAGGACACGTACCACGTCCTTACTGGCAAAAGATTGTTTGAGAATGGATCCTAGTGATATTTTCGACTAGGCATTTAACTCTTTTGTAAGCTGAAGTAAATCTGAATTTGTCCACCCCGGCAGACTGTTACGGAGGGTGGATGGGCTTTGCTTTAAGCGATTGATTGTTTGATTTCATTTTTAAATATATGGAATTTGGGTTTTTTGTGGAGCTTTGGATTTTGGGGATTTTTGAATTTTTGTGGATATTTGGGTGGAGCTTGAAAATATTTGTGAAACCCCTCCGGTTGAGATAATCATTCAACACGGCCATCATCGGGGTGTTCGGGGTCATTTTCATTTTGATGATTGAACCCTGTCAACTCGACCAAGTTGTTACTCGAGGATCGGGTTTCATAGGCTTTATGCCTTTAAGAGTGAATTCTTTTGATTTTAGGCTTTGAAGGCCTAATATGAATGTATTAAAACAAATATTCTAGTCGCCATGGCCATATATTTGCTTAATGGTTCGAACCCTGTCGACTTCTATTGACCCGTATAGAAGGATCGGTTTCGAACCTGAATTCACTTTTCAACCCGCGCAGCATCTCTAGACGTCACGTGTGTACCAATAACACGCACGCCGGGGCCCATGCGGGTTTATGATTGTATTTTACCCCTTTTTAGTATACCTATGTGTATACAAATTACAGTGCACGTGCGGGGGTATTCTTGGAATAGATGCCTTCTGTCTGCTTGTACAAATGTTGCAGATTCAGTGGCGTGGCGTAGCAGCTTCTGAATGGAGTTGTTCGCTGCTTTGTACAGGTAGACTGTCGTGCACTATTTGTTGATTTTTGTAGGTAGGTCATAGTGCACTAACTAATCTCCTGCCTTAGGTCGTAGGAGATTACACTTGTCGTATTCTTCATGCATTTTATTGTGGTATTTGATCTCATATAGTATATCCTCCACTGCTATAGATAGGTAGGTAGATGTACTCCATAAATTAAAATTGACTTCAGGATACTGCACTTACTGAAGTCTTTCTGCATCTAACCATCAGTGGCATGTGGCACATACATCTGTCTTCGTAGAGAGATCATATGTGTTACAGATCTTTTATTCTTGATTGCTTGCAGATCAATATTCTTTTGTATCTTAATGTTGACTACGAGGATGTTAGAATACCCTTGCTACAAGAGTCTGCGGGCGCTTGTATCTGTTGTATGTCAATCGTTGCATCAACTAATAGTTTTCTCCATTGGGGCTTCTAATATTCAACATGCAAGTTCATTGGTCGATTGATATGAATACGACAGATTTTATGTTTGTTATAGATACATCAAGGGTTTTGTAGCACATATATTCTTCTTATTTGAAAGTAGACTGTCTTGTGTTCATCGACATATTAGTCTGCATTGATAACAAGTAATCCGATTCTTCTACATCTTCCTTGCTTTGCTTGCAATCGCACTACTTTCATTGTGCATAATAAATAGCAGATCTCATTGTTACATGTCTTGACGGCTTATAACATGAATGATAACATTATCATTAGCTTACATCAACTATGAGCATGATAAGTTGAAATCCACAAGCCTTCGTTTAATCATTGATATTTATTGGAGAGATCTAGATTTTTACTTAGCATTTGCATTGATATGATGGAGTATTTGCTAAGTTAAAGTCTCATTCCATAAAATTGAGTTCAAGTTCTCTTACATCAAGCTACATGTGGTCCGACTCGAGTCTTTCTTTGAGTTTGAAATGTCCAAGATTAAGTCTTATATTATTCTATTTCATTTGAGTTTGACTTCTCTTGCGAATGGTGCTTATGCTGTCTTCCAATTTAACTTAAAATTTGAGTTTCACTTAAGTCATATTTGTCCAATGTTCAAGTTCAAGTTCACAAGTCCACTTCTATTCAAATGTGTCCCAAATCTTTGTTCTTTTGAGTTCGATCAAGCTCAAAATGAGTTCTTGTTCATATTCATCGTTGTCTTTCAAGTTCATATCCTTCCTCTTTATTCAAGTTATGGTTCAAGTTCATTTAGATGGATTGAATCAAGTCCACAAGTCCCCAAATTCTTCCAAGTCCTTGTCTTATTTCAGTGAAAATTTCGGCAGCCTCCCGGCGTCTCCCCCGTTAAGGGGAAAAACAAAGAGGCCGCCTACCCGCCAAGCCACTAAAGGCTTGCACGGTTGGTGTTGGTGAGACACCGCGGCGGTTGTATTTTTGTTTTCTCCCACCACGCGCAATAAAGGCGTGCATGGGGTTTTATAAAAAGCATTTTTGATAAGCAATTTTGATTTCCCCCCGCCCGGGGGTACTTATAAGTGACCCCGCTTCGCCGTACGTGCCGCACCGGGATTCCATCCTACCACGGCCAATAAAGGCGTGCTTAGGACAGTTCTCCAGTTTGCCACGGACATTGAAGCAAGATTTTAAGTTTAGAAGAATTTGTACCTTCGCGGGGTTGTCGTGGTTGACACGTGGATCGAGGTTTCACTCGCTTACCTCGTCGTAGGTGTCGCACCGGGTTCCCTCCTACCACGGCCACTAAAGGCGTGCTTAGGTGGTTTGCCGGTCCGACACGGACGTCGAAGTGAGAGAGTGGGGGGGATTATTTATTAATTAATATTATCTTTAATTAATTATGATTAATTATAATCAATAATTATTAATTAACTAAGGATAAATAATTATAATTAAATAATTAATTATAATTATTTATCATTATTAGTGATTAATTATAATTAACATAATTAATTTTGATTAATTAAATTAATTATGAATAATGATAATTAATTAAAATCAAAGATAATTATTATAATTAATAATTAATTAATTATAACTAATATTATTATTGTTTTTAATTAATTAAAATTAAATAATTAACTTTGATTAATTAAAATTAATTATACCTTAATAATAATTAATTTCAATTAGAGATAATTAATTATAATTAAATTAATTATAAATAATAATTATCATCATTATTATTAATTAATAATTATTAAATTATAACTAAGTTTAATTAATTAAAATATAATAATAATAATAATAAAAAAATCCCTCTCCCCCCTTTTGATTCACTGTTTAGGGATTTAGGGGATGTGGCCGAAGAAGCTTGAAAGGGAGAGAGTTACCTTCACAACCAGTGTGTTCCCGTTCTTGCTTCAAATCAAAATGTCGGAACTTCCGAACAGAGCAGGGGATCAGGAGGAAGGTTTCAGGTATGTTGATCTCTTCCCTCTCTCTCTCTCTCTCTCTCTCTCTCTCTCTCTCTCTCTCTCTCTCTGTGTGTCACGGGATCCGGCCGAAGGGGTGCGGTTTGGGTTTGACGGGAGGAAGAGGAAGAGCTTCGTCTGTGGAGATGTCGTGGAGTGGAACCGAGCGTGGAAGAGAGGAGCTTTTTCGTGGAAGGAGAAGAGCTTCGGGAGCAGAGAGGGATCGGGAGAGAGTCGTGGGATTCGGCGTGAGAAGGTAGAGCAGCAATTGGGAGAAGAGGGAGATTGTGAGCAGCCAGAGAAGTAGGGGTTCTGGGTCGGTATTTAACGACGTCTGGGGTCGTTCGATCGAGACGAGTCACTGGATTTGAGCAGAAATTGCGGAACGACGCCGAATGCGCAGTGGTATCGCGGGATTTGCGGGATTAGAAGTGCCTCGACGGGATTTCTGCCGGCATTCATGGATCCAACAGGTATTATTCTGGTTCATTTTTGGAATTTAAACAGAGGTTAACAAATGCCCCCCAACAAGTGTGGTACGCGTCTAGAGCGAATCATATTTGTTGTAAGCTGTTTGGCCTTGTGGATCTCTAAATATTATTTTTAGATGTCACACTAGGGATTTCTATTTAGTGGATCTCCAAGAATTTGTTTGAATGTCACACTGAAGCTCTCATTTAGTGGATCTCCAATAGCCTAATTGGATGTCTCACTGAGATCTTCATTTTGTGGGTCTCCAAAAGTCCACCTTTGTGTTTTTTGTAGATCTTTTAGATGCACTTATAATCTTCAGTACAATTGATATTTCTGCTCTTGATCGTGTAGAGATCTATAGGATAGTGATAGAGTACTTCATACTCAGATCCCTAGATTATTACTTTATAGATCAATGCTAGTAGATAGCATTGTCACCTTTTGCTCTTCTTTTGCCACTGTTGTCACCTTTGTTTCTAGCATTTTTATATCTGCTTGCATCTTTCTCAGTTTGCTGGACTCTCGCTTCTCCGGACTTTCTACGGTTACTTCTCGGGCTCAGGTACACTTTCTTCCCTCTTCTTTTTTTTTTTAGTTTTGATTTTGTGCTCGTACTGATACTGCTTTGTATTTTGTGCAGGCTACCACAGGAAGGGGATCCGAGCTTCAGCCAGTTTACTGCTTCAGGAGACTTCAGTTTTGGTACGTTTTTACTTTGTTTGTACTGTTCTTTTCTTTCTTTAGCTTCTTTCTGATACTTTTTTTTACTCTGCACAGGTTTCGAGAGGAGCGGGATACTTGCTCGTGAGCCACCTCAGGAGACTTCTGTTTCAGGTACGACTTTGTTCTTCTCTTTTCTCCACTTTTTTGTAGTTTTGTATGTATCTGCATGATGTTTTCTTCTTTCTGTTGAGTTCTCTTTTGCTTTGTGCAGGTCTTAGAAGTGCAGAATACCTGGCCTTTGGAAAGAGAAGAATGTGGACTTCCTCTTCAGATGTAGTTTAGGAGACAGATTTGAGTCCTCTGTGAAGGACATTGTACTTTTCTTTTTCTTTCAGCTGATGTAATCTTGTAAAAAGATGTAGTCCACAGATTTGTATATGAAACTCTGAACTTAATAAAATAAAGTTATTTTATAAATTCAGTTGTTGACGAGCTCTCTTTTTACTGCTCTTGAGACTTTTGTGGTTGTACTCTGACTTGTGCTCATAGTATTTTAAATATTTATTTGGGGATCTCGGCATGCAGAGCGATGTCGACCCAAATAAATATTTAAAATGCCCCCAGTCTTTAGGGACATTTGTAGATATTATTCGGGATGCATCTTTTCATAGTTTTAGACTGAGTCACAAGATTTAGGTTCTTCTGTCATGTGCTTTGTGCTGCGGACATTGATGGAGGATTGCCTGATTTGCCTTTACTAACTTGTCAGATGATTTTCATACCTTCGGCCCTATGCTTCTTGCTTTGGCGGGCTTGTTGAAGGAGTAGATACCGGTGACCTAAACCCTTAGGTTTGTATTAGGTCGATAGCGAAAAGTCATTGGTCCAGAGCTTTGTGCATAGCGGACTTGTTGATGACATAATCCACTTAGTTCAGCCTTAGGCTTTTCACGAACTTTGGGATAATTTCTTCGGTCCTTTGCTGTGTGCTTTGACGGACTTGTTGAAAAAAAATTCCTTCGATCCTCGCTTTGTGCTTTACGGATTTGTTGAAGGATTTGCAGGTTCTGGAAACATTTGATAATACCGAACGTAGGTAGTATCTTGATCCTTAACCACTTGAGAAGACTTTAATCTGAATCACTTAAGTTCGTCAGATCAGGAGAGCTAGAATTTGACAGCTCTTTGTCCTCTGGTTGCTGAGATGGGGGTTCCTCTACTACGGCCTTTCTTATGGCTTGTTGAGTAGACGGAGCTGCCAGCGATCTGGCCATATTTGGGCTTGTTGGATCCGACCTCTTACACCCATTCAGGCTTCAGACTTGAGCTATGGGAATTGCGCTCTCCAATGCTGATTTTTCTGAAGTTGGTAGATTTGGGAGTCATCCCTTGTGGTTGTAGATTTTGGAGCCTACGAACATTTGGTAGTTGTTTGAGACTTATCCTTCTACTGGAACTTTGATTCTCCAGTCATTTAGGAGAATTTTGTAGACTACGATCACTTAAACTTGTCGAGTCAAATTTGCCTTCGTACTTCCTACAGTCCCTATTGACGGGTTGACGAAGTGGGGGTTCCGCTACTACGGCCTTTCTTATGGCTTGTTGAGTAGACGGAGCTGCCAGCGATCCGGCCATATTTGGGCATGTTGGATCCGACCTTTTACACCCATTCGAACCTTAAGCTTCAGGCTGTTGAAAGATTTTAAGCTTTTTCGGCTCAATTTTGTAGGAGTGTAGAGCCGCAAAAGTCACTTTCTTGACCTTTGAGTCTTGGTTTGTTGGAGAAGACGGTGTCTCTAACTTTTAAAAGATCACCTGCATATACTTTAGAAAATAAATATTTGTATTCTCTAGCACACAAGAATATCTGCATTGATAATTTTAATTATTTATTCGGGGATCTCGGCATGCAGCGCGATGTCGACCCGAATAAATATTTAAAATGCCCCTGTCTTGCAGGGACATTTCAGAATGAAATAGATTTGGAATATAAGAATTTAAATATTCATTTGGGGATCTCGGCGCATAGCACGATGTCGACCCAAATGAATATTTAAAATGCCCCCTGTCTCGCAGGGACATTTTGGATAGGCTTTTTGTACCTTTGAGATTTTAAATATTTATTCGAGGATTTCGGCACGCAGCGCGATGTCGACTCGAATAAATATTTAAAATGCCCCCAGTCTGATGAGGGATTTTGAAATGCGCTCTCGCTATACAAGAGAATTTCAAAATATAAATATATGCATGTTCTGATAACTATGTATATATAAATTTGTTCATCACAAAATACATTATTTATGACACTTTTATGCATGATATTTCTTTAAATGTCGACCGTTGATTGGCGGCATCGGCCTCTGACCGTTCAGATCGATTAACTGATATGCTCCTCCTTGGTATACTTTCTCGATGACGAAGGGGCCTTCCCAATTGGATACGAACTTGCCACCAATTTTTCTGTGTGGGATGATTGGTCTTCTCAGCATCAGGACCAACTCCCCTTCTTGAAATGATCGAGGACGCACCATACGATCGAAAGACTTTGCCATTCTTCCTCGATAGATTTCTAAGTTTTGTTGAGCTTGTAACCTGATTTCATCGAGTGCGTCGAGCTCTTCCATCCTGAGACGGGCATTTTGTTCCTGAGTGAGATCATTCTGAACTGCTACCCGAAGTGACGGTAACTCAATCTCTAATGGTAATACGGCTTCAACACCAAACACCAATGAATAAGGAGTGGCTTTGGTTAGCGTCTTGTAGGTTGTACGATAGGCCCATAGAGCTTCTGCCATTTTCGTATGCCACTCCCTTTTGTTCTTTGTGAGGATCTTCTTCAACAGCTTCACCAGCGTCTTGTTGAAGGCTTCTGCCAATCCATTTGCCTTTGGATTGTATATGGATGAATATCGCCAATCGATCTTGTGCCGATCAACGAACTTATAAATTTTTGTACTTTTGAATGCAGTACCCTTGTCTGAGATTATTCGGCGTGGCGCACCAAATCTGTAGACGACATTATGTGTGAAAAAGTTGATCACATGCTCGGATGTGACCTCTCTGAATGGAGCTGCTTCTGCCCACTTGGAAAAGTAGTCCGTTGCTGCTAGAATAAAGCGGTGTCCCGCTGAAGACGGCGGATCTATTGGCCCGATTATATCAGTGCCCCAACATTCAAATGGCCAGGATGCTACTATTGGGTGCAGTGGATTTGGAGGCTGATGTATAACATCACCGTGGATTTGACACTCGTGGCACCTCTTAGCGTGATTGATACAATCTTTGACCATGGTCGGCCAATAGTAGCCCATTCTTTTGATTTTGACTGCCATCTTGGGACCTGACTGATGTGCTCCGCAAAGCCCTTCGTGGATTTCTGCTACCACCTTATCAGTTTCTCGAGTCCCTAGGCACCTTAGCCACATTTGATCGAAAGCACGTCGATACAATGTGTTATTGACAAAGGCATATCATAGCGCTCTCTTTCTGATTTGAGCAGCTATTGATTTGTTTGTTGGTAGTTTACTTTCTTTAAAGTAGTCAATGAAATGTTGCCTCCAGTCATCTTCTTCGATATCTAGACAATACCACCATGATTTTGAAGCTTGACTGGCCTTGCATCTTTTCTTAGGAACTTGATGTTCTTCAGACTGATCTTCAGCATCAACTGGTTGGGGAGATTGAGGATCAACCGGAGTTGCATCCTGCTGGCTTGAATTTGATGTTCCCTATACCTGCGGGAATTGTAGTAATGCTGGCTCTAGGATCCGCCGATTGTGCACCATAATTATTATAGGCCATTCGTCGTCCATATTCGCCATTTCTTTAGCCAATTTGGCAAGAGAATCAGCTTTGGCATTTTTACCTCGGGGAACTTGAGTTAATTTGACAACTGGAATTTGCTTCATAAGCTCAAGAACTCGCCGATGATAACAGGCCAACTCGAACTTGGTGATTTTGTAAACTCCCAATACTTGATTTACAACAAGTTGAGAATCACCGAAAATTTGGAGATTTCGAATTCGGACATCGATTGCAATTTCCAATTCTGCTATTAGAGCTTCATATTCAGCTTCATTGTTTGTCCGAGGTTCGGTCAGACTGAAAGAGAATCTCATTATGCCTCCCTTGGGCGCCACGAAAATGAGTCCGATTCCGGCCTGAGCTTTCTCTAGATTTGGAGGCCGAGCACGCTTGATTGACGATGCTCCATCAAAGTACATTTCCCATACTCGCAGCATCTCCTCTTCTTCAACATTCATGATCTGCTCATCAGGTAGATCGTCGTTGAGCGGAGAATCTGCAGGAATAGGATGTGCAGTGAGAAAATCTGCCACACCTACCCTTTCACTGCCTTTTGAGGGGCATATATGATATCAAACTGCAACAATATCACTGCCCACCTTGCCAAACGACCTGTCAACGCTGGTCTTGTCATCAAGAACTTCAGCGGATCGATCTTTGATATCAAGGTGATTTTGTGAGATAGCATATAATGGCGGAGCTTCTGAACTGTAAAAATTAGAGCCAAGCAATGCTTCTCGATTGGAGAATAGCGGATTTCTGCTCCTAGCAACCTCCGACTGATGTAGTAGAGTGCATTCTCCTTTCCTTCCTCATTATGCTGGGCCAATAGTGCTCCGAGGGACTCTTCTAGCGCTGCCGTATACAGTATGAGAGGCTTCCCCGGAATTGGCGCCACGAGAATAGGAGGATTCAACAGATATTTCTTGATGCTGTCAAACGCTCCTTGGCACTCTTCGTCCCATTTGAAACGGACATCTTTCTTCATCAGTTTTGAAAATGGCTGGCACCTACCCGACAGATTTGATATGAATCTCCGAATGAAAGCTAGTTGTCCTTGTAAAGAACGGAGTTGACGAAGGTTCTTTGGAGGTGGCATCTCCATGATTGCTTTGATCTTGTTGGGGTCGACTTCAATGCCTCGATGTCAAACAACGTACCCTAGGAATTTGCCTGAGGATACCCCAAATGCACATTTGAGAGGGTTCATCTTTAGATCATATTTTCTGATCCTTTCGAACACAGTCCTCAAGTCATCAATGTGGTCTTTTCGATCCATGCTTTTAATGACCAAGTCATCTACATAGCATTCGACCTTCTGATGAATCAAGTCATCAAATATACGAGTCATCGCCCGTTGATAAGTGGCACCAGCATTCTTCAGGCCAAAGGGCATGACTGTGTAGCAGAATAGGCCTATAGGCGTTCTGAATGATGTATGTCTTTCATCTTCAGGTGCCATTTTAATTTGATTGTAGCCCGACGATCCGTCCATAAAGGAGAACATATCATAGTTGGAAGTATTGTCAACTAGAAGTTCTGATACTAGGAGCGGGAAGTCATCTTTTGGGCATGCTTTGTTGAGGTCCCTAAAGTCGATGCAGATACGAATCTGGCCATTCTTCTTTTTTACAGGGACGATATTGGCAATCCAGTCAGCATACTTCTCCTCTCGGATGAAGCCTGCTTCTATGAGCTTCTTTGTTTCTGCAATCACCTGTTCTTCAATCTCCAATCTCATTCTCCTTGGAGCTTGTTTGATGGGTGCTGCATCAGGCTTGATTGCTAATCTGTGAACTGCCACTTCAGGGGATAAGTCAGGCATCTCAGCATATGTCCAGGCAAAGCAGTCCCTGAATTCACATAGGAGCTCTTTTATTTCTTTTATTTGATCTTCTGGCAGAACAACACTGATGAAGATTAGGCAAGGATCTTCTTCAGTCCGAGAAGATATAATTGAAAAGCGATGAGATTTCTTGAAGGATTATTCAAGGTGTCTACCATCAAGAACATTATCTGTAGGAGCCATCTTTGGGACCCACTTTGATAAATTTCTTTAATGATGGATCTCTAGGGGTACACACTAGATGTCACACCATTATTTGAATTTTTTATTTTTTTTTTAGAGATGTTAGTCTCTATATTTGTTTTTCTTTATGTCGGGACCTTTTGGCAGTGGATTCTTGGATATACATCCAAGTGTCACACCCCAATGCTCACCGTACATATCTTGTTTCTTTCTTTACTTTACCATCATAATAGATGGTTGGCTTTTAGCTCTATCGGGACCATTCAGTGATGGATCTTTGGACATAAGGATCAAATGTCACATCCTGATGTTCACCGTATAGAACTCAGTATAGATTAGCTGCTACTATAGCGTATAAGTGACTAGCCAGAGATGGAAAGAGAAACCATTCCCCAGCGGAGTCGCCAGAAATCTGTGGGCTCCGAAAATTCGGCCTCGGCCTCTGCTGGCTTTTCTTATTCGGCGAGGGAGTTTTAACGAACTAAGTTCCGAGGTAAATTTTGGAAGGCAGATGGGTTTGTAGATAAGACACTACCCAGAGATTTCGCCCTCATTTTGTGAGGACTTTATGATCTGAGTTCTGGTTTCCTATAGGCGCAAGCCCCTATAGTTAATTACCCCTCCCGATCACGAGAGAGAACTTTCGATTAAGGCTAGTCGTCAATAAGATACATATAGAATATACGTGTTATCTGGCATATAGTAGCAGCAATGGATTTAGATATTGGTAGAAATTGGATTTGGAAATTGGGTTTTGAATTTGGGAATTCAGAAAGGATTTGGAGAGTTTAATATTTAAAAATAGAAAATTTCACCACCTAGCACTTAAAGCGGATGGTGGGGGAATGGATGATGGACCCGATCAAGATCCCATGGTTCCGTCATCCCGGGTCATCGTGGTCCCTGGTCTACTTAGTCAGAGGAGGTAGTCGACCCAACCTGACAGAAGGATCCTTGTCGGCAGCCATGGGTTGCTTCGTCCAAGGGAACCTTGTAGACCGGGGTGGGTATTTGCCTAAGGGGACAAATTTGAATCCACCTTAGCTAACAGAGGGCTTTGTGCCCTATCGATCATATCCTATTGATTCATATCTCAAGGATTTAACGCCATTAAGGAACGTATTGGCTCTGTCCATAACCGCTATTTGTGGTGCCATTTGGCGGCAAAACCACTCGGTTCAGAGGGTCCCGGTTCATAACCGTCTACCTGCAGTGCCATTTGGTGGCGAAACTGCCAGTTAGAGGACACATACCACGTCCTTACTGGCAAAAGATTGTTTGAGAATGGATCCTAGTGATATTTTCGACTGGGCATTTAGCTCTTTTGTAAGCTGAAGTAAATCTGAATTTGTCCATCCCGGCAGACTGTTACGGAGGGTGGATGGGCTTTGCTTTAAGCGATTGATGGTTTGATTTCATTTTTAAATATATGGAATTTGGGTTTTTTGTGGAGCTTTGGATTTTGGGGATTTTTGAATTTTTGTGGATATTTGGGTGGAGCTTGAAAATATTTGTGAAACCCCTCCGGTTGAGATAATCATTCAACACGGTCATCATCGGGGTGTTCGGGGTCATTTTCATTTTGATGATTGAACCCTGTCAACTCGACCAAGTTGTTACTCGAGGATCGGGTTTCATAGGCTTTATGCCTTTGAGAGTGAATTCTTTTGATTTTAGGCTTTGAAGGCCTAATATGAATGTATTAAAACAAATATTCTAGTCGCCATGGCCATATATTTGCTTAATGGTTCGAACCCTGTCGAATTCTATTGACCCGTATAGAAGGATCGGTTTCGAACCTGAATTCACTTGTCAACCCGCGCAGCATCCCTAGACGTCACGTGTGTACCAATAACACGCACGCCGGGGCCCATGCGGGTTTATGATTGTATTTTACCCCTTTTTAGTATACCTATGTGTATACAAATTACAGTGCACGTGCGGGGGTATTCTTGGAATAGACGCCTTCTGTCTGCTTGTACAAATGTTGCAGATTCGGTGGCGTGGCGTAGCAGCTTCTAAATGGAGTTGTTCACTGCTTTGTACAGGTAGACTGTCGTGCACTATTTGTTGATTTTTGTAGGTAGGTCATAGTGCACTAACTAATCTCCTGCCTTAGGTCGTAGGAGATTACACTTGTCCTATTCTTCATGCATTTTGTTGTGGTATTTGATCTCATGTAGTATATCCTCCACTGCTATAGATAGGTAGGTAGATGTACTCCATAAATTGAAATTGACTTCAGGATACTGCACTTACTGAAGTCTTTCTGCATCTAACCATCAGTGGCATGTGGCACATACATCTGTCTTCGTAGAGAGATCATATGTGTTGCAGATCTTTTATTCTTGATTGCTTGCAGATCAATATTCTTTTGTATCTTAATGTTGACTACGAGGATGTTAGAATACCCTTGCTACAAGAGTTTGCGGGCGCTTGTATCTGTTGTATGTCAATCGTTGCATCAACTAATAGTTTTCTCCATTGGGGCTTCTAATATTCAACATGCAAGTTCATTGGTCGATTGATATGAATACGACAGATTTTATGTTTGTTATAGATACATCAAAGGTTTTGTAGCACATATATTCTTCTTATTTGAAAGTAGACTGTCGTGTGTTCATCGACATATTAGTCTGCATTGATAACAAGTAATCCGCTTCTTCTACATCTTCCTTGCTTTGCTTGCAATCGCACTACTTTCATTGTGCATAATAAATAGCAGATCTCTTTGTTACATGTCTTGACGGCTTATAACATGAATGATAACATTATCATTAGCTTACATCAACTATGAGCATGATAAGTTGAAATCCACAAGCCTTCGTTTAATCATTGATATTTATTGGAGAGATCTAGATTTTTACTTAGCATTTGCATTGATATGATGGAGTATTTGCTAAGTTAAAGTCTCATTCCATAAAATTGAGTTCAAGTTCTCTTACATCAAGCTCCATGTGGTCCGACTCGAGTCTTTCTTTGAGTTTGAAATGTCCAAGATTAAGTCTTATATTATTCTATTTCATTTGAGTTTGACTTCTCTTGCGAATGGTGCTTATGCTGTCTTCCAATTTAACTTAAAAATTGAGTTTCACTTAAGTCATATTTGTCCAATGTTCAAGTCCAAGTTCACAAGTCCACTTCTGTTCAAATGTGTCCCAAATCTTTGTTCTTTTGAGTTCGATCAAGCTCAAAATGAGTTCTTGTTCATATTCATCGTTGTCTTTCAAGTTCATATCCTTCCTCTTTATTCAAGTTATGGTTCAAGTTCATTTAGATGGATTGAATCAAGTCCACAAGTCCCCAAATTCTTCCAAGTCCTTGTCTTATTTCAGAGAAAATTTCGGCAGCCTCCCGGCGTCACCCCTGTTAAGGGGAAAAACCAAGAGGCCGCCTACCCGCCAAGCCACTAAAGGCTTGCACGGTTGGTGTTGGTGAGACACCGCGGCGGTTGTATTTTTATTTTCTCCCACCACGCGCAATAAAGGCGTGCATGGTGTTTTATAAAAAGCATTTTTGATAAGCAATTTTGATTTCCCCCCGCCCGGGGGTACTTATATGTGACCCCGCTTCGCCGTACGTGCCGCCCCGGGATTCCATCCTACCACGGCCAATAAAGGCGTGCTTAGGACAGTTCTCCAGTTTGCCACGGACATTGAAGCAAGATTTTAAGTTTAGAAGAATTCGTACCTCCGCGGGGTTGTCGTGGTTGACACGTGGATCGAGGTTTCACTCGCTTACCTCATCGTAGGTGTCGCACCGGGTTCCCTCCTACCACGGCCACTAAAGGCGTGCTTAGGTGGTTTGCCGGTCCGACACGGACGTCAAAGTGAGAGAGTGGGGGGGATTATTTTATTAATTAATATTATCTTTAATTAATTATGATTAATTATAATCAATAATTATTAATTAACTAAGGATAAATAATTATAATTAAATAATTAATTATAATTATTTATCATTATTAGTGATTAATTATAATTAACATAATTAATTTTGATTAATTAAATTAATTATGAATAATGATAATTAATTAAAATCAAAGATAATTAGTATAATTAAATAATTAATTATAACTAATTATTATTGTTTAATTAATTAAAATTAAATAATTAACTTTGATTAATTAAAATTAATTATACCTTAATAATAATTAATTTCAATTAGAGATAATTAATTATAATTAAATAATTATAAATAATTATCATCATTATTAATTAATAATTATTAAATTATAACTAAGTTTAATTAATTAAAATATAATAATAATAATAATAAAAAAATCCCTCTCCCCCCCTTTTGATTCACTGTTTAGGGATTTAGGGGATGTGGCCGAAGAAGCTTGAAAGGGAGAGAGTTACCTTCACAACCAGTGTGCTCCCGTTCTTGCTTCAAATCAAAATGTCGGAACTTCCGAACAGAGCAGGGGATCAGGAGGAAGGTTTTGGGTATGTTGATCTCTTCCCTCTCTCTCTCTCTCTCTCTCTCTCTCTCCCTCTCTCTCTCTCTCTCTCTCTCTCTCTCACGGGATCCGGCCGAAGGGGTGCGGTTTGGGTTTGACGGGAGGAAGAGCTTCGTCTGTGGAGATGTCGTGGAGTGGAACCGAGCGTGGAAGAGAGGAGCTTTTTCGTGGAAGGAGAAGAGCTTCAGGAGCAGAGAGGGATCGGGAGAGAGTAGTTGGATTCGGCGTGAGAAGGTAGAGCAGCGATTGGGAGAAGAGGGAGATCGTGAGCAGCCAGAGAAGTAGGGGTTCTGGGTCGGTATTTAACGACGTCTGGGGTCGTTCGATCGAGGCGAGTCGCTGGTTTTGAGCAGAAATCGCGGAACGACGCCGAATGCGCAGTGGTATCGCAGGATTTGCGGGATTAGAAGTGCCTCGACGGGATTTCTGCCGGCATTCATGGATCCAACAGGTATTATTCTGGTTCATTTTTGGAATTTAAACAGAGGTTAACACTCACCCCTTTGTCAATTATTTGATTTTTTGTAAAAATTAAAATTGAAAAAAAAAATGAAATTTAATTGCCTAAAAGAGTCATTAAATATTATTTTATTTAATATTTTTCTGACTTTAGAAAATTATCTTTTCATGAGTGAGCTTCTTGGTGAGACACAAGCTGTGGATCAAACAACTCGCTTAGAGCTGGATATAAGTGGTGGTCTCAAATGAATATTGAAATTGGATAAATGGTTACTTTATTTGATATTAATGTTGGTCAGTTGGTAACTAATATGGCTATAGTTGATGTTGCGTAGCCATTTATTGAATTACAAACTGACAGAGAGTTAAGTTTTAAAGCTAGCAAAAAGACTTCTAGAGTATTACTTATTCAACTTCCTCTTTTATAAAATTTTATCTTAGTCTTCTCTAGAAGCCTTCTTTAAGTTTGAAAATGAACAATTTTCTCTTCTAGCGTCTCCTTTTTGTAAGTTAGTTGTTCTTGGTACACACAAAGAACACAAATCTCATATAAATCTAGTCACCAAGTTCTAAATACTTTGAAGCTAATAGCTTGGCCAACTACTAATAAAAGAAGACATGAACTTTTGTTTTGTGGAAGTGCTCTCAAGATATTCATATGATACTTTAAATATACCTAGGGAGTTATTTAATGTTGCTCTTTTAAAGAAGGTAGAGAGCTATCTTAAGCAACTTAATAAAAGTGAGCATGGTGACTTAGAAGTTTTCAATGGTTATAAATAGATCTAAAAACTCAATTTAAAATAATTTATGATTCCATAGTAATTTCTTGTGATTTTCTTCAACTACCCTATATTATCTCTTCTTCATCATCTCGAATGGCTACAAATTTCAGAAAAAGTATTGAAGTAATTATCTTCTCTGCACTCACAACTCAAGAAAATATTTTAACCTCCAACATGAATCTTATCTAGCTCAAATTTATCTTTGATAATTCCAAGCGGATTCAGGATGTTAAGAATGATGAGTTTTTAAAACCTTCTTCAAGTAATAATTGTTTTGCCATCAAGATCAATTTTATTGCGGATAAAATTTTCCTCTTTATCATGAGCTTGTTATATTTAAAAACCTTATTAGAGTCATCCTTGTTTAGATAGTGTCAAGATTTAATACCAATCTGTGCCCGAGAGGTTGTGATGAGATGATGGAAGATGAGGAGCATGTTGCAGTTAAATGCTCAAAGTTAATTCAAGCTATTAAGTTGGTCATTCCACTGTTTACAACATTTCAGGACTGTTTGGAAAATCTGAGAAAGTTAGCAAAGGTGAATCCTTTTATTGTTAATTTATATTGTTCTATAGTTTTTCACTTTTGGAAAAGTAGAAATAAACTTATACATGAAGGGCGTGAGCTCGGGTTGGGCTACATTATTTCTAAAGCTATTAGTTTTGCATCAATATCTTCAAAGTTTAATCTATATTCAGACCACTGGGGTGCTAAACAACATACATAGCTGATTTCAAAATAACATTACATTTACGTGTAAGCAGGAAAGGATGGATGTTAACACTATAATTAATATGATTAGGATCTTAAAATATAATATCCTACGTAGGATAGTAGGTCGACAAACTTTTCTTTAAATAAAATGTTAGTGGTGTGATTCTAGTTGTATATAACTGATTAATCGAATTAGGTGAATGAGTAGTTGGTGATGACTCTTAATAATTATGTAATGTAACCTCTAAAACTAAATAATTAATAAAAATAAATGAAAGATAAGATGAGATTGAAAGATTTATATATATGACACATAATAAATGGAAGGATGAAAATATCAAATTAAAGATAGATGTTTTGCCTTATTATTTATAATTATATTCATGATTTTATTTAGATGATAGTGCATTAAACTTATTGATAGATAAATTGATATAACATGTTTATAGACAATTATATGTGGCATAGTGATTCGTAGCAGCATAAAATAGATTCATAAACATATAGTAGAAACATCAAATGATTATAACTGATAAATAATTGAGGTTTGTTTTACTTTAGCACCTTTTATAGATTTATACACATTTTACTAATTTTCATCTAGATTAATGGACACCTTTTGCTTAGTCAGATACTCTTGTTTTTTTTTTATTATATTAATTTTTACTATTGATTGATAATGATTGCATAGATTATTTATCATTCATATTGATCACTTTTTGATTTATAATGATTAGAATTAGATTAAGCATATTGAATCTTCTGCCTTGTATGGAAGACAGTCGTAAGTTTTTGTGACTTAATCAACTTTATATGTTAATTATGTGATTTATACTTTATTTCTAGTTAAGGTAAGGAGCCTACAGATTTAAGTTTAACAGTAATGATATTTTGATTTTATTTAAGGAGCCTACTTAGTTGTTACACATTAAATGAAAGCTTAACATCACTACTACTAAAGCCTTAAACTTACTTATGCTTATTAGAAACATCCACCTCCAAATCTGCCATCACTTTGGCCTAACCCTATGTCACACTAATTAGAATTCATTTTATGTTTATTTTTAGAAACACTTAGTTCTAGTACCATAATGGAGCATAGGAAAGTGATGTCTATGTGACATCATACAATTATTTAGCTTCGCTGTGCAAAATCTAAGAATTTTGTTAGCGTTGGTGACTATCTCATAGATGATCGTATGCCTTACTGATAGATTAATGACTTTAGGTTTTCAAGAATATGATAGGGTACTACACCATAGAATTTGAATATGATAATTTCTTTTGTATCATTTTATTTGTAATATATCTTAACCAATAATACTTATCGTGATAAAATTTTATCCGTTTATTTTCTCTCTCGGATTCACAAGCCCTTGTGTTTTCTAATTTTTGTAAATATTAGTTTTTTTTTTTTTTGCAAACAAAAGCCTTACTTTTTATTGTTTAAGTTAGGATCAGCCCACTTTGGTATTAGATGAATTTAAACCTAATGAAACCATACTCATTCCCTTACCTCTTATTAATTACAAGTATGATCGTATGATTTTTTTTTTTGGAAACCCACAAAAGAGCCTACGCGTTGATATAAGGAAAAATTACATAGTCCTTAAGGGGACATTCAGCTCACTAATGCTCGCAGAGCTACAAAGCTTAAAAGAAATAAAACCTAAGAGCCAATTGTCCCCTACTAAATATGATCGTATGATCTTTCTTTTTACCATAACAAAATTTTTAATGATTTGGTTCTTACTTGGAAGCTCAGATGAAACAATTCATGCACCAACAACAGATGCAAAACACAACCTCTAGAAGTTTCCACATGGTGTGAAAATTTAAAACTTGTATTTTTCAAGTTTAACTGCAATTCATAATATGAATAAATGAAAATTTAGTTTACATTGTAGGCAGACATCAGATTGTTAATGCTAGGTGATAGGTAGAAGAAAAGAGGAGGAAGAAGATGTGTGTGTATAACTTAATGATCCGAAATGCTATTTAAGATTTCATTTGGGACAGTTTTCTTACTACTTAAAAGAACTTTTTTTCATAAAATTTTCTAGTTCAAAAGTTTTTTAAAAACCTGTTTTAAAAACAGTAAAAAAGTTGCCCCAAATGGCGTCTAAGAAGCCATTTTAAAGTGGATTTTTTTTAAACTATTAAAACAGCCATATTTTATATTAATGGATGTTTCCAATGGTTTTAACTGTTTCTTCTAACAGTTATAACCACCACTCAAACACAAGCAATAGTCCAAACTGCTGCAGACCTTAGCATCTTAATTGCCTATCCCAGTTGGTTCTAAAATAGAGGTGAAAAGACTTCATTGTAAAACGCAATCATATCAGTTTAACAGTGGTTCTAACCCGCTGCTTAGATTTTTCTAATAGTTAAAAACACCATTAAAAGTCGCAAAAACTGCATGTAAAAGCCTGTTTCACTCTCTACAAATTAAAAACTGAACTTCTTAAGCACGAAGAAATTATTAGGCGCGGAGTTTGGACGTAGAGATATGTCCTGAAATTCATTTAGAAGTTGACACGTGAAGTCCATTTTGGTTGCATTTTTGTGTGTGCTTTACTTACACTTTATAAGTTGCGCTTTGACTGCTCTTTTGTTACGCTTTTTTACTACGCTTTGACTGCACTTTACCCGCTCGATCTTTACCTGCGCTTTGGCTGCGCTTTTGATGTGCTTGCCTTAAAGTTCCACGAACATATTAAATATATAAAGTAAAAATAAATCTAATTGAATATCCACGTGTCCACTCCACGTATCAATATTTTATTGGAATCCGGACGTATCTCTATGTCCGGTATCCGCACCTAATAATTTGGTCATTCTTATTGACCTTTAGCTGTTGAGTTCAACAGATGGGTTATATCATTTGTTTTTTAACGACTTCTGTTTATCAGTGAGTTGATTTAGATTAATTCATTTTAACAGTAAGCACCTTAAGAACCCAATTTCTCAACCCTATGATTTGATTGATTTAACCAAGAGGATAATGAGCACGCATCAAAGCCTATCAGCACATGCTGCATCTCTCCAATCTGGTACGTACTGATACGACAAAAGTGCGTTCACGATTAAAAGAAAATTTTCAGCATGTTTCTCACACGGCACCAAACTACATTGGATTGTGGCTAATCATCTAGAAAATTTTGCTTCAAATATTGAATTCTAAAATGTTAGGCCGAGTTTGATCTTTCAATGGAGAATATTCATTTATACGGCTCCTACTATTGGTGCCTAATTGGAAGAGATAACATATAATTTAGTATTTTAAAAGAAAGATTATACAATTTTACATCATCTTTTATACAAAATCAGTTGTTATAGGAAGACGTCAGGGATCAAACAGGTTAGTTGTCTTGCTAGCTTGTACAGTATTACGTGCAAAGTCAAGCTTCCCTTTTGCTCGTACCGTTTGATAAATATCAGTACGCCATGCAAGGGATAGTCTCCAAAAAAGAAAGACTAAGACTTCGTTTGGGGCGATTTTTTTACTACTTAAAGCAGCTTCTCAGTACAAAGTTTAAATTTTTATAATAAAAAGCTGCTTTAAGAAGCAGTCCCAAACGAAGCCTAAGTGGATTCTTAAATTTGCTATTAAGTGATAAAAAATAAGCTGTTCTGTTGGCATAGCTAAATTCTGAAGGGATTCCTAAATTAATTAGCCTTGATAGAGCTCTTCGATATATGAATAGTAATAGTGGTCAGCTTGAGTTTCCATCTATAGCTAACACAAACTATCATATGTTAAGGCACAACTCATTGCCTTAGTTTAGTAAATTTCAGCAAATTTTATTTGTTAGCCTCAACGTCAGAAATGAAAAAGATATAAAGATGTCTAATGTAGACACGAAGGAACACGAGATCCATTTTGATGAACAGCAAATAATTAAGAAGATAGATTCAACCGTATAAATGAAAATAAATTTCTTTATTAAAAACCATTAGCCTTTTCCAAGAACTAAAAGTCTAAGGACAAGAAAATGAAGGAATAATGGGCTTGTAATCATGATATTGAGACTTTAGAGTGAATACGATTTAGGATTAATTAAATATAGAGAACATTTCTCGCCTTTGAGAAGACATAAAAGTAATTAAGAGTACATTGACATGAAAAAATTGCATATACCGCACTTCTTTTATAGAATAATGGGTGTTAGATCTGACTTTATTTGTGGATGATACACTGGACTTACTAACGAGTCTAGTTAGTCAGATAGGGTAATGGAAGATGAAAGGGTAGTCGATTAAGAAAAAACCTCTGGTATCTATACTAATCTCTATGAATAATGCAATATAATAATTTTTTTAAATATTATTTCAACCCCTTATTTATATGTAAGATTGCAACATGAGATGCTACATCTATGAAAATAAGAAATCATATGTTATTTGATTTTATAGACACGGCGAGACTCTGTAGTTTATTCTGGACAATATCTCTAACATAAATATGGTTGCATCTACTAAGCACCTAAGATGAGTTCTCTTATTGAATACATAATTGGTAAGTGTCATGGGCTAGAATCTTTATTAAGGGCCTCATATCAGATGCCTAAGAAAGTTCTTCTGACCTAGGAATTGATATGAATCCTATGATAGTTACACTACAATTGATTACTTAAGGTTTTTATGAGGGACACTTTGGGAGTAGTGGGCTACCTTGGCTATCACAGGACTTCTTTTCATGTGATTTCTCATGAGATGAGTAACTCCTTGGGTCAAGGACTGATGAGGGGAGTTCCTCAGTCAAATGTATTAAGGATGCAAGCTTCTTTAGTTGAGCTCTTCTAGATGATCTCTAATTCGAAAAATATTTACCATTTTTTGAGTAGGGCATATCTTGGATTAATGCATCTCCTAGCTGAGCTCCTAAGGTGAACTCACTTGATCCCTATGAGTTATATGTACTGAATATTGGTGTATACATTTAGTTCTCTAATTATGTTGCTCTTTGAGAGAGAAACTATAGTGAAAATGGCATGTGAGTTAGATAATGAAAAATATATATCGTTCATACAAAAATAAAATTTTAAGTAAATAAGAATTTTCAGTTATGTTTTTATTCCTATCTTAGATAAAGTATTTCATCTTATATTCTAATGTTGACATTGATTCGACCATTATACTATCATTTTCTATAAATATAGGTTGGGGAAGTTATGTGGCATCAACTGTGGTTGTCTTGACACTAAGGTGGTAATTCAAATTGCTCCAAATTAGCCCCCTCTTTCTATTAGGATGGTTGCTCTAACACAGGGAACCTTTTTTTTTTTTTTGAAATATTTGAAATATTTAATTCATCAGCTTATTATGCATAAATTTAGTTATAGCTGAGATTGGTGAGTAGCATGGATACCATGCTAGAAGAAGTTGTGTGACAACATACCATTATAATATATTAGTGTCCCTTTTATTTAGTTTTTTTTTTAGAAACGTATATCATAGGGCTCAATGTCATCACTCTAAAGTGAATATAGAATTTACTTAACTATGAGCAAGTTTTTTATGTTATTTGTTGAATGAATTTGCATCATTATTCCTTCTTAAGTAGCCACCTAGTCTACAAACTATGTTGCTTGACCTTTATGCTTGAATCATTGAGGCCTTCCTTATTTTTTTTCTGAAAGAGAATTACTAATACATGTTAATTCACTCAATATGATAAGCCTAATTCCTATGGGGCGACTGGAGGAAGTAGGGGACTAGTTGGTGGTGACCATTGGGAATCACCTCCAATTGAAATAATTAGTGTGTTGTAAAACCAACTTTATAGCATAAAATATTTAGTAAACCTTGACCTAAGAGTTCTTATGCTCTACTCTACCATTGATTTTCACTTTTTATGAGCCTTTCCAACCTCTATAAAGTGATCCTCACACCAAGTTTTTAGTTTTATATCTACTAAGGCAATGTTGGGTGACCATTGGCTTTATCAGGGGATCTCAACCATTGCAAGGTAGACTACAAGGGGGGAAAAGATGAAAGTCATTAAGGTGAAAACTTTTCTACAATTGCTAGTGAGGGTATATTCCTACCATATTATGTGGTGCTCAACCTTAAGGATAGGGTGATGATGAATTGTAAGATTTAAGATTCATCATGACCGAGTCAATTCCTATGTAAAGGGAAGTTAATGTTCTGACATTTAGTTATGAATGTATAGTCACCAAAAAGGTTATAATGGATCCTATATTTAAACTCTTTCTTGGTGATAAGTGATATAAACTTACCATTACGTAATGAAAATATTATAAAAAAATTAATTTATTAGTCACTTCGATTACAATGTTTATCTTAAGAAGGTGGGTTACAAAGGTGCCATAAGGCTTTCCTTAGGAGTGAGTACTATGAGGTTTCTCTATCGATTTCTATGCTACCTAGCATGATCATACTTCGATACTACTATAAGGATTAGAATTTCTCTATGTGAATTCCTAATGAGGATGAGCCCTTGAATATAATATAATATAAGATAATCAACCATGCTTTCAATATCATTACATCAAACTTAGGACATGGCTCAAATTATGTTAAGAGTTTGTTGAGATAATAAATTTCAGTAAAGTTTTCCTTCCCTGAATAATGTCAAACTTATGGTGAGTTTTATTACTTTCACCTAAAACTTATTATAATAGAAGACTCCTTAAATTACTCCAATTTGCTATATTTTTATGTACAAAGGACCTCAATGATGAGTGCATTTAATTCACTTTCATTTTGATGAATTGTACAATTTGGTTAAGTGGGAGGGCTTTTGAAGGCCAAATTTGTTTTCATAAAGTTGGTAAGCTGATGAAAAATACCTACTAGATTTATCCCCATTCATAAATTGAAAGTGAGCATTAATGATTTTGAATGATAATGATTCCATGGCCTCAAACAACCGTTAATGGACGGAGTTTTTTGTCTGTATCCACATTTGGCCATCTTTAAAGTAAGAGAACCTCTGTAGTAAGCAACTTGACTTCTTTTTATTTTGGCTTAGCATTTCTTGTGATGGTACTCATATTTATATTGTTTAGAAGGCCTTGACTTATACAAATAACTCTCGGACTAAAATATTCATTTTTTTTTGGGCCCCAAGTCTCTCAATGACATAAGTGAGAAGAAGAAGTGGGATAGAGTTATGCCATCTTTTTTAGTACGTCTAACTTTAAATCTTATACCACTTAGCAAATAGTTCCTTCCCAATCACCTATACCTACTACCTTCCTTCACTCCACTTCCATGCAGTCCATATTATCTTTTGGTTCTTGATCCCTTATATTCTATTGAACATCTCCATGTTCCCTTATTAAATGTGGAGCAAAAAGGCACTCATCATTACATTGCCATAAATTACCAAAATTATGGGTATTATAACATATGAGGGAGGTGATCCATCCTAAGGTCTTGACATGAATTTTCAAGTGTATAGGTCAAATTTTAACCTAAGCATTTGGAAATTCATGGTGATTTATCCATAAATCATTAGGGCTTGAGATTGATATAATTTGTTTATATTCATGCAATGGTTATAATTCACATCATTACTAGCCTAAATAAGTACCAGAGACATTTTAAGAGAAATAACTTAGAGTTATGTCTCGATGACTTTAAAAAATTCAAGAAAATTTACCCAACATGCATCTAGTAGGAATGAAACAGAAACCTATCACCCTTAGTGATATTATACTCCCTATGAATTAATTTGAGATTAATTAGGAGTCATTAAGAGTCTTATATTTCAAAAATTCTTTATAAATTAAATATAAATCATAAAAATATAAAGTAAATTGCAATACATCTTAAATCAAAAATATACTCAAGGAAAAATAGAAGCTCTATCCAATTTTAATTAAAATAATATTAATCAAACATCAAACATTAATTGAACTTTAATTTAATAAAAACATATAAAATCAATCGTTGATCCAATTAACTTTAAATTTTCATTAATTTTACCTAGATTACCCATAACATATGGTGTCTATAATCTAATTAATTGAGGTCAACTGATCAATCAATCACATGTTAAATCTCTTCAATAAGGAAGGAATTTAATAAATCAAATAAATAAAATAAAATAATTAAAATAAAAAATTTAAATAAATCAAAATAAAATAAATAAAATGAAAATCAATAAGAATTAAAGAAAAATTAAAAAAATTAAATATTTCAAAGAAATTAATAAAAAATTAATTAAAAATATATATACATTTTAAAATTTTAAATAAAATAAAAAGCTAAGAATTTTAAATAAAATTTAAATGATTTAAATTAAATCATATTGAATAACCAGTCAAGTTAAAATCAACCTGATAAATTAAATAACTTAAATTAAATTTAATTTTCCAATTCTTTGATAAATATTAATTAAAGCTTAAGGCCTTCATGCATATGGTTTATTCCTATTAAAGATTTGCATTTGCATTAATAAAAAGAAAACTATTACAAATAATTAAAACATTAGCTAGCAGAATCTTTATAAAATATCATTCCAAAAAAAATATCATAAAATAAGAAAAAAGCATAGTAATGTGCATCAAAATTACATATTCTTCGAATGTGTTGAAAAGATACCTTCTTAAACTGAGTTAAGAGTGTGATATCATGCTCTAGCAACTTTTCATAAAGCACTTTAATCATTTTCATAGATTTCTATAACCAATTGAAGAGTTGCACATTATCCCTTCAATCGTAATGACATATTTTTCAAACATCCATTCTTATTTACTTCTCTCATTGAAAAAATAGTTAGCAACTCCACCTAATCCACATCCCAATGCAAAATTTTTTTTCTAGTAGAATTGATACATCATAAGAAAATTATCTTGATCATGCACAAATCTTGAAGCAAAATTGAGTTGGAAACTTCAAAGATTAAATTTAGGAGCATATGGACTCCAATTTCAGCGAGCTTATAGTCAAACTGAGCGTCTCGGAAACACGAACCCAATGACACCAAACTCAACCCAATCCGAGCCCAAATGAGTCTGAATCAAAGACCCAAAGCGCTGTTGGGAGATTCGAACCACAATTTGAGTTACCAAACGGTCTCCGATTTTCACGAGCTTATACTCGAATCGAACGTCTCGACGAGACAAATCGAACGAGCCCAAGATCGTTAAATTCCGACATCATCAAAGCCTTCAAATGTCCAATGAACAGTTCATGATCAAAGGATTCAACATCGGCCGTCCATCCAACCACTCCCAACTTACCCTTGATCCTTCATATATTTACAAGTCATGCCACTCTCAAAAAACTATAAATAGCCCCAACTCTTCTCATGAGAGGGGGAAGAAGAGGAGAAGGAAGGGAAGAATTTGGGAGCTCTCTTGCCACCGACCACCGCCGGAGTTCCTGTCGACCACCGCCGGGGTTCCTGCCGACCACCGCCGGGGTTCCTGCCGACCACCGTCGATTTTCTTACCAACCACCACCGGTTTTCATGCCAACCATCGCTGGAGTTCCTGCCGACCACCGCCGGATTTTCTTGCCAACCACTTCCAGTTTTCCTGCCAACCATCGCTTGAGTTTTTCTACTGAACGTCGCTGGAGCTTTTCCCAACCACTGCCTTATTTTGGTCGATCCATTAATCATCATCAGATTTTTGTCTGTTAATAACTTACTGTGATTCTAGCATCTCCAAGTAAAGGATCGAATCAAACGTTGTAACCAATCCAGATATAGTAGAAATTTCTCATCTGGGCCAGGCCCCGTGGTTTTTCCCTTTTCGGGTTTTCCACGTAAAAAAGTTTCTGGTGTTTCTCTCCCTTAATTATCTGTTGGTGTGCTGGATATACGTATATTGTTAAGACGTTATATTTTTACTCTACCGCTGCGTATATTCTAGTCCGCATCAGTTTGGCACCGTCTGTGGGAAGGCTTTTCCAATATTTCTTTAATTGCTGATAGAAGTAATACCAGCAATAGATTCTCTCGCTCAAATACGCATCGAACTAGATTCCCATCTGGCAATCATGGACGTCGTAATTATCAGAGGGAAGGGCCTTCTTTCTTGGAAAATCGAATTCGTAGGATGGAGGAACAACAGGCAAGGATCCTTGAAATATTGGAGGAGGTAGGACAGCAAAGGATGTCATCTCAAAATGATGAACCTCCTCTCCATCATCGCCAACAAAATGATATGGACCAGCAGTTTGAAAATGTTCATCAAACACATGCTCCTCCTCCGCAATATAATCCGGAAATAGATGACGCTGCTAGTTCAACACATCCTGCACCTAGAGCCCATCAGATGCAAAATCTTCAACCTGCTCTAGATACTCCTCGCGATATCATAAGAGATGAATTACGACGACTGGTCCAAGAAGAATTCCCAATATGGGAAAGGAATCATTTCAATATACAACGAAGCTTTCAAGAATCTTCTCCACTAACATATGAAATTCTTATACACCCTATTCCAACAGGGTTCAAGCTACCAAACATTGATGCATATGATGGGTCATCTGATCTCTATGAACACATTGATCATTATCGAACAATTATGCACATACAACGAGCTTCTGATGCCCTTCTTTGTCAAGTTTTTCCTGCCACCCTAAAGGGTCAAGCTCACACTTGGTTCTATGCTCTCCCTAGAAATACAATCCATAGTTTTGTTCATCTTGCAAAACTCTTTGTCGAACAGTTTGTTGCTAATAGAAGAATTATTAAAGATTCATCACATCTCTCTGGAATCCGTCAAAATGAAGGAGAATCTCTGAAAGAATATTTTCAAAGATTTTATTCTGAAGCTCGACAAATCCCAGGCGTTGATCCTGAATTACTACGAGGTGTTTTTCTTGGAGGGTTGCGCCCCGGACCTTTTTACTCTGCATTAATGAGAGAAACAGTTCATTCTTATGCTAACTTAATTCACAGAGTAGAAGCTCAAATTACTGCTGATGAGGCTATCAATGCTCATCGAAAACAATTTGAACAACCTTCTAATAAGAGAAAGAATGGCCATAAAGCTGGAGCTGGAGCTCAAAAGTCTCAAAAGAGGAATCAAGATCTTCCACCACGACCCCCTCATCAAAATCGGGATTACAGGCCAAAGAAGGAGTACACTCCGTTGAATACAACTCGTGTTAATATTCTTATGGCTATATAACATGAGCAAACTATTAAATGGCCCCAACCGCTAAAACCAAATTCTGGAAATTAAGATTATTATTGTCACTTTCATCGAAGCCGCGGACATACAACTGAAGCCTGTAGACAATTGAAGGAAGAAATTGAAAGGCTAATTCAATAGGGATATCTTCATCAATTCACTCAAAATTCACCTGTTCAAAATGAGGCTAATCCTACTGGGGGGCAGAACCAACAGCAACATCATCAACAACAACAAATGCAACAACATACAAATCGTCAGATAGTTGGAGAAATTGAAACTATTGCAGGGGGGCCCTTAATATCCTCTCAAGTCTTACTCACCAGCCCGGAGGAACCGACTCTAAAGAAGGCACGATTTGATCACTCCATCACATTTGGAGATTCTGACTTAGAAGGGATTCAAACTCTACACCAAGACCCGCTTGTCATTAATGCTGGTATTGGAGATCCATGCTATAACGTTAAAAGAATCTTAATCGATAATGGGAGTTCTGTTGATGTCCTATTTTACTCAACTTTTCTCAGTATGGGGTTGGCTAGAGAGAAGCTTAAACCTGCTGCTGGACCATTGTATGGATTTGATAATCGTCCAGTAGGAGTAGAAGGTACAATTACGCTCCCTGTCACAATGGGGGAATTTCCTCGACAAGTTACTCATTCAGTTCAATTTATTGTGGTTAAGTCAGAATCGACATATAATGCTATCTTTGGGCGACCTTTGCAATCAATTTTTAAAGCTATCGCTTCAGTGCCTCATCTGAAGATGAAATTCCCAACTCCAACAGGGATTGGAAAAGTGCGAGGAAATCAACAGGAGGCACAATCTTGCTATCTCAGACAAGCTCAACCTCGCCCATCTATTACTTTAAGCATTAAAAATTTTGATCTGCAAAATGAAGATGTCCTTTATAGAGCTTCCCCAGTAGAGGATTTAATTTGTGTCTCCATATCAGAGGAAGATCCACTCAGAACGGTGCAGATCGGGTCTTTACTTTCTAATGAAGAAAAGATACAATATACAGATTTTTTACAAACAAATCAAGATATTTTTGCATGGAGTTCGACAGATATGCCTGGAATTAACCCACATATTATTATGCATTCTCTCAGGATAAATCATACGTTTAAACCAATCATCCAAAATAAGAGAAATTTTGCACCAGATCGGCAAAAAGCTATAGAGCAAGAAGTAGATAAGCTTTTGAAAGCTGAATTCATAAGGGAAGTATATTATCCAACTTGGCTTGCAAATGTCGTAATGGTTAAAAAAGCAAGTGGGGCATGGAGGATGTGCGTAGATTACACAGATCTCAATAAGGCTTGCCCAAAGGATAGTTTCCCGCTTCCTCGTATTGATCAATTAGTTGATGCAACGTCTGGACATCAAATGTTAAGTTTCATGGATGCATACTCTGAATATAATCAGATAAGAATGGATCCTGCAGATGAGGAAGCAACTGCTTTTCAAACTGATAAGGGGCTATATTGCTATAAGGTCATGCCTTTTGGGCTCAAGAATGCTGGGGCGACTTATCAACGCCTCATGAATAAAATTTTTAAGGACCTCATAGGTCGTTCAATGGAGGTATATATAGATGATATGCTGGTTAAAACTCTTGAAAGGACAAAACATATTTTTGATCTGGAGCGATGCTTTAGCCTCCTTTGACATTACAACATACGACTCAACCCTGCAAAATATGCTTTTGGAGTCACATCTGGAAAATTCTTGGGATTCATGGTTACTCATAGAGGTATAGAAGCTAACCCTGAAAAAATCAAAGCTTTGAGAGATATGGTGCCCCCAAGGAATATAAAAGAAGTTCAACGTCTGAATGAAAGAATAGCTGCCTTATCTCGTTTATTGGCCCATTCAGGAGATAAATATTTGTCTTTCTTCAAAATACTAAGAAATGCCCGAAATAAAGGATTTCAATGGACAGATGAATGTCAAGCAGCTTTTGAACAACTTCAAACTTATTTGGCTTCACCCCCTCTTCTGTCAAAATCAATTCAAGGAGAAAGGTTATATTTATATCTGGTTGTTTCTTCAAATGCCATAAGCTCAGTGCTAGTCCGAGAAGAAAATGCTATTCAACGACCAGTATACTATGTCAGTAAAATTCTTTCTGAGACTGAGGGACGCTACCCATTAGCCGACAAGACAGCTTTGGCGTTAGTATTTTTTACTAGAAAATTAAGGCCATATTTTCAAGCTCATACAATTGGGGTTTACACAAATCTTCCGTTACGGAGTATCCTTCAAAAACCCGAAGCTTCAGGAAGGTTAATTAAATGGTCAATAGAACTGGGAGAGTTTGACATCCACTTCTTACCCAGACTAGATATCAAATCACAAGTCTTGGCAGATTTTGTGGTCGAATGTACTGTTCTGATTTCCGATGAAACACCAATCCAGCTTTTCTCTTCTCCTTGTTGGACATTATATGTTGATGGAGCTTCTAGAAGCTCTAGGGCTGGGGTTGGAATTTTGTTAATCTCTCCTCATCATACCACTATTGAATATGGGCTGCGTCTAAAATTTCCTGCAACTAATAATGTCGCTGAGTATGAAGCTCTTATTGCCGGGCTGAGGCTAGCTATAGAATGTGAAGTGCAAAATTTAATTGTACATTCTGACTCGCAACTTGTAGTCTCTCAAGTAAGAGGAGAATTTGAGGATCAAAATCCACAATTATCACAATATTGTGAAATGGCGAAGTCACTTCTAACCCGCATAGAAAAAATTGAAATTATTCACATACCTCGGGAACAAAATACTCGTGCAGATACTCTTTTGAAACTCGCAACAGTCACTAACAGGTGACCTTTTCAAGAGAAAATATATCTAAGAAGTACACTTTCCTAGAATCGAAGGACCATGGGTTATACAATCAATCGACAAGCCAAAGGAGCTTTCTTTGATTGATCCTATACTATCTTTCCTATAAGAAGGAGTGCTACGTGAAGATCCAACAACTGAAATACGACTCCGAAGGCAAGCAGCTAACTTTACTGTCATTGGTGGAGAATTATATAAACGAGCCTTCAGCGGGCCATATCTTAAATGCCTTCCGCCTTCAGAGGTCGATTATGTATTACGAGAAATTCATTCAGGTATATGCGGGGAACATCTTGGAGGAAGAGCATTGGCCAACAAAATCCTAAGACAAGGATTCTACTGGCCGACAATAAAGCATGATGCACTGGAGTTCACTCAGAAGTGTAATAATTGTCAATTACACTCCAATCTCACTCATTTACCAGCCACTGAACTTTTGACGTTTCAAAGCCCATGGCCTTTCGCTCAATGGGGGATCGATATAATGGGACCTTTTCCAATAGCTACCGGACAACGAAAATTTATCATCTTGGCAGTGGACTACTTCACAAAGTGGGTGGAGGCCGAAGCCCTTGCAAAAATTACAGAAGCAAATGTAAAACAATTTGTATGGAAGAATATTATTTGTTGTTTTGGCATTCCGGCAAAAATCATCACTGTCAATGGAACCCAATTCACTGGAAAAATCTTTACAGCATTTTGCAAAGACCTCCATATACAGCTGGTGCATACAGCTATGGCTCATCCTCAAGCAAATGGACAGACGGAGGTTGCAAATCGGACTATACTTAAAGGACTAAAAACACGTCTTGAAAAGGCTGGGGGGCAATGGGCTGATGAGCTCCCAAATGTTCTTTGAGCTTACCGCACTACTGCTAGAACTCCAACAGGAGAAACTCCATACAACCTCTGCTTTGATACAGAAGCAATCATCCCGGTTGATATTGGAGTCCCAAGCCTCAGGGTTCAGACTTTCAACTTTAACAATAATGAAGAAAAACTCATAGACAATTTGGATTTTCTTCCCGAGACAAGAGACATGGCATCCCTTAAAATTGCGGCATATCATCAACGAATAGCGAAGTCTTGAAGATCTAGTTGGAGATCTAGTTCTGCGAAGTCTTGAAGTAGCTGAAAAAAGGCCCCAACGTAACAAGCCATCACCATTATGGGAAGGCCCTTATATGGTGGCATCCATGGTCAAACCTGGAACATTCAAGTTAAAAGATGGCGACGGAAAAATGCTGCCCCGTACTTGGAATATTGGAAATCTCCGTAAATATTATCAGTAAAACTATTTTCAAATTGAACTATTATGTAGCCTTTCTATTTCCATCATGAAAATTTATATTGTCTTTTATATAGTAAAACTTTGCTTGATCATTATCATTTATGACACCTTCTTTAAACAGAAGAATATAAGTGGTCCTAAAATAAAACATTAAGCATAGCATTGATTTGAAAAAAACATAATATTCGTTGTATGTCAATCAACAGACGATCAATCCCAGGGGGATTCGATCCAACCTCATCCACGCAAGTTAATGTCATCAAGCGATGCTTTGACAACACAACTTTGGATAGGTTTAATATCGTAAGAGGATATATATCATCATTTTTAAATTTTGACGATCAATCCCAGGGAGATTCAATATAACCTCATCCACACAAGTTAATGTCATCAAGCGATGCTTTGACAACATAACTTTGGATAGGTTTAATATCCTAAGAGGATATATATCATCATTTTTAAATTTTTATGATCAATCTTATAGGGATTTCATCCAACCTCATCCACACAGGTAAATGTCTTCAAGCAATAATTTAACAACATAATCTTAGATAGGTTAAACATCCTAAAAGGATGTCTTTTATTTCTTTCAAATCAATGATAATAATAATAATAATAATAATAATAATAATAATAATAATAATAATAATAATAATAAAATATTTTTCACTATTAAACTAAATAAATCATAAATTTTTAAGAGAATTTAAAACTTTAATATTTCATAAAATTAATATATAAACCAGAGTATACATCTCTAGAAACAAAATGGATATATAAAAATCTCTAAGAAAATAGATGAAATACAACCAATAATAAACATCTTATGCAATATCATCATCATCACTGAAAAGAACCTTTTCTAGTTCACTTTCAATATCTTCATCGCTCGAGTCTGGAGAAGAATCCTTAGATGCTTGACTTGGGTTAAGCCCTTTGATATCAACCCCAGTCTTACGGTTAACCAACCGAACACTATGGGCCTCCGAAGGAGAACCGCTCGTGGGGTACGAACGCAGAGGGTACGGCTGCACTATCCTTATGGGACAAAACGATCATAGACTTCTACACTCGACACGAACAGGTCGATGGGAGGGCAGATTGGATCATGCATACGACTGACCATTGGGGATAGAGGCTGTCGCCAACACATCCGATGGGTAGCAATATACACGACCTAGTCACGGGTTTCCCCCACCCGATACGAGAGATCGAGTGGGGTAAAGTAGATTGCGGGGCCAAGTTTCCCACGAGCGCAAGCCCCCGTGGTTAATTACATCCCGGGCCAGAGCCCGAGAAAACTCTCGATTAAGGATCATACATTATCTTTTTTAAATTGGGATTGGCACCTGGGTAAAGACTAGGAAATCCTACTTAAAGGGAAGAAAGGGCCGAAGGGCTGAATCAACATGCGTGGCTCATACCAGCATCCGGAGGCTCTGGGGCACTAAAGAGAAGCTGAATAAAATAAAAGATCAAGCATCCAATCACATGCGTGGGAGAAGGATGGAGGTGGCGTCATCCTGTGACGCAGATAAGTAGGATTTAGAGTCCCCGAAAGAAAGGGACCTACCTACTATTTAAGGCATACTACGAGACCGAGTGTAGTAGCCTCGAACCCTAAATCTAGATTGGACTTAGTGTTCGACACACACTAAGACCAGTGTCCTAGCTAATGCGATGCAAAGAACCTGGACTTACCCCGGCCTGGATGGGGGAGCCAGCTAACCACCTAATCGCTTTAAAACCATGCTGTCAGGTCAATTATGAAAGATGGGTAGGTGGTACAGTTTTTTTAGAAATAGGACCGACATCTAGAGAATTCCCTAAGTGGTCCTAGACTTATGTAGGTTAGATGCTCCTAGCTAATGCAATTAAATTTTATTTAGTTGGTTACTAATGCAATGCATGCTAGTTAAAATGTCAGCTCATGAATGCTTTGGAGTTTAAAAAACAGGCTTATAAAAAATAATTTTTTGAAAAGACTGGGTCTACTTAGGTCCGGCACTTCATCCTCATAGGTCAGATTATCCGGACTCTACCCGCAAGTAGGGAGATGTCTTATAGCAAGGAAAGAGAAATGCAATAATATGCATACGACCCCGGACGATTCCGGCAGTTCCCTAGGTTCGTTAAGTTTCTATATTATTTAAACCTTAAAATTTTAGAAATTAGTTATGAGTAGAAAAATTTTTATAATCCTTAAAAGAGCCTAACGCAATCCAGGTGAAAACAAAATCGGCATGAAAGGAAAGAAACCTAGAAAAAGGCAGGTAATTCTACTGCGCAATCAGGTAAACATATCAATATAAATCCCAAAATAAATCATCTAAATGTACATAGGAAAACTGCCCTTTAATTACAACCCAGGGTATGCATAAAGTAAAGTGGCCGGGCACCACTGCCAACAACCCGGATTTCTAAGCCTATGACAGACGCCAACAACTTTGAGTGGGATATTGGGTCTTCAGTCTTTAGCTTTCTGGATGTATTCTCCTTGGACTCCTTGGAACTCTCCTCCTTGGACTCCTTGGATCCGTCGTGGATTGAATATCCAAACGAAGAGACAATTCTCCCCAGCAGGGGTGTATTGCCTTTTCTCTTTGGATATCTAAAGCCATCCAACTCGGTCTTCCAAATGGAAGAAGACTCTCCCCTTTAGGGATGCCTTCTTCTTTTGGAATCCGAGTTGGATAAGAATATCCTAACTCAAAGCCATTTTCACAACTCTTAACAATTATTACAAAATTTTACATTAATTGAAAATAGAAAATTCTAGACTCCCTGCATGGTTATCCTAATGAAAATCCCAAGCAGTTTATATAAAAAAGGAAAGTGCTAACACCATTGACCCTGTGCCAAGCCATGCTCTTAATTTTGAGGGCTAAACAGCTCCATTTGTGCAATTATAATTATTTATTTAGCCCTCATTTTTATTTGGGGGGAAGCTGAGCAAGCACCTGCATAAAACATTATTAGAAATCATGGTAATGCTCCCCCCTTTTTATTAACATTGAGCATGGCCACCTGCACGGAAGAACAATATATAGATATGACGTTCCTAACCTAGGGGTAGATCTAGCGCTCATCACATCACAGAGTGGAATAAATGTAAGCAAACACACCAATCATTTTTCAAACAGCATGCAATGAAATCCACGAAAAAACTCCGGCACACAGCAGAAAAGTAAAACCCAGCGGCCTAACCTAGATCTAGAAGTGGTGCCCTAGCAAACAATTCTATGTGTGTGTAAGGCTAGTGTGGTTTGGATAAATCCTAAGTGGGGTAATTAATTAAAGTTATCTAGACTTCATGTTTGTTGGGAGTCTAAAAAGGATATTTTAGTTGAAATTCAAATATTAGTAAATTATGGTCCATTTTAATTATTTCAATTTGTTGATCAGTTTTAAGAGCTTTAGATATTCATATTTGAAGTTCAAATTGCATTAGCCAATTTTGGAAAGTCCTGGATCCTCCTAGGAACTAGACTAAAGGGTCCAAAAAGTCGTTATGGGAAAAAAGGCTAAGTCTGGGTCTCCTATCACCTTAAGAAAATACTAGACCTTAATACGAGTAGTTAGCCAGGTAGTACACTAAAATCGGAGTTTTCTAGGCAAAGTTATGAATTTTCTAAGTTTTGGACCCTAAATGAACTACGGTTGACCAAAAAGTTGACTTTCTAATCTAGGCCAATTTCTGGAATCCTAATATTTTTAGTAAATACTAGACCCTAATTGGAGTCTAATGCAAGTGAGTTTACCTAATTTGTAATTTTCTACAATTAGTTATGAGTTTTCTAAGATCGGGTAATTAAGGGAATTTTCTAAATTAACTAGGGAAGGGCCAATTTTACTGTTTTGATCCAAATGAGCTCCAAACTGATTGACATCACTCCCAAAGGTCAGGGATGACCAGAGAAAGTGTTTCCAAGTATTTGAAGGAGATTTGGAATTTTTAATAATTTTTAATGAATTATTAGGGGCAAAATGGTAATTTCCACCTATGGTCAAATTAGGGGTCATCCTGAAGTCAAACTAGGGAGCCCTATTTATCTAAGGTCGAGGATCAGATTTTGGTAAGTTTGAGGTATGGTGGGTAATTTTCTGACCTAATATGTATTTATTGTATTTTTTGGAAGGTTTCGGGGCCTTAATTAGCAGGTTAATTATGGTTGGTTAGCTAAGGGGTCTAAAGACTCCTAAAAATTTCTAGAAAATTCTGTGAGGTTTATGATGTCACTAAGTTTAAGTGTTGTAGTTTTCATGTCAATCCGGGATCTATCCTAGCTCCTAGAAAACTTCTAAATTCGCTAGACGAGTCCTTAATTGTTGTCCTTAAGGTGTTACTACGTTATCAAGGTTTAAAGTGATGTTTTAGCTAACCCACAAGGTAATAAATGCATGGGAGTACAAAAATGAAATAAACACACCATGTCCTTAGATCTAGGAGAGCCTAAGCTAAGTGCTCGTGGTGCGACCTACACATGCAATCTATGAAAAATAAAAGGACATACACCTAATGAAGGGATTAGTGTATGATTGGAACTCAATCATCCAATAATCCTCTCCCCCATGATTGCTCTTCATATCTAGAACCTATGTCTAAAATTTCATGAAGTAGCGGGTCTCCCGGAATTAGGGATTTAATAACATAAGTAATTTCGCAAATACTCAAAATAATTGTAAATATATATAACATTTGAAAAATAATTTAATTTAAAAATAGGTATATTCATAATTATATAAATATAGGGGAGACCCGCTGATCACTCAATCGATACCTCAAAACGATTTGAAAATAGTTTGTATCTTGAAAATAATTATTATATTAATTAAGTAAATAATAATTAACTAACCAAATAGTGCTCCGAGACAGAAAACTGTCAAAACAGCCAAAACCAAGGGCTGGAAATAGTTTCAAAACATAAAGCTCACTTTTCTGAAAAGAACGAGGGGTTATACGTAAAAATCCGGTTTAAAACGAAAAAGATATGAAATTTACAAGTTCGAATACAATAAAATAATATTTTAAAATAGTGCAGTTTCACTATTTTTTAAATGAGAGAAAATGCAGACAAAATTTTTATCTGAAAATATTCTTAAAATGTACAGAATTCAGAGTAAACACAAAACAAGGTGCTGTGCGTCGACAGCGGACTTAAAACGACAAAGTTACGCAATTTTGAAGTTTAAAGACAATAATTAAATAATTTTAAAATAGTATAGCTGGCTGTTTTGAAAATGACTGTGCACAGACTCAAAAATTTCAGGTAACACTTGTTCCAAAATGTGCAGAATCCAAATACGTTCAAAACGAGGCGCTGTGTGTCGACAGCGGATTAAAAACGAGAAAGTTATGGTTTTCCAAAGTTTGACGCAATAAAAGGGGATTTTAAAACAGTTTTAAAACAATGGTATTTAAAGTAAATATTATATTAAGCTAATTTAAGATAACAAAATCTCTGGAATTTAAAATATACTCAAAATTAAATAAAATATTAATAATAACTTAATCATTAGTAATGTGTTAGATAATTTAACTAGTTAAAGTAATAAGAATAATATTTGATTATTGAAAATACATTTTTATATTTAAATTATAATAATAATAATAATAATAAATAAGCTACTAAACTAAAACAATGGTAAATATAATGGATAATTATAATTAAATAATAATATAATAGTAATTATATACATATAAAAAAAAGTATTTAAATAATATAAAAATAGGGGGAGTTTACTGTTTTATAAATAAAAAATATATAAATATATTATTTTTATAAAAAAAAAATTATAGTGTAGAGGATGAAAATACGATCAATTCGAGGTATTGTGCGTCAAAAAAGGATCAAAAATGAATTTTTACAATTTTTTGAGTGAAAATACATTAAAAAACTATTTAAAATAAATTTAAAATTAAAATTTCGACCGGGTGACACGTGGCGTGATCTGGCTGGACGCGCGGTTCCGGGCAATCATTGCCTGGCGGCGCCGCCGGCAATGATTGCCGCAATCATGCGGCAATCAAGCGCCGCTGACGTGGCGTGACTTAGCCACGTAGGCAAGTCTCCGCGGCCGCTCGATCTGCCGCGGTCACGGATCAACAGCTCTGATTGAGCCGGACGAGGTTCTCAACCGCAGGATCGGATCCGCCGTTAGATGAAGCCGCGGGATGACTGAATCACGACCGTTGATCGCCGGATCAACGGTCTCAATTCGCCAGGCCAGACGCCAGCGTGAACCGAGAATCCTAAACGATATTTTGGCTCGTTCTCTCAATACACTAAACCAAATCAAACGAAATTTTAAACATAGACTAAGGGTATGAAGAGCATCATTGGGGATGGTTTTTTGTGATTTTATACGCAGCAAATAGAAAATTATTTAGCTCTAAGTGTTCTAGCTAGGGTTGAAGATTTTACCTAATCCACACGGTGGATTCGGAAGTTCTTGGTCTCGTTGGACTCGTGGACTCCCAAGGAACAACTCTCCTGTTGAACTCATGCTCCGAAACGGCCTCGATCGGACGGGATTCGTCGTGGAACGGGAATAGTCTCGGGTGGCCGGAGATCTCGCCGGCGGCGGCCTTGGACGGTCGGGTTCGGCGAGGGAAAGGGAGAGGGGTCTCTCTAAAGCTCTCACATGAAATCTCAAGTGTCGAGGCGGTCTCGAGAAAGAGCGAGAGCAAAAAAAAGTCCTCAATTAACCTAATTTTAGGTATTTAAAGGCTCAAACCCTTGAATCTACGGCTAGGATTCAATGGGGAGTCAAATAGGAGGGAAAATAATCAGATTAGGTCGTGGATTCAATTTCAAAACAAAGGGATTTGATTAGAGCATTGAATGGGCATTTAATAGGGATTTAAATGAGTCTTAATGGGTCGATTTGACCCATTATGACTTGGATTGACCAAGTCATGTGTTGACTTGGTCAACTCAGTCAAATGGGTCCAATGGGTATGAGGTTTGAGCCATTAATGAGTTGGAATTTGATTTGGGCTTGATTTGGGCTCAAAAGACCTTAATGGGTCAAAATTGACCCAATAAGCCTTGGGTTGACAAAGTCAGCAGTTGACCTGGTCAACCTAGTCCCTCATGCCATGGTTTGACAAAATCGAGGTCAACAAACACCTTTCAGGAAACCACGAGTAAAGCCTTCTTCGAGATTCTGACGCTCCAGATCCATTACTTCAATATCAAATAATTTTTCATAAGCCTCTTGAGCACGACTTTGAATCTCTTGATGATAAATTGCAGACTTCTTGAATTCCTCAATGGCCTTTAATGATGTGACTTCAATATCCAAAGTGATCTTTTCTTTTTGTTGAAGATGATCTTGTAACTTCTTGTTCTCTTTCTCAAGAGCTTTCTTCTCTAATGCAAGCATTTTCAAAGCTTCTTTTTGCTGGTTAATTTCTACATGAGCCTCAATCAACTCATGGCGAGAAATGTCAGCTTCTCGATTTTGGAAAGAGAGAGATGAGGATATTGTTGCCAATTCAGTTCTACATTCTGTCAATTGGCTCTCCAAGGATGATATTTATTTAATCTTTGCATCCAATCTTCGTTTATATTCTCCTTGTAAATATTTAACTTTTACAAATTCATCATTCCAATTATCCAAAATTGATTCAAATCGAGATTCCATATCCATCTTTTGAATCATCTGCAATAAGAAATTTAATTATGCTAAAATAAAAAAAAAGTGATTGGGCAAATATAAAAAAGGAAAGAAATTGAAATTACTCACGATTTCATTGGCATGTCGTCGCCCGCTACAAGTATGCTTCAATACATCTTCTGGTATATGTATTCTTGAGGATCGAGTTTTAATATCCGAATCAAGAGAAATTGCATCGATGGTCGGGAAACGTGCATCTTCCTTGCTTCCCACATCATCTCTCGGTGGGATCGCTTTATCATTTATTTTCCTCTTCTTTAGGTGGGAAGAGTCAGTTACTCTTTGACCTTCTGAAGGTTGGCTTGCTAGACGCTTAAGAGCTGTAGAAGTTATTTCACGAACCTTCTCAGATTTTTTCAACCGAATTGCATGGGATCTTCCTGCCTGAATGGAAAGGCCAACTTTAAAAAGAGATTCCTCTGTCACACATCGACTAATATAACGTAGTTCCTGTTGAAGACTTTCCGTATCAGGAAAATTTAAAATTCTCAAAATATCTTCCTCTCCTACATGTAAAGAGCTTGGCAACTCTTTCAATTTATCCCATTTTTCAGGCAGACCCCACTCATTCTTCACAAAAAAGAATGAGTTACACCAATTCTTTGAAGGGTCCCTCGTTACAAAATCCAACCATTTCTTGTTGGCTCGACATGAAATCCGACCATAAGAATCACTTGTAAATTTACACATTTTGGATAAATATTCTACGGTTAGTGTTGCTTTACGTTTCCTAAAAAATACTATCAAGCCCATTATAATTGTCATTGCTCTACATAAAAATTGGGGTAATGCAACACCACATGCTTTGAAAATTTTGAGTAACTCGGGTGCTGGAGGAAATCTCAAATTAACCAGCACGCATCATCATTTTATATATTGCTACAAATCCTTGTGGAGGGGTATGTGCCATGTCGGTTCTTTTTGGAGCAATAATTAACACCTCATTCGGCACATGAAATTTCTTGCGAATTGCTGCCAAGCTATCTGATGTAATAATGGATGCGACATCATCAGATCTCCTCCTATCACCATCATGAGCAGAAGGAATAATTTTTGAGGCATCTGTCAATCCTTCACCTAAAGAAATTTAGTTTTTGATGAAATAAGATATCAAGACTCTTGAGCAATGAAAAGCAAAATATTATTACCAGAAGTATTCTCCGGATTTTTGAACGAAGTCCTCTTTGAGTTTGTATCCAAGGATCTTTGTTGATTGTTAAATATGGGATTGTCGACCATATTTGTCTCCAAATTTGAAAAAGACTAACAAATGCCAACGCCCTCCAAGCTACCAATCCAAAGAAAATTTTGGACCGGCACAAGAGAGCTAGGCTTTGATCGCCACCAATGTTCGCTTTGATCTCCACCTACACTCCCTGAGCTACCAATCCAAATGAATGTTAGGACCGGCACAAGAGAGTAAGGTTTTGATCGCCGCTGACAATCTCCGAGCTATCAATCCAAAAGGAGGGCTGGGAATGACACAAGAGATTGTGATTTTCTCCTTACCCTTAAGGGGGTATTTATAGTTGCATGAAAGGGAGATGAAAAGTTTTCATTAAAGAATAATAATAATAATAATAATAATTTTAAGAGATAAGAATTCATTATCCTCATAAATAGATATAAGAATTCAAATAGTCATTTCATAATTCTTATTATTATTTGGGGATTTAAAAAGTCAAAAATATACTATAATTATGTTACACATTTAATAATAAAATTTTCAATTTATCCAAAGGTGGAGGAGGAAGGCCAAATTAAATTTATAACTGTTATGATTTAATAGCAAATTATGATAAGTAAAACTGACCTCAAATAATTCATTGGTACGTTGCCAAACCAAATCATATAATATGTGATAATGGATAGGTTATACTAAGGCTGCAATAGTTTATAAAAGTATAAGTAATTTTAAGCCGGATCTCCACCATTAATTACGATATCGCATTATGAAAGATTTCAATTAAAATATAATTGATATTAATTAAATATTAAATGTTTAATGAAGCAATTAAACTTTTCAATTTATTGTCAAAAATATATCTTTTAAGTAATAACGATATATCGGTATAAATTATGTTTCATTGGCTGAAAATTATTTTAACTAGCAAGCCCAATACACGTTGATTTTATAATAACATTTTAAATCATATACATATTGATTTAAATGTCAACAGATATTTGATATAGTATATTTTATACGTAATTTAATCATCCAATTATTAATATCATGCAAACAAATAAAAATAGAATTTCACAAAGTTTAAATAATAACTTTGTTTTTTAAATCTTATATAGCAAAGTTGATGGACAATTTATAAATAATATGTAAATTCACATAAACTAATCATATATTTGTCATTCTTTGCTACTTATGCGGACAAACATTCATGAGAACATATAAATATATATTTTCGGACTTTGTAAGCTTCTACATCCGAAAATAGGGGGGCAACTGATACATCATAAGAAAATTATCTTGATCATGCACAAATCTTGAAGCAAAATTGAGTTGGAAACTTCAAAGATTAAATTCAGGAGCATATGGACTCCAATTTCAGCGAGCTTATAGTCAAACTGAGCGTCTCGGAAACACGAACCCAATGACACCAAACTCAACCCAATCCGAGCCCAAATGAGTCTGAATCAAAGACCCAAAGCGCTGTTGGGAGATTCGAACCACAATTTGAGTTACCAAACAGTCTCCGATTTTCACGAGCTTATACTCGAATCGAACGTCTCGACGAGAAGAATCCAACGAGCCCAAGATCGTCAAATTCTGACATCATCAAGGCCTTCAAATGTCCAATGAACAGTTCATGATCAAAGGATTCAACATCGGCCGTCCATCCAACCACTCCCAACTTACCCTTGATCCTTCATATATTTACAAGTCATGCCACTCTCAAAAAACTATAAATAGCCCCCCACTCTTCTCATGAGAGGGGGAAGAAGAGGAGAAGGAAGGGAAGAATTTGGGAGCTCTCTTGCCACCGACCACCGCCGGAGTTCCTGCTGACCACCGCCGGGGTTCCTGCCGACCATTGTCGGGGTTCCTGCCGACCACCGTCGATTTTCTTACCAACCACCGCCGGTTTTCCTGCCAACCATTGACGGAGTTCCTGCCGACCACCGCCGGGTTTTCTTGCCAACCACTACCAGTTTTCCTGCCAACCATCGCTTGAGTTTTTCTACTGACCGTCGCTGGAGCTTCTCCCAACCACTGCCTTATTTTGGTCGATCCATCAATCATCATCAGATTTTTGTCTGTTATTAACTTACTGTGATTCTAGCATCTCCAAGTAAAGGATCGAATCAAACGTTGTAACCAATCCAGATATAGTGGAAATTTCTCATCTGGGCTAGGCCCCGTGGTTTTTCCCTTTTCGGGTTTTCCACGTAAAAAAGTTTCTGGTGTTTCTCTCCCTTAATTATCTGTTGGTGTGCTGGATATACGTATATTGTTAAGACGTTATATTTTTACTCTACCGCTGCGTATATTCTAGTCCGCATCAAGAATAATATTTCCATGTTGATCTTTGAATACAATACTTATACCATCTTTGTTAGAGGGAAGAAGGGATGCATCAACACCAAGAATTACTGGATAGCTCAACAAGCTAGTTAGCATCCCAATTATCAATGGTACTATTTCAGTTTAAATCTCCATTAATTTTGGTTTCGTTTGTGACGGCTTTTTTATTACTTCTTAAAGTAGTTTTTTAGTACAAAAATTAAAATTTTTATACTAAAATGCTGCTTTAAGAAGCAGTAAGAAAACCGTCCCAAATGAAACCTTAGTTTCATAAAAACTTATATTAACTTACTTCATTTAATATATATATATATATATATATATATATATATATATATATATATATATATATATATATATATATATATATATATATATTAAATCCTCTTCCTAATGTCAATTTCTGAGGCAAAGAATATTATCCAACATTATTCTTCTATTCAACCATAATTAATTAGTAGGCAAAGCATTTTTTAGAAATTCTCCGCAAAAAGAAATTTTCTTTAGGTAGCAATCTCAACTTTCTTTTCCAATTATCAGCATTTGAAGAAAAATTAAACAATTTCGCAACAGCTAAAGAAAAATAGATTTTTGAATGGTTTATCTACTCTTGCATTTTTGTTTAGAGGAATAATAAGAATGTTTGGAGCTAATTAAATAATAAGTGTATGAGTTATAAGATATGAGGGAAGAGGTGGAAGGGAAAAAGTGATGAGTGGCTCTCCTAGTGAGAGATAGAGAATGGCTCCCCTAAAATTTGAATCTATCTCTAGTACTCTTAAATAAGTTTTGAAAATAAACATTCACCATCCTCCTTAAGGATTTAATGACTCCTAAATATTCAGTTTCATAAACCAAACAAAATCATAGCAAATTAGCAATTCTTCTATTATTCTTCCACCCAAGTAAAGATCTTTCACACATTATCATGGATTTAAAATGATTAATTTTTTAGCTACTCCAAAAAATCTAATCATTTAGAATAGTGGTAATTTGTTTAACAACCTTCCGTGTGGCTTCAACAAATTCTCTAAGGAGGCAATATACCTAATTCAAAAAAAGTGTATAAAGCAGCCAAGAAAATATTCTTTAATATAACCTAGTAGTACTTTAGAGGGCAATCATAAATGAATTAAAATGTTTGACCTAAGATGTGTTAGTTGGATTATTCAAAGAAGTTTGGAGCTTTAAATTAACATATTCCTCAAAATTACAATCAAAAGATAATTAAATAAAATATTAAATAAAACTCCAAGGACTCTATGTAATCATTTTATCTTATACGGGGGAATGAATGTATTATAATTATGAACCTTAGGATTTGATGATTATTAATCCCATACTTCACTTGGGATTATCAATTATACACAACTCTCCTTGGCCTATTGGTTGAGAGCTTAGGCTTCCAACTAAGAGGTCCAAGGTTCGAGTCTTTGTATATGCGTTGTGTGTGTGAGTTTGCCTTAAATGGCCTAAATGTCCCAAAAAAAAAAAGGATTATCAATTATCATAATTCATTATAACTTAATATTAAATAAGTTTAACCCATTATAAATATTCTTTTTAATAAATCAATAAAGCTTTAAAACTACAATTCAAATTAAAACATCCTTTGGCTTGTAATAAACAAATAAATATACATGATAGATACCTTAAATATATCACCTTCTTGGACATATCCAAAGACACATAGCTTATATATACACACACTTCAGATAGTTCGAGAGGAAAACTAACTTTAGTTAGGCTAGGCCAATGTTTTGGTTTGGTGTAATGTGGATGCCATGCTTGGAGCATATCCTTTGTGTTAATTTATTTTATGTACTCTAGATGTTATACCTTTCTTATTATACACTTTTCTAGATAGTGCACTCTATTTTAGTAGTTTATATATGTAGGTTGCATTTCTATATTTAAATTTATATCTCTCTTCTCTAGTAAGGGGTTAGTGTAGAATGTAAACTAAGACAAATCTAAATCCAAATAGACAAATGAAATTTAAAAGTCTAAATTTTATATGAAGATCGAGTTTTGAAAGTAAGGAATTATGAAAAATTAATAAAGATGTTTGCTTATATATATTCGTAGGGTTCCAAAAGATGATGATCCTTCTTCCTTTAAGGGCATTATCTTTTGAAATTCTATAGAAGGCTAGGAGCTAGAAGACTAGAAGATATATATATATATATATATATATATATATATATATATATATATATATATATATATATATATATATATATATATATATATATATATATAAGCAAATATATTTATTGATTTGCAATATTCATAGGTGAAAAAATTCAGGTTTGTTGTCGTGGAGCCTGAATACCTTTCTTATTTGTAGACCTTCGTTTGTATTCAAATTATAAGATAAATCAATAAATAAATAAAAAAACTTTTGTGTACACTAATTCACACATTATTCATTGATCATGAATTACATTCATATGGTTGGTAGATTGAAATATAGGGTAAATAATTTTTATAGGTTTCTTTTCGTATATATATTTATGGACTTTATAAGAAATTTATAATAGATCTAAGATGATACAATAATGGTTTTGTATATTTGATCACCTTTACCCTTACATGCATACATATATACATTTTATTTTCTGCAACATACACTAGCCCTCCACACAAACCAATGACAAGCATGTGACAATCCATTAGGTCCAGGGTCGAGTCTGCTATTCCTAAAGGTATAAGGTCATTATGTTGCCAAATTTTCTTAAAAAAATGGTCATGTAGATTAGAGTGAAAGTAAAACCTATAGTTCATTATGCATATCTTATAGAAGCTTTAATTTAAGTGAAGCATCTCTTTAAAGTGCATTAGCTAAGCATTTTAAATTTTTTAAAGTCAAGATTAAATATTTAAATTGTTTATTCTAAGTAAATGATTAGCTACCTATCATGTATATAGTAAAAAACAACTGGATTTTTAAATTGTTTTCTTTTAGTGGTTAGTTAGCTGCCCACACTTAAGAATACATAAGTTCATATTGCATAAACACCCTTAATATCTCCTTTCCAAGAGGGTTATTTGAGCTAAATAAATTGTAAATTCAAATCAAAGATAAATTTTAATCTAAATAGTAAACATGAATAATATACATGGTAAGAGTGTTTCTGAGAAACCTATATCTTAAACACTCCCTATCTCTCATTCAATTGATTCGATAAAAAAAACTTTAGACTTTGTTCCTTACCTATTTGATAAGTTGAAAACTTAAATCTTTAATTAAAATATTATAAAACTAAAAACTTTTAGTCTCCATTTCAATCAAATGTGTGCTCATTTAAGACATAATTTACTATAGAAACATGACTTATAGGCATCATAAAGCCCAGATTATTATAAACCCTACTTTTGTTTGGTAAAGTGGAAGAAACATCTTCGGAAGTTGATAAAGCTTATCCATTGCTAATTTCATTTTCAAAATAAAAGATGAATATATCTTTTATATTATGAGACAAATTTATCATTTCATATGAGGAGTTTAATTGTGAAATAAATATCATATCTATTTTTGAATTGAAAGTAAAGTATTAGTTTATCGTCTGAGGTGGTATAATCCTTGTTATGCCGATTTGATTAAAGAAACATAAATTGAGTCGGTGGCTCATTAATTTGGTTCACATGGAGTAGAAAAGGCGATCCAAAGAAAACTCAATAAAAAATCATATCATTTAGGCCAATACATCAACCCAAGCTTGTCCAAGCCCTAGGGATAATTTTGATGTTTTTGCAAGGATAGCAGTAGAAATGCTTTATATATATATATATATATATATAAAGCGTTTCTACTGTAGATTGAATGCAAAGTTAGAAGCATGTACCATTAAGTAGATGATAAGGAAGATCACTAAAATGCTAGTTAAACCAATCATACAAGAGATTGGCAAATTCTTAGATGCTAGCATCATTAAGGAGCTATAATACTTAAATAAAAGATCTAGTATTAACATCATGCTTAAAAAAATGAAAAATATAAAATTTAGGTTGATGTCGCTAACTTTAACGTTTTGTGTCTAATGGACAATGCCCACTCTTTAGAATTGATTCATTAGTGGAATTGATATCAAAATTTCTAATGAGGAGCTTTCTAGGTGCTTTATTTGGATATAATAAAATTAAGTTGCACTAAGATAATCTAGAGAACATCTTTCATCCCAATTAAAAGGCCTTTACTACTACAAAGTTATGCCTTTTGACCTCAAAAAGGATTGGGAGTCCTATCGAAGGATGATGGACCAAGTCTTGAAGGAGGTAGAAGGAAGATATTTGGAGGTAATTGTAGTTGATCTACTAGTAAAGATCAAAGCATTAAAACAAATACTAGACCAAAAGGAGACACTCACCATCCTAAACCAATATAATATGTTCCCCAGCACATTTAATTGTACTTTGGGCACAAGTTTAGAAATGTTACTCAAGTTCTACTCAAAACTTGAGGGAATCAAGGTTAACCATGGCAAAGATCATGGTGAATTTTTTAGAAATCATCATAAAAAGTCCTCAAGGATGTATAATGACTCCCTAGGCATAAACATTATTCATCCTTCTTCAAATTCATTCGAAGAACATAGAAGTTCATTTAGAGTAAGGAATGCCAGGTTAATATCTAATAATTTAAGTTTCTCCACTCCTAAGGTCCATTGCTCCAAAGCCCAAGAGATGGTAATGACTTGCTACTCTACTTTAGAGTTAGTTATGATACAATTAATTAAATAATCATTTGATAAGAGGAAAAGAAGAAACATTAGTAAGACCTTAAGAGGCACCTAAAATAAATTCCTGATAATTCATAAACACATGGGTATAATCACTATATGATTAATATAACCATAGTTCCAAGCCCCTTCAACAAAAATCAATGCCAATCATTCATTCCAAGCCATACTTCATTAGTTTAACATGGTAAAAATTATATAAATTAGCTGAGTTTCAAATAACTATATATTATGGATAGTAATAAATGCCTACCATAGTTTGACTATGTTAAATATTTTAATAATCGTGATGATGAGTGAAGGAAAGAAATGTGTGAAATCAAGATAAGATTATACATGTTGATGAAACTTCAATTGAGAATGGAGCAATATGTGTATCAAATTAAAAGGACCTATTGGAATAACTATCACCCAAGATGGTAACATTGAATTTCTAATTACAAATAACGAAGTCAAGAATGAAGTCATAATTACAAGGCCTAATCAACCATAGTGATTGGTACTACATAAATAGGCATCAATTAAGGTTCATAACTAATCGTAAGCTAAATAAATGATGAGTATGAGGTGCATAATGAAGTGCTATACAAATATCTTTTTTAGGTTAAATTGAAGATTTACTAGTTTTTCTAATTAAAATTAACATAGATATCCATGGAGAAAAATTAAGTTGCTTACTTGCACTCCAAGTAGGGAAACATAGACAACGGTCCCAACTTAAAATTATAACAACACATAAATGCTAAAGAGGGATAATGGATTAATCCAACTTTTCCTAAGCTAGATACGAAGCTTGGAAGTGCCCAGAATCCTTAGAGGAGATGGAGCTAAAGCTTCTCATCATGTAAGCCATATGGATGCTTGATTGAGGAAGGTCAACATATCAATTATGATTAGGGTACTAGTAGATGTAGTCAACAAAACCACTTCAGTTTAATGTGGTAGGTTAGTGAGTGGCAATCCTTTTAATGACACTTTGGTAATTATTATTGTATTCAAGAACTACATCTTGGTCGAGCACAAAATCAAGGAAGTTCATATGCTCTTTGATAACAAGTTCAAATGGGAGATTTAATACCATGATTAGAACTTCAATGAGGTAATAAGTACAAAACTTGATTGGAAAACAAAAAAATGTGCATAAAAATTATTGATATAAACTCAACTTACCTATAAGATGATACCCATTATAAAATATTGATACACTTATTGAATTAATGTCCATATTCCAAGTCGTCAGCTTCCTTTGCTACCAACAAATAAAGATGCACACAAGGATGGGGTAAAGATGACATTCATTATTTTATAAAGCCTATTTTAATATAATTTGATGCAATTCATATTAATGAATATAGGGGCAACCTACTAGTGTATGATGGATAAAGTTATCAAAAGTCCAAAATGGAAAGAATATTGAGGTTTATATTTGATAATCTGTCAGTGATTAGAAAGACATAGAAGCTGCTTATCTATAACTTAAAATAAACATTAACCTCACCAAAAATACATAATATTTAACTTAACATAATAAAGAATACTATTGGTGAATAGGCATGTACTTTCTTGGTAAAGTCTATAATGGAGATTTCAACACCTATGATGAAAAACAACATGGAGCTACTTACTGTTAGAGTTAACAATCTCAATCACTTTAATGCAAAGTTAGGTGAGATACTTTTTTGTTTATTTAATGTCCTTAAGTGCTTAAGGCATTTCACCTAGAGAAATAAATGTTAAGTCCATAAAATAATTATTGATGGTCATGTCCTCAATACTACTACTATAAAGACCAAAATTTTGGGAGGGCTTATAATTCAAATCTTGAATTAATATGGATACTGTAAGTTTAGTCTTTGTTAAAAGTGAGGGGCAATAGTTTTGACCTATTGACTACATAAGTAAAACCCTAAGATGAGACAACCCAAGGTACTCAATCATGGAAAAACTAGTATGGTCATTAATAATCTTAAATTGGCAACTTTATTTTCATTTCAATGAACCCTTGAATCAAGTCATCATTGACCACCTACATGAAGAAATACTTATCAACCCCGCTCATTTGGAAGATTGCTAAAATGGGTAATCAAGTTAAGAAAATATTAAATCCCTTACATCTCATAGATATCCATCAAAGCTGGCTTCCTTGCAAATTTTACCTTCCTATAAGCTAACAATGAAATGGGAAGTGATGAAGAATAATCATGGGTGTTAGATATGGATAGAGCATCAAGCCAGTAGAAAGTAAGTCCTTTTTTTATCTCCGAAGAGCCTATTAGTGATCATACTAAGACAAACCTAAACATTAATTTCAAAATTATCAATAATTTGTTAATGTTTGATGCTTATATCTTTGATATAAAGTTTGTTGCTAAAGTTTAGTCCAAGTACTTGGCAGTGTACTTTGATTCTCATTTGGTAGTGAATAAATTCAATGATGAGTACAATGTATGAGAGGAAATGAGATCCTATAGATATACCGTTCTAAGTAAAACATTGAGAATAACTAATTTGAAAACTTCAAGATAATTCAAATTTTAAAGGAATAGAATGAATGAATTCACCAACTTCTAGTTGATTTTATTCTTTGTTTCATCAAAACTAGTTGGAATGATGGTTTCACGAGTATTTTTTATGCTCTTTAGTATATCTCATCACACAAAAATCTTCTTTTAAATATTTAATCAATTTGTTCTTACCTTTTAAGAGTAGTTGTGATGCCAATTAGTATGATATTGTTCTCAAAAATATCATAAAATTGTTGTTCATAGTGATTTCAATTATTTTCTTAGTCTTCTACATCTCCTTAAAAATAATTCCGGAGGATCTTAAAAATTTGTTGCAAAAGACTATCTCATATGGCAATTAATTTAGCTAATTATGTGTTTCAAGACAACAAAAAATAAATTTTTAGTGTTTGCTAGAAATAAGTTCAATCAAACAATTAAATTAGTTCAAGCAATACAAAAGCCAAAATTTTGGATTCATGAAAAAAACAAGCAAGCATGCTTTCAAAAATTCCTATTAAAACCTACACTTCTAAGAAAAGATAATCCCATTATTATAAGTTGAAGATTTTGAATTCCAAAACAATTATTTTGCTTGTCTTCTTCATCCTCAAACAACAAATTTATTTTTAAGGTAAGCCTTAACCTACCTCTAATCTCGTATTCCAAAACATTTATATCTAATAATAACGTAATGTCTTTCACACTATTAGCCTTCTGAATGATAATTCTAGATTCAAATAAATGTAGAAAACCTTATCTTTTTCAAACACCAATCACACATGTTGTACACATTGGTGTATGGTGCCATTTGTTACATTTTTTAGTCTTTAATATTATTTATCACTTTCAACTACTCATTACTTCTTAGTAGGACACCCATCAATTATCATATTAATAAATGATTATTTAAGCTAACCCTTCAAAAAAATTAAAAAAATTACCTAACATTTTGCTATATTGATCATTAGTTTTTATTTTGTTTTATTGAATCATTAGTTTTATTTACGCTAGCTCTTTAGCAGAGAAATCGGTTAATTATATATCTCAATGTCTCTATAACAAGATGTTGTTTGTCTTTTGTCTATCTTTCAAACTAGAATTGACTTGACTTGTTTTATGTTTTTTAATATATATATATATATATATATATATATATATATATATATATATATATATATATATATATATATATATATATATATATATATATATATATATATATATATATATATATATCAACATTATCATCATCATCATCATCATCAAAATTATCTTGATCGGGCAAAAATCTCTAGGCAAAGTTGAATAAAAAACTTTCAAAATAAATTATGGGACCCTCCGAACTCCAGTTTCATTAAACTTATAGTCGAATTGAACAACTCAAAAAGAAGAACACAAGGTAACAAAATTTGATCAAATCTGAGCCCAAATGAGTCTAAATCGAGGGTCTGAAGTATGTTTGGAACCCTCAAATAATAAGTTGGATGACCAAATGATTTTCAAATATGACATGTTTACAATTGACTTGAGTAGCTAGACGAGGAAAATCCGTTTAGCTCAAGATTGCTAAATTCTAATATTGTTAAGATAGTCAAATACCTCTTTAATTGTTTATGATCAAGGGAATTGATATCGACCGTCTATCTGAAACACTCCCAATCTACCCTTAATCTTGTAACTATTTACTAGCCATGCCACTCTTAAAAAACCATAAATAGACCCCCCCCCCACCCCCAATTCTTCACAAAAAAAGGGAGGGAAAGGAATGGAAAGAAGATGAGAGAGAGAGAGAGAGAGAGAGAGAGAGAGAGAGAGAGAGAGAGAGAGATAGAGAGATGAGATCCCTCTTCCCACCAAGCTCCTTCTCAACCACCTTCAAACCACTGCCGAACTACTTATCATCATCACACTACTGCCGGACCACCCACCATTGTCGGACTTCTGCCCGACCACCGACCGTCGTCAGATTTCTTCCTAGCCACCAACTGGCAATGGACTTCTGGCCGACAACCAGTCGTAGATTGAATTCTACCTGGGCATAGACCATCATCTGACATCTACTCGACCACCAACTAATGCTGTACTTTCGCCCAACCACCAACTATTGCCAGACTTTCACCTAGCCACAAACCATTGTTGGACTTCTGCTGGGCCATCGACTGTTGTCAGATTTCCACCCAGCCACAAGCTATAACAAAGACTTTCTCTTGGCCATTAGTTGTTATTAAAATTGCATCCTACCACCGAGTGATGGAACTTCAGCTCTACCATTAACTATCGTCGAACTTCTTCCTAGCCACCGATCACTACTAAAACTCTACCAAGTCACCATTTGTTGCTAGTAATCAATCTAAATATTCCTGTTATTGTGTTTTCATTATTTTTGATTTACAAGATGGATAAAGCATTATAATTCATTCAAATACAAGTGATCATATTTCAACTGGGTGTGGCCTCATGGTTTTTTACTTTTCTAGGGTTTCCCAAGTAAAAATCTTGGTGTTTTATATTCTCTATTTGTGAGTTAGATATTTGTGCAATGTTAAAATGAAACACTTCCTCACTTTATTGTCATGTAAATTCTAGTCTGTAATAGTTTGGCTCCATCTGTGGGAAATCTTTCCCACTATTCTAAACATTTTTTCAATGTCTATTAGGCATAGCAATCATAACCTTTGAGACTCCCACTCCAACACACACAAATCAATGATTCAATCTCTACACTAGAGACACCAGGAAAGTAGATCCTTCACCACAGGAAAATGCGAGTTTACCGTTGGAGCTTCCAGCGGATTTATATATGTCGGTAACTATGGCATTTTTATCGACGTCACATGTGACGGCACTATTATGATGGGATTTCCAGCGGCTGATGCACCGGTATGTTTTCAACGCCGATTACATCAGTTTCTACATCATAATCTATGAGCATGTCGTATAATGTGGCGTATTTTACACCAAAAATGTCCTGCGTATTTACCGTCGGAATAGATGTCGGGCATTTTAAACAAAATGAAAAATAATTGTCATAAAAAACTTTGGAAATCCTTCCGGTGTCCGACCTGCTGGAAATCACAAACTATTGGAGGAATGCAACATGGCTAGGTTTATGGTTTAGGTTCTCAAGCCCAGACAACTAGATCCAGCTTCACAGCAAATTCACATGAGTCCTCACATAGTCAACAGATAACTGCCCTTCAAGCGGAGCTAGAACAAGTAAGGAAATCACAAGCTGATTGGAAAGTTCAGTTGTAGGTACAGATACAGATGCAGATGCAGGAGCAACACAATCAGTTGTTGCATGAAGTACACAAAATGAGGAAGTAGTTAAGTGGAAAAGAGGTAGCTACAGCCGAGGACGAGTCGACGGATTCAAAGTAGTTTAGTGTTTTTAATGTCATATGAATTTTTATAAGTTTCTGAATATTTGGTGACTTTTAAGATATTAATGAACAATTTGTGATGTTTTTGAATATTTATTGATGTTAATGAACAATTTGTATTGTTTATATTTATATTTTTTAGTATTTGTTGAAGTTGTTCAAATATGTGTTGTGCTAATATGTGCTGTGGAGTAGTTTTTGTTAGAATTTGTAATTGTTTGTTACAGGTGTGAAAATTTGATTGCTGCCTGGGAAGTCAAATTATTATTATTTTGTTTCTACTACAGGTTTTCGGAAGAGAAACTGCCAGTAATTCGTCGGAAATGATGATACAATGAATTCCGCATTGCTTTCTGACATCTTTGTTACACTGGTATTTCCGATGCATTCTGCGTCAATGACATCCATTGGTTACATTTCGGCGTATGTTGTGATTTTTAATTTGCCAGTATTTCCAGTGGAATTATATGTCGGTAATTCCGGCATAATGAACACTAGAATAAGCTTATAAAAATTGACGTAACTGGCACCCACTAATCCCCTGGTAATCTGTCGGAAGGTATGCCAGAAAGCTTTCTTGCATATTATTTACGCCAGAAGAATTTTTCTAATGCATGCAAAACCGGCGTATGAAATTCCACCATAAATTCAACAAAAACATACTATTTCCATCAAAATTTTCATGTAACCAGAGGATATAGTCCACTGGCAATGGCAGGTTTTCCTGTATTGCTTCAACTTCTACAAGAGACCTTATAACCAATGCTAGCACAACAAGAGAAGATTCTTCTCCCTCGAAACCCACTAATGACCAAGGATGTTTTATATGAACATCTTCATCTAGATACACCTCTTCTCAGTTAAGGGGTCACCCCATAACATAGGAAAATATCAAGCTTATTAACACTGCTAGCTCTACCCATCCATCTCACCTCAATAAGCAAGCCCACATTCCTCCAGACGCCCCTAAGGACTTTTTACGACCTCACATTGTTGAGCATCCACACAATTCCCTATGCCATGAATTATGATTATTGGTTCGAGACAAGTTCCCAATGAGAGGTGGAAGGCAACCACTTCATCTATGGAACTTTTAATAGTCATCACCTTTGGCTGAAGTCATTTGTTAATGCCCCATTCACAAGAATTCAAACTACCGAGCATTGATTCTAACGATAGGACATCTGAATCTTATGATCATATCAATCACTACATAACCATTATGCATATCCAACAAGCCTCATATATGCTCCTCAGCTAAGTTTTCTTGCTAGCCTCAAAGGGCAAGCTCGAATATGGTTCTATTTGCCTGGCCCATATTACTTAGCACTCATGTGAGATATGGTTCATTCATACATTAACCTTATTCATTATGTGAAAGCATAAATCTTTGCAGACGAAGCCATCAATGCTCATATAAAGAAGTTTGAGAAAATGAATTGAAAGCATAAAACTGCAACAGGGGTGTATAATCCATCCTCTTAGCAAAATAAGCAAAAGAAACTATGACTTACACTCTTGACCCACATAGCTGTGATGTGAGCCTCGACAAGAAAAAAGTGTTTATGTTGTATAACATATCTCAGGCTAATGTATTGATAACCATCATCAGGAGAATGTTAAGTGGTTGAACACTTTAAAACCAAACACCAAAATCATGAATAATACTACCACTTCCACCATATACATTGGCACACTACTAAAGCATGCAGACAGCTCAAGGATAAAATTGAAAGATTGATTCAATAAGGATATCTTTGATAATTCACTTTAAACCTACTTGCTTGAGATAAGGTTGGCCCCACTTCAATGAAAAACCAACAATAATAAAGACAACCATTAAATAATTATCAAATATTTGGTGAGATTGATATCTTTGTACGAGGTCCATCATTTTCTAATAAAGTCTATATTTAATCAAATAAGGAGCCAACACCAAATAAGGCTTGCAATGGTTGCTCGATTAATTTTGACTACTCTAATTTAGAGGGAGTAAAGATCCCTCATAAAGACCCACTTATGATTCATGTTAGGATTTGTAACCCGTATTATAATATTATGAGGCCTTGGTAAATAACAGGACCTTGATGGATATCTTATTTTTCTCAACTTTTTGAAATATGGGCCTAACCAAAGAGAAACTCTAGCTTACCTTAGGTCCATTGTATGGGTTTGATAATTAACATGTACAGGTGGAAGAAATAATTAGACTACATAATCATAGTTAGATAATTTCCCTTAAAAGCTACTCACTCCATCCAGTTCATTGAAGTAAACTCGGAATCGACCTATAATGCAATCTTTAGAAGGACACTCTAGTCAACCATTGGGATTATCTCCTTTGTCCCTCATCTCAAAATAAATTTTTATACCCCAATCCATATCATGAAGCATATGTCTCTACCATAAGGACCTTTGTGAAGCCCAATAGTGCTAAGACTGGTACGACAGTCATTGCCTTTTTCAAGATCTTAAAGGTTATTGTAGCTGCCTCCCCCTATAGTAATTCATCCTTCTTTAACTACTCTATTAGTGGCCATGCTATGGTAGTTAACTTAAGAATTAAGGACTTCAATGTTTGGAATAAGGAAATTCCTCAAAGGGCTTCCCTAGTGGAGGATCTCCCTTGTATCTCCTTATTAGATGAGTTGCCTTCAAGAATAGTGAAGATTGGATCATTGCTCTTAGATGAGGAGAATAAAATTAAATGGCTTTTCTGTGTATAAACCAATATATTTTTATATGGAGACCAATCGATATACCTAAAATCAACCTTGAAGTAATCATGCACTCCCTCAAAGTAAATTTAATATGAAAGACAGTTATCCAAAAGAAATAAAATTTTGAATTGGATCACCAAAAAATAATTTTGTAGGAGATTGATAAACTCTTGTAGGTCGGGTTTATAACAGAAGAGAACTATCCCACCTAGCTGGAAAATGTCATCATGGTATGGAAAGCTAGTGGAGCTTGGAGAATGTGTGTAGACTATACGGACCTCAATAAAGTCAACCTAAAGGATAGTTTTTTGCTTCCTCATATTGACCAATTGGTCGATACCATATACGAACATCAAATGTTGAGATTCATGGATGACTACTCTAGTTATAATAAATAAATAAAAAAGATAGATCCCATGAATGAATAGGCAATGGATTTTCGAATAGATAAAGGTTTATACTATTATCTAGTCATGCCATTCATACTCAAGAATGATGGAGCCACATATTAGTGCCTTATTAAAAATATTTTTAAAAACCTTACTGGGCATACTATAATAGTATCTATTGGTTTTATGTTAGTAAAAGTCTTAAAAAATCTCAACATATATCTGACTTAGAACAATTCTTCAACATGCTACGATGCTATAATATGGAACTCAACCCTACTAATTATACTTTTGGAGTCGCTTTAAGAAAGTACTTGAGGTTCATGGTGACCCACCATAAGAGTGAGGCCAATCTTAAAAAAATAAGACAAAAGGATATGGTACCCCCAAGAAATATCAAGAAAGTCCAAAGACTGAATGGAAGGGTTACAACACTATCTCATTTCTTGACCCACTTAGGGGATAAATATATGCCATTCTTCAAGATACTTAGAGATGATTATAGCTCAAGATTCCAATGGACTAATGAATTCCAAGAAACCTTTGAATAACTATGCAATTATTTAGCATCATTTCCAATACTTTTAAAACCAATATGGGAAGAAAGGTTATACCTGCATTTAGCTGTTTCTGCTTGAGTTATTAGCTTCATCTTGGTTCGAGAAATGAATATTATACAATGTACTATACATTATATTAGTATATTCTTATTCAAAATTAAGGGATGCTTTCCATTACCAGATAGAATATAATTAGCATTAGTCTACTCAGCCTAGAAGCTATGCCCTTACTTTCAAGCTCATACAATTGGAGTTTATTCAAATCTCCCATTGAAAGCATCCTTATAAAGCTAGAATTATTAGGCATACTAATCAAATATTCAGTGGAAATAAGGGATTATAATATCCTTTACTTATTTTGGTCTGACATCAATTCTCCAGCACTTACATACTTCATGGTATAGTATAGCATTCCCTAATCTAATAATCAACAGTCTACTTCTCCTTCTTCCATGTGTTGCACATTATATGTCGATTGAACTTTTGGGAGTTTTAGTATCGGTGCTAGAATTTTAATGATCTTTGTATAGTAAATTACCCTTGAATATGAGATTTAACTAAAGTTTCCCATAACAAATAATGCTATCGAGTATCAGGCTCTTACTGTTAGGTTGAGGTTGACCATATACTTCAAAGTACAAAACCTAGTAGTTCACACTGATTCATAATTAATCTCCTCTCAAGTGGATGGGGACTTTTACGCCCATAACTTACAATTGGCCTAATATAGCTAGATAGTGAAGTGGCTTTTATCTCATATAGAAAAATATCAAATAATATATATCCTTCAAAAGCTGAATTCCCGAGCAGATGCCCTCTTTAAGCTTGCCAAATCAACAACTGGTGACCTCCTTAAGAGAAATTATATGAAGGAAATAGACTTCCCAAGCATCTATAGGCCATGGGTCATATAAGTGATTGATGAGCCAAGAGAGGCCTCTTGGATCAATCCTATTTTGGCCTTCTTACAAGATGGTGTGTTTCCTGAAGATCCAATAGATGTAACATGACTTTGAAGGTAGCCCATAAACTTCACTATTATTGGTGGAGAGTTGCACAAATGATCCTTCACTAGACCATACCACAAGTTCCTTTCACCATTAGAAGCTAATTTTATGCTTTGAGAAGTTCATTCAAGAATATTCAGATAACATCTGGAGGGAAGAGTGTTAGTCTTTAAACTCATGAGAAGGAAATTTTACTGGCCCAGAATGAATAAATTCCATCTACATTCCAATCTCACTCATTTGCCTACCACAAAACTTACATCATTATAAAGCCCCTGGCCTTTCACCAAATGAGGAACCAATATAATGGTGTCTTTTACCATAGCTACCAAACAAAAAAATCCATCATCCTAGTTATGAATAACTTCTCCAAATGGAAGGAGGCTAAACCTCTCGAAAAAATCACCTAAGCTAATGCCAAATTATTTCTATGGAGGAATATAATATGTCATTTTGACATTACAGCAAAGATTATCATCGACAATATAACTCAATTCACTTGAAATGTCTTTACAACATTTTGTAAAGATATCCATATTCAACATGTGCATACGGCCATGGTATATCCTTAGGTGAACAGACAAATATAGGTTATAAATCAAACTGTAATAAAAGGATTGAAAGCAAGCCTTAGGATGGTTGCAGGTAATGGGCTGATGAACTCCTAAATATCATCAAGGCTTATCGTACCACATTTAGAACTCTAATAGGGAAACCTCCATATAATCTTTACTTTGGAATAGAAGCTATCATTCCAATCAATATTGGAGTCCGAAGCCTTAGAGTTCAAACTTTGACATCAATAATAATGAGCAAAACCCTCAAGGATAAGTCTTAAGACCATATCTTCTTTCTTTAGTCATGGATGTTCTCACTAGACATTTGCAAGAGGATGTACCTTGATGTAGGCTTTTTGCTGATGATATTCTTCTTGTTGACAAGACTAGAGAGGGAGTTGAAGGTATACTTGAGTTATGGAGGTCAACCTTAGAGTCTAAAGGTTTTCGCTTGACATACGTACTTATGGTTAAGTGTTGTAATAATTTATTGTTAAGTGTTATATATCCCCAGTATTATCTAGGTTGATTTCTATATAACCACTATTTCCCTAATTAATACTATTTTATATAATATAGTGAAACTTTATTTATCTATTTATTTGTATCATCTTCTTCTCCAAATAAGATCATAATGACCATTTCTCATAAGCCGTGAAATTAAACCTTAGAATCCTTAATCAGATAAATATGTGATCTTTATTGCATCTCAATCACTAGATAATCAATCACAGCTTTGCTCTATGCTAGGTGAACTACCTTCAAAAAGCTTGGGTTAAAGCCTTCTTCAATACACTATTGCTCAAAAGCCTTCACTTCTATAACATATATATGATCACGAGTCGCCTCTACATGATCCTAAATTATCCACTTAAATTCTATAGTCTTCTTGAATCTACAATGGCTTTTAGAGAACCAAATCAAGATTGGGCCTTTAATAGAGCAACTTCTTTCTCAACTAGGAGACTAAAAAATCCCTGATTTTCATCTTCAAGAGTTGTTATCTTCTCTCTAGAGATATGTTGTTCCTTTAAATGTTGGTTAATCATTGCTTGACCATCCATTAGATTAACATCGAGATGATCTATCTACTGGTTCTACAAAGGAGCAGAAGTCACCATGGTAGCCAACTCAGCTCTGCACTCAGCCAACTATTCTTCTACGACCTTTATCTCTTTGATTTTATGGTCATACTTTCACTTGTACTCTTCTTGAAGATTCATGAACTTAACATTTTTTTTTTCCATTCATTCAAGGACTAAGTAAGCTCAATAATAATGTTATATTTATAAGAGATATATGTTTATATATGTATAAAAAAAAAAGAAGAACAAATAAGAAATAGCTACTCACCAAGTCATCAGCATGGTAATGTCCAACATAGTGGTGATTTCAACACATCCTCTAGAATATACTACTTGGAAGGGAAAGAGGTGGGGAGAACTTTCTGGTGCTTGCTGAAGTCCCCTCTAATTTCTTCGTCTTGGATAGAGCTTCAAGACCATTATCTTTCACCATTCACTTAAATGCAACATTTGAAGCTGGGGCAGGTGGCTCATGAGCTTTCATAGACTTCTTCAATATGGTTGTATTTGATGTCCAAGCTTGAATGGATAACCCCATTTTAAAAAGAAATTCTTCCTCTATGTATTTATTCAAGTAGCTTACCTCATAAAGAAGATGTTCAATATCAGGAACCTTGAGCATCTTCAATATGTCTTCGGCGCCTACATGAAGAGGAACAGGTAAATCCTTCATCATCTCCCATTTCTCTAAAAGGCTCTATTGCCCTAGTCATTTTTATAAGGAAAAATGCATTAGCCCAACTCTTTGATAAATATCGGGTACATATGTACAACCATTTGGATCTAAATATGATAAATCCCAATGTATTGTAGGTGAATCAACACAACCAAGAAAGACCCTTTGGTAATAGAATTTCCCCATGATCTCTAAGGAAGGTGGTAAATCCCATCACTTGGATAAATGCTCCACATATGTTGTTGAGACATCAATCAACTCTGGAGAAGGTTGAAATAGTAGCCTTGCTCGTAAACTAACTTCATAAATAATTAGGTATTTGGGAAGAGGATTGCATTCCTGATCAAATATTTTAGGAGCTATCACCATGAGATCATTAAAAAAATGAAACTTCTTATGAAAAATAATTAGATAATCACTTGTAGTAGTGGACACTATGTCATCAGTTTTGGCCACCTTAAAATACCTCTTCTGACCATTATTCTATGCAGTAGGATATGGATCTCCCTTGGTTATTAAATCTCAAAAAAGGGTGATCACCAATCAAGACTTCTATATATAGAGAGACCCCATAAATAGATAGAGTATGCCACCCATCTAAAATATGGGAAAGCCTCCTGTATAAAAAGAAGTCTGAGGGCGAGGGAGGTGGAAGGAAGAGAAAGTCTCTCCTATATAGAAAGGGGGCCTAGAGCCTGATAAAGGATACCATCTATATAGGACTAGGGGAAGGCCTCTACTGTAAGAAAGTTATAGGAAGAAAATGGGAAAGGGGGGAGGTGTAGGTGTTTCATACCCCCCAGGGGAGGTGGGGGTTGTAGCTATATATATATATATATATATATTATTGTTCTTATTATTATAATAATATAATACTATTTAAGGTTGAATATTTTGTTTGGATGATCTGATTCGAACATTTTTAGGGCCCATGGAACCATTTTTTCATATTCTAAATTCAATTTTGATACTTTTAAAGGGCAATTCGGCCTCTATAATCAATTTTGACCGTTTTAGAAGTTTTGGAACACAATTTGTGAATATTTTTTACTCCAAGAGATGCATTAGATTATGGACCTTCACAATTTATAATTAAGGGTGTTTTACATGGTTCACAACCCCAAAGGGAGGTCCACGTTGATCTCTAGGAAGTGGTTGCACCTCATAATTACCAAAAAAATCATAATTTTGCATGAAAATAATTTGAAATGTTCTAACACATAGTGTTTGAATCTGCAAGCTTCGATGCCCAAAAATAGGGGGAGAATTGATATATATCATGAAAACGTATCTTGATCGGGCATGAATCTCAAGGCAATATTGAAATAGAAACATCCAAAATTAATTATGGGACCATCCAAACTCTAATTTTAGCAAACTTATAGTCCAATTGAACTTCTCAAAAAGGAAAACCCAACTACACCAAATTCGATATAATTTAAGCCCAAGTGGGTCTAAATCGAGCGTGCGAAGCACATTTGAAACCTTTAAAGCAGGGATGACCAAAAGATTTTTAAATATGACATTCTTATAGACGAATCAAGCGACCCGGCGAGAAAAATCTAATGAGCTCAAGATCACTAAATTTTAACATCATTAAGACACTCAAATATGTGATAAATGGTTGATAATCAAGAGAATTGTTATTAGCTATCCATCTGAAACATTATCAACCTACTCTTGATCTTCTCAATATTTATTAGTCATGACACTCTAAGAAAATCATAAAGTGACCCCCCCCCCCCCCCCCCCCCCCCCCCCCCCCCCCCCCCCCCCCCCCCAAAAAAAAAAAAAAAAAAAATCACAAGTACGGGAGGGAAAGGAAGGAAAAGAATATATGTGTAAAAGAAAAACCTGAGATCTCTCTTGCCACAAAGCACCTCCTTGACCACAATCAAATAACTAATCATCTTTAGACCACCGACCTTCTTCAAACTTTTTCCTGATTACCAATCAGTGACGGACTTCTTCCTAGCTACCAGCCATCGCTGGAATTTTGCCCGGCCACTGATCGTCGTCGGACATCCTCCAGGCCACCACCTATCACCGGACTTTCACCCGTCCACCACCTGTCGCTGGACTTTTGCCAGGCTACCAAATGACGCCAGACTTCTGTCAGCCACCAGCTCTCGTCGGACTTCCACTTGGCCACCGTCTGTCATCGAATCTCTGCTCGGTCACCTTTCGTTGCCAGTTTTCTGCCCGATTCTTCCTATTATTGTAATTTTACCATCTTCAAATTACTGGAGGAATCAAGCTTTGTAATTCATTCAAATACTAGTGGAAATATTTCAACTAGGTGTGGTCATGTGTTTTTTTTTTTTCCTTTCTTGTATTTCCTACATAAAACATTTTGACATTTTATCCTCTTTGTTTGTGTGTTGGATATTCGTGGAACCCTAAGAAGAAAAACTTCCACATTTTATTGCCGCATATATTCTTGCCCGCAACAATATTATTCACATATTCAACAAATTTTATATATTGAAAAAAAAAATAGTCATGATCCTCTCACGAACACAGAAGAAAAATAAAAAGTTTAATTCCACTATTATTCGAATAAGAAAAAAATACATCTTATTTAAGATTTGATCATAGATACCCTTGAGATGTCCCTTTTTCGAGATATTATGATCGAAACTTCATTCAAATAAAAAATGACGAATAAAATAAATTTTCCTTTAGATGTTGACCTCATTGTGGAAGACCGCCAAATATTAATATTATTTTTGTTTACGAGGAGAGCTCTGCTGATGGAACTATTTGCAAGGTTGTGAAAACCGGACCGGACAACGAACCGGAAGAATGAGAGGTTCATGGTTCGACCGGTTCGACCGGTCGAACCGTGGTCGAACCGGATGACGTAATAAATAATAATATAATTAAAAATAATACAATTAACATAATAATAATGACAATTTATTCATAAACATTTTATAATTTTAAAAAATTTTAGACTAAAAAATAAACAAAATTCATACATATATAATATATTACATAATTTTAAAATTAAATATAAATAATTATTATATTTATGTTATATCTTTAAATATAAATAATTATTAAATTTAAATTTAAATATAACATCTTCAATTTTCAATTTTAATTTATATTTAATAAAAATTTAGTTTATATATAAATATATATATTTTATATAAATAATTGCTTAATGTTATATATTTAAGCATAATTTACATATATAAATTATATATAAATTTTACATTATAAAACTATATTTATAAAGTCATACAATATTATTTTTTAAGATTTTTACTTTTCTATCATTTAATTTTGCATTTAAAAAATATTTTAGAACTTTAAATATGATAAATAATTATTTTTATTTGAATAATTATAAATATATAATTAATAATAAATTTAAGAAGTTTAAAATTTATTATGATGATTTTTTATTTGAATATTCAACAAAAAAAATTTCAAACAAATTCTCATTCAAATAAGTCTAATGCATGCATTGTTGAATGTTGAAATAAAAAGCAACTAGTTGTTTAGTCCCACATCATTTAGGAGTTTTAAGTTGTGTTGTTTATATACTTTTCCTTGTACCCATGGCTTAAGAGCTTTCATGGTATTATGGCATCATGTGAGCTAGATTATTTATATTTAATTTAATATAAAATATAATAAAATTTTTTAATCATATTATTAAATAAAATATATGATATTTAAATTAATTTAATATTTATTTAAACATTTTATATAAAAAATAAAATATTTAAATATATTATTAGTTGAATCGGTCGGTTCTTAAAAAACGGTCCGGTTCAACGGTCGGCCGGTTCAACCGCCGGTTCAAACCGGTTTTTTCCGGTTCGTTGCTAGCCTGGTTCTTAGGGAGGACCGAACCGGCCATAAGACCGGTTCACGGTTGAACCGGTCGAACCGGCCGGTCCGGTCCGGTTTTCAAAACAATGACTATTTGATCATGACTAAAATTAGAAGAACAATTGAAAATCTTGAAAAAATGGCGTATTTTCTTTTTACTCCAATATTCCTGTTGAAGGAGAAGGATTCATTATTCTGTGTCAGAACATCGTCCGGAGATCAACCAGAATGTGTCACATCAGCGGTACCGAGTTGCGGTATCGAGTACATAGATGACGTGGCGCATTCTGATTTATCTTCGAATGACATTCAGAATCCGCACAAAATAATTAATCTCGACTTGGATGGTACAAAAAAAAAATTCCATTGGTGCTATTAGTCGAAGGAGACATAAATAATCTAACTGTGCATGGAAGGCTAATAACACTGGTGAACAGTAAATCTTGTTGTGGGTTGACGTATTTGGCTCCTTGGATTCTATAGTGCAGTTAATTATTTTATTAATTGGCTGAATAATTTAAAGTGGTTACATTAATTACGTTAGGGCCTTTAGCCCTTTTGGAAGTTGCTTTATTAATAAATTAAATTGTTCCATTTGGCTGTATGATGCTGACCGGCTATAGTAGGTGCAATAAGCTGGTACACAAATTTTGACCTGGTCCACTGAAGCGAACTTTTACTTGGTCCGGTCACCTGACGTAGCTCTACATTTGGACGTCAGTAAAATAGTGTTACGTGTTCTCTCTATTTACCGTGCGGCCCGATAACCCCGACCCGGAACAGAAACGGGATTGCTATGTTCGTGTGTTGCTACGTATTGCTTGGTATTTGCTAGGTATTGGTCGATTTTACTCGGCAATAACGAGAAATACCATTATGTAAAGATCAATGCTGAGCAATACCGAGAAATACCGAGCAATACTGAGCAATAGCAATAGTATTGCTCGGTATGGGTCTTCACATAGCGATATTTTTCATTATTGCCAAGCAATGCATAGCAATACCGAGCAATACCGAGAAATACCTAGAGCAATACCGAGCACTACACGAACATAGCAATCCCGGATCAAGTCATCAGGCCGCGCGGTATTGAGTAAGACCACGTGACGACATGTTATTGGCGTCCGAACGTAGAGCTACGTCAGGTCACCTGACCTAATAATTGTTCCACTGAAGCAGGAATTTGAGCTGGGACAGTGCTTTCCTTTGGCAATTAAGGGTTAGTTTGGGATTCCAGCGATTTATTAAAAATAAATGTTATTCTAAAGTAGCTATTGGAAAATTAATTTTTTAAAAGCTCTTTAATAAGCAGTTTTCTTGCATAGTTAAACAGTATTAGTCATATAAAAATGATGAATACCGTCTAAAATGTAAAAGAAGAAGTCTAATTTGATTTGTCATTGTCCGACATTTATAAAAGAAGAATATTTCATCTCCCATAAAATTTTCTTTGAATATTTAATGTATTTAAAAAATTATTTCCACATTTTATACTTTCTGCGAATTTTTTTTCCAAGATGGAGAAGGATATCTCAGAAGATTAATATTCTTCGTAGATTTATTATTTGTGGAAGTATTTCAATCTTTGTGGTAGAGGGAAAAATAATGTTTTTTTTTTTTAAGTTTTTGAATGAATTTAATCAAAACACAAAGGCACTTAATGCGCTTGGTCATGAACCCAAAAACATGTGATTCAAGCAAAAAAACCCATCTGCTGGGCCATGATAGGCTGCGTGACCTATATGTTCTAAGAAATAGCTCGTTGAAAATGCAGTCTTGTGTATAGTTCATGTTGAATAGGTATTTAACATATCAAAATGGGAGAACTCAAAGCCCGTAGATTTCAATAATGAAGACATGCATTCTAGTGTCTTCATTGTTGAACATACATACTTATGTTTACCTCATCTTTTATTGATATTTTAATTGGTCACAATGGGAGAACTCAAACTCTATGGACCTTGACAATGAAGACATACCCAAGTGTAAACTTCCTCAACTAGACAAATTAATTTTATGGTACATACTACAAAGGGAATTTCCAAGGGTTCTCATAGGACTCCTCAAGTTGGAAGGACTAATTCCTCAAGGAAGAAGTATACTTTAAAAGCAATTCATCATCACCCCGAGCAGTGAGGCATTATTGAAATCCATCAACCTTTCTAAAGGAATGGATAATCTCCAATAAGACATTCTTTCCATGCCACCTCACACTCAGCTAATCTTGGGGTGAACTATCTCTCCAACTCAAGAACACTAGGCCCTCACATCAAGGCAGTCCAAGGACCATATCCAAGAGGTTGTAGCACTAGCAAAAGACTCAATGATAATTGTCCTACCTAGTCGACCTATTTCAAGATTTGCCTCCATTCACTTGTCCATGAACACTTAGTATAAGGGAACTTGGCTCAAGGTTGAGTAGTTGGACCAAACAACAATAACCATTCTCTGTGCTTATTAGAACAAGGCACATCTAAAGGGCAGTTTGTATTGGGTTTCACTTATTATTGTACATTTTTATTTTTACTCTATCAAGAAATAATCATTCCCAGTGCTTAGTAGAACAAGGCACGTCTAAAGGGAAGTCTTTATTGGGTTTAACTTGTTACAATATTGGGTTGTACATCTAAAGGATAATTGTGCATAAAGGAAGAGCACCCTTAAGGGATATTTTTACTCTGTAATTCATTGCAGAACTTAGAATAAGTTGTTGTTGAATCTTGATTAGGTTGTTAAACATAAGCTATTGTCCCAAGGCTAACCAAGAGGGGGGGATGAATTAGTAATTTAAAAATTCTCTTGACTTTTTTTTTAATAGAAAATCGATTTTAAAATTTTGTAGTAAGTTAATTTAAGTTTTAAAATAAAACTTTTTAACCACAGTAAATAACTTGCAGTAATAAAAATGCAAAAATTAAAAGACAAAGATTTATAGTGTTTCGGTCAAACACGACCTACATCTACTCCCTGAAAATTTCCTCTTCAGGTTTTGCACTATTACCAATGTGTCTCACCTTTGCTCCTACAGGAAGATGGAGAAACCTTTACAAAACCTCTCTTCCATCATTTCCCGATGCGGCAGAGAACTATCATCCTTTCACACCCTCCAAGTGTCGGTAGAGAACATTCGTCTGTTGACACTCTCCAAGTGTCGGCAAAGAATAGTCGTCCTTTCGCACCCTCCAAGTGTCGGCAGAGAACTGTCATATGTTCACACTCTCCAAGTATCGGTAGAGAACTGTTGTCCTTTCACACCCTCCAAGCGTCGGTAGAGAACTGTCATCTTTTCACACTCTCCACATATCGGCAGAATACTGGATCTTCTTCAATGATCTTCTCACAAGCAACTAGAAAGAACAAAAGAAGAATAATCGCCAAAATCACAAAGAGTTCCTTACCTTTGAGTAACCTTGTGAATCCTTCACACTCCACTAGCAAGAAATTTCATTCAAACACTCTCCCATACTCTCCCTTTCACTTGCTCTTGAAAAAACACGAAGACATGACTTTTTTATGTCAGTTTTAGTGGATTTTTATATCAAAGACACAAAAAATTATCTAGAAAACTAAAATTTTCAATTTTGAGCTTACACGATTGTACAATATGATCGTATGTTCGTACATACGAATAGTTCAAAAACTATTGTGTATGAACCTTTTTTGAATCGGTATGAAATTATTTCATACACGATGATCATCCGGTATGAATCAAGTTCGTCTGGTACAAATATTTAGAAAAAATTTCATCTTCGTCGGGATGAAGAGGGGCTAGCTCCACAATTTCGTACCTTGTATGGCATATGTACGATGACAACATCATATGATACGACCAATTACAAAAATTTTTAAGTTCATCGGGATGAAAAGGGACCCATCAAATTCACACGCTAGATGGCGTACGTACGATGACGACATCGTATGGTACGAATTGTTCAAAAATTTTCAAATTTATCGAGATGAAAGCTTTTCATTCAATTCGTACCCTGGACAGCGTGCACACGATGACGACGTCGTACTATACGAACCGTTCATAAAATTTTCAAGTTTGACTGGATGAAAAGGGACCTATCCAATTCGTACTCTAGAAGGTATGTACGAATGGTATATCGTACAGTACAATGAATACTTAGAAAAATTTTCCTCCATCTGTTGGTTTAATTGCCCAAAAAGGAAAATATCTGATCAGATCGTCCTGTACGAAAATACATTGTACAGTACGATCAGTTTAAAAATTATAAATTTTTAACTCTCTTCCGGTGCGTGTGTGCATAATTACTCAATTACAATCACACTCTCTCAGACTCAATAAAATGAAAATAATTACAGACTTCATTTACAGCAAACCCTAAACTGATCTGATTTGAAGTTTTCAACAATTCGGAGTATAATTTACCTGAAATGTTAGTACACACAAACAGCAAAATAATTCTTTCAAAATATATTAGGAGAAACAATAATTAGTGCAATAATATTTGGAATCATAAAAATATACAAGTTGTAAGAATATCAACAAGCAAGAACTAAGTAGCAACTATCTCAATATATTTGAGTGAACTTATATACCCTAAATTTTTCTTTAGCTCCCCGTAAAAGAATAAACATGTTAATTCAAGAGAATTCCTTGAAGAACACAATATATATATATATATATATATATATATATATATATATATATATATATATATATATATATATATATATATATATATATATATATATATATATATATATTTAAAACAAACACAAGAACACATGAACAAAAATAGGAAAACACAAAAATAAGAAAAATATAAAGAAAACACACAAAAAAATAATATTACTCCCCCTTTTGACAACAATAAAAAGGGAGAAAATAAAGATTGAAATGAAAGAAGTCATATGAGAAACCTTAGTAATTGATCTTGAAAGTGATTGAACTATAATTGTAATAACAAAGTTAATGATCATTAGATGAAAAAGAAAAATTCAAAATAATTAAATTAAAGTATAACATAGATAAGAAAAATTGATCAAGTTCTTGAAACATTTTAGACAATTAGATAAGAAGAATTATTATTAAAGTGACGAAATGAAAATTAGATAATTTCAATTTTCAATATAAAAAATAATTGAACATTAGATTTATTTGAATTTGAAAATTAAATGATAAAGGAAAGAACATATTTAATTGGTGACATTATGCATCTTTTTAAATATTTGTGGTACACTTTGTTCATCTTTTGTATTTGGGCTAATTTTGTGCCTCTTTTCAATTTACGAACCATTGCACATTTTTTATTTTTGTACACATTGTACATTTCTTTTTGATATAATTTTTTTTAATTAATCTTTCTAAAATTAATAATCTAAAAGATCAAATTTCTCTAATTACAAAAATAATTATATTGAAAAGAGAAATAAAAATATAAGACATCAAAATTGTAATAATAAAATTTAAATTATGTTTGCCTAAAAAGAACATGAGATTAATACCCTTAACTTGATCGAGTTATAAGTTAACTTAACATATTTTGAAAAACTAGATTTCATAATGAACTTAATTTTTGTATTAAATTTTAATTTATAATACTTTTTAGATTAATTAAGACAGGATTATCATATTTGCAAACTTACATTTCAAATAACGACCAAAAGCAACTAATTAAAATAAGACATATTTTATTAATATCAATTTAAAGATCAAATATATTTAAGCACTTTGATATCAATTTCATCAAAATAAAAACATCATAACATCAACATAAAGACTAAATAAAGATAAGTACACAAAGTACTAAGCAAACATAAGTACACAAAACATTTGAAATCATCACTAAGATCATCACATCTAAAGAGGATTGGCAAAGATAACACAAAAGAAGTACATCTAGAACTCTAAGGGTTGTCCCTGGTATGGAGGAGGAGGCTGGTTGAAGATAAAGAAATAACTATTAATCATTGCTATGTTAGTGTTCACATATTCGAACTATCCTTGGATCCAACCCATGTCTTACTAGTACTGTGCATCCTGCTAGTTCAAGTGAGTCTAAATTTGATCAAAACATTGATAAAAAAGATTCTCTAACCAGTCAAAGTACTGGAACATCTCCTGAAATTCAAGTTCATGAGCAGGTGCAGGTGCTCCTCCTTCTTCCTCAGTATCTTCACTTGAATTATCATTCTTCCCAAAAAGTGCTCGAAAAGAGGCATCAGTGAAGTAGATTAGCATTCAAGTGGAGTCTCCGGATGAATAATGTTATACTTCTTTTTTAAGATATATGTCACTAGATGTCCTAAAGCAATATTTTTCTTCCTCCTATGCGAAACATGCCCAATTTAAGAAAGGTTATGAATGTAATCTAGAATGAGTTGAGCTTCATCAATTGGTTGTCGAGTCATGATTAAATAGGTAACAGTAGACAGAAGAGGAGTAATATTTATACGATCACCAACCTTAGAAAAAATTGATGTTCTAAAGACATGTTGGATGACCCTAGCATTTTGATTTAAAGTATAAACTCTAACTAAGTGACCAACTTGAGCAACACCTCTAAGGGATACCACATATACATGACTAGGAGAAGGTCTCTACTATAAGAAAGCTATAAAAAGAATGTGGGTAGGGGGGGAGGTGCAGGTGTTTCATACGTCTTGGGCGAGGGAGGGAGGGGGCATGCATTTATAGTTTAAGAGGGAGGATAGGGGGAGTTAAGGAAGTTTGTATAATTATTATTATTATTATTATTATTATTATTATTATTATTATTATTATTATTATTATTATTATTATTATTACTATTATTATTATTATTATTATAAAAATTATTATTATAATTTTTGGACAATTTTTTGTTTGAATGGCCCAATTCGAACATTTTTAGGGTCTTTGAACGCTTTTTTGATGTTATAGACTGAATTTTGGCCCTTTGAAAGGCCAACTAGGCCTCTATAATATATTTCAAGCATTTTAGAAGTTTAGGAATGCATTTCTCATCATTTTTGCTTCAATGGGCACTCTATCTTTAGGATATTCTCAATTAATGATTAATGGTATTTAATGTGGTTCACGGACCCGAGGTGAGGACCATATTGATCTCGATAGTGGTTGCACCTCATAATTATCCATAAGTCATAATAACTCAACTATGCCTTGATATATATATATATATATATATATATATATATTTTTTTTTTTTTTTTGAGAAAAGCATAAACTGCATTAAAAAGAAAACAAGCAAAAAAAAAACAACTACAAAGTAGATTCCTCCTTCATTATTTTAATAAATGAAGGAGGAACCTCATCCAAAGTTAAGTCTTCCCAAATAAAACTACCAGCAATAGCATAGCTAGCACACAAATCCGCTAGCTTATTACCATCCCTTTTAATACATTTAAAAATAACATTATTGAATTCTTGAAAAAATTCGAAGTTTTCCATACCTTTGCTCCCTTGGTTCAATGCATTATGAATAACTTTGATCACATTTGAGTTGTCACTTTCAATGATTGCTCCTTTATATTTGAACATCCAATCCTTAATCACATCTTCTAAGGATTTAATAGCAAGCATTTCCAATTGATTTATGTCCTAATGAGTATAAGATTTACCAAAAGCCAATAAGAATCTTCCTTGGTAATCTCTTACAACCCCACCAACTCCAGCTTTATATGAAAAGCATAGTGCAACATCTACGTTGATCTTCAACCAATCGAGTGGTGGTGGATGCCAAGCATTAGACAGCCAAAAAGGCTGATTAACATCCCCATTTTCCCGGATTTAAGTCAAAAATCTTCATAGTAAATGAAGACATGCTAATAGCATTAGTTGCTATATAATTAGCACTTTCGGCAATTTCATCATGCACCAATTTGTTTCTAGCTTTCCAAGAAAGATAAACTACATTATAATAAAGGTTAATCAACATACCATTAACCTTGGATGTAGTTTCAAACCACTGGCAACATTCTTCGAAACTGTCAATCATCGGAATTTGAAACCCCCAATCATTTAGTAGTAAAATTACCTTTCTTAGTTTTAAACATTTAGCCAGAATATGTTCGATATCTTCATTTCCAGAGGAACATCTGGGACATTTATCATCTTCCAGAATTCTTTTATATTTAAGGAACTGAAATGTAGGCAATGCATTTTTAAAAAGTATGTAGCAGAAAACCTGCACCTTCGGTATAAGCTTTGCCTTCTTGATCCAAATAGTCTACCTGAGAGTTTGTAGGTTCTGATACCATGATTCTGTGATCAATTTTGGAATAGTCTTTCCAGAGTTCTGTTAGATAAGCTCCATTTCATCATCTCTCTGTTCTCCTTTTATCTTGATTTGAAGAATCAAAATAATCAAATCCATACCAAAAAAATTTTCAAGTTCTTCTTTTTTCCATCTTCCATCTTCCATCTTCAATGAATCTGCTTAAACTTAATTCTTCTTCTACTTGTGGCACAACAAAGGTTGGCCATTTATTAATACTTATATCAAGAATCCATATGTCTTTGAACACATCAATCTTTGAGCCATCAGCAATACTCCATTTGATCAAGGGATTTAGAGCTCTTCCACCGTCACATAAAATTTTCCGGGATGAAGAAGAATTTTTTTTTACATCATCAATACCAGGTTTCATTCCATATTTAGTAGCTAAAACTTTTTGTAGAAGAGAATTACTGTTAGAAAGATACCTCCATGTAATTCTTGCTCTAAGAGGAGCCACTCTTGAAGAAGGAGAGAACAAGCCCCCACCACCAATGTTTTTTGGTTTGCAAAGTTCCTCCCAGCTGATGTAATGCAACCCCATTTTACCGCCAGATTTGTTCCATATAAAACCTCTGCATAGCTTTTCAACTTCTTTCAATATTCTGGTAGGGATTAAAGAATGAGTGCTGAAGAAATTTGGAATTGCAAGGATAACTGATTTAATTAGAGCAAGCCTTCTAGCTAAGGATAACACCTTACTCCCCCAAGTATTAAGTCTCTTGAGAGTCCTCTCAATGATAAAGTAATAATCACTTGCTACTAATCTTCTCAAGGCTATTTTTAATCCAAAATAGAAAAATTCCTTAACTGGTTTGAAGCTCACAACCTTTGAGATGCTTTTCTTCCTTCTTCTATTCACATGTTTTCCAAAAATCATTACAGATTTTTCATTATTAATGGATTGACCAGTCCATTTGCAGTAATTGGAAAGTATAGTCTTGACTTCACATGCAGCTTTTTTTTATGCCTCCGAGAAAATTAGGATGTCATCTGCATATAGTAAATGAGAAATATGAAAACCATTCTTATTAGAGTTAATGTCGACTGATGACTGAGCAAATGCATTGGATAGTATTTGAGAACAAAGAATGAATAGCAGTGGCGACAATGGGCATCCCTGACGAAATCCACTATCAGCTTTTATCCATTCTGTAAGTTTTCCATTTATGATGATAGAAAATCTTGGGTTCAAAACACATTCCAATATCAACTTTGAAAACTTGGGCGGGAATTCAAAATATTCCAAAATTTTCATGAGAGTAGACCAACTCATACAGTCATAAGCTTGTTCCATGTCTATTTTGTAAGACACCATACCTTTAGAAGACTTAGAAAATCTGAATTTGTGAAATAGTTCTTGGGCTATCAGAAGGTGATCAGATATAGATCTTCCTTTTATGAATGCAACTTGCTCATCCGATATTAATGGAGGAATCACCTGAATCAATCTATTCAAGATGATTTTTGCAGCCACCTTGTATATAGAATTGCACAAACTTATGGGTCTGTAATTAGAAGGCAGCATTGGATTGGAGATTTTAGGAATGAGAACTATCAATGTATCCTTCCAATCCTTGTCCATTTTCCCTTGAGTTAGGAAATGGTTTATAGCATTAATAAAATCAATTTGAATAATTTTCCAATAGCTTTTAATAAAAGTATAATTGATACCATCACTTCCAGGTGCAATATTCCTTCCCAGATGATGAATTACTGCTTCAATTTCTTCTACAGAAAGTCTTTGGAAAGCATCCCTTTGTCTTCATTACTTAAAACCATCCCAGGTTTCGGCCAGCCTTCAGTATAGCATATCCTCTGTTTCCATTTAGACTTAAAGAAGTGCCATATTACCTCTTCTATTTGATTTGAATCTTCAACCACCGTTCCCTCTTCATTTTTAATCATGATAATTCTGTTTGCACTCCTTCTACCATTTGCAAAGGAATGATAAAACCTTGTATTTCCATCACCATCAGCTAGCCATTTTGATTTTGCCCTTTGCTTCCACCAGCCATTCAGACGAGCTAATGTGCTATTTAATTCATCTGTTTTTGCTTTTAATACCCAGCATTCTTCATCAGTGAGCCAGCCTTTAACAGATTCTGAAATCTGTATTTTAATTTTTTCTTCCATAAGACAATCTTTGAGCAAATTCAGATCTTTCAATTTAGCTTTACTCCAATAAAAAAGAGACTTTAAGGATCTTCTGAACTTGGCATTCAGAATTTGAGATGGATTGCCTGAGTAATTTTTATTCCATTCCTTTTTAATCACATTGAATGAGGCCGGGTATGAAGCCCAAACCAAATATTATTATTATTTATAGCCAAGTTATTTCCTAGACGATTCGGTTCAGACATTATTGGGGTCCCCAAGACAATTTTTTGATGTTATAGACTCAATTTTGGCCCCTTTAAATCCCAATTGGGACTCTATAATCAATTTCGAGCATTTTAGAAGTTTTGGAATGTAATTTTTCAAATGTTTTCCCTTTAATCGGCACTCCATCCTTAAGATATTATCAATTAAAAATTAAGGATATTTTACGTGGTTCACGACCCCGAGGGGAGGTCCACGTTGATCTCTACGGAGTGTTAATGCCTCGTAATTACTCAAAAAACATAATTTTGCATGAAATTAATTTGAAATGTTTTGACACATATTTTTAGAGTCTGCAAGCTTCAACACCCTAAGAAAGGGGGCAACTGATATATATAATCAAAAAATTATCATGCTCGAGCATGAATCTCAAGGCACAGTTGATTTAGAAAAGAAAGAGATCTCTCTTGCCACCAAGCATTTCCTAGACCACTGCCAGACCATCGATCATCATCGGACCACTGACAGCCGCCGAACTTCTACCCGACCACCAACTAACAACAGACTTCTGCCAGGACACAAGCTGTCGCTAGACTTTGCCCAACCACCAACCGTCGTCGGACTTCTTCTTGGCCACCACCTATTACCAAACTTTCTCCTAGTCACCACCTGTCGTTGGACTTCTTCCTAGCTACCGAACAACGCTAGACTTTTACCCAACCATCGATCGTCACTTGACTTCTTCTTAGCCACTGACCGTCACCAGACTTTTTCCTAACCACCGACTGTAGCCAGAGTTTTGCTCGACCACTAACTGTTGTTGGACTTCTCCCCAGCCACCAGTTGTCGTTGAACTTTAACTCGGCCACTAGCTATTATCGAACTTACACCCAGCCACCAACCAAAGCTAGATTTTCGCTTTGCCACCGACCTCCATTAGACTTCCGCACAGCCACCGACCATCACCGGACCTCTATCATGTCACTACTCATTACTAGTCTTCTTTCTGATTCTCCCTATTATTGTAATTTCACCGTCTTCGAATTCCACAGATCAAGCTTTGTAATTCATTCAAATACTAGTAAAAATATTTCAACTAGGCGTGACCGTGTGTTTTTTTTTTTTTTTTTCCTTTTTTTTGTGTTTCCCACATAAAAAATTTTGGCATTTTGTCTTCTTTGTTTTTGTGCTGGACATTCGTGGAACACTAAAAAGAAAATTTTTCACATTCTATTGCCACATATATTCTTGCCCGCAACAATATTATTCACATTATCACATATTCAATAAATTTTATATATTTAAAAAAAATAGTCATGATCCTCTCACGTACACAGAAGAAAAAAAAGAGAGCTTAATTCCACTATTTTTCGAATAAAAAAAATTTACAACTTATTTAAGATTTGATCCTAGATATCCTTGAGGTTTCTCTTTTTAGAGGTATTATGATCGAGACATATTAAATTAAAAAATTACGTATAAAATAAATTTCCCGTTAGATGTTGATCTCATTGTGGAAGACCGCCAAATATTAAAATTATTTTATTTTATTTGGGAAGATACAAAAATACAAAAAATAAATTCCATTGGCCCTATTAGGGGTGTCAATTTCGGGTCACGGGTCGGGTTCGGGTCGAACCCGGAACTGACCCGGGTTCAAACGGATCAACCCTAACCCGACCCGGGTAGACAAACGGGTCGAAAAACCGAACCCGGACCCGACCCGGTGGGTTGCCGGGTTGACACGACCCGACCCGGATAGGCTGCTGGCGGACGGCGGACGGCGGTGCGGCGGGCGAGAGCGGAGGCAGGCGCGATGGCGCGGCGGGCGCGCTGGGCAGGCAGCGCGGGCAGGCGGGCTCCGCGGGCAGGCAGCGCTGGGCAGCCCCGCATGCGGGCTCCGCGGAAGGCAGCGCGGGCAGGCTCCGCGGGCAGGCAGCGGCAGCGCGGGCGGGCTCCGCGGGCAGGCAGCGCGGGCAGCGCGGCGGGTAGGCGCGGGCAGGCTCGGGCAGCCGGCGGGCAGGCGCGGGATTCAAATTTTTTTGAATTAAACGGGTTCGCGGGTTGACCCGGCAACCCGCTGGGTCAACCCGAACCCGACCCGTTTTGTCAAACGGGTCGGATCTGTGAACCCGAACCCGACCCGTTTTTCAAACGGGTCGGGTCCAACCCGGATTTTTCGGGTCGGGTCCGGGTCGGGTTTTCGTGTCGTGTCAAAAGTTGACACCCCTAGGCCCTATTACTTGAAGGAGATATAAATAACTATATTGTGCATGCAAGGCCAATAACACCGAGGTTTTGTTTGAGACAGTTTTTTTACAGCTTCTTAAAGCATCTTTTTTATTCGAAAATTAAAAATTTTGAACATAAAGCTGCTTTAAGAAATTGTAAGAAAGTCCTCACAAATGAAATCTAAAGCTTTGTTTGAGACGGCTTTCTTTCGGCTTCTTAAAGCAGCTTTCTAGTATATAGTTAAAAATTTTTGTACTAGAAAACTTCTTTAAAAATCAGAAAGCCGTCATTAATTTTTGTACTAGAAAGTTACTTTAGGAAGCAGAAAGAAAGGCGTTTGGAGCCTAAGTCTTGCTGTGAGTTGACATATGGCTCCTTGGATTCTATAGTGCAATTAATTATTTTATTAATTGGCTGAATAATTCAATGTGGTTACACTAATTACGTTAGGGCCTTCAGAAATTTTGGAAGTAGCGTCATTAATAAATTAAATTGTTCCATTTGATTGTATGATGCTGACCGGCTATAGTGGGTGCAATAAGCTGGTACACCAATTTTGACCTGGCCCACTGAAGCAGGAATTTAAGCTGGGACATTGCTTTCCTTTTGCAATTAAGGTTTTTAGCACACAAATTTTATTTTTTCTATTAAAAATATATTTTAAGAAGTAGTAAGAAAGCCGTCCCAAATAAAATCGATGTATTAGTTTGGGATGCCTGTGAGTTATTATAAATGTTATTATGAAGTTGCTATTGGATTTTTTTTTTTTAAACGCTCTGTAATAAGCAGTTCTCTTGCATAGCGAAAAAGTATTAGCCAAATGAAAATGATGAATGACGTCTAAAATGCAAAAGAAGAAGCCTAAATTTGAATTGTCATTTTCCGACATTTATAGAAGAAGAATATATCATCTCTCCTAAAATTTTCATTATATATTTAAAGTATTTAAAAAAGAAATTATATCAACTTTTTATACTTTCTGCTAATTTTTTTCCAAGATGGAGAAGGATATCTAAGAAGATTCAAATTCTTCGCGGATTTATTATTTGTGGAACTATTTTGATCTTTGTGGTAGAGGAAAAATTAATGTTTTTTTTCTTTTAAAATTTTTTTAATGAATTTAATCAAAACACACATTCACTCAGTGCGCTTGGTCATAAACCCAAAAATATGTGATTAAAGCAAAAACACCCATCTGCTGGGCGATGATAGGCTGCGTGATCTATATGTTCTAAGAAATAGCTCGTCGAGCCTGCATTATTGTGTATAGTTCATGCTGAATAGATATTTAACAGATCACAATGGGTGAACTTGAACCCTTTAGATCTCGATAATGACGACACACGTTCTAGTGTCTTCATTGTTGAACATGCATTCTGATGTATACCTCATCTTTAATAGATATTTTAACTGGTCACAATGGGAGAACTCAAACCCTATCGACCACGCCAATGAAGACGTGCCCAAGGGTAAACTTCCTCAACTCGACAAATTAATTTTATGGTACTTGCTACATAGGGAACTACCAAGGGTTCTCGTAGGATTCCTAAGGTTGTAAGGATTAATTCGTCAAGGATGAAGTATACTTTAAAAGCAATTCATCATCACTATGAGCGGTGAGGCAATATTGAAATCCATCAACCTTGCTAAAGGAAAGGATAATCTCCACAAGACATGCTTGCCATGCCACCTCACACTCAACTAACCTTGGAGTTAACTTTCTCTCCAACTCAAGTAGACTGGGCCCTCACATCATGGTAGCCCAAAGACCCTATCCAAGAGGTTGCAACACTAGCAAAGGACTCAATGATAATTGCCATTCCTAGTCAACATATTTCAAGATTCGCCTCCATTCACTCATCCATGAAAACTATATATCTAAGGGAACTTGGCTCGAGGCTGAGTACTTGGAGCAAATAGCAATAACTATTCCTAGTGCTTATTAGAGCAAGGCGCATCTAAATGGCAATCAGTATTGGGTTTCACTTGTTCTTGTACATTTTAATTTTTATTTTTGTTCAGCCTTTCATGTAACCCTTAGATCCCTATAAATAAAGAATAAATAGACACATTTTTTATTATTCGACATATTATAAAGGCATTTTTGAGCTAGTTAAATACATTTCTCAAATCTTCTTCTTCTTTTCATACTCATCTATAGGTCTTAAAGTTTAATCTATTATGATTTACAATTAGTGAGGTCATGTACCCGAAATAGAAAATCCTGGATCAAACATCCTAAAAGGTGCATGAGTGTGGATTTATCTAGTTATTAAAAGATATTCGCTCAATGATGAACAAGCCAACCCCTAACAATCAGTGAATATGGAAGCCTCAATCTACACTACTCATTATGATCTCATGGAGATTGGATGAAAGTTTAACGAAAATTATCCAAAATGCTTTGATAGGATTGTCACGTTGCTTACAAAGAAAGAGCACCCTTAAGGGATATTTTAACTTTGTAGTTCATTGTAGTACTTAGAGTAAGTTGTTACCTAAGCTACTATATAAAAGTACTAAACAAAGGTTCATTATGATATATTATGGTTTACAACAACCAAAGACATTAGTTGAGTTACTCAAACTTATCATCAACCATGACAATGCAGAGGAGTATAACCGAGTGGTTGTGTCTTCTCTATTCACTTGCCCATAAGAATATGACACTAAGATAAATCTACAAAGTGGAAGGGAGAGATAGATAGAGAGAGAGAGAGAGAGAGAGAGAGAGAGAAGTTTCCTAAGAGATTAAAGAGCACCTTTACCATAATTCAAAGAGACCATCATTGCGCAAAGCATCAAAGAGTATCTCTATAGGTGAGTCCACTAAATATTTCTAGACAACTCATTCCAAGGGTAAAAGAACCAACTTGCGTCACTCACCCCTATCACGGAGAAGGTATGCACCATCCACTTAATCATCTTATAATCACTGTTCCATGATTAATTTCTAAGCCTATATTGGCCATCCAAATAATAAATTTTTTTAGCACTAAATACCTAGAAAGGCAAGTACATATGCTAGAGACCTATTAAAAAGCTTTGCCTTTAATAAATAACATGGCTGCAACACTAAAGAGTACCAGCACGCATATCAAAACTAGTTGAAGAACTCATCAAAGCTAGAAAGATGAAGGAGTTTCTATTCCCCAACCCTTAGCGGTGCTAAGGGAAGGTCATCATAGAGAGGAGCAAAAATGAGCCCATCCCTAGTTTCACTACTCACATTATATTGAAGTAGTAAATGTCATTATGGTAAGAGAATGAGCTACGTTTTTCTTGGAAACCAACCTTACAAGGCCCATGATTAATGAAGTTAACAACTTCCACTTGGGCACTGATGATCAAAATTGCCATATTCACTTTTTTATGAAGTATATAAGACTCATGGTAGGAACTCCTATAATGATCTGTTACAATGTGGATTCCAACCTTATATTTGATTATTATTAATGTTATTAGATAATTACCAAGTTTTTCCTTCATATTACATGGGATATTTATTTTATGCTCTATTAAGCTTTTAGGTAACAACATACATAAATAAATATTGAAGATTCAGAATCAAGATTAAGCATTGTAAGTGTGTAAGTTAAATTTATATATTAAAGAGTCTATACTTTTATTTGTTCTTAATGCAATATATGCAAAAGGGTGTATGCTAGTTTAATAACTGTACACACACAGAGTGAGTGAAAAATAAAATGTTTTAATTTTTTTTATTACATCATATTGTAAAATCTTAATCGCACTAGATGATTAGTTCAAATAAAAATTAATTAAAATATGATATGATACATACATATATATATATATATATATATATATATATATATATATATATATATATATATATATATATATATATATATATATATATATATATATATAATATGAACACCACATCACATTGGACGATTTCCTTTTTTTTTTTTTTACATTGGACGATTTCCTATGATTATAAACTTCATCATTGAATCTAACTTACCTAATATAGGCAAGTTTGAATTTTATAATTTATATTGTTCATATTATATGAAGCCTTTCATGTTGTAATATCTTTTGAAATATTACCTAATTTGGTTAGCTAATCGAGGAATCAAATCAGATATGAAGTTTGATTCATCTAGTATGATAACAAGATTGTATCATACAACTCACCCGAGGACTCTTTGAATGGAGAATGGTTCATACTATACAATTTGATCATTGATTTAAACTAATCGTATTGTACTACAATTCATTCAACCAATACAATAAATTAATAAATTTAACTAATTTTACTATATACTATTCATCATAAGTACTATAGTGACACTACAGGAAAATGCGGAATATACCGTCGGAGCTTTCGGCATATTTATATATGTCGGTAACTACGACATTTTTACCGGCATTGTATGTGATGGAATTATTACGGCAGAATTACCGACGGAAATGTCATCGGTATTTTTCCGACGCCGATCATTTCAAACACAACGAAATATTATAGTCATACAAAACATCGAAAATACTTCCGGTGTCTAATCCGCCGGAAAATCTACCGATGAAAGCCCTATTTTCAAACCGAGCTCGTCTGGCTTACCATTTCCTTCAGCCGTTTTGCTTGAGGTCTCCGCTCGCCTTCGTCGCTGCAGCGTCGCCCCACCGTAGCTTACCGCTGCCAAGCCTTCCGGACTTCTACGAGAGTTTGTCGACGCTCACCGCCTCCGTCGTCGCAAAAGGACTCAGTTTTTGGGAAAATTCACTATAAGTTTCAAATTTTTTCGTTGATTTTCTTAATGTTTAGTAAGAATATTCATGTCTAAAGCAAAATGATATGGGCTTAAAGTTGATCCTTGACGTAATCCAACTGAAATATAGTTGATCAAACCATCTTGTCTTTCTGAAATATAGTTGATCAAACCATCTTGTGTTTGAACAAAAGTAATAATTCCTTTATACATATCCTTAATGACTTAAAGGTAAGTATTATCAACCTTTATTTTTTAGAACATTATAGAGTTTTTATCTTGAATGTTGAAACTTTATCATATGCTTTCTTTGAATCAATAAATATCATATGTGGGTCCTCTTTACTATTGATATACTTCTCCATCAAACCCCTTAACAAATATAGAGTTTCCTTGGTAGACCTACCCACCATGAATCTAAACTGAATTTTTGAAACATTAGTATCACGTCATAGCCTATGCTCAATTATTCTCTTCCATAATTTTAATGTATGACACATTGACTTAATTCCTCTATAATTCACTTTCTCTAATGCATCACATGTATTTTTGAAAATAGGAATCAATGCACCAGTGTACACACTCAATTATGTGCAAGGGAACCACTCTAAGCTATGCCCAGCAAATACTCCAAGTAACACCTTACATAGTGTTTAAATACTTTGGTGGTTGCTACGGTTATAATTAAGTACTTCATAGTTTATTATTACGCTAATGCAAAATGATTATAAGATAGCTATAATGAAAATACAAATATAAAATTATAAGATTGAGAGAAGTATGCTACTCTAAATTTGTTCTTATTGAAATGATGAACAGTTTGATTTTCTGTTTGGATGATGTATTATTATGACTAACATCACCTTTACTTTGCTATATACAAATATAAATGAAACCATCAATCTATTAGACTAGAAAAATTGTGGTATATATGATAATTTAGAAGTTGGAATCTGTACTATATAAATTTGTGCTGTGGAATAGTTTTTGCTATAAATATTTCTAATTATTTGCGGTGTGGAAATCTGATTGCTGCCAGGGAAGGTAAATTTTTTTCTGCTACAGGTTTCCTGCGGATATGACACCGGTAATTCGTCGGAAATGATGATGCAATAAATTCTATAATAGGTTCCGATGTCTGTGTGATGGCGGTATTTCCGACGGATAATGCGCCGATTAAATTCGTTGTTTACATTTCAGTGTATATTGCGGCGTTTATTCAACCGGTATTTCTGACGGATCTTTACGCCGATAATTCCAGCGTATTTAACACCGGAATAAGCGAATGGAAATTGACGTAATGGGAAACCTCTTTTTCGCCGCTAATGCACCGAAAAGTACGCCTGAATGTGTTTCGGCGTATTATTTACACCGAAAAAGTTTTTCCGACGCGTGCCAAACTAGCGCATGAAATTTCACCGAAAATCCGACGAAAACGTTCTCTTTCCGTCACAATTTTCATATTATCGACGGATACTGTCAGTCAGTAATGGATGATTTTCCTGTAGTGTGAGAGTTAAATAAATCATATTGTATGATTTATTGATTGTACTGTATGAATAGAGTCAACAGAAATAAAAAATTAGGATTTTTGAAAGACTACTATTTAAACATTATAATAAACTTTGTAAGAGTCTTTGGCTGTCTGATAGCATGAGTTTTTTGTATGTAAGGGTAAGGGTTTAAAGAGAGAATCTTGTACAAGAGAGGAAGAGGTGAAGTTGTGAGAGAGGGAGAAGATTCTTATGGGTGCATGGGAGTGTTAGAGGGGATTTTTACACAATTGCTCTGATATATGTCCACCTTTATTCCACCATGAGTCAAGATTTAACTTGAAGGAAACTCCATGAAGAAGTTCTTGGTATCAATGGATCTCGCTTCTCTGCTACACCAGGGAAAGCGAAAAGGATTGGGATACTCTGTCTCAGTAAAAGGTTGAAAGATATTTGGCTACTTCTACCGAGAGAAAGGGATTTACCTATTCTTCCAAACTAGGTCAGTGAATGGGATTCAGCTACTCTGTCAAACTAGGTTGGTGAAAGGTATTTGGCTACTCCTCCATATTAGGTTTGTTAAAGTGATTGCGTAAGGGTTACTCCATCCTATCATGGGGACTAAAATAGAGTCACTAATTTTTTTGTGTAATACCCAAAGAGTACTCTGAGGAGGGGACGTTGTCCAAATTGATGAACAACTATAACAATCTAGATTGCCTTCTCATTTTTATTTTTGCACTTACTTTTTGAGCTTTACTTTTTGCATATCTACTTTCTATTAATTTGTCCTATGTTGGTGATTATTGTGATACACGATTTGTGGTTGATTGAACTTATTTCTTGGTTGAAAAAGAAAAAGATCAAGAAAATTAAAATAAGAAAATAAATGTTGATTGTTTTTTCTTACAAATTCCAAAATTAAAAAAGTTTTGGTTGTTAATCATTTTTGCATTGAGAAAAATATAATTTTGATTTTACGAGTGTGGATTTGGCTTTTATTTTAAAATAAAGTTTTAGGAAAAAATTTTAACATTGTTTATGTCTACTTTCTTGAAATCGAATGTGGCACTTGATACAAATTGGTTATTTTATTCTTTCTAACACTATGAATGGATTTTAGAGGATAAGAATTTATCTCAGTTGAATGTCAAATGCTTGAATTATTTTTTCTATGCTTTAAAACTATAAGGCTATATGTTTGTCTAAAAATGTACAATTACAAAAGATATTTGGGATTGATTATGTATCGCATATGAAGGAACCAATGAACTTAAGCAGTCCCAATTGAATTTACTATTTCATGAGTATGAATTGTTTTGCATGAAAACTAGCAAAATCATATTTGATAGGAATACTAGGTTCACTAAGTTAGTCATCTCATTGCATGCTTTAAGTAGAGAACTCTCAAATTCTAAAAATGTTAAAAAGATATTGCGTTGCCTACTAGATTCATTTGATGTGAAAGTCACTTTAATTTCTGAATCCAAAGATTTAAATATATAATCTATTGATAACTATTAGGCTCTATCATTAGATACCATCACAATATTAGCCAAAGTCTTTAAGACGTAGGTGATAAGAAAAAGGAGAAAATAGTGGTACATAAGGCTGATGATACATATAGAATTAAAAGCATGCATCATTGTGAGATGAATTTGATGAATTAAATAAAAATTATATTAGATTAACAAAATCTCATTGTTCCTTGAAAGAGGAGCATATTGATTTAGAGAAAGCATTCAAGGAGCTTGAAAAATTAGCATTAAAATTATATAATAGTAAGCATAGATTAAAATTAGAAATTTTAAGTTATAAAAGTGAGAATGAACTTTCATAAAAAGAAAATAATGCACTTCAAAATAATACGCACAGGCCTAAACTTTTACTAAATCCATAGCCTAGGAAACATCATGCATCATATATCCTCAGGAAGAACCATTATCCCCTATATAGATTACTAAATTTAAATAGATCCATTTAACAAATTTCTAGAGGTTTAGTAATTACTTCATCTTTTATTAAATGAAATTATTAGCTATTTTACTTTTCTAATTGATAAGCATCACAAAGATGTTTTTTGGAGAATTATAGATTAGAGATTCCTCTAACCAAATGTTGCTAAGTTTTTTTCCTAAGTATTTTCACACTTGCATCATACGCCATAATGAAGATTCAACTATAGTAGTTTTCAAATAGTAAATATTATTTGATTTATCAATACAATTCAAGTCAAGAATATAAATAATATTGATTCTCATTTCTTCTTAAATATTTTTTTTTTTCATTTGAAATAATTAATTATTAGTTAAAAACTAAATTTATTTTAAAGCCTTTATTGCAGAGTTAACCAATGCATGATAAATTATGTTTTAACCCTTCAACTAATAAAACATTCTAAATTATAAAGCCATTAATTTTATGAATAATACATGTACGCACTACCATCCTAGTGGTGTTGTCTCCTAAAGTGACATTTCCTCCATTCATAGCCTCTAGCGTGATGAATTACATTAGATCTCCAATCGTGTACCTCAAGCAGCTGTTGTCCAAGTTCAACATGCTCTCACTGGATCCCTTCTAAGAGTATGCCTTATTATTATCAGAGTTCCCAAGGTAATATTAAGCTATTAAGCACAAGTTTATCTCCCATTTTGGTTCAATTTCTAATGAGTCTGAGTTAGAGTTCACCCAAAAAGCCTTTAAAGTTTTTTTACTTGCCCTTTTTTATGTTATTTTTCTCCTCATACTTCTCATTCACCGGGTGGCTCATAATATTCGGGCAATTGAATCATGTGTTTCAACGTGTTGCATTCAAAAAAATAATGTTAGTGGTAATCTTATCAGTCTTTGTATTCTTACCTCGTTGTTTATCGTAAAGTTGCTTACGCTTCTTTTCCAGGAGTCTTTTGGAATGATGAGTCATTAGTGTAATATCATTTTTTCCATCTTCACATGAATGCTCATTTCAGTATCGCTGGCTTTCAAAGCATTTGCCTTCTCCTTCTTTATTTCTAACAAATCTTCGTTTAGTTGACTTATCTTTTGCTCATAGGCAATCAACAAACAAAGAAGATTATCATTAAAATATAAATTTAAATGTTTTGATTAAAAAATAGTAGTTACTTTTGCATCCCAACTTTCAAGAAAACAATATATAAAAATTTGGTCAAAATTTGCAGCATTCAATGTTCTTTACCTATGGCAATCATGAAAGTAATAATTTTTGTGAACCTAGTGTAAATATTAGAATTTGATTCATTAGGTTACCTGCAAAAAAGTTATCATATCCCCTTACTAGTTTAGCAAGTTGAAACGCATATGTAATCTTCTGATTTCAATGAACAAAAAAATTGTTCAATTATTTTGCACTTAGTTGTGCTAAATCATGATTTTCTAATGACCATTCAGTTAAAGAAATCTCTATTTTAATTCCATTCGTAATACAAAAACATAAAGTATAACAAACTTGAATCATATGCTACATTCTAAAGTCAATTGATTATAAAAAAAGTAGACAAGAGTTTTATAATAATTGAAATGAATATTATCAAATAAAGGTGGTCGTGTAATATAATAAACTTTTGAAGTGTAGTGATTAATTACTAAGTATGTTATTGGATCAACTACAGGTGTTTAAATCAAAATAGAAAGAGAACATGCTCTGGTAACAATTGAAAGGTTGAAGGCGCAACTAGAGGGGAGTGAATTAGTTCTTTTTTTTAAGAGTTTTAAAATCTTTTACTTAAAAAATAAAGCAACTGACATATGCGAAAGTGATTAAAAGTTTAAATTAAATCTTCAAACAATAACTCACATGCAACTGATGTATTTTTCTTGTTTTATACTTGTAGAAATAATATATTGATTTTTTTTATTTTCTTTACTAGTCTTCCAACAAGAGATCAACAAAAAATGATCACAAAAAATTCTCTTTTTAAACAAACAATCAAAATTAAACTAGAGTGCAATAAAAGAAATTTCAAGTAAATTAAACTACAAAAAGATTATGAAAATACAAATGAATATTTTAGTGATTTAGTCGAATCAACCTACGTCCACTCTCAAAAGATCCTTCTCTTTCGGTATTATGCTAAACATGCCTCTCCTTCAGCATGCAGCTAGGTGAAGAAGCCCTTCTCCCTTGCCACTTATAGAGAATGACCTTTACAGACTCAAACAATAGCTACAGCCTGGCGGAGATGTCTTCTATCTTATTATTTTGTTAGCCCGACATTGATGGTGATGTCGTCCCTCCTTTAGTTTGTAAGACCAATGGATATATTGTCCCTCTCTTCATCTCCTTGCTCCAACGATGATGTCGATCCCTACTTTTGCTTCCACACCTAACAAAGATGATAAAACTCTTGCCTCCTCTGCTACGAAGTCTTGCCCCGAAATACTTTTCTTTCAAGAGTTTCTCTCCAAGAGCTCCACAAAAAACACAACCAGAGAGCCCGAGCTACATGTTAGTTGAAGCAACCGTGTGAATCCTTCACTCTCACTTGACTCCCTTAAGGCTCTTCTCCCTCTCTCAATCTCGCCTCCTCGATCCACCCTTGGGAAGTGGACTCACTCTATGCTCTCTCATAAAAAGAAAATGACATTTACTACTAAACAACTCTTTCTACCTAATATAACAAGAGTTTATAAAGTGGGTTCCAAAATACATAATTTTTAATTTTAAGTCTTTTGATCGTACATTACAATATACATATCGTACATTACAATTAGCTAAATAGAATAATTGATCGTCCAGAACATTCCAAGTTTGTCCAGAAAATTGAGCTCTATATTGACCATCTCGTACGGTCGATGATCATACAATATTACATCCGATATTATTAATGAATATTACATCTAATTCAATTCATTAATCCACAAGAATAAATTAGTTCATTTTAATTAATGATCATACAATATGAAATATTTCATATAGTATGATTAGTTCAAATCTATCAAATTTAAGTAACTAGGATTCAATGGCGCGGTTTCTCAAAATAGTTGATCGTCCTTTATGAGGTAAAAGTCCTATAATATGACAAGTTATAATTTAATTTAATTGTATATTACTTAAATATTTAAATTAATTTCGGTTTGAAATGATCATACAATATAATATTTATCGTACAATACGACTAGAAGAAAAATGCTCAAATATTTATATTTTTTCCCCTTGCATATGTGTGCACGATTACTAAGCCAATATACATCTAATACAAAAATATGCTAAACAAAATTGAAAAATACAAACAAACTTAATCACTAACCCTACACTGCCTTAAGCCAATTCGATATACAATACAAAAATAAGGAAATAAACATCTAATAATAATATTTGTACTCACGAAATAAACATCAACAGATATGAAAAGCATCATAATAAATCTAAGCGCTTTTTTTTTTTTTTTTTTTTTTTTTTTTTTTTTTTTTTTTTTTTTTTTTTTTTGAGAGGGTTAGGAGATTCGAGCCCGTTTAAATTATTTATAAATTTTAGAAATAAAAAAAAAATACATCAAGTCACCAAGTGGATGATGGCTTGTCCACGTGCCAGTCAAGTCATCATTCACATGACAACTTAATTTGTTTTGTTAATTTAAATTTTATTTCAAATTTTTTATATTTAAATTTATATATAATTTAATTTTAAGTTTGGGATTAAATTTCTTGTTTTATAGAGTTAGACATTCTATAATAAGGAAAAAAAATACTATTTAAAATTTCATTTGGAATAGCTTTCTACTTCTTTCTAAACTAATTTTTTTAACAAAAATTTCAATTTAAAAAATTTTATTTTACTAAAAAGCTGGTTTAGGCTTGGTTTGGGATAGCTTGCTGCTTTCTAGGATAACTTTTTAGTACAAAATTTTTAATTCAAAAAATTTGTATACTAGAAAGCCGTTGTAGAAAGTAACAAAAAAAATTATCCCAAACAAAGCTTTAAAAAATATTAAAAAAAATTATCCCAAATGAAACATAAGTATCCATTGAGCTTGAGCCTTTAAGATGAGCATATCTATTGTTCTTAAAAAAAAAAATTAATTAAGTTTGAGCATTTTTCTTTAAGAGAAACCATTGTGGATATTAATTAATTCTTCATCTCAACAATCTTAATTTCTAAAATGAAGAAAGCCATTATATTATGAAAAAGAATCAAATCATTAAATTCATCTTTATTAATCCTACATATATAAAATATCTATGAGGCAAAGAACAATCTAATATCTAATATGATGAGGCAGTGATAAAAGAAAAGTCTACTATTGTTTGCAGTATTTGAAAATTATAATTATAAATCTGATGAAATCTGTTAGCAATCTAATTTTAAAAAGTACTTATCTCTAAGATCAGGTCAAGCAAACTTCTAGCCAATAAAAACAAAATTCGGAGTGTTTAAATCAGCCCATAAAAAAAGCCTTTTCATTATAGTGTAGCCCATATATTTTAAAGTATATGAGAACGGCCCATAGGCCACATTAAATATGTGAAGCGAAAGTAGAAAGTTTTGAATAACAATAGAGTATTTAAAATGAAAATCTTTCAAAATAACTAAACATCATAGGAATTTTAGTAAATTTTTAGTCAAACTAATTATTTCCTAAAAAATATCCCAAGACAACTGAAGTGAAAAAAAGAAAAAAAAAAAAAAAAAAAAAAAAAAAAAAGACAATGCAAATGTTGCGATATGAGACTAAATGAGCACAGATTAAGAATTTGAGACATAGTTAAATTCTTCATTATAAAAATTGAAGGATTAAATAATTTCTAAACCTTAAGTGCTTATAATCACAATGAATCTCTCAACAAAAGAAGTCTGATAAGCCCAAGTTTACTCAATTATAATATCAGTATGGTACTTAAATGGTTAGAGAATGGTCAATAACCTGGAAAGCCAATACATGCTAATATATAAGAGTATTTTTATAAGTTTAGCTAATATTTCTTATCATTGTAGAGAATCATAAGCATATCCCCATGACTGGGAGATTCGAGATTGACTTGAAATTTAAGAAATCATATAGATCTAATGTCCTCTAAAACTCCACCTAAATTTTGATGTTGATGATCGTCACAAGTGACTGCATTATTGAACAATTGAGGCCCAACAACCATTGTTTGATAGCTATCATCCCACCATCATTGTTCAATCATCATTGTTTGATAGCAATCTCTATATTCCCATTACTCGATTATCATCACTTGTTTATCTTCTCTTGACTACAATTTTCAAACCTTCTTCTCTAGTTTACCATCTCTTGATTGACATCATAAGCAACAACTGCTTCTCTAGTAATCTTTATTACTTAAATACGAGATCAACTTAGTCTTCCAAACTTTATAGTCCCATCTTCTCTAATTGAGGAGAAGAGGAACCGAGCTAAATAGTGTTACAAAAGTGCTTGTTTTGTTCAAGTAATATAATAATTTGAGAAAATTATAATTCCGTAGGGAGTAATCATGTTGATCTTATAAGCTAAACACCAATTCTTTTTTAACCACTTAATTTATCTTGCGACTAAACACATGCTTGCAACAAGCGAGGGGCGACCTAAGTGACTAGGCTGAGCCTATTATTCCTATTGGTACAACGCCATTAGATTACGAGATTTAGGTAGAAAATCGATCATGTATATAGTAATAGTTCATGTAAAATATTTAATGTTTGGGGAAAATTATTTTGAATTGCATTAGTTAGGTGCTTACAAACCCTTAGCATATTTAACAAAATCTTATTTGAATTTCTGAATAATTAACCCATCACTCCTAAGAACATAATAGCCTGCCTTTCCTGCTTATCATATGGACCTGAATTCATAGTTCTAAAACAATTTAGTTTGTTTAGCTAGCATTCTACTCAAGGTAAATGTAAGTCTAATAGTGTGTTATGCCTAATTCTAAATTCTAATAGGGTTTAAAGGTATAAGTCCTAAAACATAAACTCCTACACTTCTATAAATAAGGATCAAATCATTATTTTATAGTAGTTAACATTAGGTCGAGGTGTTAAGGATGACTAGAATCAAAAGTTTTCGCATTCTAGGAATACATTCTCAACATTATAATAAATTATCACTCAAATATAAAAATATCACCATCTACCCTAAAACATTAATGTCAAATTTTAGGATTTGTTAAATGACATATGAGTGTCTCATAATCATGGTGCTCTCTACCATTCATCCTAAGATTCCAAAAAGAACTGATAATCTTTGATCCAATCCCTTTAGATGCATTGTTGATTTTCAATCCATGCCGGAATTGTTATTAATCAAGAAAAAATCGTTAGGATCAAAGGTATTACTTGATAGAAGACGTTATCAAATAAATGTAGAAAGGCACCTAAAGGCGGTCATCTTTATTACCTAAAAGGTAATACTTCTAACCGGCCTCCATTTAAAAGTTTCACGATACAGACATTTACATGCATACGATTGTCTTGCTTGTCTCGCATTATAGACATTTACATGTGATCGTCTTACATGTCTTGTTGAAACCAAAAGGAGAAAGATCTTGAGAGATCTTCTTGCAAAAGATAGAGAGGGAGAGAGGAGGAGGGAGAGGGAAACCGTGAGCCAAAAATCAGCTATCTTTATTACCTTGGCTTCTTTCCTAATACAAGCTAAAGCCTATTAATAGGCACCTAAGAGCTCCACAAAAGCAACATAAAATGGCCATACACTATGCCATACAAAAACCTATACAAAAACCAAACCTAAAACTAGGAACAAAACACAACAATCTCCACCTTGGTCCTAGATTTACAAAAAATCAAAAGATAACCACTGTTCTTTAAAGAACAGCCAAAGAATGATCCTGTCGGTCTCCTCCGCCAAAAGCGTCCACCGACATTCTAGCTCCACCTCCCGACAGATCTTCTGTCACACTGCGTCCAACGCAGCCAATCTCGAGCACCCCTAGCCCGGCTTCTGCGCCCTGTGCATCCACCTGCACCCTGCGCCTCAGTGCCCGCGCCCTGAGCCTCCAGCCCGCGTCATACGCCTCAAGCCCACGCCCGCGCCTTGCACCCATGTGGTCTGTCACCAACCACATCCTGCACGTATCCACCTATGCAGCGAGCCCTGTGCCTTCACTTGCGCTCCGCTCGTCACCAGTGCCCCACGCTCTTATGCGGCCTCCTGGTGCACCGCACGACCTCGCACCTCCAAGCGCCCCGCACTTTCAACCCTGTTCCTCAAGAATAGTCGACACTACCTCATTGTCTACCGGACTACACATGAAGTCCAAAACTCCACCATAAAAAAGATCTAATCTCTTCTTTAAAGATCTGACCCGATCTTTTAATCAAAGAACAGAAAAATCTGCTTCCAGGCTAGTCAAGACCGATCGAAACTTGATTCAAGATCAAGAAAAAAATCTGGCCTCCATGAGATCTACCTGTTCCAGATGTCCGAACGATCTTCAAATAACGGCTTCACGCCGCCACCGAACTTCTTGCCACCGGTCTGCTTGCATCTGCCGAATGCATGATCTACTGATAACAATGAAAAAAAAAACGCATCTGGCCTATCGCGGCACCAAGCCATTTCCGTGACCGCTCAGCTATTGTAGACTCCAAGCAGATGACATGCTTGGTTGCTGCTTGCTCTGCAATTACACGTCTGAGTTCCCTGTGTTTGGCCTGTGCTTCGCGACCCCGCTTCCCTTTTTCATCACCAATCTGCAATTCCTCCCGATCAAGAAACTCACATCGGACGTCCAAATTCAGATTGCAAGCGCCTGAAGCCACCTCCGGTTTCTTGCGTCACCGGCCCACTATTCCTCCTTTTGGTCACAGATGCCACCGGAAACCACTGTCCGTGCTCCCTTTGCCGAGCCAAGCTGTCAAATCCAGCGAACCACGCCCAGGTCCGACGACCCTGCCTTGCTGATCGCCGAACCTGAATGTCGTTCACACTTGCCGCCGAAGTCACCTCAAGAACACGTTCCTCCTTCCAGATCGCCACCAGGGCTCTGATACCAAATTGTTGAAACCAAAAGGAAGAAGATCTTAAGAGATCTTCTTGCAAGAGATAGAGAGGGAGAGAGGAGGGAGAGGGAAACCGTGAGCCAAAAATCAGCTATCTTTATTCCCTTGACTTCTTTCCTAATACAAGCTAAAGCCTATTAATAGGCACCTAGGAGCTACACAAAAGCAACCTAAAATGGCCATACACTATGTCATACAAAAACCTATACAAAAACCAAACTTAAAACTAGGAACAAAACACAACACGTCTCACATTAGAAGTATTTACATGAACTAGCATTTAGAGTCCAATTTTTTGTAATCCATTTGTATTTATGGTATCTACTAAATGAATTAGGTCCCACGCCACCCTGCTGTCGCGTCTGCCCTAACGCGTTGCTCACTGGCGCGGTCGCGCTACCCCGCTTGCCCGCTGTCGCTGCTGAAACAAGTGGGGTCAGGTTGATCCGAACCCGAAGCGGGTCGATTCGGGTCCAAAAAATCGACCCTTTTGCAAAAAAGGGTCGGGTCGACCCGAACCCGAACAGTGTCAGGTCAATTTCAGTTTCGATTGACCCGACCCGTGACCCGAAATTAACACCCCTAGGACAACAGGAGATATAAGGCTTTTTTTTTTAACTTCATGTAATTTGATCTAAACTAACCAACTAGATATGATGCTGACAAAGGCTGATGTGGTCAATTTTGATTGGTGGTTCGTTAGCCAATTAATAGATATTTTAATTCCAATTTTATAGCAACTTCTAATTAGGCCCAGAGAACACGTTTGAGGCCTGTAAGAAGAACCCTACATGGGTGACAGATTAAGAGCACCGACAGTCCGGTGGGAGACACTGCACCGCACTATCCGAATCATCAGTCCCCCACATCACATTTTAATTAATCGACCTTATAACTATTTCTTTTTGTCTCTTTTCTACTCTTTCTTTATTATTTTTTTTTTCATATAAATTGAAAACATTTTCTTTTCTTGAATAATTATGTGGAGTAAAAGATAAAAATTCGAAATATTTTAAACGGCAGGGTACATAGAGTTTATTTAGCATATTCACTTATTATTCCTAGGAATATTTGTATTATGAATTATTGCATTTTTGTTTTTATAATTTTCAAGCATATAATATATTTCTTTTATGTATCTTAAACCCTTAATTAATAATAGTTGGTAATACACGTTTAATTACCTCATTTAATTTATCCGAAAATAGTTATAATGATATTATTAATTTAAATTTTAATTAAATAATATGTTTTTTTTTATTTCAAATACCAATTTAATGCAAAGATCTACACGATGCTTCTTTGTTCTTTTATGGGGGGATACATTGAGATTAGTAAAAGAATCATCTAAGATTTTGTTTGGGAAGATTTTTTTATTGTTTTGTGAAAATATTTTTTATTACAAAAAATTGTTTAATATAGAGAAAAAATAATGATCTAAAACTGTTCCAAATGAAGCCTAATTGAGAAAATTATTTTTGAATATTCTATTTATAATTCAGTCAAATGAGTTAAAAAATACTTAGATTTATTTTCAAATTAATAAAATATAAAAATGAGATATGTATCTATATAGTATACTTATCTTAGACTAAAATTTAAAATTTATTATGATAAAATTTTGAGACAAAAATCCTTTAAAAAAATCTTTAACAATGGTCACAAACTCGCCAACTCATTGTGAATTAACACGGTTAGCCCAACTAATTAGGTAACCACCCTCACATAAGAAAGCAACATTAAGGCTTCATTTGGGACGGAGTTCTCACTGCTTCTTAAAGCAGCTTTTTAGTATAAAAATTTAAATTTTTGTACTAAAAAGCTACTTTAAGAAGCTTAAGAAAGTCGTCCCAAACGAAACCTAAGTGGACCTAGATGCCTGCTAATTGATGGCACATAATCAACTATAATTCCTAGCAAAAATTAAAACCATACATCTTTATGAATGAGTTACACTCCTTTTGAAATACAATTGGAAAAAAGTTATTAAATCTTACTATGTTATCTAATGCCAGTTATTGAGCCTATAAAAATAGAGGTCCATGGGAGGGTTAAGTACACCCAATAATTAAGATCTGTATTCTATATTTTTTGATAACACATAAAACTATTCACAATGTTGTACTTGAACCTTTCAAATGTTTTATAAAGTCTTGGTTTTGCCCATGAAGAACTTTAGATTCAATATTATTAAGGTGCAATTGACAAGAGCACTGCAACCACTCAGCCTAGCTGAACCACTCTTCGGTTCACTCTCAGAAGTTATCGCCACTACTGCCTGCCATCAGAACACTTTATGTAATCGTCAAGGCTATTTGAGTAACTGCACCTATTACCCTTCGCTTATATAACAACATGTAATATGTATTTAGCAGATCGTGGAAATATAATATTTTATTGTTCATTTTTCTCCTTCGTCTTCCTCACTGTTTGCTAGTCTCATAAGTTCCAACATGGTATCAGAACTACGTGCCTAACAGCTCTTCTTCTTCCTTCTCAATGGGCAACTCTACAGCCTCTACTCCCAGCACACCTCCCGTATCAGTCTTGACATCGGAAGCTCCTGCAACATCCACTGATGTTCTCATTCCCCCTACTCTCAAGTTTCTTCTTGACAACATCAAGAACGTAATCAACGTTCAGCTTCTTCCAGACAATTACCCTACATGGCGTTCCGCCATTTACAAACGGTTTGCAGAAAATCACTTTTCCAGCTATTTAGATGGAAATATAATCTGCCCCCCTAAACATCTTCTAACCGCTATCGGGTAGCTCACTCTTAATCCTCAGTTCTCATCTTGGACTTTGATAGATCAAAATCTATCAGTCGCTTTGTTTTCCACCATTTCTCCGTCGATACTCCCCTATATTCTCACCTTGGAAACCTCTACTTCAATTCGGAAAACCTTAGAACAACGGTTCTTTTCCACCAATCGTTCCAGGGTTATACAACTCAAAAATGAGATGCATTTTATTTCTATGCAGAACAAAACAATGACTGACTATTTAGCTTCCATCAAGAGCATTGTTTAGAATATTCGAGCGGCAGGCGGAACAGCAGATAATGAAGATATTCTTCATTACATTCTTAATGGACTACCACCCTCATACCAATCATTTAAAACCACCATTCGGAGCTCCCTTCAACCCATTAGCTTGGACGACAAGTATTCTCTTCTCCAAAGTGAGGAAGTTCATTAAACTACTGATGCAATTCATGAGCTATCCTTTTCCAACACTTCTTAGCCAGATGGGCAGTTTGCTCTATTTTCCAACCGCGAAAAATCTCGTGGCTGTTTTTCGTCCATCCACGATCGTGATTGTTTCTCCCCCAACAATGTTAACAAATATACATCTCGAACACCAAGATTTGAAGGTGATTCATGTGGGTCTCCGAAAGGATTCTGCTCCTGGGATTCAAATGCAAAGAGTACGATCACACTATCCTGTGGGACAAAATGGTCGTAGACCTTTACACTTGACATAAGCAGGCCAATGTGAGGGCAGATGAGATTATACATACGATTAACCATGGAGGATAGTGGATTTATCCTACGCACCTCGATGAGTAATAATATGTATAACCTAATCAAAGTCACGAGATTTCCCCCATTCGATACGTCAGCTCGAATAGGGTTTATTTGATTGTGGGGATCGGTTTCCTACAGGTGCAAGCCCCCATAGTTAATTACATCCTAGGCCTTGACCTAGGAAAACTCTCGATTAAGAACGATGTATTATTCACTTCTTAATTTGGTGCACTGAAAAAGTTTCTAAGTTCTATTCCAAAGGGTCTCTTCTATTTATCTTTAATGATGATTAGATCTTTTTGAATGGATAAAGTTATAATTAAAATTTTGAGTTTAGAAGATCAAAGATCGGATTATTATCCTAAAAGAAATGACAGATTCAAAACACATATGAAAGGAGACACACCGAGGGGTGTACAACCTAGGCTTATACTTGTCTGGAGTGAGCTACCAGCTAACATCCTAAACACAATCAATCGCCCTATATGTATACAAGATAGGAAGGCTCTATCCTAGGAAATCACTACAGGAAAACCTGTTATTACCGGCGGACAGAATCCGCCGGAACTAATGTAAACTCCGACGGAAACGTTAGTTTCCGGCGCATGTTCCGGCGCAAAGCTCTCCGCCGGTTTCGGGTGCGTTGATAATTTTTTTCCGACGCATATGTTGCGCCGGAAACAGTTCCGGCGCAGTTTCCGACGCACTACCGGTGCATTAAACGTTTTGTTTGCCGATGTGAAAAATGGGAGAATTCTGGCGCCTTATGCGCCGGTAATTACCGTCGTATCATGCGATGGTAATTAACGGCGGATAAGGCGCCCGAGTTGCGTCATCGAAATTCCACGCTTGGTTTACGACGCAATTGTTGCGCCGGTAATTAACGGCGGAATATCTGCCGGACTGGCGACGGTAGTTTCCGACGGATCATATTCGTCGGTAAGTACGCTCGATACATTTCGTTGTATCATCTTTTCCGGCGGATTACCGGCGCATAATCTGCCGGAAACCTGTAGCATTGACAAAAAAAAATTGCCTTCCCAGTCAACAATCCCATTTCCACACCTGCAAATCTATCAATTCTAACACATACAAGTTCCACAACAGGTTCACAACAGTTCCACAACTTCACAATAATTTATAACAGTTTCACAACAGTTTAGTACTAAAAATCAACTGATAACATCATATTAAAAGTAATTGTCCAATAACACATGTTCACATAAAAATACAAGTTCATTTCAACTAAATTACACTACTCTGACTCCTTGGACTCCTCCTCAGGTGGAGCTACGTCTTTTCCACTCAGTTGCTCCCTCATCTTGCGCATTTCATCCAGCAACTGATTGTGTTGCTCCGTACTTGTTTGCACCTGTGCTTGCAGCTGAGCTTGCCAATCAACTTGTGATTTCCTTACTTGTTCTAGCTCAGCTTGAAGGGCATTTATTTGTTGAGCTTGTAAGGACTCATGCGAAATGGATGCGAAGATGGATGCAGTAGAGGAGGTCATCCCCTCGTATGCTTGAGCTTGCGCACCTAAGCCATATACTCTACCATGCTGCATTCCTCCGACGGCCTGCGACCACATGCGATACTCAGAATACTCCACAGAGCCGCCAGAAGAGCCCTCACCTGATGCGGCATGAGTCTCTCGAATTCGTGTATATTCCTCCTGTGAAAATCGAATATAAGTATATATATAATTAAACTAAAACTTATAAAATATCAAATATTTATAAAAATATCCTTACATGGGCCTTCCTTGCTCTCTCATCAATCCATTGTTGATCCTCTTGTCGCTTATGAGTGCGACTATGCAATTCCACAGGAATTAAATTATCTATCGGATTGGTTTCCTTAAGCAGCCCAATGAATTGATTAAAACATTCACGAGCAACATTATATTCAGCCTTGATGCTTAACATCTTCACAGCAACAGATAGTTCTGAGTGAGTTGTGCACCCTTTCCAGATTGGTTGCTGTGCAGCATGCAATAAATCATAAAAATTTTGTGCCTCCGTATTCGGTAACTCTTCATAAATTCCAGTTGCATCATGAACTAATTCCTCAAGATTTGGACGGATGTTTTCAGCCTCAGCAACATTACTACTTGTAGAAGGACCGCATTGATAATCAAAATGTGGCTCATACTCATCATGACAAGTCCAATACCAATACCGTGGCATGAATCCTCTGCGATACAAATCAACAGTTACGTCATCTGGTTCTAGGATCACTAGATTTTTGTGTTTAGAACATGAACATCGAAACTTTCCTTCAGATATAAAGATCGGCAGTTGTTTCGCTTGCTGAATGAAAAAGTTCACCCCATTGATGAATTCATCTGTTAATGTCTTCCGACTTTGAGATAATCGGTTATACATCCAACTTCGTTGATTTCTAATATCCATAACCTATAAATAAGAGTAAAAAAATTAATGGATTTATATATTTCTAATATCCATAACCTAAAATTATGTTACATTTATTAATGAAATGATTGCTCAAAGTCACAATCCCCTCACTAGGTCTACTAACCACTAAAGCAAAAAGATATGGAGTAATGCTGATCTCCATAATCCAACTTTACCTTTAACTCCCTCTCTAGTCTTATCAACAAGAAGAATATCATTAACCAAAAGCATGCACCAAGGTATATCCTAAAGCAAATGTCTAGTGATAACATCCATGACTAAAGCAAAAAAGATATGGACTTAAGTTTACCTTCAACTCCCTCTCTAGTCTTATCAACAAGAAGAATACCATCAACAAAAAGCATGCACCAAGGTATATCCTATAGCAAACGTCTAGTGATAACATCCATGACTAAAGCAAAAAGATTTTTCAAATTTACCTTCAACTCCCTCTCTAGTCTTATCAAAAAGAAGAATATCATTAATCAAAAGCATGCACCAAGATATATCCTCTAGCAAATGTCTAGTGATAACATCCATGATTAAAGCAAAAAGATATGGACTTAAGCTTACCTTCAACTCCCTCTCTAGTCTTATCAACAAGAAGAATATCATCAACAAAAAGCATGCACCAAGGTATAATTCCTATAGCAAATGTCTAGTGATAACATCCATGACTAAAGCAAAAAGATTTTTCAAATTTACCTTCAACTCCCTCTCTAGTCTTATCAACAAGAAGAATATCATCAACAAAAAGCATGCACCAAGGTATATCCTCTAGCAAATGTCTAATGATAACATCCATGACTAAAGCAAAAAGATAGCAAAAAAAAATGCAATACCGATTGAGAGAGGGAGATGCTCGGCGGCGCGCGACCAGGAGAGAGGGAGATGCTCGGCGAAGTCCGGTGACCGTCGGCAGCGTCAATCCACGGCGAGCGACGAACGGCGACGGAGGGCGACGGACGAAGGAGGCGAGGTGAGAGAGAGTAGCGAAAAGAATGACGGCCCAGAGGGCTCCGATTCGCATTTTAGGGCTTTTAGCGGCGGAATTTTCGGCGGAACGTACGCCGGTAATGTTACCGTCGGACAATGCGCCGGAACATTTTCGTTGAGTTTAAATAGCCGGCGCACAATCCGCCGGTAACGTGCGCCGGAACATTTCGCCGTAATTTGCGCCGGAAATAATACATAGCCCTTTTCACCGGCGTAATTTCCGGCGTAATAGATGCCCGTAACTTTCCGGCGTCAGTTCCGCCGGAAATTACGCAGTAAACTTTACGTCGCATCATTCCGCCGGAACCTGCGCCGTCAATGCCGGCGCAAAAATATCCGCCAGAAATTCCGACGGTAATCGCGTGTTTTCCCGTAGTGAATCAAGGATTTGTAGTTTAAAAGATTTAAATTAGAGACTCTACAATATGCAAAAGAATGTACCTAGCACCATGTATGATACATGAAACAGATACGAATATCCCTATATCTACTGATGTAATGCATGCATGTAAGTGCGGTGCAATGTGAGGCAAGGTGTATAAAAACAAATGCGTGCATGACATCCAGAGTGCAGAAAAAGTAAATAAACACACCAGATACCTTCCAGGCAATGCATCTGCATCATATCACAATAGAAAAACATCCTAGTGTTGCCCACATTGTGTGGGAAAACAGCGATGCCCAATGTCATAATAGGTGGCCTACTCTACAGGCCTAAATCACCCTAATGGTCTCTAGGGCTCACAGAAGGTGGGGGGTATCATACCGAAAACTAAAAAGAGGCCAAAATCTTAGAGGTGCCCACTTCGTGTGGGAAATCAACGATGCCCAATGGCACAAATGGGTGGCCTACTCTACATGCCTAAATGACCCTAATGGTCTCTAGGGCTCACAGAAGGAGGGCAAGCTTTGACCTATAGGGCCAAAGCTTTGTAGTGAACTAACCTAAGGCTTGCTACCTAAACATGCTAGAATACCTATTAACAATGTGTGTGTGAAGTATAGCAGTTTGATATATAATTAGGAGTTCTTTACAAGTTGCAGAAATTATACCTGACTGTGACACTACCACTTAATAACTCCAAGCAAGCAAATGATCCCAGATTATGGCGCAGCCAGTTAACAGCTCTTAAGCAAATGATGGCGCTTGATTCTTGATCATCAGGATCTTAGCTTTATACTTGTAGTCGGGAGATTGCTGCAGCGGAGGTCAAGTGGACCAGATAATCTAGCGTAGAGGAAAAAAAATAACATCTTGGCTTTGTCGGAGTTGTAGCCAGGACCGGCAAAAGAATTTCCTGAAACAGAACGAACAGGGAATGGGAGGTAGAAGCTTCGGCTAGGGCAAGAGGAGGTCGCGTCCTGGGCTTGGATTCGACTTCAGATGTCGAGTGGAGGTTGGCTGCAGTCGTGTGGGAGAGGGAGGCGTCGCCTCGAAGTGGGAGTTCTATTTGGGGCTCGACTCTAGCGAGGGGGTCGGATGGGCTTCGGCCTTGGCTGGCCTCCGTGAGCAAGAGAAATACAAGAGGGATGAAGGGAGGTCACCGGCTAAGGGTGATGGGAGCAGATCCGCTGAGTAGAGTCGTCCTGGCTAGGGTCGTGCGAACAGAGATGAGCGAGAGAGAGGGAGAGCCCGAGAGTCCGAATGCCCTCTCTAAGGCAAGGCGAACAGAGGAAAAGAGGTGGGTCATCCCTCTTCTGTCGCTCGAGGGACCATCCTCTATCTCCCTCAGCGTGAAAATGTCTCTGTCTCACCCTAGTCTTCGCTCGAGGCGATCAGAGGAGCCTCAAAAGAGAAGATCACGTGACTGAGGCACTGTGACAACGGTAGGCTTCGGGTCTTGGTGAGAATCGAGACCGTCGATCGCGTTCCTTGATTTAGCAAATTAGTGTAAATTCTAATAAAGTCAAATAATTCTCAGCGGGATTAAAATGGGCTGGATCAAGTTAGTCAGAATTTAGCTAAGAAGCAATTAGATGGATTAGATACAAAAATTGAGCCTAAATCAGACCAAATTTGACTCAAGTCAAGTCTATTTGGGTTCAATTGAGTCCGGTATAATTCATTTAGTGAGATCAACCCAAATCAACGCTGATTCGAATTGAATCAAGCCCGACGAGGCTCGATCAACTCAATCTAATGCACTCGAGGGCAAAATTAAGCCAAAAATGAGGTCAACAAACTCCACCCCAACAGGTGCGGTGAACAATGGGTGAACCGTAAATATTGGTGTTGACCTCCCTATCTCTAGGAAGGTGTAACCCTACAACCACGAATGAAACTCACCAGGAAGATGCAATCCTATGATCTAATAAAAAAGACTCACTAGGAAAATGCAATACTACGATCAAATAGAAAGACTCGCTAGGAAAATGCCATCATACAATCAAATAGAAAGACTCGCTAGGAAAATGCAATCCTACGATCAACTAAGGAGATTCAAGAAACATACAATCATACAACAAGCATGCAATTAACGTCCCACCATGTTATGAACATACAATCACACAGTGATCATGCAAGCGTGCAATGATGGATGATCATTCAATCATGCAATCATCATCAAATTACATAATAATCATACAACCATAGAATCATTATACACTTATGTCACAACCATCAAATCATGTAATATTTATACACTTCCATGATATCATATAATCAAGCAATCACCAAATACTCGTGTCATAATCAACCAATCTTTATTATGGTCACACAATAATGCGACTATCATCTAATCATACAATAGTGATGCAATCATTCAATAACACACAATCAAGTCATAACCACAACCATATAATGCTCACATAATCACATAATAATTGTTTAGTTACATAGTGATTACCAAACCACACGATAAGCAAACAATCATGAAATAATCATATAGCAATTTTATATAATTATACAGTGATTCCCATGATCATGCAGTAGCCACTCAATTGTATACTCACATAATCATACAATAATCCTCAAATCATGCAAATGATTATGCAGCCATACAACAATCATTCATTCATATAATGCTCACCCAATCATGCAAACATGGTGGGACAAAAAGAAAGAAAGAAACTCAACGTTCGCCTGACCAAATCGAAAAAGCGAACGAAGAACACTCAATGCTCACTTAACTAAACCATCATAGTGAGAAAGAGCCAAGAAAAGAAGCTCAACTATTTGCCTAATCACAACAGCATAATAGAAAGGGTAGGGATTCTATGCTCATATGAGCAAATTTGAAGAAGTGACGTAAAGAACTAAGAAAGACACAACGATCACCTAGAACACATGTCTAAGGTGATGCGAGGAGAAGCAAATTCAGTCATCACTTGGAAATTAAAGGAAATAACATAGAATAACAATCAAAGGAAAGCAGTAAAGAAGAATAATCAAAGATAAGTAAATCATCTATCTGCCTGACCAGATCGCAACAGCATAATAGAGAAAGGAAAAGGGGTTCCACATCCACTTGACCAGATCGAAACAGTGGAAGGAGAAAACTCAAAGCTAGCTTGCCATATTCAAAACAACAAGTAAAGAGCCAAAGGAGACTTAACAACCAGTAGAAAAAGTCAACAACCACTAGGGAGGTGAACAACCACTCAAAAAGTCAACAACCACTCGACTGGAGGTCGAGGGTGAGAAAAGACAAAGGGACACTCAACGATCACTCGGCGCATCTGCCGAGGTGATACGAGGAGGACAAGGAAACACTCGACGATCACCCGGCGCATATGTCGAGGTGATACGAAGAGGACAACAAAACACTCAACTATCACCCGGCGCATGTGCCGAGGTGATAAGAAGAGGACAAGGAAACACTCGACGATCACCCGATGCATGTGCCAAGGTGATACGAAGAAGACAAAGAAATACTCAACTATCACTCGGCGTATATGCCGAGGTGATAAGAAGAGGAAAAAGAAACACTCAACTATCACCCGGCGCATATGCCGAGGTGATAAGAAGAGGACAAGAACACTCAACTATCACCCGGTGCATATGCCGAGGTGATACGAAGAGGACAGGAACACTCAACTATCACCTGGCACATATGCCAAGGTGATAAGAAGAGGACAAGGTGGTGAGGAATACCTCCTAGGGACTCTGTCGGGCTCTCTTAACCAGAAAGGAGAGTTCAACATTCGCCTGACCAAATAGCAACAGCGAATGAGAATGGCTCAAAATCAACCTGACCATATTCACAACAGCGAATAATGAGCCCTCCCGAAAGTCTAATATCCACCTAACCATATTCGCAACGGTGGGACAAAAGAGGAAAGTACACTCAACAATCACCCGACGCATATGTCGAGGAGATATGAAGAGGACGAGGAACACTCAACTATCATCTGGCGCATATGCCGAGGTGATAAGAAGAGGACAAGGTAGTGAGGAATGCCTCCCAGGGACTCTGTCGGGCTCTCTCAACCAGAAAGGGGAGTTTAACATTCGTCTGACTAGATCGCAACAGCGAATGAGAATGGCTCAAAATTCTCTTGACCATATTCTCAACAGCAAATAATGAGCCCTCCCGAGAGTCTAATGTCCACCTGACCAAAATCATAACGGTGGGACAAAAGAGGAAAGTACACTCAATAATCACCCGACGCATATGCCGAGGATATATGAAGAGGATGAGGAACACTCAATTATCACCTCGCGCATATGTCGAGGTGATAAGAAGAGGATAAGGTAGTGAGAAATGCATCCCGTGGACTCTGTCGGGCTCTCTCAACCAGAAAGGGGAGTTCAACATTCGTCTGACCAGATCGTAACAGCGAATGAGAATGGCTCAAAATTCACCTGACCATATTCGCAATAACGAATAATGAGCCCTCCCGAAAGTATAATGTCCACCTGACCAAAATCGCAATGGTGTGACAAAATAAATAAGTCCAACATTCACCTGACCAGATCGCAGCAGTTAATGAAGACAACCCAATGTTCGCCTGACCAGATCGCAACAGCGAGACAAAGGGGAAAGAGAAAGGGAGTTCAGCATTCACCTGACCATATTCGCAACGGCGAATAAGAACAGCTCAATATCCGCCTGACCATATTTGCAAAAACGAATAAAGAGCTTCCCAAAGAGGTCTAATGCCTGCCTGACCACATTCGCAACAGTAAGGCAAAAGAGAGAAAAAGAATCCAACATCCACCTGACCATATTCGAAATGGTGAATGAGGATTACTCATTGTTCGCCTGACCATATTCGAAACGGCGAAACAAAGAGAGAAAAAAGAAGTGAAGTGGCAAAAGGGACTTCCTGAACATAGGAATCCACAAGAAATATTGAATGAGAAATCTCTCCTACGGGTCTGTCCATGGAGGAAGAACGACATGGAATGAAGATGAATAATCTCATGCAAATCAAGGTAAAGTTAATACGCCACCAATATGAGAAATGGCACAACAGAACAAATACATATAGAAAGATTCAAGAGGATGAACCCAACTAAGAAATGAAACAAGAACTTGAATGGAAGAGTGACTTCCAAAACAAGTAAAGCATAAACAACTTGAATGGGATAGTGGCTCCCAATCAAGTGAACAGAAATAACAACCTGAATGGGATAATAGATCCCAAACGAGTGAACAAAATCAACAACTTGCATGGGATAGTAGCTCCCAAACAAGCAAGCACAAAAACAACAACCTGAATGGGAGAGTGGCTCCCAACCAGATGAATAAAACTAACAACTTGTATGGGATAGTGGCTCCTAAACAAGTGAACAAAAACAACCACTTGAGTGGGATAGCGGCTCCCAAACAAGTGAACAAGACGACAATATGAATGGGAGAGTGGCTCCCAAACAAGAGATGGCGGCATAATGATATCAAGATAATAATGCACGTCAAATGGTTATTTCTAAGCAAGACAACAATAGCTCAAAACAACCAAGATTCCAAAAGAAAATGAGAGTGTAATCAAAGGAATATCATATAAGTCCTTAAGAGTGATTTATAATCAAATGTTGGAGTACGAAAATTTTCATGCATAAATTTTCAAAAGAACAGGATGAATATTCAAGCAAACTTAATAGTGGAGACACTAAGAGATGCTAAACACTCACCAATTAGTTTAGATAAGTTTGATTCACATAATTTTTTAAAGAAGAAAAATTTTATCAAAGAGTAAGAGTATTAATTTCTAAAATGAAAGATTTACCTCTTGATTATTTTGACCCGGTCGAAATAACACAAGGTACCAAATTTTTTTAAAAAAATTAAGTAAGAAATGGGTTGACTCCATGTAAACCCAAAAAGATTAGGGATTTAAAATTTGTTAACCCAAGTCAAGCTCCCCACAAGCTAAACTGGGCTCTCTCCCTTAAATAAGTATTTTTTTTAATTAAAATCTAATTCAAAAAGATATAAATTAGAAGAAGAAAGTGAATTTTCTAAATTTTCTTGCATGAAAGTACTTTCATATCTAATAGAATATTATTGCATAATAATGAATCCAAAGTCATCATTTTTAAACTCAAGTATCAAAAATATCAAATGACACATGAGTTTTCTGAGATTTAGAGATTTCCAAGAAAGGGAATCCATTTACTTATTTATTTTAGGTCCACTTTGTGCCCATTTTAATAACTTTGGCGAACATTGTGCCTCTTTTTTTTGGCGCACTTTGCGCATCTTTTCATTTTGACACACTTTGTGCATCTTTCATATTTTGGCGAACATTGCGCCTCTCTTTTTTTTTAAATGGCTTCCTTTCTCAATCTCTAAAAGAAGATTTTCTCAGTTGTAGAATTATCTTCCAAACATAAGAGAAGAAAACTCACTCTCTTATGTAAGGAAGAAAAATTCACAAAACAAACCCGATCATATGATAAAATGAACCACTTGATTGAGAAAATTATGAAATAAATTCATAGGTGTGCAAAGGATACCTACGTGATAGCAAATCGCAAGCTAAAGAACAAAATTTTCATTTCTAAATCTAATTTCACTTTGATATAGATTTGAGTTCAAAAATGAAGTCACCCTACACAAGGGATGAGAGGGAGAGGACATACTCTTTTTATGAATAATCACAAATTTTCTTTAAGTGTTTAAGTGAGTCAACCAACTCTTACCTTATATTTTAAATAAAAATGGAGGTAAATTATCATTAAGAAAAATAAGTCACATACCCTTTAAAAGAAATTTCTTTCAAAATTTTATCTCGTATCTTTAACTTTTGAACTTTTCTCAAATTAAGTTTTCTTTTGAAAATCTTACATATGTCAAAATTAAGGACCCTTCCATTAAAAATAGTATTTAGATTTTATTTGGACTGATATGAATCAAACCCTAGTCTATAAGAGCTCAGCAAAGGAGGTGATATAGACTAGAATTTATGCCAAGTATGTGGATCATGCAATCAAAAATAGGATATGGATTTTTTTTTATTTGAAAAGATATGATCAAGATTAAGTCTAAAAGAATTCCAACTAGGAATTCACAGATATCAAAATTTTAATCTGAATAAGATGATTTAAAATAGATTGATCTGAATTTGAGAATTAAAAAAAAATATAGATCTAATAAACTCAAAATTTTAATTAAATTTTTATACATTAAAATGATCTAACCTTCATTAAGGATTAAGAGAATATAGTTGAGTAGAAAAGATGAACTCAAACTAGGCACCAAATTAGGATTACCTACAGAAGTGAATAATATAACATCCAAAGATGGAGAGAGAAACCTGTCCCACCGTGATCACCAGAAATCTGTGGGTCTCCGAAAGGATTCTACTTGTGGGATTCAAATACAAAGAGTACGATCACACTATCCCGTGGGACAAAATGGTCGTAGACCTTTACACTTGACATAAGCAGGCCAATGGGAGGGCAGATGAGATTATACATACGACTAAACATGGTGGATAGTGGATTTCTCCTACGCACCTCGATGGGTAATAATATGTATAACCTAATCAAAGTCACGAGATTTCCCCCATTCGATACGTTAGCTCGAATGGGATTTATTTGATTGTGGGGATCAGTTTCCTACGGGCACAATCCCCCGTAGTTAATTACATCCTATGCCTTGACCTACAAAAACTCTCGATTAACGACGATGTATTATTCACTTCTTAATTTGGTGCACAGAAAAAGTTCATAAGTTCTATTCTAAAGGGTCTCTTCTATTTATCTTTAATGATGATTAAATCTTTCTGAATGGATAAAGATATGATTAAAATTTTGAGTTTAGAAGATCAAAGATCGAATTATTATTCTAAAAGAAATGACAGATTCAAAACACATATGAAAGGAGACAAACTTAGGGGTGTACAACCTGGGCTTATGCTTGTCTGGAGTGAGCTGCCATCTAACATGCTAAACACAATCAATCACCATATTTGTATACAAGATAGAAATGCTCTATCCTAGGAAATCAAGGATTTGTAATTTAAAAGATTTCAATCAGGGACTCTACAATATGCAAAAGAATGTACCTAGCGCCATATATGATGCATAAAACAGATACGAATATCCCTATGTCTATTGATGTAATGCATGCATGTAAGTACGGTGCAATGTGAGGCAAGGTGTGTAAAAATAAATACGTGTATGACATCCAGAGTGCAGAAAAAGTAAATAAACACACCAGATACCTTCCAGGCAAGGCATCTGCATCATATCATAATAGAAAAACATCCTAGCGATGCCCACATCGTGTGGGAAAATAGCGATGCCAAATGGCATAATAGGTGGCCTACTCTACAGGCCTAAATGACCCTAATGGTCTCAAGGGCTCACAGAAGGTGGGGGGTGTCATACCCAAAACCAAAAAGAGGCCAAAATCCTAGCAGTGCCCACTTTGTGTGGGAAATCAACGATACCCAATGGCACAAATGGGTGGCCTACTCTATAGGCCTAAATGACCCTAATGGTCTCTAGGGCTCACAAAAGGGGGGGCAAGCTTTAACCTATAGGGCCAAAGCTTCGTTAGTGAACTAACCTAAGGCTGGCTACCTAAACATGCTAGAATACCTATTAACAATGTGTGTTTAAAGTGTAGTGGTTCGATATATAATTAGGAGTTCTTTACAAGTTGCAGAAATGATACCTGACTGTGACGCTGCCACTTAATAACTCCAAGCAAGCAAATGATCCCAGATTGTGGTGCAGCCACTTAACAGCTCTTAAGCAAATGATGGCGCTTGATTCTTGATCATCAGGATCTTAGCTTTATACTTGTAGTCGGGAGATTGCTGCAGCGGAGGTCAAGTGGACCAGATAGTCTAGCGTAAAGGAAAAGAAAGAACATCTTGGCTTTGTCGGAGTTGCAGCCAGGACCGACGACAGAATTTCCTGAAACGGAACGAACAGAGAATGGGAGGTAGAAGCTTCGGTTAGGGCAAGAGGAGGTTGCGACCTGGGCTTGGCTTCGACTCCAGATGTCGAGCGGAGGTTGGCTTCAGTCGCGTGGGAGAGGGAGGCGTCGCCTCGGTGTGGGAGTTCTTTTTGGGGCTTGGCTTTGGCGAGGTGGTCGGATGGGATTCGGCCTTGGCTGGCCTCCATGAGCAAGAGAAATACAAGAGGGATGGGGGGAGGTCGCCGGCTAAGGGTGACGGGAGCAGATCCGCTGAGTAGAGTCGGCCTGGTTAGGGTCGTGCAAACAGAGAAGAGTGAGAGAGAGGAAGAGCCCGAGACTCCGAATGCCCTCTATAGGGCAAGCCCAACCGAGGAAAAGAGGTGGGTCATCCCTCTTCTGTCGCTCGAGGGACCATCCTCTATCTCCCCTCAACGTGAAAATGGCTCTGTCCCGCCCTAGTCTTCGCTCGAGGCGATCAGAGGAGCCTCAAAAGAGAAGATCACGTGACTAAGGCACTACGACAACGGCAGGCTTCGGGTCTTGGTGAGAATCGAGACTGTCGATCGCGTTCCCTGATTTAGCAAATCAGTTTGAAATTCTAATAAAGTCAAATAGGTCTCAGCGGGATTAAAATGGGCTGGATCAAGTTAGTCAGAATTTAGCTAAGAAGCAATTAGATGGATTAGATACAAAAATTGAGCCTAAATCAGACCAAATTTGACTCGAGTCAAGTCTATTTAGGTTCAATTGAGTCTGGTATAATTCATTTAGTGAGATCGACCCAAATCAACACCGATTTGAATTGAGTCAAGCCCGACGAGGCTCGATCAACTCAATCAAATGCACTCGAGGGAAAAATTAAGCCAAAAATGAGGTCAACAATTCCCAAATCAGTGGCAAACGGGGTCACTCTGCTGTTCATTGCTGGCACCGAGGCAATTTTACCTACACACATCTATCTTCAAGCTCCAATGTTGCACTAATGATAGATCCTGAACCCTCTCCTTGGTACTTGGATAGTGGAGCATCAGTCCATCTTACACCAGATCCTCTTTCCATCAGTAACTCACACCATATTCCAGTCATGATCAGGTGTTTGCTGGTAATGGTAATTCGCTACCTATTCAGCATGTAGGTAACGGTCTTCTTCCAACACCTACTCGTAAGCTTTGTCTTGATCATCTCTTTCATGTTCCTAGCCTAACTCATAGACTTATCTCGATATCTAAATTAACTAATGATAACAACTATTCTATTATGTTTGATAAATCTGGTTTTCGTGTCAAGGATACGATGACCAACCAACCTCTTCTCCAAGGACGATGCAGTAATGGCTTCTATCCCATTTTGTTTCGGTCTTTAATTTTTACTGCATCTACGACTGTTGCATCACCCCTCTTAGCCTATCATGGCATCGTCGACTGGGTCATCCTAACCTCAAAATACTTGCTGCTGTTTCTAAAGCTTTTCCTTCTCTAGTTATTTCGTCTTTATGCTTAGTATGTAATTCATGTGCTCTCGCATAGAGTCACGGGTTACCTTTCTCCCCCTCCCACCATGTATCCAATTCTACCTTAGAGCTAATCCATGTCGATGTTTGGGGTCCTTCCCCTATCTTCTCCTACGATGGTTTTCGATTTTTTTTAGTAATTGTTGATGATTATACGAAATACATTTGGATTCATATGCTCAAACAAAAAAAAAAGATGTTTCTCACTATCTAATTCAATTTTAAATACAATTGAAAAACAATTATGTTTATCTGTTCGCACCATTCGTAGTGAAGGCGAAGGAGAATTCTAAAATAAATTCCTAAGCTCCTTTACCTCCTTCCACAGCATCACACATCAATTCACATGCCCCTATACTCCACAGCAAAATGGAGTCTCTAAAAGTAAAAAATCATCATCTACTAGAGACTGCCCGAACCCTCCTTATTGATGCCCAACTTCCATCCCAATTTTGGTCTAATGCCATCCTCACTGCAGCATTTCTCATTAATCGTCTTCCTTCCCCTAATACATCATCAAAATCTCCTTACCATTTGTTATATCACACTCCTCCAGACTATACTGTTATTCGACTCTTTTGTTTGTAGATGCTTTCCATAGACGACACCTCAAACCACGAGTTTTTATGGAACTCTCCCATATAGTGCAGACATTACCTACTTGTTTCAATGCTGCAAACAAATATCTGCATTGGCATCACGCCATGTCTACCGAGTTTTAGGCTCTCCAAGCACAAGGTACATGATCACTGGTACCTCTACCAACAAATCAGCAAGTTATCAGTTGCAAATGGATCTACAAGATAAAGCATATTGCATATGGTATTATAGCTCGATACAAGGATCGTCTGGTCGCCCAGGTCTTCAAACAAAAATATGGCATTGACTACCATGAGACGTTCAGTCCGGTTGTTAAACAAACAATAATCTGGTTACTTTTTCTTGTCGCTCTACATCATGATTGGAAAATTCATCAACATGATGTGATGAACTCATTTCTCCACGGTGCGCTAGATGAAATTATCTATATGACTCAACCATAGGAATTTGAGGATCCAAATTATCCCCAACATGTCTGTTTATTGCATAAGGCCATCTATGGCCTAAAACAAGCACCCCAACTTTGGTTTGCAACATTATCCACTTACCTCAAACATCAAAACTTCACTGCCAGTTCAGTAGACCCGTCCTTTTTTCATCTACACAGGGATAACCTCCAAATATATATCCTAATTTATGTTGACGACATTCTCATCATAGGTAGTGATCCAAAGTTCATCTCTAGTTTAATTGCTAAACTTCAAAAGCAATTTCAAACTCGAGATCTTGGCCCACTATCCAAATTCCTTGGAATAGAATTTACCAGAGTTGCTCATGGTTACCATCTGTCACAGCAGTCCTATATAACTAAACTACTGCATACTGCATCCACGTCGACTTGCAAACCGATACTCATGCCGCTACCAACCAAATATCCTTCTGATCCCAATCTCCAATTACCTTTTTCTCAACCAGAGCTATTTCGTAAGCTTTCCAACTCATTACAGTACATTACCTCTACTCGCCCTGACATTGCATTTGCCGTCAACAAGCTGTGCCAACATATGCATATCCCACTTCTACTTCACTTTCAGCTACTAAAATGTGTTTTGTGATACCTAAAGGAACTTTAACTCATGGCCTTTTCTTCTCAAAACAAATCTACAACTTTTTGCCTACTCGGACTCCAACTGGGCTGGTGATCACTTAGAGCGCAAATCAACAACTAGTTACTGCATTTTCTTAGGCACAACACTCCTCACTTGGTCAGTTAAGAAGCAAATGACCATGACCTAATTATCAACTCAAGCAGAGTAGCATTCCCTGGTTGCTGCCACGGCGAACATCATCTGGACACGTAATCTCTGTGAAGAATTTCTTCTCTTACCACAGACGACCGTGCTCTTCAGCGAAAACATCTCTGCCCATGTCCATTGCATGTAACCCCATCTTTCACACCCGTACCAAACACATTGAGATTGATCACCATTTTATCAGAGACTGCATTCACGCCAAACACATCATTGTTCATCATGTCTCAACACTCGATCAGATTGCAGACATCTTCACCCAGTCTCTCTCATCTTCTTGGCTAGATGATCTACGAACCAAGCTAATGGTCCTCCCGACCATTAACTTGAGGGATGGTGAAAGAGCACTACAACCACTCATCCTAGCTGAACCACTTGCCGGCTCACTCTCAGAAATTATCGCCACTACTACCTTCCATCAGAACGCTTTATGTAACTTTCAAGGCTATTTGAGTAACTGCACCTTTTACCCTTTGCTTATATAACAACATGTAATATGTATTCAGTAGATCATGGAAATACAATATTTTACTGTTCATCTTGTTTGAATAGTTGCTATTTGAATGAGTTATATTTATGCAACTTATGTAGTTTTGATGATTCCAAACATTATTGTTCAAATGTATAGTTAAATTGATGTTTATCTTTTCTTTGAATTAATCTTGAAAGGGAGTGATTGTAATTGAGTGAATAAAATCTCACACACACAAATAAGGAGATCTTGAAATTCTATACTGATCGTACAGGACGATATTTATCGTACTGGACGATCTGTCAGTTATCTCCTATAGAGCACTTGGAACGAATAGGAACTTGCTTTGAAAAATTTTTTCTAAGTCCTATTCGTCCAGGACGAAATTTATTATCGTCCCAGGCGATGGGTTCACGGTAAACTTTTCGTCCAGACGAATTTTACCATCGTACGAGGCGACCAGTGCTCTGGAAAATTTTCGTCCAGATGAAAATAAATATCGTACAGGACGATCAATTCTCTGCAAAATTTTTCGTCCAGACGAAAACAAATCATCGTCCCAGGCGATGGGTTCACTGCAAAATTTTCGTCCAGACGAATTTTACCATCGTACGAGGCGACCAGTGCTCTGGAAAATTTTCGTCCAGACGAAATAAATAATCGTCCAGGACGATCGGTTATCTGGAAAATTTTCGTCCAGACGATCACATTTTCGTTCAAACGATAAACCGACTTAGAACAGTTTTCAGCAGTTTCTAGAACCGACCTTGTAATAACCGTTCGTACTGGACGAACCAAGTTCGTACAGGACGATCAGCTGTACGAAGTCAGTTCGTACACATATACAAATTGGGTCGTTTCAGATCGTTTAAGTAAAATCGTCCAGGACGATCCAGGATCGTACAGGACGATCCACTGCGTACAGAATTGAAAATTTGCAGTTTTTTTTGGGCGGTTTCACTTGTCTTTTCTATAAATAGTCCAAATTAGACTGCCACCCAATCTTTTTGTCATTTGATCTTCGTGCCTCTTGGGAGAATAGCTAAGGAGAGAGTGGAAGAGAGCATTCAAAGAAGGATTCCTACCACTGGAGCGAGAAGGCTTCACTTGGATTGCTAAGGTAAGAGTCTCTACTTGTGATATTGGATTTCTTCACTCTTTTTCTTTCTTCCTTCTAGATTCTTGTGAGAAGATCTGTCAAGGAGATCCGGTTCTCTGCCGACACTTGGAGAGTGTGAAAGGACGAAGGGTTCTCTGCCCACACTAAGAGAGTGTGAAAGGATGAAGGGTTCTCTGCCCACACTTGGAGAGTGTGAAAGGACGAAGGTTCTCTGCCTACACTTGGAGGGTGTGAAAGGACGAAGGTTCTCTGCCTACACTTGGAGGGTGTGAAAGGACGGACGGTTCTCTGCCAACACTGGGTATTGTGTAAAAGGACGAACGGTTCTCTGCCGCACCGGGGAGTGATGAAAAGAGTGTGTTGTAAGGGCTTCTCCGCCTTGCTGTGGGTGCAAAAGGAGAGTCACTATTGGTATTAGTGCAATACTCAGAGGGTGCCTCTGAGGAGTGGATGTAGGTCTGGTTATAGACCGAACCACTATAAATCTGGTGTCATTTACTTTATAGCTTTTACGTTTCCGCACTTTAAATTTCAGTTTAAACAACTCTGTGGTTGAAAAACATTTTTCTACAAACTTTAAAAGAAAATTTTATTTCGGTTCAACTTTATTATTAAGAGGGTTTAAAATTTTTAAAACTACCAATTCACCCCCCTCTTGGTAGCCGTGGGACATTTACTTAGGCTTAACAACCTAATTACTAGACTCAACACATCTTCCTCACTGTTTGCTAGTCTCATAAGTTTCAACATCAATGAGTATTAACATATACAATAAACTAAAAAAAAAGATTTTTGATAAGTATAATAATCGTTTCAATGAGAATTAATAACCATGATTCAAAGGGTTTATTTACTAGCATATTCCAAGGATTTACTCTAAATCACATGCAATATTAGTTCATCACCGTCTTTGGACCATTGTTGTGCCAATTAGTTCAGGAAAATATGTAATCAATTCCGCACCACATCACCATCTTCTGGAGCGCGCCAAAGCCATGTAGCATCGCGACTCCAAATCACATGCAACAACATAGCGAGGGAGTTAAAGTAGTTCATTTATGAAGCATCGCATTGATTCAGCCTAACATCATGATGGACCCAGAACATTAAGCGCCGAAGTGCAACTTCATTTATGTAACATTGTGATGCCAACCTTAAAACACTTTGGTGCTTGTATCAATTTGTGCTAAGTATAAATAGTTTTCTTTTTAAATTTCTAAGGGATGGTCATCTATTGATTGTACAAAATAATAATGAGATTGGGAGTTAAGCATAGAGAGTGATTGTTCTTAAGGGAAATCAATCCGAGCAGAATCTTTTGTTTGCAATTGATTGGTCATTCTTGGTGACATTTTCTCCACCTAAAGTCTTGTATCTTATTGTAATTGATATAATGAAGTTTGTTTTGTTTGAACTCTTGTCTATGGCTAGCTAATACTTTAGTTTTAAACTTATGATGTCAATGAAGCATATTTTTCTTTATTTAGACTCTAGTAATAAAATGCATTAATACTATTTTGACTTACTTGCAATCTAAATTTAGTTTATACAATGGCTATGTTTGAATTTAAAACATAGTGAGATTCATTACCTTGATGGAGGAATATTGAAATAAATAGGAGGATTGAAATGAAAATTTTTCATACTTAGATATGTGATGAATGTGCTTTTCATTTCTATGGGAATAAAACCATTGTAGTAAGGTTAGAACCTTATTTTACACTCTAAGAAGCTCTATGGAGATCTAAGAGTGTAATTGCTCTGATTCATAATATACCTAAGTAGAGTCTGCTTAGAAAAATATTAAAACATTCCATATCATAAGTTTATAAAATATTTTACTTTGATAAATCATCTTTTCAGCAATTATAGCATTTTCTACATAACCAATTTCATCATGATTTAGTAAAATAAACTTTATTCATAGTTGTAAAAAGTACTAAGGGCATGATAAGGTGACCTGATAAGTAACTGTGCATGTAAGATATACCGGCTTCACTAAAAAGTGCTTCTTCCACTCGCTCTGCAATGGCAGTTCACCTTTTTGGCCAATGCCATCCGATCTCTATTAAGATGATCTGAACCGTTGCCTTGTAACTAACTCAGTTACTTATACTAGCTACTGTAGTAGTTGGAGTTTCATTCGAGAATGATAGAGCTCAAGAGCTTTTCTAATGGCATACTCTGTTTTGTGCTTTGGTTTTCTTTTCATGTTTTTCTATGATAACTTCTTCTGCAGCTGTTTGATTTAAAAATATATGTATAGGTATATATATAGTTTTGAAAAATATTTAATTATCTTTGAGAATAGTTAATTTTAAATTTTGAAATTGAACATATCATTATGAACAATATATTGCCTCAAAAGGCGAACATACCGTTCTCTAATGGGTTCAAATTTCATAATTTTAAATTCATCCGAATTATCGTAGTCAAACTCAAGGGGGAACAACATATGATCTCGAAGGATCAAAATGGTGTTCAATCAATTATTTAACTATAATAATTCGGAGAAGAGATCATTAATTTCATAATCAAAATAATGATAATAAAATAATATATCTTCCCGAAGAAAGATGATATTACCTATTACCGATTATTTGAATATAATGATAACGGTCGCCATTTTTGTTTGAATTCCCGAAGATAATAAATTGAAGGTTTTGAAATGTTTATTTTGAAAAATTAGATCTGGGTTTCTAAATCTCCTACGAGCGCAAGCCCTCGTAATTAATTACATCGTAGGAAATAGAAGTTTCCTACGAAAACTCTCGATTAAAATAGCGGTGTAAATTTTATTTAGATTTTCAAAGATTGATATCAAAGGAAGAAAAAGATTGGAATTTTCAATCGGGATTGGATTAAGGTTGAACACTTATTTCTGGAGTCAAAGGAAGAAAGGTAGGAGGTGTTTTGGGATTCTGAATTACTTTAGAAACACCTCAGTCTATCCTAAGTGTTTGGCTTGAATTTGATTGAAAGAGATTTAATGTTTAAATAATCAATTTTATTAGAAATTTGGGATTCAATTCCTGAAGGTTGAGGTCTTATAGCACGAGCTAGCCTCAGAACCTAAGTCTAAATTGGGTACTAAAAAGTGACCCGAACCTAGCTAATGCAGTGCAAATCTGGACTTACCCCGGCTTGGATTGGGGAGCCAGCTAAACTACCTAAACGATTTAAAAAAAAAAATGTATCCGATCTTTTAATGTTGAGTGGTAGGGACATTATTTAGAAAATTTAAAGGAATGAGGTCGACATCTAGAGCAGATCCTTAATTGACCCCTTAACTTATGTTGGGTGTTTGAAACTTAAGCTAAAAATACAATTAAAATTTTAGAGATTTTTAAGTTGATATCTAATGCAATGAATGCAAATCGACTCAATTAGATGCTTAAATCAAATATGAAGCAATTTTAAAAAAGGCTTAAAAATAGATTTTATCCTAGAGACGCATAGATCCCCTTGGACAGATCTGCACCCTCATAGGCCAGGTGGTCTTCCAAAACCCGTAGGCGGAGAGGTGCCTAGCAAAGGAAAGAAAAATGCAACGAATATGCATGCGAACTCCCGACGATCCCGGGCTTACTTCTTAAATTCGTTAGAGTTGCTATCTGAGCTTAAATGTTTTAATTTTGTTTAAGTAGAAAAATCTTAATGAGTCCTTAAAAGCCTACGATCGGGCTCCAGGCTAAATCAAAATCGACATGCAAGAATCGTCAAAAAACTACAAAAAAGCAGGCAATCCTATACGCAATCACATCAAATATCAATCAAATTAATTAAATTAATACTCAAATTAAAAGTCCATAGGCAAAGTTGCCTTGCTTATTACAAATCAGGGTCTGCTGAAAGTAAAGTGGCCGGGCACCACTGACAACAACCCGGGTTCTAAACCTAGGACTCAAGTGACTTTGAGATTTGGGATTCTTCTCATCGTCTATTTCTTCGTCTTCTCACGAACATCTTGATTCGTCGGTTCTGGATATCCAAATTAAAAGAAACTCCCCCTTGAATGGGGTGTTATCTTTCCTCTTTGGATATTTGAAGAGCATCCAAACTTGATCTTCCAAATGGACGAAAACTCTCTCCTTTAGGGTAGGGATGTCTACTCCTCTTTGGAATTCAAGTTGGATCTAAACATCCCAACTCAAGTCACTTTAAATACAACTCAAATTATATCAAATTACATTAAGCAAAATTGAAAAGTCTAGACTCGATCCTGCAGGGTTATCCTAATAATCAGCAGTTATATAAATAATCCCAAGCAGATAATATTCAATCTCAAACAGTTGATATTCATTCTCAAGCAGTTGATGTATTTGAAATTTAAATGCTCAACAAAGTGTAGTAAATAAATAAACAGACATTCAATCAATTCTAAGCTAACAACCAGCATGCAGTGAAAGCTCGAAAATCTGGCACACAACAGAAAAGTAAATACCGGCCTATCCTAAAACTAGAGTTGGTTGACCTATCAAACCATCTAAAGTGTGTGATATAGGCCGTGTGGTTTTGATATGTCCTAAGAAGGACAAATTGTTAAAGTTGTTAGAAGTTCTGGTTAGTTGAAAGGCTGAAGGGAAAATTTAAATTTGAATTTAAGTATTAATGAGTTTAAATTGATTTTAAGGTTGATTAATGATTTCTGGAGTTTTAGATTGATTTTGAGTTTTTAGGAATCTTCTGGATTATTCTAATTATTTAATCAAGGGGTCAAAAATTGACTTTTCAATTATGAGTGTTTTCTAGAAAGTTAATATTTTATTAAAATACTAGACTTTAATACGATCAATTAGAAGGTAAGTACGCTGAAATCGGATTTTTCTACAATTAGTTATGAAGGTTTGAAGATTTGACCTAGGTTTGACCAATTTGTTGACTTTTTGACTTTGACTGATTTTGGAAGGTTTGAAATTTTTGATAAATACTAGACTTGATTTTGAGTTGAATGCAAGTGAGTTTGTTCAATTTGGAGTTTTCTAGAGTTAGTTATGATTTTTCAAAGTTTGATGTATTTATTGATTTTTTAAAATTGATTAATTAGAAGGGTTTTCTTGATTTTGCTCCAAATGAATTCCAAACTTTTTGAAATCAACTCCAAATGTAAGAGATAACCTAAGAAGTGATTCTCAAGTGTTTGGAAATTTTTTGGAATTTTAAATTATTTATTTTAATTAAATATTAGTTTTCAATTAAAATTAAACTAAGGTTTGATTTGATGTCTGATCAAGGGGTTTTTAATTTTCATTGATTAATAACTTAATTCTGGTCAGTTAGAGGACTTTTTTGAATTTTTTGGATTTAAATGTGATTTATTGTAATTTTTGGAAGTTTTAAAGCTTAATTAAGGGGTTAACTTTGACTTATTTAATTTTCTAACCTAATGAACTCCAAATTAGGTGAAATTTGAACCTAAGGTGTAAAATGTCACTATGTTTACTGTGTTTAAGTTTCACTCCTATTGGGTGTGTGTAGAATTTCATAGGATTTTTCTAAGTTAACTAGACCTTATCCTTAATTATTTTTCCTAGGTGGCACTAGTATTCAATTAGGTCTAAATCTCTGTTCATCCAACCCTTAACCATACACAAACACACCACAGAAATTAGAAAGCCTAATTCTACTAGTTTGGAGAGTTATGAATTTCCAAAGTTTTGGGTCCAAAATGGACTCAATACTTTGTAAATTCACCCCACAGCAATCCACTAGACATCTGGACCTAAAAAAATTACAGAGAATGCCTAAGATGTCCAAAATTGTCTCACCAAAATCTTGACATCATTTGACCACTGGATTAAAAAAAAATTGAGAAAATTGGATTTCATATAAACCCAAATTTCTCAAAAACCATTGATCAAAATATGTTTAATTTACTTTTAATAAAAAATAGAGCTCAAGAGCTTTCCAACAAGCCCTAAAACACTGATTTTTGTGAAAAAATAGATCTACCATGAATTTTAGAGGTTTTTGGGCATTTAAATGATTTTTAAAATCATTTTAGTCAAATCGGGCCGCCGGCGCCGCCAAACCAATCATTGGCAATGATTGGCTGGACGGCGGCGCTGCACCGCGGCCTTGACACGTGGCGTGATCCCGCGTGGTCACTTAACCACGTCGGCATGAACGGCAGCCGTTCGATCGGATCAAACGAGATCCGATCCGAGCGCCCAGATGGCGCCACGTCACCAGCGCGGTCTGGCCAGAACACCCGGGTTCGAATCCCAGGTAAGGCGCACGGGTTCCAGATCTGATCTGGATCGTCCGATGATCGATCGGACGGTCCTGATCTACCGAAACTGGAGATTATTAAAGGCCTATATCTTCTAAAATTCTTAACCAAACTTGATGAAATTTGAAACATAGATTGATGTTAGCATAATCTTCCTCTCCATGGATTTTTAGAGCTCCATGAACTGTAGATTTGCTACAGTTTCAAATTTAAATGTAAACTTAAAACTCAAATAACTTACAATATAACCGATGGATTTTTGACTTCTTGGGCTTGTTGAAAAGTTGAAGATGTCCTCTTCAACTTTGGTGAAGACTCCAAGAGCTGGATCTTTATGGATTTGGAGTTATTCAGAAATTTCCTGATCCTCTCTCTCTTCACCAATGAGTATTTTGGAGACTTGGATTTGATGGAAAACAGTTTGGGAAGGCTAGGAATTAGTCTGGAGCAGCTATAAGAGGAGTCTTAAAGCTGGGAGAGCTTTGGAGATGGATAGGTTTTTGTTTTTGTTTTTTTGGATTAGAATGAATCTCCTCTTTTTAATCCCTTCTCTTTTTTTTTTTTTAAATATAGGATGGCTATGATTGACTTGGAAGCCTCCTTGATGCATGCCATCTGGCCTAGAAATTAGTGAGAGCAGGAGCCAAGGATAAATGCAAGGACACCTACATTGAAAGGTGGTCTTCTCCTCATTTGCCCATGTGGAAGTCATCCAAACCATTGGACATTGATCCAAAGGTTAAGAATCAGCCTAAAAAGTCTCTAGAAGAGCTTAGAGCTGTTGGAATAGAAATGAGTGGATTGGTAAGGTTTGAGCTAACTTGAGTCAAGCCAAATGGGCATTTAAGCCTATTTCAAGTGAACTTGTTGACTAGGTTGACTAGTCAACCAGTCAATAGGGTGAATGATGTGGACTAGGAGAAAGTTATGGGTGTTGGTGAGGGCCATTCCAAAGTTTATGTAGGTCATTTGGATTAAGAGGGCTTAATGGGCCCTTAAGCTAAAATTGGTTGACTTGGTCAACCAGCTAGGTCTAGGGTCTGAAAATGGGTTCAACAAATTTCAAATGATATTTAGAGTCTATTGGATATGGTCCTAGGGTCTGGGAGGTCATTTGGTTCAAAACACCTATTTGGACCCTTAAAGGGCCCCTTTGGTCAAACCTGTTGACTTGGTCAACCAGGTTGACCCAAGGGTTGGGAATGGGTCCAACAGGTTTGAAATGACATTTGAAACTTGCTGGAAGTGGTTGCATTCAATTCGGGGTTCATTTGATTGGAAATCAATATTTGAGCCCATAGGGGGTATTTTGGTCATTTTTGAGCTCATGCTCACTGGGGGTTGTGATGAGTCCAGAAAGATTTAGTTTATTGATCAACATATCAGAATTAATAGTCTGGAAGTGACTAGAGGCTTTGGTGAAGGTTCTAAGGTCAGAATCTTCAAAGTGATAGGTCCAGTGGCATAGGCCGTAAATATTTGAAAGTTTTATAACCTTTGGATTTTGACTTAGATTCTAGTGTTAGAGGCCTCAAAATGAGCTCAAATTTGGAGGGTATCCTCTAGAGACATGTCCCATCAGTATGCAACTGACAGACCCTGAATCAGAGGTCATTTGATAGGGTTTTGAAGTATTTGAAAATTTACTGAAAAAGGCCTTTAGGACAAGGCTTCTAGACTTTGGATTTGAGTCTGGATTTTGGAATTGATCTGGATTTTGAGTTTGATTGATTAAGTTTGAGTTATCTAAATCATTTATGATCATTTGGAGAATCACAATTGATTGGATGAGAATGAAGTTTAATCAGAAACAAGATCAAGATTTTGAACTTGAGATTAAGATCTTGAACTGGACTAGAGTCTGGATTTTGATTGAGGTTTGATTTGAATTGAGATCTGGGTTAGCTTTAAGGCCAAGATTTATTTGAAGTTTGAATTGATAGAACCTAAAGGGATTCTAGGGTCTAGGAAAATCCTAGAGTCTAGAAGTTCCGGGATCTAGAGTAGATCCTGAGATCTAAAGTTTAGAAGAAGTTTAGGATCTAGATGGATCCTAAGGCCTAGAGTCTAGAAGAATCTTAGGGTTTAGATTGATCTGGGAGAATCCTAGGGTCAAGGTAGATCCTAGGGTCCGGGGTCTAGATTGATCCTAGGATCTAGAATAAATCCTAAGGTCGGGATTCTAGGAGGATCCTAGAGTTTGGATTGGTCTAGAGATTAAATTGATCTGGGGTCACGACTGGTCCAGCTGACCTCATAGAAAAATGAGGTCAACAAATGGACCCCCAATATGTGTAATAGAATGAAGTTCTATTGCACATATTGGCGTTGACCGAATTCAAAGGTTAAGTCTGGAATTTTGATCCTAAGGGGAGGAGAAAGTCTATCCCTGGGGAATTAAGGTTTGAATTGATACTAGAGTAGTGCCACGAAGGGCGTGCTCTACCACTAGTGGATCGAATCCTAAGGGATGGAAAAATCTATCCTTAGAGGAAAAGAAAGCCTAGGTGATTCTATAGGAAGAGAGAATTCCTAACCATAGAGGATCGGATTTGAGTTTTATAATAGGGTAGTGCCACGAGGGGCGTACTCTACCACTAGTAGATCTAATCCTTAGGGAAGGGGGAAACCTAACCTTAAGGAGAGGACAGGTCGAATGATTATATAGGAAGGAAGAACTCCTAACTATAGGGGATCGAATTTGAAATTTGATACTAGGGTAGTGCCACAAGGGGCGTACTATACCACTAGTAGATCTAATCCTAAGGAAAGGAGGAAACTTAACCCTAAGGAGAAGATGATTAGAGGACCCTGTGGGAAGGAAGCATTGCTTCCCACAGAAGGTTGGGTTAGGAATTTGAAAACTAGGATGGTGTCGTAGAGGGCGTGCTCCATCACTAAAGGATGATCTTGTGGAGAGGAAACTTGCTCTGCACAAAAGATCAAATCTAGAATTTGAAACTAGGATGGTGCCATAGAGGGCGTGCTCCACCACTAGTAGATCTAATCCTAAGGATAGAAAGCACGATGACTCACATCTGTCCTTAAGGAAGAGAAACTCAAAGATCTTATGAGAAGGAACCATTGCTTCTCATGGAAGATCGGGTCTGGAATGATCACTGGTAGAGGAAACTTGCTCTACACAGAGGATCGAGTCTGGAATGATCTTATATGGAGGAAACTTGCTCCATATAGAGGATCGGGTCTGGATGATCGTATATAGAGAAAACTTGTTCCATATAGAGGATCAGGTCTGGATCGATCGTATGTAGAGAAAACTTGCTCTACACAGAGGATTGAGTCTGGAATGATCTTATATGGAGGAAACTTGCTCCATATAGAGGATCAGGTCTGGATGATCATATATAAAGGAAACTTGCTCCATATAGAGGATCAGGTCTGGATCGATCGTATGTAGAGGAAACTTGCTCTACACAGAGGAACGAGTCTGGAATGATCTTATATGGAGGAAACTTGCTCCATATAGAGGATCAGGTCTGGATGATCGTATATAAAGGAAACTTGCTCCATATAGAGGGTCAGGTCTGGGCCTGATGTCCTATGAGATGTCAGTCTGTGTCTGGGTTAAACGGGATATGCGCTCATTTGGGCCGGTATCCCGTAGAGTATTCCAGTCTGTGTCACGGGACAAGTTGCGAGGGATATGGAAATAAGGATCTTGATATCCTCTGATGTGATATGATTCTGATTTCACGGATTCTCTGGTCGGAGCCAAAATCTGATTCTGATTTCTGTTCGATATGAATTGATCTGATCTAGATGAGAGGAGTGCTGTGACTTGTTTCTGAAAAGTATGATCTGGAAGTTGGTACTGTCTGTACGTTCTCGATGCTGGTGATTGTTTTGTATGATTCTCGATTCTATTTCTGTATTTGATATGACTTCTTAGTTAACGTACAGTTTCGTTTGAGTTTATTCAGTTCTGTCTGAGTTGGATTCGTCCGTATTCTGTTTACTGATTTGAATCTTATTCCCGTTTCTTAATCTGGTTCACGATTGATATCTCGTCCGATTCAGGTTCATGATTTCTGTTACGAATTTGATTGAATGTGTGGGTTTTTGTTTGATTCTAAAAATTGTGATTGGAGGTTGTGGTCGCTTTTGCCTGAGTTGTCAAAGCTCACTCTTGTTTTATGTTGGGTTTTTAGGTTACTGGGTTAAGGGAATCAGAAGTCCAGGAATTGTTTTATAGAGTTCTGGATCTAAGTATAGGTATTGTTTATACATTGATTTTTGTTAAGTCAGGGATGTTCGTGTTCTGTCTTTCTTTCTGGTTAAAAGCCATGTACTGTATTTGTAGATGATTGTTTTAAGGAAAAGCAAAGAAAATATAGATGTTCTGTTACGCTGTGTTTGATGATTCATAGTAGCTCTGTGTCTGTGTGTCTGTTTTGAGTTGAATTATTTGGAAGATTCAGTTCCAAACCAAATTCCATAATCAGATCCTGGTCAGTCTGTTCGTTCCGTGTCGCGACACGGTGCGAGCGGGATCCGTCCCGGATCGGGTCGGGTCGTGACAAATTTTAGTGGTATCAGAGCATTGGTTGTGGAATTTGGGATTGTGTACAACAGAGCTATAGGAAGTGATCAGTGAGTCTGTCTGGGGGTAGTTTTGGTTTGTTCGATTTTTTTTATTGTGTTATTTTTGTGATAGTTTTCCGGCTTTTTCTAGATTTTCTGTATGGATCAGCCAGACCCAGACATGACAGATGGGCAGAGTGCCAGTCAGGCAGCACCAGTGGGGAGTACAGCCCCAGTGGCTGGTGCAGATACATTGTCTCAGTTTGCTACACTTGTTGCTCAGATGATGAGCGAGACTCAGAGCAGAGCTGTTACTGTCAGATCTGATGACATTGATAGACATTTGCAGTTGTTTTTGAGGTTGAAACCTCCGAGATTTGAGGGCGCTGTTGAGCCCAGAGCAGCCGAGGAGTGGCTGAGGAGATTGGAAAGACCTTTGACGAAATGTAGTGTCCGTCAGACAGGAAGGTACCGTTGGCTATTTTTCTGTTGGATGGAGAGGCTGAGCACGGTGGGAAGGCCAGCAGGCAGCCAGATTTCAGGGCAGATTGAATTCTTTGATTACTTGGGAAGAGTTCACTGAAGCGTTCCGAGACTGGTTTGTTCCCCCTTCTGCACGACAACAGACGCAGGAGAGTTTTCTGAGGCTTGTTCAGGGGGCAAGACGGTGATGCAGTATGAGGCTGAGTTTACTGCCTTAGCAAGGTATGCTCCGCAGCTGGTTAGTACTTCTGCTGAGAGGTGCTACAAATTTCTGAGGAGATTACGAGATACTTTAAGGCAGCCCCTGATACCGTTCCGGATTACTGATTTTTCTGAGCTTGTGGAGCGAGCTCGTTTGATAGAAAATGACATGACAGCTACTCAGCAGCGGTGGACTGCGAGTAGGAAGAGATTTAGAAGTGAGACTTCTGGAAGTGGTTCCTCTTGGAAGAGGAGATTTGTAGCTGGTTCTGGATCTGTTGACTCCAGGAGGAGCGGAGGGTCGTCTGGTACTGCTACCAGTACGACGAGTTCTGGATCTGTCAGTATGGCACCTGTGTACCAGAGTTGTGGACGGCGACATCATAGCCATTGCTACAGGATGGATGGTCTGTGTTTCAGATGTGGTCAGCCAGGACATAGGATTGCAGAGTGTCCACAGGCTGGATTTGATCGGCGTTCTGAGTTCCGATCAGAGGGTTCTGTTAGACCTGTCAGTTCAGCAGCAGAAAGACCGAGGACTGTTCCTCCTCGCCATGAGGGATTTTCTGGTAGAGGTGGTGGTTCTAGTTCTAGACCAAGGAGACCACCTACTGTTCAGAGGGAGCAGAGTAGTTCTGTTGCTTCAGCTCCTGCTCCAGTTCAGCCACGAGTTTACAGTCTGAGTCAGCAGGAGGCTCGTGATGCTCCAGATGTGGTGACAGGTACGATTTATATTTCTGATCAGCCCTATCGTGTTTTGTTTGACTCTGGAGCGAGTCACTTTTTTCTGTCTGAGCGCTGTTTTGAGCTTTTGCGTTTGGATTCGGTTTTATTGCCGGTTTCTCTTTCCGTAATTTTACCGGCTGGAAGTAATTTGATTGCCCGAAAGTTTTGTTTTTGTGAGATCGATATTGCTGGCAAGAAGTGGAAATCAAGTCTGATTTTATTGCCGATTTCTTCTTATGATGTGATTCTGGGCATGGATTGGCTGAGTCTGTATGAGGCTCAGATTGACTGTTTGAAGAAGCAAGTGAGTTTGCTTGTGGCTGGAGAGAGAGTTGTATTTCAGGGATTACGAGGTGTTCTCTCCAGTCTGATTTCTGCATTGGAGATGAGCAGAATGTGGAAGAAGGGATACCCAGTATTTTTGGCTTCGGTGCGGGATCTGAACCTGGAGGTTGGTTCTGTTTCTGAGATCCCAGTGGTACGGGAGTTTGCTGATGTTTTTCCTAAGGAGTTGGGTTGTTTACCTCCGGATAGAGATGTGGAGTTCTCTATCGATGTTTTACGGGTACCACTCCTATATCAAAAGCTCCGTACAGGATGGCACCGAAAAAACTTTCTGAGTTAAAAGTTCAACTTCAGGAGTTGGTTGACAAAGGCTTTGTCCGTCCTAGTGTTTCGCCCTGGGGAGCACCTGTTTTGTTTGTGGAGAAGAAGGACGGGACACTCCGTATGTGTGTGGATTACAGAGATTTGAACAAAGTCACTATCAAGAACAAGTATCCTTTGCCTCAGATTGACGACTTGTTTGATCAGCTTTCCGGATCTTCAGTATTTTTGAAGATTGATTTGCGATCCGGATACTATCAGGTGAAGGTGAAGGAAGCTGATGTGGTGAAGACAGCTTTCAGTACTCGGTACGGGCACTACGAGTTCTTGGTTATGCCTTTTGGGGTAACCAATGCGCCTGCAATTTTCATTGATCTGATGAACCGAGTATTCAGAGAGTTTTTGGATCAGTTTGTGATCGTCTTTATCGACGATATTTTGGTATATTCTGCTTCTGAGGATGATCATGCCAGACATTTGAGGATTGTATTAGAGACTTTGAGGCGGCATCAGCTGTATGCCAAGTTCTCCAAGTGTGAATTCTGGCTGAAGAGCATTTCTTTTCTGGGGCATGTGGTGAGCGGAGAAGGTATTTCTGTTGATCCCCAGAAGATTCAAGCGGTTGCTGATTAGCCAAGGCTGACTACGGTATTTGAGGTACGTAGTTTCTTGGGCATGGCCGGGTATTACAGGAAATTTGTGAAGGGATTTTCACAGATTTCGACGACTCTGACGAGACTGACTCAGAAGTCAGTACCTTTTGTTTGGACACCGGAGTGTGAAGCTAGTTTTCAGAGATTGAAGGACTGTTTGACTTCAGCTCCAGTGTTAGCACTTCCGTCAGGTACGGAAGGTTTTCAGGTGTTCAGTGATGCTTCACTGAAAGGACTAGGTTGTGTGCTGATGCAGAATGGAAGGGTAATTGCTTATGCCTCTAGACAGTTGAAACCACATGAGAAAAATTACCCGACGCATGATTTGGAGTTAGTTGTAGTTGTGTTTGCTTTGAAGATTTGGCGTCATTACCTGTATGGCGTCAGATGTGAGATTTTCACTGATCATAAGAGCCTGAAGTACATTTTCACTCAGAAGGATCTGAATTTGAGGCAGAGAAGATGGCTCGAGTTGATCAAGGACTATGATTTGACTATTCAGTATCAGCCTGGGAAGGCTAATGTGGTAGCCGACGCTCTGAGCAGGAAATCTTCTAGACTATCATGTTTGCAGCTTACTTTTGATGATTTCCTAATTCGAGACATGGAATGATTGCAGTTGGAGGTGATTTCCACAAGTGATTTGGACTTGGCTCAGATGAGTATTCAGTCTTCCTTGCTTCCAAGGATTCAGGAAGCCCAGAAGTCAGATTCTGACTATTCGAAGTTGATTGCTCAGATTGGATCTGGTAAGACTCCTGAACTTCAAATTTCTGATTCTGGTGCTATTTTCGGTAAGAACAGGTTGTGGGTACCTGTATTTGGAGATTTGAGGCAGGAAATTCTGTACGAATCTCATCATTCGGGCTACACTGTACATCCAGGCAGTGGTAAGATGTATGCTGACATGAAACTTTTGTTCTGGTGGCCTAGAATGAAGAAGGATGTGGCAAAGTTTGTGTCGAGATGTGAAGCCTGTCAGTTGGTGAAGGCAGAGCATCAGCGACCAGGTGGACTGTTGCAGTCGTTGCCTATCCCTGAGTGGAAGTGGGAGGAGATAACGATGGACTTTGCGATGGGTTTTCCTCGATCTAGACAAGGGCACGACGTCATTTGGATGGTAGTAGATCGATTGACGAAGTCCGCCCATTTTCTTCCGATCAGGCAGACCGATCCGGTGGATCGTTTGGAACAGATATATGTGAAGGAAATAGTCAAATTGCACGGTGTGCCTCGAGTGATTGTTTCTGATCGAGATGGACGATTTACTTCCAGACTTTGGAAAGGCATTCAGCAAGGCTTGGGTACGAAACTGCATTTCAGTACAGCCTTTCATCCTCAGACCGATGGACAGTCTGAGAGGACTATTCAGGTGCTGGAAGATCTGTTGAGACTTTGTGTTCTGGACTTTGGCGGAATCTGGGAGGATCATATCTCACTGATTGAGTTTGCTTATAACAACAGTTTTCAGTCCAGTATCAGTATGGCACCGTACGAGGCTCTGTATGGCAGGAAGTGCCGTACTCCTTTGACTTTGACGGAGATCGGAGATAGACAGGAACTGGGTGCCACTTTTGTTGAGGAAACTGTTAAGAAGATCAGTTTGATAAAAGAGAGATTGAAAGCGGCTCAGGATCGACAACAGAAGTATTACAATCAGAAGCACAGGTTTGTTGAGTTTCAAGTTGGTGACTTTGTGTATGTCAAAGTCAGCCCGATGAAGGGTGTGAGCAGATTTGGCCAGGTGAGCAAGCTTAGTCCAAGGTATGTTGGACTTTTTGAAGTTTTGGAAAGGATTGAAAAATCTGCTTACCAACTGTTGCTTTCTGATTCGATGCCTGACGTGCATAATGTGTTTCACGTATCCACTCTGAGGAAGTGGGTGTCCGACTCTGGGAAGTGTTTGAATAGTTGCTATTTGAATGAGTTATATTTATGCAACTTTTGTAGTTTTGATGATTCCAAACATTATTGTTCAAATGTATAGTTATCTCCTAACAATTTCAGAAGATTTGCACTTGCTCTTGTGTGTACTAACATTTCAGGAAAATCAGACTCCAGACTACGAAAACTTCAATTCAAATTCAACATGAGATATTTTGTTTAATTTTTTTTTTAATTTTGAAAGGGAGTGATTGTAATTGAGTGAATAAAATCTCACACACATACACACAAATAAGGAGATCTTGAAATTCTAAACTGATCGTACAGGACGATATTTATCGTACTGGACGATCTGTCAGTTATCTCCTATAGAGCACTTGGAACGAATAGGAACTTGCTTTGAAAAATTTTTCTAAGTCCTATTCGTCCAGGACGAAATTTATCATCGTCCCAGGCGATGGGTTCTCTGGATAATTTTCGTCCAGACGAATTTTGACCATCGTACGAGGCGATGGGTTCACTGGAAACATTTCGTACAGACGAAAATTTATATCGTACAGGACGATCCGCTCTCTGGAAATTTTTCGTCCGAACGAAAACAAATCATCGTCCCAGGCGATGGGTTCACTGGACAATTTTCGTCCAGACGAAATAAACAATCGTCCAGGACGATCGGTTTTATGGAAAATTTCGTCCAGACGATCACATTTTCGTTCAAACGATCAACCGACTTAGAACAGTTTTCAGCAGTTTCTAGAACCGACCTTGTAATAACCGTTCGTACTGGACGAACCAAGTTCGTACAGGACGATCAGCTGTACGAAGTCAGTTCGTACACATATACAATATGGGTCGTTTCAGATCGTTTAAGTAAAATCGTCCAGGACGATCCAGGATCGTACAGGACGATCCACTGCGTACAGAATTGAAAATTTGCAGTTTTTGGGCGGTTTCACTTGTCTTTTATATAAATAGTCCAAATCAGACTGCCACCCAATCTTTTTGTCATTTGATCTTCGTGCCTCTTGGGAGAATAGCTAAGGAGAGAGTGGAAGAGAGCATTTTAAGAAGGATTCCTACCACTGGAGCGAGAAGGCTTCACTTGGATTGCTAAGGTAAGAATCTCTACTTGTGAAATTGGATTTCTTCACTCTTTCTCTTTCTTCCTTCTAGATACTTGTGAGAAGATCTGTCAAGGAGATCCGGTTCTCTGCCGACACTTGGAGAGTGTGAACAGCCGAAGGGTTCTCTGCCCACACTAGGAGAGTGTGAAAGGACGAAGGGTTCTCTGCCCACACTTGGAGGGTGTGAAAGGACGAAGGGTTCTCTGCCCACACTTGGAGGGTGTGAAAGGACGAAGGTTCTCTGCCAACACTGGGTTTTGTGTAAAAGGACGGACGGTTCTCTACCGCACCGGGGAGTGGTGAAAAGAGTGTGTTGTAAGGGCTTCTCCGCCTTGCTGTGGGTGCAAAAGGAGAGTCACTATTGGTATTAGTGCAATACTCAGAGGGCGCCTCTGAGGAGTGGATGTAGGTCTGGTTATAGACCGAACCACTATAAATCTGGTGTCATTTACTTTTTAGCTTTTACGTTTCCGCATTTTAAATTTCAGTTTAAACAACTCTGTGGTTGAAAAACATTTTTCTACTAACTTTAAAAGAAAATTTCATTTCGGTTAAACTTTATTATTAAGAGGGTTTAAATTTTTAAAAACTACCAATTCACCCCCCTCTTGGTAGCCTTGGGACATTTACTTAGGCTTAACAACCTAATTACTGGACTCAACACGTAAGGACTTACACATTCCTCAATGACAGGATTTGATTTCTTATCAGGAGTAGAAGATTCATTCATTTTATTAGAAAATTTCCTCTAACTATTTGGACCCTGTCGGAACGACATGTGGGAACAAATTTGTAAGTGCGGTGAGAAGCTGGTGACTCCAACTAAACTTGAAAGGTTTGAAAACTTAGGTTTTGTTGACCCAGACCAAATTTCATAGAAACTAAACTGGGGTCTCCCTTGTATATATTTTAAATTAAAATTAATTTCAAAGGGTTTAAATTGAGGGTGGAAATTTGATCTTTTTAATTTTCTTGCACAATTTTCTTCTATCTGATAGATAATTCATGCATGAACAAAAATCTGAAATCAGGATTTTCAAAGTCAAGTATTTAAAGTTGATCGAGGTCTTTTGAGATTTAAGGATTTAAAGGAAGGAAGCCATCTTACTCTTCTTCTCTTTTTCTGGTTACGCAGTTTGCGTATCTTTTGACTTTTGGTGTACTTTGTGTATTTCTTGTTTTTTTGCGCTTTCGCACATCTTTTGATTTTTGGCGCATTCGCGCATCTTTTGATTTAAATTGAATTCAAGAAGAGGCTCCACTTTCTTTAAATACCTGAAATGATTGCTCTCTTTTTAATGCTGGGATTATACCTCAAGTATTAGAGAAGAAAAATTATCCTCTCATGTAAGGAAGAATAATCCTCAAAGCACGCCCAATCTTTTGAAAATTGTAACGACTTGACTTTTGAAAATCACTAAACAGATTTTAGACATGCGAGAATCGCCTATTAAGATAGAAGATTACTAGATGATTGATAAGATTTTACTTCTAAAGTCAACTTAAGCTTGATATAGATCTTAATTCAAAAGTTAATTCAACCCACGATAGTGGTGGGAGGGAGAGACATTCAAACGTTTGATGGAGTCAACTACAACTCTTTCCTGCTTAAGGATTAAGGTAGAGGTTAATTTTCATTAAAAAGAAGAATCAATTTGTCTTGAAAATCTGGATCCAATACACTTGAGAAATTTGTAAGTTTTTTTTTAAGAAGTTGCAAGTCTAGGTGGCAAGACCCTTGTTAAAATTAAATTCCTACAATCTCTTTGGAGGGAGAGACTGTTATAGGGTCTACAACGTCCCTAGAAAGCACGATATTATTGTAATCAAAAGATTTATCGCGATAGGACCCCGTTGAAAGTTAGATTTCAACGGTATCACTATCTGATACAATCTTAGATTATTTCCCCTCTCAAATTCCCTCTAAACTAGTAGTTAAGAGAGTGGCACCCCGAGTGGTTTTTACTCCTCCTCCTCTATAAGTAATGTAGTGGAACACGTGTAGTAACGAGCCCTGACATCTTCTAGTAGAGTGGACGGATCATAACCCTCAGTTGGGGGCCTATGGCCTATTGCTTGTGATCGTTCAATTCTCTCTTGCTCGAGTCTTTCTGTGTAGTAGTCAAGTAGGTGTATTGAAGATTGTGCTCTCATCTCTATAACCTCTCTCCTTTGTGCAAGGAGAGGGTACATAGAAGGAGCAACGAACTCTCGATCGGCCTCGAAATCAACCCTCTCTAAGGCTTCCGACTCAACGGTCTTTCTAGCCTTAAGATTCCTTTTTCTAGCTCTTCGAAGGTAATTCTTCATCTTATTCTTACCGACGACAGGGGTGCTAGAACTCAACCCGATCTCAGACTGAGACGGTAGCTTATTTGTCGTTATTGATTTCTGATTTTGATTCTTCTGAGTAGAGAGTACAGTGGGTACAGGGGCGACAACGACCTCCATCTTAGAGATGGGGAAGTCAGCTCCCGACCCTAAAGTAACTTCTACTAAGGGGAAATTCCCTTGAGTACAAGCGGACAGATCTATCAATATTTCTCCATTAACTGAAATCTTGAGATTTTGAAATTCCATCTCATACTGAATTAAATTGCCATTGAGAATTTCTTCTACAGGCATATCCCTATTCAGTGAGAAGACGAGTTTCCCAGCCATTTGAGTGTTCAATTTCCTGGAATTAAGAAAGTGTTTTGAATTAGTGATTAAAAGTTGACTTTGAATTTTGAGTTTGATTGATTTTATTCAAAATTTTATAACTCAATCGTATTCAGTTTACACTAAACACGTTGGTTCATAAAATTGATGAAGGAGCTTAAAAGTTGAACCTGACTTTTTTGCTACACCCATTGACATGGGGCAAAATGTCAAAGTTTTGAATTTGAAATCAAACTAAGATTGGATTTGAAATGGAAATCAAGTTTGAACTTATGGTTGAAATTGTGCTTAAACTAAAAGTTGGATTTGAATTTGAATTTGAGATTAAAGTTGAATGGATATTCTTCAAATTTTATGACTCAACATATTGAGTTTCACTCAATCATGTAGGTTCACAAAATCGATATGAAAAATCCAAAAATTAGGCTCAACTCTTTCATTTCACCAATCGACTTGCGATGAAATGTCAAAGCCCAAATTTTGACTTTAAAATCAAAATTGAAGTTGAATTTATGTTTGAAATAGAATTTGAACTTAATGTTGAAATCAAACAAGAATTCAATTTTTGGATTGAATTTGACTTTGATGTTGGACTTGAACAGATTTTCTTCAAACTTTGAAACTCAACACATTGATTTTTATTCGAATGTGTAGGTTTACAAAAGTAACCTAAAGATCATGAGAAAATAGGCTTAACTCTTTCACCATACCAAGTGATTTAGGGGTGAAATGTCAAAGCCCAAAATTGATTAAAAATTTTTGGTTTGTGTTGTATGTGTTCAACTACAACAGAATGTTATAGAAGACACATGACAACGACGATTTGAATTTGATTTGAAAGATTTTGGATAAGTTTTAAAATTTTGAAACTCCAGCGGATTCTCCCCTTATATTTGAAACTCAATATGTTAAACAAGCATTCAACATAAAGATTAATAAATTTAGAGGGGGCGATTTTAACAAATCAGCCTGACTCTTTCACCCCGACGAACTGTTCGGGAGTGAAATATCAAACTTGACTTCGCCAGAAAGATTCAAATTCTAGAATTGAATTTGAGCAAGGAGTCTATATTCTATCATATGTATCAAATCATAGGAGTTACAATTCCATACATAATGATATAATATAGGGCTCAATTAAGATTTGAAAAGATTGAATTTTCTTGAAGGATTTGAAACTATGATTTTGAAATTGAAAAGTCTTCTGTAAATTTTGAAATTTAGCACGCTAGTTATTTACTTGGATACCAGTTTGCAACATATACAAAGGATTTGGCTTGACTCTTTCGCTCTACCAATTAACTTGGAGGCAAAATGTCAAAGCCCGACTTCGACAGAGGATTCCTACGCTCACCTCTCTTTTAACATGTCTTAATTGAGTTGGTCACACTCACCCAAGGAAGAAATGAGAGAGGGACCAACGGAGAGAAAGGTAGTCAAAACTATCGATGCAATAAAATTTGAACCGCTATTAAAGATGGAGAGTGAGAAGACTCCCCAGCGGAGTCGCCATTTTTTGTTTGATTTAAAAATTTATGTATAGGTATATATATAGTTTTCAAAAATATTTAATTATCTTTGAGAATAGTTAATTTTAAATTTTGAAATTGAACATATCATTATGAACAATATATTGCCTCAAAAGGCGAACATACCGTTCTCTAATGGGTTCAAATTTCATAATTTTAAATTCATCCCAATTATCGTAGTCAAACTAAAGGGGGAACAACATATGATCTCGAAGGATCAAAATGGCGTTCAATCAATTATTTAACTATAATAATTCGGAGAAGAGATGATTAATTTCATAATCAAAATAATGATAATAAATTAATATATCTCTCCCGAAGAAAGATGATATTACATCATTACCGATCGTTTGAAAATAACGATAACGGTCGCCATTTTTGTTTGAATTCCCCAAAGATAATTAATTAGAGGTTTTGAAAAATTTATTTTGAAAAATTAGATCTGGGTTTCTAAATCTCCTACGAGCGCAAGCCCTCGTAGTTAATTACATCATAGGAAATAGAAGTTTCCTATGAAAACTCTCGATTAAAATAGCGGTGTAAATTTTATTTAGATTTTCAAAGATCTATATCAAAGGAAGAAAAAGATTGGAATTTTCAATCGGGATTGGATTAAGGTTGAACACTTATTTTTGGAGTCAAAGGAAGAAAGGTAGGAGGTGTTTTGGGATTCTGAATTACTTCAGAAACACCTCAGTCTATCCTAAGTGTTAGGCTTGAGTTTGATTAAAAGAGATTTAATGTTTTAATGATCAATTTTATTAGAAATTTGGGATTCAATTCCTGAAGGTTGAGGTCTTATAGCACGAGCTAGCCTCAGAACCTAAGTCTAAATTGGGTACTAAAAAGTGACCCGAACCTAGCTAATGCAGTACAAATCTAGACTTACCCCGGCCTGGATTAGGGAGCCAGCTAAACCACCTAAACGTTTTAAAAAAAATGTATCCGATCTTTTAATGTTGAGTGGTAGGGACATTATTTAGAAAAGTTTAAAGGAATGAGGTCGACATCTAGAGCAGATCCTTAATTGACCCCTTAACTTATGTTGGGTGTTTGAAACTTAAGCTAAAAATACAATTAAAATTTTAGAGATTTTTAAGTTGATATCTAATGCAATGAATGCAAATCGACTCAATTAGATGCTTAAATCAAATATGAAGCAATTTTAAAAAAGGCTTAAAAATAGATTTTATTCTAGAGACGCACAGATCCCCTTGGACAGATCTGCACCCTCATAGGCCAGGTGGTCTGCCAAAACCTGTAGGCGGAGAGGTGCCTAGCAAAGGAAAGAAAAATGCAACGAATATGCATGCGAACTCCCGGCGATCCCGGGCTTACTTCTTAAATTCGTTAGAGTTGCTATCTGAGCTTAAATGTTTTAATTTTGTTTAAGTAGAAAAATCTTAATGAGTTTTTAAGAGCTTACGATCGGGCTCCAGGCTAAATCAAAATCGGCATGCAAGAATCGCCAAAAAACTACAAAAAATCAGGCAATCCTATACGCAATCACATCAAATATCAATCAAATTAATTAAATTAATACTCAAATTAAAAGTCCATAGGCAAAGTTGCCTTGCTTATTACAAACCAGGGTCTGCTAAAAGTAAAGTGGCCAGGCATCACTGACAACAACCCGGGTTCTAAACCTAGGACTCAAGTGACTTTGAGATTTGGGATTCTTCTCGTCGTCCATTTCTTCATTTTCTCACGAACATCTTGATTCGTCGGTTCTGGATATCCAAATTAAAAGAAACTCCCCCTTGAATGGGGTGTTATCTTTCCTCTTTGGATATTTGAAGAGCATCCAAACTTGATCTTCCAAATGGACGAAAACTCCTCCCTTTAGGGTAGGGATGTCTTCTCCGCTTTAGAATTCAAGTTGGATCTAAACATCCCAACTCAAGTCACTTTAAACACAACTCAAATTATATCAAATTAAATTAAGCAAAATTGAAAAGTCTAGACTCGATCCTGCAGGGTTATCCTAATAATCAGCAGTCATATAAATAATCCCAAGCAGTTAATATTTAATCTCAAGCAGTTGATATTCATTCTCAAGCAGTTGATATATTTGAAATTTAAATGCTCAACAGAGTGCAGTAAATAAATAAACAAACATTCAATCAATTCTAAGCTAACAACCAGCATGTAGTGAAAGCTCGAAAATCTGGCACACAATAGAAAAGTAAACACGAGCCTATCCTAAAACTAGAGTTGGTTGTCCTATCAAATCATCTAAAGTGAGTGATATAGGCCGTGTGGTTTTGATATGTCCTAAGAAGGACAAATTGTTAAAGTTGTTCGAGGTTCTGGTTGGTTGAAAGGCTGAAGGGAAGATTTAAATTTGAATTTAAGTATTAATGAGTTGAAATTGATTTTAAGATTTATTTATGATTTCTGGAGTTTTAGAGTGATTTTGAGTTTTTAGAAATCTTCTGGATTATTCTAATCATTTAATCAAGGGGTCAAAAATTGACTTTTCAATTATGAGTGTTTTCTAGAAAGTTAATATTTTATTAAAATACTATACTTTAATACGATCAATTAGAAGGTAAGTACGCTGAAATCGGATTTTTCTACAATTAGTTATGAAGGTTCGAAGATTTGACCTAGGTTTGACCAATTTGTTGACTTTTTGACTTTGACTGATTTTGGAGGTTTGAAATTTTTTATAAATACTAGACTTGATTTTGAGTTGAATGCAAGTGAGTTTGTTCAATTTGGAGTTATCTAGAGTAAGTTATATTTTTCAAAGTTTGACGTATTTATTGATTTTTTAAAATTGTTTAATTAGAAGGGTTTTCTTGATTTTGCTCCAAATGAATTCCAAAATTCTTGAAATCAACTCCAAATGTCAGAGATAACCTAAGAAGTGATTCTCAAGTGTTTGGGAATTTTTTGGAATTTAAATTATTTATTTTAATTAAATATTGGTTTTCAATTAAAATTAAACTAAGGTTTGATTTGATGTCTGATCAAGGGGGTTTTAATTTTCATTGATTAATAACTTAATTCTGGTCAGTTAGAGGTCTTGTTTGAATTTTTTGGATTTAAATGTGATTTATTGTAATTTTTGGAAGTTTTAAAGCTTAATTAAGGGGTTAACTTTGACTTGTTTAATTTTCTAACCTAATGAACTCCAAATTAGGTGAAATTTGAACCTAAGGTGTAAAATGTCACTATGTTTAATGTGTTCAAGTTTCACTCCTATTGAGTGTGTGTAGAATTTCCTAGGATTTTTCTAAGTTAACTAGGCCTTATCCGTAATTATTTTTCCTAGGTGGCACTAGTATTCAATTAGGTCTAAATCTCTGTTCATCTAACCCTTAACCATACACAAACACACCACAGAAATTAGGAAGCCTAATTCTACTAGTTTGGAGAGTTATGAATTTCCAAAGTTTTGGGTCCAAAATGGACCCAATACTTTGTAAATTCACCCCACAGCAATCCACTGGACATCTGGACCTAGAAAAATTACAGATAATGCCTAAGATGTCCAAATTGTCTCACCAAAATCTTGACATCATTTGACCACTGGATTAAAAGAAAATTTAGAAAATTGGATTTCATATAAACCCAAATTTCTCAAAAACCATTGATCAAAATTTGTTTAATTTACTTTCAATAAAAAATAGAGCTCAAGAGCTTTCCAACAAGCCCTAAAACACTGATTTTGGTGAACAAATTGGTTTACCATGAATTTTAGAAGTTTTTGGGCATTTAAATGATTTTTAAAATCATTTTAGTCAAATCGGGCCGCCGGCGCCGCAAAACCAATCATTGGCAATGATTGGCTGGACGGCGGCGCTGCACCGCGGCCTTGACACGTGGCGCGATCCCGCGTGGTCACTTAACCACGTCGGCATGAACGGCAGCCGTTCGATCGGATCAAACAAGATCCGATCCGAGCGCCCAGATGGCGCCACGTCACCCGCGCGGTCTGGCCAGAACACCCGGGTTCGAATCCCAGATAAGGCGCACGGGTTCCAGATCTGATCTGGATCGTCCGATGATCGATCGGACGGTCCTGATCTACCGAAACTGGAGATTTTTAAAGGCCTATATCTTCTAAAATACTTAACCAAACTTGATGAAATTTGAAACATAGATTGATGTTAGCATAATCTTCCACTCCATGGATTTTTAGAGCTCCATGCACTGTAGATTTGCTACAGTTTCAAATTTAAATGTAAACTTAAAACTCAAATAACTTACAATCTATCCGATGGATTTTTGACTTCTTAGGCTTGTTGGAAAGTTGAAGATGTTCTCTTCAACTTTGGGGAAGACTCCAAGAGCTGGATCTTTATAGATTTGGAGTTATTTAGAAATTTTCTGATCCTCTCTCTCTTCACCAATGAGTATTTTGGAGACTTGGATTTGATGGAAAACAGTTTGGGAAGGCTAGGAATTAGTCTGGAGCAGCTATAAGAGGAGTCTTAAAGCTGGGAGAGCTTTGGAGATGGATAGGTTTTTGTTTTTTTTTGGATTAGAATGAATCTCCTCTTTTTAATCCCTTCTCTTTTTTTTTTAAATATCTTGGCCAAATGGATGGCTATGATTGACTTGGAAGCCTCCTTGATGCATGCCATCTGGCCTAGAAATTGGTGAGAGCAGGAGCCAAGGACAAATGCAAGGACACCTACATTGAAAGGTGGTCTTGTCCTCATTTGCCCATGTGGAAATCATCCAAACCATTGGACATTGATACAAAGGTTAATAATCAGCCTAAAAAGTCTCTAGAAGAGCTTAGAGCTGTTGGAATAGAAATGAGTGGATTGGTAAGGTTTGAGCTAACTTGAGTCAAGCCAAATGGGCATTTAAGCCTATTTCAAGTGAACTTGTTGACTAGGTTGACTAGTCAACCAGTCAATAGGGTGAATGATGTGGACTAGGAGAAAGTTATGGGTGTTGGTGAGGGCCATTCCAAAGTTTATGTAGGTCATTTGGATTAAGAGGGCTTAATAGGCCCTTAATGGGCCCTTAAGCTAAAATTGGTTGACTTGGTCAACCAGCTAGGACCAGGGTCTGGAAATGGGTTCAACAAATTTTAAATGATATTTAGAGTCTATTGGATATGGTCCTAGGGTCTAGGGAGGTCATTTGGTTCAAAACACCTATTTGGACCCTTAAAGGGCCCCTTTGTTCAAACCTGTTGACTTGGTCAACCAGGTTGACCCAGGGGTTGGGAATGGGTCCACAGGTTTGAAATAACATTTGAAACTTGCTGGAAGTTGTTGCATTCAATTCGGGGTTCATTTGATTGGAAATCAATATTTGAGCCCCATAGGGGTTATTTTGGTCATTTTTTAGCTCATGCTCACTGGGGGCTGTGATGAGTCCAGAAAGATTTAGTTTATTGATCAACATATCAGAATTAATAGTCTGGAAGTGACTAGAGGCTTTGGTGAAGTTCTAAGGTCAGAATCTTTAAAGTGATAGGTTCAGTGGCATAGGCCGTAAATATTTGAAAGTTTTATAGCCTTTGGATTTTGACTTAGATTCTGGGGTTAGAGACCTCAAAATGAGCTCAAATTTGGAGGGTATCCTCTAGAGACATGTCCCATCAGTATTCAACTAACAGACCTTTAATCAGAGGTCATTTGATAGGGTTTTGAAGTGTTTGAAAATTCACTGGAAAAGGCCTTTAGGACAAGACTTCTAGACTTTGGATTTGAGTCTGGATTTTGGAATTGATCTGGATTTTGAGTTTGATTGATTAAGCTTGAGTTATCTAAATCATTTATGATCATTTGGAGAATCATAATTGATTGGATAAGGTTGAAGTTTAATCAGAAACAAGATCAAGATTTTGAACTGGAGATTAAGATCTTGAACTGGACTAGAGTCTGGATTTTGATTGAAGTTTGATTTGAATTGAGATCTGGGTTAGCTTTAAGGCCATGATTGATTTGAAGTTTGAATTGATAGAACCTAAAGGGATTCTAGGGTCTAGGAAAATCCTAGAGTCTAGAAGTTCCGGGATCTAGAGTAGATCCTGAGATCTAAAGTTTAGAAAAAGTTTAGGATCTAGATGGATCCTAAGGCCTAGAGTCTAGAAGAATCCTAGGGTTTAGATTGATCTGGGAGAATCCTAGGGTCAAGGTAGATCCTAGGATCCGGGGTCTAGATTGATCCTAGGATCTAGAATAAATCCTAAGGTCGGGATTCTAGGAGGATCCTAGAGTTTGGATTGGTCTAGAGATTAAATTGATCTGGGGTCAGGACTGGTCCAGGTGACCTCATACAAAAATGAGGTCAACAGCAGCATATGCACTGCTTTCATGGTATCAGAGTTGTAGGCGTCTCCTCCAACTTTCGCTTCTATGGCTGCATCGTCTTCCACAACATAGACGGAGGAATCTGGTTCAAACTCAGCTCCCAATGAAGTCATTATCCCGCAACAGTTGAAGTTTTTTCTGGCAAATGTGAAATCTATGGTCACTGTTCAACTAACAACCGAAAAACATCTTATATGGAAATCTCAGCTGTTAAAATTGTTCACCACTAACAATTTTGATGGATATCTAAACGGAACCATTATGCCACCGGTGAAACAGATCACCGACTCAAATGGCAACACCAAAATCAACCCCCTCTACTCTGCTTGGCTATTGATTGACCAGCATTTAGCATCTGCAATCTATTCCACTATCTCAGCCTCTCTCTTACCTTATATCCTCAACCTTATCTCATCTCATGAAATCTGGTTAACCATTGAACGGAGACTGCAATCATCTAATCGATCTCGTCTTCTTTAACTTAAAGGTGAACTACACCAACTGCAACTTGGTGATTAAACGATGTTCTAGTATATTTTTGAGATAAAAAAAAAATAAGGTTGATGCTATTGCTGCTGCGGGATCTACCATCGACGTTGAAGATATCATACATTACACTCTGAATGGACTGCATATAACATACCAGTCATTCAAAACTGCAATACAAACACAGCAAAGTCCTATCTCTATCGATGACTTCTATTCTATGTTGTGCAGTGAAGAACTTCACTTAAATGCAGATATGAGCCGTAACTCACACAATCCTTCATTAGGTGATCCAAATCTTGCTCTAGCAGATATTAGAGGTTCATACCGTGGTCGATCGACTGCTCGTGGACGAGGCCGTGGAACGTTTAATGCCCGTTCTACACCAGGACGCAGTGCGTCTGGTAGACCACCAATTAATAATGTTAATCACCAAGCTAACCATGGTGGACGACGGCCTCACTCATCGTTAGAATGCCAAATTTGTGGGAATCCAGGGTATTCTGCCATAAATTGTTGGTATCGTCACGATACCAATTACACGAACACACCTCAAGCTTATATCACCACTGATAACTCTCAGCAAGCTGAATGGCTCTTAGACTCTGGTGCCACTGAACATCTAACCTCAAATGCCTCTCAGATTCAGAATATTCAACCATATACAGGCAATTCCAATGTTCAAGTTGGAAATGGACAGAATCTACAAATCGCTCACACCGGACAATGCCTGCTGCCCACACCCCTGCGTAAGCTTCATCTGTCTAAAATTCTTCATGTTCCGCAGCTTTCTCACAATTTTATTTCAGTTCACAAACTAACCTTAGATAATCCTTGTTATGTCTTACTTAATACTAATGGTTTTCTCATAAAGGATTCCAAGAGCAACCGAACTCTTCTCCACGGTCCCAATCTTCATGGTCTCTACCCAAATAATACTCAAGCACCTACATCTTCACAGCCATATTGTCTTTCTGCAACATCTGCCGCTCCTAACATTTTGGTTTGGCATCAACGCTTAGGCCACCCGTCTCCAATGAATCAAAGACTCATCCCCACAATTTTCCCTTCAAGCGTTGCTGCCAATAGTTCTTTCCATTGTACCGCCTGTGCTCAGGCTAAATGTAAGCGTCTGTCGTTTTTGTTGTCTTCTACTAGATCTACAAAATGTTTAGAACTCATTCATAGTGATGTATGGGGTCCCTCCCCAATCGTTTCAATGCAATCGTATCGTTATTATGTTCTATTTGTTGATGATTTCAGTCGCTATTCATGGGTTTTCTTCATACTAAGTCTGAAGTATGTTCGATGTTTCTTCAATTTAAACAACTCGTTGAACATCAATTTTAATCTAAAATTAAAATACTTCGCTCAGATCGTGGTGGAGAATATATGAACTCAACATTTCAAACTCACTTAAACAACTTTGGCATTATTCAGCAAACCTCTTGCCCTTACACGCCTCAGCAAAATGGCGTTTACGAAAGGAAACATTGCCATATTGTTGAAACCATGCGAGCACTGTTGTTTGATGCTCACCTACCAGGTAAATTTTGGACCGATGCGCTTCTAACCATTGTTTACTTAATCAACCGGTTACCAACCTCATCTAACCACCATAAGTCTCCTTATGAATCCCTGTATAACAGACCTCCCACATACTCTCATTTACGCACGTTTGGCTGCCTGGTTTACCCATGGTTCTCAACTCATCTATCACACAGACTGTCTCCTCGCTCTCAGCCTTATATCTTCCTTGGCTATGTGCCCAATTCCAAAGGTTATCGTTGTTTTGATTTCAAAACATCTAAAATGTACATTTCTCGGCATGTACAGTTTCATGAATCTATTTTTCCCTTCATGTCTATCAACTCTCCCTCTCTGCCGCCTACTACTACTGCAACTCCTACTACTAATGAAATTACTATTCCAACCACATTAATTCCTGCATCTTCTATTCAGCACACTATGTCTAGTCCCGCTTCAACTTTTCAAAGTCCTCATCATCCCGTGCCTTTATCCCTACCGGCTGCTGATCATATAGTTGAACCTTCTCACTCACCTATCAACTCTTCTACTACAGAACCTATGAATTCCATCCCACCTAAACATCATATGCTTACCAGGGCTCAAACGGGCAAACTTAAACCGAAGCAGATTTTGGATATTGGTCACCAAGTTATCCCTACTAATCCCACTAGCTTTTCGCAAGCAACTAAGTATTTAGCATGGCGGAAAGCTATGAGCAGTGAATTTTAGGCATTACAGCCCCAAGGCACCTGGCAATTGGTTCCATATGAGCCTGGGCAAAATCTCTTAGGCTGTAGATGGCTATATAAGACCAAATATAATGCAGATGGTTTGGTTGCCCGGTATAAAGCCTGACTCGTTGCTCAAGGTTTCAAGCAGGAGCACGGATTAGACTATCATGAGACATTTAGTTCAGTGGCCAAATATGCCACAATTCGGCTATTCCTTACCATGGTTATCTCCAACAAATGGTCCTTACTACAACTTGATGTGTCCAACGCATTCTTGCATGGCAAATTACATGAGCAAGTTTTTATGAAGCAACCAACTGGATTTGTGGATCCTCAATATCCACATCATGCCTGTTTACTAAAAAAAGCCATCTATGGTCTCAAACAATCTCCTCAGTAGTGGTTTGAGACGTTGTTAACTTATCTCCTCACTTATGGCTTTACCACAAGCACAGCTGACCCATCTCTTCTCCTGTACAATCGAAATTCTATTCAGTTATACCTACTTGAGTATGTTGACGACATACTACTGACTGGTAACAACGATACCGAGATCAACATGTTGCTTCAAACTCTACATTCTAAGTTTCATATGAGAAATCTGGGCAGTCTAAATCAATTCCTGGATCTACAAGCAACTCATACTTCATACGAAATTCATCTCAGCCAAACTCATTATGTGAAGGAGATCCTTCTTAAAGCTGCCATGTCCGAATGCAAACTAGTTCGCACACCTTTGCCCACGATCTTACCAACAGCTGACCCGACTGATGAGCGGTATACTCGTCCTGAATTTTACCGCCAAATTGTTGGCTCGCTGCATTATTTGACATTAACCAGACATGATCTTCTATTTGCGGTAAATTTCCTCTGTAAACATATGCCTCAGCCATTCATGGTTCACTTCCAGCTACTCAAGCGAGTTCTTCGATACATTCAAGGTTCTCTACACCTTGGTCTACCTATCATTCGTGATTCATTAGAGCTCACAGCTTTTGCTGATTCCAATTGGGCATTGGACAAAGCCGACCGCCGCTTTATCACTGGGTATTGTGTGTTTCTCAGGAGTACACTGGTTTCTTGGACTGTTAAAAAGCAAACCTCAAGTCGCTCGCTCATTAACTGAGGCTGAGTATAGAGCCATATCCACTGCTACCTGTGATGCTATTTGGCTCCGTCGCTTGTTGACAGAATTTCAAGTTCCTCTCTCTAGTCCAACCAAGCTCTATTATGACAACGTCTCCACACTTGCGTTAGCCAATAATCCCATCTTTCATGCAAGAACTAAGCACATAGAAATCGATTTTCACTTCATACGTGATTGCATCCGGTCGCAATTCATCTCCGTTCATCACATTCCTACCGTTGATCAGACGGCTAATATCTTCACCAAATCGCTCTCGATTACTCGATTTGAGCTTCTTCGTGACAAGTTAACGATTCGACCACCATCCTTAACTTGAGGGGGGCTGATAAGGTGACCTGATAAGCAACTGTGCATGTAAGATACGCCGGCTGCACTGTAAAGTGCTTCTTCCACTCGCTCTGCAATGGCAGTCCACCTTTTCGGCCAATGCCGTCCGATCTCTGTTAAGATGATCTAAACCGTTGCCTTGTAATGAACTCAGTTACTTATACTAGCTACTGTAGCAGCTGGAGTTTCATCCGAGAATGATAGAGCTCAAGAGCTTTTCTAATGGCATACTCTGTTTTGTGCTTTGGTTTTCTTTTCCTGTTTTTTCTATGCTAACTTCTTCTGCAGCTTATGCACTGCTTTCATTCGCAGGATATAATTTTTGTCATGAGATCAACATTATACTTTTAACTTTACTACTTAATCGATACATGTTGTTGCATAGAAAATCAAAAAGAGTAAAAGCATTTTTGAATTGTCTGGGAAACTATTTTTCATCTTATTTGCATGTATTGCAGTTTAAGGCTTCATTTTGGGCAGCTTTTTTATTGCTTCTTAAAATAATTTTTTAGAACAAAAAATTTTATTTTTTATACTAAAACGTTATTTTAAGAAATAATAAAAAGTCTTTCTCAAACAAAGATTAAATGGATATGTCCAACAGCACCTGACCTATTGCAACTTTTGGAGGATTCCCTTTCACTGCATGCTATCACACTTATTATTGCCTCTACCTCATGCTTTTCGACTTCTGAACAACTTATTTAAAAGCTTTTATTAGAAATAGATTAGCTATTTTTTTAGTTCAGCCTTAACTATAGCTTAATTCATCAAATTGTATGCACATTAGATAAGATTGATTAACTTTTGTCAAGCTTATCTCAGCTTTCGGTGTAGGCCAGGGCAAGCTTATTAGCTAACACAAAGAGGTAATTTATCTTAGTTAATATATGGTGAATAAAACTAATTTATTGTATATCTTATTCATTTTTAATCCTTAATTAGCTTGATTATCCCTAACAAAAACCAAATTGATTATAGATCATTTATTAACACGTAATTAATTAGTTAAATTAAAAAATCTTTTAGTTAAAGTAGTTTTAATCATCATTATTTTTAACTAATTTACATTATTAATTCACGATTAACTTAATTAATTAGGATAATTTAATTTTGTAATCATTGATTCCTAGTTTCTAAGCTAAATTAATATTCAATTTATTGACTAGTTGGACTAATTTATTAACCAAGCATTGTCTTATCCTAACAAACCTAATTATTAACTCAAATAACAAAAATTAATTCAAGCAAATGTATAACCATTTCGCGCTTCATACATCAGACTCATCAACAATAGTTCCCTAACCCAATACTTGACCCATTGGACTCAGTTGAGTTAGCTCAACCTAGCCTAATTGATAGAACCCCATGATTAAACTTTTATAAATTCTAATTCATATCGGAACTTCACCAAATTAGTTCAAACTTAGTTCATCATGGATTGAACATGTTTATGCAACCTACCATGTTAATAGTTGGCTTGGTCAACTCTACCTAAAATGGTCAAACCTAGTCAACTTTGGTCACACATGAATGGAATGAGTGGTTAGCCATGCCAAGAAGCCAAAGAAGTGTAAGGACCGGCCAAGAATAAAAGAAGGGAGAAGTTATGGTGGTTATCAATGTGGGCCACTCCCTTACCTTTCCCTCCTCTTTTATAATTTCAAATTTCTTTACTATAACTTGTATAAATACTTAAGTTGCCTTTAAATGAATATTGTTGTTTTTGTGATTGAATTAAAAAAATGTTGGCTAGAGCTTGGTGGCCAGAAAACTAAAAGGTTTGGATGATCCTTCGTAGGACTTCTACGTGGGCTAAGTATTAAGATTTATCTTGCTTTACTTCTTGCGTTCTTTTTTTATTTGTACTACCAAACATTCTCCATTCCAAAAAAAAACTTATAGTCATATTTTCTTAACAATCAAACCAATCATTTCAGGGCTTTTGTGAGAGAATTGAGTTAGAATTGACCTAATTTTAATTTGCCTTCAAATGAGTGACTTAAACTCCTCTAAAAATTTCCAAGAACTCCATTTTCATAGTAGACAACCCAAAATTTGATCCATATATATTTATTTGGGAGTCATATTCATTAAATTTTAAAATAGATATTATTTTTTAAAGGTTTGTAATAGAGAAACTTATTTGAGAAGTAACTCGAATTAATTAAATTATTAAAATAGATATTACTAATAAATATTATGAATTATATTTATCAAAAAATAAATAGGAAAAAAAAAGATTAATATTTCTATATCAATGAATAGACTTAAAATTCTAAAACACTCACTAAAAATGTAGGATACTTCACACGGTGATAATAAGTAATTTTTAACAAAGAATGACAAAATATAATATTTGTTCATAAAAAACACTTAATATCATCACTAAAAGTATAATATATAATTGTTGTAATTGTTATTGTAATATGAAATTAAATTGGGAGTAATTTTATCTTAAACATCTTAATATTGTTTTGAATTTTTTTTTTAACCCACGGAGGGGCCTACGCGTTAATATCAAAAATCGGTTACAAAGTCCTTAAAAGGACCAACCAGCTAACTACTGCTCCGAAGAGCTACAATCCAAAAAGGAGAAAAAACCTAGAAGCCGGTCGGTCCTTATTCTATGATTACAAAATTGATAGTAAAAACCTATCGGGCTGTGAGACGACAGCACCCAAAAAAGGAAGATCCAAAAATAGCTTTCGGCACGAACTTCTTGCAAAAACTCAAAAGGAAAAAAGAAATAGAAGAGAAAGAGAGGAAAGAAAAGAAACCTACAAGCATTAAAGCTCCCACTACAGCAATTACCAACGGGCCTGCAAGAAATACTCCACAAGAAAACATTAGAATAACTCATAAACGGGAGATTGGAAAAAACGACCAGATTATGATTCCCCTCCAGAACAAGAAAAACCAACTGGCAGAGAATGGAAAGTTTGATAGTATTCATGTTTTTAAAATACTCCCCTCTACCAAAGAAAAACCTGATAGTCTTAGAATGCCAGAAAAAGTCAGAAAAATAGATCAAGTGCCCAGGACTCTCAGTCCCCAGAATGATCTTCAAAAAATTAATGATAGTATGGAGTAAACAATGATAACAGCTAGAATGCTGGATGACAATACCGAAAAGTAAAGTAAATATGTACCCCGATTTAACCATAATTTCCAAATTACCATCTAAATGAAACAGACAATTATCAACAGCCAGGTAAGGAACCCAAACAACATGACAGCGACCAGCAGGAAGAAAAAAACAAATCAAAATAACAATATAAGGAAACCACTGGAACAAAGAAAGATAAAAAACAGCCAACTTTAAATAAGTTTCAGTAAAACTGCAAATGGTAGACGCCTCCAGATAGCACAACAGAAGACAAGAAATAGAAATTGTGAAACAAGACAAAATTGCTCAAACCAGCCCTCCCAAAAGTAAAAAAATAGAAACCCAAAATCAAAAGGTACGACCACACAAAACAGCAGCAACCCCAGAAGAAATCAAGCATTGATATAAGGGACACCCAGACGATCCAAATTAATTAAACCCTTAATGTAATTAGGAAGGAGATTGAAGGAATATTCATGGAAACTGGTAAAATTCACCCCCAACATCGCCAGACGAACAGCAGGAGCATTACCAGCCTCACTGATCGACAAAAAGGAGCAGTTGATAACAGCTAATAAAAACTTAATATTCTTAATAGTGTAAAACGAGGAGTGAGAACAATTGACATCATCTCTATTGAGCAAAAAATTAAGATCAAAGCAAGAATTCACCTCCAGCACCATGTTCCTCACATCAAGATTATAGTAAAACTGAACTTCTCGAGAATACGAACCCAACGACACTAAATCCAACCCAATCCGAGCCCAAATAAATCCAAATCAAGGGTTAGAAGCGTTGTTGGAATGTTCAAACAACAATTTGGATTACCAAACGATTTTCAAACATAACGTGGTTATAGTCTAATCGAGAGGCTCGACAAGACGAATCTAACGAGCCCAAGATTACAGAATTCCGACATTACCAAGATATTCAAATGTCCATCAAATGGTCCATGATCAAGGGATTCAACATTGGTCATCCATCCAGCCACTCTCATTTGCCCTTGATCTCCCACCTATTTATGGGTCATGCCACTCAAAAAATTTATAAATAGAGCCCCCTTTTCCATGAAAATTAACCCCAAGCCAAAGGATTCAAGAGAGAGATCGGAGATCGCTCTTGCCTCCTTGCTCCTCTTCGACCACCGCTTGAGCTCCGTCAGACCACCGCCTAACGTCGTTGCTCCGTCGGACCACCACTTGAGGCCCTCACCTCTGCCGGACCACCACTTGAAACCCTCACCTTCGCCGAACCACCTCTTGAGGCCCTCACATCCGGCGGACCACCACTTGAGGCCCTCACCTCCGCTGGACCACCACTGGAGGCCCTGAGCTCCACCGGACCACCACTTTTGGCCCTCACCTCCGTCGGACCACCACTTGAGGCCTTGAGCTCCGCCGGACCACCACTTGAGGCACTCACCTACGCCGAACCACCACTTGAGGCCCTGAGTTCCGCCGAACCAGTTGAGGCCCTCACCTCCGTCGGACCTCCACTTGAGGCCCTAAGCTCCGCTGGACCACCACCTGAGGCCTAGAGTTATGCCTTATCACCATCTGAGGCCCAGACTTCTACCTGACCACCACCTGAGACCCAGAGTTCCGCCAGACCACTACCTAAGGCTTAAAGTTCTATAGGACCACCACCTGAGGCTCAAAGTTCTACTGGACCATCAATTAACACCCGGATGAAACCCATAATTCTGTCAGACCTTCACTTGACTCCCGGAGTTCCGTCGGACCACCGCCCGATGCTGAAGTTTTGTCAAACCAATGCCATGCTACCAACTGATGCCCAAATTTTCAAGTAGCATCAGACTTCTTGACTTCTTCCAATCCACCAAGTGACGCTATATTTTCATCCCCGTTTGTCACTAGATTTCAATCAAACGGTTGAAATTGGTAATCTGATCACCTTTAGGGATGAGTCATCCCATTGTAGTATATTCAAACACTAGTTGAATCATTTCAGATTGGGTTATGCCCCGTGGTTTTTTCCTTTCCAGGGCTTTCCATGTAAAAACATATAATGTTCTCTGTGTGTGAGCTGTATATTCGTACAACGTTAAGACACAAAATTTTAACTATATCGTCGCGTATATTCTAGCCCCCAACAAATATATTTCTTTTATGTATCTTAAACCCTAAATTAATAATAGTAGTTAATAAATATTTAATTTTCTCATTTAATTTATCAAAAAATTATTAGAATAAAATAATTAATTTAAATTTTTATTAAATAATATGTTTTCAGTTTAATGCAAAGATCTACACGATGCTTCTTTGTTTTCATTGGGGAATACATTGAGATTGGCGAAAGAATCATCTAAGGTTTTGTTTGGGATGATTTTTTTACTGTTTTGTAAAAAATAATTTTTATTACAAAAAATTTTTGAATATAGAGAAAAAATAATGGTCTAAAACTGTTCCAAAGGAAGTCTAAATGAGAAAATTATTTTTAAATATTCTTTTCACAATTCAGCCAAATAAGTTTAAAAATACTTAGATTTATATTGAAATTAGTAAAATATAAAAATGGGATATCTATCTATATAGTATACTTATCTTAAACTAAAATTTAAAATTTTGAGAAAAAAAATTCTTAACAATGGTCACAAACTCGCCAACTCATTGTGAATTAACATGGCTAGCCCAACTAATTAGGTAACCACCCTCACATAAGAAAGCAACATTAAGTGGACCTAGATGCCTGCTAATTGATGGCACATAATCAACTATAATTCCTAGCAAAAATTAAAACCATACATCACCTTTTGAAATACAATTGAAAATTTTTTATTAAATCTTACTATGTTATCTAATGCCAGTTATTGAGCCTATAAAAATAGAGGTCCATGGGAGGGTTAAGTACACCCAATGATTAAAATCTGCATTCTATATTTTTTGATAATACATAAAACTATTCACAATGTTGTAGTTCAACCTTTCAAATGTCTTATAAGGTCTTGGTTTTGCCCATGAAGAACTTTAGATTCAATATTATTATGGTGCAATGAGTATTAACTCATACAACAAACTAAAAAAAAAAAAAAAAAATTTTGAAGTACAATAATTGTTTCAATGAGAATCAATCAACATGATTCAAAGGGTTTCTTTACTAGCATATTCCAAGGATTGACTCTAAATCACATGCAATATTAGTTTATCACTGTCTTTGGACCATTATTGTGCCAATTAGTTCAGGAAAACATGTAATCAATTCAGCACCACATCACCATATTCTGCAGTGCGCCAAAACCATATAGCATCGCGACTCCAAATCACATGCAACAGCATAGTGAGGGAGTTAAAGCAGTTCATTTATGAAGCATTGCATCGATTCAGCCTAACATCATGATGGACGGCCCAGAACATGAAGCGTCGAAGTGCAACTTCATTTATGTAACATCGTGATGCCGACCTTCAAACACTGTGGTGCTTGTATCAATTTGTGCTAAGTATAAATAGTTTTCTTTTTAAATTTCTAAGGGATGGTCATCTATTGATTATACAAAATAGTAATGAGAGTGGGAGTTAAGCATAGAGATTAGAGAGTGATTGTGCATAAGGGAAATCAATCCGAGAAGAATTTTTTGGTTGTAATTGATTGGCCATTCTTGGCGACATTTTCTCCACCTAAAGTATTGCATCTTGTTGTAGTTGATATAATGAAGTTTGTTTTGTTTGAACTCTTGTCTATGGCTAGCTAATACTTTAGTTTTGAACTTACGATTTGAATGAAGCATCTTTTTTCTTTATTTAGACTATAGTAAATAAAATGCATTAATATTATTTTGAATACTCGCAATCTTAATTTAGTTTATACAATGGCTATATTTGAATTTAAAACATAGTGAGATTTACTACCTTGATGGAGGAATACTTGAATAAATAGGAGGATTGAAATGAAAATTTTTCATACTTAGATATGTGATGAATATGCTTTTGATTTCTATGGGAATAAAACCATTGTAGTAAGGTTAGAACCTTATTTTACACTCTAACAAGCTCTATGGAGATTTAAGGATGTATTTGCTCTGATTCATAATATACCTAAGCAGAGTCTGCTTAGAAAAATATTGCAACATTCACTAGCATAAGTTTATAAAATATTTTACTTTGATTAAATCATCTTTTCAACAATTATGATATTTGCTACATAACCAATTTCATCATGATTCAGTAAAATAAACTTTGTTCATAGTTGTTAAAAGTATAAAGGGCCTTCGTATGATATATATTTTTGTCATTAGATCAACATTATACTTTTAACTTTACTACTTAATTGATACATGTTGTTGCATAGCAAATTAAAAAGAGTAATAGCATTTTTGAATTGTCTAGGAAATTATTTTTCATCTTGTTTGTATGTTGTTGCGTCCTGGAATATTCGCGGCGGTAGAGAAATATATAGTTTAACGTCTTAGCGTTGTACGAAGATCCAGCACACAATCAGATAAGTGAGAGGATGTAGCGTTCATAAGAGACACCAAAATTTTTACGTGGAAAACCCCTGAAAAAGGGGGAAAAACCACGGGGCCTGGCCCGGTTTGAATGAATCCACTAGTATTTGTAGTCGATTACAAATGAGGCCCTTCCTTAGGAGAAGGCCTTGGATTGATGTAGCAAATGTACATCATATAGATTGCATTACATGGTAAGAGTTACATATACAGGTTTGTTTGGCCTGAAGGATCGTGGTCGGCAGGAGACCGGAGTCGGCAGGAGACCGGGGTCAGAAAGACCGTTGTCTGTTAATGGAGGTCGGAAGGACCATAGTAGGCGACAAAGGCCTGAAGAACTGTAGTCGGCAGGAGACCGTAGTCGGCCGGAGATCGTAGTCGGTAGGAGACCGTAGTCGGTAGGAGACCGTAGTCGGCCGGAGACCGTAGTCGGCCGGAGACCGTAGTCGGCCGGAGACCGTAGTCGGCCGGAGACCGTAGTCGGCCGGAGACCGTAGTCGGCAGGAGACCGTAGTCGACCGGCGACCGTAGTCGGCCGGAGACCGTAGTCGGTAGGAGATCGTAGTCCGCCGGAGACCGTAGTCGGCAGGAGACCGTAGTCGGCCGGCGACCGTAGTCGGCCGGCGACCGTAGTCGGCCGGCGACCGTAGTCGGCAGGAGACCGTAGTTAGAAAGACCGTTGTCTGTTGATGGAGGTCGGAAGGACCATAGTAGGCGACAAAGGCCTGAAGAACTGTAGGCGGTATGAGATAAGGAGTAAGGTGTTAGTCCCAGTGTCACTTGGAAGATCGGATGTTGATGGTCTGGCCTTGAGTAGGACGTCGGGTCTTAAGCAGGACGTCAGGTCTTCAGCAGGACGTCGGGTCTTCAGCAGGACGTCGAGCCTTGAACAAGACGTCGGGTCTTTGGCAGGATGTAGGGACTGAGTGTCGGGCCTTGAACAAGACGTCGGGTCTTTGGAAGGACGCCGGGGATGAACGTCGGGCCTTAAGGTGGTAGTCCGGCGAGGCCTCGTGGTTTTTTCCCTTTTTGGGTTTTCCACGTAAAAATCTTGGTGTTCACTTTCTCTTTTCTATTTGTGTGCGGAACACTCGTGTAATGCTAGGACGCGAATTTATAAACTCTACCGCCGCATATATTCTCGCACGCAACAGTTTGGCGCCGTCTGTGGGAAACGTGGTTCCTGATTGGTGGGCAACTTTTGCTCCAATCTCAAAAGATCGTTCTTATCAACTTTCTGACATCAGTCATTGTTGCATCAGATGCGGACTGGGGGGCAACTTTGACCCCAATTCTGGTCAAAAAGATCCTCCGATGTTTTCTATATCAAGATGATATTTCAGGAATATCCGAGCAAATGCAAGGATACTTCAAATCAATGGCAAACTTTATACAGTCCCTTGTTGGACTTTTACTTCTTGGGCAAGGTCTTAATCTTGACCTTAAAAATGCAGTAATGGTCTAAAGATAGACCTTCTTCACTTTTGATTCGGGATATACGCGGCGTTCGCCCCCTCCCAATCAAAGCAAAATCGATCCCAGGGGGATTCGATTCGACCTCTTCCACACAGGTTAACGTCGTCAAGCAAAGGCTCCGACATACAACCTCGGAAAGGTTTCACATCCTTGGTGGATTCTCTCGACCTCTTCCACACAGGTTAACATCGTCGAGCAAAGGCTCCGACATACAACCTCGGAAAGGTCTCACATCCTTGGTGGATTCTCCCGACCTCTTCCACACAGGTTAACGTCGTCGAACAAATGTTCCGACATACAACCTCGGATAGGTATCACATCCTTGGTGGATTCTCCCGACCTCCTCCACACAGGTTAACGTCGTCGAGCAAATGCTCCGACATACAACCTCGGAAAGGTTTTACATCCTTGGTGGATTCTCCCGACCTCTTCCACACAGGTTAACGTCGTCGAACAAATGTTCCGACATACAACCTCGGATAGGTCTCACACCCTTGGTGGATTCTCCCGACCTCTTCCACACAGGTTAACGTTGTCGAGCAAAGTCTCCGACATACAACCTCGGAAAGGTCTTATATCCTTGGTGAATTCTCCCGATCTCTTCCACACAGGTTAACGTCATCGAGCAAAGGCTCAGACATACAATCTCAGAAAGGTCTCATATTCTTGGTGGATTCCCTCGACCTCTTTCATAGAGGTTAACGTCGTCGAGTAAAAGCTCCGACATACAACCTCGGATAGGTCTCACATATTTGGTGGATCCAATATATGTTAACAACATCGAGCAAATGCTCTAACATACAACCTTGGATTGGTCTTACATTCTTGGTTAACGTCGCCAGAATGACGTCAAGAGACTTCCATTTAACTTTTGCACAAAGTTAAATTTCTACATGATGTTGAATTTCCTCATGTCGCTAAACTTTTACCTTGCAGGACTTTCAACGGACTAATACCCGTCGTCGAATTTCTGCTCGTCGTCAGACTTCTGCTCGTCGACGAATTTTTGTCAGTATTCTACCCGACGTTGAACTTCTACCCGACGTCGAATTTCTGCTCGTCAGTGGACTTCTACTCGTCGTCGGACTTCTCCTCGTCGATGAATCTTCGTCGGTCTTCTACCCGAAGTTGAATTTCTACTCGACGTCAGACTCCTTCCCGTAGGAAGACTCCTACGCATCATCGAACTTCTGCTCGCCAGCAGACTTCTACTCGTCGTTGGACTTCTGCTCGTCGACGAATCTTCGTCGGTCTTCTACCCGAAGTTGAACTTCTACCTGACGTCAGACTTCTCCTTGTCATCGAATTTCTGCTCGTCAGCGGACTTCTACTCTTCGTCGGACTTCTGCTCGTCGACGAATCTTCGTCGGTCTTCTACCCGAAGTTGAACTTCTACCCGACGTCGGACTCCTCCCTATCGTCAGACTTCTGCTCGTTAGAAGACTCCTACGCATCGTCGGACTTCTGCTCGCCAGCAGACTTTTCCTTGTTGTCGGACTTCTCCTCGTCGGCGGACTACTACTCGCCAGCAAACTTCCGCCCAAATGGCATTCAAATCCTGTAGGCTTCTGCACGCGAGGAGGGGTGCTATTCGAGTAGAAAAAAATTCCAACTCGCAAATAACGGAAGCCTCAGCCGTCAGTAAGCCGGAGGGAGAAATCCCGTAGGCTTCTGCACGCGACGAGGGGCGCTATTTGAGTAGGAAAAAATTCCAAACTCGCAAATAACGGAAGCCTCAGCCGTCAGTAAGCCGGAGGGAGAAATCCCGTAGGCTTCTGCACGCGACGAGGAGCGCTATTTGAGTAGGAAAAAATTCCAAACTCGCAAATAACGGAAGCCTCAGCCGTCAGTAAGCCGGAGGGAGAAATCCCGTAGGCTTCTGTACGCGACGAGGGGCGCTATTTGAGTAGGAAAAAATTCCAAACTCGCAAATAACGGAAGCCTCAGCCGTCAGTAAGCCGGAGGGAGAAATCCCGTAGGCTTCTGCACGCGACGAGGGGCGCTATTTGAGTAGGAAAAAATTCCAAACTCGCAAATAACGGAAGCCTCAGCCGTCAGTAAGCCGGAGGGAGAAATCCCGTAGGCTTCTTCAAGCGACGAGGGGCGCTATTTGAGTAGGAAAAAATTCCAAACTCGCAAATAACGGAAGCCTCAGCCGTCAGTAAGCCGGAGGGAGAAATCCCGTAGGCTTCTGCACGCGACGAAGGGCGCTATTTGAGTAGGAAAAAATTCCAAACTCGCAAATAACGGAAGCCTCAGCCGTCAGTAAGCCGGAGGGGGAGATCCCGTAGGCTTCTGCGCGCGAAGAGGGGCGCTATTCGAGTATCCCAACTCGCAAATAGCGGAAGCCTCAGCCGCCAGAGAACAGGAGGGAGAAAGAAAGAGAAGTTGCAAATTCTTCAAAGGCTTAAGAGGCCTATTTATAGGTTTTGGAGAGAAAGGGGGGAAGTTACTGCCAATTTCAAAATTTTTCTTTTTTAGAAATTTTTTGGAAATTTTTTGCAATTTTTTGGAATTTTTGTGAGCCCAAAAAGAGCAAAAAACTACTTTTTTATGTGTGTGGGGCCCACTTAGGTCGGTGGCAGTGAACCGACGCGGGAAAACACGCCGATCCGCGGCCACTTCACGCGGATCGCAGCCAGCACGCGAATCGCAAGCACTCCGGCCACCGGCAGCGGCCAGCCGCAGCAGCAACGCGCGGGTGCAGCCCAACCGCGCGGTCCAGCGACCAGCAGGCGCGGGCAAGGGAGGCTGGTCCGGGCGTAGCCCGTGCGGGCGCGGGAGATGTCCCGCTCGTAGTAGGTCAGACCGCGCGGAGCGCCGTGGAGCGCGGTTCCGCGAGAGCCGCCGCCGGCGGGCGGCGGCCGGCCAGCCGACCGGCCGGTTTGGCCGCCCATACGTGTCCGGGCCCAATTTTTGGCCCGGACAGTCCGATTCGGACGTTTTTGGGGTCCACAGGACTACTTTTCGACATCCCGGACTCAATTTGGGCATTTTCGGAGCTGTTCGGGGCTTCTACAAGCGAGATCAAGGGCGAACAGGGAGTGGTTTGAATGGACGGCAGATATCGAATCCTTTGATTATGCACCATTCGTTGGACATTTGATGGCCTTAATGATGTCGGAATTCGATGATCTTGGGCTCGTTGGATTCGTCTCGTCGAGCCCTTCGATTCGAGTATAAGCCCGTCAAAATTGGAGACCGTTTGGTAACTCAAATTGCGGTTTGAACCTTCCAATGGCGCTTTGAACCCTTGATTCGGACTCATTTGGGCTCGGATTAGGTTGATCTTGGTGTCGTTGGGTTCGTATTTCCGAGACGCTCAGTTTGACTATAAGATCGCTGAAATCGGAGTTCATATTCTCCCGAAATTAATTTTTGAAGTTTCCAACTAGCTTTTGTCTCGAGATTCGTGCCCGATCAAGATGATTTTGAGATGACGTATCATATGTATTGCAGATTAAGGCTTAATTTTGGGAACTTTTATTACGTTCTCTGACCGGAAGTAGCTCTACGTTCGGTCAGAGGATTGTTACTCGGTTTTTGCTCGGTATTTGGTCGGTATTGCTAGGTATTATTTGATAATAACGAGGAATACCACTCTATGAAGATCAATACCGAGTAATATCGAGCAATACCAAGTGATCCCAAAAAATACCGAGTTTTTTCTAGATAAAACTCGGTATTTTTTGGGATTACTCGGTATTGCTCGGTATTACTCAATATTTTGTCTTCACATAATGGTATTTCTCGTTATTGTTGGTATTGCTCGGTATTTGCTCCGTATTTCTTGTTTTGTGCCTGAGATCTTAGTGCCGGCCAAACGTAGCTCTACGCACGTTCACCGGATAGCTTTTTTATTGCTTCCTACAATAACTTTTTAGAATAAAAAATTATTTTTTATACTAAAAACCTGTTTTAAGAAATAATAAAAGTCTTTTTCAAACAAAGATTAAATGGATATGTCCAACAGCACCTGACCTATTGCAACTTTTGGAGGATTCCCTTTCACTGCATGGTATCACGCTTATTATCGCCTCTACCTCATGCTTTTCGACTTCTGAACAACTTATTTAAAAGCTTTTATTTGAAATAGATTAGCTATTTTTTTAGTTCAGCCTTAACTATAGCTTAATTCATCAAATTGTATGCACGTTAGTAGGGCTCTCAATATTTGAAACGACACGAAAATCCGATCCGGACCCGACCTGAAAATTTTGGGCCCGAACCCGTACCGGGTCGGGTTCGAGTTTTCGACCCGTTTGAAAAACCGGGTCGGGTTCGGGTTAACCCAGAAACCCGGAAACCCGCTGCTCGCCCTTACCGGGACTGATTGAAGCTGCCCGCGCGGAGTCTGAGCCTTACCGCGCGTCGCTTTGCTTCGCGAGTCCCACCCTAACCGCTCGTCTGCCCGCCGCTGCCGCTGCCCACTTGCCCGTGCGAAACTGCCCGCTGCGCCGCTGCCGCCGGCCCGCCATGCCACTACCGCTGCCCGCCGCACCGCGTCACGCTGCAAACCGCCGAAGTGTCGAAGCCGAACCCACCGCCTCGTGCGAAGTCACGAACCCGCGCCGCTGCCCGCGGTAACGGGTCGTGTCGGGTTGACCCTAACCCGAAACAGGTCGGGTTCGGGTCCAGGATTTCGACCCGTTTGCTTACTCGGGTCGGGATAGGGTCGTCCCGATTGAACCCGAGTCAGTTCTGGATTCGACCCGAACCCGACCGGTGACCCGAAATTGACACCCCTACACATTAGATAAGATTGATTAACTTTTGTCAAGCTTATCTCAGCTTTCGGTGTAGGCCAGGGCAAGCTTATTAGCTAACACAAAGAGGTAATTTATCTTAGTTAATATATGGTGAATAAAACTAATTTATTGTATATCTTATTCATTTTTAATCCTTAATTAGCTTGATTATCCCTAACAAAAACCAAATTGATTATAGATCATTTATTAACACGTAATTAATTAGTTAAATTAAAAATCTTTTAGTTAAAGTAGTTTTAATCATCATTATTTGTAACTAATTTACATTATTAATTCACGATTAACTTAATTAATTAGGATAATTTAATTTTGTAATCATTGATTCCTAGTTTCTAAGACTAATTAATATTCAATTTATTGACTAGTTAGACTAATTATTAACCAAACATTGTCTTATCCTAATAAACCTAATTATTAACTCAAATAACAAAAATTAATTCAAGCAAATGTATAACCAATGGCATATCAATGAACCACTTAGATATGTCATGATAATCTTTACTTTCTGGATTTATTTTGTTGTTAATGTAGTTCAACTTTGTATTGGCGGTTTCAATATGGGTGCTTCTAGGGGTGTCAATTTCGGGTCACGGGTTGGGTTCGGGTCAAACCCGGAACTGTCCCGGGTTCAAACGAGTCGACCCTAACCCGACCCGGGTAGACAAACGGGTCGGAAATCCGAACCCGGACCCGACCCGGCGAGTTGCCAAGTTGACCCTACCCGACCCGGTTTTGGGTTCTGCCGGCGGGCGGGGCGGACGGCGGGCGAGAGAGGGCGGGGACAGCAGTGCAAGGCAGCAGGCGCGGGCGGGGGGCAGCAGCGCGGGGCAGCGGGCGCAGGCGCGTGGGGCAACGGGCGTGGGGCTGAAGCGTGGGGCGCGGGCAACGCGGGCGGGGGCAGCGGGCGGGAATCCAAATTTTTTAAGTTAAACTTGTTTTTGGGTTGACCCGGCAACCCGCCGGGTCAACCCAAACCCGACCCATTTTTTTCAAACGGGTCTAATACGGGAAGCCGAACCCGACCCGTTTTGAAATCGGGTCGGGTCCAACCCGGATTTTTTGGATCAGGTCCGGGTCGATTTTCGTTTCGTGTCAAATATTGACACCCCCAGGTGCTTCAACTTCCCTTTACTCTTTAGTCTGCTGTGCTCACCGGAGATTTGCAAGTAGAAATCCATACCCAGTTAACCTCAGTGAAGTGGTTGGTCTAAATAGTTAGCTTCTGTGCTCCAAATTTGCCTAACAGAATTGTTAACGCTATGGATATGTTTCCTTCTCCAAATGCATCTAAGAGCTCATTTAGTTGCTTATTAGAAAGTTGTGATATTTTTCACTCATTTTTTTGCGTAAAATTAAAATTCATACTTTTAAGAGATTTTGAAGGTGTTTGAAAACATTAAAATTCATATTGATTTCTAACTATGTCCAATCAAATGATGAAATCTCAAATATATAACTTTCTAAAAATATATTTTCAAGCTTCAAGCAATCAAATGTGCTCTAAATCAAATTTGCACCTCTGCATTTTCTTAGGAAGTCGAAGAAGTTGTTTTTCACTTATATAGTCTTCCTACAAGCTATCATCCCATATTTTCTTTGTTTTGGCATGTTCCGTATATTTGTGACTGTTTTTTTCTTCTTCCAGTTCCTTGAGGAGTCTTATATGGATGTGGTCACTTGATAGTTTCATCCAACATAATATCTACTTTGGTTTTCATGTGTACTTACTGTAAATATGGCTCGAACAGGAAATTTTTCTTTTTATTAAATAACTGATGTTCTTTTTGTCGTAACTGAAGGCATGAGTAATATAACGGTTACGTCCTGGAATATTCATGGCGGAAGAGAAATATGAAGTTTAATGTCTTAGCATTGCACAAAGATCCAGTGCGCAATCAGATAAGAGAGAGGAGTATTCATAAGAAACACCAGAGTTTTTATGTGGAAACCCCTGAAAATGGGGAAAAACCACGGGGTCTGGCTCAGTTTGAATGAATCCACTAGTATTTGTAGTCGATTACAAATGAGGCCCTTCCTTAGGAGAAGGCCTTGGCTCTATGTCACGAATATACATCATATAGAGCACATTACATGGTGGGAGTTATATAGACATGTTTGTTTGTTCGACAGGACCATAGTCGATGGGATAGAGGTCAGAAAGACGATAGTTGGCAGGAGACCAGGGTCAGAAAGACCGTTGTCTGGCAATGGAGGTCGAAAGGATCGTAGGAGGCGATGGAGTTCGGAAGAACCATAGACTGCAGGAGACATGGGTCTGAAAGACCGTACGTAGTTGGCAAGAGATCGGGGTCAGATAGATCGTAGTTGAAAGGAGACCGAGGTCAAAAAGACCGTAATTGTAGGGCAGTACTCTGCTAGAACTCTGGGCTTCAGGCGGTGGCCTGGTAGAAGTCCGGCCTCAAGTGGTGGTCCGGAAAAAGTCTGAGCGTCAGATGGTTATCCGGTAGAAGTCTCGGTGTCAGGTGGTTGTCCGGCAGAAGTCCAGGCCTTAGATGGTGGTTTGGTAGAAGTCCAGGCGTCAAGTGGTGGTCTGACAGATGTCCGGGCGTCAGGTGCTGGTCTAGTGGAAGTTCGAACCTCAGGTGGTGGTCCAGCAGAACTCCAGGCGGTGGTTGAGGAGGAGTGAGGAGGCAATAGTGATGTCAAATCTCTCTCTTACTCTCTTATTTGGAGCCTCCCTTTCAATAGAAATAAGAGGTCTATTTATAGATTTTCTAGAGTGACATGACCCGTAAATAGGAGAACGATCAAGAGCAAATGGGGAGTGGTTGGATGGGCGGCCGATGTTGAACCCCTTGATCGTTGACCGTTTGATGGACATTTGAATGTCTTGGTGATGTCAAAATTCAGTGATCTTGGGCTTATTGGATTTGTCTAATCGAGCCGCTCGCTCGATTCAACTATAAGCACGTCATGTTTGGAAACCATTTTGTAATTCAAATTGTGGTTCCAACCCTCCAACAGAGCTGCAGACCCTTTATTTGGATCCATTTGGACTCGGATTGAGTCGATTTTGATTTCGTTGGGTTTGTATTTCCGAGACACTCGGTTCGAATGTAAGTTTGCTGAAATCGGAGTTTGGATGGTCCCAATTTTAATTTTTGAAGTTTCCAACTTGATTTTTCCTCGAGATTCATGCCCGATCAAGATAATTTTTTGAGGATGTATCAATAACAATAAAGGAAGAAGCGCATTTTAGATTTCCATCAATTAAGGCTTCGTTTGGGACTGCTTTGTACCACTGCTTTTTTCCTTCTTCTAAAAAAAATTTATTCTAAAAAATAGCTTTACAAAATAGTAAGAAATCCGTCTCAAATGAAGCATAAATCTAATTTATATAATTATTTGGATGTGCTTTCAGGTTCACCAAGATGCTTGCATGGTTGATGGTTATATCACATAGTCTGCTTATAGTAGTTGCTCAAAAAAACTATTCTATTGATGTGGTAGTTGCATGGTAAATAGAAACTTTTCTTTTTCCATTTTATTTGCTGCATTGTGTCTGATCTGATTTCACTAAGGCTTCACTAGGGTCTTTCTCTCCTTAAATAAAAAAATAGTTTTTGAAATAATGCTTAAGGAAATTGAGTTTTCTAACGGAGAAGCAAATAACAAATTTTTTTTCAAAACAGTAGAAAAAATGAAGTTCCCTAAAAAATTTTCTATAGAAGCGTCCCATCCAAACAGCGATAAAAAAATAATTTCTCCATTTCTAAAAAAAAAGGAAAAAAAAAATGCCGAAACAAACGAGGTCTAAGGTTTCATTTGGGACGGCTTTCTAGCTGTTTCTTAAAGCAGCTTTTTAGTACAAAATTTAAAATTTTTTTACTAGAAAGCCTCTTTAAGATGCAGGAAGACAGCCATCCCAAACAAAGCCTAAGAAATTTTGCGGCTTTTGCATCTGACATAGATCTTGAATGGTGTTTTCCTAAAGATGAACAAGGCCACCATGAGCATGCTTCGGAGGGTGGAGCTTTATGTTATATATGGCTATCCTAATCTGAAAAGTGTGAGAGAATTAGCTTATAAGAGAGGCTTTGAGAAACTGCAGAAGCAAATAATTCTCTTAACCAACAATTCCTTAATTGAGCATGTTATTTATTTTTTTATTTTTTGACATTATTGCTGCATTGCTTAATTAATATCACTTTCACTATAAAAGGAAGCTGGAATTCAATGCCTTCATCACTTAAAAACATACTTTAAACATAAATGCGGATTTTAAAAAAAAATTGCCAAAGTTGCTCGTTTATTGTGAAAATTATTATGTGCGGATCTTGGATGGCATCCGGAGACCAATCAGAACATGCCACGTCACTATTTTGCTTTGTACCGTTGTATACCAGGTGATGTGACACGTTCTGATTGGTTTGCAAACTATCTGATTTCCGCACAGAATAATTCCTCATTTATATGATGACTAACATAGTGCTAAAAATTTATTGGGCAACCTCCGATGGTTTTAGTTTCATCATTATTAAATATGTAAGCTTTTCTTAAATATAATTATTTCTTAAACAATTCCTTCTATATTATACAAATCTTATTAGTAAATAAAATGATGAATCTATAACTTTCATCTAAAACAACAATAATGAAATCATTATTAATATTATAGAAATATTAACTTTTATTTTAATAATTTATTAATATATCAATAATTTAATTATAATAGACCATAATTTAAATAATTAATTAATCAAATTTTAGTGTAGCAAGTTACCTTTTTAATGGAAGATTTGTAGCAAAATCCGTGTCAGCCTTTCCACCACATGACTCAACAAATCTGACTCAACAGCCAATCGTCCTTTTAATGTGCGACTTTGTCTATCTTTAATTTCGTTTTGAAATACTTATTTATATAATTAATGCTTTAACAATAACGAATTTAAAAATTTTCCCAAATTCTATTTGTTTCGTTTTGTTTTGTTTTTTTAAATTAATTTATTATTATTCTTCTTTTGAATAGCAAGTGCAAGAGCTCTTTACGCCACCGGAATGATATATATATTTTTTAGAATTGGATTCCACCTTCCCGACTTGAAACCCGACCCGAACCGAAATTGACACGACCCGAAACACGAACAAAACCCGACCCGGAAAAATCCGGATTCGGGTCGACCCGTTTGTAAAACGGGTCGGGTTCGGGTTCAACAAAATGACCCGTTTCAAAAAATGGGTCGGGTTCCGGTTGACCCGGCAACCCGAAAATGACCCGAAAATCCTCTGCCCGGTCTGCTGCCCGCCCTGCCCGAAGTGCAGCTATCAAGTTGCGTCGATGCCTGTGCGGTGCGCATCCCGAAGCGGCAAACCATCCAGCGCGCGTGCGTCCCTAGTCCCGACTCCGCAGTGGTGCAGCGCGTCCCGAACGGTCGAACCCGAAGCGGCAACGCGTGATGCCGCTTCTCTTGGGATCCGCCTGTGACGTGTGCTACCGCTGCCGCTACTCTCGCTGCTCGGTCGCTGCCGCTGCTCCGGGTCGGGTCGTGTCAACCCGGAAACCCGCGCGGGTCGGGTCCGGGTTGAAAAAGTCGACCCGTTTACAAAAACGGCTCGGGTTTAGGTTGACCTGTTTAAAGCCGAACCAATTCGGATTCGACCCGTTGACCCGAATGGACACCCCTACCCGTGATTGTCTTGTCTAGGATTCTTTCATGTTTCAGCATTTTTTTTTCTCTTAATTCAAAATTTTTTGCTCTATTCGAATGAGATGGAAAGGGTAAAGGGTTCAATCCCAGCAAAATCATGTTCCGAAATTATTAATAAAAAACTTTTATCAGAATATTCTTATTTTATTTGTCAGGCTTAAATAGTTTTATTATTTAATATTAGTTTATGTGTTATATGTTATTCTTTAATTCAATTAAATTATTATACAAAATAATATAATTATAAATAAATATATTTAAATTAATAAATATTTATCAACATATTAATATAATATATAATTAATTGTATTTATCTAATAATTTAGATATATTACTTATTAAATTATTAATATTAAAGAAGAATTTAGGATGAATTTAGATGGCATGAAATAAAAATAAACCATGCAAAACGTATCTGTTGTAAAACTAAATGGAGCTATTTGGATTTAGTTACATGCAAAATGAATGTAAAAGTTTCATGCTATTTACATATCTAAAATCTAAAAATTTAATATTACATACCTACCGCCCATAGGACAAATATGATTGCATTGAATGAAATATTAAAAATTTAAAATTTATGGGGTGATATGAGTGATAAGAATGAGATATAATGGTGATATATTTGATATTAAAATTTTTTATGAGTAACACGAATGTGATATTAAAATTTTAGATATTAGATATATAAATAAAGTGGTATGTATGTACATCTTGAATTTATTGTATTTTCATTGCTAATATGTTTTTATTTAGATATGCTTATATTAAAATCATTAAAGATGTGTATGCATGAGCTATTACTTGTGTTCAAACACAAGGTGGTTTGACCAAGTATTTTTCTATTTCGGTTGGATTACATCAAGGATCAGCCTTAAGTCCATATCTTTTTGCTTTAGTCATGGATGTTCTCACTATACATTTGCAAGAGGATGTACATTGGTGTATGCTTTTTGCTGATGATATTATTCTTGTTGATAAGACTAGAGAGGGAGTAGAAGGTAAACTTGAATTATGGAGGTCAACTTTAGAGACTAAAGGTTTTCGCTTCAGTAGATCTAAAACTGAATATATGAAGTGTAATTTTAGTAGCAATGGACCTAGTAAGGGGATTGTGACTTTGGGCGATCAAGTCATTAATAAGAGTACACGTTTTAGATATATTTGATATATTGTTCAAAGTGATGGTGAAATTGATGGGGATATTATCAGCAGAATTCAAGTTGGATGGTTAAAGTGGAGGATTGCATCGGGCTTATTGTGCGATAGAAAAGAACCTCTCAAACTTAAGGAAAAATTCTATAAGATGGTGGTGAGACCTGCAATGCTTTATGGTGTCGAATGTTGGCAATTAAAAGAGAGGCATAATACTAAGTTAAGTGTTGCAGAAATGAAGATGCTTAGGTGGATGAGTGGCTTGACCTTTAGAGATAGGATACGAAATGAGCATTTACATGAAAAGGTTGAAGTAGCTCCAGTGGAAGATAAGATCAGAGAGATTTGCCTTAGATGGTTTGGTCACATTAAACGAAGGCCTCCCAATGACCCTGTTAGGAAAGTTGAGGTATTAAATTTGACTTATGTTAAGAAAGGTAGAGGTATACCTAAAAAGAATTGTTTAAAAAATATTAGAAATGATCTTTCTTTATTAGATTTAAATTAGAATTTGACTTTTAACCGGACATAACGGCGAAAAAGGATTCATTTAGCCGACCCCACATAGTGGGAAAAAGGCTTCATGTTGTTGTTGTATAAAAAAAATAAATTAAATAAGAATAAAAAGAAAAAAAAAGTAATCTTAATTGCCTTAATTTTTCATGAAATAGTACTTACCCCTGTCAGATTCAAGGTTTTAATTATTAATTGCAACTTAATTTTTGCTTGGCAGGACTTCTTATAAATTTTTTTTTTTTACAAAAACTATGTTTTAAGAATGAATAAAAAAGTTGTTCTAAATAAAGACTTACATTTCGTTTAGAATAGCTTTTTACTGCTTCTTAAAGCAGCTTGTTAGTAAAAAATTTAAAAAGTAATAATTTTTGTACTATAAACTTCTTTAAATAGCAAAAATAAAGCAGTCCTAACGAAATCTTAAGTTTTATTTAGGATAACTTTCTTATTGCTTCTTAAAAGAGTTTTTTAATATACAAATTTTCATTTTTTACTTAAAAAATGCCTAGAGAAGCAACAAAATAACATTTTAAAAAATAATGATACTGTGAAGTCCCTTCCCTGTGTTTGTGACGAACTTTTATTAGGTCTGGTGTCCTGACGTAGCTCTACGTTCGGACGCCAGTAAAATGGTGCCACGTGCTCTTACTCTTTACCGCGTGGCCCGACGACCTGACCCAGACCAGACTCGGGATTGCAATGTAATGACTGATTTGTGCAGACTAGGATATTGCTAGATATTGTTCGATATTGCTCGGCAATAACGAGAAATATCATTCTGTCAAGACCAATACCTAGCAATATCGAGCAATACTGAGGTATTGCTAGGTATTGGTCTTGACAGAGCGGTATTTTTCGTTATTGTCAAGCAATACCGAGCAATATCTAGCAATACCAGAACATAGCAATACCGGGTTCCGGTCCGGGTAGGGTCGTACGGTAAAGAATAAGAGCACGTGACGATATATTATTGACCTCCGGATGTAGAACTAGGACCTAATAATTATTCGTTTGTGACACCACGTGCTATGCGGCACAAACATACAACCTGACAGCACATGGCACTAGTGAAATTCGGTGGAGGGATTTTTTTTTTTTTTTTTCAAAAAGAAAATGTGGCCTAGCATTCGTATTGATAAGTAGTGTGTAGCACGGTTGGACTGTGGAGCCGCATTGAAGTGCAGGTGGGCAATTGGTCACCATTAAAATTGAGTTTTATTTATAAGAAAAAATAATTTTATAAATTTGTCCCCCTAAAAAAAAATTATGCCCTACCTATCTTAAGGAGTTTTGCATGCGTCCGATTTTGATCATATTCACACTGGCCTAATCATTTATTATTTCTTACGTACACATTTTTTTTATCATGTAGAAAAAATTTTCGTGACAATAATATCATGGAAGAGAATTTTAATCCAAAAGAGATTTGATTGCTGTCATCTAGGGTTGGAACCATACTTATTTGAGTGTGGGAAATAATAATTTTAATAAATAAGAATTATTTACATAAAAAATTTATGCATTTAATATAACCATATTTAAATAAAATTTGTTAATATTACATTACTTTAACTTAATTAAAAGCATGTTTGATGAGAGTAATTATATATATATATATATATATATATATATATATATATATATATATACAAAAAACACATATATTAATATAAGATAAAATGGTTACACCAGCAAAAGGCCAGAGAATAAAAGAAAAAGAAAATACAACCAATATTAGGCTCAGTCTACGGCCGAGACTCCCAGCATCCCCGAAGCCTCGCACGGACCATTCATAAGGTGAAAATAGAGCCCACATCCAACCAAACTCATCGAATAACACCAAAGGTTGCCACTAGCTCGACGACAAGGACACGAGCCCCAGCCACATCATTGCCTCAAATACCTGATCAAAATACCAGAAAACCAATCCGAAGCAATAAGAGGAAAGAAAAGATACAGTATGAAGGAAATTATCTTCTTCTTCGGCCCCTCTCGCGAAATCTCCCACGAGAAGCAACCGAGCAAACAGGTCTATCACGCACCAAGGTAAACACATTTCCAGGGTCGGAACCACCGTAAAAGTCCGGATCTGCCAAGCCTCAATCCGAAAATTCTGATTCAGATTCAAATTCAGACGAACCATGCAACCAATCCACATGGTTCCTAATATCGAATCCAGAATTATTACCCAAATGATGGACCATAGTATGCGTATCTACCCAATTAATAGTGACATCCACAAAATTATTCGAACACACTGGATTGTTAGCCAAATTATCTACACGTACACTCTCCATAAAATTGTCTACATTCACATTTGGTTTAGACAAAATAACGAAATCTGGAGACGAATTAGCCGAATCATGAGTCACCGCCAAAACAGGGCAAATAACCAAAGCATTACTAATATCACTACAGGAAAATCACTTACTACCGGCGGAATTTTCCGGCGGCTTTCCGGCGGATTTCCGGCAGTTTTTGACGGCTTATTTCCTACAAAATTTTCCGGCGGCTTTCCGACGGCTAATTTCCCCGCAAAATTTTGCGACGACTAATTTCCCGCAAAATTTTCCCGCGGACTTTTCCGGCGGCTTTCCGACGGATTACCTGCGGCTTTGAGACTTATTTCCGACGGTTTTCCGGCGGTCACATTTCCGACGGCTTTTCTGACGACTTTTTAACGTTTCCGGCGGCTTTTAAAAATTTAATAAAAAAATGAATAAAATTTTAAACATTTAAATGATTTAACAAAAAATTATTAAAAGTTAAAATAACTATTAACTTAATTTTCATCTTAAAATTAATTAGTTAGTTATTTTTTATTTTTTATTAAATATTATTTTTTATTTTAAATTAATTAGTTTTAATTTTTTTATAAAAAAAGTTTTTTTTTTTATTTCAGTGGTGATATAGTTTAAATAATAAATATTTACAAGTTAAACGTATTTTCTTCTTCAGCAAAGTGGTCCGTCGTTTGAAATTCCACGTGAGGAACCGCTGTTCGAACCTCGCCTTGCACGCTGGAGCCCGGAGCGCGCGCGGGAAGCTAGTTGCACGCCACGGGAGCCGCTTGGGGGGAGCTGGCCGGAGCGTTGGAGCGGGGGTGGCTGCCGGAGCGCGGGAGCGGGGGTGGTTGCCGGAGCGCCGGGGGGTTGAGCCGCGGGAGCGGGGTTGGCTGCCGGAGCGCGGGAGCGGGGGTGGTTGCCGGAGCGCCGGGGGGTTGAGCCGCGGGAGCGGGGTTGGCTGCCGGAGTGGTATTTTTTTTTATTTTTTTTTTTTGACCGGCGGTTTCAAGACCGCCGGTAAGCCGCCGGACAAAATTGCCGCCGGAAAAAACCGCCGGAATTCATTTTCCTACGCCGTTTTTACCGGCGGTAATTAAACCGCCGGAAAAAGTTCAATTACCGCCGGAAAAGGCCGTCAGAAATGGGTGATTTTCCTGCAGTGTATTAGCTTCAGGGGCCGAAACAACCCCAGCACCAATATCAGGTAAGACGTCACCCCCCCCCCCCCCCCCCCAACCAATAAGAATTACCCAACAGAATAGGGGTCCCCAAAACAGCAGGGGAAGAAACCAGAGCTTTAATAGAGGGTAAAACAACACCCTTCACAGCATTAAAAGCAATATCACAATTCAAATCACCTACATCCAAAATAACTACACCATTACCCGAAAAATTCTCACACAGAGGAACAGAGGTAACATTGGGGATAGAAGAGATAACAGGAATACCATAATTCACTAAAGGATTAGACACAGAAACCAGCGGTGGTGGAGCCGAGGATACAACCAGACGTAAATTAGGAAATAGCTTAGAGCATTCAGACATTTTATGTCCCACAGCTTTGCAATGTTGACAAAAATTGGGCATAACTTCAAAAACAACCTTTTGCACATACCCCAGTTTCTATAATTTAAAATATATAAAATGGTTGAGAAACTTATAAGCATTCTTCAATTCATTAATTATAATAAAAAATATATTTTTACTTTGGATGATGTCATATATATATATATATATATATATATATATATATATATATATATATATATATATATATATATATATATATATATATATATAATATATATATATATATATATATTATATTTCGTTATTTATGTAATGAATTTGCCCGCTTTGAAAACAATTGTAGGTTCTGGCCCTGTTGTCATGCAAGTGGAAAACAAAGTATTAAACTCACCTAATTAAAAAAATAAAAATAAAAACAAAAATTAAAAAAAAAAAATCTTAAAAAAAAAAAAAAAAAAATTGGCTACCATAGGAGAGACAACTCGAGCATGAAAGCCAGCCCAAAAATCAAAGAAATTTGTAGCTAAAAAATATACCGCTTACCAAATAGACCATATAACAAGTGTTACAACCAAAAGAAGAGCACCAAAAAAATATTTATTCCAAAAAAGAAAAAGGAAAAAGAACCATCTAGCTAATATAACAGTCAAGCAGAAATAGGGGGAGAACATTATGAGACATTTAAGAGCTTTAAATTTGTAAGAAGATCCTCCAAAACCCTCCATCTTTTACTCTTTAATCGCACAGTAAAATAAATTCTCTCTCTCAAACTATAAGCATTTGGGCACTTGTTCCTAAGCATTCCATTGTTCCTTTCCAACCAAAGATAATAAGCAGTGACATGAATAGATAGAAGATAAAATTCCATGTAAATGAATCAACATAATCCAACACTTAAAGAAAGAGCTTCCAAGGAGAAAAAAACACATTTGTGCATTCAACTTTTGCTTGCAAAAGTAAGAATATCTCTCAGTAAGAAAATAGCTCATTATGGCTTTCATTTAATTGATTGCAAATAACATACATTTGATTAACGACAATATATCTGTTCAAAAAGTAGTCGGTAGTTTTAAGTCCCTCTTTTAAAAGTCTTCAATTGTGTGTATTATAATTTTATGGATGTTTGAATAAAAATATAAAAATATAAATAGAATTTTGATAGATTTGAATTAACTTAAAAGTTTTTTTTTTTTTTTTTTTTTTTTTTGATATTTGAGAAATCAATAGAATAAAGCTATTACCAAATCCCACCTAATTAAGGTCATTATGACTCTTATTTTCATCACTCATTGTTCTCAGTCACCACCACCATATGTGACATCACTTAGGTGTCAATATTTTACCCGACCTGAAAACCCGACCCAAACCCGAACCGGGTCGGGTTCGGGTAAGGGATTTCTACCAGTTTGTAAAACCTGGTAAGGTTCGGGTTGACCCGGAAACCCGAAATCAACCCGGTTTTAATTAATTTAGGAGGATTTTAAAGGATTTTTATGAAATAAGTAAATGATATTTCAAAAAATTATAAACATTGTTGCCCAAATTAAATTAATCTTGATTTATTTTAAATTAATTGAAGTAAATCTTACCTTAATTTGATTTAGATTTAAATAAATTAAATTAAATAAAAAAAATTTAATGAAATATACCCGAAACTGGTCGGGTTCGGGTTGACCCGAACCCGAAGCGGGTCGGGTTCGGGTTCGGAAAACCGACCCGTTTGTAAAAGCGGGTCGGATTGAACAGTATCGGGTCAATTTCGGGTTGGACCCGAACCCGACCCCGACCCGTGACCCGTTTTTGACAGCCGTACGGCGCCATCATCATCACTCTCAACTATTTGTTGGCCCCATGAGCTGCGAATTACATTGTAGAATTTTGTTGATTACAAACATAATTTGTTTCAATTAACTTTAGACTAATCAATTTTATATAGGACTTAGTACTAACAACTATGGGCATACACTTGAGAATTAAGATACTCCATAAGACTGTAACTCCAGAAGAAATATCAAGTTCAAAATTCGTTACGTTTAAGTTTTAGGATGAGCTAGAGGCAATCCATATCGAAAGAAGCATGATTTAAATTTTGGAGCTATATATTCATATTATTTGAGTCATATCTCAGAAAAATAAATTGTAAAACAACTAGCACTTATACACTTGCACATTTAATGAAATATTTTTTATTTAAATGGATCATAATCGATATTATTGTACGATGTCAATCATAACATGTGGTATGCTGTAAATTTAGAGAAACCAATCATAAAAACTTACATTACTTGAAGAATTTTTAAATTTATTATATGTAAATTAATTATATTATACGATTCATAACATATCATATGATCATAATTAAGTTCAAATTATAATCACCATGTTATTTATTTCTTAATTAGATTAATTCAAATATTACGTTATTTATGCTCAACATGTTTAATGGATAATTTATTATGTGAATCGGATCATGACTTTATTTGTATCATACGAATCAATATGTTAATCATAATGTACAATGTGTTCATCGTATTGTATAAACTCCCTAGTTTTCTTCTTAGACTACTTTGAGAGTTTGGTTTTAAAGCACTAAATGAAAATACTTTGTTAAAAACTCCTAAAATATGAGAGAATCAATAAAATTTTCAGAGAAATAAATGAGAGATGTTTGCTTTTGGGAGAGATCAATTTCATTGTGTTAAAAGTTCTAAAAAGAGATATTGCATTAAGATAGAGCAATATTTAGTTCTTTTCCTTCTATTCTATCAATTTGATTATTCCTCTAATTATTTTTTATGACTTATTGAGAGCGTTTGTGCTTTGTTGTAAGGGATCCTTGAGATCTAAAAAGGCTCATTGTTGTTTTCATTGAATAGATGGTGGGCTAGATTAATGGTCTTCTCATCTAGAGTTGAAGCGGATATAGGATTTTTTCATTACCGTTAAGTAGGGAGGTTTCTCATCGCATTTGTAGGAGTTATTATTGTGAATCTCAATAAGAGGATTCGAGCTGTGGATGTAAGAGATTATGGCCACTATAAATCGACTTGTGCTTCCTTTTCACTTGCTTTTGCTTACATATTTACTTTCGGTGGTTCATTATTTCTTTTTACTCTTATTCAATTTATGTATTAATAGATGATGATAAATATGTATTTTACATAGACCTCAAGTTTACTCTTTAACAGTGATAATATTTCCATTAATTCTTATAAAAAAATCTAAAAAATTTACTACAGTCTACATCTTTGAATTTATTTTACTAGTTATTGTCATCTTCACTTTTACTTCAGATCACTTAAACACTCAAACTCTAAATCATATAAACAATATGCTTAGTGTACTACTCTTTGTAGTGCACTTACTTGTTCACTTCAATCACTGTTAAAACTTCACCATTTCGAGCTTCATACATCAGACTCATCAACAATAGTTCCCTAACCCAATACTTGACCCATTGGACTCAGTTGAGTTAGCTCAACCTAGCCTAATTGATAGAACCCCATGATTAAACTTTTATAAATTCTAATTCATATCGGAACTTCACCAAATTAGTTCAAACTCAGTTCATCATGGATTGAACATGTTTATGCAACCTACCATGTTAATAGTTGGCTTGGTCAACTCTACCTAAAATGGTCAAACCTAGTCAACTTTGGTCACACATGAATGGAATGAGTGGTTAGCCATGCCAAGAAGCCAAAGAAGTGTAAGGGCCGGCCAAGAATAAAAGAAGGGAGAAGTTATGGTGGTTATCAATGTGGGACACTCCCTTACCTTTCCCTCCTCTTTTATAATTTCAAATTTCTTTACTATAACTTGTATAAATACTTAAGTTGCCTTTAAATGAATATTGTTGTTTTTGTGATTGAATTAAAAAAATGTTGGTTAGAGCTTGGTGGCCAGAAAACTAAAAGGTTTGGATGATCCTTCGTAGGACTTCTACGTGGGTAAGTATTAAGATTTATTTTGCTTTACTTCTTGCGTTCTTTTTTTATTTGTACTACCAAACATTCTCCATTCCAAAAAAAAACTTATAGTCATATTTTTTTAACAATCAAACCAATCATTTCAGGGCTTCTGTGAGAGAATTGAGTTAGAATTGACCTAATTTTAATTTGCCTTCAAATGAGTGACTTAAACTCCTCTAAAAATTTCCAAGAACTCCATTTTCATAGTAGACAACCCAAAATTTGATCCATATATATTTATTTGGGAGTCATATTCATTAAATTTTAAAATAGATATTATTTTTTAAAGGTTTGTAATAGAGAAACTTATTTGAGAAGTAACTCGAATTAATTAAATTATTAAAATAGATATTACTAATAAATATTATGAATTATATTTATCAAAAAATAAATAGGAAAAAAAAAGATTAATATTTCTATATCAATGAATAGACTTAAAATTCTAAAACACTCACTAAAAATGTAGGATACTTCACACGGTGATAATAAGTAATTTTTAACAAAGAATGACAAAATATAATATTTGTTCATAAAAAACACTTAATATCATCACTAAAAGTATAATATATAATTGTTGTAATTGTTATTGTAATATCAAATTAAATTGGGAGTAATTTTATCTTAAACATCTTAATATTGTTTTGAATTTTTTTTTTTTAACCCACGGAGGGGCCTACGCGTTAATATCAAAAATCGGTTACAAAGTCCTTAAAAGGATCAACCAGCTAACTACTGCTCCGAAGAGCTACAATCCAAAAAGGACAAAAAACCTTGAAGTCGGTCGGTCCTTATACTATGATTACAAAATTGATAGTAAAAACCTATCGGGCTGTGAGACGACAGCACCCAAAAAAGGAAGATCCAAAAATAGCTTCCGGCATGAACTTCTTGCAAAAACTCAAAAGGAAAAAGAAATAGAAGAGAAAGAGAGGAAAGAAAAGAAACTTACAAGCATTAAAGCTCCCACTACAGCAATTACCAACGGGCCTGCAAGAAATACTCCACAAGAAAACATTAGAATCACTCATAAACGGGAGATTGGAAAAAACGACCAGATTATGATTCCCCTCCAGAACAAGAAAAACCAACTGGCAGAGAATGGAAAGTTTGATAGTATTCATGTTTTTAAAATACTCCTCTCTACCAAAGCAAAACCTGATAGTCTTAGAATGCCAGAAAAAGTCAGAAAAATAGATCAAGCGCCCAGGACTCTCAGTCCCCAGAATGATCTTCAAAAAATTAATGATAGTATGGAGTAAACAATGATAACAGCTAGAATGCTGGATGACAATACCGAAAAGTAAAGTAAATATGTACCCCGGTTTAACCATAATTTCCAAATTACCATCTAAATGAAACAGACAATTATCAACAGCCAGGTAAGGAACCCAAACAACATGACAGCGACCAGCAGGAAGAAAAAAACAAATCAAAATAACAATATAAGGAAACCACTGGAACAAAGAAAGATAAAAAACAACCAACTTTAAATAGGTTTCAGTAAAACTGCAATGGTAGACGCCTCCAGATAGCACAACAGAAGACAAGAAATAGAAATTGTGAAACAAGACAAAATTGCTCAAACCAGCCCTCCCAAAAGTAAAAAAATAGAAACCCAAAATCAAAAGGCACGACCATACAAAACAGCAGCAACCCCAGAAGAAATCAAGCATTGATATAAGGGACACCCAGACGATCCAAATTTATTAAACCCTTAATGTAATTAGGAAGGAGATTGAAGGAATATTCATGGAAACTAGTAAAATTCACCCCCAACATCGCCAGACGAACAGCAGGAGCATTACCAGCCTCACTGATCGACAAAAAGGAGCAGTTGATAACAGCTAATAAAAACTTAATATTCTTAATAGTGTAAAACGAGGAGTGAGAACAATTGACATCATCTCTATTGAGCAAAAAATTAAGATCAAAGCAAGAATTCACCTCCAGCACCATGTTCCTCACATCAAGATTAACACATACATTCAAACCATGAAGAAAAGCACAAAGAAGACCACCCATGTAATCAGAATACCCAGTGTTACCCGTGTAAGCAAGTATGAGGTTACCATAATGGTCCCGCAAAAGACCACCAACACTAATAAAATTTTCCTTCCTGAATGCAACCAATGTTAAGCTTAACAACATTGGGCAAAGGCCTGCTCCAAACAATTACATTAGAATTCCTAAAGTTATGAGCCAACCCTTCCTTAATACCAAAAAACTCCAAGGTAAATTTAACATTGTTGAAATGCTTCAACGTAATAAGATTAACAGAAAAAAGAGACTTAACTTTATCAATAACGTTATGAATAATCCTTTGATGATCCATAGGAACACCATTAAACCTAGCATTATTCCTATCCATCCAAATAAACCAAAAAATAAGGGAAGGAATAAGATTCCTAACATGCCCCTTAGAGTTCACAAACCAGCCTTCCAAAAGATTGAAAATCTCAATGACAGGACTAAAAAAATTAAGCTTAAAAACCTTCTCAAAAAAGAACCACACCTTCAAAGCAACAGGGCCAGAGATGAACACATGATGTAAAGTCTCACTGTGAAAACAACAATGACATTTAGAAACTATGATAAAACCTTTCTTCCTTAATAAATCATCAGTAGGGATATACTTATGAAGGATCCTCCACAAAAAAACCGCAATAGTAGATGGAATAGAATAATGCCAAAGCATTTTATAAATCATATGCTCGTCATTATGGCTACGAAGAACATGCCAATCATCCTTGGTATAAAAATTGCCATCTTTAGTAAAGGAACAAAGAAGGATATCCCTAGAACTAACATTAAGAGGAATCTGACTAATAAGTAACACGATGGACTGGGGAAGAACCTGAGCAAGTTTCTCCAAATCCCACCCATTACCCAGAAAGAAATCCTTCACCTTAACTGTATCAATGGAATTAGTATGAAGTAAAGAATCCAAAGAAACACCATTCACCCAACTATCTTGCCAAAAAAAGATATCACCATGACCAATACCCCACACCAAATAAGGTCCACCCTCCATTTAATATTACAAAGATGATGCCAAGTTTTGGACTGCCCTCTAGAGAAGAAACACATGGAGGGATAACACCCCCCCACAATATTTAGCACGCATAAACTTGGCCCAAAAACTAACATTGTTCCTAAAGTTGAACCAAAGCTTAAAGGAAAAAGCATTGACCATATCAGCCATAGATTTACAGCCAAAAGCACCTTCCTGAAGGGACCCACAACAATTAACCCACGAGGACCAGTGGATTTTAGAGTTCTGCACATTACCTCTCCAAAAGAATTTATTAAAAATCCTTTCCAGTCTCAAACAAATAAATTTAGGAGGAAATAAAGTTTGAAAACAGTAAACAGGCAACGAATTCAACACATTTTTGATAAGAACAAGCCGACCCCCAAAACTCAGAAAATTAGAATCCCAAGAGGCAAGCTTATTCATAACAGAGGAAACCAAACCATCAAACAGTAAAGCCTTCTTCCTACCCTTATAGAGAGGAATCCCCAAATATTTTAAAGGAAAAGAGACCTGGGAAAAACCGGTAAGGTTCTTAATAGCCAAAATCCTATTCGGGTTAACCGACTTAGCCGTAGCAAAACAACTTTTCTGCTTATTAAAAAACAAGCCCACTGACCTCTTCAAAGCTCTTAAAAAAACACAGAATCTTCTTAATATTATTGGTAGAAGCATTAGCGAACACAATGAAGTCATCAGCAAAACAAAAATGAGAAATATTGAACCCACCCGAAATTTTAAAATACAGGTTAGGGTTGTTACTAAAGAGGTCAGATAGCCCCCTAGATAAGAACTCAGCAGCAATAATAAAGAGGGCAGGGGAGATAGGATCACCTTGCCGGAGCCCATGAGAAGCTTTAAAATACCCATGACTCTTACCATTAACAATGATAGAAAAATGAGGATTTTCAATGCAAACTTTAATTAAAGAAATAAAGTGATCATCAAAACCAAACATGTTCAACATACTATAAATAAAATTCCAATTAATATTATCGTAAGCCTTAGCAATGTCAAGCTTCATAATCATATTACCCCCCTAACCTTCAAATCAAGATCTTGACAAAATTCCTGTGCCAGCAGGATGTTATCCGTAATAGCACGACCTTTCACAAAGCCCATCTGATTAGGAGAGATAATATTAGGTAAAATCAACGAGAGACGATTCATCAAAATTTTAGAAACAAGTTTATAAAACACAGAACACAAACTAATAGGTCTAAATTCATTCCAAGAGTTCACCTCATTACTCTTAGGAATCAAAACCACGGAAGTAGAAGAGAAAAAGTTCAGAATAGGGGACCCCTTAAAGAAATCAAGCACAGCAACATAAACATCCTCCGCAATAATATTTCAGGAATGTTGAAAAAATTTAGTAGTAAAACCATCAGACCCAGCAACAGAATCACCATTCATGTTAAATAAAGTATCTTTAATCTCATCCATAAGGGGAAGAGCAGTTAAAACCGCATTATCAACATTAGACACCAACTTAGGAATAAAAGCATGATTAAACACAGTAAATGGGCTAAAATTCTTATTAAGATACTTATGGAAAAAATTAACAGCAAGGGAAGCAATCTCCTCATGATCAACAGAAATAGAACCATCGTCCTTAGTAATTTTATGAATATCGTTAATGGCACATTTTTTATTAACTAAAGCATGAAAATATTTAGTGTTCTTATCTCCCTCCATTAAATTCTTGGAAGCCACTTTTTGCTTCCAAAAAATCTCTTCCTGAGTTTGAAGCATACCAAGATCCCCTTTGGCCTCCATAAGAAGAGCCAGAATAGCCACTGAAGGATCAGCCTGACAGCACTCCTCTAAATAATTAACCCTCTCTTCAGCTAATAAAATATTATGAAAAAGATTTTTAAAAACGTTATGATTCCACCAATTTAAAACCATTTTAAGCCTTTTCAATTTAATCCAAAGCCTATTCATACCAGAAATCCCATCATCCGGGTGAAGAGGAGCCAACCAATTATTACTAACAACTTCAAGAAAATTGTTATGAGTAAGCCACATATTCTGAAATATAAACTGAGCAGAACCACCCGTGGACTTAATTTGAATATTAATAAGAAGCGGAGAATGATCAGAAAGGGTACGACTAAGATGCTCAATTTTCGTAGAATTAAAAGCACTAATCCAAGCATTATTAAAAAGAACTCTATCCAAACGTTGCCACAAATGACCACGATGCCAAGTAAATTTATTACCAGAATAACCAATATCAATAAGATTGCAAGACATAATCATATCATTGAATTCATCCATAGATTAAAAATTAGGCCTCGAACCACCTAATCTCTCATCAGGATTAGAAATAGTATTAAAATCACCACCAACTAAACAAGGTAAGGAACAAACATTATAAAAATTAGAAATTTGATCCCACAAAATGCGTCTAGAATAATGAGAAGAAGCAGCATACACAAAAGAAGCACCACATTGAAAAAGAGAACATTCAACATTACAATGAACCACCTGAGGGAAATCCCCAATAATATTTAGTCTAATAAACTCATTCCAAAAAATCCAGATTTTATTAGAAATATTACCAAAAGCATGTTTAAAACCCAGAAACTTCGCAGTGGCACACAATTTATCCATAGAAATAAAAGGTTCAAGTAAAACAAGAACAAAAATTTTATGAATACGACACAAATTTTTAACCCTAAATTTCGACGAAGGACACCCAATGCCCCTCACATTCCAGCTAATAGCATTAAGCATAAATACAGTAATTAGTGGGAAGTATGTGAGCGAGTAGTTCTAGGCGATTGTAAAATGACATTCTTAGGTTTCTTACCTTTCTTACCACGACCCTTAGAAAAACTCAAATCATGATCTTCTCTAGCATAACATTTAGCAGTAATTTCAACTTCAGTGTCAGTGAAGGCTTCACCATGATAATGATTAGACAAAGGAAACTCTACATTATTCATCTTACCAGAAGCCTCTTTAGGAGGCAACATACCTTCCATGTAAAGAACTCCATCCTCAATAGTAGAAGTATTTTTCCCCTAATGCTTCGAAGCATTTTCATTAGCATTAGAGAGATTATCCAAATCCTGCACAGAAGAGTCAACCTTAGCCTTTTCCGTATCATTTAACATAGGCAATTCAATACCTTTGGCAATTTCCACATCACCCAGGTCCAAGACCACCTCAAGGTTATCAGAACTATTAACAGGGATGGCGTCATGCCATTTCTCAAGCCTTAGGATATCCGTATTTTTGCTAGAGCATTCGGCCTCCCCCTGAAATTCTGTATTACAATTAGCAATAGGATGAGAAGAAGAAACATTAAGGATATTATCATTGTCATTGACCAACGGATCTAACGAAAAATTATTCAGATTAAGCCCACTAGAGTTAATGTCATTAGATTTTTTATTTACTTCCATATTCTTCAAATGAACCGATTGATCCCCTGCACCCAAAATCAAATCCACGGGTCTAGAAACAAACCCGACCCCATTGTTAGAACCAAGCAAATCCTCCTTATCACCTTTCCCATTAACTTTAGCATAAATTTTTTATTTTCTCAGGGTAGGATGTAAACGATAACATTCATTCATAGCATGCCCATGCATTTTACAATGAGAACAAAATATGGGAAGATTTTTAATTTCAACTTTCTGAAAATAACCATTTTTTTCCAATCCTAACCAAATATCATGCGGATATTTTTTCGTAACATCCAACTCTACTAAAACACGCGCCACAGAGGGTCTAGTTAAAGAAGCAGTAGCTTGATCCGTTTGAAGAGGTCGACCAAATACAGATGCCATCCCAAAAAGTATGTGAGAATTGAAAAAATGCAAACGAAGATTAGGAAATGAAATCCACGCCGGGGAAATAAGAGATTCCTCCCTCACATCAAAATCCGGTGACCATTTCAATAGCCTCATTTGACAGCCCTGAATGTAATAAGAACGCTCGCAAAAATACGACTATAATCTAAATCATTAGATAGTTGAATCGCAATGTGCCTCGGGTCCAAAAGACCCACGTTGAAAGATCCAGAAAGTTTCAGAAATAGAAAAATTTACGGATAACATCAAGGTTCGGTCTACGCAGAACAAATTTTCCAATAAGAGTGAAAGAAAAAGGGGCCACCAACAGCGAAACAGCTTCATCCTCGAACATTAACGCAGGACAACCTTTAAAAGAGCCATGCACGAATTTAATCTTATTACCTGGAGCAGAAGAACCACCCGAAACCACATCTTTGAAAGATCTAGTGTAAGCGGGAGGAACAGAAGTAATAATCGGGCTAGATGACGAAGGAGTCGTCACCCCCCCCCCCCCCCCCCCCCCCCCGACACACACACACACACAAAAACCCCGAAAGAACCTCAAAACCACACACAGAAGGAGCAAAACCAACAGAAAACACCAAAAAAGACCCACGAAACCAAAGCCAGGAGAAGAAACAGAGTTACCATAAGATGAAGAACAACCCGAGAACGAAACAACAGCAGCGATCGGAAGGAACAGACGAAACAGACAAATCGCCCGGAAATCGCCTGAGAGCTGACGGCTAGGGCTTCTCTGGTCACTTTGAAAAAACTTAATTATGTGGTTGGATAATATTATGTTCATACAAAAAAGTCTTGCTAGGTTTTTAATAATTCATATTATTTGGCTTTTATATAACAATTCTTTTTCACAAAATAGCTGACCGATAACAAATTAGATAATTTTTAAATTACCTCAATTTCACGTATAAAAAATATGAAAGAACAAATGTCTTAGTCATTTTGAATTATTTGCATAAAATTACTTCAAATTAAATAACTTTAAATAAAATACATTTTATCTAAAAAAATTCACTATTACTTAAAAAGCATCATTATTTAGATTAGAATATTATATAAAATAAATTGAACTAAACAGACGCATAAATTATTTTAATATTACACAAAAAATTCAATTAATAAAATTTAATTTTTAATTATAAGTTAGGATTACTTTATAGATTGATATTAAATTCAAATGTCCTTTTCATATAAAAACATTAATTATTATTAAGTGTACAAGTTAATATAAATTTAAATTAATATATAATTTTAATTTTATTCATAAATACATAGTTTTTAAAAATTATTTGAAATACTTATTTTTAAGATAAAACAAAATTGACTTTATTTCCCGTTTACTAATAACTTCTATTTTTATCATTTACTTATTTATTTAGAGTTAATTTTTTCATAAAAGTAAATTTATGAATTTATCACAAAAATTAAAAAACTAAAATTAACACTTTTTTTTTAATATTTCCATCAATTAAAATAAACTCACATATACATCAACCTATTGGACCTGATGATATTCCAATAGAGATGTGGAAATGCTTAGGAGTTGAAGGAATTTTTTGGCTTAATACTGTTTTGAAGACTAAAAAGATACCAGATCAATAGAGAATTAGTGTGTTAATTCCTATTTTAAGAATAAAGGTGATGCACAAGAGTGCGAATTACAGAGGTATTAAGTTAATGTGTTATACTTTAAAACTATGGAATCGAGTTATGGAGCAGAGATTGTGGCGTGATTCTAATGTTTCTCAAAATCAATATTTATGCCAGGTAGGTCTACTATGAAAGCCATACATTTATTGAGAGATTTGATGGATAAATATAGAGAGAATAAAAAGGATCTACATATTATATTTATTTATTTAGAGAAAGCATATGTTAAAGTTCCAAGAGAAGTGCTTTGGAGAGTTCTTGAAAAGAAAGGAGTTAATAACGCTTATATTCAAATCATTAAAGATATGTATGCATGAGCTACTATTTGTGTTCAAACACAAGGTGGTTTGACCAAGTGTTTTCCTATTTTGGTTGGATTACAACAAGGATCGGCCTTAAGTCCATATCTTTTTTATTTAGTCATGGATGTTCTCACTAGACATTTGTAAGAAAATGTACCTTGGTGTAAGCTTTTTGTTGATGATATTCTTCTTGTTGATAAGACTAGAGAGGGAGTTGAAGGTAAACTTGAATTATGGAGGTCAACCTTATAGTCTAAAGATTTTCACTTGAGTATATCTAAAATTGAATATATGGAGTGTAATTTTAGTAGCAATAGACCTAGCGATGGGATTGTGATTTTGTACGATCAAGTCATTAATAAGAGTACACATTTTAGATATCTTGAATATATTATTTAGAGTGATGATGAAATAGATGGGGGATATTATCAACAGAAGTCAAGTTGGATGGTTTAAGTGGAGGGAATGCATCAGGCTTGTTGTGCGATAAAAAAGCCCCCCTCAAACTTAAAGGAAAAATTCTATAAGATGGTGGTGAGACCTATAATGCTTTATGTTGTTGAATGTTGGCCATTAAAAGAGAAGCATAATACTAAGTTAAGTGTTGCTGAGATGAGGATGATTAGGTGGATGAGTGGCTTTACCCTTAGAGATAAGATACGAAACGAGCATATACGTGAAAAGGTTAGAGTAGCTCCATTGGAATATAAGATTAGAGAGAGTCGCCATAGATGGTTTGGTCACATTAAACGGAGGCCTATTGATGATCCGATTAGGAAAGTTGAGGTGTTAGATTTGACTTGTATTAAGAAAGGTAGAGCTAGACTGAAAAAGACTTGGTTAGACTTGGTTGGGCGAGCATGGTTGGGAACTGCCCAACCCATGTTCGAATCTCCTCTCATGCAGTGCGACCCATATAAGTAGAGAGAAAAAAACTGTGAAACTTGCACCTATGTGGCTTGTTGCTGACAGGGGCAGACCAATCCTTAATTTTCAAGGGGTGGGAGGCAAACTTATAAATAACTATTAGTATTACCTCGAATTGACTCGACCTTTTGCTACAAAAAAATGGGTTGCTAAAGATAATTTATCATTCAATTTCTAAAATATGTATGTTGAATTTGCCTTGAATTTGCTCGACCCCTATTTGTTCATATTCTTATCATTATACGATTCGCAAATATGCCAAGGGTCCGAGGGGTTAGCACCCCTGACAGGGTTCGACCTCTATGGAAAGTGCTTAATTATACTATGGAGCAATTGCCTAAAGAGCATAATATTTTAAAACTTTTAGAGGAGGAGGGGGGGGGGGGGGATGTTGGGGGGGCAATTGACTAAAAAGTAGATAAAATGGACAAATTACCTAAAAAAGTATATAATAAAAAAATTTATTATATGATCAGCCCATGGTTGCTGATAGGCTTGACGAGGGATTAGTATGTCGCCATACACCTCTCATGAGGATGACAACAGGTGGATACCCTAAACCCTAAACCCTAAATCCTTATAATGCCTAGTTGAAGAGTTTAATAATATATCTACGAAGATTTCAAAGAACAAGCCCGCTTATTACATCAATGGTTTTGAGCCTCTACTATTTGTGAGTGCGGGTTGCGTTAGGTAGTCGACAGCCAGCAGATAAAAAAGTACTTTTTATCTACTTTTTGACAAATTACCTAAAAAATCATTTAATAAAAAGTTCATAAAAATGGACAAATTACCTAAAAAATTATTTAATAAAAAAATTTATTATATGATCAGCCCATGGTTGCTGATAGGCTTGACGAGGGATTAGTATGTCGCCATACACCTCTCATGAGGATGACAACAGGTGGATACCCTAAACCCTAAACCCTAAATCCTTATAATGCCTAGTTGAAGAGTTTAATAATATATCTACGAAGATTTCAAAGAACAAGCCCGCTTATTACATCAATGGTTTTGAGCCTCTACTATTTGTGAGTGCGGGTTGCGTTAGGTAGTCGACAGCCAGCAGATAAAAAAGTACTTTTTATCTACTTTTTGACAAATTACCTAAAAAATCATTTAATAAAAAGTTGATAAAAATGGACAAATTACCTAAAAAATTATTTAATAAAAAAATTTATTATATGATCAGCCCATGGTTGCTGATAGGCTTGACGAGGGATTAGTATGTTGCCATACACCTCTCATGAGGATAACAACAGGTAGATACCCCGTTTATAAAAATACAAAAATAAAAATAAAAACCCTAACTTCTTTCTTCAATCGATTATGTATTGAAGCATTGCAAGCTGAAATAAGTAACATCAGTAAACAGTTGACGCGGTATGACAGTCCAGCAGAATCTACCTCCAAATTATCGAACCCACGTCTACAAAACCCCACCTCGCTGTTTCCACCCCACTCTGCCTCTCACCTTCCCGAATTTGTCCCTCAACTCAGTCTATTATATCATCCTCTCTTCCATATCCACAAATTTAGCATCAAGCCTTTCTCTACCTACGCAGCAGATCATCTAGGTCAGCTAATCAAGGAAGAAGAAGAAGTCATACAGAATTAATTGGCCGTTTAACATGAGAGAAATCTTGCACATCCAGGCGGGGCAATGCGGAAACCAGATCGGAGGCAAGTTCTGGGAAGTGGTCTGTGACGAGCATGGCATTGATCCAAAGGGAAACTACGTCGGCAACTACTCTCATCTGCAGCTTGAGAGGGTAAATGTCTACTACAACGAAGCCAGCGGCCACCGCTATGTCCCTCGCGCCGTGCTCATGGATCTGGAGCCTGGAACCATGGACGCCCTGCGCACCGGGCCCTACGGCCAGATCTTCCGCCCCGAAAACTTCGTCTTTGGCCAGAATGGCGCCGGCAACAACTGGGCCAAGGGACACTACACCGAGGGCGCCGAGCTCATCGATTCCGTCCTCGACGTGGTTCGCAAGGAAGCCGAGAATTGCGACTGTCTTCAAGGTAAGCATCCTAACATATATTTTGGTTGAGGACTTTCGTCGAACAGCTTGGGTGCGTGCCTGTTGTGATGAGAATATGAACGCAGGGTTTCAGATCTGCCATTCCTTGGGAGGCGGGACGGGTTCGGGGATGGGGACGCTGCTGATATCGAAGATCAGGGAAGAGTATCCGGATCGGATGATGCTAACTTTTTCAGTTTTCCCGTCGCCGAAGGTGTCGGACACGGTGGTGGAGCCGTACAACGCGACACTGTCGGTGCACCAGCTGGTGGAGAATGCGGACGAATGCATGGTGCTGGACAATGAGGCCCTCTATGATATTTGCTTCCGGACCCTCAAGCTCACTAACCCCAGCTGTAAGTACCAAATTTATAAGCCACTTGTTACACGTGATGTTTTAATCAAAATAATGAAGAGATGGTTGAAATTAAAAAAATAATAATAAAAACCATATAAGATTTTTATTAAATCAATTCTCATTAGGATGTATTTTATCATCATTGGCTTATATTTTTGTGTCAATGTTAAAAGGATCAATGATTAGGAAAGTAGAGTCATTAGATTTGATCTATGTTAAGAAAGGTAGAGGCAAACCTAAAAAAATTTGGTTATAAAATATTAGAAATGATCTTTCTTTATTGGATTTGAACAAGAATTTGACTTTCAACAAGACACAATAGAGAAAAAGTATTCATATAAACCGACCCCAGGTAGTAGAACAAAGATTTGATGTTGTTGTTGTTGTTAAAAAAGGATCACAGGTCATGTGATAGATTTGAATAAGAAATTTTAATTTAATTCTAATTATTCAAAAAAAGTTTTGTGTGGCTAATCTTCAATGCTGATTAATTTTTATATTTATATGAACAAAAATATTCAAATATAGAGTTAGATCCGGATTTTGAGTTTATATATTGTATATTTTTTGTACATATTGTGTATTACATATTATGTTTACTCATATATCTGGACGCAACTCTACATTTGGAATATTCACGTAATAATTTCTCCTGGGGATTAGAAATTCATGATTTAAAAATAAATTTAAAAGAAATTCATGATTTATGGCCCATTCATTGTTAAAAAAAAGTATATAATCTATTTTTCCGATTTCTCTTTTGCTGAATCTATATTTATTTTTAAGATATAAGATTATTTGTTTGGTTGCGATCTAATTAATAAATATATTATTATTTTTAGTATTATTATATTATTATCATTATTTGATTTGTTGAGTGTCGATGTATATTACTCACCTAGTCAATCATGTCAAGGTGGGGTAAATATTAGTTGTGAATGATGTCAGCTATTCTACATTTATAAAGTTGGGGTATGTAATTATGTGCTCATAAGTCATGTGAGTATACTACATAATAATGAAGTATGCTTTTGTCTTTTTTTGGGACATTTAGGCCATTTAAAGCAAATTCATACACACAACGCATACACAGAGACTCGAACCTTAGACCTCTTAATTGGAAGCCTTAGCTCTCAACGAATAGGCCAAGGAGAGTTGTGTGATATGTGCAGGATACATGTACTTGTTTTATATTGCTAAACACATCATCTACATATTCAATTAAAATAATAATAATATCTCCCAAAAATAATAATAAATTAAAAAACATTTATGTCTGATACATTTGTCCCAAAAAAAATTAAAATTAAAAATGTATTATATAAATAACCTATATTAAATCTTTTATTTTCATTTATTTAAAAGAAAATATTGATTAAATAATTTAACAGCACTACAACATTAATTTTAATTTCCTTATTTGCTCAATATTTCTATATTTTTTAAATAATATTCATTTATATTTAAAATTTATTATTCTCAAGTTGTGATAATTAATCCTTTTGAAAAATAATAAAAAATAAATAATGAATATTACTAAAATTATAGGAAAATTGAGTAAAATAAGTAAATTAAAATTAATGTTGTAGTGCTATTAAACAATTTAAGCAATATTTTCTTTTAAGTAAAATAAATAAAATATTTAATATTAGTTACTTATATTATATATTTTAAATTAATTTTTTTTATTAATATGTGTTATATTCTTGTCCGTACATTCTTCTATGAGTACACAGCTGTACACTGAATAACTGGTATTTCATATTTTAAATAAATAGGGAAATAACATTTTATTTCTACATTATAAATATTTAGATAAATATTATTTTATAACAAGTAAAATATTTAATGAACTAACCTAGTATTTGAAATTATTAGGCGCAGAACATAATTCTTTCTCTTTGTTAAATAATGTACCTCTAAGTATTTTAAAAAAAAAAACTAAAGGAAAAATATGGCTAATGTTCGATGCCACATCAGTCGGAGATCTGAACCATCTGATATCAACAACGATGAGCGGCGTAACCTGCTGCCTCCGCTTCCCCGGCCAACTGAACTCCGACCTCCGTAAGCTCGCCGTCAACCTAATCCCCTTCCCCCGCCTCCACTTTTTCATGGTTGGCTTCAGCCCTCTCACCTCCCGCGGCTCCCAACAATACCGGGCCCTTACCATTCCCGAACTCACCCAGCAAATGTGGGACTCCAAAAACATGATGTGCGCCGCCGATCCTCGCCATGGCCGCTACCTCACCGCCTCCGCCATGTTCCGCGGCCGAATGAGCACCAAAGAAGTCGACGAGCAGATGATCTCCGTCCAGAACAAGAACTCCTCCTACTTCGTCGAATGGATTCCCAACAACGTTAAGTCCAGCGTCTGCGACGTTCCTCCCAACGGGATCAATATGTGCGCCACCTTCATGGGCAACTCCACCTCCATTCAGGAGATGTTCCGGCGAGTGGCCGAGCAGTTCACTGTCATGTTCCGAAGAAAGGCTTTCCTTCATTGGTATACAGGAGAAGGGATGGATGAGATGGAGTTTACTGAGGCGGAGAGCAATATGAATGATTTGGTTTCAGAGTACCAGCAGTATCAGGATGCTGTTGCACAGGAAGATGATGAAGCTTATCCTGATGAGGCTTAATGATTTATTTATTTGTTCGTTCGAGCTCGAATGTCTGGATTTTTCGGTTGCTAAGTTACTTCTTTTATTGAATGTTGTGTGTAGTGTAGAGGTTGAGAATGGGGGAGGTTTAAGATGTTTGATTTCTATGAATTGTATTCTTGTTTGCTTTTGTATTATTTTTTAATATCGTCCGTGTGAAAGATATTTGAAATTGTTGGCCACCATTAGCGGTCATATAGTGCGCGGACACGAATCCGGAGGCCAATCCGAACATATCACGTCACCCAATGCTTAATGCATTAGATGATGTGGTGTATCCGGATTGACTTTCAAATGCATTGAGACACCGCATAAAATAATCTTTCCTTCGTTTGACATGGGATCAAATGGAATAAATAATTTGACTAAATTGAATTTGTATTGACTTATGTTTAATTATTTAATGACGAGTATTATCACTATTCTAAATACCGGCCATTCAACCATGAACCAATATTCAACTGATGAACAGCTGGATCGGTCCATATTGAAAAAGAACTTGCCTGTTTAGAAAAAAAATTATTTTTATTAAATTTTAAACAATATATTTTAATTTATTATATTCTTTTAACTTTAAGATGGTAGTGAGGCCTGCAATGCTTTATGGTGCCGAATGTTGGCCATTAAAAGAGAAGCATAATACTAAGTTAAGTGTGGCAGAGATGAGGATGCTTAGATGGATGAGTGGCTTTACCCTTAGAGATAGGATACGAAATGAGCATATACGTGAAAAGGTTGGAGTAGCTCCAGTAGAAGATAAGATTAGAGAGAGTCGCCTTAGATGGTTTGGTCACATAAAAAGGCGGCCTTCCGACGACCCAGTTAAGAGAGTAGAGGTATTAGATTTGACTTGTGTTAAGAAAGGTAGGGGTAGACCTAAAAAGACTTGGTTAGAAAATATTAGGAATGACCTTTCTTTATTAGATTTAAACGAGAATTTGGCTTTTAATAGGACACAATGGAGAAAAAGGATTCATGTAGCCGACCCCACGTAGTGGGATAAAGGCTTGATGTTGTTGTTGTTGTTGTTGTATTTTAACTTTTTAAAATATTTTTATTAAATATGATGATTATTTCATCATAATATATGCAAGTTATTTTAAATACCTCACATAATTTGTTTAGCAAAAAGAGATCATTTCACTCTTTATAAAGGATTCAAAGCATTATCCTCAAACTCCTCCTAGGATGTGGGACTAAAAAAGTTTAATGAATAGTTTAGAATATAAATTTGGGCTTATTTGGACAAGTTGTGCTTCAAATTTAAGCTCAGTTCGACTTCAAATTTGGGCAATATCTATTATAAATTTGCTATATTTTATATTATAAGAATTATAATATAAAATTTTATTATTATAAATTTATATATTATACTAAATATTATTCTTATAAATATATAAATATATAGTATTCTTAAATGATATTTATATTTATAATTTTTTATTATAAATAATTTTTAAATTTATAATATTATTAAATGCTCAAATATTTAATTATTTATAATATATTAATGATTATAAATTTTTAATATTATAAATTTATATATTGTACTATATATTATTATTATAAATATATTATTCTTAAATGATATTTATATGTATAAAATTTTAAAAATATTATTAAATGCTCATATTTCTAGTTTTTCTCGTGGGATTGACAATTTTCTCGTAAGTATATAACTTGGCACAGCATGTGAACTTTCATTAAATAGGATTGACACCGTAGAAAATTAAACCTCCTTTAGAGAACTCTGTAGTGAATATAAGATAAAGCACGAAGCATGCAGCCCAAATGATGTTGGATTCAAAAGCATCACCCCTTATTATAGGGTTTTGAGGGCTGTAGAAAAAGCTACATTTCCAAAAAGTAAAAAAAATATAATGATACACTTAATACTAAACACTTGTCACCTCCAAGTTGGTTGATGGAGAGGGTGGTTATAGTGCTCCGATGATCAATCTCTAGCGAGCTCAACAGTGTTGAGTGTTCACCGGGCATGATTTGTATGTAGTGTAGGCTAGTCTAGTAGTCTTGAGTATGAGTGGGCGAGTATGCGAGCAAAATTTGAGCAAGGGGTGCATGATGAACAAGTGAAGTCATTGAGATGCTGACAACCTATACTGGATTACCTAGAAGAGAAGCGAAGTGAATAGAGGTTACTCAGTGGTTAGCTGGTTAAAGAAGGGCGAGTTGAAGGCCCTCTTGGTGGGTTATTTCATATAGCTTGTTGAAACTAAGGAGGAAGATCTTCTTGAGAGATCTTCTTGCAAGATCTAGAGAGGGAGAGAGGAGGAGGGAGAGGGGAGAAGACCGTGAGCCAAAATACAGCTTTCTTATTTTCTCCTTGGGTGCCTATACAAGCCTAAACACACTTATTTAAAGACTCCTAAAGGCTATACAAATAGCCCCACAAATGGCTACATATGCCATACACAAATCCTATACAAAAAGTAACACTAAAACTAGGAACAAACACAACAATCTCCACTATGATCCTACATTTACAAAAAACAAAAGATAATCACTGTTCTTTAAAGAACAGCCAAAGAATGACCCTGTCGGTCTCCTCCACCAAAAGCACCCACCGACATTCTAGCTCCAACTCCCGACAGATCTCTTGTCGTACTGCGTCCAACGCAGCCAATCCCGAGCACCCCTAGCCCCGCTTCCATGCTCTGTGCATCTACCTGCACCCTGCTCCTCAGTGCCCGCGCCCTGCGCCTCTAGCCAGCGTCATACGCCTCAAGCCCGCGCCTTGCACCCATGTGGTCTATCACCGACCACATCCTGCACATATCCACCCGTGCAGCGAGCCCTGCGCCTTCACCTGCGCTCCGCTCGTCACCAGTGCCCCGTGCTCCTATGCGACCTCCTCGTGCACCGCACGACCTCGCACCTCCAAGCACCCCGCACTTTTAACACTGCTCTCCAAGAAAAGCCGACACTATCTCAGTGTCTCATGGACTCCACCTGAAGTCCAAAACTCCACAACAAAGAAGATATAATCTCTTATTTAAAGATCTGGCCCGATATTCAAATCAAGAACAAGTCTTACTTCCAAGCTAGTCAAGACTGATCAAAACTTGATTCATGATCAAGCAGGCAGACGTGCGAAATCAGAGAAGGCTTCTTGAATCGGGCGCTGGATGAAAGGGGGATTTCCGGCTTAGCATGCAGCCGTGACGAGCAAATCCAATCCGTAAAATGTTCTTGTGGGCTGGTCGGATAACTGTAAGCAATTTTTGTGTGCAAGTTTTGGTCGAATTCAGGCAAGGGAGGAAGCTCAACGGAGGCCGAAGTTTTTGCTTGATCTTGAATCAAGTTTTGATCAGTCTTGACTAGCTTGGAAGTAAGACTTGTTCTTGATTTGAATATCGGGCCAGATCTTTAAATAAGAGATTATATCTTCTTTGTGGTGGAGTTTTGGACTTCAGGTGGAGTCCATGAGACACTGAGATAGTGTCGGCTTTTCTTGGAGAGCAGTGTTGAAAGTGCGGGGTGCTTGGAGGTGCGAGGTCGTGCGGTGCACGAGGAGGTCGCATAGGAGCACGGGGCACTGGTGACGAGCGGAGCGCAGGTGAAGGCGCAGGGCTCGCTGCACGGGTGGATATGTGCAGGATGTGGTCGGTGATAGACCACATGGGTGCAAGGCGCAGGCTTGAAGCGTATGACGCTGGCTAGAGGCGCAGGGCGCGGGCACTGAGGAGCAGGGTGCAGGTAGATGCACAGAGCATGGAAGCGGGGCTAGGGGTGCTCGGGATTGGCTGCGTTGGACGCAGTACGACAAGAGATCTGTCGGGAGGTGGAGCTAGAATGTCGGTGGGTGCTTTTGGTGGAGGAGACCGACAGGGTCATTCTTTGGCTGTTCTTTAAAGAACAGTGATTATCTTTTGTTTTTTGTAAATGTAGGATCATAGTGGAGATTGTTGTGTTTGTTCCTAGTTTTAGTGTTACTTTTTGTATAGGATTTGTGTATGGCATATGTAGCCATTTGTGGGGCTATTTGTATAGCCTTTAGGAGTCTTTAAATAAGTGTGTTTAGGCTTGTATAGGCACCCAAGGAGAAAATAAGAAAGCTGTATTTTGGCTCATGGTCTTCTCCCCTCTCCCTCCTCCTCTCTCCCTCTCTAGATCTTGCAAGAAGATCTCTCAAGAAGATCTTCCTCCTTAGTTTCAACAAGCTATATGAAATAACCCACCAAGAGGGCCTTCAACTCGCCCTTCTTTAACCAGCTAACCACTGAGTAACCTCTATTCACTTCGCTTCTCTTCTAGGTAATCCAGTATAGGTTGTCAGCATCTCAATGACTTCACTTGTTCATCATGCACCCCTTGCTCAAATTTTGCTCGCATACTCACCCACTCATACTCAAGACTACTAGACTAGCCTACACTACATACAAATCATGCCTGGTGAACACTCAACACTGTTGAGCTCGCTAGAGATTGATCATCGGAGCACTATAACCACCCTCTCCATCAACCAACTTGGAGGTGACAAGTGTTTAGTATTAAGTGTATCATTATATTTTTTTTACTTTTTGGAAATGTAGCTTTTTCTACAGCCCTCAAAACCCTATATTAAGGGGTGATGCTTTTGAATCCAACATCATTTGGGCTGCATGCTTCGTGCTTTATCTTATATTCACTACAGAGTTCTCTAAAGGAGGTTTAATTTTCTACGGTGTCAATCCTATTTAATGAAAGTTCACATGCCGTGCCAATTTATATACTTACGAGAAAATTGTCAATCCCACGAGAAAAACTAGAAAATTTCTAGGTTTACTTTACTATTACCTACTAAACTGCTAAATTTATTTGGCTTGATGATTTAAATGGGTGGTGTAAATAAAGTTAAAAAGCTTCAAATGAAAAAAATAAATTCACTATTTTTAAAAGTTTCTAACATATGATATATTTATAAGTACATGATTGTTTTATAGTGGTTTCTACCTATTGTTATTGTGGATCAGAGCATAAGTACTCCTGGTCTCTGCGTGTTTATTAGAGCATTAATTAGGATCCCTCATACCTAGAGTTCTTCTATCATCTTAAGACCCAATAATCCTAACTCTTATATGTCTATATTATGGTCAGATTATATTTTAAAATCTTTAATATTTCTTTTATTCCTCCATTGAGGATCTAAATCACCCTAGGTTTTCAATTTATGTGCGACCTGTACAAACACAAGTTAAAGCACAGAGAAATTAAAAACAACATGAGTATTATAAAAATTCAACCACATCTAAGCCATATATGCATTTTAAATAATCATAGATTCAAAGAAAAAGTTTAACCACACATGGAGACGATGTTACACAACATAAATATTTTATTTCACTTAGTTAAACACAACTTACAACTTGAAACAATAGATAAAAATAGATAAAAGGGTTAGAAAAGACTTGGATTTAAGAAACAACTTCTTTACACTTCTCCACTTTGATCCACACTAATAAAATACACCAAACATAAATACAAAAGTCACTCCCTCGCAAGAACAGACTCTAACACTAACTCACACACACACACACTCATGAATCCACAAGGTGCCAACCTTCTAATATGAAGATTAATACTAGTATTCATAAGTTTTCAAAATAATTAAACTAGCACCACGGTACTGGCTTGGTGGCGCTGTTATATCAGCATATCGGTTCACCATCCATCGCATTAGTTCACTCATTCAACTATCTCTCGTCACAATGTTGGGAAATTTGGAGCTATTGTGCTTCTTGGATAGCACCTCTGGTCTAAGATCTCTAGCTCATTTTTTGAGAGCTCACGATTGTGGCACTAAATTAGTGTGGCGTTGTTGTGCTAACTTTGTCGTGCTAAGGCCCTAATTTAATTTTCATAATTTTTTTATGTTTTATAGCACAAAATACAATGATTAAAAACACATATGTCATAATATAGGCAATTTAGAATTAACAATTTGTATCTTATTAAAATTTCCCAAACTTTAAGCTATTACTTACCCTTAAATAATTTAAAGTGCACTTACATTGAATAAATTTTTGGGAATAAATAAAAAATAATAATTTAAGTATTTATAAAGTACATAAGTTGAAAATTTTTTTAATAAATTATTTTATAACGCCCTAATCCTTCATTTTGAATTAATATTCCTTTTAAGTTAAACTTTTGTGGGTGAATAGTTTTGACTAACTTACTAAGGTTTACTTACATTTTTGGAATTAATGAAATTACTTGTTTAGTTAATCATTAAATCTTCTAGTAAGATTGTTTTAATTATTGTGATTTCAACAATTCTTTTAGAAGTATATAGGTAAGGCTAGATATTGCATGTTTAAAATTTTTATATTCATGTATTTAATAATTAAATTTATCCTTTTTTTTATTTTTTTTTTCTTAGTACTTTATAATGATTTTGAATAGATGTATATTACCTCCACTTATTGTTTTTAAGCAAGGCTAGACATTATAAGTACAAATTTTAATATTCTAGCACTTTAACATTTTTCAATATGTTTTATATTTATCTCTTTCTATTTTGTTACTAAAATTTCTTATTTTGATGTGTCGAATATCTGTCTCCTTGTTCCTCATATGTATTTAGAAATATATTTTTATTCAACTTATGGAATATCTATAAATGTATATCATTTTTCAGTCTCCTTGTTCCTTGTATGTCTATTCAATGCATCACTCATCAATTGTTCTATAAAATTAATAAACTACATTATCCTATTAGTATATATTATATGCCTTCATGTAAGTTTTATTAACCTTATCATATACCTGCATTAGTCATATCCTATATAATGTGCATATTATATCATAACAAGTAAGATAGGACTATAAATATATATTAGTCCTACCTATTGTGTATTTTATATATCCATTCTACAGGACAACTGTCATGACCCAGCCCGACCGGGACGGATCCCGCTCGCATTAGGTCGTGGCCAGACTCAATCTGACTGAACTGATTCCAGGATCTGGCTTTGGAATTTTTTTCAGAACTTTCTTCCAAGCATTATACACAGAAACAGACACACAGAGCTACTATAACATCAAAATACAGCGGAACAGATCATCTATCTTTTCTTCCTCAAAAGAATCATATACAAATACAGCTCATGGCTTTTAGATAGAAGGAAAAGCATAACAGAAAAGTCATGACTGTACAAAAATCAAAAGTACAAAATACCCATAACGGATCAAACTCTGAACTCCTAGTCCAAGACTTCCTTCCCTTTCCCAGAACCTGAAAACCACGCATAAAACAAGGATGGCCTACAACAGCTCAGCAAGACATCAAACCTCCAATCAAAATCCTCAGAATCCACATCAAACACATCAGAAAAATTCCGTACAGAAATCAGATCAACAGAATCGTATATCGAATCAGAACAGAACAGAAATCACAGAAATCTTAATTCTAGAAATTGAATTAGAACAAAATCAGAATCGTACAGATCAGATCAAATCAGAACAGAACAGAAATACATCACATCAGAGCTGACAGAACGGACAAAAATCAGAAATCAGATTAAATCATAACAGATCAGAAGTCATATCAGAACAGACAGAATCGTATCAGAATCAGAAATCAATTCAGAACATATCAAAAGTCAGAAAAGATTCCCTGACACTGACAGAATCTCAACGGATTCTGGCCCCTTATGCCTCCCTTCCCAGACACTGACAGAATCTCTCGGATTCTGGCCCCTTATGCCTCCCTTTGTGCTCATGGCACCAGAACAGAACTTATCATCGGATCCGGAACTTGTTTTCAGAAATAGATTCAGAGCTCATTTCAGATTTTTCCCTGACACAGACAGGATCTCTCAGGATCCTGACCCCTTATAACTCCCTTTTTATAGCACACAATCATAGCGTGTCATTTCCAAACAAATTTAGACAATTTCAGAAATCATACGAAAATCCGGCGGCATAACGGCAGTATACGGAATTTACACAAAATTTACCAAATCAAAATTTTACCAAATTATCACAGAACATTCACAACAATATTATAAGACTTTTATTCTACTGCCACAACATTTTCATACATCGTGAAAATTTACATTCAACAGAAAATGCCGTCAAATCAAAACTATCCGGTCAAAAATCTCCAGAAAATATTCAAAATGTGCACACTCGGCACCTCAAAAACATATCAAAAGTTATGCGGTAAAAACTGAATCAATCGGAAAATACGGACGGAATTCGCTAACAAAAATGAAATCCGGACAGAAAACTCGTTCAAACTTCACCGTTCTGAAAATTGAGAAAGGCGGAATGTGCCTTACTTTGTGTACACAAATTTCTTGAACTACTGTAACGGACAAAAACGGCCCGGCGTTGCCCAAAAATCCACTTTTCCACTTTTTCCTTCGTTTTTCTCTCTTCTGGGCTTTTCTCTCTCTTCAAAATATCTCATTTCTATATATATCCAGACTGATCGTCCCGGACGATCGAAACTTCGTCCCATGATGAAGTGGCTTTGGACGAATTTCGTCCAGACGAGATTAATTAACGTCTCAGGCGACTTGTCCTCGGGAGAATTTTCGTCCAGACGAACCAACTTTCGTCCCGACGAACCATGCGGCCAAAACTGTTTTCCTTGAACAACCTGTACCGATCGTCCCGGACGATCCAACTTCGTCCGGACGAACCCGGAGCAAAAACTGATGTTATAATCTCCCCAACTTAAAAAAAATGTCATCCTCGACATTGCTAATCCAAAACTCAGTCAAAACAGATACGGATACGACTACCTCATGTCCGACTCCTTCTCCCAAGTTGCTTCCCGTGCTGTTCGGTGCTTCCACTGCACTTTAACCATAGGAATCTGTTTATTTCTTAACTTGCACACGTCGTAAGCCAAAATCAACTCAGGTTCTTCTTTGTATCTCAGATTCTCCTGAATCTCAACCTCATCAGCAGACACTTTCTTTCCAGAGTCAGATATCCACTTTTTCAAAGTAGAACGTGGAACACATTATGAATATCGGACATTTGATCAGATAACAACAGCCGATAAGCAGATTTACCAATTCTTTCAAGGATTTCAAACGGTCCAACATACCTTGGACTGAGCTTACTCACTCTGCCAAATCTGCTCACACCCTTCATCAGACTGACTTAGACATACACAAAGTCACCAACTTGAAATTCAACGAACATGTGCTTCTGATTGTAATATTTCTGCTATCTATCTTGTGCAGCTTTTAACCTTTCTTTAATCAAATTAATTTTCTTAACAGTTTCATCTACAAAAGTGGCACCCATCTCCTATCTATCTCTAACCTCAGTCAGAGTCAAAGGAGTTCTACACTTCCGGACATACAGAGCTTCATAAGGTGCCATTCCAATACTAGATTGAAAACTGAATATTCCTTTCAGACTGTCCGTCAGTCTGCGAATGAAAAGCTGTACTGAAATGTAACTTCGTACCCAAACCTTGCTGAATACCCTTCCAAAGTCTGGAAGTAAACCGTCCATCTCGATCAGAAACAATCACCTTAGGCACACCGTGTAATCTGACAATCTCTTTCACATATACCTGTGCCAATCGATCCACCGGATCGGTCTGCTTGATCGGAAGAAAATGAGCAGACTTCGTCAATCGATCCACAATCACCCAAATGGCATCGTGCCCTTGCCTTGATCGAGGAAAACCCATAGCAAAATCCATCGTTACCTCCTCCCACTTCTACTCAGGGATAGGCAACGACTGTAAAAGTCCTCCTGGTCGCTGATGCTCTGCCTTCACCAACTGACAGGCCTCGCATCTAGCAACAAAATCTGCTACATACTTTTTCATTCCCGGCCACCAGAACAAACTCTTCATATCTCAGTATATCTTGCCACTTCCCGGATGAACAGTGTAGCTTGAATGATGAGATTCATATATAATCTCTTTCCTCAAATCTCCAAATACAGGAATCCACAACCTGTTCTTGCAGAAAATAGCACCAGAATCAGAAACTCGGAGTTGGTGAAGGCAGAGCAATCAATGTTGAATAATCAGAATCTAACTTCTGGGCTTCCTGAATCCTTTCTTCCAAAGAAGACTGAATGCTCAACTGAGTCAAAACTCCAGTACTCAAACTACTAGAGGAAATCACCTCCAACTGCAAACATTCCATGTCACGAATCAGGAAATCATCAGAAGTGAGTTGAATACTTGATAATCTAGAAGATTTCCTGCTCAGAGCATCTGCTACCACATTAGCCTTACCAGGCTGATACTGAATCGTCAGATCGTAGTCCTTGATCAACTCAAGTCACCTTCTTTGCCTCAAATTTAGATCCTTCTGAGTGAAAATGTACTTCAAACTCTTGTGATCCGTGAAAATCTCACATCTGACGCCATACAGATAGTGACGCCAAATCTTCAAAGCAAAAACAACTGCAGCTAATTCCAAATCATGTGTCGGGTAATTCTTCTCATGTGGTTTTAACTATCTCGAGGCATAAGCAATTACCCTACCATGCTGATGTAGCACTCATCCCAAACCTTTCAGTGAAGCATCATTGAACACTTGAAATCCTTCCGTACCTGACGGAAGTGCTAACACTGGAGCTGAAGTCAGACAATCCTTCAATCTCTAAAAACTAGCCTCACACTCCAGTGTCTAAACAAAAGCTACTGACTTCTGAGTCAGTCTCATCAGAGGCGTAGCAATCTGAGAAAATCCCTTCACAAATTTTCTATAATATCCAACCATGCCTAAGAAACTACGTACCTCAAATACCGTAGTAGGCATTGGCCAACCCGCAACAGCCTGAATCTTCTGGGGATCAACAGAAATACCTTCACCGCTAACCACATGCCCCAGAAATGAAATGCTCTTCAGCCAGAATTCACACTTGGAGAACTTAGCATACAACTGATGCCGTCTCAGAGTCTCCAACACCATGCTCAAATGTCTGGCATGATCGTTCTCAGAAGCAGAATACACCAGAATATCATCGATAAAGACGATCACAAACTGATCCAGATACTCCTTGAACACTCTGTTCATCAGATCCATGAAAATAGCAGGTGCATTGGTTACCCCAAAAGGCATAACCAAGAACTCGTAGTGTCCGTACCGAGTACTGAAAGCTGTCTTCAACACATCAGTTTTCTTCACCTTCACTTGATAATACCCAGATCTCAAATCAATCTTCGAAAACACAGAAGAACCAGAAAGCTGGTCAAACAAGTCGTCAATCCGTGGCAAAGGATACTTGTTCTTGATCGTAACTTTATTCAAATTTCTGTAGTCAACACACATACGGAGTGTTCCGTCCTTCTTCTTCACAAACAAAATAGGTGCTCCCCAAGGAGAAACACTAGGATGAACAAATCCTCTATCCACTAACTCCTGAAGCTGAACTTTCAACTCATAAAGTTCCTTCGGTGCCATTCTGTATGGAGCTTTTGATATCGGAGTTGTACCCGAAAAAATATCAATAGAGAACTCCACATCTCTATCCGGAGGTAAACCAACCAACTCCTCAGGAAATACATCTGCAAACTCTCGTACCACTGAGATATCAGAAACAGAACCAACATCCAGGTTCATATCCTGTACAGAAGCCAAAAAGACTGGACAACCCTTCTTCCACATTCTTCTCACTTCCAATACAGAAATCAAATAAGAGAGAACACCTCGTAAGCCTTGGAATACACATCTCTCTCCTGACATAAGCAGACTCACTTGCTTCTTCAAACAGTCAATCTGAGCCTCATACAGACTCAATCAATCCATGCCCAAAATCACATCGTACGAAGAAATCGGCAACAAAATCAAACTTGATTTCCACTTCTTGCCAGCAATCTCAATCTCACAAAAACAAAACTTCCGAGCGATCAAATTACTTACAGCCGACAAAATCACAGAAAGAGAAACCGGAAGTAAAATCGAATCCAGATGCAAAGCATCAAAATAACGTTCGGAAAGAAACGAGTGACTGGCTTCAGAATCAAACAAAACGCGACAGGGCTGATCAGAGATATAAATCGTACCTGTCACCACATCCGGAGCATCTCGAGCCTCCTGCTGACTCAGACTGTACACTCGTGGCTGAATTGGAGCTGGAGCTGAAGCTACAGAACTACTAGGCAGAGGGAGCCTCTCACTAACAGTAGGTGGTCTCCGTGGCACAGAACTCGGACCACCACCTCTACCAGAAAATCCCTCAGTCACAGGGCGTGGAGGAACAGTCCTCGGTCTTCCTACTGAACAGGCAGGTCTAACAAGGCTCTCAGATCGAAACTCAGATCATCGATCAAATCCAAACTGTGGACACTCTGTAATCTGATGTCCTGGCTGACCACATCTGAAGCACTGACCAGTCATCCTGTAGCACTGGCCAAAATGTCGTCGTCCACAACTCTAGCACACAGGTGCCCCACTAACAGATCCAGAGCTGGTCGTACTGGTCGTAGCAGTACCAGACTGTCCACTCATCCTTGAGTCTCCAGAACCAGAAACAAATATCCTCTTGCCAAAGGAACTACTGCTCAAATAACCCCCAAATTTCTTCCTACTCGCATTCCACCGCTTCTGAGTAGCCATCAGATCGTTCTCTATCAGACGAGCTCTCTCCACAAACTTAGAAAAATCAGAAATGTGAAATGGTACCATGGTCTGCCTCAGACTGCCTCGTAGTCCCCTCAGAAATCGATAGCACTTCTCAGCAGAAGTACTCACCAGCTGCGGAGCATATCGGGCTAAGGCAGTAAACTCTGCCTCGTACTGCATCACCGTCTTGCTCACTTGAACCAGCCTCAAAAAACTTAATCTACCCTGAAACTTTGCTTCCTGCTGGCCTACCCACCAGTGCTCAGCTTCCCCATCTAACAGAAAAACTGCCAAATGTACTTTCCTGTCTGACGGACACTACATGCCATCAAAAGTCTTCTCTAACCTCCTCAACCACTCCTCAGCTGCTCTGGGCTCAACAGCGCCCACAAACCTCGGTGGTTTCAATCTCAGAAACATCTGAAGATGTCTATCAATATCCTCAGATCGAACAGTAGAGGCTCTACTGTGAGTCTCGCTCATCATCTGAGCAACCAATGTAGCAAACTGGGAAAGTGTATCTACACCAACCAGTGGGGCTGTACTACCCACTGGTGCTGCCTGACTGGCACTCTGACCGTCTGTCATATCAGGTTCTGACAGATCCATACAAAAAATCCAAAAAATCCAGAAAATTAATCACAAAAACAACACAATAAAAATCCGGACAAAGCAAAACTACCCCAGACAGACTCAGATCACTTCCTATAGCTCTGTCTTACAATCCAAATTCCAAAACTATTGCTCTGATACCACTTAAGTTTGTCACGACCCAACCCGACCGGGACGGATCCCGCTCGCATTAGGTCGTGGCCAAACTCAATCTGACTGAACTGATTACAGGATCTGACTTTGGAATTTGTTTAAGAACTTTCTTCCAAGTATTATACACAGAAACAGACACACAGAACTACTATAACATCAAAATACAGCGGAACAGATCATCTATCTTTTCTTCCTCAAAAGAATCATATACAAATACAGCTCATTGCTTTCAGACAGAAGGAAAAGCATAACATAAAAGTCATGACTATACAAAAATCAGAAGTACAAAATACCCATAACGGATCAAACTTTGAACTCCTAGTCCAAGACTTCCTTCCCTTTCCCATAACCTGAAAACCACGCAGAAAACAAGGATGAGCTACAACAGCTCAGCAAGACATCAAACCTCCAATCAAAATCCTCAGAATCCACATCAAACACATCAGACAAATTCCGTACATAAATCAGATCAAAAGAATCATATATCGAATCAGAACAGAATAGAAATCACAGAAATCTTAATTCCAGAAATTGAATCAGAACAGAATCAGAATCGTACAGATCAGATCAAATCAGAATAGAACAGAAATACATCACATCAGAGCTGATAGAACAGATAAAAATCAGAAATCAGATTAAATTATATCAGATCAGAAGTCATATCAGAACAAACAGAATCATATCAGAATCAGAAATCAATTAAGAACATATCAAAAGTCAGAACAGATTCCCTGACACTGACAGAATCTCAACGGATTCTGGCCCCTTATGCCTCCCTTCCCATACACTGACAGAATCTCTCAGATTCTGGCCCCTTATGCCTCCCTGTGTGCTCATGGCACCAAAACAGATGTGCTTATAGCACCAGAACAGAACTTATCATCGGATCCGGAACTTGTTTTCAGAAATAGATTTCAGAGCTCATTTCAGATTTTTCCCTGACACAGACAGGATCTCTCAGGATCCTGACCCCTTATAACTCCCTTTTTATAGCACACAATCATAGCATGTCATTTCAGAACAAATCCGGACAATTTCAAAAATCGTACAAAAATCCAGCGGCATAACGGCAATATACAGAATTTACACAAAATTTACCAAATCAGAATTTTACCAAATTATCACAGAACATTCACAACAACATTATAAGACTTTTATTTTACTGCCACAATATTTTCAGACATTGTGAAAATTTACAGTCAACAGAAAACGCCATCAAATCAAAACTATCTGGTCAAAAATCTCCAAAAAATATTTAAAATGTGCACACTCGGCACCTCAGAAACATATCAAAAGTTACGCGGTAAAAACTGAATCAATCGGAAAATACGGACGGAATTCGCTAACGAAAACGAAATCCGGACAGAAAACTCGTTCAAACTTCACCATTCTGAAAATTGAGAAAGGCGGAATGTGTCTTACCTTGCGTACACCAATTTCTTGAACTACTGCAATGGACAAAAACGGCGCGGCGTCGCCCAAAAATATACTTTTCCACTTTTTCCTTCGTTTTTCTCTCTCCTGGGCTTTTCTCTCTCTTCAAAATATCTCATTTCTATATATATCCAGACTGATCGTCCCGGACGATCGAAACTTCATCCCGGGATGAAGTGGCTCTGGACGAATTTTGTCCAAACGAGATTAATTAACATCCCCGGCGAGTTGTCCTCGGGAGAATTTTCGTCCAAACGAACCAACTTTCGTCCCGACAAACCATGCAGCCAAAACTGTTTTCCTTGAACAACCTGTACCGATCGTCCCGGACGATCCAACTTCGTCCGGATGAACCTGGATCAAAAACTGATGTTACAACAACCTTATAAGAATCAATCTCAATCATATCAATCCTATTTTCAGCAATCAATCTCATATCACATGTCTTAAGTTAGGTGGATTTTATGTATGTCCTTAATTCCTATCAATCGATGTATCTTATCATGTCAGTTAATCTCCTTATATCTTCCTTTTCATATCACTGAGGATTACACCATAAATCTTATTTAAAAGAAAGCCTATCTGCTTAGCCTTCTATATAAGGTAACATCCGTCGAGCCAACCTAAAGTTATCAATAATTTCTTGTTAATATTTCTTGCTTGTGCACTCACTTTATATCATGTAGTGCATAGTAGCAAACATCATATGAACTCAATTTTACTATCATTATACTTACTAGTATGCTTGTAGTATGCCAAAAAAATCATAATTAACTAAATGAATAAGAAATATATGCATATAAGGTAATTCAAATCCATGTGTTATATGTTGACTCCTGGTCATTTTATATTTAATATTATACTACTTATTTTAAATAAAGTGATGTATATGCAAAATCAATTGGTAAAATTTTAATATAAATTAGTCAATAATATCTACTACATATCTAGAGTTACATGATAGAATATTACTAAAAATGAGAGATATTATATTTTAAACAATTTCAGGTGGAATGATAGAAAAGTCTCTCTCAAACATAAGGAAAACTTCTATAAGATGGCAATGAGACCTGCAATGTTTTATGGTGCAGAATGTTTGTCATTAAAAGAGAAGCATAATATTAAGTTAAGTGTTGCACATATGAGGATGCTCAGGTGGATGAATGGCTTTACTCTTAGAGACAAGATACGAAATGAGCATATATTTAAAAAGGTTGTAGAAGCTCCAGTGGAAGATAAGATTAGAGAGAGTCACCTTAGATGATTTGGTCACATAAAACGATAGTCTTTCGATGACCAAGTTAAGAAAGTAGATGTATTAGATTTTACTTAGGTTAAAAAAGTTAGAGGTAGACCTAAAAGGACTTGGTTATATAAAATGAAGAAAAAATATTCACGTAACTGACCCCACATAATGGAATAAAGGCTTGTTGTTGTTGTTATTGTGTCAATTTAGGTGGAAGAAAATAAAAAAAGGATACAAAGTCACTAAAAATAAAAGTAGGATCAAGGTTAACTACAACATTAAGAATACTTTTCCCAATTGGAGTGACATAATAGAATCATTGATTATTGATCACATCAATCATCAATCAAATCATATAGTCATTCAATTCATGCATGTATGCATGTCAACTAGTATTTCTATCAATAAATCAATCATATATCATGTTATTCAATGCATTAAACTAGTAATAATAGCATTCCAAATATATACATGTACTAGTAGACCTGTTAACAGGATCTCTCACTTCTTGCAAACTTAAATTATATACTTTTTATTGTACTGGGGAGTTATCATCACTAAAGGTATGGGCTGCCTATGTTCTCCACTCACATTTCTCTAGTTTGCTCTACTTATAGAACCTTAACTAGATAATCTAGATCTTATAATCCTTTATCCATATGCTTATTTTGATTATTCCATCCTAGACCCAGATATTTCTTTACATCCCCTCTAAGACCAATCCATTATATTATGCATATACTAATATTATCTAAAACATTATCATGTGATACAAGTAGCATTATATAGTATATATCTTACCACATATTTGGCACTTTAGTATATATACTACCAGTTGGAACCATGGATCATTTCTTGACATCAATAAATCTACCTTTTTTATCACTACTCTCTCATCTTATTACTTCCGTACATGCTCTCTTTCCGCTAAAATTATGTCTAAATATGGGAATAGTTAAATCATTTTATACCACTCTTACACTCTCTACTAACTCATAAATCTCTTAAATTCTTTATGGTAATAGCAGATTCCTTAATTAATATTTTAATTCTCTCAAAAATCTATAATAATTCTCCTCAGCCATACTGACCAGTTAAGGTGCATACTTGGCCAATGTAGTAAACTTAGCCTTATATTGCATCACTATCTTGTTCCATTGCTCTAGCCTCATGAAAGTTCATACATCTATTACCATATTAATGGGGGTAGAAACAAGTCCTCGAAGGTACCAAAAAACTCCTCACAAGTGATCAGTGAGTTCAAGTCACCCTAGAACTTTTGTCTTTCGTGTTCTATGGACCATCTCTTAACTTCACCTTCTAACAAAAATAACAAATAATTCTTTTCTTCTACACACTACTTTATCTATTAATTATTGTTTATTATTCTAAAGTGTAATTTATGTTCTATACAATTACATGTTATGGCAAGTAATAAAGTGATGAGACAAGTATTATTCCCATGAGGATTGGAGTTTTCTTAAGTTCACTCTATAATTGATTTCTAAAATTACTATTTGATGAATCTCAAAAGGGATCAAATTTGAGTGTTGAATTTTAAGAAGAAGAAGCACCTTACCATAGGTTTAAAGGATGCAATTAAGAGACTTATATTTAATAGATAGTTTTTTAAATTTTCAATTCAAAAGAGAGGTAACATCTAGCCTAATGTCTAAAGGATAGAATCAGGGGACTTATACCTAATAGATAGTTTTTTTCTTTTTTTTCTTTTTTTTTTTTTTTTTTTTTTTAAACACCTAACCTCAGGTCTAAAGGATACCATTAGGGGACTTATACCTAATAGATATAATTTTTATTTTGAATTCAGAGGAGAGGCAGCACCTAACCTTAGGACTATAGGATGCCATCAGGGGACTTATACCTAACAGATAAATTTTTTATTTTCAATCCCGAGGAGAAGCAACACCTAACCTCAAGTCTATAGGATTCCATCCGGGGACTTATACCTAATAAACTTTTTTTTTTTAATTCCAATGAGAGGTAGCAGCTAACCTTAGGTCGCCATCAACAGCCTTATACCTAATAGACATATTTTTTATGTTGAATTCTAATAAGAGGCAATACCTAACTCAGGTCTATTGGATACCATCGGGGGACTTATACCTAATAGATAACTTTTTTATTTTAAATTCTTAGGAGAGGCAGCACCTAACATGAGTTCTATAGGATGCCATTGAGGGACTTATACCTAATAAAAAAATTATTTTAAATTTCAAGGAGAGTTATCACCTAACCTCGGATCTATAGGATGCCATCAAGGGACCTATTCCTAATAGAAAGTTTTTTTTATTCTGAATTTCAAGGAGGGGCAACACGTAACCTCAGGCCTATAGGATGCCACCGGGGGACTTATACGTAATAGATAGATCTTTGGTTTTTAATGACTATCCTAGATAGAAAGCACAAGGAATTTAAATGAAGAATGAGAGATATTAAATGCAACTATAAGATAATTTAAAGCATTAGAGTCTACATTAGTACTTACTATAAGTTTATATTAATAACATATATAGGCATTGTATGTATTAAATGAAGAATGAGAGATATTAAAAATATCTATAAGATAATTTAAAGCATAAGAGTCTACGTTAGTACTTATTGTACATTTATATTATAGCCCAAAACTTATAGATTTAGCAAGACATGGATAACACAATAAGCAAACTCATATTCATTTCATTCATATAAAAATATATAGGAGAATGAATAAGATAAAATTCACCCATAAGCATCAATTGATATTCTCCATTCTCCTTCTTCCAACAATAGGATTGCTTACACAATAGAGACTAATATCTTCCAAAGGATAGTATCTAACACTTCCCTAGCCTCCCTTAGACTTCACTCTAAGGTAGAACTAGAGGAAGACACTACAAAGTATAAGGCTCCATTGAAATGATAGAACTCCCAAACAAAATAACTAAAAAACTATTTATATATGTACAAAAATAGACTCTAGCATCGTGGTGCTCGAGAAGGTTCTACTGTGGAGGTATAAAATGAACTAGCTCCATAGTGTTGAAATGTTTTCTGTGTTGCGGCACTGGGTTAGTATGGAACAGTTACTAGGTGACCCGATGTATCTTTTGGCTAAGTTAGCATGGCTCTTCATTTTGATAATTGTTCCATTGAGGTGCTATAGAAGTTGAATGTTATGATGCTTGAAAGTACAATCTTGTAATGTGGCATTTTGATGATTAATACTCTGGAACTCTTTTTTTTTTTAGATTCCAGTGCTATGATGCTGATTTATGGCGCAGCGGCACTGAAAGGCACTGTGATGATGACCTTGGATCCTCTAAGGCACTAAATTTTCATTAAATTCTTGACATGCTGATGCTACAATTTTAAAAAAATTGCGTTAGGATGTTATAGATTTCAATGCTACAACGCTATATATATGGATGTTGTGTCGCTCATTTAACACTTATAAATTTTTTCCTTCTCCTAAATAATTATTGTACAAATATAACTAAAACAACACATTTCATTGAATGTTAACACAATAAATAGTATATACTTACACTTAACACTAATCCTTATATTACATGCTAAAATAATATCACTAACTACAAAAGAACAAAAATCAAAACACAAAAAATATAATAAAATTTAAAAAATTTTATGTGCCTCACTCCATTAGATTCTTATCCCTTTCTTGAAATATGTGAAAATCATATAATAAGCTAACAGCTCAATTGGTTACTAGATCCTACAATTGCAATCAATACACAATAGTAAAAAAAATATTCATGTAATCATTTAATCAATATTTGTTTAAAAAAGTAGTATTATGAACAAGTAGAAATCAATATGAACAATGTCATTTCATAGGAGAAATGAAAATTAATCTAAGTAATTATCATTCATAATCAATTATTAATGGCCATATAAAACAATGGTATGTTTTGTCATTCCTATACCATGTCAAATACAACACAGTAAGTATATTATGAATCTATACATGTCTATAAATTATACTTTATTTAATTATATTTTTCATTTCATTTATATTAGTATATCCGTCATATTAAGCCAATGAAAATCAATTATATACATGTCATACAACATCAAGCTATGTATCTTATGTAATTTATCATGTATAACTATAACATAGCCAATGCAATATGCCATGTACATCATATAATTAGTATATATCATATTATTTCATATCAGTATTATTAATCTTATTATATACATATATGAGTTATTATTATATCAATCATATATTATGTGCATATAATATTATATCATTTCACTTATGCAATTCATGTATGATGGTGCTATATGCATATGCAAGCAAGATAGAACATCTAACTACTTGTGGTGTTTTTCTTATATCTAGTCTTGTAAGCCAACCCTAAAGGAATTAATCTCAATTATATCAATCATATTTTTTAGAAATTGACCTCATATCATATATCATAAGTTAGGTGGCTTTCATATAAAAAGTTGTTATTTCTTGTCTATCGGTATACATATCATATCAATCAATCTCCTAATATTTTTTTTTCATAAACTTAATTTAAAAGAAAGCCCACTGGTCAACTCTCTTGTATAAGGTAACATATCTCCAAGTATCCTAAACAAGTCAATCATTTCGAGTGGGCCTTTCATTCTTTTACATACATTTCATATTAAATGATGCATAATATTAAACATCATATATAATCGATGCAATTATTATTATACTCATCAGTATGCCTGTAGAATATAAAAAATGTATATTTAACTAAATGAATAATAAGTGTATGCATATCATATATTCGCCTAGATGCATTAATCCATCTCTCTCTCTCTCTCTCTCTCTCTCTCTCTATATATATATATATATATATATATATATATATATATATATATATATATATATATATATATATATATATATATATATATATATATATATATATATATATATATATATATATATATATATATATATATATATATATATATCTATTTATCTACTCCTAACTAAAAAGAATAAAAATTAAAAGGAAAAAAAAAATAAAAACTTTGATCTACCTAACTCCACGTGATCATGTCCCCTTTTTGAAAACCTATAAAACCATAAAATAAGCTAACAATTCAATATGTTTCCAAATCTTACAACTACAATCAATTCACAATAATAGAAATAAAAAACTTATAATTATTCAATCCATATCATTATAAATATGTAATAGTAAGAACAAGTGAAAAATAATATGAAAATTGGTATTTCATAGAAGCGAAGAAAATTAAAATAAGTAATGTCATTCATAATCAGTGATCAATGGCCATATAAAGGAACAAGATGTTTTGTCATTCCTATACACATGTCAAATGCAACCGATAATTATTTCAAGTCAATCTTTCTTGCTTTTACAAACATTTTATATCATATGGTGCATAATAGAAAACATCGTATACACTTAATTAAACTATCATTATATTTATCAGCATGCCTATAATATGCTAAAATGTATATTTGACTAAATGAATAATAAATGTATGTATATCATGTATTTATGTCCAGGTGCATTATATTAACTTTTAATTATTTTATACTCAATATTATACTACTCATTTCAAAATAAAATAATGCATACGCAAAATTAACTAATAAAATTTCAATATAAACTAGCAAAAATATTTAGAAAAATGATATATATTGCATATCAAAATTTACATAACAAAAAATATTAAAATGGGAGATATTATAATTTCATCAATTTCAAGATAAGAAAATAGGTAAAACACAAAATTATTGAAAATAAAGTAGGATTATGAATACCTAACATGATCGGAATACTTATCTCAATTAGAGACAAAAAATACTAGTCTGAAACCTACTTTCTCTCTCTCTTCTTTTCACTCTTTTACTCTCTTCTCTCATGCGACTAAAGAAGGAAATAGGGGAAGGGATAGGGGAGGTGAGGGTTTAGCATAACTAGTTTTAGATATTTTTATTTTAAAAAATAAACTTTCAGAGCTAACACCATAATGCTCCAGACACAGCCCCTTAGCACTCTCTCAAATTCTAAAAAATCTATGAGCTCAATGCCACAACACCATCTAGCCTAGCACTGTAGTGCCCACCCATCCAAATTTTTAGAAATTAGAGAAAATTTTAGTTAAAGGTTACTACATAACCACTATCAACCCGCTATAATCTCCTGACCATTATCACCCCATTATACCAACGCCCATCGACCTTTTTACATTTTCTCACCAATTATATTCCTATAAAGTTGATGCAAGCTATCCACGTCATCTTTTACTACAAATATTAGCACCATAATTTATGTTATACTTTTGATCTTTAGTCTTCTCTCCTCGAAGGAGAACAATCAAATACATACCAAATGATGTCTTGATGATAACTTCCACCACAATGCTCTTCTATTTTTCATCACAAAATATGTTATTTATAATTTACGTCAACATTATTGTATCAATATCTTCCTTAATCATAGTCATTTGTAATAAAAGACAGCTAATATTATAATCATTTCAACTAATAAGCCAAGCCTTTGATTTTTCTTTTTCTTTTTTAGGTTTTTCAAAAGAAAACTATGTTCTCAGCTAAACCTCCTTATGTCCATGTGTCGTATATTAGTATAAACTCTCTTTCTACCACCATAAGTTTTCTAGTATGTAATATATGTGAATTTGAATTATTAATTTTAGTTATTAAAATATTATTTAGGGCATGAAATAAAAATTTACTTAGGTGTCATCTAATTTAATGAATACAAATCTTAAAGTTATTGTTAGAAATTCCTCGTGTTTTATATTTAAATTTTTCTATAAAAAAAGAGAAGTATTATACTAACCTTCATATTTTTTTAAAAAAATTAAGTAACATTTTTTTATATCGAAATTAGAAAGAGGTACAAAACTTAATAATTTTATGTGAATATATACTGCATTTTATCTTAAAATTAGACCGCATCAACCACTTGTTCATGTTTCCATGGATACACTACATTTTCAAACCAAATATATTTCTAAAACATTCTCATTCACATGCCCATCTGCGATTTTATATAACCAAAACCTCCAAACCCTCAAATTTTACCGTTAAAGTTAAGCAGTTGGTAAAAGATGGATTCTTCCACGATGCCCTAAATGTCTACCATTTTCTTCGAGCTTCGAACGCTGATAGAACCTACTTGCCTTTTGTTTACTTTCTCAAAGCTTGCGGAGAGCTCTCAGCTATCGACGAAGGCCAATCCATCCACAGCCTCATCACCAAAGCTGGCCTCGATCAAAACCTCACATTTCAGAACTCGCTGATTGAAATGTACTCGAATTTCGCTCATGTGACCGCCGCACGCCAGGTGTTTGATGCAATGCCCAAAAGAAATATCGTTTCTTGGAATTTGATGATGCTGGGTTACGGTGTCTGCGACCAGCCTATATCAGCTTTGGAGTTCTGTACTTCGATGAAGAATAATGGAGTTGCCTTAGACTTAGTCGGGTTCAAGATTGTTCTTCCTATCTGCGGACAAGCTAATGCACTTGAAATTGGCGAATCCGTCCATGGCCATTTGGTGGTTTCTGGTGCATCTAACAACACAGTCCTTGCAACTGCAATCATGGACATGTATGCTAAATGTGGAGAATTAGTCACAGCGGAGAAAGCTTTCATGGAGATTGAGTTCAAGGACGTTGTGAGCTGGAATGCAATGATTGGTGGTTACGCACAGGCTCGAAAATATAAGCTCTTGCTTAAGCTATTATACCAGATGCATCTACAAGGCTTCAAGCCCAGCGTACCAACCATATTGCTATCTGTTCAAGCTTGTACTCATCTGCCAGCTCTTCAGCTAGGAAAGTCTATACATGGCCAAATTACTAGAAATGGACTTTCTGTAGATATTTCCATCAAGGGGCTTCTCATTGGCATGTATTCAAAGTGTGGAGAACTCTTATCTTCCTACAATGTTTTCAGTGAGATAATCAAAGTAAATGTGTGTTCATGGAGTTGTATGATTAATGGGTTGGGAATTCATGGTTATATAAAGGAGTCTCTAATGCTTTTCTTTGCAATGATAAAACATGGTGGGAAGCCAGATGATATCTGCTTTCTTATTCTGTTATCTTCTTGTGGCCATTGGGGGATGATAAATGAAGGCTTGAAAGTTTTCTACTACATGATTTCAATGTTTGGAATTGAACCAAGAATGGAGCATTGGGCGAGTTTGGTTGATCTTATTGGGAGAGCTGGTTGTATCAATGAAGCATTCAGATTTATGAATGAGATGCCATTGGAGCCCAACAGCAGCTTGATTGGCGCATTCCTTGGATCTTGCAGAATTCATAGAGAGGAGAAAATGTGGAAGGAACTTGGAGATTGTCTGATTGAAAGAGGATGTGTTGTTCCAGGATTCTACAAGCTTTTGGTGGGCATCAGAGCAGGAGAGGAACAGTGGAATGAAGTGAATAGGGTAAGGAATGTGATCAAGAAGAGAAGGTTGTGGGGGAACTCTGGAACTAGTTTGGTAGAGATTAGTAGTAGCTGAGCGCAACCTAATTTTTTATGTAAGCTGTGATGTACAACTAGGGCTCTAAATTTGATAGGAATATGACACAGCTCAAAAATTGGACGGTCTTCTTGGAAAAATAATAAAATATGAGCAAGCATGCATTCACCGTAGCGGAGCTCATGGCACACAAGATTGCCCTTGGAGGATCAGATTGATGAAGCTTTCACTCTCTATTGAGTTCATCCAGATGACTTGCTTTCCTCAATATGCTCCTTCAATGGATGTCCTAATGAAAGCTACAAGAAGCACATGTCTAAAGGAGCTTGTGATTGTGACTTCATTGGCTATGCTCATCCCAAACTCACAATCCTTAATACCCGAGAGATTTGCCACTCAGCTTGATGTGCTCACCTTCATAGATACTTGCTCCTGTAGTCTCAACTAAGGTACTCACCTCAAAGACTCACCTATGGTACTCATCGTGGGCTCTATCAAAGCACATCAGGAGCACGGGGCCACGTTAGATATAGAGGGCTACATATGCACCATTTAACTCACTTCACATGTTTATGTCAATCTATTTATAAATATGGGGTTAATAGGCATATTTTGAACTCTTGCTACTTTCACTATTCATAGAAATTTTTCAAATTCTCAATTACTCCCTATATTTGCTAATTTCCTCGCTTGTTTTTCTTTCTTTAACTTGATAAGAACTATTATAGGAATGGTTGTTGCCCATTAACTGTTTTGGATTCAAAATCCACTAAGATGTCATGAGTATAGAGTGATGTCACTTCAGTGACAATAATATAGGCACTAACAAAATCAGGAGTAGTTAGTAAAATTGGATTACTAGACCACACAAGCCATTGTGGTTTGATGGAGATGGAGGACAATTTTATTAAGATTATTCAAGATGCACTAGAGTTTGTTCAAAGAAATGCCCTAGGGAAACATACCTCCAAATGATTATCTTACTCACCAACTTGCAGAACAAGGTTTGATACTAGGCTGCCAACTTCAACACATGTCATTGACTTTAGCCACAACCATGCCAATGATGAAGATGCATCCCTCTAGCCAGGCTAGTAAGGAAGAGGGAGCTAGAACTAACTAATCTACTTTCTAAGGAAATCGCATATGCAAAGCTATCCGTCAAGTTCAAGATGCCTCACCTGGAGTCATACTTAGGAAGGTTCCACCCTGTCAACCATGTTGCATACTTTGAGTCGACAATATTAATGTTGGAGATCAAAATACACTGATGTTTGACTATTCATTATTTCTTTCAAAGAGTCAACCTTTTAGTGGTATTCTCGTATGTTACTGGATGTCATCCCTCATTCCTCGAGTTTAAGAGGATGTTCATTACAAAACTTGTGTGTCCCAAAGGCCACTTAAGAGCTCACAAGCTCATATGAAGATGAGAGAGGAGGTCGGTAATTGTTGAGCTTCATCGCCAAGTTTCAAACTGAAATGTTGGAAGTTAAGGACTTGGAGCTGGCCTTCGCACATGTGGGAAGATAAAGTCAAAGCAAATTCAAGGTGCTCCTATTTTTGTGATCGAATACTACACCGAGAATATCTCGAGGGATGGACACGATATTCTGCAATTAATTCAAGGAAAAAGTACAGTTTTAGAAAATTATCATTTTCGTAATCAATTAAAACAAAAACACATATTATCTCCAAAGACGGACATGTCATTCTATAATTGTATTTGAAAATTAAAAATAAAGTTTTAAAGATTTGCCATTTATAATAAAATGTGACAGAGAGAACACCATATCACCGGCAAGGTGATCATGATATTCTATAAAGATGTTTGAATGCAAAAATGGGTTTCAAAAATTGTTTATGTTTCGAGATATCTTTTCTTTTCTTATGGGAATAAGATGGAGTTTATTTTTACCTGAAGTTACAAGTTCCTCATAAATATAAGTCTTTATGATTTATTGCATCATAAGATAGGTGAATCTCTTGAGAACACTCTAGAGGCCAAAGGATAAAGAGTATAGAGCACTAGGATTCTGACACAACTCAGAAGTACAATCAATATAACCAATCATTCACCCAACCACCAATAAAAGCAATTAAACAAAGGAAATTAAAAGTTTCCAAAAATCCATCTAACAAGTGCCACAAAATTAAAAAAATTATAAATAGAGGCAACTGGACAATGCCTTCAAATTTAAACCATGATTCTACTCCTATGAAAGGAACGAGTTTTTTATAAAACTGGAATATTCTCTATGGTCTTCAGATTTCCTCTCCAAGCTTGATTTTTTCTTTGAAAGGCATCCAAATGAAAAGAACTTTTCGTGGGCTCTGAAATTTTGGCCCCGACCTCTGCCCGATTGTTGCTTTTCTTTTTTCGAGGGGAGTTTTAACGGAATTAAGTTCCGGGGTAAATTTTGGGAAGGCAGATGAGTTTATAGATAAGACGCTACCCAGAAATTTCGCCCTCATTTTGTGAGGTCTTTATGATCTGAGTTCTGGTTTCTTATTGGCGCAAGCCCCCATAATTAATTACCCTTCCCGATCATGAGAAAGAACTTTCGATTAAGGCTAGTCGTCAATCAGATACATTATATTCGTAGATACGTAGTATCAAGCATATAATAGCATCATGGACTTGGATTTGGGAATTTGAAACGTTTGATATTTAAAATAAAACTTCACAACCTTGCACTTAAAGCAGATGGTGGGGGAATAGATGATAGACCCGATCAAGATCCCATGGTTCTGTCGTACCGGGCCATCATAGTCTCTGGTCTACTTAGTCATAGGAGGTAGTCGACCTAACCTGGCATAAGGATCCTTATCGGCAGCCATGAGTTGCTTCATCCAAGGAGACCTTGTAAACTTAGGGGGAATGTTTATCTAAAGGGACAAATTTGAATCTACCTTAGCTAATAGAGAGCTTTGTGCTCTATCAATTATATCATATTAATTCATATCTCAAGGATTTGATGCCACTAAGAACCGTATTGGCTCTGGCCATAATCGATATTTTGTGGTACCATTTGGCGGCAAAATCACTCGGTTCAAAGGTTTTCGGGTCATAATCATTTACCATGCGGTGCCATTTAGCAGCAAAATCGCCGGTCAGAGGACATGTTACGGACCTATGGTTTATGATTTTGATGATAGCAAACATTCCTTATTTCTCTATGATTGTCTTATGTGCTAACGTTTCAGATCCACACGATCAGACTGCAATCTGGAACCAGCTCAAGATTGGGTAGACTAGGTCTGTGTCAGTTTGTAATCTTTTTCCTTTCTTGAGTCTGTTGTATTTGGTGTGACTATAACTTGATAGAAATTCTCTTGCTCCCTATATGATTTCTGTTTTTGGTAACATCAGCCAGGACGATCTGTCCAAAATCAGAAACCCTAGTTAGGGCATCCTCATTAAGGCAGCCGTCAACCGATCGGCCTGGACGATACTTGTATCGGCTAGGACGATAATCTCAATTCAGAAAGAATCAACCGCCATAATCAGTTTAGGAAGTCTTTGTTTTAGGAAATCGGCCAGGACGATATTATTATCGTCCAGGATGATGTAACTCAATCATGCCTAAATTGATCTGGTATCTTTGAAAAGCATTAATGGTTGATTGATACGATCACATCGTCCGGGACGATCGCATGATCGGCCAGGACGATGGCCTGGACGATCTATATCGGCCAGCTCAAAAACAGGGCGATGATCAGGACGATTGAAATAGGATTTAAACTAATCGGCCAGGACGATCGTAAGATCGGCCAGGACGATGTAACCAATTTTCTTCTGATCGTCCCATATCGTCTCGGGCTAATGAGCTTAATTTGTATTGATCGGCCACGACGATATACCTATCGTCCTGGACGATAATGGCGGCAACTTGCATTAATGAGCTCGTTTTGAGAGCCTCTATTTAAGCTATGGCAAGGCACTTTGTAAGTGTTTTTGGCAGCCATTGTAGCTTCGTTCTTGTGGGGGAAACTTGAAGAGAGAGCTTGAAAGGGAGAGAGGAAAGGGTGGAGTTTGAGAGAGGGAGAAGATCCTGTGAGGGGGGACTCAAGGGAGTGTGGTGGGGGATTCACACGGTTGCTCCGGCGAACTCGCACCTTAGTACCGACGGATTCAAGGCTTGTCTCGAGGTAAGTTCACCAAAGAAGAAGATCTCTTTGGTGTCAAAGGACCCGGCGACTCCGCCGCACCGGGGAAGGTGGAAGTGATTTTGTAAGGGCTTCTCCGCCTAGCCGTGGGGGCTAAAGGAGAGACACTAGTTTAGTGCAATACTAGGGGGTTGCCTCCAAGGAGTGGACGTAGGTCAAGGTTTGATCGAACCACTATAAATCCGGTGTGTTCTTTCTTTTTACTATTTCCGCATTTTAATTTCCGCACTTTGATTGTGGTGATTTGGATTGTGTTTTGATTTTAAAGTTTTCCAATTCACAACTCTCTTTAATTAGCTTGGGATTAAGTTCAAGAGGACCTAACATCCCTAACGAACTTCAAGTGGTATCAGAGCGGTTTTCAAAAAATAAGTTTTTAAAAGCTTTTGAATTTCAATCAATGGCTAATTTTTCAAATCGTAATGTTGCGGAAGGATATTCAATCACCAGACCACCTTTATTTGAAAATATGTCTTTTGATTTTTGGAAAACTCGCATGTCTATTTTCTTGCAATCGATTGATTTTCGCATGTGGTATATGATTTTAACTGGTTATTCATCACCATCTTGAATTGTTAATGGAGTTAAAACTGACATTCCTTTTAATCAATGGAGTAAGGAAAAACGAATAGATGCTCAATTGAATGCAAAGGCCTTAAATTGTTTTTTCTGTGCCTTAAATTCGGATGATTTTATGTTGGTATCCACGAGCACTTTTGGTAAGGAAATTTGGGATAAATTGCACACCGTATATGAAGGATCTAGTGAAATCAAGCAATCAAAGTTGAATTTCTTAATGCATGATTTTGAATTATTTTCCATGAAACTTTTTGAAACGATTTTAGACATGTATACAAGGTTTATTCAAATTACTACATCATTGCATGGCTTAGGAAAAGACTTTTCAAATTTTGAAAAACTTAACAAAATTCTTCGATGTTTACTGGATAAATTCGATGCTAAAGTTGTTGCTATTTGTGAATCTAAAGATTTGAATGTATATTCTATTGATAATTTGATTGGCTCACTCATTGCTTACGAGCAATGATTGAGTCAAAGACTTTTGGATGCAGGTGAAACGATCGTTCTAAAAGTCGAAGAAACAGAAAAAGAAAGTTTAGTTGGTGACGATACCAATGACTTGTCATGCAAATTACAACACTCACCAAAGCACAAGCAAAAGTGGAAAAAAGGTAAAAATGGTAAGGATGGCCATATTTCTTCTGACGTTATTTGCTTTCAATGCAGGAAGCCTGGACATATGAAAAAAGAGTGCTCTAATTCAATGATTCTTCCTACAAAAGAAAAGGGTCAGGCGAAGCAAATTACAAACTGGAAAAATAATGAAAAACAAAAAATTTCATGGGCAGATCTGGTCTCAGAAGCATCAGACCAAGAAAGTGATAATGATTAAATAAGCCCTTTCATACTTTTTCTTTTCTTATTTTTCTTTTGCTTTCTTTTTCTTTGTTTTATTTTGTCTCGTTTTTTTTCTTTTTCTCTCCTCTTTCATTTATCAAACACGCACACTCACGTTTCTAAAAGTGAAAAATTTTACTTACTATTTTTTGGAAATCTTTGGTAAAGTTGAGTTAGACTTCTCTAAAACTAGTTAAATGAAGGAAACTCATGATTTTTTTTTCCCAATCTCTATTTCCTAAAAGAATATATTTTTACTTTTGATTTAAAATCTTTTTCATATTTTAAATTGGTTTTTGAAACAAATTTTTTTTTCTCTTCCTACATCTTACTTATCGCGTAGAAATCTTTTGCAAATTGTTGAATCTAACTCATAATCTTCTTAATCAAGAGAATCGTTCTATCACTAAGATGGGTTTACTTTTATTTTTAAGATTTAAGAAAGGTAGCATAAGAAAAAAATTGGCCAAAGATGCCAAAAATAAAAGATGCGCAAAGACGCCAATTTGAAAATATTGAATACACAAAGTGTATCAAAAGATGCGCAGTGCGCCAATCAATTGTCAAGAGGCATAAAATGAGCCCAAAATTTAATGCCTACCTTTTTTGTTTTGTCTTAAAAGCTTAAGAAAACCCTTGGTACTTCGATACTTGGTTTTGAAAATCTTGATTCCTGATTCGAAAATTTATTTTATGTAAGGAGTTTTTGAAAAATGATTGTTTCTTTCCCAAATTTATTTTATGATTTGGATATTGAATTAAAAAGTTTTTTAGCCTTTTTAAAGAAACTTGAGTTTGGATTTTCTAAATCTGAATTTCTTACCTTTACTGGGATATGCGTTGTCAATCCAATTCTACTAAGATTTTGATTAAAACTAAGAGGTAACTTTCTCATTTTAAGATTTTTTTTCTAGATTTGAAAGTTTCTTTTTGTTTTCTGTGTCTTCTCTCTTTTTGATAATGTCAAAGGGGGAGAAAATACTTGTATCCCTTATTTTCTTTTCAAAAATTTAAACCTACAAAAATATTTTTATCTCTCCTATTTTTAAAGGGTTTATTCTAGTGAGGGGGAGATTAGGAGAAATTGCTTTTTTGAAAATTCAAATTGAAATATTTTGTCATCATCAAAAAGGGGGAGATTGTTACGGACCTATGGTTTATGATTTTGATGATAGCAAACATTTCTTATTTCTCTATGATTGCCTTATGTGCTAACGTTTCAAGTCCACACGATCAGACTACAATCTGGAACCAGCTCAAGATTGGGTAGACTAGGTCTGTGTCAGTTTGTAATCTTTTTCCTTTCTTGAGTCTGTTGTATTTGGTGTGACTATAACTTGATAGAAATTCTCTTGCTCCCTATATGATTTCTATTTTTGGTAACATCGGCCAGGACGATCGTAAGATCGGCCTGGACGATCTGTCCAAAATCAGAAACCCTAGTTAGGGCATCCTCATTAAGGCAGCCGTCAACCGATCGGCCTGGACGATACTTGTATCGGCCAGGACGATAATCTAGATTCAGAAAGAATCAACCGCCATAATCAGTTTAGGAAGTCTTTGTTTTAGGAAATCGGCTAGGACGGTATTATTATCGTCCAGGACGATCTAACTCAATTATGTATAAATTGATCTGGTATCTTTGGAAAGCATTAATGATTGATTGATACGATCACATCGTCCGGGACGATCGAATGATCGGCCAGGACGATGGCCTGGACGATCTATATCGGCCAGCTCAAAAACAGGGCGATGATCAGGACGATTGAAATCGGTTTTAAACTAATCGGTCAGGACGATCGTAAGATCGGCCAGGACGATGTAACCAATTTTCTTCTGATCGTCCCATATCGTCCCGGGCTAATGAGCTTAATTTGTACTGATCGGCCAGGACGATATACCTATCGTCCTGGACGATAATGTCGGCAACTTACATTAATGAGCTCGTTTTGAGAGCCTCTATTTAAGCTATGGCAAGGCACTTTGTAAGTGTCTTTGGCAGCCATTGTAGGTTCGTTCTTATGGGGGAAACTTGAAGAGAGAGCTTGAAAGGGAGAGAGAAAATGATGGAGTTTGAGAGAGGGAGAAGATCCTGTGAGGGGGGACTCAAGGGAGTGTGGTGGGGGATCCACACGGTTGCTCCGGCGAACTCGCACCTTAGTACCATCGGATTCAAGGCTTGTCTCGAGGTAAGTTCACCAAAGAAGAAGATCTCTTTGGTGTCAAAGAACCCGGCGACTCCGCCGCACCGGGGAAGGTGGAAGTGATTTTGTAAGGGCTTCTCCGCCTAGCCGTGGGGGCTAAAGGAGAGACACTAGTTTAGTGCAATACTTGGGAGGTGCCTCCAAGGAGTGGACGTAGGTCAAGGTTTGACCGAACCACTATAAATCTGGTGTGTTCTTTCTTTTTACTATTTCCGCATTTAATTTCCGCACTTTGATTGTGGTGATTTGGATTGTGTTTTGGTTTTAAAGTTTTTCAATTCACCTCTCTCTTTAATTAGTTTGGGATTAAGTTCAAGATGACCTAACATCCCTAACGAACTTTCAGGACACATATCACGCCCTTATTGGCAGGATATTATTTGAGAATGAATCATATTGATATTTTCGACTAGGCATTAGCTCTTTTTGAGCTGAAGTTATATTTGAATTTGTCTACCTCGACAAACTGTTGCGGATGGTTGATGGATTTTGCTTTAAGTGTTGATGAATTTATTTCAATTTTAAATATTTTGAATTTGGATGATTGTTTGGATTTTGAATTTTTGAGTGGCATTTAAAAGTATTTGAATCACCCCTCTGGTTGAGATTAGCATTCAACACGGCCATCATCGAGATGACTTTGGAGTTACTTATATTTTCATAGGAATTTGAATTTTGTGGAGTTTAGAGGCATTTGAGATGGTTTGTGAACCCCTCCAGTTGAGATAAACATTCAACACGGTCATCATTAAGATGTTTGGGGTTATTTCTATTTTAAGCTTGAACCTTGTCGACCCTATCAACTTACCGATAGGGGATCAGGTTTTGTGGGCTTTATGTCTTTGTTAATTAATTCTCATTGTTATAAGCTTTGAAGGCCTAATATGAATATATTAAAATAAATATATCAATCATCACAACTGTATATTTATTTGATGGTTTCAACCCTGTCGACTCCTACTGATTTGCATAGAATGATCGGGTTCGAACTTGAATTCACTTATTTGACCCGTACAGCATCTCTAGGCATTACGCGTGTACTTATAACACATTCGTTGGGGCCCATGTAGGTGTTTGGGAGCATTTTATAATTATTTATTGTCGACTCTTATTTATCTATTTAGGATAATCGTATTCAAATTTAGTGACCCGCGTAACATCTCTAGACGTCACGTGTGTACCAATAACACGCTCGTTGTGGCCCATGCAGATGTATGATTTTGTCGATGAATCTTTCTTATAAATGACCTTGAAGGCCTAAAATAAATGTATTAAATAAATATTTTGGTCGACCTCGTGATCGCATATTTATTTAATGATTCGAACCGTGTTGAGAAGGATCGGGTTTGAACTTAGATTCATCATTTAGCCCGCGCAGCTTCCCTAGACGTCACATGTGTATATAAAATACACTCGTCGGGGCCTATGCAGGTTTATAATTACACTTACCACTTGTGTACCTATGTGTATATAAACTACAGTACATGTGCAGGGGTATTTTGAAATATTTATAAACTCCTTTTGTCCTCTTGTAAGGATGTTGTGGATCCGATGGCATGGCATAGCACCTTCTAGATAGAGTGTTTGCTGCATTACACAGGTAGACTGTCGTGCACTACTTGTATAATTTATGCAGATAGATTGTAGTGCACTAACGAATCTCCTGCATTCACTCGTATGATATTGTGTTTGTCGAAGGCCTTATGTATTTGCTTATAGATGGCATTTTGCATAGATGAGAGACTTCCTACAACTGTTCGTAGGTATTTGAATTTACTGCATATCATGTGTTCTTTCTTGTAATGAATTGGGTTGTCATATTTGTTGGTTATTGAATGCTGATTGATTTTTGGGGTATCGTAGCATCCACTAATTGTTGATTAGCACTTGTAGGCTTGTTATATATATGACAAATTCCTAGTTGTTGTCGGCAAGCGTTAACACTTGTTGTATGCTACACTATATGTATGTCATTGTTGGCAATGGTATTCATTGAGAGTTTTCAAGTAGTTCTTTCAGTTATGTTCTCTTCTATAGCTATATCATTCATCATTTGTAGGTAATTATGATTGCATAACTGATATGGGTGCTACACATCAGTCATCATCATTTGTAGGTGACTTATGAAGTTTCAAGAGCTCCATATGCTTCATTGTCACCAAATCATTCAATCTCTTTAGTTATGTAATCTACAAGTGAATCATGTTTGCAACTATATGCTTCATGATGCTTATGTGTAAGTTGAAGATCCTTTGTTGTAGTATTGAATAGGTTGTTGCAAACAAGTTATGATTTCAAGTCCTTCATTTGTAAATAGTACATCATAGTTGTGTGGAATCATTGCATTCATCATGTATCCTTTGTCTTTTTCATTAGTGTATCATTCATAATTGAAGTGAATTGCTCAAATAACTTATGTGTTCTCCTCAATTGGTTACACCCTGTTCATGTTTTCTTGCAAGTGAATAAGTTTTTGAAAATTCATTTGTCACAAGTCACTTAATGGTTACTTGTGAATGGGTCACATGGGGTGTTACAAATCTCTCATCATCAAGAAAGGTGACTTTGTTTATCAACACTAATCTCAATAATTCCTTAATATATCATCGAAAATTTTGAGTCATCATTTGAATTATTCTCTTTATTGATCAATAATTCCATTCATGTCCAAATTCAAGTTCATGATTAAATCATTTGAGTTACATTCAAGTTCATATTAATCAATTAAATTTTATATCATTTTGAATTTTGCCCAAGTACAAGTTTCCGTCCAAGTTCAAGTTCAATTTGTCCAAATTTTGTCAGTCTTTGAATTTTCAGTCAAAATGTTGGCAACCTCCCGGCGTCTCTCCTGTTTAGGGGAAACTACGGGAAATTAGGCATTTCCGATCACGCTAAGAAAAGCGTGTATGGCAGGTGTCCTTGAACACCACGGTTGAATTTTCTTTGTCCCCCCACCACGTACGCTAAGGAAAGTGTGTATGGGTCCTCGAAACATGTTGCAAAAGAAAAGCAGTTGTTTCCCCACAAGCGGGTACTTATATGTATCCCCACTTCGTCATACGCGTCGCACCGGGTTATCATCCCACCACGCTAAGAAAAATGTGTATATGCAGTTTTTCGGTGCGCCACGAACACCAAATAAGGAATTTTGGGTTATTACTAGCTTCGTCGCAAGCGTCGCGATGCACTTCCTCTCACCATGCTAAGAAAAGCGTATATATGTAGTCGTTTTGTCACGCCACATGCGTCGAACGAGTTTTTTAAAATTTGCAAAATTATTTATTTCCCCCTTTTTTATATTCTTCTCTTTAAAAAAAAAAAAAAAGCTCTCATTTTCTTTTTATTCTTTATTTTTAATATTTCCTTCTCTTTTTTGTTTATCTCTTTCTTTTTTTTTTTTTTTGAAAACCACTTTTTCTCTTTTTTTTTTTTAATCCCTCTCACATACACACACACTTTATACTTTATATATATATATATATATATATATATATATATATATATATATATATATATATATATATATATATATATATATATATATATATATATTAACGAATAAACTTTAACAATATATATGCATATATATAATAGAAGACTTAACAATTAACACCACCACTAACTGATCATGGCTTTGATAATAATATTTATAACGTCAGTAATAAATGACAAGCAACACCGGCTAATGAGCATATTAATAACACCAACCATACAATGATTAGATAATAAAATAACAAAAAAAAAAAAAAAAAAACTTCTCCTCCTATTTTTTCATTTTTTGTAATTAATAATAAGCGTAATATTAATAGTATCGAATAAGGATAATAAGTTGTTATTACTAATATAAACAAAATTCATAATTATAATATAGCACTAACTAACTAAATATCATAATAGAATCAAAATTTCGGCAATGGAGCTTTGCACGTGAAAGGAAGTGACGGAAGGGATGAACAGCTGTTGGGTATAGTGAGGGAGACGGACAGGGCTTGCGTGGTCGACTCAGGTGGCAGATTCTCGTATGAAGGGAGCTTGACCAGCTCTGTTGAGTTCACCGGAGAATTGGGGTTGAAAGACGAAGGTTGAAGTTGATGAACGGAACAGAGAAAAAAAAGAAAGAGAATGTGGGACTTTAATGGGAACCTTCCTTTGACGTCGTTTTAATAGCAAGAACTCAATTCGACTGAGGCGAGGTCTGTGAAGACGCTCAGCGGGATTTCCAGGAATAGATGCAGAAACAGCGAAATTTAAGGGATTTTGACGGGGATTTAGCAGAGATTCGAAGAGATACGAGGTAAGATTAATGAGATTTTGAAGTTTCATTTGACTGCCGATTTTCTTTTGAATTAAAGCAATATTAATAAAGATTCATTAATATTAATATTACCATTAATCTAATTAGGCGATGACAGCATGTTAATTATTCCAAAATCGCCTCAATTTGCATAATTCCTGAATTCATGCGCATTTCGCCTTGAAATGTGAGTAATCACCTCGTTTAACGTGTTGATTCATCAAATATCGAAATTAGATGAATAGATAGTGCATTTAGGGTATTACCAATAACCCGGTCACAACAACGATGTCCGATTCGTGATCGGGTGTCATTTAGGTGACGCCGAGGCCTTATTTCCTCGAAATGTGTGTTGTCGCGAAATTCGTGTCACCAATTAGGATGATCCAAATTGAACATAAAAATATAATTTTTGAGTATTTGTAATGTTCTAAACGCAATGATGAAGTCCGTTTCGGTATCGGACTTCGTTTGGGCAACCTCGATGCCTCTTTCCTCGGTTTGTGTGTTTTACCTCGAAATTCATGCCACCAATCCGAAATATCCAAATTGAACAAACAAATTGTAGTTTTTAAATGTTGACAACGTTTCGGACGCAACGACGCAGGCTGTTCATCCATCTGACGTCATTTAATCAGTCTCGCGCTTTATTTTGCCTGTTAGTCGTCCCTTTTAACTGATCTCATCCGACTCGACTACAAGAGGCCTCAACCTAGTAGAATTCAACATCCTGACCACAATGACGTCATCCGTTTGGTAATCAAAGGTCGTTTGACCCTTCAAATAACATGTGACATCAAGGCATGTATTGTTGTATTCACCTGTTTGGGTCCTTTCTTGCGTGGTTTAAGGTAGAGGGGTCAACACTTTCCAGCAAAGGAGGTTCATTCCTTTTGGCTCCTATTTATGATGAGAGAATATCTCATTTTTTAACTTTTATATTTTCATTTATATTTACATATTTAAAAAGAAAAAAATGACAAAATGTACAACCTACAAGGTTAGTCAAAATAGCATATAATATTTAAAATACAAAAAAAATGTCATCATACATCACAAGAAGGTATTTGTTTATTTTGCTTAACACTACAGGAAAAACGCTGAAAACAGGCGGTTTTTTTCGGCGGTTAGTCTAGATTTACCGGCGGTTTTTAATGTTACCGGCGGTCTAACGGCGGTTTGTAAACCGTCGGAAAAAATGGCGTAGGAAACCATTTCCGACGGTGTGTTACCGGCGGTTTATTTTTGCGGTGGTTTTCCGGCTGCGAATACCGCCGGTAACCACCGGAATTTTAACCGTCAGTTTGCCGGCGGTTAGGCCGCCGGTATTGTAACCGCCGGTAAGCCGCCGGTCATGTTACCGGCGGTTTAAAACTGGCGTCGTCTGGTTCGTAGACCGCCGGACGGCGCCGTTAGACCACCCGTAATTTACCGGCGGTGGACGGCGGTTATAGCCGTCGGTATTACCGACAGTTTAAACCGTCGGGTATCTATCGTAGAACCGCCGGCGGCCGTCGGTAACCGCCGGTAATTACCGGCGGTTTAATATTATAACCGACGACTTATCTTGTCCGTCCGGTATCGTCATTTCCGGTGGCCAAACCGTCGGTTAGCCGCCGGAAACCTGTAGCACCTGAAAAAAAAATTGACAGCATCCCCTCTATTTGAGGGAGGTTCACCCTAAAGTCTAAACCTACAGAAAAAGCAATATATGTTGAGCAACACGCCGCTATATTCATCACAACCAAAAAATACAAACAAAATCAAAAATTCATCATAACATTACAATCACAAATTCACAAGATAGTTCATGATAATGTTACAATCACAAGTTCAGAAGTTCACAAGTTCTAATTAATACATTCATCAAACATAATAAACATCTAATCATCATCGGTATCCTCACTGTCTGTAGATGGCTGCTCCTGTTGGTCCTTCTTCCTTTGTTTTCCAGCTCTGTAGGATTGCAACTCTGCTTGCATTTCATTCTGAGCCTTCCTCATTTCTTCAATCTCTCTAGCTTGAACCCTTTTCATCTCTTCAATCTCTCTAGTAAGTGCTGCAACCCTCTCACTTACAGATTCTTCAGCTCCACTTGGATCATGAAATGCAGAGGTGTATGAACTGCCCTCAATAGCAAAAGCCTGTGAAACCATGCCATATACCCTCCCTCTCTGTCTTCCACCAACAACTTCTGACCATGTCTGATACTCAGAAATATTGGCCGATCCAGAAGATGATCCCTCGCCAGTGGACTGCCGACTTTCTCTAGCTCGTAAGAAATCATCCTGCGAGTTACAAATAGTTTTATTAAAATAAATTTTTATTCTAAAAATCCAAAAAATTTTACTCACATGAGCCTTCTTAGACTTCTAATCAACCCACTGCTGGTCAGCTTGATGTTGATGAGTTCTTGTATGCAGCTCCAATGGTGTTGGCTCCCGACCCAGATGCTCTTTCTGAAAATTTGAAGCTTAGTTATACTAACATAAATATATGTAATAAACCAATTCAAAACACTTACCAGTCGCCGCCTATGTTCTGTATGAGGTACAGATCCACCAGTATGAAGAGAGCTTCCTAAACCGCCGCAGTCAGAGGCTCTGTTCTATTTATTCTGCTCTCTCATTTTTATAAACTCCGGGGTAGCCCAAGCACTACTCAAATCTGCTCAAACGCCCTCTCCAATCCAATTAGGCCTCTGCCCGGACTTTCTAATGTCCGTGAACATGTCTCTGAGACGAGTCGCTCCTCTCCTCTCAAAATTTGATCTGATCCTCGTGCTGTACTCAGGCAACCACCTAAATTCTTTTCTGTAAAAATTTAGACAATATCAAAAAGATTAGTACAAATTAAATCATATATTTGAAATCATACCAAAAAAAACATACCTGAAATTCTCCAAACCACATATCTCTAACTGGCTTTGGGATCTTCTTCCAGGATAAGTAAGGAGCATCATACTTATTCTTTATTATATCCCGGATCATATGTATAGGTGGCCTTGAAGGATTGAAGCTGCAAGTGACTTTGTTTATCAATAACATGTAATATATCAAAATAAAAACAACTTAATAACTTAAATTGAACTTACTTATCACCGTCAGGCTCGATGTATTGACGCTTATCTGTTGCTGCTGCAGGATCCCTAGCGCCAACCTCTGGTGGTCGTGATGGTCCAACCTGTTCATGCTGCACCGGATAAGGGTAGTAATATGGGTAAGGGTAAGGAGGGTGAGGACCAGTGGATGGACCAGCAGCCTGTGATGATGGTGGGGGGTAATATGGATAGAATGGAGAAGCATGTGTCTGATCTGGAGAGGGGAAGCGAGGACTCGTCGAGCTGGGAGGGAAGTGGCCAGGGAAGTATGGAGGTACAACAAGAGGTGGATCTAACTGTCCCTGACCCTGCTCTAGTGAAGGCTGCTGGCTCCTGGCAGGTGGTGGCGGTGGTGGTGTAGGTAGATCTGGTGGAACTGAAGGCCCCTCACCTACCTCAGTCTGTGTGGGTCTGCTAATCGTAATCTTCTTCCGGCGGAACTTTGAGGCAAATGATTTACGAGGAGAATCGTCGCCTGAATCCATCTGCAATATTAAAAAAAATAATTACTAAACCATTGAAAATCAGTTAATAAAGCAGTTAATAAAGCAGTTAATAAAGCAGTTAATGAAGCATGTAATGAATTACGAGAAGCAGTTAATGAAACAGTTAATAAAAGACAAGGTGGCAAAATACAATATCATTTCTAAGTAGTAAAAATATTACAAAACATTTAAATTCTACAATTCTAAATTACAAAAACTAATCAGAATCATCAAAACTATTTTCATCACTCTCAAGGGTATCTTCACTTTCATCCTCGTTCTCTTTTTCATCTGAACTAGTTGAACTATTGACATCTTCTAACTCCATTTCAATAGTAGAGGTTGTAGTTGTCATCTCCTCAATTTCAACAGGCATATAACTTGACATCTCATCCTCTTGATGTGCAGTTGCTACAATGTATTGTTGATCAATTATTCTTCGTGCTTTTGTTTTTATGACAGCTAGCCAATCTTGTTTGTCTCTGCGACCACTGGGATATTTGCTGAAATAAACTTGAATAGCTTGGCTTGCTAACACAAATGGATCAAACTTTTCGTATCTTCTACTATGTTTAACATCTACTAAACCATACACATGATGAACCCTTGTGCCACTATTTTGTACTGGATCATACCACTGACAGTTAAATAAGCATACAAAGTTCTCATCTTCGCCTGGGTATTCCAAGTCAAGGACCTCATTCAAAATACCATAATAATCACACTCATCTTCTTCATGAGTGTTTCTCTAACACATACTCCACAATTTTCAGTTTTTCTTCCTTCACTCCACGATTTGGTATGAAATCTGAACCCATTCACTATATATATTGGCCAAGTTTTTACTTTTCGCATTGGACCCCATGCTAATGCTTGCAAACCTTTATCGAAACATTTGTTATCAGGATTTTGTACCTAAAAATATTTTCAAATTTTAGTATTTTTGATAATAAATAAGATTTAAATTTATAAAAAAAAATGTACTCACATATGATCTGAACCAAGTTGGAAATTCATTTGCAACAGCTTACTCAATTTCCATTGAATCTGTCAAAGACAAATTGCTTACGAAATACCTGGTGACAAATAATACATAAGTATTTTAAATAAACATTACTAATTTATTATTAACATTATGTTAGAACTTACTCTAAGATTGGCTCAACTTCTTCACAATTCAGTAGTACATACAAATTTGCTGTATTTATTTCTAAATTGTTGAGATATCTTTCAACACATTTGCCACTAGGCTTTCCTTGCCTTCTAAATACTGTTAGTGTAGCATGTGATTGTTCTTCTACATCGAAGTCCATGTTACGACCCATTTTTGTTCTTGTACTCCTTACATGTGGCTCGAAATAGTAGGAGCAAAAGTGAGTTGTTTCTTGAGATAAATATGCTTCACATATCGATCCTTCTGGTCGTACTTTATTCTTAACATATTTCTTCAACTTGTTCAGATATCTATTAATCAAATAAAAATATGTTATCTTAACTGATTCAAAAATATTGAGTAATTAATAAAAATCTTAACACATTTACCTTTCGAAAGGATACATCCAACAATATTGTACAGGTCCACCAACTCTAGCTTCGTAAGGTAGATGGACTGGAAGATGTTCCATAGAATCAAAAAAACCCGGGGGAAATATCTTCTCTAACTTGCATAGGATGATTGGTATGTTATCCTCGTACCTCCGTAAAGCATTTTCACTTAGTTTAGATGAACATAAATCTTTGAAGAAAATGCTAAGCTCAATCAACGGATTTGATATGTAATCGGGTAACATACTGACTATGATCAGAAGAAGAACCTCCATAATTATGTGACAATCATGACTTTTGAGTCCAAATAACCTTGCAGATTTCAAGTCAACACATCGGCTTATATTTGATCCATAACCATCCGGCATTTTTAAACCTTTAAACCACTGACATATCATTCTTTTTTGCTCTAACGTGAAAGAGTAAGGAGCTTTGGGCTTCATTAGTTTACCGTCAGTTGTTGTTACTAACTCCAAATTTTTTTGCCGACAAAACTCTTTAATGTCCATCCTTGTTTTGACATTATCTTACTCTTGTCTTTAACATCCATAATTGTATTAAAAATATTATCCAGAAAGTTCTTCTCAATGTGCATAACATCCAAGTTATGTCTTATCAAATTAGTTCTCCAATAAGATAATGTCCAGAAAATATTTTTTTAATCCAATTATGTTGAACACCATAACCCGGAAATTTAGATTCTGATAGCATTGGATAATCAATAATTGTTGGAATGTTGGAAAGTCTCTGTAGTATCTCATCACCACTTAATCTGGGTGGAGGAGGTGATCGCTCAATTCTATTTTTAACAAATGCTTCTTTATTTCTTCGGAACTGATGATTAGCATTTAGAAACATACGATGACAATCAAACCAAGTATTTTTCCCTCCATGTTTTAATGTGAAAGCTTTACTGTTCTCCATGCAGTAAGGATATGCTAATTTCCCTACTGTGCTCCAACCAAACAACATACCATAAGCTAGAAAATCACCGATAGTCCACAGCAAAGCAGCTCGAAGGAGAAAATTTTGTTTTATTGATATCATATGTGAGCACTCCTTCTTCCCATAATAATTTGAGGTCATCAATTAATGGTTGCAAATAGATATCAATCTTTGCCTTCGGATTATGTGGTCCAGGTATAATTAGAGTTAAAAACATGAACGGAGTTGTCATACACATCTCTGGTGGCAGGTTGTATGGTGTTAATATAACTGGCCAACAAGAATACAGTGTAGCTGTTTGACTATAAGGAGTAAAACCATCAGTACATAATCCCAATCTTATGTTACGGGGTTCAGCAGCAAATGAAAGATGCACTCGATCAAAATGTTTTCACGCTTCAGCATCTGATGGATGAGAAAGAACATCACTTTTTGTTATTTTCTCCTTATGCCATCTCATATGGCCTGCTGAACTCATTGATGCATAGAGCCGCTGAAGTCTTGGAATGATTGGTAAATAAAACAAATGGGAATATGGCACATCTTTCTTTGGACGACGTTGTTTTCCCGAGTTTTGCTTAAAACGAGGAGCATTGCAGCTGCGACAAATAACTTCTGCTGCATCATCCTTATAGTATAACATACATCCATTGATACAACAATCAATCTTTGTAGCAGTGAGGCCCAGCTTGGATACTAATTTTTTTGTTCGGTACAAGTCTGAGGGAATTAAATTGTCAGCCAGATTAGTTTCCTTCATAAGACCAATAACGTCATTAAAACACTCACGGGGAATATTATACTCAGTTTTAATACTTAGCATCCTCACTGCAATGGATAATTCCGAATGAGTACTGCAACCTTCCCAAATTGGCTTTTGAGCTGAATGTAATAACTCAAAGAATTTTTGTGTCTCTGCATTTGGTGGCTCTTCCACATTAGACCTTAAATTATGACCTGCTACATCAAAAATAAGGTCTTCATAGGGTCTACTCATTTGATCTTCATCAAATGTTTCATAAGCTGTAGATGAACCGGCATGAGCATCTCTATGTGGCTCGTACTCGCCATGTGATGTCCAAATCCAATAGTTTGGAAGAAATCCCCTACGATATAAATCAAGCTTCACATCATCGGGCTTTAGGAATGCTAGATTTTTATGCTTCGAACACGGACATCTAAATATTTTATCAAACTGAAAGGAATGCAGTTGAGATGCAACTTGAATGAAAGTTTCAACTCCCTCTATAAATTCAACTGTCAATCCTTTTCGACTCAGCAATAATCTGTTATACATCCAATATCTCTCTTCTTGGATAGTCATTTGCACGTTGAAGTAAACGTACCCTATATGTTAGAGGCATAAACAATCTGTTATACATCCAAATAGATTTTTATGCTTTGAAGGACTTAATCATGCTCGAAAAGAACAAAAGCTTATCCATATGTTGCATTTAAATAAAATAAACGCATAGATTTGATTTGGGGCCTAAAGGGGCAAGGTGGTCAACCCTGGTTGACTTGGTCAACCGGGTTGACCCAGGGTACAAGTCTAGGCCCAACAGACTCGACTCGACTCTCTGAACCCATTGGAGAGGGTCTTGGGGTTCGACTTGGTCAATTTGACCAAGTCAACTCTTATTAATGTCTTGATCACCCAATGCCATAATCCCCTCATAAGGTCTATTACAACTAAAAGTACACATCATATATTCAGTTATAGATCTATTGAAGCGAAAACCTTATAAACTTTATAGTTGACCTCCATAATTCATGTTTTCCTTCAACTCCCTTTCTAGTCTTATCAACATGAAGAATATCATCAGTAAAAAGCATACACCAAGGTACATCCTCTCACAAATGTCTAGTGAGAACATCTATGAGTAAAGCAAAAAAGATATGGACTTCTTACTGATCCTTGATATAATCCAACCGAAATAGAAAAATACTTGATCAAACCACCATGTATTTGAACACAAGTAATAGCTCCTACATACATATCAATAATGATTTAAATATAAGCATTATTAACTCCTTTCTTCTTAAGAACCCTCCATAGCACTTCTCTTAGAATATTAACATATGTTTTCTCTAAATAGATAAATATCATATATAGATCCTCCTTATTCTCATAATATTTCTCCATCAAACCTCTCAAAAAATGTATGACTTCCATTGTAAACCTATCAAGCATTAATCCAAATTGATTTTGAGAAACATTAGTATCACACCTAAACCTATGCTCCATAACTCTCTCCCACATTTTTAAAGTATGAAACATTAACTAAAAAGATAATATAACATGGAGTAGCACCAAATAATCAAAGAAAAACCATAAAAAATAACCTTAACATAGAAATCGGATTGTTTGGGGTCGGAATCGATCGGCGGTCAGGCGTCGGAGTAGACTCGTCGGTGGCGGTCGGACTAGGGTCGGCGGCGGTCGGACTGGGGTCGGCGGAGGTCGGACTGGGGTCGGCGGTCGGAGTTCCTTCGTCGGGGGCTGATCGGACGAGCGGAGGACACGGTACAGCGAGCAACCGAGAGAGAGAAGGAAAGAGTGAAAATGAAATGAGCGGAGCGAGGCGGCTCGTATTAGGGCTTTTACCGGCGGTTTTCCGGCGGTCTGGACCGCCGGAAAAAAATCACTTATCAACGGCGGTTTAGACCGCCGGTAAACCGCCGGTTCATATTAATGTCCGGCGGTTTACCGGCGGTTTATGGACCGTCGGTATTACCGGCGGTGTATCGTAGCTAAGCCGCCGGTTTGGCCGTCGTTAGAGTCCGACGGCTAGACCGCCGGCGACGCCGCCGGTAATACCGACGGTCCATAAACCGCCGGTGCAAACCGTCGGTATTTAACATTTTTCCTGTAGTGTAACTTATAATCCTAGCCATGCTTTCTTAATTTAAGAGAGGCTAAGAAGCTATAGCACCAACATAAATTTTGAATAGCTTTAAATTTAATTAATTTAGCCACTCTTTAATAAAATACATATATAAGCATGATCATCTGTAGAAAATCTTATTTTCAAAAACATCCAAATCATGCTTAACCTAAAGAGATCTAAACATCCATTACAAATCACATCATAGAACATCAAAACCAATACAAAAAATATCAAACCATTCAAGCATTTTAAACACATCCACACTCAAAATTTTCATATATCATTAACAAGTATATCATCACAAGAGCACTCCTAACCTAAAGGTAGGGTAGTTAGTTATCCTAATGAGCAGTTTAAAGTGTGTGCTAGGCTATACAGGTGTCAACATGTTATGTTTTAAGTTTTATTTTCTAATTTTACTTATGTTTAATATCCGAGGGTTGTTTTGATTTAAGTACTAATATTTTGCATTTTTTATTTAAGCTTTTAAAGAGTTTGTAAAAAAAAATTACATTTATTCTTATATTATTTAACTAATTTTTTTCTATTTTTTGTTAAAATTTTGGTGAATTTTATAATATTTGAATTATTAATCATTCTATTATTCTTCTAATATTACTTTTTCTTTTTAACTTTCTGACTCCTATTACTTTAACTTTATTCTTGTGTAGATGTCTTATTGTTAGGAAATGATGAACCAAATATAAAGAGAAATAATAAGTCGAACTCCGTCAGTGGGCGCTGCTCTCTTGGATCCCCGACATATCTGCAAACAGTTACTTATAAAATTCCCCCCTCCCCTGAAAATTATGACTGGTTCCGCCATATATATATATATATATATATATATATATATATATATATATATATATATATATATATATATATATATATATATATATATATATATATAGCTCTGTTTTTAAAATGACCTATACTCCATTAGCTCCATCCAGAATAGTGAATGTACAGATGAACTCCAAAATAAAATATAAACCAATCGAAATTCACTTCCTTACCTTTCCTTCCATCATTTTTCTTCAATAACCCAAAATGCAAGAAACATTTCTTTTGCTCAGCTTTCCTTTAGTTTTGTGAGGAGAAATCAAGGGCAATAGTTTGTTGATTCTTATGAATTCATAAGTATTCAGTTCAGCACAGGACGGAACAGAGAAAGCTAAAGTTGAAGAAGAAGATAACTTGTATTGATTGATGTTCATTGAACAGTAAATGCATGGTTCTATAACTGAGCACAGTGAGTAGTGTAATTACAGGATTGCCCATAGTTGGTTATAAGGTTGTGCTGACAACTGCCGGGAGTAGTGGAGAGCGAATAAACAAAGATAGGTATAGGAATTTTAATTATAATGGTATTAGCCCCCCCCCCCCCCCCGTAAGCTTATATTTTATGTTTTAAATTATGGATTTTATTTATTAAAATTGTATGCCTTAATTAATTTTAGATTTTTATATGATTTTGAATTTGTTTTAATTATTAGATTTATTAAGAAAATTATCTTAATATTATCTCTCTTTGACAGACATGAAATGATATCCATTTTGCGCACGAATAGACTCATTTGATTCATCTTGACAAGCCGAATGCAATAGTGTAATCTATTTTAGAAGACAAGATCTTGATCAAAAGCTGATTTTATGTAAGCAATGAATATGTGCTTGAAAGGTTCAAATGCATAAACTAACATAAAATATTCATCAAATTGGCATCAAACCGATCACATGTAATTTTAAAATATAATAAAAAGTAAAATGTTGTTAATTAAAAGAAAAGAACAATGCCAAAAAAGTGGTCAACAAGCTTCACAATTGTGGAACTCCGAAAGGTCATCGCTCGCGGCTCTAGAGTGCAAAGGGTGTCGACTGCACCACCCCGAGGGATAGAAACGATCGCAGGCCTCCGCACTCTTCGCAAACGGACCAATAGGAGGGCAGATTAGATCCTGCATAGGATCAACCATTGAGGATAGCGGCTCTCGCCAGCGCACCCCAATGTGTAATAATATGCACGACCTGATTAATGTCATGGGGTTTCTCCCACCCAATATATTAGCTCAAGTGGAATTTATTTATTAAGAAATTCCGTTTCCCACGGGCGCAAGCCCCCTTAGTTAATTACATCTTAGGCCAGAGCCTGAGAATACTTTCGATTAAGGATCTAATATTATTCTTCCCAAAAAGGGAGATTAACACAAAAAGGAAGACTAGGAAGTTCCTACTCAAAGGGAAAGAAGGATTTAAGTGGCTTAGTCAACATGTATGGCTCACACTGACATCTAGAGGGACAAAAGCATTGAGAAGAAAGTGGAGAAAAGAAATCATGCACTCAAAACATACAGAGAAAATAGATAAAAGTGGTGTCATCCACGTGATGCGGATAGGTAGGATTTATAGCTTCCGAAGAGAATGAGACTTACCCACCGATAAGGCGTACTATGAGACACCGAATATAGTAGCCTTAAACCCTAGATCTAAGGTGGGATTAGTACTGTTCTACCCAACACTAACATCTTTGTTCAAGCTAATTTATCTGGACTTATATCCTACCTGAAAAGGAAAGCCAGCTAACCACCTAAGGGCTTAAAATATATGTTCTCTAGTCTTTATGAAAGAATGGTAGGTAGATCAGTTTGTGGAATTAAGACCGACATCTAGAGAGTTTCCTATTGGCCTTGGACTTATATAAGGTGAATGCTCCTATAGCTAATGCAATTAAATTTTAATTTAGTGAGTTTTTAATGCAATGCATGCTTGTTAAAAATACTTCAAATCAAGTATGCTTTAGATTTTAAAAATAGGCTTATAGAAAAATAATTTTTATAAAAGACTAGACTTCCCCAGATCCGGCACCTCATCCTCATAGGCCACATTATTTGGACTCTACCCACAGGTGGGGAAGTGTCTTATAGAAGGAAAAAGAGAATGGATTAAATATGTATGCGACCCCAAACAACTCTGGGTATTCCCTAGGTCATTAGATTTTTAAGTTATTTAATTTCTAAAATATTAATTTTTAATTATGATTAGAAGAATATTTTTTAGTCCTTAAAGAACCTAGAGAAAATAAAACCATACACATGCAAGAAAAAAATCCTGGAAAAAACATGTAATTTCTACTGCGCAATCAATGTAAACAGATCAATATAAATCCACCAAGAGTAAATTAAGAAAGTCCACGAAAAGTGTCGTATAAGTACAACTCAAGATTTGTAAAAAGTAATGGTGGTCAGGCCCCACCAACAACAACCTAGATTCCAATCCTAGTGAATGACGCAAGTCTTAAAACCCAGGCATTTCGTCTTCATGTCTTTGTCTTCAGAATTTCATATGGATCATCTTCAAGTCTTCATATGGATCGTCTTCCTCCATGCTCTTTTATGGATATCCTCTGAGCTCTTATATGGATCGTCTCTGGAGGGGTACCTAAATGAGTAAGAAATTTTCTATGAAGGGTACTTCTTTCTCCCTTTGGATCCCTTGTGTTTAAAATGCTAGACTTTTGAAAACTTTCATAACTCAATAATAACTACAAATTACATCATTTAAAAAAGAAAAATTTAGACTCAAACTCCTACAGGATTATCCTTAGAAAAATACATCTCAAGCAGTTTATATACCACATTTCAAGCAGTTAATATTTGCATAAAAGTAAACACACTTTGTCATACTCTTTTAATTTTAAAGGGGGCTAAATAGTCTATGGAGCATTTGTAGAAAATATCATTAGTTTTAAAGCTTTAATTATTATTGCCCCCTTTTATTTACCGTTGCACGAGCGTGGCCACCTACATAAGACATCATTAGTATCAAAGCGCCCCTAGTCCATGGGAAATCTAACACACACATCATAGCATAATCAATGTATATAAAGTATAATAATGAAATAAGCATCACATCAATCACAACAAATCAATCAAGGTAAACAATATACGTGCCACACATAATTGCATCACATCACATAAGCAGAAAGAAGTAAAACATCGGTCTTAATCCTAGAGCTAGAAATGGTACCCTAGCAAATAACTTTATATGTGTGTAATAGACTTGTGTGGCTTTGGATAGGTCCTATATAGGGTAGCTAGTTCAAGTTTGTTGAAGGTCAAAAAGGAAAACTTTATTTAAACTTCAAAAATTGATGAATTGAGATTTATTTTAGTTAACTTTAGTTTGTGGATTAGTTTTAATACTTAGGGTATCCATCTTTAAAGTTTAAGTTACCTTAGTGAATTTTAGAAGGTCCAGAGTCCTCTTATATGCTAGGCTAAGGGGGTTCAAAAGGTCATTATTAGAAATATGCTAGGTTTGGGGTTCTAGCATTTTAATTAAGTATTAGGCCTTACAATGAGTAATTAGGCTTTAAGTTTGTTGAATTTGGAGCTATTTAGGCCATGTTATGAATTTTAAAAGTTTCGGACAATTAATAAATTATTAAAATTGTTTAATAAATGGGCATTTTAGGGTTTTGATCCAAATCAGCTCTAAGCTGCTTGGAATCACCCCCAATGGTCAGAAATAACTTAAAGAAGTGTTCCCAAGTATTTGGGAAAATTTGGATTTTTTAATAATTTTTAATTATTTAATTACGGCAAAAAAATAAATTTTAGTTAAGGTTAAATTAAGATTCATATTAAAGTCAAATTAAGGGACCTAATTATTTGAGGTTAAGCATTAAATTTTGAAGAGTTTTAGGTATTATGGGTAATTTTCTAAGTTGAAATGAATTTATTAGAATTTTCAGAATTTATCGAGGTTCTAATTAAGGGTTAAATTAGGGTATGTTAATTAAGGGGCTTAAAGGGTCCTAAAATTTTCTAAAAAATTCTGAGAGATTCAGAATATCACTAAGTTTAAGTTTTTGAAGTTTCATGTCAATTTGAGTTCTATCCTAGCTCCTAGAATTTCTCTAAGTTTGCTAAACTGGTCTTCAATTATTGTCCTTAGAGTGTCACTACGTTACATGGGTTTGAAGCAAGTTTTGAACTAATCCTTAGATAACATGCAAAAAAATGCAGCAAAATAAAACACACTAATTCTTAGGATCTAGGAGGGCCTACGCTAAGTGCTCGTGCGTCCTACACATGCAAAAAATGATGAAATAAGAACTAAGTGTGTTTATCGATGTAATTAGTGAATGCTTGAAACTCAATCATCCAATAATTTCACCTCCCCATGAATTCTATTCACATGTAAAGCTTATGTTTAAAATTTTAAAAGGTAGATCTCTCAAAATTAAGGTGATATGATACATATATGATTTAAAAGTAATTTTAAAATATAAAAAAACATAAAGTCAAACTAAGATAATTCAAAATAATTCAATTCATATAAGCACATGAGAGATCCACTGATCACCCAAACGAGATTTCAAAAAGGGTTTTAAAATAATTTTTTATTTGAAAATAATTAATATATTAATTATTTAAATGAAATTTAAGTTAAAATAATAATAACATAATGCAAAAATAAATCAGACAAATAATTTTTATCTTCTAAAAATAAATTTAAATGAAAATACATAATTTTTTGAAAATTTAGAGGTATTATATGCAAAAATCTGATTTAAAATGAATTTAATACGAATTTTTGATGTTTAAAAGCAATTTTAAAATAGTTTAAAAAAATTAATATTTAGAAATAATTATTAAATCAAATTAAATTAAATGTCAAAGTTTCTAGAATTTAAGATAGTTTAATTAAAAAAAGTTTTATAAGTTTTAAAATATAATTATATTTTTAATTTAATTATTTATTAAGTATTTAAGTAATTAAATAATTAAGAAAAATACTTGAAATTAGGAAATATTTATTAAATTTAAAAACTAAATAAACAAAAAATATTCTTTGATATTTTAAAATAATTAAGAAAATTAATTTTTAATAATTTTAGAAAATAGTTGCATTTTTAATTAATTATTAATTAGTTATTTAAGTATTTAATTATTAAACTAATTAAAAAAACCTAAAATAGTAATAGTAAAAATAATTTTCTTAAAATTAAATAATTATGACAAGAAAACGTTTTCCTGATTTTAGATAAAATAAAATATTATTATTATATTATTATTTATTTAAAAAAGTAATTACTAATAATATGTATTATTTAAATATTAATCATTTATTAACATATAGTAATTACTTAAAGTAATTAAATATTAGATTAAATTTTAAATTAAAATCTATTAAGTACTTTACTTAAATAGTAAAATATCATTTAAAGAAAAGGCTATAAATTTTATAAAAAATTCTAATTATTAATTAAAAATAGAAAATAATTAGTAATTGAAATAATTAAAAATATAATTAATATTTTAATATAATTTTATTTTTTAAATAAAGAGGGTATTTTTCTGAAAATTTTGATATAAAATATGTAACTTTTGGATTTAAATTAGATTTTTTTTATTTAAATAAGTTAAAATGGCTTTAAAACTATTTAAAATAAATAAAAACAAAGAAAATGCCTCGGAATACGCTTTGTCGACTCGGGAGTGGCTCCGTGGACCGCAGGCAATCATTGCCTGGCAACGCAATGATTGCACCGCCGGTAATGATTTCCTCATGATTGCGGCACTCAAACACCACGAACGCTGCATGACTTGTCCACGTCAGTGATCCCGTAGTCGTTGGATCGTCCACATTTTTGAACTGATGGTTTTGATCTCGTCAGACTGAAAACTAACCCATGAGATCAAATCCCGCGTTTGATCTGAATTGCGAGAAGGCGGGATCGCGACCGTTGATCGTGAGATCAATGGTCTGGATCGCTTCCTAGCAGACGAAGTTGTATCTCGAAACCCTAATGCATTTTTTTTAGTTTTCTCTCGATCAGGTGGATCAAATCGCACGAAATTTGAAACCTATGCTTTACTCATTAAGAGAATTCATGGGGGATACATGCATGGGCGGATCCCCATGTAGTTGAGGGGGGGCAAATGCCCCCCCTCAAAAATTTTTTTTTTTTAATTTTAGTGAGATATTTTGAAATATTTTGAGTATTTTGGGTATTTTGCCCCCTCTCAAAAAAATTTTTTGCCCTCATTTAATTAATCCTAAGCATTTTTGCCCATCCCCCACAAAAAATTTTTTTTTTGCCCACCCTAAAAAAAGAAGCTGGATCCGCCCCTGGATACATGGTTTGTCATAAAATGCGCTTTTTGAAATGCTAATTAGATCTAACTGATTGACCTAATCTAAGGGTTTTTTAAGGGATTATACCTTGGCATATTTGGAATTTTTGAATACTCTGAGCTTGTAAATTGTCCACGTATCCCTTCTCCCTGAAATCGTAGTCTAGAAAGCACTTGATCGAGCTATAGGGAGGCTTGGACAAACTAGGCTCAACCTCGTCAAAAACTCTCCGCCAGCGACCCTAATCGCTCGTGTTTGACTTGGGAGAGGTAGAGGAATTTCAGGTGAACTCTCACACGAAATATTTCAGGTTGAGAGTGACTAGGAAGAGAGTAATTGCCAAAAGTCCTTAACTTCAACGCTAAAACATACATTTATAGGCCTAGGGTTGAAATCAACGGCCTAGATCGAATCCCAACCCTATTAGGAGGGAAAAAACATAAGAATAAGTCGTGGTTTGAATCAATAGAGCAATAGGGAAGATTCCAGGCATTAATTAGGCTTAATTTGACCAAAAAGAGATCAAATTGACCATAGAAAGACCATGGTTGTGAATTCATTTTAGTGGGAGTTCTATCATATTTTCTTTCTAGTTTAGTCCAGACTGCAGTGCCCCCTTAGAGTAAAGTCTAAGAGAGACTAGAGGAGAGAAGGATATTATATTTGGGAATTGTTAGCTTATCTTTTTTGTAAGCAATTAGATATTTAGAGGAGAAAGATGAGTGTAAAGTGTATTTGTACTATCTAGGTGACATTTGCAATAACTTTTACTCATGTACTTTCTCTTTTATGCAAGCAATGAAATCTGGTTTGCTTTCTTTACATATTATGTTTAGCTAATTTCTTAGTTTTTGGCTAATAATGTGAATCTAATATTAGTACTAATATAGATTCTAATTCTTTGAATGAGAAATGAATGTTTTTAATATCACTTGAACTTAATTTAATGTATGTAGTGGTCATATGTGTAGTTAAAAATTAGTGTGATGTATTACCTCGATGGAGAAATATTAGAAAAAATAGTAGTATTAAAATAGAATGTTTACATGCTTAGACATAAGATGTTTAGACTTCTAGTGTCAATGGATATACAATCACTATATGAAAGCTTTAAACCTCCTTACATCCCCACAAGCTCATCAGAAATCAAAGATGCATATGCACTGATTCACATCAATAAAATATGTCTTTTTAGGAAAACATTAGTAATTTTCATTCATCTGTCAAAAATATTTTATTATCGTGTATCTTATCTTTTCTCTAACAATCCTCTATAGTAACAGAATCTCAATCTTTAATTTCAATCCGTAGGATAAACATTGTAGCCATAGTAGGCAGTACTAGCTTACATGTATGTTAGCAAAACACTTCCTCGTGGGATCAACACTCTCTAAATCACTTTAGTACTTGATCGATACCTGCCTTTGCATATTTAGTGGGTATTACAGATCAAAGAAAATCTATGCATAGCATATTTAAACCCAGAGCATAAACTTCATTCATACATTGAACACAATACGTGCTGACTCTCCTACTCACATCAGTGTTCTAAAGTCTATGGAGAAATAATAATTTTAGGAAGGCCATAAACCGTCCTTTACCTCCTTACAAGCTTGATAGAGATATAAGGATATATAAGCTCTGATTCACAACCAATATAAGAAAGTCTATTTAGAAAAAAAATTGGATATTTATTTTCATTAGTCCATAATATTTTATGTATTAGTATCTTGCCTTCTTTTGTATTTTTTAGCTATGAAAGAATCCAAACCTGATTTTCATTTTATAGGATAAATATTGTATCTAGAGTAGACAATATTAGAACAAATTGCATAGATGTATAACACTTCCTCAAGAGATCAACACTCTCTTATATCACATTTATTACTTGATCAATATATGCACTTGTATTATTTTGTGGACATTTAAATCAAAGAAAACCTAAGCATATTTCACGTGCCTCTACCTATCCACCATCAATAGTGAACTTATATGTCTTTGATACATTTATGTTATACAATCAAGAAACACGAATGAAATATTGTGATTTGATCATTTGACTTTAGTGAAGATGTTATGTTACCATGACATGTAATATTGTATTATTTGTCTCTTTTTAAAGGCATACATTGTGATGCCCCAGAATCAAATAGTGAAAGGATTCGTCTGACATTCTGATCGAACTCCATTCCAGTTGCCTTGCTCGGACCTGAAAATTTAAACCACATATAATGAGCTTACAAAGCCCAGCAGGTCACCAAAGCCTACAACTGAAATCAAAGCACGGCGATGCTATCAATATGCAGGTCAATAAAATCAAGTCAATCAATGGTCAATGAGTCTATGCAATGCGGAAATCCAGTCAATAAAATCAAGTCTGCACAGCGGAAATCAAATCAGCAGTAAAAACATCTATAAATCAATACATCTCAGCAATCAAATCAATAAGTGCTCCTAGTCAATGTCCAATCAACGTAGTAGTGTCTATCAATCTATACTATCTATACTATCAAGTCAATCAACCGTGTCGTCTAATCAATTCATCAAATCTATATCATCTATTCAATCAATCTAAATCTATATCATCTGTCGAATCAATAAAGAAATCCATAAAGCTCAAAATCAATTCCTCAATCAAAGCTCTACAGTCTCTATCCAATGCTATCGATAACATCAATACGGTCATCTAGTCGTCTTACTTAGCGTATCCATCTATAACATCAATATAAAGGAATCATATCAGATCATCTACTTGCAGATCAATCTATTGTGCAATCTTATCCATTAATTCTTCCAGTCAATTATCTATCAGCAAGGAAATCCATCGAACAATCGAATCAACTCAATAAATCAACCTCTATACAATGAAATCATCAGGTCAATTGAAATCGATACAATCAGCTCCATAAAGAAATCTATTCTACGATAAATCAATAACCTATCAGGATCTGTCGTATCAATAATATCCATATGTCAATATCATATCTATATCAATGTCTATATCGGTCTCTATCAATCGATACAATCTATACCAATATCAGTGTCAATATCTATAAATCATTACAACATCTATCAGTGCCAATATCTATGAATCAATACGCAGAATCCATATCAATATCGGTGCCGGTATCTACGAATCAATCAAATCGAGAAAATCAATCAGAAAAGCAATACGATAAATCAATAAAATCAATAAATCCGTCAAATCAATCAATCAATCAAATCCAATCTATACTATCAAGTCGATCAAATCAATCGGAAGGACAATACGATAAATCTACAGTAGCAAGTCGAATCAATGCAGAATCAATAATATCAATGAATCTATGAATCTATGTCGTCCATGTCCATATCAATATCAATGATAATCAATAGTCAAGTAGTATCAATGCTCAATGATCAATCAATGAAATCAATGAATCCGTACGATAAGAAATCAATTCGATAAATCCATCAAATCAATAAATCAATCGGAAATCAATAAATCAATGCAGATCAGGAAATCCAGTCGTACACATGCAAATCCATACAATGGTCTTACTCGACAAGCACAAACACTAGCTATTATCAATAGTGCTGTTGTAGACATCAACCAGATTAACTGGCTATTATCAATAGTGCTGTTGTAGAATCTATATTGCTGTTGTAGATATCCGCACGTTGGTTCTATCAAGAAGAGTCGTCACTCTTTTGCCTGTCGGCCGCCCGTCGGCATATAAAACTCCTTATAACTCCCAATCGTTATAGTGCTGTTGTAGAAATCCATGATCGATATTTAAAGGAAAGCCCGTCGGCCCACCATCCTGTACAGGTCAATATCTATCTCCAACCAACGTTCAACTAGGTTCCCACTTACCTTTCAGTCTCAATCAATCAATGCAATAATCGATGCAATAATCAATAATAAAGAAATCTAAGACAATCATATCAATAGTCATACACATATCAATTCAATCTATCAATCTCAGGAAAATCAGAAATCGTATGAAAATCGGGCAGAGTAACGGCAGTCGGTCAAATTTACACAAAAATCCTGCAAAAAGGCACAAATTCCAAATCTCACCAAATTACAGAAGAATATCGATGACATCAATACAAGACTATTGCCCTATAGAAATCAAATCAAATCAAGTCCCGATAATTTTCTATTCGATTAAAATCGCGTATAATCAATTCCGACCGGTAAAATCTTCATAGAATACAATCAAATCGTGTGCAATAATCATATCTATAACATATCAAAAGTTGTGCGGTGAAAGTTGTGTCAATAAGAAATCACGTCGAAAAGTCGACTACGAAAACACAAAACAAATCATAACTCGGTCAAAACTCAATATCTTTGAAAACAGAAATAGGGTTCGGAGTCCTTACCACGAGATCTTCACTTTTCCCAACAGCAGCGTCGGACGAAAAGCGCTCTGCGGCCTCCAAAACCAGGTTTCCTCTTTTTCCCTTTCTCTTTCTCTCTCCTCAAAATATCTGATTTTATAAAAATGATTTTCTCTCTCCTCAAAACGGATATTTTGTTTTAAAAATATTTTCTCTCTCATCAAAACGAGCTGATTTCTTTAAATCAGTTATCTGATCGGCCCGGCCGATCGCCAAATCGTCCCGGGACGATCAGACCAGAAAAATTGTCCTGGACGATTCCCAGAACTATTCTCAGGCCGATATTTTCTACAGTGCCGATCGGCCTGGACGATTTCCAATCGTCCTGGACAATCCTGAGAGGAAAAATCCAAATCAGAGAGGAACAGTAAGGGAACGAGGTCTCACATACATTCCCTAGTTTTAGTAGCAAGTGTGCATGTCACCTAGGGCACTTATACACCATTTACTTGCAACAAATTTGTTCATTTCATTTCAGTAAAAGACATTCACGTGAAATAATTATTGGAGATTTACGAGGACTAACGTGGCAGTCATTAATGTGAATGTGCTATCACGTGGTTGTACACATAATTTAGTATTTTTTATTAAATTATTGTTTGTATTTAGGTACATTAACATTATCATTTTTATTTGTGTTATGCATGTAGGGAATCTAATATAGATGCCTCTAAATAACACATTGGCACAATTTCCACATATGTACCTCCCCCATCTTTAAGTGATTGGATTTTAATTTGGGTGTTGCTTAGGAGTTTCACCAACAAAGGATCTGGCTCACGGATAGCTCTTATGAATCATTATACAACTAGCCTATAGTGGGCGTCATGAATTTCATCATCAAACTAAAAGAAGCAGCCATGAGTTTTGCTTTTCACACCAAACGTGTTGCGACCAAGATTTTTTGGAGTTTAATGGTTGCCGAGTTTTATACCTTTAGGTGCACAGCGAGGGCGCCAATGGAGAGATGACGACGCACGACCTTTTTGTGGAGAGAGAGAGTGCAGAGAAAGAGAGAGTGAAGATCATTCTTTTTCTCAAGAAAGAGGGATGGACTAAGAGTACTCTCTCTTTCTAGAGAAAGGTTAATGTGGAGAGGATGTTGTGAGGTAGAGGTGTAGAGGAAGGGATGTTTAGGGAAAGAACATCTCTCTTTCTCTCATATTTTACAGAGAAATAATTTTATATCTCTAATTCTATAGAGAGTAAAAAAGTGAAATTAAGGTTTCGGTGGAGGTGGTGTAGCTGGTTGTAGGAAGAGGTATTTTGAGAGGGGGAGATTGAGTTAGAGGTAGTGGGTGAGGTAGAAATTTTGAGGGTTAGGGTTTGTGGAAAAGGTAGAAGGTGAAGGTGTAGGAAGGGGTTAGAGCATGAGGAGGAGAGAAGAACAAGAGGGAGAGCTATGGCAAGGTAGGCCGGCGACAGAGTCAGATGCAAGTGAAACGATCGGTGATGACAAGTAGACTAGGATTAGGTGTGCACGCAAACAAGAGAGAGACTCGAGAGAGGGAGAGCGTGTGTGAAAGGTGCAACGCCGTATGCGCATGAGTCTCAATTGGGGTGGCTCGGTGTGTTGGAGTGAGGAATGTGAGATATTAAGTTAGGTTTTTTTTTAAAAAAAAAAAATTTAAACATAAAATTACCTTAAAAAAATTTTTAAATTTGTAAAAAATATCTATTAATATTTATCCTTAATCCACGCACACAATATTTTAATTTTCACTGATCAATGACGCTGACGAACATAGATATCGACCTTATTAGTTTCAATTGTCTTGAATGCACCAATAAAATTCATTTCACGAACGATGTCATGTCGGTGACACACAAACAGAGAAAGAGAGAGAACTTTAACAATTAGATAAATTTTATCTTAACAGATCAAATTAATTAGAATCGCACTATTATTTTCCTCGAACCAAGCTCAAATCATAAATGAAAAGTCAAATTTTGATCAACTGAGTTCAATAAGTCACAATCCTATAAAAACGGTCTATTTGGAATTGAATTTAAAATCGGATTTTGAGGCAAACTTGAATGCTCAAGAAAGAATCGTTTATATTTGTTACACAATGCTCAGGTAACTGCATTGTGTTATTTCATTTCCTTTGCCTCGATGCTTAGAAATTCAAATCCCTCGTACTAAAACGTTGGGTTAACTGTTCTACATAAACAATATGAGATTTTCTGCACTCACTCTCCTGTTTGCTCTCATACTACTTTATAGACAAGCCTAAACTCATACTATTATGCCATAAAAAAGTTAGAATGAATCGTATACCTAAAGTCCCAAAAAAATTCAAACAGCAACTGATTGATTTCGGCTTCGTTTGGGACGACTTTTTTATTGTTTCTTGAAGCAGCTTTTTAGTATAAAAATTTAGAAGCAGTAAAACAGCCGTCTCAATTGAAGCCTTCATTGATCTTTAAAGCATAGTTTGCTCTGCCGGAGCTCCATCAGCTAGCTAGATGACCGGATTCCACAGTCTTCGTTGTGAACTAGACTCGGCCCATAGGAGAAAATGGGGAGTCGAGGAAGAAAGATGGTGGTACAACTCTCTCGTTTCTTTTTCTTTTCTTCTCCTCTGCAACGGCTTCAACGATATCTCCTACTTCATCTTCAAGAAGAAGCTTGAGGGAATTAGAGTACAGTTTATGCTTGTCCTGGTCTTGGCAGATAGATGAAGAAGCTTCGCGGCCATGAAGAATGGCAATGCATATTGAGAATGCCTGCAGTGATGATAATTGAGCATGAAAATCAACTGCATACTGTCCCTTCCCATTAGCCACGATGGTGAGAACAGGAAACTCTTCCTTTTTACCCTGACAAGATAGCAAAAATATAGTTAAGCTCTCTGCAGGCGTAGCAGGAACTCAGGCACCACTAATGTTACATATGTAATAGCCTGTCATATTACATGAATCAAAAGAGAGTGAATAAAATGGTCCCAATATTTTTTAGGCATTTCATTTTTTTTTATATTTTCGGACATTCAATTTGATTCCTCAACTCATTAAATTTGCACCAATTTTGATTCTAACATTAATTTGACATTTCTTTGGATATTTATTGAAGATAGCCTTCAAGGAAGAAATTTTATACTTTCAGTTGATATTAAAAGTGAGATTGACTCTAGAAAGTCTACAATATCCTCACCCTTCCCTTCACAATTTTCTATACAAAGAATTGATAAAGTTGACATTAGGAAAAAATTAATTCAAATTTGATGAGTCGTGGGATTAAATTAAAAATTTTGAAGTTAAAATAGACAATCTAACAAGAAGAAAGCACTTGAAATTGAAATGACTTGATTGTCCAAAGTTACAATCCACCCACTAGATCTATTACTAAAATAAGAAAATTTTTGGACTCCATGTATTTAGTTTTAGATCTACTTAAACAAAAATTTTTAGACTCTAAGATTAACCTCCATAATTCAAGTTTTCCTTCAACTCCTCTCTAGTCTTATCAACAAGAAAAATATCATAAAAAAAGCATATAATAGGGTACACCCTCTTGCAAATGTCTATTAAGAATATTCATAATTAAAGCAAAAAGATACGGCTTAAAGCTGATCCTTGATGTTATCCAACCAAATAAGAAAATTGATAGGAAATAGCCACCAAAAAAAGAGAAAACTGCTGAATTTCAGAGAAATGTTATAAAATTCAGCAATCACAGTGCTAATTTTACAAAATCTGCAGGAATAATCAAAAGAAAGCACTTGAAATTCAGTAATAGAAGAAAAGAAACAACCCGATACAACGAATCTTCAATTCGAGAGGAAGATTCAGATCTCCAAATCTCTAGCCAAAGTCTAGAATCCAAAACCAACACAAAAATCTCAAATTTTGGATTTAATTCAAGAATACCCTAATCCTAGCAAGAAAAAAACTAATTAAAGCAAAATGACAAATTATTAATCCCTAAAAAGCCCCTAATTTGAATTTTCCCTCCAATCCAAAGCTTCATCAGTGCGTGGGCCCCATCCAATTTGCCACCCCCTCCCTAGTTCCGCCCAAAATGCACCAAGTGTGGTGAGTCTTCCATACATCACTTTAAAATGGGTCATTTAAAAAGCTGAGTGGTATGAGGTATTGTATCATTATTTAATCCATGCTAACCATTTGCCCTACATATGTAAGCAAAACACCTTAAGTCAGTCTCCAAGCTTCTATTGACTACCTTCATTTGCCCATCCGTCTGAAGGTGGTAGGCGGCGTTTCTCTTAAGAATTGTACCCTAAAACCTGAACAACTTCCTCCAAAACTGGCTCAGAAACACTGTATCTCGATTAGAAACTATTAACTCTAGAATCTCATGCAATCTAACCACCTCCCTGATGAAAGCTATCACCACTGCAACTGTGGTGTTGTAAGGGAATGAAATACACGTATTTATTCAGCCTATCAACCACCACCATAATGACTATGAATCTCTCAAATTGTGGTAGGCCATCTAAGAAGTCCTTGGACACCTCCTCCCATACACTATTTGGAAGTGCTAGGGGTTATAGTAACCCCCTTGAAGTTATTGCCATATACTTATTTCTCTGGCATATCTCACACCTCGCCACCATCTCCTCCACAACCCTATGCATACCCTTCCAGTATAATTCAGAATACCCCGGAATGGCCTCCAACCGCACTCCCGTGGAACTCTAATGGAAGAAAATCATCCCTCACTTGAATCCCTTGAATAGTTAGCACTACTCCCCTACATACTCCTCTACCCATCTCAACCTTCCTCGTGCCTATCATCATCCCATAGCCCCCGGTGTCCACCAATTTCACCCCAAACAGATCTATAATCTAATTGTAGATGAAATTGTGGCCTTCCCCACTATTGATCATCATCATCACCTCTCTGACAGTTATCTCTCCCTTCACCTTCATGATGTGATTCGGGGTGAATCCCACCACTGAGTTCAAAGAGACTTCCACATATCTAGATGCAGCTTCTCCTCTTCCTCCACCACAGGCCCACTCTCACCTCCCTCCTTAGCTTCTTAGTTATCACAGATGATGAGAACTTAAAGAGTTCGATCCTTACACCTATGACTCGGCATGTATTTCTTGTAAAATATGAAGCACAAGCCCCTTGCTCGCTTCTCCTAAAACTCCTTAGTGAGCTTCTTGAAATTTCTCCCAAATCCCCCTCCTCTAATCTTTTCCTTTGGGGCTTCACACAGACCTCCTGGTCTAGATCCCTTAGGAGCTAAAAATATGGTGGTCATCCTATACGATCCCCCTAAGCTGCTACCTCTAGTCCCCCTCTCCAGATACTTTTGGTCCTCGACCAATTATGCCAGCTTCATAGCCTCCCCCAAATCACGAGGCCTCATCACTTTGACAGCTGCTCTGATCTCTGATTTAAGCCCCTTCATAAAGTTCCCTTCTAGCACTATCTCAGAAAGTCGATCTAGCCTGCTAGTTATGTACTCAAATCTGTCACGAAACTTTGTCATAGTCCCCTCCTGCGTCAGGGCAAGGAACTGCTCATAGAAGTCTCTTCCCCTACTAGTTCAGAATCATTCAAGCAAACAGTCCTTGCTCCCGTCAACTCCGAATGGTCACCTCATGTCCTTCCACTGATACCAAACCAACGCCTTCTCTTTCATTCATAGCCCCGCCGCTGTTAATTTCTCCTCCTCGATCAACCCGTTGACTACAAACCATCTCTTTATTTTGTAGATCCACCCATATGCGTCCTTTCCCTCAAAGATAGTCATCTTCAATTTCCTACCGTTGGGTCACCCCCGTTTCCTCTGAATCCACTGTAACAACCCATTCCTCGAAGAAGAGTTGCTCTCCAATTGTCATGCTCTTTCCTTCGGTGCTCAAACACATATCCTTCGTCAAAGTCTCCTCTCCTTTAAAAATCAACACCCCAGCGATCGAAATCCTCCCCTCTTCTCACAAAATCAGCACCCCTTCATTCGTAGTTGATGCTTATCTCCTCCCTAGAAAGTGGCTCTAGCGGAGGGACCCATCTTCTCCGTCCAGAATCCCCACTTCTGAGTTTTTTCTTCCCCTAAACATGTTATGGTTGTCACCTCTTCCCTGGTCGCCGGTGGTTTCCTTTGCTTCAAATGTCGCCTGAGTGGGTTTGACTTCAAGTAATTTATTCAGCATGTCTTCTACTACGGCGAACCTTCCATCCATCTTTTCATGGACGGAAGCAAATTGATTCTAAAAATAAAAATAAAAAAAAATCTTCAAAATCTGATTTGAGTTGACCTAATTCTCCCTCTAGAAATTTCACTTTCCTTCCGGCCATTGGTTCCCCTTAGATCGAAATGCTCTGATACCAATTTGATAGGAAATAGCCACCAAAAATAAAGAAAACTGCTGAAATCACTGCGCAGATTTTACAAAATATGTGGGCATAATCAAGAAGAAAGCTCTTGAAATTCAATAATAGAAGAAAAAAAATAACATGATACAACGAATATTCAATTCGAGAGGAAGATTCAGCTCTCCAAATCTCTAGCCAAAGTCAAGGCCAAAAACCAACATCAAGATCTCAAATTTCAGATTTAATTCAAAATAACCCAAATCCTAACAAGAAGAAACTAATTAAAGCAAAAGGAAAATTTATTAATCCCTAAACAGCACCAAATTTGAATTTTCCCTCCAAACCAAAAGTTGTGTAGGCACCACAACGTCGAACCATAGAGCATCACAATGTCCGATCCCTAAATTCGACCAAAATAAAAGAGAGCAAGACACCACAGCAAAGAAAATCCAGCGCTGCAATGTCAGTAAGTAGCAACACCGAAGCGCTAAGTAGGGTGCCACAGAGCCAAATTACATGAACATCATGACGCAACAATTAATTCAATTACCACATAAAAGAAATACATTGATTCAGTCATAGCACCGCACAATGAGATTCATGAGCATCGCGGCAATGAGATTCATGAGCGCCACAACGTTAATTCTTTTCACCAGTGCCGCAGCACTGCTACTAGCAGCGACGTGGTTATTTGTAATAAATAGAAATAACTTTAGCTGAATTTATGAGGGGGCTGACCATATTTTTATTTGAAAATAGTATAAGAAAAAGTCTAGAGAGAGTGAAGAAGTGAGTGCAATTGCAGGAAGTCTATTCTTGTGACAAGAAAAGTCTGTAACGTGTTGTAAAGAACTTCGTGGTGGTATATTTTAGAATATCTCTTGCTTTTTTTAATTTTCAGATAAATGCAGTGTGTTTTGTTTATTTCCAATTCCATGGCCGGCTAAGATATTTCTTTGGGCATAGGATATGTTAGAATCCATGTGTCCTTAGGATTGGATCTTAATTCAATGAATCATTCAAATATTATTTTTAATTCTCTCATACTTAATTTAGTTTATGTTGAGGTTTTGAATGAACTTAAAAATTAGTGTGATCTATCACTATGACAGAGTAGAGGAACAATTAGGGGATTTAAAACTGAACTCTATCACATGGTTTAAAATTGCGCAATATGAGGCTCGCATTTGCGCAATTCGAGTAAAATACACCTCGAGTTTTTTTTATGAGGCTTGCGCCTCAACTTGGTTGAGGCCCGCCTCGCCTCACTGGCATGAGGCTTACGCCTCACGCTATATATATTAAAAGTTACATAAATCTTGAAGTAAATGCCCGACATTGGACTTATAGAAGAGGAGGAAGGAAAGAAAGCAGTTCAACATAATGATGATTCAAATGAAGAACCCCTTAGTGATGACAGTGCTGATGACTTATGAGTTCTTATGTGATATGTCATTGCTATTTATTTTTGGAAATTGGAATTTTATGTTAATGAAAAGAATATTAGGATTTGGGAAAGATAGAATTTTGAGTTGAACTATATTTTAAGTTGTCTTATTATTGAGATATTTTGATTTAATTTCATATCTTATGCTTTTTTATGTTTTATATTATTCACTCACTAGTATATAAAAAATTTATCATTTTATGTTTACACAATATTTTGATTTTGAGGCTTACGCCTCAAAACGCCTTGAGGCTTACGCCTCGCCTCACGAATGAAAAACGCCTCAATACCCGAATACGCAATTTTAAACATTGCTCTATCATGCATAGACATGATGGCCAGAGCTCTCAAATCTTAAATAGACATAATCAATGTAATTGAGTGAAAAGTTAGCTAAACACCCAAACATGCTCGACGGAGACTAAGAGTAAATTTGCTCTGATTCATAGTAACATTAGTAGAGTTCTAACTTTTGCATTCATGAGTTTTTAACCATCATAGGTTCAAAGCCCCTTTGGCATAGAATTCTTTTCTTTTAGAAATTGTAGTTGATAGCTCTTATTAACACACCCTTATAATTATGCTGATAAGATAAATTAAACAGTTCACATAAACAGTACTAGAATGATTTTAGAAAAATTCTTTTCCTTCCGGGAACAATACTCTACTGATTACTTTATTATTTGACACAATATGTATACTTGCATAGATCTAGAATTTATACAACAATTATGATCTATCACACTCTCTTGGAACTTCATCAGATGTTTTCTTTAAATTGATAAATATCACATGTAGATCCTCCTTATTTTCTCTAAACTTCTCCATCAGACCACTCAATGAATGCATAGCTTCCATATATAGTAGAACTACCAAGCATAAATCTAATTTGATTTTGAGAAACATCATAACTTATGCTCAATTACTCCCTCAATTTCAATGCATAACACATTAATATAATTCCTCTATAATTCGCACTCTTGTGCATACCTTTATTCTTAAAATTAGGAAGCAACATACTACTTTTTCACTCATCTGGTATATTTTTAATCTTCAAAATAACAATAAAAAGTTTAGTAAGCTAAGAAATTTTCTTCATCTCATAAACATTTTTACACCTCTATTAGAATATCATTAGGTCCAACTATTTTTTCACACTTTAATTTTTTAAAATCTATCCAACTTCAGCTTTACTAATACTAAAATAAAAAAACCTCTATTTCATTTAGGATACTAATATCACTAAAGTCAATCGTATTCTCAAAATCTTTATTAAAATGCATATCAAAATATCTCATCCACCTATGTTGGATATCCTCTTCTAAATTTTCTACTACAACAACAACACAAGCCTCTACCCCACTATATGGGGTTGGCCACATGAATCATTTTTCTCCATTGGCCGATTAAGGTCAAATTCTCATTTAAATCAAATAAAAAAAGAGTCATTTCTAATATTTTCAAACCAAGTCTTTTTTTATCTACATCTATCTTTCTTAACATATGTCAACATCTGCTATCCTAATCGGGTCATTGGAAGGCAGAAATTTTATGTGACAAAACCATCTAAGGCTACTCTCTAATCTTATCTGTCATTGGAGCTACTCCAACCTTTTCACATATACACTTGTTTCGCATTTTGACTATAAGAGTGAAACCACTCATCCACCTGAGCATCCTCGTCTCTGCAACAATCAACTTAATTTTATTCCTCTCTTTTAATGGCCAGCATTCTGTCCATAAAACATTGGAAGCCTCACTACCATCTTATAGAACTTTCTCTTTAAGTTTTAGGGATAATTTTCTACTACACAACAGTCGTGATGCATCCCTCCACTTCAACTATCCAACTTAAATTCTATTAATAATATTTCCATCTATTTTACCATCACTTTGACAATAGACCTGAGATATCTAAAATCTATACTCTTATTAATGACTTGATCGTCTAAAGTCGCAATCCCTCACTAGATCTATTGATAGTAAAATTATACTCCATGTATCTAGCATGAAAAAAAAAAACTCAATGATCCAATAAGATGGTTTAACACTTTAGCACAAAAGAGAATCTTAAAAGTCTTGGATGAAACCGTTTTAAGCGAAGAAAAAAGGATCAGATAATTCTAACGAATATGCATCAGAGTAAAATTTTGATCAACCAGCACGGTTGTTGCACAAGCTGGCAGATTAACATTTGCTGTAAAATTTCTATATAAATCATCATCACAATTGCTTATTGTATGTTTTCTCTCCATACTCATTTCAAATTTCCAGACATTAAATCAACTTTTCCTGACATTTGCTTAAAAATGTTTTTTCATCTATGCAAACAAAAAATATGCCAATAATTCAAAAGGTTCCGTAAAGACTAAAGACAACTATATATCCTCACCAAACTTCTTGTATTATAACTTACATGAAACACGATATTTTGATAATTAAAAAAAATCAAAGAAAAAGCAATTAGAGAACCATACCTTAGCAAAAAGAAGAATTGGTAGTTGCGTTCCAGTTATTGAAGTCACATTATCATTGTTGATAGTTTCAAACAAAAGAATTGGGCAGCCCATGTCCCAACCACCACAATCACAGCCTCCACCAAATCTCCATCTGTCAAGTAATGAAGAAGGCCCATCTTCCTCACTGTTAGGGAGACCATGTCTCCCACTGGGTGTAACTACCTTTATATATGCAGAACTAGGGTGAGTACCAACGGTAACTCTTGTCTGATCTGCTACAGAAACACTAGAAAAGCCTTTGTTTCCACTGCTGTACTTTTCTCCCGCTTGAATATTTTTCAAGGCATCTTTCTTAGTAAAAGAGATCTGAATAACAATGGCAGCGATTTCAAGGTTTGGCTGTAACTCGGTTGGTTCCCAGGGACAAGAAGTTGAATGTTCCGAGTCAAAGTCAGAGGAAAAGACGCTAACAGGATAATGGTTGTTTTCAGCCTTATTCAAGCGACTTGATTCTGAAGCTTCTGCAACTAAACTGTCTGCAACAGTAAAAACAGCAGTTTGACTAGAATTCGATGAGACATGGGATCTCTCAACCGCATGGTTCCTTCTTGCTTGAGCAATGTCATACATAGTGAACTCTGTAACAGCTGAGTTATCATAAGATCCAGCACCAGTGATCTCTGGGCACAAGTAACAAGAAACCTGCATCTGACCAATCATTAGAGATAGCTGATCATGTCTGTCTTTTGTTCTATTATTGTGGCTATTACTTTTCTTTTTACAGCAATTACTTTTCTTTTTACAGCAATGGAAAGTATACATCCAATTAAAATCATTTTCAGCTTTCCATGTCTTCGCACAGAGAACATCTTCATTATCTTTAACAAAGAATTCATACAGTGGGGCACCATGGTTACATTCCAATCTGAGAGCAGCATGCAAGTGAGCAGGAGAAATAGCTGTTTTGATCACATGGTCACTTCCGTTAGATTCACTGTCATTTTCAATCTTCTGAGCTGCCCTTGAGAAATCATTCAGTAGGTATTTGGGGAAAATTTTATGTCTACTTAAGCTTCGAGCATCGGAGGCTTTACCACTACTGATTTCTGGTTCCTTGTGAAATGGGTTGCGCAGAGATTTAGATTTCAAAATAGGATCCAACATCTTCTTAAATGGACTGAAACGAGTCTTTGGGCTGGATTTTAAAATATATCTTTCTAAATGATAAGATGTGATTGAAGTTCCTACATTTGCTGAAAAGGATTTGGGCAGAATGCAAATAGAATCTCTGTTATAGAAAATATCAGCATCAACTCCATCACTAAACAACTGAAGTGTACCAGAATTTGTTTCTTTTACCTGCACTTTCTCTAAAAACTCAGGAGCTTCCTTTCCAGAAAAAATAGCGATCTCTTCGGTCCGCAAGTGCATTTCCAAGAGGTTATCTGCAGAACTGATGCCTGCTGGATCTGCATTTGAGCTTGAAATACTGATCTTTGAACGGTCCTCTAAAAGTTCGCGGAATGACAAGTCTAAAAACTCAATATTTTCTTTCGGAAATAACTCACAAGATGGAGAATCTTGATCCATGTTTAAAGACATCAGAGCTTCTTTAGTTGGTTGAGGAAAGTAAACAGATTTTTTTGATGAATGCCGTGGTGAGGATTTGATAACTTCAAAAGACAGAAAAGCATCATCACTACGGTATTGCTTCACACTCCTGCTATCTGTATCCTCTTGAATTCTTCTGACTTCTTCTGAGCTTTGATACATAGAACCCCGCTTTGGCACCTCACTATCTTTTACATCCATTCCAATTGACCTGGAAGGCAAGCTTTTCCGAAGGGAACAGGCAGGATTACACAAAAACAATTCACTAGAATCGTTAACAATCAAGCCATAGGTGCTCAAGTGTCGCCATCTTTTATCTCCATCTTCTGCATTTGTACATTGATATACAACCCTCTCTTCTGCCTTCTTCCTATTAGAGAGAGATGAAATTGCAATCTTAGATCTTGGTCCAACCTGGAAAACGTTTTCACTCTCAAGTGCGATGTCGAGATCCATTGAGATGTTGACAATGAAGAAGAAAATTAAGTCAGCCTCTTATCACAGAACAGTTATCGAGCTTCAAGACACAAAAGCACCATGCCTCTTCACTACAGCACTCATCATTTTAACCTTTTAAAACTCTTTCTACTTTCATGCAGCCTGATAAAGGAATGCATATAAATAATCATTTGCATCTGATGGCTGAGCAACTTGAACTGCTTGAGCGCATGGTCACTAACATCATCAAAATAATTTAACAAGAGAAAGTGTCATATCTACCACATAAGGCTCCCACCAACTGGAAGATCCAGTAGCTGTTAATTGAATTATATGTTCATCAGTCGTATTGTTACCCTGCACAAATCAGAAAAAGAGTTATCTAAACAATACGCATAAAGGCTAGCAAGCTCAGTTAGGTTCAGGAGTTCTTCATAGATCATAAAGAATTCGCACAACCTAGTCTAGATTTGTTCTCAAATGCCAAAGCATTTCAAAAATCCAACCTTCTAAAAAAAAGTTCTTAAGAGTCATTCATGAAAGGAAGACCACCAGTAGAAACCTGTGGACAAGAATGCTACAAAGATCGATGATGAAAATTGAAAATAAGTGCAAAGGAGAACAAACAAAATACAAAATTTATTTGTTAGACAAAAAATGCCTTCATCCACGGAGCAAGCACTGTTGACATAATAAACCTCAAAATCAATGAACATGGAGGGCATCACGTCAGGTGCAAGCAAGTCAAATTAGAATCAACCCTCAAAATAAAAATGAGTCAAATCGATATGAACTCAACTCAAAAATCGAAATATATTTCAAGTCAAGCCAGCTTGACTTGAAAGTGTCAATTTTAGTCAACTCAAAATTTAACTGGATTTAATCATGTCCTAAATCTGGTATTCTATTCTTTTTTGTGAATTTTTTTGTTATTTGTTTATTGGATTCCTCTGGCAATTCCTTGTTACTATAGAACTCTCTCATTAACCTATTTAGCAGCTTTAATGACTTTATTCTTGATGCTCTACTGATTAGATCTTGTGCTCCTGTGGAGCTTCGCATTAACTTCTAGCAGCTTCTCTTCAACAAGTAAAACAAATTTCTTGATCAAGCCTTCCCTGACTTTTTATTTGCATTTGTTCTCGAGAGGTTAAATAAATTGACGCCAAAATAATTTTTTAGCATTTGTATATAGGATATTGCTTGGGCAATTCCATCATCATGATCATACGGGTGAGTTATATACGCAACTCAGTGGGTAAATCATAATTTTAAGTAACAATAAATACAATTGGAGAAGCAATATGTATATTAGCTTTAAACATTTAAATAACGGGAGGACAGAGATTTATACAGAGTAATTTGGAAACAAATTTTCATCAGTGGCATGATGATAGCATTGGGAAACAATTATATAATAAGCATAAACTGTAGAGAGAACATATTAGTTGTCATATATTGGCATCGTAATCAAGGACTGGAGCCATCATATATTTGGCACCGCATTGATTTCACAAACATATAGCATGATTATAGCATTTGAATATCATCATCATTGTTCATAGCATAGTGTGAGACATCTCAAGATAAATAACTATATATTCCATCTCAAAAGCCTTAGCAAAAATAGCCTGTCATTAATCAACTTATTGCTAGCCGATACATCCCTTGTACGTGCAAGAAAGATGCAGGACATATGTGCTATTCTCAACAATGAGAGGTCCTTCACACCACCTTTTGATAAATCCCTATGGGCTCCGAAAATTCGCGCCCCGGACTCTCCGCAGACCATCTTATTTCTTCGGGTCATCAATAAGAGTTTTAATGTTTAGGTTCCAAGGAAAATTTTCAGAAGGCGCCATCAAACAGATACATGGTATATTGCGTATAGTAGCAGCATGATTTGGTATTTGAAATTTTGATATTTAAAACTAGAAATTCACCACCTTGCGCTTAAAGCGGATGTTTGGGGAATAATGATGAGCCCGATCAAGATCACATGGTTCCGTCGTCCTAGGTCATCATGATCCCTAGTCTACTTAGTCAGAAGAGGTAGTCAGCCTAACCTGACAGTAGGATTCTTGTCGGCAACCATGGGTTTCTTCGTCCAAGAGTACCTTGTAGACCTAGGGTAAATATTTGTTTAAGGAGACAAATTTGAATTCACTTTAGCTAACAGAGGGATTTATTCCCTAATGATTATATCCTATTGATTCATATCTCAAGGATTTGAAGTCATTGGGGAACATGCAGGCTCTAATCATGATCGTAATTTAGTGATGTCATTTGGCGGCAAAACCACCTAATTCAGAGGATCATGGTCATAAATGTTTACCTGTGGTGTCATTTGGCGGCGAAACCACCGGTTAGAATACGTGTCAAGTCCTTACTAGCAATAGATTATTTGAGAATGAATCTTAATAATATTCTTTAATAAACATTTGCTCTTTGTCAGCTAAAGTATTTTTTAGATTTGTCCACCTCGACAAACTATTGTGGAGGGTAAATGGGTATTTTGCTTTATGTGTTTTTATGATTTATTTCAATTTTAGATATTAACATCATTGGGTGTATTTTATGTTAATTTGGGAGGTATTTTTATATTTATGGTATCCTCCGATTGAGATTTTCTATTAATACGACCATCATTGGGGTTTTCAAGGACAAATTCATTTTTTTTATCGAACCTTGTCCGCTCTGTCTTCTTGACGACAGAGGATCGGGTTCATTATTAGTTTTATACTTTTATTAGTGAATTTTTTTGTTAGAGACATTGAATGTATAAAATAAATATTATGGTCGACATTATAACAGTATAATTGTTTCATAGCTGAGCCGTGTCGACTCCTATCTACCCACATAGAAGGATCGATCCTGTTGTCGGCTTTATACATTTGTTAGTTAACTTTTCTTATAATAGATCTTGAAAGCCTAATATTAATGTATAAAATAAATATCCTGATTAACATTGTTACTGTATACTTGTTTGATGGTTTGAACTGTGTTGACCCTTATCCAATTATTTAGAAAGATCGGGCTCAATTTTGGAATTATTTTTGACTCGTACAGCATCCTTACACGCCATATGCGTACCTACAACACGCACGTCGGGGCCTGTGCATGAGTATGCTTTTATATGTTATTTTGCATGATATATTTGTATAGTGTTGTATGTATTCAAATATCTATGATCAACATGCATATTTGCACACACGCCCATTCCTTAATTTGTATATTAATATACTTGTATGTGCATTTATGTATCAACATATATACAACCATGTTAGTCTACGTGTTTGCATTTTGCATGACGTGTTTGATATGCATTATAGTGATTTAGCACATTAACATGGTGTATAGTGCATTTGTATAATATATTTATACGTCGTTGATTTGTCAATATGATATATTTGCATGATAGTTCAACGTGTGAATCCAATAGCATGGCATTATTCTTCAGTTATTTGCTACTTTATGCAGGTAGATTGTTATGCATTAATGATGAGTATAAATAATATTATATTTTATATGTTAAATTGCTAGTAAAACCATTATTTTAGTTGTGTTGTGAAGGAAAATACAGGAAAGACCTGAAATTCTAAATATCATAAAGCGTCGCGGCATTAGACACTATACCGCCGCGATGCCATCATTGACACTGCTGGAGTGCCCATTATGGACATGGTTGCCCGATCTCTATTTGACAGTGCCACGGCATTGAAGGAGCCAATGCTATAAAGCCCAGTTTCTGTCTTCATAGCGCCGTTATAATAATTTCCAATGCAGCCAAGTCGAAGGGAGTGCCACGTGAACATCATAGCGCTCAACCATCAATAGCGCCACAGCACTATAGTTGTAACCAACCAGGACATAATCTGTCAACGAAGTGATGTGTCGATTCATTTAACAGCGGGTCCACATCAGCAAGTGCCACAAATGAGGAAATTCTTCAGCGCAGCGGCATTAGTTCATTTATGGGAGCCATAGCGCAAGTCTCTACAATGCCGCAGTGCATGTTTCTAGAGCGCCGCAACGTCAGAGCCCATTTTATATATTTTTTTATAAATAGTCCATTTGTAATGTTAGTAAAATAGTTCAATCACTTAGTTAATTTCAATCTTCATAGTGTTTCTCTATAATTTTCTTAAGAGAGAAAATTAAGAGAATTCAGGGAGCACTAGATCCACTTCATAAGTGATTTGGTCAATGTTTATGGAAGCAATTATGTAAATTTAAAGAAGAGTGTAAAAGAGATCATTGAACTCATTTGGTGATATCTTTTCTTTTGTTTTTTCTTTCTATTGTGCAATTAATAAAAATAAGTTTGCTTCACTTTTCCTTCATGTGTGGTTAAATTCTGTAATTTTGGATTAATTGTGTAAATGAAATATGGAATACTAATGTATTCTCTTCATCAATAATTTAGTGATGTTTTCAATATATGAGATCTTCATTTAATGTACATAGCAACCATATGTATAGTTAATATCAAGTGTAATGTGGAGCCTAGGAAAAGAAAAGCATGCACAACTAGGTATTTTAGATTAATATGATGCCTGAAGAGTAGGCATAATGCTTGATATATATATATATATATATATATATATATATATATATATATATATATATCAAATTTATAGAGATGAATTGTAATAAGGGGGTTTTAACAGAACATGCTTAACTTACTCTTCTAAGATTTTCATAGGGTAGCAGAATATGGGAGTTTAGAGTGGCATTGAGGTTGGAAGGTTTAATCTGCCATTTATCTATTCACGCTCGATTGAGCAGTTGGTGATACATATGCTCTGAAAAGCATCAATATAAAAGAGAATCATTAGGAAATATATTGTATTTACGTTCCATCAATCCAAATATTTTATCCAAATAGTGTTTTATTTAAATTTTTTATTGATTTTAAATTAAGTGATTGAATCTCCACCAAAATTTATTTTTATTGAGTATGATAATTATTGTAATTATAGTAGACAGTACCAATATTTGCAAGTAAACATTCTTCCTCATGGGATCGATATTCTACTCTATCATTAGATTACTTGATCCAGCATAGTTGTCTATATATTGCATATTATTAAATGGTAGGTCGTTTTCAACTGATTAATATGCTCCTAGCTGAATATGCTGAAAGCATTTATTATTATTATTATTATTTTAAAAAAACTATGAAATCATAACGCAATGGAGAAGAAATGATCGGAACTGTTAACAAAACAAACAAGCAAATGAACCACGATGATGAGCAACTTCAGAGGCGATGAAAAATTGAAGTCATAAGGAAAAAGGTAAACAACACAACAACAGTAATACAAATTTGTTATGATCAATAACAGGAGCAAGCATGCTTCCGCCATCAGCTGAGCTTTCCCTTTTCACTCCAATTTTCAATAACAATGGATAAACGCAAATATACCCCACCCAAAGGCAGTGCAACCGGAAGCTGTATGCTCATCCATGAACCTAAGCAGGCAATGGTTGCTGCAATGAATGCATAGCTCAGCATCTGGACCTCCCTCATCTCCAACTTCTGCACCAGGGAACAAAGGAGAGGAAAATTGGTTTGCTGAAAACACTTTTAAAAAAAACCACAACCGACAAAACATCATTGTCAAAAGCAGAGAAGTGAACTAAAACAGCGTTAATCAACCAGATCTTACTAATCTATCACCTGACTAATGCCATGACATCTAGAACAATACCATAAAGGCAAAACAACAGAGATTTTCTCTCACGTTCCTCCTAAATAACATCAGTAAACCCTAGCTTCACTTCTAAGTCTAGCCGAAAACACCCCTTGTAGCTCGACCGGACTGAAAAACGAACACCAACGGCACCAAAGGACCCAAACAAATTACCTTTGAGCTCGAACGACGAAGAAGCAAAGAAAAGTGAGGAGGGCCATGAGACAAGAAACCCGTAGCGCTTTTTGCTGCAATGCCCGACGCTGCGGTTTCATAGTGGCCAGTGGAGCAGTGGGGGAGTCACCGACGCCATGACACTGGTCTGCATTGGAAGTCGCTACTCTCCGGTGCTTTTGTCAAGTAAATAAATAATTTCTTAATCAACAACAATCAGAGTGTCAGAACAATTTTACGTCTTCCTGCTCAGCTCCTCCGTTCTTATAATAACTTTTTTCCTTTTTTTAAATGAAGCAATGTGCCCATCGCCAGATCCGTTGATGTATTGCAGAAGAAAATTACTAAAAAAACCTCTCCAATTTAGCAATAGACCCGTAAAATTCGTGATTGAATGATTCGTTGGTCCAAGGAGTTATCCTTCTTAGCCATAATTGAGGCCCCTAACATATTGGGCGATCTTTCTGCAATAAGCAAATATAATTTTCAAGGACATTGTATGATTATGGAGAAGAAATGAAGGGTATATTTGTAAAAAGGAAGCAGAAGGGCCTGGGGAGATTCCCTTGGTTCTTGCCACGTTGTTGTATAAGGCGAAGCGTAGACCGACGCAATTGTTGGAAGGGAATCTTGTAATTTTATTATTCATTAAAAATATTCTTAAATATATTTAAAGTTTACAACTACGAATCATCAATTTGTATTCGAAACATTTAACTAGCTAGCTCCTGAGGCCATTAAAAAAAAAAAGCTCCGGAGCCCTTTGTCCTGCACTGCCACGTTGAATTATTGGAAAATTCAAATTAATGTAATTTATAATTTTCTAATATTTTATGTCAAAATATATCATTCACAAATATATTCGAGTACTTACACGAACATATAACTTCATTGACAAGAGAAATTATTCTGTGCGAAAGTTGGATGTAGCTCTACATTCAGGGCAAATCAGGTGCAGCCACATCACCGGTACTGAGCAGTACCAAGCCACAATACCTATCGAATAGGTGACTTGGTGCATTCTGATTAGTCTCTGGAAGACCTTCAACGTCCGCACAGAATAAATAATCCACTGGCAAAGTCATTGAGCGGAGGGTTCTAATCAACTTTTTTTATTATATAGTTTTGCGATTCAAAAGTCATTATTCAATTTATTGCATGTATGTCATCACATTATTTGTATTTTTTTTTTTTCTTTTTAAAAATGACTAAGCAAATCTTCAATTTTGTAGAAAGATTAATAAAGATATTTTAAATAAGTTAATCTTAATTAAGTTTTTCACTTAATTAACAAAGATTAATAAAAAAAATTCTTAAATAAAAGTTCATAAAGCCCCCATTTTGATTGAATCGCTCCCCATGAAATTCATATAAATTTTTATGAGCTTCTTCAACAAGTATGACCTTAAACAAAAATCTTCAATTTTGTGGAACACAAACTTCACAAATAAAGAAAAAATAGATACCTTGTCCGCAATTAGGGGTGTCAATTCGGGTCAGCGGGTCGGGTTCGGGTTGAACCCGGAACTGACCCGGCACTGTTCGGGTCAACCGATCCCGACCCGTTTTTAAAAACGGGTCAGGTTTCTGGACCCGAACCTGACCCGATTCAGGTTCGGGTCAACTCGACCCGACACGAATGACCCGAAGTTGACCTAAAATTGCTAATTTTGGGATCAAAATCGGGTCAATATTCGATTTTCGGGTCAAAATCGGGTCAAAATGGATCAATCTCGGGTTTTCAGATCAAATATGAGTTTTCATGTCACTTTCGGGTCAATTTCGGGTTGCTGGGTCAACCCGAACTCGACCCAATTTTTAAAACAGATTGATTTGTTCAACCCGAACCCGACCCGTTTCGGGTTCAGGTTGACCCAAACTCGGATTTTTCCGGGTCGGATTCGGGTCGTATTTCGGGTCGTGTCAAAAATTGACACCCCTATCCGCAATTTTTTTTTTTTTTTTGGGAAAATTTGGGGCCTTAGCCCATATATTCCATTGATAAAAGAAGATTACAGGGTAGAAGTTACATGTAAATCAAAACTACATAAGTAAAGAAAAAGCTTATGTAGAAAAATGTAAATAAACCCCAACTATACCACCTTGTACATTTCAAAATTGAAGTAAAAAGAACCAAAACCGTGGCAGTTGCAGATTAGGATGAAAGAACCCGACAAAGCAGCAACAAGAGGAGCTGACATGACAAACGTGAAAAGAAGTTCCAGCCAAAATAACTATTCTCCCTTGCCAAAATTTGGACTCAGATTGAGATAAAAACATCGGACGGTCGAGAAACCTGGTTGCCCGGAGGCCATCCAAGGCGCCTGCTAAGGGAGATTCATCATCGTCCAGACAAGGCGAATGCAGCAGGCGAATGAGCGACGAGATCGGAGGGCCAAAAGGAAACACCTGCCATTTTAAAGTTCTTCCAGCAATTGAATTCCGCCTTTCCATCTTAAAACTTTTTCAAAAAGAGTCCTTTTGATAGTAAGCAAAACAGAGGTAGCACATTGAAAGGTACCTCCAAACCTTCTATTGTTACGTTCTCTCCAGGTATAATAAATAACACAGCCCACCGTCAGCTTATAAAAATTCAACTTCTCAGAATTATCCCCATAAACATCAGACAACCAGTCATACATTTGCAAAATCGAAGGCCTCAAAAGAAAACAGCTACTCCCAGGAATGAGGGAGTTCAAAATGTAAAAAGAATACGGGCAGTCAAAGAACAAATGAGAAACAGATTCAGCATTAGATAGGCAAAAATTGCAGAGTAACGGGACATGAATCTGTCTAATTTTAAGAGCCTCCGCAGTCTTCAGGCCACCCACTAGAGCCAACCAAACAAAAACCGTGTGCTTAAGAGAATTACGTTTATGCCAAACCATTTTATGCCAGCCACAGTGATCATAATCAGAGTAAAACTCTTCAATAAAATGCCTAAATTTATGCTTCTTTTTGTTTTTCCAGCACATAGAAGGACCAGGATTATCCGAAATGGGGATGTCATTAAGAGTGCTATGAATCAAAGCAGTAAAATGCCCAGGCAAAGACCAAGTGGAACCAGTCATTAATTCATGTAAAAAGCAATCCGGCATATGTTCCAGAGAGTCATCCCCAGTAAATTCGGATAGGGTTAAGTTGTGACACCAGTGATCCCAAAGCAAAGAAATAGAAGCATTAGGTGTGACATTAAATCTAAAACAGGATTTAGCATCTAAAGCAGTTTTACAAATACTTTTCCAAAGTTTAGAATCATTGATATGAGGCGGCTTCCAGGGACTCCTATATTTTTGCAACAGCCAAGTAGAAAGAGGAGTAAAATCATTGTACATTCTGAAAATCACAGAGCAATTAAAAGCATATTGCATAGCAGAAATAGAAGGAATACCAAGACCACCCTTGAGTTTAGGCTTACAAATGTTGTCCTAAGAAACCATGTGGAGTTTCTTAGAAGAAGTGGTCTCACCAAAAAACAGGAACCGAGAGCTCTGCCTTTTAAAAACCTTATAAACAGATTTAGGTAAAATAGATCCTCTAATCCAATAGGCAATGGAGTTTTGGATGGTGAATTTCAAGAATTGTAACCTTCCAGCAAACGAAAGTAAATTTGCCTTCCATCCATTCAATTTCCTGTTGATACAATCCAAAAGAGGCAAGAAATCCTCAATTTTAAGCCTATAAAAAGAGAGGGGAATTCCCAGATAATTGATCTTATTGACGATGTTATGAATATCCAGTGCATTGCAAATATCAAGCTGATTGACAAGATGCTTGGGAAACATGATAGAACACTTATCATGATTGACATGGAGCCCAGTGGAATTAGCAAAATCTCTGAGAACAGAATTGAGGATATTGCAATTGTCTAAAGTAGCCTCACCAAAGATCAGAACATCATCTGCGTAAAGCAAGTGAGTGAGAGAAAATTTATCAAAGGATATACCTTTAAAGCCTCTGCCCTCGAGGAGATTAGAAAAAGCATCCATCACCAAGCAAAAGAGATAAGGACTAAGAGGGCAACCTTGCCTTAGTCCAGCAGTAGTGGAAAAATAACCCTCTAAGGCCCCGTTAAGCACAATGGAAAAATTAACATTAGTGATACAAGCTTTAACCCAACAAACAAACTCACTAGGAATCCCTTTTTGGATTAACCTTGCCAACAAAAATTCCCGACATACAGAATCAAAGGCTTTTTTAATGTCGAGTTTAGCGCAGAAAATATTGAAACCACCTTTTTTTCCATAATAATAGAGAATGTCACTGGCCAGAAGAATGCTATCAGTAGAAACTCTGGATTTCACAAATCCAACTTGATTATTCTTAACAAGCATATTAATAACCGGTCTAAGACGATCAGCCATCACTTTAGCAATGATTTTGTACAGGACGTTGCACAGTGCAATGGGTCTAAACTCATTAATACTAGCAGCATTTTTATGTTTTGGAATAATAGCAAGTGCTGTGGCCTTAACCCCATTAGGTAAGTAACCTTTAAGGAAAAAAGATTTGATAGCCCTGCACACCATAGGGCCAAGAATGTGCCACCCAGACTTATAAAAGTGGAAGTTAAAGCCATCTGGACCGGGGGCCGAAGTAGAAGACCCGTTAAAAACCGCTTGTTTAATCTCTTCATCCAATACAGAGGAAACAAGCAAGCTGACATGTGAATCAGGAAAAACCGAGCCAATAGGAAAAATATCCAAATCCAGGATAGTAGGAAGAGGAGGATTATATAATTCCTGAAAGTGGTGCAGGATAGAAGTTATCACCTCAGCTCTAGTGGAATTCGGGTTACAGGCCATTAGATTAGCAATGGAATTGGAACTACCCAATCTTCTTTTGATTTTGCCAAAGAGAAATTTAAGATCATCTTCACCATGCTTTAGCCAGTTCACTTTGGCTCTTTGAATAATCCAAGAAGCTTGTAATGAAGTGAAATTGGACAAGGCAATATTATTAACCTTGTAATCATGATTCAGGATGGGGTTGAGAGGATCCACTTGCAAACTATCCAAAAGATCTCTTTGCTTTTGATGAAGGGAATCAAGATGCCTTTTAACGGAAGTAGAGGAAGCCCATTTCTCTTTTTTGATTTCACCTTTTAAATTTTTCAAGGAATTACAAAGATGACTCAGAGGATTACCCAAACAAGGAGAGCTGATAAGATGCAGGATATGTTTCCAGTAACCATCAATTTTTGTCCAATTTTTGAATAAAAACCTGTGAAAAACCCGATTAAGACCACCCGGATGAAGGATAACTGGGCAATGATCCGAGCAGGAAGGACTTTGAAAAGAGCAATATGAGTCAGAAAAAACATTCAACCAACCATCATTAACAAGAACTCTATCAAGCTTGATATGAATTGGATTATCAGGTCTTTGATTGAACCACGTAAATTTGCAACCAACCGAGTGTAAGTCCACAAGCTTATTGTTGAAAATCATGTTATTGAAATCAGACAAGTTGGAATGGGAGATGGGCGTTCCCCCCAACTTCTCAGAGGCATACCTGCAGCAATTATAATCCCCAATGAGAGCCCAAGAAAAATTGCCAGGAGGAGCTACTTTGACAATAGAATCCCAGAGATCTTTACGCTCTAAGCTGCTGTTAGAAGCATAAATGACAGAAATTTCCATAAGAGGGGAGTTAGCAACCGAAACAGCCCCGGAGATAATCTGAGGAGAGACAAATTTAGGAGTAAAGTTCAACTTATCTGCATTCCATTTGATCCAAATTCTCCCAGATTGAGAGAGATCAAAATTATGACAACTCTCTTCATTAACGAAAAGAGAGTGAGAAGACTGAAAAAAAGGGTCATGAAACGAGTGAGCATGCACCCTATTCTCCAAAATGCAAACCATGTCAAGTTTGAAGGAGTCAATTAGCCTCTTACAACCCAACACTTTATCAGGGCGATTGAACCCCCTGATATTCCACGCCGCAATGGGTGGAAAAATCATCAGGAATATAATTGGATTTGGGGTTTTTTGACCTGCTTCCCCTTAGCAGATTTCTTAGAAACCACATTGACATAAGAAGGTTTAGCCTTCTCATTAGCTTTGTTGTTTTTATCCGAATTACCTTCAGCATTATTAGCTAACATGACGTTGACAGGCCCAACTAGAACTTCAGTTTGCAAACTAGTATCTTCCTCAATACTAAGGGCCCCAAACTTATTGGGAGAAGTAATGTCATTTTCCTGATGACTGCTTTTAGATAGAGAGCCATTGGAGGAAGAGGCAGCAGCCTCTTGAGGTGAATTAAGATTTGGAATGTCCTTGGCCGTATTATCTTCCGAGATAGTAATTTTCGGTGGGGAAGAGCAGATAAGAGGGTTGTGCAATTTGGGAGAGTGAGGCTGATACAGAGATGTCATCCCTAACTCATTAATAACCGCATTAATGGTGGGAGATTTGTCTGTGGCAATTATGGTGGGCTCGGAAGAAGACTGAACCACATTTAAGTTAGGAGGCGGTAGAACAACAGTCTTTTCCGGAATAGTAGAAACAGTCATAGAATTAGAGAAAGAGCGAAAACGAGGTTTCCTACTATTACTCCTTCCACGCTTAGAGTTCCCATCATTCACTTGAACAGATCGTTCTTTTTTTGGAATAGTAGGACATGAAGCAGATAAATGCATTAAAGACTTACAATGGTTACAGGGATAGGGTCTCCATTCGTATTGCACTTTGAGGCAGACAATATCCCCATCCAGAGACACTTTAATCTCCTCCGGGTAAGTGGCGTCACGATCTACCAAAACGCATATGCGAGCATATGTCAATCTGGTCTTTTGCTCCGTCAGACTATCAGCTGTAAGGGGAACTCCAATTTTGCTAGCAATACGCGAAATGCCCTCCGAATTCCAACATGCAAGAGGCAGGTCATGGATCTTGACCCAGATGGGAACCGAAGTGAAATCCTCCTTAGTGGGGGTGAATTTCGGATGTCATTTTTGCAGGACAAAAGGTTTCCCAAGCAAGAACCAAACTCCTCTTGTCCAAACCATCTCATAATCATCATTACAAGAAAACTTAAAAAGGAAAAACCCATCATTTAGAGAAAGCAATTGCACCGAACCTTTTAAGCTCCAAGTTTTTTTGATCGCTCCGAGAAGCGCTTCATAATAAGGCCGACGCCCTATTGAGTAACCAACGAGACAAAGTTTCCAATCTTCACCACCTTGTTGAAGCTTGTCGCCCGAGAAGGGGATGACCTCAGGCTCAGAAGGGAAATGAGAAAAACTGAAGGCTTTTGGGGAGTTATGCTCGGTTGCAAATACCTGGCTCCAATCTTTCGGAGAAGAGCAAACTCCTCCCGCTGAAGATGAAGCAAGAGGGGGAAAGTTAGTGATATGGAGAGAAGAATCCATAGAAGTGAGGAGGAGAGGAGGTCCTCCGGCAGAGCCGGAGGAGAAGCAGAAGGAAGAAGGTCAGCAGAGAGCAGAGTGGCGGCTAGGGTTTTCCCTCGACCAAGCGCCCAGCGGAGGTTTGGGGGGTCGCAGTCCCTATCCGCAATTTTAATAAAATAATCTTTATAGCGCGTACAGAAGCAATCTAATAAATACATATCGGAAAATTACCATTTACTTCTTTATAGAAAGATTTTTATGCGGCATCAAAAATGCTCTTGAATATAAAACTAACGCTAAACTACTTATAGACTTATAGTAGATTAATAAATTCATTTATGTCCAAATCATTAAAAAAATAACTAACACAGTGAAAATTAATAATTGATTATTTTTTACTAAAAGAATAAAATATTTCAATATAATTTCTATAAATATTTAAGATTTCAATATTATACAAAACATTATCTTATTTTATTAATTTATGTATACACCCACCTTAGTTGAGTCTTATTGATTTTACTTGCAGGAAAGGACTGTGCGGACTCCAAAAGTAGATGACCGTTCAAATTTGCTATGTATTTACTGCATCTTTATAGATACGTAAGCAAATCCTCAATGTGAATATTTGCCAAGTATTTGATAATTTTTTGCTAAATATTTATTGAATATTTGCTAAAATTTGCTGAATATTTATTACGTATTTTAAAATATATAATAAACTCTCAACAAATACGCAACAATCAGATCGATCTTCAGCATTCGGGGTCCTCACAGAATAATTTCCCCTTTAAAAAAACGGCAAATGTATAAAATTCTAACCAAAAGATCAAAAAAAAAAAAAAAATTCCAAGAGCAACTCAGAAGGACCATTTCACAACTCACATGCCTACTGGTGTATTTGGTGCATTGTGGCCAGCAAAAGAAGACGGCCTCGTTAAAAAAAAAAAAACATAAAGCGATACCTTGCGGAGGAGCAAATATTACGTCCTCTGACCGGACGTAGAGCTACATTCGGCCGCCAATAACATGTCGCCACGTGATCTTACTCTTTACCGTGCAGACCAATGACTTGATCCGGACCAGAACCCAGGAATGCTATGTTCGCCATTTTCTCGGTATTGCTAGGTATTGCTTTGCAAAAATGAGAAATACCACTCTGTGAAGACCAACACCATGCAAATACCAACTCAGTATTTGCACAGGATTTGCTCGGTATTGCTAGGGATTTGCTCGGTATTGCTAGAAAAAACTCGGTACAACTCGATACAACTCGGTATTATTAGGTATTTGCTCGGTATTGCTCGGTATTGGTTATTGCCGAGCAAAATCGACCAACACCTAGCAATACCGAGCAATCTTGGGTCCGTTCCGGGTCGGGTTGTTGGGGCGCACGGTAAATAATGAAAACGCGTGGCGCGATTCTATTGGCAGCCGAACATAGAGTTGCGTACGTTCACCGGACCAAATATGCTTGCCCTCTAATCCACCTCTCTTGTTTTTCCTTTTCGGTCAAAAATGCTCACCTAGGAATCACGGCAACTTAATCGAGCAGCCAATATTAACTTGTAACAACACAGCTAAGTTCTTCTCACATTATTGGAGCCAATTATATTCTGATATTAACATTTCACATTGATAATACTCATCTCGCTGTACAGATCTTGCATTGCTCCTGCTTTTTGACGGACTTCGCTTGCTGTAGTACTAAAGTGAAAGCTCTGATTACTGTCGACTTTAATGGTCCACGCATGTAAGACGCGCGGCCCTGTATATTCTCGGTAGAAATAGTAATTCTTAAGAGTTGAGGCGGCCATTGATGGAGTGGGCGCCGTGGTGGCCCTTCAGCTTTGCAGTTAGCCGTGCGTAAACGGATCTCTGCATCTCAATGGCCTCTAGGATGCTTTCATTTAGTTGCTTGCAGAGCTCGTCCAGTGCAAGCATGGGGAATGGCTCCTCGATCAAAACTCCGACCTGGAATAAAAATAATGAAAATTAATTAGAAAACTATGAGAGCCTAGATATATAACAACTATAACAAAATTTACATCGATAATTATGTCACAGAGAACAACAAATCTTATGAGTTGAAACCTCCACGTGAAATTCTCCTAATGGAGTCAATTCTAAGGCAAATTATTATGTTCGGTCACCGGACCTATAGGTCCGGACATCAACTAAAAACTTGTCATGTGGACTGCGCTTTGAGTCAAAAAAACGCATGTAAAGCGCAGATAAAGTGCAGGTAAAGCGCAGTCAAAAAAGCGCAGTCAAAGCGTACAGTCAAAGCACAATCCATGTGGCAAGTTTTTATTGGATGTCCGGACCTGGAAATAGGTTCGGTGACCAGACCTAATAATTTGCCCAATTCTAAAGACTCGGCAAGAAGAATGACTTGAAGTAAAGTCATTTAATTAAATTAATATATATATATATATATATATATATATATATATATATATATATTTTTTACATAAACTTTTTTTTTATACTATTACATAAACATTTATGGAAACTTCGAGTAATACTTTCCATGGAAAAAAATGAAAAGACAAAGGAGAAAAAAATGATAACAAAGTGGAGAACTTACTTCCTCAATGCAAAACAAGGAGGCTGCGCTAATGAAGGTAGCTGGAACTACAATCCAATTGCAGTCATCCCAAAGTATAATTGGAAGAGAGAAATGCCACAATACTAGAAACCTTGATGTCAAACGAGTGTAAGATAAGGGGATTGGGATGCCAATGATTTGCTCACAAACACTGATGCCATCATAAAAACAAGAAATTTTAGACTCCTGTTCACAAAATCAGTTTATATGTATTAGTTAGTTGATGCCAAAACAGTTCTCAGCTACAATCGTCAGGCAGAAGGCAACTAAACAAGAAACTCAGTCGAAATATACTTAACTGTAAAAAAACTTTGAATATGAATGAGTACAAAATGCCCAGACATTTGACAGATACCAAATAAACATCCTTGTTTTCTTCCGCAAAGTAGATGTTCTCTTTATTTTCTCTGAACTGACGGAAATTCTTACAAAGTGATAGCCATCTACATATTAAGGTTTTGTTTGGGACGTCTTTCTTACTGCTTCTTAAAGCAGCTTTCTAGTATAAAAAATTTAATTTTTTTACTAAAAAACTACTTTAAGAAGCAATAAGAAAGCCGTCCCAAATAGAGCTTAAGTCAATGCATATACATAGCTTGCTATTGGAGTTCAACGCTTCAAGTCAATCATTTATTGTTTCTTTGTAAGTCATTTTTAATCCCTGTTTTTAGGACATTAAAAGTGATTTTGTTATTAATTTATGACATTTGAGTCACAGTTGTTTGTCATGAGATTTCAATGCTATTATTCCTGCATATTACGGTTATTAACTTTAGTGTGGACAAGTCAAATTAGGATGTATTTATTGTTATTTATTAAAGATGTTAGATCGCTATCATATTCAAGCTAGTTGCATAAATAGTCCCAGCAAAGTCTTAATGAGTTTTTGATGATACGATTGAAACTGAGATTTGTTCTTCAGATGTGAAATTCATTGCCTTGTTAGTATGAAGCAAGAATCATGTTTCTCCATTGAAGTTATTATCTTATCTTTATCACTCAACTTCTCATATGCCATATCCTGATCCAAAACACCTGCAATACACCATTAAATATTCAACCAAAACATTGAGCAGGCGGAAGGGGAGTGTAATTGTTATGAACCAAAGGGTTACAACAACAACATCAAGCCTTTGTCCCACTATGTGGGGTCGGCTACATGAATCCTTTTTTACCAGTGTTCAGTTAAAAGTCAAATTCTCATTTAAATCTAATAAAGAAAGATCATTTCTAATATTTTCTAACCAAGTCTTTTTAGGTCTACCTCTACCTTTCTTAACATAAGTCAAATCTAATACCTTAATTTTCCTAACCGGGTCATCGGGAGGCCTTCGTTTAATGTGACCAAACCATCAAAGGCGACTCTCTCTAATCTTATCTTTCACTGGAGCTACTCCAACCTTTTCACATATATGCTCATTTCGTATCCTATCTCTAAGGGTCAAGCCACTCATCCACCTAAGCATCCTCATATCTGCAACACTTAACTTAGTATTATGCTTCTCTTTTAATGGCCAACATTCAGCACCATAAAGCATTGCAGGTCTCACCACCATCTTATAGAATTTTCCCTTAAGTTTGAGGGGGGCTTTTCTGTCGCACAATAAGCCCAATACATTCCTCAACTTCAACCATCAAACTTGAATTCTGTTGATAATATCCCCATCAATTTCACCATCACTCTGAAAAATAGATCCAAGATATCTAAAATGTATACTCTTCTTATTAATGACTTGATCGCCCAAAGTCACAATCCCCTCACTAGGTCTATTGCTACTAAAATTACACTCCATATATTCAATTTTAGATCTACTCAAGCAAAAACCTTTAGACTCTAAAGTTGACCTCCATAATTCAAGTTTACCTTCAACTCCCTCTCTAGTCTTATCAACAAGAAGAATATCATCAGCAAAAAGCATACACCAAGGTACATCCTCTTGCAAATGTCTAGTGAGAACATCCATGACTAAAGCAAAAAGATATGGACTTAAGGCTGATCCTTGATGTAATCCAACTGAAATAGGAAAATACTTGGTCAAACCACCTTATGTTTGAACACAAGTAATAGCTCCTGCATACATATCTTTAATGATTTGAATATAAGCATTATTAACTCCTTTCTTTTCAAGAACTCTCCATAGCACTTCTCTTAGAACTTTATCATATGCTTTCTCTAAATCAATAAATATCATATGTAGATCTTCCTTATTCTCTCTATATTTCTCCATCAAACCTCTCAATAAATGTATGGCTTCCATAGTAGACCTACCCAGCATGAATCCAAATTGATTTTGAGAAACATTAGTATCACGCCGCAACCTACGCTCCATAACTCGCTCCCATAGTTTTAAAGTATGACACCTTAACTTAGTTCCTCTATAATTCGCACACTCCTGTGCATCACCTTTATTCTTCAAAATAGGAATTAATACACTCATTTTCCACTGATCTGACATCTTTTTAGTCTTCAAAACAATATTAAAAAGTTTAGTAAGCCAAGAAATTCCTTCATCTCCTAAGCATTTCCACATCTCTATTGGAATATCATCAAGTCCAACAGATTTTTCACACTTCATTTTCTTTAAAGCCCCTCTAACTTCGGTTTTACTTATACGCCGATAAAAACAAAAATCTTTATTTTCATTTAAGGTGATAATGTCACTAAAGTCAATCGTATTTTAGCATTCTTCATTAAAAAGTTTAGCAAAATACCTCATCCATCTTTGTTGAATATCATCTTTTAAGAAAAGTACTTTTTGATCTTCATCCTTAATACACTTTATTTGAACTAAATCCTTACTACTTCTATGTCTTTGTTTGGCTAACTTATACATATATCTTTCTCCCTCTTTAGTATCTAATCTATTATATAAATCATTAAAAGCTAAGCTCTTCGCATTGCAAATAGCTTTCTTAGCTTCCTTACGAGCATCTTTATAGCTTTCCTAATTATCAGAATTTTTACATTTAAATCAATTTTTATAACAAATCTTCTTATTTTTTATCTTATCTTGCACATTTGAATTCCACCACCAACTATTTTTACTATTAATAGCTTTTCCCTTCGAAACTCCAAGTACATCTTTTGCAATATTCTTAATATTACAAGCCACTTTTTCCCACATAATATTGGCATCCTCATGCATAAACAAAATCTTAAGATCTAAAATCTTACTCTCAAAAATACTTTTGTTAATATGAACCGAAGGGGAAAAAATGCAAAAATCAAAGAAATAAAGAATATAAAGGGATGACTAGATAACTTTGAGCTTGACTAAAGCTATAGAAATAGATTGGGGAAAAAGGGAAATGGAAAATCAAGAATGCCCATAACTCCCAGTATCATTGACGAGAGAGAGTGGTGAATTTTAGCTCATTTTTCCATTCATTTTGCATGCCCTAATTTCGCTAAGAATTTCGCTAAGGGAGAGTATTTATAGACAACAAAGACTCAAAAAAAAGACAACAAATTAAGTCTCATAAGACCCATCAGCCACCTACTAATTTCCTAATGCCTACTATTAACTAATGAACTGCTAAAACCCATAATATATCCTATCATGACCTATCAAATACATTTATTACCCTAATATATCATGTTTTGGAGTCAAGCAATTGTTGTTTCATTATGAAAGAAATTAGGCAATTACAAAAATATATAACAAGTCTTCTTCAACCTTCTTTCCTCCTAATCTCTCCTTTCGACTCCTCTGAATCTTGTTCTGAGATCTCTATTATGAATTATCTATCCTCCCGAATCTCCCTAATTTATGATAATCATGACTTCTCCTATGAACTATTTAGGCAAGGAATGTTGATTACAACTTAAAAGAGTGATAATTTTGCTGCAAGAAATTACAATTGATCTTACAGAAGTTACGAGAAGTTTACACCAACAGGTTAGCATTATCATTGATCAGGAACAATCTTATTAGCCATTGAGTAACTTGACCCTTAGGATAGGGTCTTCCTTAGAACTTCTATAAGCTCCTCTCATAGCATCGCCAACCTCTCAAGATTCCTCTCAATAATAACCCAGTCTTCTTGATCATTACCCCTACTCTAGTAGGCAATGCACTACATGTATTGTGAAATTAATGTCTCAAAACATGCTTTGAAGAATGATGATTTGAAGTAAGTTCTCAAAACACTAATGGTTAAATTAATGCTTATTACCAAGAAAAGGAACAAAGAAACTATTGAGTCTATGTTACTCATCTTAAGCTAAGTTGTGACAAGTATTCTTACTATTTCTATTTGTATTTTTTACTATGTCAAGAGGCCGAGAACAAAAAAGATTCAAGATTCACAAAGAAGTATAATTAAATTATATGCAAAATGAATAATGGAAATGCTCGATCACCCTCCACATTGTGAGAATTGAATTTGTTTAAAGTAAATGATGGAATTTCTAATTGTGAAGAAGATATTATCAAAACAATTCCTGGGAAATTTAGGACAGAAAGTCTTAACTCACGCCAATAATCATTGGATTTGAATGACAAGCTCTGAAAACAAGAAACTCAAAATATTAATGCTTAATTCCACAGAAGTTTGATTGCTTGTTAACTATAACTCGCAGCAAAGACCAATAGAATGCATCAAAAATCTTTCTCTCGCTTGATGCCAAATAAAAAAATATTCCATGTGAACTTTAGAATTTGTCTCCAAATGCATTCAAGACAGTAAAAGTTTGGTTTAATGCATGAAAGTAAGAGAATGCACGCAGGATTGCTCAAACTTTGCTTTCGAATCTACTAATATATGTTATGGATATGGGAAGTTTGCGGGTGTATGATTTTCTTTTGAAAGTGGATTGTTTCACGAAAATGAAAAAAAAAAAAAAAGTAGAGCCATTACCCATCACCAGGACCAATATATTTGAGTAACTGTAACATCAAAACAAGAAAAATTGGCTGAATAGAATTTGGAATAAAATTGGTAAAAAGCAAAAGGAAACCACCACATGCCCTTGTAATAAGTTGGCCATCTTTATTACAAATAATAAATCATTGATGCCCGTAACAAGATCAAGATGAAGTATCAATTCGGATGAGAAGTATAAGTTCAAGTGAAGCGTTTGAAGAATCAATATCACGTGGTAGAAATTTTCAAGAAGCTGATTTGAAAAAAATATATTTTTTTTAATTTTTTACTTTCAGAGTTCATGGCTGTTAATGAACAAAGCACCACATTGGGGGTTTCTAATGGACATATTTAATGAAATGTCTAATTGATCAATATATAGTCTCATAAATAGACACCCTCTCTTCATGTTCAGTTGGATTTGTTTTCACATATTTCAAGCTTGAAGAATCCACATAATATACAGTTGAATGTGACTTACCAAAAATGTGTGCTCTCAAAAAATCCTTATTGATAAGTAAATTACATCACATGTATAATAAATGAGTATAACCGATACAACATGGAATGAAATGTATTAAAGCTTAACGTGAATTTCTTAACAAGCAATCCAAAAAAAGGCATAAAAAGCTTACTTTAGTTATTTTAACTATTAATTTTCCTTTGGCCTCTCCATTCATTGGATAAGATTGTCCGTTAACTTAGGTAGTGAAAGGACTTTACCAAAGTATTTCGTTTAGATTCCTCCATAGCAACCATTTGAAGGCTTTGTATGATAAACTCGATGACACAACGAGGCCGGTGCTTGGAATGACAAATAACTGCTAGATCATCCTCTTCTAGCAAATTCTTCAGATCTAGTTTGATATCTGAGCCACCAATGACATGGCACTGCAGCGAGATAATTATTTAATTGCCTCAAGTCATCAATTACTGAAAAAAGGCTAAAATTAAATGTAAACATGTAAATGCAAATAGCACTTAGTATGGTAATATATATCTTTTCTTGTTTCTTCTTATTTTGCAATGGCAATGCATATATATTTCTAACGTGCTAATTTTTGTTTAATTTTTTCTTCCCTTACATTCTAGTAAAATAGGAAATATTTAAAAAGGAAATGAGTTATTTTGCAATATATAGGGGCGATCATTTACAATCCATTAAATTAAACTTAGAAATTATCATCTCTGCTCTCTATCCCAGTCCTTCAGAAACCAAATAAATTTTAGTGATAGTGTGATACATTACTTACCAAATTAAAATTCAAACAAGAGCTACCTACAATGAATCTCATTGGGAAAAGAATATTTACGGATGTTCCTGTAAAACCCGCAAATGACGTTTTTGACCTCGCACGCTTTTCAAAGCGTCGCGGCGAGATTTAAGCGAAAAATTCGAGGTCGTCGGATTTTGGCGAAGTTAATTTTATAAAATAGAGCGCAAAATTCTGATCAAATTGGTATATAGAACTTGTATTTGATTTCGCTTAGTTTAGGATTTATAATTTCTTGAAAACTCTTAATACCCAAAGTACCCCCACTGCTTATTCTTGCATGGGTTACTTAAGTGAGAGCATGGGGGTCATTTAGCAAACTCTTTCCTCTCTATTAGGCCAAACCGAACCCCCTCTCCCTCATATCTTTCGGCCAAACCGAGAGAGAGCGGAAGAGAGGCGACGGGAGAGGCGACGGGCAAGGTCTTGAGCGGCGGCTCCGGTGGCTTTTTCCGGTGAGGAATCTTAGGGGAATCGAAGGGGAAGCCAAGGGGAGGATAAGGTATGCATTAGAACTAGGGTTTTCCCCATCCTTCTCAAGATATGTGGATGAGAAGATTTTTTTTAGGGCTTTGAGAAAAGTTGATTTTTTTTCTTAAGATTCTTTTGAGAAATGTTTAGGGAAGGGTAGTGTAATGTTCCTAAACCCTAATGTGCTTTATTCTCTTCAAAAATATGGAATTTGGAAATTAGGGTTTTTCTTAAAACATGCTTTTCTTTGGTTTGCCTTCACAAAAAGAATTTCTAGAGGTTTGGAGAAGCTTTTATGTGAAGAACTTGTAGTGTTTAACAAAACTTTTGAGTTTTGGAAATTAGGGTTATTTTCCCAATTTTGAATTTATTGATCAAAAGAGTTCTCTTTATGTTGGGAAGGTTTTTTTTAGAAGCCATCCTTAGAAGCTTTTAAATTAAAATGATAGTTTGACACTTATGGGTTTTTTCTTTTTCTTATTGAAGCATGAATTATAGGAAGAGGGAGAGTTCTCTTTTTCTTAACTTAAGGTTTAGGAGCTTTATATAGGTTTATAATATTGTTTGTTGTATCCCTTTTAGGTTTTGATCAATTGGAGGGAGAAGCTCCTAAGTATACTTAAGTGAAGACCTTTTTATTTGAGGTAGGTACGTAAATGCAATACCTTTAAATTTTAAGAGAAAATGAAATTGTTATTATCCCTTCAAAGCATATTTTGATTTATGCTCTTTAAGTTTATGAATCTCTTTTTATTATGGTTTATGGATATGAAGTAAAGAAATCCCTTACTTTCAAGCATATTTCTTATGAAAGGAATTATTTATTTTATTGCACTTACTCTTTTTTGGTTAAGGAATAAAGAAAAGAACTTGCCCTTTTCATCCTATGTTATTATAAAACTATATAGCATATTAGGGGACATTTAAACATATGCATGTTATGAGAACAAAAAGATAAGTGTATGTGCATGTTGATGCGGAGATATCTTGGTAAAGGTGATGCTCTTTTGAGCATTGGTAAAGGTGATGCTCTTTTGAGCATTGGTAAAGGAATGACATATTATGTTGTACCTGATCAGTACAAAATGAGATATCTCCGAGACGGGTGATTATAAATACATGTTATATTAAGCATATGAAAGGCATTATGGTTTAAGGAAAAGCATTATGGTATAAGGGAAAGTATTCTTTTATGTTTTATGGGAAGTGTTGCATCACAAGTTTATGTTAAGGTCCTAAGGAAAGGATTTAATGGATTACATTGAAGTATTCTATTTAATTTGCAATGAGTTCCATATTTCTTTTCATTCATGTTAGCTTCATTCTTGTTATTTTCTCTAAATATTTATTTGGTAAAACATTTGCCTATTAAGTTTGACTCACCCTAGTTATGGGAACTTTTCAGGAGACCCTGTTTCTAGATAATGGCTGACCCACCTCCACTCACCTACCGTCGTAGGGAGACGAATGGCGGCAGGTTCTTTTGTGTTTTGCCTTTTTGTTGTTAGAAGATGAATTGTATAGATTTTTGGAAAGAACTCAAATATGATTTTTGGAATCCTTTATTTGGAAGAATTTTTGATGTAATCCTCTTTTTACAAGGTATGAAAAGCAAAAATTACTATTTGGAACTTTTAGTGGCTCTTTCTTTTCTTGTTGTAGTGATGTTAACATTCTTTACTTTATGATGAATTTAGTTTATGCCATGCTACCTTGTCTCTTTCTCCGTCCGATCTCTGTTCCCGTCTCGCACTAACGAGCTAATCGGGCCGGGTCGTGACAGTTTCTATGAGTTCAAAGAACAGAAATGAACTAATTATTTTTAAATAATAAATGAATACTGTTCCTGAATGATTTTGAGAAGGTGTGATGACAAGTTTCTCAGAATTGCTTGATAGAACAAACCCTCCATATTAAATATCCTAGTTTGAAAGGCCGTTATCAAGAGTAAATACAAGAAAGAAAGAAAGAAAATAAAATAAGTTAGGATGGGTTTGAAAACTGTTCAGTTTTCTTTGTGATGATCGAACTGCAAATTCAAATTGATTACCCATATATTGCACATATATCAAAATAGATTAAACTGTTGATCCCAAACAAATTTTTTCCTTGAAAGAATTATGATCAAATGAAATTATCAATAGATTTATAGCTTAATTTCAAACTACATGTTGAATGCATAGTAGTTTTAGAGGTTCAAAATATTTTGATAAGTAGAGAAAAAATGGGAACCAATCATCCACATATAATATAACAAACTGCAAGTTCCTGATTAAACCATTTTTTTCAGAAAAAAATCCCATGCCAATTTTAAATAGATTATGACATAATCAAATAGGAAATGTTGCGAATTCATAGAATGATACATTTTGAATACTATGCCCACCTTAAAAAAAAACAGATCAAACTAGCTGCACTGTAATGATGTTTGAAATTAATCTATAAATAACAAAACTGCCACATGTGATTGGAACATTTAAGTTGATACTTGATATCATTTGCTCATACTGTAAGATATATCTGGCAACTCACAAATGATGTAGCAGTATTTTGTTATTTACAGAATATGATAGCGTTATGTAATGTCAACAGACGTATGATTGACAATTGATTCAGCATGAAATCCTATCAAGTTATGAGAGAGCCTTTTCGGGTTTGCAAACAGAAGTTATCAGCGTAGAAAAATTAACACATTATGTAGTATTTAACAGTGATTTCTCGTGAGGAAGGATTGATAAAAAAATTCCCAAATTATATAGCATCATAAGCAGAAAGTTGAATTCAAAAGAAAATCAATGGAGGAAACCTATGAAGCGAAAGCAATCCAGTACAGAATAAATTGCAAGAGAATAGCGAGATCGAAAGGGTAGCCCAAAATCCACCGACCTTCAGAGCAACTGGAAATGCCATTATGTAATTCAAGAGTGTCCTCTTAATGCCCGCTTCCTCTGCTCCACTTCTAACCCTAGCCATACTAGATATCACAATCCCCGCCATTTCACTGGCCCCAGCGACTACGCTCATCCACACCTTCCTCCCCTCCACAAACCTGGAGTACGAAGCCTCCGTCCGGAACACCAAAAGCAAAGCCAACGCCGGCGCCGTGAGCTGGTACGGCAGCGACGACGAGTGCAGTAGCGGGAAGAGTTCTGGCAGCCACCGATGGGCCACCGCGGAGTTGTAAAAGGCCAAGGCCGCGGCGAAGGAGGTGAAGACGGAGACGGGCGGGACGAGGGAGAGGATGACGCGGGAAGATAAGCTGGAGAGTAAGTGTCGGAGGTGACGGAGTGAGCTCCGATGGGCACGCCAGTCCTCAGGGGTGTAGAGGGAACGCCGCTTCTGCACACCGCGTTCCTGGATTGCGTCGGCCCAGTCGGGGATCGCTCGGATGGAGAAAGGAAAAGAGGGGATTGGAGGATCCGAGGTTTTGGCGGAGAGTATGCGGCGGGAGAGATTCGGAAGCACCAGTGGCGTCCGGCGGCGTAACCTGACAGGGAATCTAGGAGTGAAGTGCGAGGACGAAGAAATTTTGATTTCCATGAAGTTTTCAGGGAATGGAAGGTGAATTAGGGGTTAGGTTCTGTAGTGTTTTGAGAGCTGGAAGAAAAGATGGCGAATGGCGAGGAGCAAATTCTCAATGAGTTTTGCAGGTACGCCGGTACGGTGGGCGTGGGCACTCTGTGGAGGAAGAGGATACACTTGCGTCAAGGTGGTTGGACCTCGAGTTGGTTGGTAGAATGTAAGAAACTGTTTGTGCGAAAGAGTACGCATTGGCGCTATCAAGAAAACTTGGACACTCAGGCTTGCGAGAAGTCTACTTTACGGTAAATTATTGGGTCAGGTGATGGAAGTCATCTCTCCGTTCGGTCGTCAATAGAAATACGATATATGTTAGATATTTTTTTAATTTAATATTAACGCTCTATGTCTTGTCAGAGTTAGCGACCCAACCCGATAATGCATTTCATTTGAACTTTTAAGCATTTGTCGCCCTATTTTTGCATTTTGATACCCGCGAAAGACGCAAATATGTACTGCTGTAGAAGAAAAAATGAGCCAGAAAATTGCAAAGAAGAAATGGACTGCTCAGCAAAGAGGGAGGTGGAAGAGGGCATGAAAGAGGAAGTGCATGAATCGGAAAGGATGCATGAATCGAAAGGGCTGGTGCATGAATCGGAATCAGAACCTAACTTAGCCGGAAATTCCTCTGGTTTCAACATATCGGTAAGTTTCTTGGAAAAACGAGTTAGAAAGTTGTAAACAGTATGTTTTAATATCATCGACGCAGAAAGAAGACGTAGGTTTCAGCTCATTAGTCTTAGGATATTTGATTTTGCGATTTTTAAGCAGAATAAATTTCTTTTGTCGAAAAAGTAAAAAAAAAATCTAATGTTGTTGTTGCTTAGCTTTCATTATTGATTTTTAGGATGAAGATGATAAATAAAAAAACTGAACTTGTTTGATATCTAGTTGCGCTTTAGTTGCGCTATAGTTGCGCTAAAGTTGCGCTTTACTTGCGCTTTACTTGTCATTTACTTGCGCTTTACTTGCGCTTTCAGGCTGTATACAAAGATGAGACAGAAGCATATGAATGTGTTTGCACTTATGCTCACGATAATGGCTTTAGTATCCGAAAGGATCATCACAGTTTTTGATCAAATTCTAGAAAGATAAAATCGAAGGACTTTGTTTGTTCAAAAGCTGGTTTCAAGAAAAGTGGTGATCATAATTCAGGAAAGAGAAAGAGATTCACTAGACCAGTTGTCATAACTGGTTGTCCAGCCATGGTGAGGTTTGTCACTGATGAAGATGGTTACTGGCATGTCAAAAGATTTATTGAATCCCACAACCATGAATTAGCTAGCCCAGCCGACCGACACCTTTTAAGATCATGTAGGAATGTTATTGAGGAAAAAGCTTCAGTCCTAAAATCGATGACAAATGCAGGGATTAGAACTGTTGATGCATATGCCTACCTTGCAGAGAAAGTTGGTGGATGTGAGAATGTCGGATTCTCTAAGAAGGATGCCTACAATTTGATTCAGAAGGAGAAAAGAGCAAGGATTGAAATTGGTGACACTAATTCTTTGATTCAATTATTTAAAGATCGATAAGTTGAGGATCACATGTTTGCATGGGATGTTCAATATGATGATCAGGATAGATTGTTAAATTTTTTCTGGGTTGATGGCAGAAGCAGGATAGATTATGAATGTTTTGGAGATGTGTTGATTTTTGATACTAGTTACAGGCTGAACAAGTATAATTTTGTTTGTGCGCCATTTGTTGGTGTTAACAATCATTGGCAGAATATTTTGTTTGGGCTTGCTTTTTTGTCAGAAGAAACAATTGAAAGTTTTACATGGTTGCTTAAAGTATTTGTACGAATAATGGGTAATAAATATCCAACAAGAATATTCACTGATCAGGACCAAGCTATGGCCAGGGCCATAGAAGTTGCATTACCTCACACTCGTCATAGATTATGCCAATGGCACATATTTAAAAAGGTTCCATCAAAAGTTTTCATCTACAATAGCAATAATAAAGTTAGATGACTCTTCCATAAGTGTATGAGGTGGTATGATTCTGAGGAAGTGTTTGAGGAAGTGTGGGATGAAATGATCAAGGAAGGGAATCTTCATAACCATGAATGGTTGCAGGATCTTTATAAGATAAGGAGAAAGTGGTCAACTGTTTTCAACAAGGATTCCTTTTGCATAGGCATTTTATAAACGCAGTGTAGTGAGTGTACTAATAATGTGTGTCATGGCATTTCAAAGCCAACAAGTTCATTAACTGATTGTTTTCTTGGCTTGGAAAAGGTACTGATGAATTGGTGGTGAAATGAGCAAGATGAGGATTACAAATGCAGTCAATCTGAAATTGTTCCCGTGATAAAGAGCAGCTCAATATTAAAACAAGCTGCTAGATTTTACTCAAGAAGAATATATTCAATTTTTGAGGAAGAATTTATAAAGATTGTGGGAGAAATGAGTATAGATTTTGTCTCGACTGATTCTTCAAAGTTTATAGTCAACTACATAAAGAAAAAGAATCAAAACCATCCTTGGGTTGTTCACTTTGATGCAACAGAAGGTAATATTCAATGCAGCTGTAAGAAGTATGAAACCATGGGATTGCTGTGTTCTCATTGTTTGAGGGTTTTTAAACAGTTGGATATGACTAAATTCTCTGAGAAGTACTTATTACTTCGTTGGTCAGCAAGGGCTCGACAAGTTTTTTATTCATGTTACTTGCTTAATTCTCAATGAAGTAATAATTTTCAAAGTGGTAGGGAATTCATATTCAGAAATCAGGTGAGCAGGTTTGCATATCAAATAAGCACGGAAGCTCAAGGGAATGAGGATGCATAGGAGTTTATTCTTTCCTCATTGCAAGGCATGTATAAAAAATTATACTTAATTCTTGGTGGCAAGAAAAGAAATCAGAAGGATGTTGCTAGTTCCAAAGGTGGAACTGCTAATTTGAAAGACCTCTAAAGCGTAGACCTAAAGGCATATCAAATGCAAGACTGAAAAGCCATTGCGAGAAGAAGAAACGGCCTAAAAGTAAGTTTTTAATAACTTGTTAATTATTTAATTCCTAATCCTAATATTAAAACTCTAATTTCTTACAGATAAGAAACCTTTGGTGGGGGATAATCCAATGGATGAACCTTCTTCAACACAACCTTCTTCAACCATAGCGCAACCGTAACGCAACCTTAGCATAATTTGCATCATGTAAACGAAAAAATTACCTCACTTTTCTTTCAAAATTTAAATAATTTTGTTGCATTCTCTTGAGTAAAGTATAAATTTGTATACCCCTGCCATCTCAGAAAACACGATCTTATTTCTGAATTGGATAATTTATTCAAAGAAAAATGTTTCAAAAACCAAATCTGTATAATGTCAAAAATTAAAATTTTAAAGTTAACATTAAAAAACATTAAACATGTAGAATAACCAGTAGGAGTGGAACTTACTAGTAGAAGAGGAAAAAAAACCATTGATGTAACCCAATGGTCTTTGGAGTTGAAACTTCTCAAAAATTGTGTTGAACTCTCCAACCATGAAGTTCCTTAAGCATGAAGCCCAATTAATGGAAGTGAACCCACTTAAATTATTTGCAACAGATGTGAGCCTTCTAGGCGTTTTATGACTATTTAGTGGAAAGAAAAGTTTAGATAACCAAAACATAATAAAGGTCTTTATTTTTGTTGCATTATCAGATAATCTGTCTAAATTTGACATTTCTGTTTTAATTTCAGTTGACAGAGGTCCATTTAGAGGATCAATCCTCCATTTGATATCAATGCCTCTGTTTGGCAAACCTGTCAGAAAATTTCAGTTGTTAAAGTTAAAAAAACATATAGCTATAAAAATTTCATATTCAAAATATTACCTATCAACAAAGCAACCTCGTTAGAAGTGAATTTCAGAACATGACCAAGGACGATGAAGCCTTCATCAGCAGGTCTCCAAAATTTGAGAACCTCAAAAAGAAGTGGTATACACTGCTGGAATGCGGGGAACTTCAAAAATTGATGAATGTTCAGATTCTTTAATGTTTGCTCCACTTCATCATCAATGATCTCGACAAAAGCATCACAATGTTTCCGGAAAGAAGTAATATAACATCTAGATGTTACTGGCCTTTGATATGGCGTCCTCATCTATAACAACAAGAAAAATTAGAACTATATCGCAAACATAACAATAGCGCAACCATAGCGTAACCATATAATAGCGCAACCATAGCGCAACCATAGTGCAACCATAGCGCAACCATAGCGGAACCATAGCGCAACCTTAGCGCAACCATAACGCAACCATAGCGCAACCATAACGCAACCATAGCGGAACCATAACGCAACCATAGCGGAACCTTAGCGCAACCTTACATTTCGTAATTATTTAGCTTAAAAGAAGTTTAAAATTCAAAAAAAAAAACAAAAATTGAATACCACATTGAACATATATGCTAGTTATACAACTATTACTAAACCCTAAAATTTAGAAGATAACGTAAACCTTTCGTATCATTTGCTTCATCCATTTACGAAGAGAAGAAGTGTGAAAAATCAGAAAATAAACATTTGAACAGTACATTACATTAAACAAACAATGGTAAAATTATAACTAAATCAAACCCTAAAATTTAACATATAACTTAAACGCAACGAAAGCGCAAGTAAAGCGCAAGTTAGGCGCAACCATACCTCTTCCTGATTGATGATCTTCTACAGTCTTGTCGTCTACCTCCGGCAGGAATAAGCTAATGCAGAACTGAAGGTAATGGAGGAATCTGAGAGCGCTTACCAGAGATGGAGTAACAGTGAAAATGTCGCTTGAAAATAAAATACGTGGCGTTTCCATTCTTTCTTTTCCCTAAATTCAAATGAAATGAGTTATCGGGTCGGGTCGCTAACTCTGACAAGACATAAAGCGTTAATATTAAATTAAAAAAATGCCTAACAGATGTCGCATTTCTATTGGCGACCGAACGGAGAGATGACTTCGGTCACCTGACCCAATAATTTGCCCTTCTTTACCCCCACAGTCGCTCGACTTCTTCGCCAGGATGCTTCAGAAATAGGCCACTTAGAAAAGATCGGTATATTACAGGATCGGGCAAGAATACCAACATTTCAAAAACCTAAAGCAGTCTTTGTAGCAGAAATCGAGCGTCAGAAAGTTATCGAAATAATTGGGGTGTAAAAATGGCTCAACTGAAAAAAAAAAGATATATTCATATTATTTTTTTAATAAGCAACTTAGGTTCAAGCACAAAATTTTGATACATTATTTTTAATGAATATGTGAGGTTATAAAGAGATAAAATACTATAAATTTAATTTATATTAATAAAGAAGTTGTTCATTTTAAATGTACTTAAATTTACTGTTAAATATCAAAATTTATGATAATAGAAAAAAACTTTCTTAAAAATTAAGTATATTTGACTTTAATATATGGATAGTTCCGTCATTTATGATGAAAAAGCTGAAATTGTTAATTGTATCAAACACTAATTATCTATTTTAAAGTTTGAATAAACGCATAAAAAACAATCTAACCAAACAATATTATGTAATAACTCCATTATATAAAATGTTATTTATGAAACTTCATTTTTTCCACAATGACTTTAAAACAAACTTTTTCTAAAACATTTAACAACCAAACTAAAGCGACAGTTTTTTTCTTTTTAGGTTTCCCAACTCGGAAGACCTGGATTTGGTCTGGTCGAGAGGCGTTTGGTTTCTTCTCGATAAGCCTTTCGTTCTACAAAAATGACACCCCAAATTCAAGTCGAAACGAGAAAATTTCACTTATGTTCCAATTTGGATGAAAATACATGATCTCCCTTTAGCTTGTTGGAATTTTGAGGGGATATCAAGAATAGCCAGTAAAGCTGGGATCCCACTAGCTACAAACACTCTTACAGCTCAAAAATCTCGCCTCACTTATGCTAGAGTATGTGTGCTCGTTGATAGTCTGACATCGTATTCGGAGGAAATTCAGGTACCATTGGATGAAGATGTGGTCGGATTGAAGGTCCAATACGAATGGAGGCCATCACCCTGTGAACATTGTCACTCTCTTGTTCACTATTCTTCTCTATGCCTCTCAAAACCGAAAATTATTTATAGTGTTAAGCAACCCGATGAAAATGTTAGGTTCAAGCCCCCTCGTGGCAGAAGCTTTAACCGCAACCCCAAAAATCATTACACCACTAATTTTCAAACTAGAATTAACGCTACTGCTAAGGTCATCTCTCAACCTCCTTTGAATGTCTTACCCCCCTCTTCTGACCTGAATATCCCTATCCCTGATGCTAGTCAAAACCCTATTGTTTTGAACTCCATTGGGTAGCCCCTCCTATATTAACCTCATTCTCCACCTCCGAAGCATTTTTCCTCTTCTCAGCTTCCTGTTACATAACCCACCATTCCCACTATAAAGACTGATGTTATTGGTCATGAGCAACATTTAGTGTCAAATCTCAACTCCCCTAGGGCTGAGGATTCTTCCTCATCTACAATTGCTCCTCATAGTAAACTTGTGCATCACCTTCTAGAGTTATTTCACCAAACAAATTTGAAGTGCTTCAAAACCAGCAGGAAAACCTCACAACTTCGGATATTTCACTAAGTCTTAACACAATTTTGAAATCCAATAAAGCACATACCTCTATGCAGCAAAGTTCCGATGTTGTTTCGACCAAAAAGATAGCTAGGGGGAAGCAATCCAAAAACCCCCCTCCCTCCTCTATTGCGTAATGGTTTTTTCGTCAATTGCGGCTTGGAATATAAGGGGATTCAATCGTCCTGATAAAGTTCTATGCTCTAAGCGCTTGTCCTTAATGTTCAATCTAGATATGTTGTGTATTCTGGATACCAGGATACACTCAGCCTCTTTTCAAAACTCATTTTTTGAAAAATCTCATTCTATTTTTTTAAATGAAAAAAGTTGCAACAATTTCTACCAATCATCTTCTGGTCGTATTTCGGTCAATTGGAATCAAAACAAGCTTAACTTTCTCCCTGATTATATCACTCATATTTCCAAATCTGTCATTTCAACCTCTTTCCATACTTTTCATCTTACGGTTATTTATGCTTCTAACAGTTTTGATGACTGGAAGGAGCTTTGGGCACAAATTAAACATATTGCTCCAAATAAAGAGGTCCCTTGGATACTCATGGGAGAATTTATTTGCCTCCACTATGAATCTGAGAAATTGGGGGGTATGCCTTTATCTCACAGATCCCTTGTTGACTAAAATTCTATGATTTTTGAGAACGGATTACTGGACCTTCAATTTGTGGGCTGCACTTACACCTGGTTTAATCAATAACCAGATAACCCGATTCATATCAAATTAGACAGGGTGCTCACAAATAATGCTTGGACGCTTGCCTATCCTACCTCTTACTGCTCCTTCCAGAGTCTATCATGTTCAGATCATTGCCTCATTGTTCTACATTTTGGGATTGTTCACCACACTCCTCATAGATTTCTCTTTAAGAAATACTGGATGGACATTAGAAAATACTAGTCTATTCTTCTAGAAACTTTTTCCAAATCTTCAGTTGGGAATCTCATCTCCTTCTTATGTCACAACCTTAAGAAGTTAAAGAGGAATATTAAATTAGAATCATGGGCTTACTCCTCTTCTATTAAGTCACATTTAGACAAATTACATTCTCTGTAAATGGACTATAAGGGGAAGCTTCATGTTAATCCAAAGGACCAATCTTTAAATGTCACTCTGAAAGACATCAATTTTAAAATATTTGAATTCACTAGGATCCTTACATCCTAGACTATCCAAAGAGATAAAGTCAAATGGCTTAAAAATGGTGACAAATATTTGAAATTTCTCTACTCTAAAATAAGAGGAAGGCAAGGTAGATGCAATGCGGCTGTTAGTTTGCTCTCTACCTCTTCTAATCCTGATAAACATGTTGTCATTAATAACATCATTCAACACTTCCAAACTATTTACAATCCTGCTCCTCCTCCCAATATAGATGTGACTTTATTTCCTATTGGTGTAGCTTTTTTTATAAGTCAATACAATATTATCACGGGTCATGTTTATGATGAGGAGATTAAAAAGGTTGTCTTCTTGGGATTTTCTTAATCTACCCGGGACCGGATGGTTTTAACTTTCACTTTTATAAATCAGGTTGGCACATTATTGGTCCTATGGTTTGCATAGCAGCTAGATCTTTCTTTTTAAAAGGATATCTACCTAGTGGTGTTAAAGCTATGACACTTGAGCTCATTCCTAAAAAGAAAAATGCATAGTCACTATATGATTTGAGGCCGATAGCTTTGTGTAACACTCTCTACAAAATTATTGCTAAGGTTCTTTCCAACATATTAAAACACATTATGCCTATGATTGTGAAAGATAACCAATCAGGATTTATCAAATCTAGGGTTTCTACCGACAATATATTACTTGCACAAGAGCTGTTATCTCTCACTAGTGTCAAGAAATTAACTAAGTACTTATGTTCCAAATTAGACATTCAAAAAGCCTTCAATACCATGTCCAGTGAATTTTTAATTGCTAGATTGATTCAAAAAGGCTTTCCCAACAAATTTGTGGGTTGGATCAAAGCATGCATTTCTAATGTGAACTTCTCTATCGTATTAAATGGGGCCCTTGAAGATACTTTCACACTTTTGCTGTTCTTAGGCAAGGGTGTCCTCTAAGCCCTTATCTTTTTTGTTTGGTTATGGATGCCTTCTCCAACCTTTTAGATGATGGGGATTTTAAAGGTATATCTTTGGATGGGTTCTCTCTCACATGCCTATTATATGTGGATGATGTTCTAGTTTTTGGTGAAGCTACAGTTGAGAACTGCAATAAATTATCTAACATCCTCAAACACATTTGTTAATGCCTCAGGGCTACAAGTTAACTTAGATAAAAGCTATGTCATGGTGACAAGGAATATGAACAATCATACAGCTATTTGTCAAGCTTTGGCTATTTATAACGTCACTTCCAAAATTACTTATTTGGGTATACCTTTATCTTTTTATATGCTTAGGATAACTAACTTTTTGCCTCTTATGGGCAAGGCCTCCAAAATGTTGTTAGGTTGGAAAGCAAATCTCCTCTCATTTGCGGGTCGTTTACAAATTCTGAAGTATACCATTGCTAACTCTATAGCATATTGGATTCGGGGAGCTATTATACCTAAGGCTATCATTAATGTTTTTGAAAAATCTTGCTCTAAATTCCGATTATTTAAGGATCCGTACATTGGCAAAAAAATTCACATGTTTTCATGGACCTTTGTCTGCAAGCCTAAACTTTATGGGGGTCTAGGATTGCCTTCCATTCAGGCTTTACAATTTACTTACAACTGTTCTGTTATTCTTAGGATGTATAACAACAAATCTCTTTTGTCTACTTGGCTTATTTTGTCAATATTCCTCCCCTTGGAAGCTTGTTCCTAACTATGCTTCTCACTTTTGGAAATTAGTATGTATCACATATGTTACTGTTAAGCCCAATTTTACCTTCAAAATTAACTCTCAAGCCCCCATTTCCTTACTCTGGGATCACTGGTTTTACAACTGTAAGCTAGGAGACACTGCCGAGGGTCATTTTCTACTAGATTCTTCTCATTCCAATGAACTTGTTAGTCACTTCATCTCGGATGGGTCTTGGATCCTTCCTGAACACTTGCCATCTGAATTACATAATGCTATCAATGGGATTCCCATAGATGACAACAATTACTCTTGTTTAAAATGGGATAATCGGGATAACAATAAGTTTGGTTGCTATTTAAATGAGTTTTATTTCCATCTGCCTAGGTGTAATTGGCATAACCTAATAAGGTATCCCCATCATTCTTTGATATATTTGTGTTACTCTTGGCTAGCTCTTGTTGGGGTTTTGAAAACTGCCAATGCTCTGCAAAAAAGAAACAAAATTGTTTCGTCTATATGCAGCTTATGTCATAATTATTATGAAAGTATTACACATTTATTTTTTGAATGCTCATACTCACATGATGTCATTATTAATCTATACCATATTCTACGAGTATGCTTATTAGATCATCGATTCTTCATCTATGTGAGTGGATAGATGCTGAATTTAAAGCCCAAAAGAATGTTAAAATTTTATATATTCTTTTTGTGAGTTGCTCCCTCTATTTTATTTGAAAAGAAAGAAATAGCAGACATTTTGGGAACATCATGAATAGCAGTAGCACTACCTCTATTATTATCAAAAGAGCTATTTTTGATAGAGTCACCAAGTGGAAATCTTTCTCTCAAATACTAAGCTGCTTATAATTACTACTTTGGATGAAAAACAGTTGTTGTTATCTTGGACTATATTGTTATGACTCTCTAGTTGCTGGACCGGAATGTTTTTGCTCTTCGTCTTACTGGGTGATGCTTTCTACGTTTTCCTGCTCTAACATCTATGTAAGTTATGTCAATGCCATGGATAATGATGATGCTCCCTTCGTAGTCTCCCCTTGGATGGTCTTTGGGCAACCAGGGGATTGCGATTTATGATGATCTGTTGGTTCTTATTCCTGAGTCCAGGCTCTTTTTGGCTTCGGGAGCTTTTTTCTCTAATTTTTGCCTCTTCTCTGTTTCCAATTCTTCTGCTTGTTGTATTTTTTTAGCAGGTTTTTGTTGCTCTATCGGGCATGCTCTTCTTTTTTGGAGATCTGATTTTTAGGGTTTTGTTATACCTATAATTGTTAGTTTTTTCATCATTTAATATACGAGATAAGCCCAAATTTTTTTGAAAAAAAAAAGAGTACGTGTTATGCTAAAAATACAACTTAAAAAATGTTCTAAAAAAGAAAAATAGAATTTTTAATATCATTGATTTTGTGAACTAAAATTTTCTTTGTTATTAGTCTGGTAATTAAAAATAATTCTTGGCTAATGAGCTTCCACTGCGAGTTAAACAACTTTAGTTTTATTGAAATCCAATGATATTATTCAATATCTTTTTCTGATCCTATTTGCTATCTATTGGAATATGATTATATTTCGGTTACAATATTTAAAAGTTAGATCAAGAAAGAAATTTTTTACAACATATATATTCACATATGCCTTTTCAAATATTCAACAGATAGTCAATTAATCATAGCAAACAGATTTATCCTTTGTGGCCCTCAAGAGAACACACTCAAGGACTATAAGACCCAACTCGATAGGTTAGTTAGAGGAGAATTACCCCTCATAAATACAATCAAGAGTCATTACAGATTATTCAATTCCCCAATCCACCTCCATAAAGGGGTAGTCACTCGTTGTTAGATGTGATTGAGCATTGCAAACTATGCTTGTTACCTCAACTATAAAAAAGCATCCATCAAAGAAGGTTCTAGCTCGTCCATCATAATCAGTCTACCAAGGGTCCCATCATCCCCACAAAAAAATGCACTCGCCTCCTACTCCCAATCAATTTGGTGTTCCACCACAGGTTATCGATAATCTTAGGATATTAGTCAACTACAACTCTCTATACTCAGTATGCCCTCACCAACTCACATTCAAGTACTCAGTGCTACAAAACTCACCCTAAGACAAAGAAATCTGATTAAAATGAGAAATCATCCACCAAGACAATTAGGGTGTGACACATGTCTAAGGCCGTATGTATTGGGAGTCATTATCTTGTGTATTTTTTTTTTATTTCTTTATTTTTTATTGATGTGGTATTTCATGTAGCCCTTAAATCCCTATAAATAAAAGGTGAAGAGATATATTTTGGATCTTTTTTGCATCTTTTAACACATGTATCGTATATACTTTAGCTAGTAGATTACTACTATGATACCAATAGATTAGTGGATCATTCTGCATATTCTTACTCGATCTGATTCACGATAATCCATTGGATTTCTACATTTGTCCCCTTCAACATGTGTTTGAGAATATTTTGTATGTATTTGAAAGTCTACATGTGTTCTGATACGAGACTTAGGGGATCTATTTACATGTTATGAAATATAAAAAAATTTCCCAACTATGTAGCCCTAGCATGCCACTGCACTGAGCTCTCTGTATTTTTGTTAATTTAATTTAATGTCATGATGGAGGGGGTGGTAATGCGGCACTAGGGGTAGCTCTATGGCACTCGACCAAATTTTAATATTAAAAATATCATTTTCTTTCACTAAATGCTTTTATTTCATCCATTTAGGGCTGCTGGCTAGAGAAAGAGAGAAAGCTAGTTTTGGGTGACTTCAATCCATTTTCTACTAGTAGTCTAATTTTGAGAGTTATTATGCTCAAGGTAGGTTGCATTTTATCTATCTCAGTTTTCAAAGATAAGAATTTTTTTATTTGATTTATATTTTTGTAGTCTAAAAAAATGATAACTTTACACTAGCAAAACTTTCACCTAGTAACTTTTTGTATGTTATAGAGATGATTATTCTTGATATGTAAATTTTTTCTTGGGAAATTTTACACCTGGTATTTTGAAAAGTCCACTATATTTATTATTTTAAAAATAACTCTAACCCAAGAAAATAATGTCGTTGTACAATTAAAGCTTCAAAATAATGCTATGAATAATCTTTGGAAATTTGGTTATGTTTTAAAATAATGCATTTTTTCTTAGTAGTATATTTTACTGCCTATTATTAAAGCTTTTTGTTAAATTATAAAATAAGTTTATTTATATTTTTTTGATTGCAATATAATGAACTATATATTTTATCTACTTGAAATGTGTAATTCTGAGGAAATCTAATGTGAGTGGGAGAAGTTATGTTCTGATGCTAAAGGCACATAAAGTTCTATTCTAGTATTATATGCATATTTTGTTATAGTGCTTAATACACATTATGTTGTTATATTCACATTCTACTCTTGTGTTGAATGCAAATTTTTGTACTATATACACATTTTATTCTGGTACTGGTATTAGGATTCATAAATGTATGTTTTTTATATGCCAACACGGGACTCAAAATTCTCTGAATTCGGTTCCGATGGGAGGTATAAGGGCCTGAGGAAAATATGATATTTTCTGCTCTAATATATGAAGTACTTATTTATTTATTTTTCTAGCTTTTTTTGTATTTTTTATAATTGCAAGCACAATTATGATAGTTGGTTCAATATAATAATTACATTTATTAACTTTTTTAAATTCAATAAAATAATTTAGAAATTTAGATTGATAAAATACAATATTTTGAGCTATGTTGGCTCGCAATTTATCTGTATTTTAGATCTAGGTCTAGGAAAGAAAAAGATTTAGTTTAGTAGCCAAGTCAATATTTAATATGTTTGAGTTTGTATAAGTATTTCTCTTTTTTATTTGTGTGCAATCATGATTAGTTATTTAAACTACTATACTCTTAGTTCAGTCTGTCATCATACACTATAGTATAATTATTAAGTATGCATTTTGGTGAGAAATGAAAAGAAATTTTGTATATGAGTTATTTTCTATATACTGAAAATTATTAGCAGCTCTGCAATATATTGTTTATTTTTAGTTAAATTAAAAGAATAAAATCTGAAAACTTTCCCAAAACTCAAATATCGAGTTGGCAAATTACAAGCCAATATGATAAGATATGCTCCGTATATGGGTCTTATTGGGTTGAGCTGTGATAGGCCCTTTTTAGTATCAAAGCAGAGATTTTTAGGGAAACTGATCGTAAAATAGATTTATAAGATTTGAGGTAGTTTTGGGCAAGTCTCTCTGCTTATTTTCATACACATCTATTCAGCCTTGTGTTCTGTGTGATTATGGATTTGTAAGACCAATATATAATAGGCAACTAGAGTGTTAATCATATAACACTCTCACAGAGTACCACTCTTGCAGTTTGTTCTGATTATGCTTAACAGTTTACTAATTTAGTATCCAGCTAATGGGCAAGGCATAAATAGTTTCCAATTTGTTCTATAAGGGAAATAATAAGAATTTTATCATTTTCTATCCTCTATGAGTCTTGTGTTGTATTTTTAATTAGTGCCCATTTAGAGTCAAGTCAAAGGGAGGCTAGGGAAGACAAGATACTATCTTTGAATATCATATCTTATGCTTAATTTAATACATATAATAACCAAGTGTGTAGTTGAAAGTTAGTATGATATATTGCCTCAATAGATATATATTAGAGTAAGTAGGAGTATTGAAATATAATATCAGCATGTCTAGACATTAGATGTTTAACCTTCTAGGTTTTATAGAGATATAATCATCATAAGAAAGTCATAAACATCTCTTTACATTCTTACAAGCTCAATAGATATCTAAGGATACATATGCTCTGATTCACATCAACAAATGAGAGCTTTATTAGGAAAACTTGGGTAATTCACATTCATTAGTCTAAAATATTTTTATCATCGGGTATATTATCTTTTATTTTATCAAACATTGATTTTCAGACAGTAGAAAAAGCTTTATATATCTAGTAGGCAGTACCAATTTACATGCATGTTAGTAAAATACTTTCTCGTGGGATAGACACTCTCTCATTTCGATTTATTACTTGCATATTTAGGGATGATTTATTCAAAGAATACCAAATCATATTTCACTGCAAAGCATAGTATATACACACATTCACAGAACCATAAAATGACCTTTATTTCCTAAGAGCCTTACAACTTTAAATCTTTTTTTAAACTAGACATCTTAGGTCATGCCATTAGGTCCTAAATGTTTTAAATCAAACCTAGACACATTTGAAGCCTACAATTGGCCATGGTCAACCCTTTGATAATATTCAAAACAAAAAATCCAAAAAATTTCTAAATATCTTAAACTTTATCAAGTTGGCATTTTTAGGTTAAACCCATATTTAGTCTAAGGAATGATGATTAGAAGTTTCTAAGAATTAATTAAAGTCCATTTGAACTTCTTTTGACCCATGGTGGTCACATTAGTTAATCATGGTTATCAAATTCAATCATGTTTAACTTACATGACCCATTTGTCTTACTTCATGGAATTAAACAAGATAGACTTAAATCCATAAGCTTAGACCTTGCTAATAGATTCCAAATACTCCAAACAAACCCCACCAGTCATTTCATTCCTTCGGCTAGCTTGAGTTAACCATTCTAGATAGCTCAAGTTAGGACAAAAGGGTTAAAACTCAAATTCTATTATACTTCAAATCAACCTAGTCTAACGGTCTAATCAAGTGCTTAAAACACTCTAGAAGCTTGGCCAGCTTAGGTGGCTAGGTGGTAGTACTAAGATGGCCAAAAAGGTGAGAAGGTGTGCCCACACAAATTCAAATTGACCAATCTAAGCAAATCATCTCCTCTTCTCTGTAGACTACCCTTAGTCACATGCCTAATTCTTAGTAGCCCTCTCTAGCCTATCCTAACTGGTTATAATCACCTTTTGTGGCCAAAATTTTATCCACACACAGCTTCAAGTAGATATAAATAGTCATATTTCTAATGGCTTTAGGTTTAAATTCAAAGTTCCTTAATCTTCATGAGAATGAGAGTTATTAATTCCAACCCTCATCCAACCATTTAGAGCCCTAGATCATTCCATCAAGCAATCTCTTATGAGGCATTCACGGCTAAAATTCATCTTGTAATCTAGTGGATGTTAGGCTTCAACTTCTTTAGGAATCTTTTCCCCTTCATCCAACCAATTTACAACAACCATCCCTAACCTCTAAACCCATCTTCATTAAAGTATTTAGTCAAACCGGTTAGGCTCAATTAGGCATCTAAGATAATATGAAGATAATCTTCAATCCATGGTCATCTAACTATTGGATTTAAGTTTTCCTTCACCCTAATCCTATTGGATCAATTTGATGATGTTTTATGGAAGAAAATAAATAGATCATTAAAAAATGCATGAATTGTCACGACCCGACCCTATCCGGGACGGATCCCGCTCGCACCGGGTCGCGGCACGGAAACAAACAAACTGACTGACTGACCAGGATCTGGTTATGGAATTTGGTTCGGAACTGAATCTTCCAAATAATTTAACTCAAACAGACACACAGACACAGAGCTATTATGAATCATCAAACACAGCGGAACAAAACATCTTTCTTTTCTTTTCCTCAAAACAATCATCTACAATAATCATTTACAAATACAGTACATGGCTTTTAGACAGAAAGAAAGACAGAACAGAAAAGCCATGACTGTACAAAAATCAAAAGGTACAAAACAATACCTATACTGATCAGACTCTGAAATCTAATCCTGGACTTCCTTCCCTTTCCTAGAACCTGAAAATCACCAGAAAACAAGAGTGAGCTCAACAGCTCAGCAAAGCAACAAACCACCAATCAAAACTCTCAGAATCTCAAAACCAACACATTAGACAAATCCGTACAGAAATCAGAACAGAATCGGACAGATATCAAATCGGACAGATCAGAACAAAATAGATCAAATCAGACAGAACTGAACGGAACAGATATCAAAGCAAACAGAACTGTACGGAAACAGAAGTCATATCAAATCAGAAACAGAACAGATCAGACATATCAAATCAACAGAATCAGAATCGTACAGAATTCAGAATTCAAATCATATCGGAACAGAACAGAATCGTATCAGAATCATACAGAAATCATATCATACATATCAGATCAATTCATATCGTACGGAAATCAGAATTAGATTTGCTTACAGAACATATACGAAAATCAGAATCATATCAAATCAGATATCATATATTATTTAATTCATAGCTAAATGCCCTGACACTGACGGAATCTCTACGGATTCCGGCCCCTTATGCCTCCCTTCCCAGACACTGACTGAATCTCATAGGATCCAGGCCCCTTATGCCTCCCTTTGTGCTCACGGCACCAGAACAGATGTGCTTATCGCACCAGAATACATATATAGTGCTTATAGCACCTAAACAGATTTCCTCGGATCCGTAACAGAACAGAATTCAGATTGAGCTTATTTCAGATTTCCCAGACACTAACTGAATCTCATAGGATCCAGGCCCCTTATAACTCCCTTTGTATAGCATATACAAATAGCATATCAATTCAGAGAAATCCAGACAAAATCAGAAATCAGACAAAAATCGGGCAGCACAACGGCAGTATACGGAATTTACACAATTTTTCCTGAAAATCACAATTTACCAAATTTGCACAGAACATAGATAATAACATTTTAGAACATTTATTCTACTGCACAGACGATTTTCAATTACACAGAAAAATCCAGTCGACTAAAAACTCCGTCGAATCAAAAATACCCGGACAAAAATCTTCAAAATATAGTCAAAACGTGCACACCCGGCACGACAACAATATACAAAAAGTTACGCGGTAAAAACTGAACCAATCAAAAGATACGGACGAAAATCGCTAACGGGAACAAAATCCGGACAGAAAATACCGCCAAACACGACGGTTCTGAAAATTGTGAAAGACGGAATGTGCCTTACCTTACGTACAACAATTTCCTGAACAATCTCGTCGGACGAAAACGGCTCCGCGTCGTCCGAAAATCAACTTTTCCAAAAAGCTTTTCGACTTTCTCTCTCCTCAGAAAAAATCAGATATTTTATTTTGATTTTCTCTCTCTTCAAAACGACTGATTTCAGCTTTATAATACACAGATCAGCCCGGCCGATTGCCAGATCGTCCCAGGACGATCAGACCAAATTTGATCGTCCTGAACGGTTCCCAGGACTATTTTCCGGCCGATATTTTGAACAGTGCACATCGTCCTGGTCGATGCCTCAGTCGGCCCGGGCGATCTTTACAGAAAAATACCTGGAGCAAATCTGGGCAAATTCTGGAGCAAATTCTCAACTGATCGTCCCAAGACGATCCCAGATCGTCCTGGACGATCCTGGAGCAGATTTTGATATTACAATCTCCCCAACTTCAAAAAAATGTCGTCCTCGACATTATCCAATCCAAACTCAGTCAAAACAAGTACAGGTACGACTGTCTCATGTCAGACTCCTTCTCCCAAGTCGCTTCCCGTGCAGTCCGGTGCTTCCACTGGACTTTAACCATCGGAATCTGTTTATTTCTTAACTTTCGGACTTCGTAAGCTAAAATCAACTCTGGCTCTTCCTTATACGCCATATTCTTCTGAATCTCAACTTCATCAGCTGATACCTTCTTCCTAGAGTCGGACACCCACTTCCTCAGAGTGGATACGTGAAACACGTTATGCACGTCAGGCATCGAATCAGAAAGCAACAATCGGTAAGCAGATTTTCTAATCCTTTCCAGTATTTCAAATGGGCCAACATACCTTGGACTAAGCTTACTCACCTGACCAAATCTGCTCACACCCTTCATCGGGCTGACTTTGACATACACAAAGTCACCAACTTGAAACTCAACAAACCTGTGCTTCTGATTGTAATACTTCTGCTGTTGATCCTGAGCCGCTTTCAATCTTTCTTTTATCAAACTGATCTTCTGAGCAGTTTCATTAGAAAAAGTGGCACCCAAAGCCTGTCTATCTCCGACCTCCGTCAGAGTCAAAGGAGTACGGCACTTCCTACCATACAAAGCCTCGTACGGTGCCATACCGATATTGGACTGGAAACTGTTGTTATAAGCAAACTCAATCAAAGGGATATGATCTTCCTAGCTTCCGCCAAAATCCAAAACACAAAGCCTCAACAGGTCTTCTAGTACCTGAATGGTCCTCTCAGACTGTCCGTCGGTCTGAGGATGAAAGGCTGTACTGAAATGCAGTTTCGTACCCAAGCCTTGCTGAATGCCTTTCCAAAGTCTGGAAGTAAATCGTCCATCTCGATCAGAAACAATCACTCGAGGCACACCGTGCAATCAGACTATTTCCTTCACATATATCTGTGCCAAACGATCCACCGGATCGGTCTGCCTAATCGGAAGAAAATGGGCGGATTTCGTCAATCGATCCACAACCACCCAAATGGCGTCGTGCCCTTATCTAGATCGAGGAAAACCTATCGCAAAGTCCATCGTTACCTCCTCCCATTTCCACTCAGGGATAAGCAACGACTACAACAGTCCACCTGGTCGCTGATGCTCTGCCTTCACCAACTGACAGGCCTTGCATCTCGACAAAAACTCCACCACATCCTTCTTCATCCCAGGCCACCAGAACAAAAGCTTCATATCAGCGTAAATCTTACCACTGCCTGGATGAATCGTGTAGCCTGAATGGTGAGATTCGTACAGAATCTCCTGTCTCAAATCTCCAAACACAGGTACCCACAACCTGTTCTTACAGAAAATAGCACCAGAATCAGAAATTCGAAGTTCAGGAGTCTTACCAGATCTAATTTGAGCAATCAACTTCGAATAGTCAGAATCTGACTTCTGGGCTTCTTGAATCCTTGTCTCCAAAGTAGACTGAATACTCATCTGAGCCAAGTCCAAATCACTGGAGGAAATCACCTCCAACTGCAAGCGCTCCATGTCTCGAATCAGGAAATCATCAAAAGTAAGCTGCAAACCTGATAGTCCAGAAGATTTCCTACTCAGAGCGTCGGCTACCACATTAGCCTTACCAGGCTGATATTGAATGGTCAAATCATAGTCCTTGATCAACTCGAGCCATCTTCTCTATCTCAAATTCAGATCCTTCTGAGTGAAAATGTACTTCAGGCTTTTATGATCAGTGAAAATCTCACATCTGACGCCATACAGATAATGACGCCAAATCTTCAAAGCAAATACCACTGCAGCTAACTCCAGATCATGTGTCGGGTAATTCTTCTCATGTGGTTTCAACTGTCTCGAAGCATAAGAAATTACCTGACCATGCTGCATCAGGACACATCCCAGTCCTTTCAGTGAAACATCACTGAACACCTGAAATCCTTCCGTACCTGACAGAAGTGCTAACACTGGAGCTGAAGTCAGACAATCCTTCAATCTCTAAAAATTAGCTTCACACTCCGGTGTCCAAACAAAAGCTACTGACTTCTGCGTCAGTCTCGTCAGAGGAGTCGAAATCTATGAAAATCCCTTCACAAATTTCCTATAATACCCGGCCATGCCCAAGAAACTACGTACCTCAAATACCGTAGTCGGCCTTGGCCAATCAGCAACCGCCTGAATCTTCTGGGGATCAACAGAAATACCTTCTCTGCTCACCACATGCCCCAGAAAAGAAATGCTCTTCAGCCAGAATTCACACTTTGAGAACTTAGCATACAACTGATGCCGCCTCAAAGTCTCCAATACAATCCTCAAATGTCTGGCATGATCATCCTCAGAAGCAGAATATACCAGAATATCGTCAATGAAGACGATCACAAACTGATCCAAATACTCCCTGAATACTCGGTTCATCAGATCCATGAAAACCGCAGGCGCATTGGTTATCCCAAAAGGCATAACCAAGAACTCATAGTGCCCGTACCGAGTACTAAAAGCTGTCTTCACTACATCAGCTTCCTTCACCTTCACCTGATAGTATCCGGATCTCAAATCAATCGTCAAAAATACTGAAGATCCGGAAAGCTGATCAAACAAGTCATCAATCCGAGGCATAGGATACTTGTTCTTGATAGTGACTTTGTTCAAATCTCTGTAATCCATACACATACGGAGTGTACCGTCCTTCTTCTTCACAAACAGAACAGGTGCTCCCCAGGGCGAAACACTAGGACGGACAAAACCTCTGTCAACTAACTCCTGAAGCTGAACTGTCAACTCAGAAAGTTCTTTCGGTGCCATCCTGTACGGAGCTTTTGATATAGGAGCGGTACCCGGAAAAACATCGATAGAGAATTCCACATCTCTATCCAGAGGTAAACCAACCAACTCCTCAGGAAAAACATCAACAAACTCCCGTACTACTGGGATCTCAGAAATAAAACCAACCTCCAGGTTCAGATCCCGCACCGAAGCTAAAAATACTGTGCATCCCTTCTTCCACATTCTGCTCACCTCCAACACAGAAATCAGACTGGAGAGAACACCTCGTAATCCCTGAAATACAACTCTCTCTCCAGCCACAAGCAAACTCACTTGCTTCTTCAGACAGTCAATCTGAGCCTCATACAGACTCAGCCAATCCATGCCCAGAATCACATCATAAGACGAAATCGGCAACAAAATCAGACTCGATTTCCACCTCTTGCCAGAAATGTCAATCTCACACAAACAAAACTTCCGAGCAATCAAAGGACTCCCAGCCGGTAAAATCACAGACAAAGAAATCGGTAAAACCATCGAATCCGAATGTAAAGTCTCAAAACATTGCTCGGACAGAAAAGAATGACTAGCTCTAAAGTCAAACAAAACACGACAGGGCTGATCAGAAATGTAAACCGTACCTGTCACAACATCCGGAGCATCACGAGCCTCCTGCTGACTCAGGCTGTAAACTCGTGGCTGAACTGGAGCAGGAGCTGAAGCAACAGAACTACTCTGCTCCCTCTGAATAGTAGGTGGTCTCCGTGGTCCAGCACTAGAACTACCACCTCTACCAGAAAATCCCTCAGGGCGTGGAGGAACAATCCTCGGTCTTCCTATTGCTGAACCGGCAGGTCTAACAGAGCCCTCAGATTGGAACTCAGAACGCTGATCAAATCCCATCTGTGGACACTCAGCAATTCGATGTCTTGGCTGACCACATCGGAAGCACAGACCAGCCATCCTGTAGCACTGGCCAAGGTGTCGCCGTCCACAACTCTGGCACACAGGTGCCATACTCACAGATCCAGAACTCGTCGTACTGATAGCAATACCAGACGACCCTCCACTCCTCCTGGAATCAACAGATCCAGAACCAGCTACAAATCTCCTCTTCCCAGAGGAACCACTACCAGAAGCCTCACTTCCAAATCTCTTCCTACTCGCAGTCCACCGCTGCTGAGTAGCTGTCATGTCATTCTCTATCAAACGAGCTCGCTCCACAAGCTCAGAAAAATTAGTAATCCGAAACAGTATCAGGGGCTGCCTCAAAGTATCTCGTAATCCTCTTAGAAATCTGTAGCACCTCTCAGCAGAAGTACTAACCAACTGCGAAGCATACCTGGCTAATGCAGTAAACTCAGCCTCATACTGCATCACCGTCTTGCTCCCCTGAACAAGTCTTAGAAAACTCTCCTGCATCTGCTGTCGTGCAGAAGGGGGAACAAACCAATCTCGAAATACCTCAGTGAACTCTTCCCAGGTAATCAAAGAGTTCAATATGCCCTGAAATCTGGCTGCCTGCTGGCCTTCCCACCAGTGCTCAGCCTCTCCATCCAACAGAAATACTGCCAAAAGAACCTTCCTATCTGACGGACACTGCATTCCATCAAAGGTCTTTTCCAATCTCCTCAGCCACTCCTTAGCAGCTCTGGGCTCAACAGCGCCCTCAAACCTCGGAGGTTTCAACCTCAAAAACAACTGCAGATGTCTGTCAAAATCATCAGATCGGACGGTAGAAGCTCTGCTCTGAGTCTCGCTCATCATCTGAGTAACAAGCGTAGCAAACTGTGACAGCGTGTCAGCACCGGCCACTGGGGCTGTACTCCCCACTGGTGCTGCCTGACTAGAACTCTACCCGTTAGTCATGTCTGGGTCTGGCTGATCCATACAGAAAATCCAGAAAAATCTGGAAAACTATCACAAAAACAACACAATAAAAAGTCGAACAAACCAAAACTACCCCCAGACAGACTTACTGATCACTTCCTATAGCTCTGTTTTACACAATCCCAAATTCCACAACCAATGCTCTGATACCACTAGAATTGTCACGACCCGACCCGATCCGGGACGGATCCCGCTAGCACCGGGTTGCGGCACGAAAATGAACAAACTGACTGACTGACCAGGATCTGGTTATAGAATTTGGTTCGGAACTGAATCTTCCAAATAATTTAACTCAAACAGACACACAGATACAGAGCTACTATGAATCATCAAACACAGCGGAACAAAACATCTATCTTTTCTTTTCCTCAAAACAATCATCTACAAATACAATACATGGCTTTTAGACAGAAAGAAAGATAGAACAGAAAAGTCATGACTGTACAAAAATCAAAAGGTACAAAACAATACCTATACTGATCAGACTCTGAATCTAATCATGGACTTCCTTCCCTTTCCCAGAACCTGAAAACCACCAGAAAACAAGAGTGAGCTCAACAGCTCAGCAAAGCAACAAACCACCAATCAAAACTCTCAGAATCTCAAAACCAACACATCATACAAATCCGTACAGGAATCAGAACAGAATCGGACATATATCAAATCGGACAGATCAGAATGAAACAGATCAAATCAGACAGAACTGAACGGAACAGATATCAAAGCAAACAGAACTGTACGTAAACAGAAGTCATATCAAATCAGAAACAGAACAGATCAGACATATCAAATCAACAGAATCAGAATCGTACAGAATTCAGAATTCAAATCATATCGGAACAGAACAGAATCGTATCAGAATCATACAGAAATCATATCATACAGATCAGATTAATTCATATCGTACGGAAATCAGAATCGGATTTGCTTACAGAACATATACGAAAATCAGAATCATATCAAATCAGATATCATATATTATTTAATTTATAGCTAAATGCCCTGACACTGACGGATTCTTTACGGATTCCGGCCCCTTATGCCTCCCTTCCCAGACACTAACTGAATCTCATAGGATCCAGGCCCCTTATGCCTCCCTTTGTGCTCACGGCACCAGAACAGATGTGCTTATCGCACCAGAATACATATATAGTGCTTATAGCACCTAAACATATTTCCTCGGATCCGGAACAGAACAGAATTCAGATTGAGCTCATTTCAGATTTCCCAGACACTAATTGAATCTCATAGGATCCAGGCCCCTTATAACTCCCTTTGTATAGCATATACAAATAGCATATCAATTCAGAGAAATCCAGACAAAATCAGAAATCGGACAAAAATCGGGCAGCACAACGGCAGTATACGGAATTTACACAATTTTTCCTGAAAAATCACAATTTACCAAATTTGCACAAAACAGAGATAATAACATTTCAGAACATTTATTCTACTGCACAGACGATTTTCAATTACACAGAAAAATCCAGTCGACTAAAAACTCCGTCGAATCAAAAATACCCGGACAAAAATCTTCAAAATATAGTCAAAACGTGCACACCCGGCACGGCAACAATATACAAAAAGTTACGCTGTAAAAACTGAACCAATCAAAAGATACGGACGAAAATCGCTAACGGGAACATAATCCGGACAGAAAATCTTGCCAAACACGACGGTTCTGAAAATTGAGAAAGGCGGAATGTGCCTTACCTTGCGTACAGCAATTTCCCGAACAATCTCGTCGGACGAAAACGGCTCCGCGTCGTCCGAAAATCAACTTTTCCAAAAAGCTTTTCGACTTTCTCTCTCCACAGAAAAAATCAGATATTTTATTTTGATTTTCTCTCTCTTCAAAATGACTGATTTCAGCTTTATAATACACAGATCGGCCCGGCCGATCGCCAGATCGTCCCAAGACGATCAGACCAAATTTGATCGTCCTGGACGGTTCCCAGGACTATTTTCCGGCCGATATTTTGAACAGTGCACATCGGCCTGGCTGATGCCTCAATCGGCCTGGCCGATGCCTCAATCGGCCTGGACGATCTTTACAGTAAAACACCTGGAGCAAATCTGGGCAAATTCTGGAGCAAATTCTCAACTGATCGTCCCAGGACGATCCCAGATCGTCCTGGACGATCCTGGAGCAGATTTTGATATTACAATCTCCATCTATCAAACTTAAGTTTAAGGTCATATGTGTAATAATAATTTTTGAATACTTAAAATACAAAAATTCATGCTTCATTTAAATAAATGTACTAAACACATTTTTTATGGGCTTTGAATTTGGCTTGATTGAATCTCAATGTATGCCTTAAATTCCTTTTTTTTTCTTAATAAACTTTAGCAATCTTTAGGCCTTAATGAAACTTTGAAGACTTAGGGTCATGGTTTTGGCCCAAGGTTTAAAAATTCCATAACCTAGAATCCATATGGCTTCATGATATGATATTTTTAGAGTTTGTAAGTCTAGAAATAAGAGTTAAATTGCCTCTAATTTCACCTTAATAAGACACCAGATTGTCTTAAGTAAACTGAAGAATGTGTATGGCTAGGCACCTTACAAAATATTTTAAAAGATTCCTTGGGTATCCAAATGAGCTCAAATTTTTATGGGCTCTTCCAAGGGTCCTTAGGAACATATGGAATTAATTTCATAAAAATTAAAGTTTATTTGGTAATCTAAGTAGCAAACCTTAAAATTAGCCTTTAAGAAAACCTTAAATGACTTAGGGAACTTCAGAAAAAGGTAATCACATATAAGTATCATGAAAATGAAAAAAAAAATTGTTAGAGCGTAAATATAGTTTAAAATAAGGAGGAAAATAATTCACATCCTAATCATCCATAAAAATCACTTTGTAAACATCATAATAATTATTTAATTTTAAATAAAGAAAATTATTTAAAAATAGAAAAGTTCAAATGTATTCAAACTTTCAGGGATTTAATTCTAGGCCATTTATGAACTATGTGTGAAATTTTATGACAATTTGAAGTCATTTAGTACTTCAAATAACAACCCCTAGGTGTTTTTGTATATAAACTTAATTAAACCTAATTTTGGAAATTTTATAAATTATTCTTAACAATTTATAAGAAAATAAAAATAACTTGTATAACATTCTTTATAAACATATAAATATTATAAAAAAAAATTTGAAAGTCAAATGTTGGTCAAACTTAGGTAAAGTGTAAAAGAAATTAGTTTTAATAAAAGTACTTAATATAGGTCTTTAAGTTAGTAATGACTCCTAGATCAAATATTATGGGATTTAGGGTTCATTTTGCAATGTAAATGGAAACCTAAGTCATTTAAGTGCAAAAGATATCTAAAGTAAATTAAAGTTAAATATCTTTTTAAATTAAAAACCTAGATATAATAAACCTATTTTAAAATATTCATAACATTGATAATGAATATATAAGTTTTAGTAAATAAAATTTAAAATTAATTGTAAAAGACATTTTAATTCACCAAAAAATCATGAAATCCTAAAAATGTCTAGAACACCTAAAAACGATATTTGCACTTATTTTGTCTTTTCGATGAAACACTAACATTTTCATGTGCTTAGGACTTGTTGGCCATTGAGCTCATTGCAATTAAAGTTCCTTGATCAACATGTTCTTTAAAATTATAATTATTAAAAAATCAAACCCCAAAATCATAATTTAAGCTATAGCACATTAAAACTTAAATTTAAATTTAATTAATCCTTGCCTTAGAATGAATGAAAGGCTACAAAAAAGTAATCTAAAATCTAATAAAATACATAAAACCACAAAAACATAGCGCACACTCCAGAATGCTTGTTGGCAACCAATTCTAATTTTAGGCTAGGGCATTATTCTATTTTAATTGTTTTACTTACTAATGTGTTTACTTAGAAAAATCAATGTTAATGAGTTATTTTAGTGGATGAGTACTATGGTTTTATGTTTGATCATGCCTATATGTTTGATGTGATGATTTTGTGATGTGCAATTAGATGTGGACCATTTTGATTTATTATTACTAATATAATCATGCAGGAAGCCATGCTTATGTAGGGTTATAACAAAAAAAGTAATAAATTATTAAAACTAATGTTAATTTAGGCGATCTTAAATTCTTAGCCTCCATTTTAATAATTAAATCATGGCTAATATTCCAATTTGCTCAAAAATGACCAAGTTCTCTTTAATTAGCACTATATAATGTGATGAAATGTGTAGTGATGATTGTGAATATAAGCTTTTAATAAACTAACCCTTACATGTTGTACAGAGCCTTTTTATTTTTATAGAATAAAATATAAAAAAATGTGAAAGTCTAAAAAAGGATATTATTCCATCCTAATGAATAATAAATCAAGAGAGAAGAATTTCCTTTCTTTAAAAGTTCTCTTCTTTGGAAACATTACTAGATGATATGATCAAGCATGGAGTAAAGATATGAAGACTTCGAGGAAGTCCCCTTTTTTTAATAAAAACTTTTATCTTTTCTTGGACTAGAATCAAGGTTTGTAAATTTAAAGGCATTGCACGGTTGCTTGAGTTTATAAAGAGCTATAATTAAATGACACTTGCCAAATGAACTTTACTCTAAATGGTTTTACATGTTCATTTAATTGGTGTGTTTACATTTTTTTGTTTACTATAACTTTTTTATCCTAGGTTTCTTTAATTACATGTGATTTACATGGATATTTTATCACTTAGGTACCAATGATTTTTGGCTTTATCTTTGAAACACACATACACTTCACTTTCTTGTGAGCATGCATGCATTTTTCTTTTCATGTTAAATACACAAAATTTACACATGCCAGTGATAAGCGAGGAACGGCCTAAATGATGGGGCTGAGCCTAGTTTTAATGTTGGTATTAGAAAGTCAACTTTTCTTTTTCTTTCATATTACACTTGTATTTGAACATTTAAAAGTTTCAAAAAAGTCTTTTTGTTGCATTAGTTAGGTGCATCAACACCTTTAATATTGAATTCAATCCAGGCTTACTTCGTAAATATATAACAACATAAACATCTTGCATCTCATAAAAGAGTTGAATCATGATTTTAAAGCATTATTTGGTGTGTAGCTTACATTCCACTCCAGGCAAATGTAAGTCCAACAACATCAAGATTTCTTTTAAATCCTCTCAAGATTTGAAATATAAGCCCCATCTCACAAATCCATGTATCTTTATATAATAGGATTCAATCACTACTGTGTAGTGGTTCACCTTAAAGCTAAGGTCTGAGGCAAACCTTAAATCATAGGTTTACACTTTTGAGAATATAAGCCATACATTCTAATAAACTATTAATTCAAATATAAAACTTCACCTCTTTCTAAAACATTAAAGCCCAACATGTAATATAAGTTGGGGATACTTCTAAATCTCTCAAAATCCAAAGCCCCCCTACCTTTCATCCCTCGACTCCATAAATAAATGTTCAACTTTAAACAAGACCCACTTGAAATTTTCCCATTTCTTAACCTTATCTAAAACTTTATAAAGTTAAGGAAACTTTAGCCATTATTTTATTCGAGAGTTTTCTAAGTGATTTTTCACTCGAGTTGTAATTATTCATAAGGGCTTGCCTTTATGGAAAACCTGAAACATGAATTAAAATAAATAATTTCTTATTCCCAAATGGTAGGGAAAATACTTTAGGAACATAGATGAATTTTTAAAACCCATTTTTGCATTCAAATGCCTTTGTTGAATGTCATGTTAATATCCCAAGATGATATGTCATTTTCTTTATTGTGTTTAATTTAAAAAATGGCCAATTTTCAAAACTATATTTTCTTATTGAGATTTCATGATAGGATAAAATGTCTGCCTTTTGAGATACTATGCTAATCTTTTTTACAGTGTTTCATTATGACAATAATTAAAATTTTAGAACCTTATTTTTATCTTTTAATATATTGTAGAATATTACGTTCATCCTCTAAGAAGATACTCACAAAAATTGGAGTTTCCTATGAATCTACAAGGTGATTTATTTTCCCAAGAGTTATGTTATTCAGAAAGCCTAATTAAGGGGGCATAAATATACAATCAAGTTATGTTAGATTATGTTATGAATTAAGTTGATGAAATATAAATTGATGATATAAATAAGATCAAAGAGAATAGTGTTTAAAGGTTGTTCAACATAGGTGTTGTGGAATGAGTGCCACTAAGACTTAGAAGGAGCTTGGGTTAACTATGCCAGAATGCAATATAAATAACCCTAAAATGTGTACTCAGTTATTTATTAACTATCTCATAATTATAAGTTAGTTGGTGTGCTTACAAAGTGAGGTGTAAAACTTAATATATATTAATCACTATGGGAAAATATGTCTTTATCGTTGGATTTTCCGGCAGATAGAAATACCCGGAAAAATGCGCCGGCATAACCGACGGAATATGCGCTGGTAAATTTCCGATGACATTTCACTGTAAGAATACCGACACATATTTTGTTGGCTTTTCGCCGGAAATTAGAAATTGTCCGGCAGAAATTTCACTGGTTTTACCAGTGGAATTACCAGCAAAAATTACACCAGCTTACTTAAACTCGACGAATTTTCACCGACGCATTATCCGTCGGTGACGTGACCAATGAAGAATCCACCGAAAAATGCGATGGAAAGGGCCCTATTAAACCCCTCCATCGTCTTTCTTCTCATTCTTCTCATTTATTCCCACTTGTTTCGCTTTTGCTCGCTTCCGAGAGCTCGAACGCGACCCTCACCTACTATGCCGAACTTGCATCATTCTTAGCTTCGCTCGCATCCGAGAGCTTCCTGAAAGAGACCAGACCCTCGTTGACTACTCCGCTGAACTTGCACCATTCTTCGCTTAGCTTGGCTCGTGTCCGATAAGTGAACGTCGCTGCCTCCATAAGATAAGGTATCTTGTTGTTTTTTTTTTTTCTTATGTTCTCTTATTTGTATTATTAGGTATTTTTGGACATGTACTTATTTGTTGTTTGGACATCTTGAATTTTTTATTATTTGATATTTGTTGATGATATCCTTCTTGATTTTGTTGTTGTGTATATGTTTATGTTCAACATTTGGTGATGTTCTTGATTAGAGGTGGATATTTGAATGTATATAATATTACAAATTTTTTGTGCATGTTTTATTGTGGAAATTAGTTTCAAAAGAAAGAATGTTATTTTTTTATTTGTTTATGCTATAAGTTTTCGACAGATTAATTTTTCGCCGGAAAGGGCGCCAGTACTATGATACGACGAAAAAAATGCCATTTACGGTGTATATTTGTTCTAGAATTATCAGCAAATATTCCAACGATACAGTTCGTCGATAACAGTCGGCGGATTATCCACTGGTATTTCTGGCATACAGTCTCTACCAGACTTTCCGACGGATTATACGACAGAATAAGCCATTAAAAAGACACTGATTTCCTATAATTGTTTCGCTGAAATTTTGCCAAAAATGATACTGGAAATGTTTCTGGCAGAAAAATTTTGCTGGATTAGATTTTCCGACGCACAAATTGTTGTTGGATCTTTTTGCACCGGAAATTCACCGGAAAGCTTATATTTCCAGCTAATTTTGATTGTTACCGGCGGACTTTAAGCATTTTTCTATAGTGAATCAAGCTCATTTGGTGGAGTATTAATTTGTGATAAAAATATTCAAAGTGGACAATAGGGTGCAAGTACAATTACTATATGACACTATACATGTTGATATATAAAGTGTAAGATATACATAACTAAGTTAACCACATCTAAGTGCATAATGTGCTAACAATATTTTTACTATGTTCAAATATTGAACAAATCAAAGAACATTTCACCAAAATATTTATCCAAACTCAAACTAGGTTTTAATTAGTTAATTTATTTAAAGTTTCTTATATTTTTATGTTTTATATATTTTAAAGTTAGAATTGCAAATCAAGTAATACACATTTCTCATGCTTATGAATATGGATCATATGGTCATGCAACAAAAATAAGAATTACTATATATTTCAATATTTTTTGGAATTATTTATTATTTTCAATTAAATAACATACTTTCTTAAAATTATAAAATTAGAAATTTAACTCAAATAACCTCATTTATAGCAATACTAATCTTGGTAAATCATATAGATACATTTGATGTTATAATATGCCATGCTGAAATTACTCAAAAAATTTCTAGCATATTTAAAATTTTTTCTAATCAAATAATTTTGATATTATGTATTTAAATCATTAAATATAGAAAAGGCCTCAAATAGTTTATATAAAATTAGATAATGTTTTTGATAGTAAGATGTACCAATGGAATGTATCTCATGGTGATGGGCCCACCATGGGAAAAATGTTAGTTTATAAATACTTATTTTCCCATTAGAAAAATATGAAAACTAAGCAAATGATAAAATCAACCTTCATAAACTTCATGGGTAAGTTTCTTAGGATAAAAAACATTCCCAAATTTATAGGGATTTTTAGAATTACGTAGAATGACCTAAAAATAAAACACGGTAAAAATTTACTTTTTTTAATTAACAAAATGACCTCCAAAAATCCTCAAAAAATGTATTGAAGTGTCAGAACCACCACATAATGTTTTAAGAACATTGAAATTAAAAACTTACACAAATCATTTAATGGTAAAAAATATTAATTTGAAAAATCATAGTATTCAAGCAATGATTCATCAAGCCATAAAATAAATTTAAAAGCTTTATTATGGTTTAATATACCTCCTTTATTACTTTCGAAAAATTTTTAAATCAACTGGTTCATTAATAAATTTAAAAAGAGTTTAGCTAATCTCTTAAATTTAGAAAATTATGACATTTTACCATGTAAGCATTTTTCCTAGATGCCTTATAATCTAATGTATTTGTGGTTAAAATTTCATTTAATTAGGATTTCTAGATCTTTCACATAAAAAATTTAAACAAATACTTTACTTAAGTAAATAATCTTAGGCATTAGTTTCTTTTTAAAAGAAATAAATAATTTGTATTTTATTCCTATCCTCGTACCTTAAATGAAGTAAGGAATAGAATTAGGCTTTCAACTAACTCATGGATCTCCTAGGGCAAAATTCAAACAACACTGAGCTCCCTATAAATAGCTCTCAATTTGAAAAACTTGAGGGGATCTTAGGCTATTAAAGGATTAACTTTAATCACCTTATGAAGACCTCATTGCACCCATAAAATAGAGCCCCAAAAATCATTTAGGTAAGATTTTTCACCTATATGATCTATAGAGCTTAGCAATACTGACCCCTCACCTTTAATAAGGTGGCGTGCAGAGAACCCTCTATAGAATTGCCTTAAAAGTGGTGGGATTTGTTGGTCAACTAACTCCTAAAATTTATTTTTTGTGTGGTGGTGGTTAAAGCTTGCTATTAGTTCTCAAGTGCCTCTACGAGGTGTGGTCAGTATGTGGAAGCCCATTGGTGATCAATGTAGTCTCAATATGTAATAGAAACGACCATCTACTTATGTAGCCATTTAATTGAGCTTAACCATTCCTTTCCAATAGTGAATTATGTTAATGGCTAAGAGTTACTAATAAAGTGAATAATATCAGTCTAACAGATGGAATACAAAGGTTTTTGATTAGTTCATCATACTAAACCTAATCCCCATTAGATTTATCATAACCCATCATAAAACATGGATTAATAGCTTCTTTCAATGTAAATTTAGTTGGAATAGTGAGCTACCTATTATGCTTATCATATGGAATGATTAATTCCATTTTCCATGTCTTTAAGGTTGCTTGACTTTGGGTTATTTCTAGTTGGGTCCAATTAAGTTTTGCTTACTCATAGAATGAAATTGACCTTAAATTTTAGTCAAATTAAATTAAGTTGAACTAAAGCTATTCTTCTAACATCCCACACAGCCTAAAAATCACTCTCAAGGGTTTCAGTTAATTTGGTATGTTAGTTAGGTCATTTTAAGGGCAAGTGAGGACTTTTTTAGGACATATTGGGCGAACCTAATCCTCTTTAGAAAATAGGTGTTTCATTCATAGGATACTTGAACTTATTTGACAAATGTTTGGTCAAACGTATGATTAAATTAGATTTATAATATTTGGGTTACATTCTAATCATCCTAAGAAATGATTATGCCTAGTTGATTGAACTAATGTATTGTTTAGAATTACTTTGACTCACTTGACCTATTTGGGTTCAAATAGGTATATTCTATCTTGATCGATTGGATTCATCTCCTGATTTATTTAGAGGAAAACATTTAAATCTAACCTATTTTAGTCATGCTCTTTGGCTAGAACATCCTAGCTTAGTCATACACTATTATCTAGGCTATCCTTTGACATAGTCATATTCTTTGGACCAAGTTAATTCTTAGCATGATTATGCTCTTTTGATTTTACAACCCCTTATCATAGTGCCTTCCTTTTGTAAATCGCTTATGAGGTTAACCAAATCAAATGTGGTTAGGGTTTATCTGATCATGTCATGCTCTTTTGATTAAAACATTCTATTATTTTGTTATGCCTTGTCATTGAATGCCTTTAGTATTGGGTATACACCCATAAACATACAATTCATTCCCTTCTAAGTTGACTATTTTTACTTGGACTTATAAAATGTTTTTAACTTCTAAGTTTTTGTAACACTCATAAAAAATTGAATCTTGAGCTTAATAGTTAAGGGTTTCAACTATATCCTTACATATTGTTGTATTCTACATATGCAAGAGGTTAATAAAAGCATGACTAGGTAAATCAATCATATAATTTTAGGTTATAGCCTATCTGCATGATAGCTTGACTATCATTATTGGGCGATAAATCACAAGATAATGATAATCACACAATCATAAATAGACTTTACATGAACATTTAGGAATATTATTGACTTAGGTTATGTTATCTTAATTAACCTTAAAATTTAACATATGACCATATATGTGGCCACTATTGTTGAAGACTCGTTCCAATTGTTATCTTTTCTAAATTAATTAAAAATGTACTTCCAAATTTACTCTTTTAAATTCAACCAAAGATGTTAGGTCATAGTTTACTTGGATCTCTTAAATGACTTAACTTAGTAATCCATTATAGCTTTGTGTTGACCATCTCAGAACCGATACTCTTGTACACACTTAAGTGTTGTGGCAGATCACCACCCTTTAGTTGTTTGACATATGGAAGACGTAATTAACATAAAATTTTGTTAAAGAATCCTTGTGATGCATGAAGTATAGCTTATTGGGTGTTTGTTCTCACTTGGATATTTTTATTTGGCACATACTTATTAGGCTACCTTTTCGCATTAGGATAGAGATTTTTTTTTTGTAAGTGAAAAACATATGACCATGGAAAAAGAAGTGAAATCATTCCTAAGCATGGTTATTTTTGAAAAGTACAAAGTACTTGGCTAAGAATTTGTGGGCAAACTCATTCCAAGTGGTTATAGCACCTAGGGTTAAGGAATTTAATAATATTTTTACTTTTCCCTTAGAGAAAAAGGAAACAAACAAAGTAATGATATCATCATTAAATCCATTATGCTTGAATGTTACACAAATCTCCAAGAAACTAGCTAAATGTGACCTACAAGGCCCTGACTTGGTCCTAGTCTGGGTTTGGCTTGGCCATTTCCAATGCTAAAATCTTTTTGGTTTTTAAAAAAATTTAAATGTCCTTTATATCCCTAAGTTGAACACTAAGGATCCCTTATTGGATCTACTAACCATAGATAAACAAACTCACAAATGTTGAAATGTAAGTAAACATAATTAAAAAGAAGTCTAAAAATAGAACAAGTACACAATTTATAGGATAACAAATACAACTAATCAATCAAAAATTAAACAACACAAGTGAGATTAAAAATGCTATATTTTAAAGAATATAGAGAAATAACATACAAAACAAATTTATTTCTTGACAACATAACTTAAAACCAGATGTTGTACGTGTATGATTAATTAACCACCTCACGCAATGATATAGTTCATGTAAGCTATGCAAGTGCATTTATCAATAAAGTAATAAAGTGAATGAGAATAGTGTGGATTCTACGAGGAAAAATTATATCCTATGAATATCTATAGTACAGTCTACTTAAGTAACACAATTATCCTACTGAAGTTAATTGAAGGTGAAGTTCTGCAATCTACTCAAAATACTAAAAAAATATAAAGTACTCAGATGAAAAGATGTGCTGGACTCATAATAATGAATATTGTAATATTTTCTGTAGTAGACTCATCAAAATTTCTTGTGAATTAGAGCATATGCAACCATAGATTTATATCGAACTTGTAAGGGTGTAAAGAAAGGATCTCACCTTGTTACAATAATTTAATCTCCATAGACCATAGAAACCTATTCACCCTATGCTTAGGTATGAAATTTTTTTTATCTAAATTCTCCTATTTCTTCCAACATTTCTCCATCAAGACAATGAATCATGATAGATTTTAATTTCAAACATGAGCACCACATGAATTAAACGAAGTATGAGAGTAATTGATAATAACCATAAACAATCTTATTTGCAAGAGTCAATATTAGAAATAATATGCTTCATTCATAACATAAGCCCAAAACAAATGTTTTTAGCCAACAATAGAAATGGTTTTCCACAAAATAGATTATATTATGAACATTATAAAAAAAGTATAAGAGATTAGGTGGAGAAATATCCCATGGAATAATGTATATAATTACTACCAAATAATGGATGCTTCTTGAATAGAATTCCCTTATGCATGTTAACTATCCACTCTAAACTTCTACTCCTTTTATTGTCTTGTATAATAAATAGATAACTAGCCCTCAACAAAATAAAAAGAAAATTATTTATACTTAGTACAAAAATTGAGACTAGCACTATGACACTCAAGATTTTGGAGTTACTACATATCAATCATGAACTAGCACCTCGAAGCTAAACATTTGGTTTTGCCATGGCATTGAGCTGAATCCGCATAACACTTCTATAGTTAACTATTCTAACTCATAATTCATGATGTTAAGGGAAATTTGGCTCCTCGGTGTCACCATGGCACTGTAACGTTGAACTGGATCTTTCACTACAGTGCTCCTAGCATTGGGGCACTTTGGATGTTGGGGCTGAGACTTTGCCAATTTATAGAGATCAGATCATACCAGCACTCCAAAAGTAGTGTTAGGGCTTTGATAGTGCTATGGTGCGTCTAGGTTTTATGGTGCTTGAGTGAATTTCTAATTTTTAGCCTTTTGCCTTAAAAAGTCCTAAACAACATTAACTAAAAATACATTATCACTAGTAATTGAAGCATACAATAATAACATAAAATTCACTTAATAAATTTATCTCTTATCTCTCTCTTCTCCCTCTCCCTTCCTTCTCCTTTCCTCCTCTCCTTTTTCATTAGTGTCTAGAAACATGGAGCCCGAAACCACATCATCGCCACACTACATGCTAAACCTTGAGTTCTAATAGAACATAGACTTCTACACCATGATGACGCTCTACCAGCACTGCTAAGCTTGCATGGACAGAGCCACGGTGCTGCATAGTATATTTCCATGTTTTCAATTAATTTTATTTTATGAAATATTGGGTTGGTACATTTTACCCACCTTTGACATTTTTACTATTGATTCAAAATAGTTAATTCTTCATAAAACAATATATAAATCATTTCATTAAAATTAAACTATTAGCAAAATCAAATTGAATACTAAATCAGTATAAAAACTAAATCAAACAACTTACTAATCATTATTTAATCAATCATGTCATTCAATAAATCATAAATTCAATAAGTCAACTTGTTCACATATTAATGGTCATTCTATCACATTTCATGTAATAAGCTATATAATGGTATCAATCAACTATGCAATAAGCATCCATTAAAATCAAATAGAATAATTTCTTTGGATAGAGAATTCTTCCAGTGGATCTTTCAAACAATTCTCTATTCTCTTGCTATATTAGATTGTGGACTTTTAGTCATATTGGTGGTGGCGTTGTCAGGTAGAATGAGTAGAATCTTTCTGACTCCAACCCACACCTTTCCCATCCATCATGTCTAAAGATGCTTCAATTTTATTTATTGATCCTTCACTGTAGAACCTAGAACCAACCATCCTCTATTTATAAGTCTCTCTGAATTATTCTGCACTCGATACATATCCTTCTTTATATCTATATTATGGGTAATCAACCATCTTATGTCCTTATTGTCCATATTTAAAGCACCACATAGTGATCAAGAAATACATTATAGTATGTCTTTTTCTACATCTAAAACACTTGGGTACTCCATTCGCTACTTTCATATTTTTTCTTAGAATTCTCTAATCTATGTATTCTCAATTTTTAAGCTATCCTCTTTCTAATCATGCTTGTCTAAACAATGAGATATCTAAATTATTCTCTACTAATCCTGCTCACTCAACTAATTTAAAAAAAAGCCAAATTTCATAATGGTACAAGTGAGTATCTCAATTCATCTTTTAACCCACTAAAAAATTTACAACATTTCTCTTATGTCGTACTAATCAACTATGATGCATACTTAGTTAATGCAGTAAATTTTGCTTCATACCACATCACTATCTTTTCCCCTTGCTCTATTCTCATAGAAGCCTCATGCATTTTCTTTCGAGATGATGGAGATACAAACTAGTTTTTTAAAATAATTAAAAACTCTACTTAAGTAATTTCTGCATTCTTCTTTCTCTGGAAATTTTCTCGATGCTATTATATCCACCATCTCTTTGCATCTCCTTTAAAAAAAAAAAAAAAACTACCAGTGACACTTTCCTAATCTTAGGACACTGCATACTATCAAATATTTTCTTAATTCTTAATAACCAATGTTATGTTATATGTGGTTATATAGCTCTCCTAAATAATGGTGGCTTCAACTTATAAAATATTTAAAGGTGTTTATCTTCATCATTATCCATAATTACTGATTGCTTGCTTTGAGTGTCATTTTAAATATGAGTAACCATACTGGCAAGTTATAACATACTCAATGTGCACCAGCAAAATAAAGGTTAGCGCTACAACACTTCACAATGTCGCAACCAGAAATCATCATCGAGGAGCTGGAGTTTTATGTTGAACATCAGAGCACCAAATTGCACAATGTTGCAATGCTCGATTACACATTTAAGTGCTGCAACAGTCAACTTGTGGAGCACTACGACTGAGTATCAGCTAGACCTATGTTAAGCGTTTAAAATGTTTTCCATAATTTTTAGATATCATCTTAATTGCAAACTAAATTTTAATTATTAATTTATTAAAAAATAACATAAATTTTAAAATAATTCTAAATTCTTAGCATATTTTCTTGAGTTTGTCCCCAACTTCAAATAATTATTTCAGAATTTTCAAACATTATAAAATAAAAATGAATAAACTTTTAGTTTAATAATAAAGTAAAAAAATAATCTAAGAATTAAGAAATTTCATACAAATTAAATAAAAAAGTTGAATAATGCTGAATAGATTTCTATGAAAACATAAAGATTCAAAGACTAATAGATTAAATAATTTGAAATATCACAAAACTTAAATAATTTTTTTTCACATAAACCCTAAATAATCTAAATTTATAAAAGATAGTTATCTGCATTTTAGAAACTATGAATTGTCACCTCAACCCTTGGTGAGGTTTATACCTTAGTATATCTTGAATGCTTTAAATGACAATGTTTACCATATGGTAAATGTATATTTTTAAAATATTTTTTAAAACACTAAAATAAACAAAAGAAACATTGAATTCTTAAATTCAAATAAAATCTTTAAACCAATAATGACTTGAACATGAACAACTCAAAGCCTATATAAACCCTTTAGTCATGCCTCAAATTTATAAAATGGACAACTTAAATTCTAAGTTTAAATTTTAAAATTTAAAATCCTAATGTATGATAATTGTAGTACTTTTGAGTTTATCAAAATCCCCTACTCCATATAATTATTCTTTTTGGCTCCCTAGAAAGAATTATTCCAAATTGAACTAGTCACTTTTAAATTAAAAAAGAACATTCATGTCTAAATTCAAAATTATGAAAATATTTATCATCATTTTAAATGAGTGTATTTTTAAGTCACTTCATGGGAAGTAATTAACTATACGAACACTTCCTTTTAGGTAGCACACACCCCATAATAAAATAAACATTTTTTCTTACCTAGATTAGACAGCAAAAAGTCTCTCTCTAAAGATTTAACTTTTCTTAAGAAAATTAAATTTGACCTTGAATCTATTGTAGAATATCATTTTTTTCTTCAATATGACATGTTACTCTCTATGCCATATTTGTTCACAAAAATAAAATTCATATATTTGATCACATATTCTAAAGAGACTATGAATATTTGATCACATTTTATAAAAAAACCTACAGTAGAAACATGTAGCTAGAAGAACAAGAACAAGAAACGAAACAGGAGAAAAGAAAGTAATTGATTCATTCCATAAAGCTACTTTACATCCATATATATAGAAGAAGAAGTGGTTGTGTTACAACAATAACTAATGGGATAAAGCCGCATCAGCAAAGATAAAGAATACATTATTTATTTATTTAACATTATGCTCTAACATTCCCCCGCAAGCTGAGGGATCTTGAGATACTGTCAAATTGTTTCTGAGCTTGAGAAAGCGCGGTGTAGATAAAGCCTTTGTGAAGATATCTGCAGTTTGATCAATTGTGCTGATGGGTAGTAGGCGAACATTATTTTGTTGCAGATGGTCCCGAATGAACTTCTGATCTATTTCAATGTGTTTTGTTCGGGCATGAAAAACAAGATTGTTCGCTAGTGCGATTGCCGAGGTATTATCACAAAATATATATGTAGGATAGTTTTGGGAGATTCCAAATTCAGATAGTGGAAAGCGGAGCCATATAATGTCGGCTGTTAGAGCTACTAATGCATGATATTCAGACTCAGTAGATGATCGGACGACTGTGTGTTGCTTTTTGACAGTCCAAGAGATGATCATTTATCCTAGAAATGAATAATAGCTGGATGTTGATTTTCTAGATACCGGATCTCCAACCCAATCAGCATATGAAAAGGATTTGGGAATAAGGTTAGTTTTGGTAAAAGGAATCCCAAAAGCAATCGTACCTTTTATGTAGCGAAGAAGTCATTTTAGCATATAGAAGTGTTGAGGTTGGGGATCATGCATGTGTTGGGATAATTGGTTGACACTGTACGCAATGTCTGGTCGAGTAAGTGTCAGGTATTGCAGGTAACATGTGATACGATGATAGAGCGAAGGATCATAAGCATTATGTTTGGTCGGATAGGTGGCTGGGAACTTCATAAAGGTTGGATTTACTAAGGGCTTGTAGTTCATCAAATCCATCTGCTGAAGTATAGAAGTAACATATGTTCTCTATGATAAAAAATACGAATAAGCATTTTTACTATCTTGATACCAAGGAATTCATGAACCGGGCCTAAATGCTTCATCGAGAATTTGGTTACAAGTTGTTTAATGATCGATGATATGGCAGTAGGATTGTTGCCAGTAATTAGAGTGTCGTCCACGTAGACCAACAGAAAAATTATAACTTGCTGTTAGCGAAGGGTGAGGAGGGATGGATTGAATTTAATGTGGGTTAAGCCGATGGAAATCAGGAATGTAGTGAAAGTATTGTACCATTGACAAGGAGCTTGCTTTAGGCCATAAATGGCCTTATGGAGATGACAGAATTGATTCGGAAAGTTGGAGTATTCGAAGCCTTTGGGTTGAGTCATGAACAAATCTTCGGACAACTTACCGTGGAGATACGCATTGGCTACATCAAGCTGATTGGCTTGCAAATTGTTGTATAAGGCAACAACAAGCATAATTCGTATTGTTGGAAGTTTAGCTACTGGACTGAACGTGTCAGGGTAGTCCAAGCCAATTTCTTGATGATTACCTTGAGCCACCAGGCGAGCTTTGTACTTTGCAACAGAACCATCTGTGTGAACCTTTATTCGGTGTTTCCACTTGCAACCTAATATGGAAGATCCAGACAGTGGTTGAACAAGACTCCAGGTACCTTGTTGCTGCAAGGCTATGAATTATTGAGCCATTGCTTCATGCCACTCGGGAAATTTGATAGCTTGAGCATAAGTGGATGGTGTTTCAGGTGCCAGAACAGTAGAATGAGAGGGGGATTGAGAGTGAAGCAGGATCAGACGAACAATAAGTTTTAGAGACCCTATTTTGTGCCTAGTTAGCATATGATGAGTAGGCTGCTTAGACCCAGGGGAAGAAGGATTTGAAATATTATTCTCGATGTGAGGTCTAGGCAGGGATGGAGAATGCCTCGCAGGGATAGGAGTATTGTGATTGGTAGTTTGCGGAGAGGAAGTAGTTGCTTGAGGAACAGACACCATAATCAAGAATTGAGGTGGCATGTTAGATGATGAGTTAAGAGATTCAGTGTGATCATTAGAGACAGTGGTGAATGGAAAGAAGTTTTCATCAAAGGAAATGTGTCTAGAGATGAGGACTTTGTTGGTAGAGATATCTAAGCATTTGTACCCTTTGTAAGTGTCCGAGTAGCCAAGAAAAATTCAGAGAGAGAAGTTTGGTTTAAGTTTATGATGTTCACGATTAGGAGAGAGAGGAAAACAGGCACACCCGAACATGCGAAGGTGACTGTAGTTGGGTTTAAATTTGTGAAAGAGTTTGAAGGGAGTTAGATGATCCGTAGTAAGAGAGGGTAGACGATTTATAAGGTAAGTAGCGGGGAGGACATCATCAGGCCAGAGCTTGTAGGGAACAGAGGTAGTTTGAAGTAACGTTCTTGAGGTTTCAATTAAGTGTCTATGCTTGCACTCGGCCACTCCATTCTGCTCTGGAGTGTATGGGAAGGAGACTTGATGAGCGATGCTATGACTACTCAAAAATTGTTTGAAGTTGTGATTAAGAAATTCGGTTCCTCCATCAGTGAAAATTAATTATTTTAATAGTATGCGAGGTGTACTTCACAATTTGAGTTTTAAAAGTTACAAATATATTAAAAACTTTTGATTTTTGTCACATCGGAAAGATCCACGAAAAACGGGAAAAATCGTCCACGATGAGCACATAATATCGGTAACCTTGAGTAGAAACGATGGGGGCAGGTATCCAAAAATCAAAATGAATAAGGGATATAGGAGAGACTTGTCTGTTTTTGGATCGTTCAAAGTGTATTCTGTGACCTTTGGACTATTTACATGGCAAGCATGATATCTGATCAATGTTTATTCTAAGCATGGGATTACATTGAGCAACTTTACTAAGCACCCGAAGATTGGGATGGCATAGTCTATTATGCCATGGAGCAGACCGATCTTTGACAGCCGCTAGAGCCGAAGTAGGAGAAGAAGACATGTTGAACCGAATGTGGTAGAGACCATTCTCACATGGTCCTTGAAGCAGCACCCGTTGCATCTTCATGTCCTTAAACAGAAAACCATAAGGATTAAAGATTATAGATATATCATTTTCTTTGGTCAGTTTTGAAATGGAAAGCAAATTGTAATGTAAAAATGATGTGTGAAGAATTTGAGATAAGGAGAGCTTACAGGAGGGAGTCGGTAACAAGCTTGTACCAATATTGGCAATGTTAACCGATCTCCCGTCACCTACAGTGACAGTTTTAGATCCTTGATATGGTGTTGCGATGGACATGTTCTCCAAAGAATTTGTGAGATGGTTTGTTTCCCCTAAATCAAGAAACCAATTTGAATAGGAGCTGTCGGAATTTGCTGCTAATGCCCTAGGCGTCGCTTGCTGTGTATGCGGAACATAGTTCATGTCCATTCTATGCCAACAACTGGAGGCAACGTGACCTCTCTTGGCACAGATCTAACAAATCACCCTGGAATTGGAAGAGGAACGAGATGTTGTGTTAGTGTTTGAAGGGTAGCGACCCTAAGAACGTCGTGCACAACCTCGATTTGTGAAGAGTACGGTGTTTGGATTCGACAGAGAAGAGGCGCGAGCAATGTCAAACGCAATGTTGATTTCTTCACTGAGAAGAAGAGGATAGATTCGATCAAGAGAGAGGGTAGTTAACTTTGTGCGAATCACGATTTAAAAAGATTCATATGCAGACGGGAGACCATTGAGAATGTAAGGTATTACATCTTCATGATCAATGGTCGAGCCAGAAGCGAAAATTTGGTCAATGATGAACTTGATTTCAGAAAGATATTGAGTGATAGTTTGATTCTCGAGAGAGATGTTATGGAGAGAGTTCTTGAGCTGAATAACTTTGGCGCGGTTGGTTGATTGAAACCTTGTTTCAAGAATGGACCAAATTGCAGTTGTTGAATCAAGATTGACCACATAAGGTAAAATGGTAGAGGAGATAGTGGAACATAGGGCAGCGGCTATATTTTGGTCAGTTAGAAGCCACTGATTAAACTGACAATTGGGAATAGATTTGCCATCGGGTTGAAGTAGAACCGAAGGCGGAGAGGGAAAAGAAAAATCAAGAAATCTATCAAAGTAATTCGCACGATTTTTTTTTTTTTTTTTTTTAACGATTTGAGCTTTCCACATGGAGTAGTTGTCGTCATCCAGCTGAATGGAAACGACCGTCTTCAGATTTGAGGCGACAAATTTTAGTGCTGACGGAATCAGTGAATCTTTGAGCTCTTTCATGTCCGAGTGCTCTCTAGGGTTAGAGGTAGCGAAACTCATCGTTTGGAGAGACCTCCTTGGCTGGCTCTAGATACCATGTAGAAACCTGTAGCCGGAAGAATAAGAACAAGAAACGAAACAGGAAAAAGGAAAGTAATTGATTCATTCCATAAAGCTGCTTTACATCCATATATATAGAAGAAGAAGTGGCTGTGTTACAACAATAACCAATGGGATAAAGCCACATCAGCAAAGATAAAGAATACATTATTTATTTATTTAACATTATGCTCTAACACCTACAAACAAATTATTATTGTGTTAGACAAGTCATTTAATTAGTACAAACCAATAATATATGCATATTTAAGGCTAAATATGAAAATCATTCAAGGGGCTTATATGAATTCAACATCAACAAATGACTTTAGCTATTTCTCATCTCCAATGATCTTGTATAACTCTAACTCCTTGCACATTAGTGCATACCTTATAGGCAATGATCAGTGCATACATAAACTTTAAATAGTTTATGTATATATAGTCTTATAATTGATTTATATTTTACTTGTTTTGATGACTATTGAGACCATACAATACAACTAATCATATATATTATTTTAAAGAGAAATCTTATGAAAGTTACACCTGATCACATATAATTTTATATAAGTTTGTTATATGTATATTTATTTCATAATTATATAGATTCATATGTCCATTTATTATTCTGTTACAAATTCTAAAAATTATGTATATTTAATTTTTGATTAACCTAGTTTATGTTAATTCTAAAATTACATATGATGAGTTACACGTGCAATATTATAGCTGGTGAACGAAATAATTAAACTATACTTTATTTTTAGAATATGATTTTAATATTATTTTGTATTATTTGCGCAGATTTTTAACAGTACTCAATTAAAATTTTTTTATTTGAAATTTAAGATATATATATATATATATATATTTAAAGTTAATATATATTTCCAAATTTAACTATTATAGAGGCATATGAAGACAAAATTATCTGAGCCAAACTAGCCTTAAAATTGCTGGTAAATTCAAAAGAAAAGCCCAAGTATTAGTGATAAGCCACGCCACCAGCAAGCACAGGCATAGGGCCAAAGCCCGCAACAGTTCCGCTCGCCGTACCGGAGTTCTTGCTTACGCTGGCTTCGCTCTTACTCGTTCGTTGCTAAATTTTTTGAATAAACAAGCAAAAGCACAAAAATTGCCAAAACTTTAAAATAAATTCCATGGGAGTATATAATGCCGCGTGTCTTCGTGGTCTGCCATCATTGCCCAAATCACCAAATTCTCGGCCTTTTCTCTCTACCCCGTATTCTGTCCTTCCCCTTCCCTATTCCCATCTTTTTACCGGCGGCGGCAGTCAAGGTGCAGCTAGAGTCACTAGGCAGATATTTTGGGCGATGAGTTTTTCTCCTTCCGATCCTCTCTCCGTCGAAGAGAAGACCGCTGTCAAGAGCGAGCGACTCTCCTCTTTCCGGTTGAGCGAATCCACCTTTCTTGCATCCCTCATGCCGAAGAAGGAGATCGGTGCTGATCGATTCCTGGAGGCCCATCCCACTTACGACGGCCGGGGCGTCGTCATTGCTATATTTGGTAATCCCTACTGATGAAGTTAGGGCTTCCGATGTGGTTTGATCTTTTCTTGCCATCAAGCATATACATGTCATTTGATGATTTTATGGGGTCCAAAGTCGCTTTGTTGAGTTATTACTTCTAGCAAGGTTCTCTATTTGCTTATCTAAACATCTTGCCATCTCAACAAGTAATTCAAGCGAGTGGCAGATTTTACTCAGTATGAGGCATGCATGATAAAAACTTGGAGATCCACTTCCTTAAGGCCTGGCTTTAGTTGTTGACCTTATATTGCTGTTTATTGGACATAATGCATTTTCCCTTTCTGTGTTCCATTGATGGGATTCATTCTATGTTTCCTTACTAATACTCATCTATTTTTAATGATGTGCTTATGCTGTGTGCATACTTACAAGTAAAAGGGTTGTGATTTTGGAGTATTTAGATCTATGTAGCTTCATTTCAAAATAACTGATTGTCATTGAGGATTGGAAGTTGCTTGATAATTATCGTGCAACTAACAGCTCCATTTCAGATTCTGGCGTGGATCCAGCTGCTGCTGGCTTGCAGACGACGTCAGATGGAAAACAAAAAATCATAGATATATTGGATTGGTAATGACCGTTCCATGGAAAATTCTGTGTTAACTAATAGCTATTTCTGAATATGATGCCTCTGAATCCGACTAATAATTTAGTTCTATCTTGAGCATAGATATATTAGATTTGACCATAGTTCTATCTTCAAGTATTGCCATTTGTTGTCAGCAAAGTATATATATCTTAATAGTACAATTCAGCTCACTTTATGCCATGACTAAGTATAACATCTCAACTTTGCAGCACAGGAAGTGGCGATGTTGACACCTCAAAGGTTGTCAAGGCTGATGCTGATGGCTATGTAATGGGAGCTTCAGGTTCGCATTTTGAGTAGCAGTTCAATTACAATTAAGATAACAGACCTGCAAAAACATTTAGAATTCATCGCATTGTGCTTTAGTTAAAATTTTACATAAGCTGCATATTCTGATTCTAGCTGATGGACCTTTTCTTTGCTTTGGTTTAATGGCTAAGAAGCACATAAGTAGCATCGTGAATTTTTCTCTTAATCAAAGAAATGATTTTGTAAGTCGATGCAAGAGTTGGAGAAGTCGTGTCTGCACTTTGCAGAACCAGTATATGCGCAATCTTGTGAATCCCATACTATGCCAAGTATATATATTTATTGTATTAATAATTGTGCATAGTATGACCTTACTTGAATAGGATCTATTCTATAGGATCGAGCAGCTACATTTCTAGTAAAAAATAGGCAATATTGTGCATAGAGTAGGTCATGATGAAATATAAACAAATGTATGTATTAGTTAGAATGAGTTGAAGCAAGAAATGAATACTAAATCATCAATTCTATTCAATAAGGAAGTGGCTTAACACATTTTATTAAACGCCGTTCAAAGTTTCTTCTCAGAAATTGCGTGGAAAGGAGATTAGAACACTTATATATACCATAGATGTATCATAATATGGGAATTGGATGGTAATATGGCTGGAATAAACTTTTGGTAATTTCAATTATAACTTATGGTAGAAGTAGGCTATTATGCGTGAGGAAGAAACAAGAAGTTGTGCACATAAGTCTCACCTAGCTCTTGTCTATCAATGAGAAAGAGCCTTGCTCATGCATAAATGATTTTATTCTCAAATGCATTTCGATAATATACCAGTTTTCTATGTAATTGTTTTGATGGAGTTTTCATTGTTTGTCATTCATTTGACTATTTTTATAATTAAGCTTAATCACTAGCATGCCAAATATGAAAGTCAAAAACTATTTAATTTCCGCTTGAAAGGTTGGAAATTCACTATGATGTTGTCTGTAGGGGCACGACTGCTTCTTAATTCATCATGGAAAAATCCTTCGCAGGAGTGGCATATAGGCTGCAAATTAGTTTATGAACTTTTCACAAACAGTTTGACTTCTCGTATTAAGGTACTTATATATATGCAATCTTAATATTAATTTGGTATAGCTTGATTATCCTTTATTGTGTGTGTTTTATGGTTAAATTCTGCAGAAAGAGAGGAAGAAAAAGTGGAGTACTAAAAATCAAGAAGCAATCTCGGAAGCTTTGAAGCATCTTAATGAGTTTGATAAGGTTTTATATGCTTAAATCTTTCCTTTGTATTTTTCCTAATTGAATATTTTATAGATGAGTGGTATTATTTTTCAACATGTTGATAATCAAAGTAGCTGTTTTATTTAATCAATCAATACACTTTTCTTCTGAATGTATAGTTTATGTATTCATCTTGAGTGATATGTGTTAGAGCAGGTGGCATGATTACCCTTGAGGTAAATGAATATCTTTCATATTTTTTGTTTCATTCTTCATTTACCCAAGGGACTTAAGAAGATGTGTTGTTTTGTCTCTTCAGAACCCACCTGGACTTAAGGTAAATGATTACCATTTTAGCGTATGCATTTTATGATTATTGACATAGTAATATCATTGAGGGAACAATCTAGTGTAGTATACTTCTAAAGATAATGTTAGAATAATACAGCACTATTGTTGCCAAGTCTCAAGTCTTGGATGAGAAAAGTGGAGGGTTGCATTAGATAGTCGACAACCAGCGTAAAACTCGTCGAATAATCATGACATTAATCCTTTAAAAAATTGTGTTAATGCTAGGGCATCTCCTGGAAGCGACGCGCTGTATGGCCATGATATAGTGACAAGTGTGCAAGGGCTGCTGCACTGGCGCCCGGGTGCAGTGTTAAATATGCAAGGGTTCCCACATCAAGGATGGATGTGGGCAAAAAAGCTAGTCCATAAAATTAAAATTAGGATAAGAATTTAAAATGTAGGCTCCCTTACAGGAAAATTAATGGAATTAATAGATATTATGATTCATAGGAAGATAACTATTCTGTGAATTCAAAAAACTAAATGAGTTGGAGAGAAGGCTAAGGAGATTGATAGTTTAGGATATAAACTATAGTATTTGGGTAGGAGTCTTACTAGAAATAGTGTAGATATGATTATAAATAAGAGTTTAAAAGATAATATTATAAAAATTCATAGAATTTAGATGAATTATAGCTTTAAAGATTGTTGTTGATACTAAGATTATTAATATTATAAGTGTTTATGTTCCTCAAATAAGTTTGTATTGAGTTTAAAATTAAAATTTTGGAATTACATAGAAGAATTAATACAAAAAAACCTATTGAAGAAAGAGTTTTTATTGGAGGAGATTTAAATGGATATATTTGTAGAGAGGTAGATGATTTTAAAAGAATTCATGGTGGCCATATGTTTGGAACGACAAATGAAGATGGTAATATTATATTAAATTTTTCTTTAGCTTATGATTTCTTAATAACTAATTCTTTATTTAAGAAAAGAGATGAATATCTTATCATTTATAAAAATGAATATAGTAAAACACAGATTAGATAGTTTAGATCGCAAAGATTGTAAAGTTATTCTGAGTTAAAAATTTATGTACCCAACATCAATTATTAGTTTTAAACTTTAATATAAAGGGGTAGAAAATAAAAAATAAATTTAAAACAATTTTCTAGGATTAGTTGGGGGCATCTAATAAATATTAATAAAAATATTTTTGAGAGTAAGATTTTAGATCTTAAGATTTTGTCTGTGCATGAGGATGCTAATGTTATGTATAAAAAATGACTATTAATATTAAGAATATTGCAAAAGATGTGTTTGGAGTTTCGAAGAGAAAAACTCATAATAGTAAAATTAGTTGGCGGTGGAATCCAAATGTGCAAGAAAAAATAAAAAATAAGAAGATTTGTTATACAAATTTGTTTAGATATAAAAATTCTGATAATTAGGAATGCTATAAAGAGGCTCTTAAGGAATATAAGAAAGCTATTTGAGATGCAAAGAGCTTAGCTTTTAATGATTTATATAATAGATTTGATACTAAGGAGGGAGAAATATATATGTAATTATGTATAAGTTAGCCAAACAAAGAGATAGAAATAATAAGGATTTAATTCAAGTGAAGTGTATTAAGGATGAAAATCAAAAAGTACTTTTCTTAAAAGATGATATTCTATAAAGATGGATGAGATATTTTACTAAACTTTTTAATGAAGAATGTGAAAATTCGATTGACTTTAGTGATTTTAGCACCCTAAAGGAAAATAAATTTTTTGTTTTTATCGGCGTATTAATAAATCCGAAGTTAAGAGTGACTTTAAAGAAAATGAAGTGTGAAAAAGCTGTTGGACCTGATGATATTCCAATAGAGATGTGGAAATGCTTGGGAGAGAAGGAATTTCTTGGCTTACTAAGTTTTTAAATACTGTTTTGAAGACTAAAAAAATGCCACATCAGTGGAGAGTGAGTGTGTTAATTCATATTTTTAAGAATAAATGTGATGCACAGGAGTGTACGAATTATAGATGAATTAAGTTAATATGTCATACTTTAAAACTATAGGAGCGAGTTATAGAGCTTAGGTTGCAGCGTGATACTAATGTTTCTCAAAATTGATTTGGATTCATGCCGAGTAGGTCTACTATGGAAGACATATATATATATATATATATATATATATATATATATATATATATATATATATATATATATATATATATAGAGGTTTGATGCAGAAATATAGAGAGAATATGGAGGATCTACATATGATATTTATTGATTTAGAGAAAACATATGATAAAGTTCCAAGATAAGTGCTATGGAGAGTTCTTGAGAAGAAAGAAAGTTAATAACGCTTATATTCAAATCATTAAAGATTTGTATGCAGGAGCTATTTCTTGTGTTCAAACACAAGGTGGTTTGATCAAGTATTTTCCTATTTCAGTTGGATTACATCGAGGATCATCCTTAAACCCATATCTTTTTGCTCTAATCATGGATGTTCTCACTAGACATTTGCAAGAGGATGTATCTTGGTGTATGCTTTTTGCTGATAATATTCTTCTTGCTGATAAGACTAGAGAGGAAGTTGAAGGGAAACTTGAATTATGGATGTCAACCTTAGAGTCTAAAGGTTTTTGCTTGAGTAGATCTAAAACTGAATATATGAAGTGTAATTTTAGTAGCAATAGACCTAGTGAGGGGATTGTGACTTTGGGCGATCAAGTCATTAATAAGAGTACACACTTTAGATATCTTGGATCTATTTTTCAGAGTGATGGTGAAATAGATGGAGATATTATCAACAGACTTCAAGTTGGATGGTTGAAGTGGGGGAATACATCGGGTTTGTTGTGCGATAGAAAAGTTCCCCGCAAACTTTAAGGAAAAATTCAATAAGATGGTGGTGAGACCTGCAATGCTTTATGGTGCTGAATGTTGGTCATTAAAAGAGAAGCGTAATACTAAATTAAGTGTTTCAGAGATGAGGATGCTTAGGTGGATGAGTGGCTTTACCCTTAGGGATAGGATATGAAATGAGCATATACGTGAAAAGGTTGGAGTAGCTCCAGTGGAAGATAAGGTTAGAGAGAGTCACCTTAGATGGTTTGGTCACATTAAATGGAGGCTTTTCGATGACCCGGTTAGGAAAGTTGAGATATTAGATTTGACTTATGCTAAGAAAGGTAGAGGTAGACCTAAAAATACTTGGTTAGAAAATATTAGAAATTATCTTTCTTTATTATATTTAAATGAGCATTTGACTTTTAACAAGCACAATGGTGCAAAAGGATTCATGTAGCCGACCCCACATAGTGGGACAAAGGCTTGATGATGATGTTGTTGTTGTTGTTGGTCAATGAGCCCGATGGAGAAGTCATCAACCAGGTGTAAGTTTGACATAAATTTGAAAAAAATCCTAGATTTGGACTGCATAAATAAAATTTTTCACTAGAAAAATAGTGGACTTACAGGCTATGAAATCTCCTTTTTAGTGAGAATGAGTGCAGATTTTTCTTGAATAGTTGATGGCTACTTATGTTGAGGTGGTATTAAACCTTGATGAAAGAATAAAAGAAAATTGATGGATGAAGATTGGTGCCAAGCTTTTAACCCCTAACAATATTTACAGGAGTCGTAGATGAAAAAGGATCGAGGAGTCTGAGATGCAGGAGTTATAGTAACTGATGATATGTAAGCTGGAGGGGGAAACAAAAAAAAAGTAAGCTGGAGGATCATTTGAAAAGGTAGGATCCGTTGGAATAGGTGGCAGCAATGGAAGTGACCAAACATATAGTTCTGTGTAAGCTGGAGGAGCATGATATGAGAGCAGATTGATAAAATTCAGGTGTTGACAGGGACTGTCCTATAGAGTTGATGGAAGCAAAGATGCTAAGGAAATTGATTTTGAATGAGAAAATGTTGGGACTCCTAAAGTGAAGATAAGTGGTTGGCGAGCAAAATAGTTAGTAGGCCTGCAACCTTAGACAACGCGCAAGCTATGAAGGACACTAGCAGCACCAATGGGCACAATGGCAGGGAGTGATGAGCAGCTCATGCACTCGAATGCCTGGGCGCTGAGGATGGGATGCCATAGGGGCAACCTATGAGGATGTTTTGGCAGGGAGGGAGCATCCCTAGAGGGTGGGCGATGTCGTGATTAAGGGATGAAGATGTTTGAAATGCTTCAGGAAGTGGTGGGGAGTTTTTGAAAATTTTAGTTTGTTTTGATTCACTTGGAATGCTAAATAAGGGTTGGTCAACTATTCATTAGTCTTTATTAATTTTTTGCTCACTTTATTTTAAATGCCCAACCTGATTACGTTGGTTAAAATTTCTATTGATAAGGATCAGTTGTGAATGGACCGACCTAATTTGAACTGACAAAGTCAGTTTATTGGAGGGAGGACCAATCACTCAACTTTCTCTTACCTCTCTTTGTCTTCTTTGGTTCTTTGTGGCCTTTATATGAGATATTAAAGTGAATCATTTGCTACACTTGGGCTAGGATATCTTTCTAAATAACGTTCTGGTTGACTAACATATAATGTTCATCATGCAAAGATTTCAAGGGATTAATGTTCGAATATGATTTTTTTTCTTCTCATTCAAGTGTACATTTTAAATATAAGTCATGTTTCTTATATTTTAAAAGCTCTATTTTATCAAAGTTAGACCTAAACTTCTGCGGGATTCTTCGATGCATTTTCTCTTTAGTTCTTAAAGATTTATTAAAAAAAAAAAAAACAAAAAAACTGATCTAGATTTAAACTTATTTTGTTTTAGCTTTTGATGAGTTTCCATGTTCTTGTTGGTTGCATTTAGGGCATATTAAATATGTTCTACTTGGTTTACTTGAACACCTCTTCTGTCTTGACTGGGTTAATTAATATTTATGAACTCAATGCCTTTTTCAGAAACATCCAAAAACTGAGGACTCTAAATTAAAGAGAGTTCGTGAAGACCTTCAAAACAAGCTTGATTTCCTTAGGAAGCAAGATGAAGTATGTGATTGCACAATTCATTCTCTTAGGTGTTTCTTATGCATTTGTTTTCTTCTAAGTAAAATTATAATCCTTATTATCTAAAGTTTCTTACAATTCATCCATGATAGAGTTATGATGACAGGGGGCCTGTAATTGATGTAGTTACCTGGAATGATGGTGATTTATGGAGGGTTGCTGTTGACACACACAACTTTGAAGATGGCTCAGAGCAGGGAAAACTGGCAGATTTTATTCCTTTAACAAACTACAGGTATACACCATCCAATTATTGTTATCTACTTGCTTAATGTTATATTATTATAATATTCATTATAATTCATGATACTGCTCACTCTAGCATTTTCAAACTCATATGCTTGTGTGGCCTTTGCCGATTTCTTTGAGTTTCATTTTTGCAGACGTACTACCCAGACATGATGCTTAATGCTTTAGCAATTTTAACAGTTTTTCTAGGAGAGTCTCGAGTTCCAGACAACGTGTATGGATAATTTGGAATAATTCTTGAAGAGTGATTTTTTCTTGAAAAAAAAAATCATATGATCTGATTACCCTTCTCTTTCACTTCTATTTTCTGTTTATTTTCACATGCTTTTATCTGATTCCTGTTTGAATTAGATGTTTGTATTGGTATACTGTCATCAAAGTGAGCTTACTTGACTTTGGTTATACTGCCTATTTGGTTGGTGACTTACTTGACATTGGTTGATGTTTCTGGCTTCTTGTTTGCATGGTTCACTGGTTTTCATGACTATTACATTCCACACTTTTTTTCACGACTGCACTTTATTTTCACAATCTCTTGTACACTTTTGTAGAATTGTTCATGCATAAACTTGGTCCATTTGTTAATTATAGTGATGTGAAATTATTCTGGATTTGAACCTTAATGATTGAATTGTATGAATTTCCTTTCATTGGAGATCCCTTTGGTTTCAATATGCAGAATTGAAAGGAAGTATGGCATATTCAGCAATCTGGATGCCTGTTCTTTTGTTACTAATGTTTATGATGAAGGTAATCTTGTTAGTATAGTTACAGACTGCTCACCACATGGCACACATGTTTCTGGCATTGCCTCTGCCTTCCATTCTGAGGTGTGTTGTGGTTGAACTTTAATATTTTTTACCTTCCTCGCAAGTTAAGTCTACTTGCTTGACTTGATCGATTGATTACTGTGTAGGAGCCACTATTAAATGGAGTTGCTCCTGGAGCCCAATTAATATCATGTAAAATTGGAGATACACGGTTAGGTTCAATGGAGACTGGCACTGGTTTGACTCGGGCTTTGATAGCTGCAGTGGAGGTGAAAACTTTTTCCCAGTAACTTTTGGACGATTCTTCTTTTGAATTAATTTCTACGCATGATATTTGTCAAATTTACTCCTTGTACATCATTGTGTAATTTGTCATCTTAGCTTTAGACAATTTGTCTCGACCTTCTGTATTTTAATGGACAGTCCTATAATTAGCTTAACATTTGTTTATCGAGGAATGAGTCATTTTAATCAAAATAATTCATTGATATAGTACTTCTTTTGTGAAGTTTTTAATTTTTTGCTTTTAGATGCCATTTCATTTTATTTTTATTATATCTTTATATAGGAACACGTCTGGATAAAAAAAAAAAAAAACTCTTAAAGTTGTTATTGGAAAGCACACATTTGTATTTGTATATGGGTGTTAACAATTTCCTTAACATAACATGTTTATATTTTTTTGCATCATATAATCAAGCTTGAATAGTTGATTCGAGTGTGGTAACGTTTATGATTAACTTTTTTGATTTTGCTTTCTTTGTTGTTTTAATAATATCATGTACGTTATTCACAATCATATTAGAAAGAAGGATGATTAGGTAGTAGAACTTAAATATAATTAAAGAATGAACATTAGATAATGATGTATGATGTAGGTATTATAACTTAAATATAATGATGTATGATGTAGTATAATTGCGCTCCATAAAAGGGGTGCTTAAAACTGTACCTTTTTTTTCCTTACAAATGCTTAGTGTGAGTGCGAGAAATATGAAGTGTTCTAATTATATAGATTTTCTCGACATGAGAATTCATAAGAAATCTACAATTATTGAATATGAATTTTAAAGAGCAAGTAATTGTAAGAAAATAAATAGTACAGCCAATGCAAATTAATAGTTTTATGTCATTTGACACCAACATACATATCTGAATCACTCCATTTAAGAAATCCACTAATTTCACCTTTGATAATGATAGGCTTAGAACCCTCATTCAACCCTACTTTCCTACACTTCATGAGTAGAACCACTCTCTCTGCCCTTTAGGTCTTTGAAAATGACTCCTAGATTCATGGTATCAGCTCCACTCCTACTTCTTTCAAAGACATGGCTTTTACAAGTGGATACTCGATACCACAAAAGTTACACTATTATAAATAAGATGAGTACAATGAGAATCACGCCAAAATTGATAGAGTTTGATGGCTCTTAAATAAAGCTCGAGAAACAAAGCCAACAAAGAAATGTTGCAGACAAAGCTCAACAGAAAGTATACGCAGAAAAATATGAAGAACATTTACTAATGATTGAAATGTTTTAACTGGATTCAATGAGGTATCAAAATAAGTGGACTCCCAGGAAAAAAGTCTGCCAAAGGCCATGTGAATTTTAGTGAAGAAACAAGGCATGATAGGCATTGCTTATGCTATTGATTACATATAGTTTGTTGGGCCGTAATTGTTGATCTTAACTCATGTCAAAATTCAAATGATCTCCAAAAATTAGTGAATTTTATTTGGATGAAGTTTGACACATGAATTCATTGATGTTTTTTTTTTTTTTGCAAAAGTATAATTTTAACCCTATTTAAAAATTCCTCAGAGTTGACTGAAATTTTAGAATCTGAGTAAATTCAACATTTAGGAATCTTTTTGAAAATCAATAAAAAATTATGAACACGCTTAAACAAAATCATAAAATTAAAATTTTTAAAATAATATGATCAAAGGAGGAGCTAGAAATTTTTCTTAGTGGGGACACAAACTAACCTCAATCTTTTTCATTCAGACTTGGGCTGTCATTAGCTATTTTAAACGTTTTTTTGTTAGAGTTTTAATTTAAAATGATAAAATACATTCTAAGTGAAAAACTTTCGATCAAGAATGGGACCCTTAGTGCTTTTCTCTAAGTTTTCTATGTTTAAAAATTTTTGTATCATCATTTTATTATCAATACTATTAAATATGTTCTAAAGTTTTTCATTATCTACATTATCAACACTTGCATTGCCGAAGACTAACACCTCTTGGAAATTGAATATGACAAATTTGAGGCTAAACTAGTTTATGCAGGTGACTTGTTGATTAAGATAAATATTGTCACACCCCAATTTGACCTCCCCTTTTAGTCATCCTATAGTGTATCATAGAAGGAAAAATCTAAACAGAACCCTTCTTACTAACACCAATTTTGAACTATTTCTATCAGAATTAGTTGAGTAAAAAATAATCTATTTAAATTTTCAAACATCAATCTTTATATTTAAGAATAGGAAGCATGCAATATACCTTAATTAAACATCAAATATAATGGAAGGAAATATAGAGCTTTACTAAAAATCTTTAAAATTTACTTACATATCCCAAAAGCCTGTACACCTATCACTCGGATCTCTTTCTACACTCAAAATGTATGTACACCAAAAATAGTAGGCACTCTTTTCTGTCTAGTGCCCTACTGCTCCTTCTTTCTTGCAGTACAACCACTACTAATGAGCTATACTCAGTGAAATACACAAGCAATACATAAACAATAATAATAATCTTATCAACAATTAAGTTAGGATATAGTGAAAGAACATATTGAAATTTCATATCGATCATAAGAAATTCATAACATTACTTTCTATCTTTCAACTGTGCAATATCTTTTTAAACAAGTCATATGATGACTATAAGTTTTTGTACCATTTTAGCTTCCCAATTCAAGGTTGGGTTAAGATTTCCAATTTTAGAATTGAAGCTACTATCTCATTCAAGGTTGGATATGAATTCTCAACTTTTAGAATTATGAGAGTATAAACTTACCTCATAAGATCTTTCACCTTTACTTGTGCTGACCAATCTCACATTTATGACTTTTTACTCACTTCCATTTCATATCCATTTAGTACTACTACTTAGTGATTCAAGAACAATTCAAACATATATGAATAAATTGGAATAAATTGAAATAATGATATCATAAACATAATAGATATGCGTTTGTAAATGTATACAAAAATTTTACTATTTTCTATGCATCGTTTGGGTATCTCACATCGCTAGGAATTTGTTCTCCTAGAGTCGGCTTCTTTCCTTTTGTACATTACCTCTACCAAACCTCTCCTCATTCAAATTACTCCCTCCCTTAGCTCTCTTCCTTCTTTCCTTAACTAAATTCAATAGCAAACCATTGAAATTGTGTTCTTACTACGTTTAGCTGCTGTTTTCACCAATTGCAGTAGCATTTTAGCAAAATTCAACAACCACCATTACCTAATATCAATAAAGAACAATGCCCTCACCTTTTCTTATAATGACAGTATTTCAATTTATTCCATTTTATTCATATATGTTTGAATTATTGTTGAATCACTTAGTAGTACTAAATGGACAAGAAATAGAAGCGAGTAAAAAGTCATATATGGGGGATAAACCCACACAAGTAAAGGTGAAAGACTTGATGAGATAAGCCTATACTCTCAATTCTAAAAGTTGGGAATTTGGACCCAACCTTGAATGAGAGAGTAGCTTCAATTCTAAAAGTTGAGAATTTTGACCCAACCTTGAATTGAAAAGCTGAAAGGGTACAAAAGTTTATTGTCATCATATAACTTGTTTTAAGGTTGAACATATAACAAGATAGAAAGTAATGCTATGCATTTCTTGTTTTAACCATATTATTATTATTAAGTAATGTTATGCATTTCATAAATTTTAACAATGTTATTATTTTTTCTTATACATTATTTGTGTATTTCATTAAGCCATAGCTTATTAGCAGTGGTGGTATTGTATGAAAGCGGAAGGAGCCTGTAGGGCATTAAGGCGATGACCATCTTTCTTTTAGTGTACATACTTTTTGGGTGTACATAAAGGTTCAAGTGGAAGCTGTACAAAGATTTTTTGGGTATGCAAGTAAATTTTAAATGATTAGTTGTGTTGGAATAGTTTGAATAGACGACTTTTTACTTATCTGATTCTGATATCAGCGTTCTAGAATGGGGGTAAGTAAAAAAAGGGTATGTTCAGATTCTCCTTCTCTGTTACATTCTAGTTCGACTGTAGAAGGTTTATAATGGGGTGTGACAGTAGATCTGTTCAGCCCAACTAGATTGCATGCACTGCAGCTCCCTTGCTCTGTTTAGTCCAAGCGCACGCACACAAGGCTAGCTGCTCGGTCTCTCTCTGCTCGCAAGCAGGAACAATAGCTCTTGGCATTTGTCTTCCTCTTGATCAAGTCGACGCATGCAAGAGCCGAATGCAAGCTCTTTCCCTCGTCTACTTCTATCTCAACTGGAAGAAGAAGATATGCATAGGGAAGAAGATCCTCTCACACTGCTAGATAGGAATGCAGAGGCCTTGCTTTAGGCACTCTCTTTCGTGTTTTCTTGGGGACAAACCACACAGAAGAAAACCAAAGCCGAACGACTCTGCTCCCTAGTTCGACTCTCCTTATACACGAGCAAAGGTCACTGCCCTGTCGATCTCTCTTAAAGTCGCCCGTATTCGCTTCCAAATAAGGCTATCACGCGATCTGGATACTATGACAGCGACAGATTTGGGAATTCGAGTAAATTAGAGCTGTCGATTTCAAAAAATTGATTTGGAAAGGTTAAATTGACTCATATTTGATCAATTGGTCTAAAATTGAGCCTGAATCGGACATCGATTAAAAAGGCATTCGAGGCGGACGCCTCGAGGCGCGCCTCAAATTGAGGTGGAGGTCGGGCGAACTGAGGATTAAGCCTTGAACGCTCGGGCGAGGCTTAAGCCTTTTTCCACGGAGGCGTACGCCTCACCGCGTGTGGCGTCGAGGCGCATCGAGGCAGCGCCTCGAAAGCGAGAAAGTTACCTTCATAGTCAGCGAGCTCCCGTTGTTTCTTCCGATCAAAATGTTGTAGCTTACGATCCGACAGGAAAGGGAAAGTCGTCGAAGGAGCGAAGTCGAACAACCACGAAGGAGCTAAAGAAGCGACGCGTGCAATCTCTACACCTCCTGTTGTTGACTGTACAAAAAAAAAAAATAATAATAATAACAAAAAGAAAAAAAAATTCAGAGAAACCGACATTCCTCTCCAAGCCGGCCCCATCTCGCCAAAACGACGCACCTCTCGGAGACACCGACAATGCAAAGCGTTAAAAAGGAAGGAATCACGAAAAAAAAACTTACGCTCGCTCTTTCGGTTCCTTCGTCGCTGTTCGACTTCGTTGCTTCGAACAAGCGTCTAGGGTTCGTCGTTCACCTTCTCCTTCCGTCGTTGTTGTTCGACTCCGTTCCTTTGCAAGAGGAGCAGAAGTTGCACGCGACACTCCTCCGGCTTCCTCCTCATTGCGCGACTTCGGCTCCTTCATTGCAGTCCGACTTCGCTCGCCGGTCCGACCCCAGGCTGCCGACCCGCCGCCGACCCTCACTCGTCCGACGCCGATCCCAGCCTCCCGTGCGTGATCCCGCTGCTCGAGCCCTAGTCCGATCGGGCTCTACCCGATCCCTCTCTCCCTCTCTTATATATATATTATATGTAATATATAATAATATAATTATTGTATATTATATTATAATATATTGTTATAAATATAATTAAAATGATATTATATTCCAAAAATATGTTTTTTTTTTTTATATATACATATAAAAGAGGATTTCAGCAGGTGTCAAAGACCATACGCCGTCGATCTTTGATCCGGGTATGATGGTTTAATTGTCGAAGACCATACGCCGTCGATCTTTGATCCGGGTATGATGGTTTAATTGTCGAAGACCATACGCCGTCGATCTTTGATCCGGGTATGATGGTTTAACTATTGAAGACCTCGCGCCGTTGATCTTTGATCCGGGCGGGAAGAATTACGGCAGTGCCGTCCCGATTTCTCCCTCGGTGGGGAGGAGACGCCGGGAGGCTGCCGAAATTTCCTCAAAATCCAGATGGAAATTAAATTTGAATTAACTAAAATGTTAAAAATGACCTTAGAATTTTAATTAACTAATTTAGTTAATTAAGATTTAACTAAAAAAAAAAAAAAAAAATAATAATCTGATTAATCGAGATCTTCAAAATCTCCTATATCGTCAAATGCATGGGAACGGAGAACCTTCAAGCACTCATTCTCTTCCCGTCACTTTAATCCAAATATTTCTTTTTTTAAGAGCCTTTGAAATTTAAGAGCATTTTAAAATTTGAGAGCATACGAAATTCAAGAAATAAAAAATTTAAATATAAGATTTTTAAATTTTGAAAGCCTTAAAGCATGTGAGTTTTAGAAATTGAGATTAGTATAATTAACTAAAAAATATTTTTAGTTAATTGATTAATTAAGTTAAACATAAAAGAAAATGCATGAAGAAAAATAATGTTTTCACTAATCAAATATATAAATGCTCTCAAACTCTCCAAATCCTCACCAATTCTACAACTTACAAGCCCTCTCACAAACTATACAACCTCTCAAACTGAACTCCTCTGCAAATTATCCAAAGTCCCTCTTGAACGAGTTCTTGTAACCATCTTTGGGCTCTATCCTCTACAACTACGAGCCCTGACTGCTGCTGCAACCACTGGCTACGAACCTGCAAACAAATAAATGAGCAATCAATGCAATCAATGCATCATAAATAAATTGAATAAATCTAGCTACTGCAAGTAGAACAGAGTACTGGAAAGCAACAAAAGCTAAGTACGAAAAAGATAGTAGAGCCACAGTGCAGTAAGAAACAAGCTACGAGCACAGAATAACCAAAAAAAATACTAACACCAGTGTTAAAACCCCAAGGTATCAAAACCACGAACTAAAACCAATTTACAACCCTTTCAATTTCTCTAAATAACAAATCTCCAAACAACAAAATTCAAATTTTATTGGGCAGCCTCGTTCATAGGAACTTGGTTGTAAGACCCACTACCCGGCAACTTTCGTAGGAAAGTCATAAGCCCGACCTTAGGGGAAAGTTTTAGGTAGAAATTGACCTAACCCCTAAACCCAATTAAAACCCCCGGCCACTTCTAATGAAGTCGTAAGTCCGACATCTAAGGGAAGTGTTTAGGTGATAATACAAACCTAGACCCCTCACCTATGGGCATCTTAGTCTAAACGATTAAGTTGTAAGACCCGCTTTTCAGGCTACTTCTTAAGGGAAGCCATAAGTCCTACCCAAATAATTAAAATTCTCGGGCATCCTAGTCTTAAGGACTAGGTTGTAAGACCCACAACTCGGGCCGCTTAGCTTACAGGGCTAGGTCGTAAGACCCACCGTTAGGCAACTTCTAAGGAAGCCATAAGACCTATCCAACCAAAATTCTTCGGGCAACTCCTAATTGGAGCCGTAAGCCCCAAACTAAATCAAATTCTCCGGGCAACTCCTAATTGGAGCCGTAAGCCCCAAACTAAACAAACTATCCTGGCAACTCCTAATTGGAGCCGTAAGCCCCAAACTAAACAAACTATCCGGGCAACTCCTAATTGGAGCCGTAAGCCCCAAACTAAACAAATTAACGGGCAACTTCTAAGGAAGCCATAAGCCCCGACCCAAATTAAATCAAACTAAAATCCACATCTAACCATTTCAGTCTACTCGGGATCCCTGAGAGGAGGCAACCCATGGCTGCTAATCAGATTCCCTGGACACTATGGTCAATGATTGTTAGTGTTGGTAGACTGAAATCTACGGTATACCCGGGACGACGGAACCATGGGATCCTGATCGGGTTTACCTCCATCTTCCCACCATTTGAGACTAGAAATATCTAAAATTTATTCATCCTTAATCGAGAGTTCTCTCTTACATAGTAAGAGGGGTAATTAACTATGAGTGCTTGCACTCATAGGAAGTAAGAACCCCAGATCTATAAACCCTGACACTACCCTCAGGGGAAATCTGGTTAATTTCAATCTGATTTAAGGGAAGTGGAATCCTACGGCTGCAAAGTGGGATTCGTGCATTCGTGCCATTTTTCTTGAGCCAACAGATTTCTGGCGACTCCGCTGGGGAATACTTTTCTCTCCATCTTTGGATGAAAAGACAATTTATATTTAGTCTCAAATTATGAAACATCTATAAATAAATATAGATGTTTATTCAACGCAATTCTGTGTTTTCTTTTCTAGCAGAATTCAGGTTGACTCTAATCCCTGTAAGTTCTGTTGGCAGGTTGATAACATGACGCCTGCAAAGTCATTCATGACTGTGAAACTGGGTGAGGGAGCCAGAGTGCAGTTCCCTCAAGCTGTTCTGAACACAGGCTATGCTGGAGCAACTATTCAATTCGGAACTATTTCCGAAGTCATGCAGTTTGAACAGTTCATTCCTGAGAATCCTGTTAGCGTACCTACTGCCAAAGGTGTCGCTAAGAAGCCTACTTCTGAAGCTGCTGATGAGAAGGCTCCTAAGAGGGCCTCTGTATTTTCAAGGCTCTCTATGACACCTACTACTGCTCCAGTAATTCAAAAGAAAGTTTCTGAGCCCAAGTTGCAATCTGTTGGCGTGAATACAGCCAGTCAGAATACAATCCAGGATGAAGTGCCTGAAGAATACAATGCTGAAGTTCCTGAAGCAAGTACTAAACTTTCCAGGAAAACTAGAAGAAAGGCTAATGCTCGCGCTTACGAGCTAATGGCTGGGTGCCTGAAACCCTTGAAGAATCATCACCGCAGTTAGAGGCGAATATACCTGTTAATAACGGCTTTGAGCCGTTAAAATGGGTAAAAAGGAATGATGATAAGGGTCACTTGAAGAAGTCTTTCTGGGAGACTTCACGTCAACAGCCACAACCACCCAAGAAGGAAGAAGAATGCTGCCTCTTCCAAGATATACAAAATACTGAAGGCTGTCAAAGATAGAAATCTACAACGAAGACTGAGGAAATCTGTTACTGAAGTTATTTCCTCAAATATGATTCATCCTCAGAATAATAAATTCTCAACAAGATCTTATAGAGAGGAGTTTAGACGTCCTCCATACTACCAAAAGCCAAGAGAATTCTGTCCTAATATGGGTCGATACCCGTATTACGGAAGAAAACAGTTGGGAGGGCCTTCTGATAATTTACATGTAAGAGACTATAACAGAAGATATGCTGAACGAAGGCCCCAACAATGGTATCATAGATCTGCCCATTCAAAGGTACATTTCGATGCTGGTGGTCATCATTATGTGACTCCAAGAAGACAACAAGTCTGGGTTCCCAAAAGACCCACATATCCTCGAGCTCAGAAGGATGACCGTGATAATGAAATTTATAAAGAGCGACTTAAATCTCATGTCCAGAAGTTATCCCCTAATAAGGAGACTTCTGTTGATGTGATGAAAACAATAGAAGAAGGCTGTCAAGTCTATAAAGAATCCCCCGACTCTCCAGCCATACACTGGAAGCGGCGGTCCCAACTTGGAGAAAATCATGAGTTGGAAGAAGATGATAATTATTATGATAATGATGAAGAAATGGAAGAGGGTATTGGTCCCATGGACATTGAAGTTGTCCGAATGGTTGATCATATACCTGATCGAGCTAATCAACGATATACTCGTAGAAGTGCTGCACTGAATCTACAAAATGAGGAACAACTACGAGATGATCAAGAACAAGCAGCAGCTGTGAATAGAGCTCCACAACTAGAAGAAGTTGAGGAAGAAGAAGCTGAAGAAATCGTAAAGAGGTTGCAAGCAGAAATGCAGTCTATACAACAGAAGAAAGATCAGGAAATCCATCATTTAAATGCCCCGTCTTGATGAGATGAGTAATATGATGAAACAGTTGTTTGGACAACTTGGTATGATGGCTACAACTAATCAACCACCTATAACAAATTCTCAAGGGAATGTCCAAACTATCCCCGATGCATTGGCACCTCCTGACAGAAGACCAGAAGAGTTACATGAGCCAACTTTGATAGCTTCTAAGGAAGAAGAAATGGTCAGCAAATCTCAAATTGAGAATCTCATTAGTCAAAAGGTTAAAGCAGCTATTGCTTCTGAAGCTGTTGAAGCCTTGGTCGGAAAAGGTCGTCCATATCCGACAGAATATGACCAGGAGAAATATCCAAAGGGATACATAGTGCCAAAGTTCAATTTATTTGACGGCACTGCAAATCCTCGCCAACATCTAGCACAATTCAGAGCTACCTGTGGAAATACAGGAGGCAATGATGCTCTGTTACTACGCCAAACGCCAGTAGTTTAACAGGTACAGCCTTTGAATGGTATGCTGAGTTACCCAACGACTCAGTGAGAACATTCGCCGAATTAGAGACGATGTTCATCAAAAGATTTGCCAGTGCAACAAAGAAGGTGACTATCGCTGACCTCGCTCTTGAGAAAAAGGAAAAGAGAGGAATCAGTCACCAAGTACATTACCAGGTGGAGAAATCTCAGCATGAAATGCGAGCAACAACTCACTGAAAAACATGCTGTTGAGTTATTACTGGGAAACATAGATGATTATATGGCTCCATATCTGGCGATGGCTACAATCAATACGTTTCAGGAGTTACTTGATCGTGTAGCCAAATTTGAAAGGTTACCCAGGCCTAGAAGTGCTGGTTTCAACTACAACAATAATCCACCAGGGAAAGGAAAACAAATCAAGATTTATGATCCAAAAAGGGGTGAAGTAAATGCTACATTCCCGTCTTCCTTAGAAAAGAAAGAAAAAGAAGATTCAATGAATCCATCAAAGATATTGAAACAAATGAGAGAAAGGCAAAAAACCTCCTACCTTGCAGGAGAAAATCAATAAGACATATTCCTTCAAAAAAGAATGTACAGGAAAGATTTTTAGGCAAGCTCTAAAAATTGGTCTTCAATTGCCAGAATCTCGCCGACCAGAACAGGCTGGCATGACAGATGATCCAAATTACTGTCCGTATCATAGGATCATAAGTCACCCAATCGAAGACTGTTTCATATTCAAAGATTGGGTTGAAAGAAATTATCAGAATGGTGAACTTACACTTTCTAATAGTGTTCTTGCCAATCCTAAGAGGGAGAAAACCAATGTTATCTCCTCTACTCCCTGTCAAAACATGGAGAATGAAAAAGGGAAAGCACCCCAGGAAGATGAAGGTGGTTGGGAGACCTTTATCTCAAAGAAAACTAAACAGATGATGAATGTCCTGTTGGCCATTGAAGGCATTCGTCGTAAAAGTGCTTTAGAATTGGAAGTTGATCCAAAACTTCTTTCTTCAAAAAACCCAATGACAGGAGGGCCCAGTTCGAGTAAAAAGAAACCTTCAAAATATTTCAAAGACCAAAAGGATAAGCGTAAGCCTGGATCAAAATCTCAGAAAAGAAAGAAGAAGAAATTAACAAGGCAGAACTCTGTAATACAAAAATACATCGACTCCATCGATGAATATCAGCAACCTCTAAGGCGTCCTGTCAAGCTAGAGGAATATATATGATTGATTTATTTCTTGACTCGGAGTCAGAAAAAGAAAAGAGTATTCCAATTGAGACTTGCCGAGTCATAAATCAACGAGGTGGAAGGGCTGCAAGAGGACGCAATGCACCTCTTGTTATCTATAAAGCTAACACGAAAATTCCTTCTAAGGAAGTACATCGTACACCAACACTTTTCACCGACTCAGATGAAGACTTATATTTTCCGATGAAGAAAGTGATCATAAGGGAAAGAACATGCCTAAAGAAAAATGTCCAAAACTCGGAAGCGGCTCAGACTCCGAGGAGATTGATGATTTGAAAATCTCAAAGAATTCTCAAGCTGAAGCTAGATCATCTTCAGAGGTGACACAAATTCAACTGAGAAGCGGAAAGCAGGTTCCTCCACCACAAAAGAAAACAAAGGATAAGGAGAAGAACATCCAACTCAATGAAGCTATTATTCCACAAGAGCCTTCTAAGCCCAAGGTTGCTAGTTCAAATGTGGATTACAACATATTATCTCATCTCCGCAAACTACCTGCATTGTTAAGTGTCTACGACGCCCTTCTAATGTCTAAGAACCTTCGGGAAACACTCATTAAAGCTTTGCAAAATCCTGAACAGTATGAGGCATTCTTTGCTGAGCAAAATTTGAAAGAAGCTTTGCATACCCAGAGTACTGCTACAATCACTTTTTGCGATAGTGATATGCTCCTTGGGAACTACAGATCATAATCGACCATTATATGTTACGGCGGAGAGTAACAATATTGAAATAAATAGAATTTTGATTGATCCAGGTTCCTCTGTTAATCTAATGAGTCTCAAAACGCTCAAAGGATTAGCCCTGGATGTACAGTATTTGAATAAAAGCACAGTGTTTTGCAAGGATTCAATGAGCAAGGGCAAAGAACCCTGGGATCTTTAGTTTTGCCTTTAAACTTTGGGAACTTAATACAGAGGCAACATTTCATATCATTGATGCCAACACATCATACAAAGCACTTCTTGGAAGACCATGGCTTCATGAGTATGGTATAGTGCCTTCAACACTTCATCAATGTATGAAATACATTCGAGATAATGAAGAATATTGCATTGATGGTGATGAACAACCATTCTTGGTGCATGAAGTCAAAATTTACGATGACGCCAAGTACTTTATAGCTCAAAAGTCAAAAGGCAATGAGCTTCCTAAAATTCAGTCTGTTACACTGGACAAGAAAAAGCTAAAAGAGATAAAACGAGAATATATAATCAAAACAAATTTGCTCAGTGCCGCATCTCGGTAGTGATTCCGAAGAGGATGATATCTCTACAACTTTCAAACCCCTGATCATAGGGAAGAGAAAGAATGAACTATCAACTGTCCCTTTTGATTACGAAGCTAATCATGCACAAATAAGGTACGATGTTCAAGTAAAGCCAACCATTGAAGAGAGAAGAAAAATTCCTCTATCAGCCCAAGAGCACTACAGAATCTCAGGAGGAAGGGGACCTAGGACCCAATTTCATATCTAAGAAAGTTGGAAAAAGTATCAATTTCAATGATAAGGGTATCTGAAGAACAAATATCTACAGAGATCATCAAAATAGTGCCTATGCCAACAGACACATTCCAAAACATTGACTACCTCATCAAATACAAACATAGAAATGTTAAAAACTTTTTATGTCCCTCCCAAAAAAGGTCTCAATGAGCGTGGATCTATTTTCTATAAATCAAGAGTAATACCGCATCACATTACTCATGAAATAGAAAATGAAAATGAATGGGATTATGAAGATATGTGGATAATCATTCCTCAATACCCTTCACCAATTATGAGAAAGTTGATAGAAAAAAGAACATTTTTTGTGCAAACAAACAAACGAGCTCGTTATTTCAGAGAACTCTGGCACAATGAGCATGCACAAAGACCTGTTGGTCATGGCTTATCAACAACATGGGGCCTTGGATATGCTCGACATTCACACCTTACACGAGCATCATCCTATCATTATCTGGAGTGCCCTCAACATCCACATCTTACATATGCAACCTCCTACAATGTTACAGACAAAGATGAGAGATTGTCGGAGTCTGAAATTCAAGTTGAAGATCTAATAATAGATCTAAAAGAAGCCCCAAAAGAATTTGAAGAAGGTGGCCAAGCTACTGTGGACGAGCTCAAAGAAATAAACTTGGGTACTGAAGAAGATCCAAAACCTACATTTATCAGCTCTGATCTCTCGCAAGACAAGGCAGAGGAGCTAAAAATGTTACTTCTTGAATATAAAGATTGTTTCGCATGGAACTACACTGAAATGCCTGGTTTATCACCAGAGGTGGCAGTGCATAAACTCTCCATCGATACAAAAATACCGCCTGTTAAGCAAGCACCCAGGCGAATGCGACTTGAAATTGAAGAACAAGTCATTGCTGAAACCAAGAAGCTTATTGAAGCTGGTTTTATTCGAGAAGAGAAGTATGCTAACTGGATCGCTAATATCGTTCCAGTGAAGAAGAAGAATGGTCAAATTCGTGTCTGTATAGACTACCGGGATTTGAACAAAGCATGCCCAAAAGATGATTTTCCACTGCCCAATGCAGAACTTATGGTCGATAACACTTCGAATCATGACATGTTCTCATTCATGGATGGATCATCAGGTTATAATCAAATCAAAATGGATCCGGATGATGAAAAACATACCTCATTTCGAACTCCCATTGGCATATATTGCTACAAAGTAATGCCATTCGGTTTGAAGAATGCTGGAGCTACTTACCAAAGAGCGATGACTCGAATCTTTGATGATCTTATCCATAAGTATGTAGAATGTTATGTGGATGATTTGGTTGTAAAAAGCAAAAATCAACATGAACATGTAAATGATCTCAAAATTGTATTCGAAAGAATTCGCAAATTCAATTTGAAAATGAATCCGCTGAAATGCGCTTTTGGTGTGTCATCCGGTAAATTTCTCGGATTTATTGTACGCCATAGAGGGATTGAAATTGATCCTGATAAAATTCAAGCAATAGTGGAAATGCCACCTCCAAAAACTCTAAGACAACTTCGTTCTTTACAAGGAAGATTGGCATATATCCGAAGATTTATATCTAATCTCTCGGGTAGATGCCAACCCTTTTCACGATTGATGAAGAAAGATACTCCTTTCGTGTGGGACGATGCTTGTCAAGAGGCATTTAATAGTATAAAACAATATCTATTGAATCCTCTCCAATCCTTGCTGCCCCAATCCAAGGGAAACCCTTAATCATATATACAGCTGCTCTTGAAGAATCACTCGGAGCATTGCTAGCACAAACAAACGAAGATGGCAAAGAAAATGCCCTTTATTATATCAGTCGACGATTAATAGGGGCAGAATCTAAATATTCACCAATTGAAAAGCAATGCCTAGCATTGATCTTTGCCACTCAAAAACTACGGCATTATATGTTATCCCATAAAATCACTTTAATATCTAAAGTTGATCCATTAAAATTTCTAATGACTAGACCCACTCTCACTGGTCGTCTAGCTAAATGGGCTGTCTTGCTAATGCAATTTGACATAACATATATGCCACAAAAAGCGGTAAAAGGACAGGCTCTAGCTGATTTTCTAGCAGCCCATCCTCTACCTGCAAGTTCTCCACTCAACGATGAATTGCCAGATGAGCAAATACTTGAAGTGGAAGAAAAAGAAAATCTGCAAGAATGGGAGCTCTATTTCGATGGAGCTTCATCAATAAAACCATCCAAGCCACCCAAATTTCCAACAATCCAAGTAGGCATCGGCCTTATATTTATTACACCGCAAAAAGGAATACTCCGATATTCCTATAGCTTAACAGAGCCTCGCACTAATAATGAGGCTGAATACGAAGCCTTAATTGCGGGCCTTGAGTTGGCAATTAATATGAAAATTGAGAAGATCCATATATATGGAGATTCTCAACTCATAATCAAACAAATAATAGGCGATTTCAAAATCAATAAGCCTGAATTAATCTCTTATCATGAGTATGCTCTAAAACTCCTACGACAAATCCCTGAAGTAACTCTCACAAGGATTACACGTAGTGAAAATGGTAAAGCCGATGCGTTGGCAAAGCTAGCTAAAGAACTAGCAAATCCACAAAAGGATCCAATTCTCATAACTATTCAAAACAGGCATACGTTAACTCCATCTATCATACAAGATGATGAAGGAAAAAGAAATGCAAGAAAGTCTAACCATATATGGTGAAAATGATTGGAGAGATCCATTTATCAGATATTTCAAAGAAGGGAGATTACCCGAAAATAAATCTACAGCTTCTCAAATATCACGAAGAGCGTTAAGATATGCTTTCGTGAATGATACATTATATCGTAGATCATTTGATCAAATGTGGCTACGATGTTTGGGTCCCCCGATGAATCCCAAAAAGTTATAAGTGAAGTTCATGAAGGATTATGTGGTGCACACCAATCTGGACCCAAAATGAAAATCAAAATCAAACGTATGGGATACTATTGGCCAAGTATGGTTCAAGATTGCATCGACCATGCTAAAAAGTGCCATCAATGTCAAGTGCATGGAGATATCATGCATAGACCTCCAAATCCGCTACACCCTACAGTAGCATCATGGCCATTTGAAAGCTGGGGTACTGATATAATAGGTCCTATAGAACCACCATCTTCTTTAGGACATCGGTTCATCCTAGCAACCACGGACTATTTCTCAAAATGGGCTGAAGCAATTCCCTTACGAGAAGTTAAAGCGGACAATGTGATGAAATTCTTTCGAGATAACATTGTCTATCGATTTGGAGTGCCACGTCGAATTATATCAGACAATGGTACCGCCTTCAAAAGTACCAAAATTTATCGATTTATAGAACGTCATAAGATAGACTGGCGTTATTCATCGATATATAACCCAAGAGCCAATGGTTTGGCCGAAGCATTTAACAAAACTTTGGTTAAGCTGCTCAAGAAAATTCTCTCTAAAAATAAGAGAGAGTGGCACGATAAATTGACAGAAGCTCTCTGGGCATATCGTACCACTTATAAAACTGCAACGCAGGCCACCCCATACTCACTAGTTTTCGGAACCGAAGCAATATTACCTCTTGAGGTTGAGCTACCTTCTCTTCGTATTGCTGTTCAATACGAATTAACCAAAGAAGAAAATGATCTTCTACGACTTGAAGAACTTGAAGCTCTTGATGAAGTAAGACTTCAGGCTCAGCAAAGTTTAGAGTCCTACAAAGCAAGAATGACTAGGGCACATGATAGAATGGTTCGTCCTAGAAGCTTCAAAGAAGGTGAACTTGTTCTAGTTCGCCGAAGACCTATAATCCCTCACCGTCGCCTTGGAGGTAAATTTGATCCAATATGGGAAGGACCCTTCATCATTGAAATAGTGTATGAAGGAGGTGCCTATCAACTTATAGATCTAAATGGGCAAAGGCCCATGCCACCAATTAATGGTCAATATTTGAAGAAGAAATATCATACATAAAAATATTATGTATGAAAATCTGTCTATCAGATAAAAAAATCATCTAAATCCCCTCCTGAAAGACAGGAGGCAATTTTTATATTCTCCTGTAATGGGAGAAATGAAATTCACATCCCTCCTGAAAGACAGGAGGCAATTTTAATATTTTTTTTTGCAATGCATGAAGTAAATTCAATCCCTTACTAAAAAAAAAAAAAAAAAAAAATCGGGAGATAATTTTATCCCCTCTACCAAATAAAAATAAGGAACTTTGAAATCTTATATGCTCATAAACCTAAGGGTTGAGCTAAACCCACGAGGTTCAATAAGCCTAAAGGCCAAACCTCCGAAATCTTCTAAGCTCTTAAACCTAAGGGTCAAGCTAAATCTCCATAGTTCAATAAGCCTAAGGGCCGAACTTTGCAAAATCTTCCAAAATAAGCTCATAAACCTAAGGGTCGAGCTAAAATCCACAAAGTTCAATAAGCCTAAGGGGCCGAACTTTGCAAAATCTTATAAGCTCATAAACCTAAGGGTCGAGCTAAAATCCACAAAAAGTTCAATCTTATAAGCCTAAGGGTCGAGCTAAAATCCACAAAGGCATAAGGGCCGAACTTTGTAAATCTTCTAAGCTCATAAACCTAAGGGTCGGGCTAAATCCAAAAAGTTCAATAAGCCTAAGGGCAGAACTTTGAAATTTTTTATGCTCATAAACCTAAGGGTCGAGCTAAATCCACAAAATTCAACAAGCCTAAGGGAAGAAACTTTCAAATCCCTTGAACTCACAAACCTAAGGGTCGGGCTATTTTTCACCAACATATCTAAATGATTGAAATCACACGATCAAAGTTTGCAACGAATTCATCGCGTGTGAAAACTCACACAATGGATTCGTTGGGAGGCAATTTGTTGACTGTACAAAAAAAAAATAATAATAATAACAAAAAAAAAAAAAAAATTCAGAGAAACCGACATTCCTCTCCAAGCCGGCCCCATCTCGCCAAAACGACGCACCTCTCGGAGACACCGACAATGCAAAGCGTTAAAAAGGAAGGAAGGAATCACGAAAAAAAAAACTTACGCTCGCTCTTTCGGTTCCTTCGTCGCTGTTCGACTTCGTTGCTTCGAACAAGCGTCTAGGGTTCGTCGTTCACCTTCTCCTTCCGTCGTTGTTGTTCGACTCCGTTCCTTTGCAAGAGGAGCAGAGGTTGCACGCGACACTCCTCCGGCTTCCTCCTCATTGCGCGACTTCGGCTCCTTCATTGCAGTCCGACTTCGCTCGCCGGTCCGACCCCAGGCTGCCGACCCGCCGCCGACCTCACTCGTCCGACGCCGATCCCAGCCTCCCGTGCGTGATCCCGCTGCTCGAGCCCTAGTCCGATCGGGCTCTACCCGATCCCTCTCTCCCTCTCTTATATTATATTATATGTAATATATAATAATATAATTATTGTATATTATATTATAATATATTGTTATAAATATAATTAAAATGATATTATATTCCAAAAAAATATTTTTTTTTTTATATATACATATAAAAGAGGATTTCAGCAGGTGTCAAAGACCATACGCCGTCGATCTTTGATCCGGGTATGATGGTTTAATTGTCGAAGACCATACGCCGTCGATCTTTGATCCGGGTATGATGGTTTAATTGTCGAAGACCATACGCCGTCGATCTTTGATCCGGGTATGATGGTTTAACTATTGAAGACCTCGCGCCGTTGATCTTTGATCCGGGCGGGAAGAATTACGGCAGTGCCGTCCCGATTTCTCCCTCGGTGGGGAGGAGACGCCGGGAGGCTGCCGAAATTTCCTCAAAATCCAGATGGAAATTAAATTTGAATTAACTAAAATGTTAAAAATGACCTTAGAATTTTAATTAACTAATTTAGTTAATTAAGATTTAACTAAAAAAAAAAATTAAAATTAATCTGATTAATCGAGATCTTCAAAATCTCCTATATCGTCAAATGCATGGGAACGGAGAACCTTCAAGCACTCATTCTCTTCCCGTCACTTTAATCCAAATATTTCTTTTTTAAGAGCCTTTGAAATTTAAGAGCATTTTAAAATTTGAGAGCATACGAAATTCAAGAAATAAAAATTTAAATATAAGATTTTTAAATTTTGAAAGCCTTAAAGCATGTGAGTTTTAGAAATTGAGATTAGTATAATTAACTAAAAATATTTTTAGTTAATTGATTAATTAAGTTAAACATAAAAGAAAATGCATGAAGAAAAATAATGTTTTCACTAATCAAATATATAAATGCTCTCAAACTCTCCAAATCCTCACCAATTCTACAACTTACAAGCCCTCTCACAAACTATACAACCTCTCAAACTGAACTCCTCTGCAAATTATCCAAAGTCCCTCTTGAACGAGTTCTTGTAACCATCTTTGGGCTCTATCCTCTACAACTACGAGCCCTGACTGCTGCAACCACTGGCTACGAACCTGCAAACAAATAAATGAGCAATCAATGCATCATAAATAAATTGAATAAATCTAGCTACTGCAAGTAGAACAGAGTACTGGAAAGCAACAAAAGCTAAGTACGAAAAAGATAGTAGAGCCACAGTGCAGTAAGAAACAAGCTACGAGCACAGAATAACAAAAAAAAAAAAATACTAACACCAGTGTTAAAACCCCAAGGTATCAAAACCACGAACTAAAACCAATTTACAACCCTTTCAATTTCTCTAAATAACAAATCTCCAAACAACAAAATTCAAATTTTATTGGGCAGCCTCGTTCATAGGAACTTGGTTGTAAGACCCACTACCCGGCAACTTTCGTAGGAAAGTCATAAGCCCGACCTTAGGGGGAAAGTTTTAGGTAGAAATTGACCTAACCCCTAAACCCAATTAAAACCCCCGGCCACTTCTAATGAAGTCGTAAGTCCGACATCTAAGGGAAGTGTTTAGGTGATAATACAAACCTAGACCCCTCACCTATGGGCATCTTAGTCTAAACGATTAAGTTGTAAGACCCGCTTTTCAGGCTACTTCTTAAGGGAAGCCATAAGTCCTACCCAAATAATTAAAATTCTCGGGCATCCTAGTCTTAAGGACTAGGTTGTAAGACCCACAACTCGGGCCGCTTAGCTTACAGGGCTAGGTCGTAAGACCCACCGTTAGGCAACTTCTAAGGAAGCCATAAGACCTATCCAACCAAAAATTCTTTTTGGGCAACTCCTAATTGGAACTCCGTAAGCCCCCAAACTAAATCAAATTCTATCCGGGCAACTCCTAATTGGAGCCGTAAGCCCCAAACTAAACAAACTATCCTGGCAACTCCTAATTGGAGCCGTAAGCCCCAAACTAAACAAACTATCCGGGCAACTCCTAATTGGAGCCGTAAGCCCCAAACTAAACAAATTAACGGGCAACTTCTAAGGAAGCCATAAGCCCCGACCCAAATTAAAATCAAACTAAAATCCACATCTAACCATTTCAGTCTACTCGGGATCCCTGAGAGGAGGCAACCCATGGCTGCTAATCAGATTCCCTGGACACTATGGTCAATGATTGTTAGTGTTGGTAGACTGAAATCTACGGTATACCCGGGACGACGGAACCATGGGATCCTGATCGGGTTTACCTCCATCTTCCCACCATTTGAGACTAGAAATATCTAAAATTTATTCATCCTTAATCGAGAGTTCTCTCTTACATAGTAAGAGGGGTAATTAACTATGAGTGCTTGCACTCATAGGAAGTAAGAACCCCAGATCTATAAACCCTGACACTACCCTCAGGGGAAATCTGGTTAATTTCAATCTGATTTAAGGGAAGTGGAATCCTACGGCTGCAAAGTGGGATTCGTGCATTCGTGCCATTTTTCTTGAGCCAACACCTGTGAAGCAACGAAGCCGAACAGCAAGGACGAAAGAGAAGATGAAAGGCAAACCGTAGACGCAACTAAGTTATTATTGATTAACTTAGTTAATATAATTTAAAATATTAATAATTAAACAAATTAATTAAATAATTAATAATATAATTAGTGCATGAATTAATTATCTATTTTAACTTAACTGAATAATTAGTATTATAATTATTAATTAAATTTTAATATAATTAGCCTAATTAATATAAATTACATGTAAATTACGCGGTATGCTCGATACTGAGTTGTACATGCTCGGTACAGAGCGGTACATGCTCGGTACTGAGCGGTACATGCTCGGTACTGAGCGGTACATGCTCGGTACTGAGCGTTACTGGCTCGGTACTGAGTGGTACATGCTCGGTACGCTCGGTATTGAGCATATACAACAAGCAGAATTTCAAAATTACTCTTATAATATAATTTTGTTCCGGGGGCGCTGCCCCCGGAAACCCCGGTAGGGGGCAGCGCCCCCTTGGACCCCTGGCAGACTGGTATATATTTGTATTCATGTTATTTTATTATTGGTAGTACAAATAATTGTTATTTTTGTTATTTTTTGTCATTATTTAAAATTTTAAATTAATTTATTTTAATCGTTTTGAGGCTTACGCCTCGATCCGCCTCGAGTCTTACGCCTCGCCTCGCTCAGAAAAAACGCCTCGATTCCCGATTTCGCCTTTTAAAAACTTGGAATCGGACTTGATTTGAATCAATTTGGGTCGATTCGAGTCTGATTGGGTCCGATTGAGTTAATTTTGCAAACTTGGACTCGATTCTGCGCGGATTTGAGTTGCATTGGGCTCGACGAGGCTGATTTAATTGATCGGTTCAATCGAACCCGATCAAGTCCGATTCGACTTGATTTGGGTCGAGTTGAGACCAAAAATGCCTCAACTTCTGTGAGGCACAATATTGCAAAAACATACACTACACTAATAACCTAACAAATTAATTAATGCCCCAATGACTCAGTCCATTAAAACAGAAGATGCTGGCAACCAAACAGCTAAATCGATCTTACATACATATTTTTTTAAATTAATTTTTTTACTATTTCTGAAAATAATTGATATTCTATGAAGCACAACATCGCAAAACCCAACAGCACTATTAACCCAACATATTACCTAATAACCCAATGACTCAGTTCAATGAAGCTGAAGATATTAGCAATCATACAGTTAAGTTTATATTACATACAGATGTTCTTAGATTTACTCGGACAAAGCAATACCACTTGAAGGTTTGGAGCCTCACAAACAATAAACCTTATACGTCTATTCCAATTTACTAAGCATTATAGAATTCTATAATCTGCCAAAAGCTATTTTTATTAGTTGTTTAAGCTTCCACTTCCAAAATTTGGAATAACTATTTTATTCAATACAACTAAATGCTTAAAATTTAAATTACCTTTATTAATTTTCTTGAAGCATAATTTGTCATGACTTGGCCCGGATGCTCGATCTAATGAGGCGGGAATGAAAAGTCGGACAATATTACAATTTCATTTCATTCCAAATAAAACACATTAACATAAACTTTTCATCAACTGAAGATCCACTAATCTCAAAGAAAACTATAATCAAACCAAAACCGAACTAAGCATTCTCATCAGTTGTTTTACTTTGACGAAATCTTCTCTATCTGCCGTTTCTAAATATTTGGAGATTTACCGGAAATATTTAAATTCGTGGGTTGTGTTTACTAAGTAAACTCAGTGGGTAATCATTTTCAATTACAAACAATAAAATAGATTTTTCAATTTAAAACATACTACTCTTCTTCTAAATGTCAAAACACATACATCTTTCATGCATGATAAACATTAATCTTACACAAGTCCCTTGATATTTAATCAATTTTAGACATTTCTTTTAAAACATCTCTTTATACATTTAACATTTATTTCCTTCAAATATCCATTCCCCCATTTTCATTTACACAGGAGCATCGTCTAAACGTTCCAATTATGGTACAACCATTTCCATTTTTCTTTTCCTTTTTAACGTGTATGGGTACATTGCTTCCCCAGCCAGTACCATAAGGGGGTGAACTCATGGAATTTTCAATACATTTTCCTTCTATATTACATCTATTTTATTTCCATACATATATGACTTTTGTTTTGCTTCTCTTTTTCTTTTCTATTTACCCTTTATCCATTTTCATCCTTATTGTTACAATTGCATATATCATATCTTACATGTACATATATAAATATTATATTTCATTTTCATATTCTTTCAAATCTTTATATCGGACGAATTTGTTCATAAGACTATAAAATCATAAAATGTTTATACCTTCAATATTTTGTAATGCATAATTAATCAATTACTTAGAAGATTGCAAACATGAATAAAATCATAAAACAATATAATTTACCCACTTTGACATTTCAGTTCGTCGATCCTTGTCTCAACCTCAGTCTCAAAATTTTATTCTTGCTGAATTCTTTGAAGAATACAACTTATACCACTTGATTTCTTTCTTTACAAAATTTTATGAGGGAATATTTCAAATCTCAATTTTTTCCTCTTTTCTTTTCAAAATCTCTTCTCCTTGCTTCCAAATCGCATTCTCCCCCTTATTAAAATTATCCTTTGCTTTAAATGGAGTAAAATCATACAAATTTATAGATAAAATTGAAAAGAAAACTCAACAAACCTTCTTCCTTCCTTCGGTCGTTCCTCCCTTTCGTTGAAATTTTTTCCAAATCTATCACTTCTTAACAATAGGAAAGGAGAGGAGTCGCTAAATCTTATCCCCAAATGCATTGGATGGCTAAAAATGGCGAATCAAAACTCCAAAAATCCTCATTGCAGACGTTCGGTCGTCTGCCCTCCTCGCCCTATGTTTCGCGATACCCCTTTACGGGGTTGCGTCCAATAATTATAACTGGCCGGTTCAACCGAACCGGCCAGTTCTGGTTCTCACAATCTCCCTCCCTTAAAAAAATTTCTTCCTCGAAATTAAATCAAGAATAAAAAAACATACCTTAGTTAAATAGATAGGGATATTAAATTTTCATTTGAACTTTCTTCTTCTAGGTGGCATCTCTTTCCGATCCATGCTTGCATAAAATCTTCACAAAAGGAATCGTTCTATTCCTCAACAGTTTCACATCATATTCCAATATCCTTTCAGGTTCCTCAACATATTTCAAATCTGGTTGCAAGTCAATTGATTTGGACTGGATTCTCTTTGAATCATCTGAGACATACTTCCGAAGCATTGATATGTGAAATACATTATAAATTCCTTGCATGTGTCCTAGCAGATCCAATCTGTATATCATATTTCCAATCTTTTTAATGATTTCATAGGGACATATGAATCTTGTGCTCAATTTTCCCATCTTTCCAAACCTTTTAACACCTTTCATTGGACTGACTTTTATGAAAATAATTTCTCCTACTTCAAATTCCACTGGTCGGTGCTTTGCATCATAATACTTCCATTGTCTGTCTTGAACTGCCTTTAGTCTGTCTCTGATTAATCTGATTTTGCTAGTAGCCTCATCTACCAGTTCAATTCCAATTACATTTCTTTCAACATTTTCTACCCAACACAATGGTGTTATGCATTTTCTTCCATAAAGAGCCTCGTTGGGTGCCATTATAATGCTAGCTTGAAAACTGTTGTTGTAAGTAAATTCAATCAACGGTATGTGAGTCTCCCAAATTCCTCCAAAATCTAAAACACACAATCTCAATAAATCCTCCAAAGTCTGAATTGTCCTTCTTATTGCTCATCTATCTGAGGATGAAATACTATACTGAAAATCAGTTGGGTGCCCATAGCTTCCTGAATTTTATTCCACAATTTAGAAGTAAAACGGGCTTCTCTATCAGAAACAATTGATTTTGGAATTCCATGCAATATCATAATTTCATCCACATAAAACTTTGCCAACTTTTTCGTTGAATCTGTCTGCCTGATTGGTAAGAAATGAGCTGACTTGGTTAATCTGTCTATAATAACCCATATTGCATATCGACTCTGTCTTGACCTAGGTAATCCAATCACAAAATCCATTACAATGTCTTTCCATTTTCACTCAGGTATAGGTAAAGATTGTAGTTGACCAATTGGTTTTTGATGTTCTGCTTTAATCATCTGACAGAGAATACATTTTGCTACAAATTCTGCAACATTTCTTTTTAGTCCTGGCCACCAAAATAACCCTCTCAATTCATGATACATCTTTGTACTGCCTGGATGAATTTCATATGTTGAGAAGTGAGCTTCCTGCAATATCTCTTATCTTAAGCTTTCAACATTTGGAATACATATTCTGCCTTTATACTTTAATAATCCTTCTCGATCCATAACAAAATTCTCTAACTGCCCTGCTTGCACTTTCTTTATTATGCTTTGAAAATTCTCATCTTAAGACAATGAATTGAGCACTCTATCTTTCAAAGTAGTTTGGATCACGAGCTGATTCAACATCATTTCTTTTGTTTTTTTCTGATTGAAAATATATTTGAGACTTTTATGATATGTAAACAATTCGCATTTGACACCATATAGGTAATGCCTCCATATTTTGAGTGCGAAAACTACATTTGCTAATTCTAAATCATGAGTGGGGTAGTTCCTTTCATGAATTTTCAGTTGCCTTGAAGCATATGCCACCACTCTATCATGCTGTATCAATACACATTCAAGTCCCCTTAAGGAAGCATCACAGAAAATTTGGAACTCTTTTGAACTTGATGGAATTGTCAAAATTGGGGCAGTCACTAGACAATTATTTAACTTATGGAAAGTTTTTTCACACGGATCACTCCATTCAAATTTCACTGCTTTCTGAGTTAATCTGGATAGCGATATTGCAATCTGAGAAAATTCCTCTACGAACCTTCTGTAATAACCAGCAAGACCCAGAAAACCTCTCACCTCTGTAATTGTCGTTGGCCGTGGCCAATCTGAAATGACTTGAATTTTATTCTGATCAACTGAAATACCTTCACCACTGATCACATGTCCAAGGAAAGTTATACTGTTCAACAAAAATTCACACTTTGAAAATTTAACATATAGCTGGTTTTCCTTAAGTATTTGCAACACTGCCTGCAGATGACTGGAATGACTTTCTTCATCTCTTGAATAAATCAGGATATCATCAATGAACACAATTACAAATATGTCCAGGAATGGCTTAAAAATTATATTAATCAAATCAATAGATACAGCTGGTGCATTCGTCACTCCAAATGACATTACCACACACTCATAGTGACCATATCTAGTTCTGGAAGCTGTCTTTGCTATGTATTCCTCTTTAATCTGTAGTTGATGGTATCCAAATCTCAAATCTACCTTAGAGAAAACTGTAGCTCCTTCCAGTTGGTTAAAAAAATTATCTATTCTGGGTAAATGATATTTATTCTTAACAGTAAGCTTATTCAGTTTTCTGTAATCTATGCACATTCTGAAGCATCAATCTTTCTTCTTTACAAACAGTACTGGAGCTCCCCATGATGAGGAACTTGGCCTGATAAATCTCTTATTTAGTAATTCCGGTAACCGACTTTTCAGCTCTTGTAACTCTTTGACTGTCATCCTGTAAGGTGCCATTGCCACTGGTTTTGAACCCGGTATCAACTCAATAGTGAAATTTATTTCTCTTTCTAGTGGTAATTCTGACAAATCATCCAAAAACACATATGAGTATTCTTTGATTACAAGTATATCTTTCAACTCTTTAACTTTCTTATTTGTATTCTTTACTTGAGCAAGAAAACACAGACATTCCTTGGATATAAATTTATATGCTTTCATATAAGTGATTATCATTGAAGCAATTCCTCTCTCTCCATAAAATTTCAATTCTCCTTCTCCTGGAAAATTAAATTTAACAATTTTTCTATTACAGTCAATAATCACAAAATGCTTTGATAACCAATATATTCCCAAAATTATGTCAAATTCTTGTAATGGTAAAACATTCACTGTTGCTTCAAACTCTCTTTCCTTTATTTTGAAAGTCACTTGACATACACCATTTACATTCACAACAGACCCATTTGGCATCAAAACTTTCAAAATTTCATTTATTCCATAAACATTCAATCTCATTGATTTAACAAATGTCTCTGAAATGAAGGAGATTGAAGCTCCTGTATCAAAAAGGATTTGTAAAGGCTTTTTTTGAATCGTTACCAAACCTATAAAAGTTACACAAAAAACATAAACATACACTATTTCTTTAATAATATTTTCTTAATATATATTTATTCATTTTTCATTTTTATCACCTGTAATCACTTCAGGTGAATCCTTAGCATCCATCTGAGTTAGTGCATATACTCTAGGCAGAGTATTCTGTCGGCTTTGACTTGGTCCTGGAGTAGAGCAACTAATTCTACTGTTCTTGGTCTTCCAACATTCCTATGAGATCCAATATTTATCTTTGACTCTCTTGCTGGTCTTTGCCCCAAAGTAGAATAGTTTTTGGCTATATGACCCGGTTGATGACACCAAAAGTAAGTATTTGTATCAGATAAACATTCTCCTTTATGCTGTCTTCCACACTTGCTACAACTGTTCACACTTGAACTGTCACTGTTGCTGGACTTTGTCTTCTTCCAATTAAATTTTTTACCTTGTGAAGAGATTTGCTATGTGAATCCTAAGGAGCTCCCATAACTTCATCACTTTTCATCTTCTGAAAATCGCGTCTCCTTTGAGTATTTTGCAGGTCCACTTCTATCCTCCTAGCCCTTTCCACCAATACTGAATAATCTTCAATCCCAAATGGAACAAGAGGCTATCTAATTGTACCAGATATAAATATCATCTTTCATTTTCATAAACTTTCAAACCTTTATAGCGGATGAATTTGTTCATACATAAAATGTTTATACCTTCAATATTTTGTGATACATAATTAATCAATTACTTAGAAGATTGCAAACATGAATAAAATCATAAAACAAGATAATTTACCCACTTTGATATTTCAGTTTGTCCATCCTTGTCTCAACCTCAGTCTTAAAATTTTATTCTTGCTGAATTCTTTGAAGAATCGAACTTGTACCACTTGATTTCTTTCTTTCCAAAATTTTATGAGGGAATATTTTAAATCTCAATTTCTTCCTCTTTCCTTTTCAAAATCTGTTCTCCTTGCTCCAATTCTCTTTCTCCCCGTTTTTGAAATTATCCTTTGCTTTTTTTTTTTTTAATTATCCTTTGCTTTAAATGAAGTAAAATGATACAAATTTATGGATAAAATTGAAAAGAAAACTCAACAAACCTTCTTCCTGCATTCCTTCGGTCGTTCCTCCCTTTCGTTGAAATTTCTTCCAAATCTATCACTTCTTAACAATAGGAAAAGAGAGGAGTCGTTAAATCTTATCCCCAAACGAGTTGGATGGCTAAAAATGTCGAATCGAAACTCCAAAAATCCTCCTCGCAGGCATTCGGTCGTCCGCCCTCCTCGCCCTCTATTTCGCGAAAACCGACCCCCCTTTACAGGGTTGCGTCCCATAATTATAACTGGCCGGTTCCGAACCGGCCATATCCGGTTCTCACATAATTGTATGCTAATTTCTCATTATTGATGATCCGTGATGCAACATTAATTGCATAATGCATGTTTTTACAATGGTTATTGTGTTATATCTACAAAATATTGAATTTCGTTTTACATGTGTTTTGTCAACTTATTGTGTTATGTAATTGATATTCTTAAAATTTGCTAAATTGAGCATTGATAATTTTACCAAAACTGCTGGAACTACAAGTTTATGGTTAAATCTTGGACGCCATGAAGCTCAACGGACAAATGGAAGTAAAAGAGTTGCAAGGCGATCAACTACAACTTAGCTGCAATAGCCAATTGAATAGTAACCTAATTTTGTGTTAAGTTAATGTTCCATTGTGAAAAATATTTGATCAAAGAGGTTTTCAACTAAAATATGAAAATTGTTCCAAGGATGTAAATAGATCAAATGTTGCAGTACTTCATTTGTTTCATGAATCAGTCGCATTTATGAAGCTTCATGACTTTTCCATTAGCTTGTTGAAACAATTAAGAAAAACATTACCATAGTACTTTGAGAAAGAACCACATAACAAATGAGCAAATATATATGCTGATGCTCAGCATCATAAAACACCTTTTGGTGATTGAAAAACATCGTTGATGTATAAATGAATTATAGAAATACAAAGGACTTTTGTGCGCTAAGAAAGCTAGCTCCAAGCAAGATTTTAAACTGTAATCTAACTAAAGTAAAATGTTTTGTATTGAGGGCTTCCTGAATTTTTTGTGCTTTTCATGTACCATGTATGTATGATATGGTTGATTCCATCTATATTTATGAGCAGATTTGTTTTATTTTTTCTCAGGACATAATCCTTTAGTATTGCTCCTTAACATCATTATAGTGACATTGATCTGGAGTGTTCTTGGATATTTTCTTTTTACCCTCCCATTGTGGTTATCATGTCTACCTACAAAGTGTTAAAGTTCATGTTGGGTATGGCTTACTTGAGTAGGATGTTTCCTAATTTTTTACACTATAAAACTTAGGCTGCTCTCTGATGCCTTGTAATTTCTTAATTCTTATCAAGCTCTACTCTTGTTTGTAGCACAAGTGTGACCTCATCAATATGAGTTATGGAGAACCAACCCTACTTCCGGATTATGGGAGATTCGTTGATCTTGTTAATGAAGTATTTGCTAAAGAACTTTTAATTTTATTTTTACTAGTTTTACATGTTTTGAAGTGTTACTTATGCAGTAAATTGTAATTATAGGTTGTGGACAAGCATCGTCTGATATTTATTAGTAGTGCTGGAAATAATGGACCTGCTTTAAGTACTGTTGGTGCACCTGGTGGCACTAGTTCAAGCATAATAGGAATTGGTGCGTACGTTTCCCCTGCAATGGCTGCTGGAGCTCATTGTGTAGTTGAACCTCCTCCAGAGGGAATGGAATATACTTGGTAGGTGCTCTTTCTACCATACTTAGGTTTTAGAATATGCCATTAAAATATGATTCCTTTTGTCAAAATTCAAATTATGACGAAATAATGTTTCACAGTAATACTTCACATGCATAAACTTTCTTTAAGGATTAATGCTAAAACTACTAAAATTTGTATAAAGCTAAATATGTACTTCAAATCGTCTTTTTATTAAAACTTGATGGTCTTTCTTCTAGTCTGTACACACAAATTTAAATTAACTTTGGACTTTGCCCTGGAGTTAGTGCCTTATCGGGTTGCTACCATGTGATTATGATCGACTCCACACCTACTAACATGATTAATAAACTAGATGCACCTAGGTTTTATGCTCCTAATGATTTTCCTACTGCTGGGGATATGAGAATTTAGCCTCTCTTTCTGTTGCTTTTGATGTTAGAATCTTTAGCACAAAAGAGCTTATGGATAAAATTTTTTCAAATTCTATATGCGAGGAGTGGAGGACTAAGCAAGAATGTTTATTGCTATTCTCCAAAATACACAAGTGTTAAAGTTAGACATTTTTAGTGAGTTCTCTTGGAGCTCCTCTCTTCTGAATGTTAGATCAAGAACCATTTAACGGCCTTATTGTTGTATTTTATTTTTGGTACTTCTCTTTGCCTTCTAACGGATTGCTATGACTTCATGATTACTTTTTTCTTCGTCTGTTAATTATACTTGTTTCTTTCTTTAAAAACCTAATTATGAAGAACTTAATTATTATATGGCAATTTTCATATCTTTTATGTACCATGTGTCTTTTGAATTTATTTCTAGTTGTTGCAACCCTCAATATAATTGATTAGCTTTTCTGTATAATTATCAATCTCTTAATTTTATGCTTGCGCATCTAGATCAAAATAATTATGTTATCAATTCAGTCATTAAGATGGCTAACAGAACTTCTATGTCTATTCTATTTTTAGTTCATACTTTTTTTATCGGAATATGCATAAAAATGCTTTGATAGGGTTATACATCTTAAAAATAATGAACGATAGACATGTTATTTTAAAAATTTTTTAATTTAGATTTTAATAACTAATCTTTTTAAAAGAGCATAATCAATAGAGCCATGAAATATGTTATAGGATCAAAAAGGTTAATTTGCATTAGCTCTAAAGAATGTTGATATTGGTATAATTTTAATACCATATAATGATATAAATCTTAAAGGTTTTATACTAGGTTGTGAAAATCGGATTGTACGTTGAACCGAAAAAAGGATAGGTTCAAAATTCAATGATATGACTGGGGTTGAATTATATGACAAAATAAATATTAAAATTATTTAAATAAAAATAGATGATGTAACAATGATGTAATAATTATATAACAATGTAAATTTACTATTAAATAAATAAATTTAGTTCACATATTAATTAATAAATTTAATATAAATTTGTTGACAACTGAATAGTTTGAGCAGCCCACCTCACACATGTCCGACCAAACGACGCAACCATTCCTCCTCATGGCTCAAAATGACCCCATCCCACTCTCTCCTCATCAGAACTCAACTATACAACATGCAAGAACCGTCGCAGAGCAATTCAACACTCACGTATTGATGCAATCAAAAATTTGGGAGAGGGACCCAAATTTTTGATCACAAAAAGATTACCTTTCTAAGAACAAAATAAAGACATAAAATGCTTAAAAAAACACAAATACTATAAAACACAACTTTATATAATAAAACGACTTACAAACTTTTGACTCAAATGACACTTTCAAGACGACTCAAAACACAAACAAAATGACTCAAACAAAGACACCTAAAGTTGCGTTTCTTTGAGAAGAAAGATACAGGTGGAGTGGCACTTGCGGAGAGACGAAAGAGATTAGAAGCCCAAGAAGAAAGAGGAGAAGCTCGCAAGCTTTCCTAGAAGAGGAGAGGAAGAAGTGGCATAGCTCGCAAGCTATCCAAGAAAACCCTCAGGTTTCTTTCCAAAAATCATTATCATCACCTTCTTTTTCTTTACTTCATCATCTCATATTTATAGGCAAAGTAAAGGAATGCCAAAAGCCACCTTTATGAATGCACACATCATCCCAAGCATTAGTTTTCATAGGATTTCCAAAAGCCCTTTTGAAAACAGCCCCAAGCCTCTTCGGAAAAACAGCCCAGCATTTTGTTTCGGAAATCATAGGAAATCACGGCACCAAGGAGTCAAGTCTCGGTAAGCAAGCATCCCATTAAAGCTTTTTATTCACTGGAGCCAAAAATTCATGGAAAAAAGGCCCAGGCATGGAAATATCAACCGGCTGCATTAAAAATATTAACTTTCCAATAAATTCAAAACATAGAATTCAGCCCCCAATTAATACAAGCCACGGTTTTCCAAGAGACAAGAAAAAAGGGGAAGGGGAAGGGACAAGGAAAAAGGGGTAAAGAGAAAAAAAATATTTTAAGAAATAATGAGCTAATTTTTAGTTCAACAAATGAACTAAAAATCAGCTCATAATGAGCTAATTTTTTTACTAGACATTAATGAGCTAGAGGAGTCAAAAATCAAATATTAGGATTTGATTTGACCCCCCCCCCCCTTGCCTACATCACGTATGGAACTCCCTCTTCTTCTCATTTCTCTGTGCTTCTCGCATACACACCTGAGATCTCTTGCATTGGAACTATATGTAGAAGCCGCACACATGGAAAGTGATGTGAAACTACGAGGAGTTTTTTTAGAAATTTAAAAGAAACGATTAAAGTATTGCTTCTTACGAATTTAAAACTAGCACATAAAAATTAGAGTTATGAATTTAAAATGTTGACTTGCTTAGGCCAAAGAGATGCACTTGAGATTAACCAAAATAGTTCATTCAAAGTTCTAGGTGAATTTCATATGCAAAGTACAATAACAAAACCCAACGTTTAACAACGAGAGTTTCACCTTGGGGCCGTATCACTCAAAGATTGGTGGACTTTTGGCGGAGATAGAAGATCCAAACGATGAAGGAAGTTACCACTAGAGAAAGGGCGCCAAAGAACCTCGTCGGAGGAAAAGTAGCCGGTGGGGATGGATGTCGTCGTCTTCTTCTTTTGTCTCAACCTCTCAAGGGGGAATGAAGAGAGGGCCGGCCTATGGTGGGTAAAACGGAGCAAGGAGGGGCGGCTATGGAGTGAGAGGCGGCTAGGGTTAAGAGATTAGGTGATGAGGAGGTGTGGGGAAGTTTTAATCAAAATCTGAATTTAATTTCAGATTTAATTAAATTTGGAGGGAGAATATTTTGAGTTTGAATTTTGAAATGGGTGTAATGAATGCATTAAGTGCATTAAAAGGGATTCCTCCTTAGGTGGCCGGCGGCATGGGTGAGAGAGGGGAGAGGTTTACAAAAATCTGAAGTTAATTTCAGATTTCAATTAAATTTGGAGGGAGTTAAATTGGATTTGAAATTTGAATCAAGAGTCTTAATTGTCATTAATTAGCCTTGAAGGGGATTCCCCCTTTGATGGGGCCGGCGGCTATGAGAGAGGGGAGGGGGTTCGGGAGCAATTACACACTTTCCAAATAGGTTATTGCCACCTAGGATGAAAAATTAGTAACTCCTCATGTGAAGAAATTTGAATTGGATCAACTTCAAAACTTTCCTTTTTGGAAGATTTCAAATAAGGAAAGTTTTGAATTTCAAAATTTGAAATTCAAAATGTAGTAACTTCCTCATTCATTGCTAGGCAACAATCAAGGAGCCACTAGGATGATGGATGTCATCACCATGGGTGGAGCATGGGATGGCCGGCGGCTAATGTAGGAGGAGGGGAAAACCCAACGGGTTGGGTGGGGGAATTTAACGGAGATTGAAGTTCTAGAGATGCGAATGCTCACCTTGAGCTCTCCTCCTTCTCAAGCACTCATGCAAGACGAAGTAGAAATAAAACACAAATTTCATTCAAATGTTCATTAGTCTATTACAAAGCATGAGACCCCTATAAATAGGTCTTCAAACAAAAATAAATAAAAGTACTCAAATGCCCTTTGGGCTACAATAAGACATAACTCCCCACAGGGGTAAAATGGGAAAACAGTAAAACAAGAATAATAATAATAGAATACAAAATGACATCTAGAAGTAGAGGCGCTGAATCGTGGCCGTCGATCTGTGGTTTCGCCTGCGATAAACATGTCGGTAGCGTCTGTCGATGTCCTCATCAGAGAGTCCACTCAACTCCTTTTGTTTCATCCGATCGAGCCTCAGTCCACCGACTCGATTTCTGCTCGCTCGTGTCCTGCTTTTGTACCAGATCCTTGCGCACGACTCGCGCTTTAGACCTCTCCAATCGGCCTGATTTGCCTGCTCCTACATAGAGCCACCCCTACGCCCGCACGATTGCTGCCCAACCTAGTCACGACCCCCTTCCGCTTGTTCACTGGGCATCTTTCGCATGATTGTGGTCTGATTCGTGCCTCCTACCCGCTTGCACAACCCGTGACTAGACCCGCTCGTCCTCTTCTCATAATATGACCAGAGCCCTTCGACCAACTCCATGCACATAAGTCCCACTCCGCTGTACGACTTGAGCGATCGAGCTCGAAACTAGACCCAATCAAACTGACCAGAATCATGCCGACCTGAACCTATTATCTCGTCCCGCCCTATCATTGACGTGAGTATATAAGTGTGCAAGAGCTCTTGTAAAATAATGAAAAAAAATCAGGTTTTATGACAGAGATCTCCGAAGACTTGTACTGGGACTAATCAGTGTTCCGAAGCCCTTGGCTGTTGAATCCTATCTGGCCGTGCGGATTGAAAGGGCAAATGCACTCCCAACCTCCCTTCGCAGTAGGAGACGTTTGGAGGAAAGTGGATTTTCAGAAAATAATATGTAGCACTTTCAATAAATAAATAATAAACATGTGCCTTCACTTGTAGATTTGAAGACCCATATTGGGACTAATCAGTGTCTCGAAGACCTTGGTCACCAAATCCTATCATACCGGGTGGATTGAAAGGCAAATGCTTCCCAACCTCCCTTCGCGAGGAGGGGACATCGGGATGTTGCCAAATTTTCAACGAAAAAGAAAAAAGTAGAAAACCAACCCCCATCTGAGAGGGTCCTAGAAATCAACTTACATGTTAGGGAGATGTCACCTTCTCAAAACAGTAGGAGGAGGATGAAAGAGGTCTCCCCAAAAGCCTTAGGCTCTCAACCTTCTGCATTTAATAGGTTGACCTTCCCTAAGGTTTAAAAGTCCAATGAAAGACAAACAACCTGAGCTCTAGTGTCACCTGAGCAGGTGGCAGTTGAGAGATAGTATGAGACAATTCAGTCTTTAGCCGTTGTCCCAAGCCACTCAGAGCCCAAGAAACTATTTCAGTTTAGTCAATATGAAGAAGGGATTAGTTCTACCTATGTTCTGACAAAGTCTCAAAGAAGAAATAAAAATAGAAGACTTAGAAAGAGGTTGAAAAAGGAGGAGCAAGCTGAGTTAGTGGCTGAGATGTTGGAACACTCTTCTCTTGCTGAGGTTAGTAAATCTTACTCTCTTTCTGTGTTTAGGAGCGAAGAAGATGTTGAAAAAATAATTGCATCGCCTCCAAGACCTTTAACTAAAGTTCCCAAAAGCACACCCGAGGAAAGGACAAAGAAGTAGGAGAATGACATCAGAAATCTTTTCCAAAGATAGCTCATAGAACCCGCTCAACAAAAGAGAAGGTAATTAAAGCTATGAAGAATGTGATTTTCAAACGTGTTGATACAATCCTAAGGGAGAACAAAGATCCCAAGGAGATCAAATTGTTTGTTCAGCCATCACTGAAAGACGTGCAACGATTTGCCCCACAGCCAGCTGTGTCAGCATTGATGGATGGTTATGATTTTAAACCTCACCAGAAAAGAGTGGTTAGTGAGCAGATAATTCTAGTTGACAGTTCAACAGTACCACCTAAGATCAATGGCAGACCAAAGGCTGACTACCCTGATCGCCAAGTGATCCCGGACTTCTTTGTCAGTTTCTAGTAGATCTGATGTAGCTACTAGGTTTAGGAGGTCTCCCATAGAAGACAAACTTTCTAGGCCTCTCGATGAGCTACACTCTGTGGGTCGCATTCAAACTCCACCTTTGGATGAGGTAAATGTGGGACACTAAAAATCCCATACCTTTTCATCTGGGGTGAAGAAAGAATGGAGACCCAAGGTGGTAGCTCCATCTGTGGTACACTCTTCTTCTCCTACCCATGTTGATTCCAAAGACAAAGGGAAAGAACCCATAGAAATTAACAGCTTCAAAGAATACCATTCTTCTCCTGTTAATCCCTCAACCGGTAAAATTGTTGATGAAATGATTAAATACTTGAAGGATACAACAACAACAACAACATCAAGCCTTTATCCCACTACGTGGGGTCGGCTACATGAATCCTTTTTCTCCAATGTGTCCTATTAAAAGCCAAATTCTCGTTTAAATCTAATAAAGAAAGGTCATTCCTAATATTTTCTAACCAAGTCTTTTTAGGTCTACCCCTACCTTTCCTAACACAAGTCAAATCTAATACCTCTACTCTCTTAACTGGGTCGTCGGAAGGCCGCCTTTTTATGTGACCAAACCATCTAAGGCGACTCTCTCTAATCTTATCTTCTACTGGAGCTACTCCAACCTTTTCACGTATATGCTCATTTCGTATCCTATCTCTAAGGGTAAAGCCACTCATCCATCTAAGCATCCTCATCTCTGCCACACTTAACTTAGTATTATGCTTCTCTTTTAATGGCCAATATTCGGCACCATAAAGCATTGCAGGCCTCACTACCATCTTATAGAATTTTCCCTTAAGTTTGAGGGGTACATTTCTATCACATAACAAGCCCGATGCATTCCGCCACTTCAACCATCCAACTTGAATTCTGCTGATAATATCCCCATCTATTTCACCATCACTCTGAACAATAGATCCAAGATACCTAAAACGTGTACTCTTATTAATGACTTGATCGCCCAAAGTCACAATCCCCTCACTAGGACTATTACTGCTAAAATTACACTCCATATATTCCGTTTTAGATCTACTCAAGCGAAAACCTTTAGACTCTAAGGTTGACCTCCATAATTCAAGTTTACCTTCAACTCCCTCTCTAGTCTTATCAACAAGGAGAATATCATCAGCAAAAAGCATACACCAAGGTACATCATCTTGCAAATGTCTAGTGAGAACATCCATGACTAAAGCAAATAGATATGGGCTTAAGGCTGATCCTTGATGTAACCCAACCGAAATAGGGAAATACTTGGTCAAACCACCTTGTGTTTGAACACAAGTAATAGCTCCTGCATACATATCTTTAATGATTTGAATATAAGCATTATTGACTCCTTTCTTATCAAGAACTCTCCATAGCACTTCTCTTGGAACTTTATCATATGCTTTTTCTAAATCAATAAATATCATATGTAGATCCTCCTTATTTCCTCTATATTTTTCCATCAAACCTCTGAATAAATGTATGGCTTCCATAGTCGACCTACCCGGCATAAATCCAAATTGATTTTGAGAAACATTAGTATCACGCCGCAACCTATGCTCTATAACTCGCTCCCATAATTTTAAAGTATGACACATTAACTTAATACCTCTATAATTCGTGCAATCCTGTGCATCGCCTTTATTCTTAAAAATAGGAATTAATACACTCATTCTCCACTCATCTGGCATCTTTTTAGTCTTCAAAATAGTATTAAAAAGTTTAGTAAGCCAAGAAATCCCTTCATCTCCTAAGCATTTCCACACCTCTATTGGAATATCATCAGGTCCAACAGCTTTTCCACCCTTCATTCTATTTAAAGCCTCTCTAACTTCAGTTTTACTAATACGCCGATAAAAACAGAAATCTTTACTTTCATTTAGGGTGCTAAGGTCACTATAGTCAATCTTATTTTCACACTCTTCATTAATATACTCATTATAGTCAATCTTATTTTCACAATCTTAATACACTCATTCTCCACTCATCTGGCATCTTTTTAGTCTTCAAAATAGTATTAAAAAGTTTAGTAAGCCAAGAAATCCCTTCATCTCCTAAGGATAGCCTCAAGAAAATTGATGTGGACGAAAGAAGGGAAAATGAGGAAGAAAACTATATGAAGTTGATTGAGAATTTCAATTCTGATGAGGATGATCTCATGGATGAGGAGGATATCTTTGTTATCCACTATGACATGGGAGGATCCTCTCTTTCAGAAGACTCTCATGCAAATGAGTTGTTGGAAGTGGCGAAAGGGAGTGAAAATCCTTGGATTTGTGCTCTACAACAACAGCTTAAAGCAAAAGATGGCCAAGAGGTTGGATGAGATGACACTCGCCATGATAGCTCTTACTTAGCTTTTAGGGCCCCAAAAGGTCCTAAGCAGGGGTTTAAGTGAGCCGAGCCGGCTTGAGCTCGACTTGTTTATAGGCTCGCGAGTCGAGCTCTAGCTCTAGCTCGAGTTCGAGGTCGTTTAGTAAACGAGCTCTAGTTCGAGCTTGAGCCGGCTCGGCTCGTGAGCTCGCAAGCCAGCTCAAATAAATATTAATATTTTTTAAAATAATTTTATTTTATTTATTAAATTTAAATATTAAAAATAATAATAATAATCACCTAAATTTTATTTAAATATTAAACATTTCATATATATATATATATAAATTTTGTTTAAGTTTTAAAAATCCTGCTTAAGTTTTAAAAATCCCGCTTAATTTTTAAAATTTTAAAAAATTCCTGCATAAATTTAAAAATTCTCACCCATGGCTAACGAGCCGGCTCGATCTCTTTTACAGTGAGATGAGCTCGAGTTCGAGCTCGGTTTCCATGTAACGAGCCGAGCTCGATAAGGGCCTAAACTCGACTTGACTCGACTCATTTACACCCCTAGTCCTAAGCATAGTAGATAAGCCTTTTAATAGTACAAAGAAAGTAGTGTCAACATGATGAAGGGCATATATGAAAACTTGAGTTAGATAAGGATTTTGCATGCTTATTGAGTAAGAGCTAATTAATTAAAGCTTTATGATGAATTAAACAATGAAATAAAATCAAAGAGCGGTAAACACAAGCTTAAGCCAAGTTACTTGCGAAAAGTTAAAACCACATAATAATCAATTACTCTTGACGTTCAATACGAGACGGGTTTCAACAAGAAATCCCTAATCTAACAATAAAAGTAGTGCTATGAAAGATTTCTCAAACAATTTCTACTAAATACTAAGCTTTTAGCAGAACTTGACAAGATTTTGTATGAATCAAATAAAACCACAAGTGAGGATCAACGAAGGAGGTAAGAGAGAAGGAAAGAGTTCACCATTTGCTAAGATTCAACCTTCTCGCAAGCTTGGACAACACTTGGTGGTGTTTTGACTGCTCGGACAATAACAAATCCACGCTCAAACCTTTGGAAAGCAAGAAGCCAACCTGGGACAGTGATTCCGGACAGTTCCGGGCAGCAACGGTCGCTCCTAGAGGGTATGGACAGCAGCGAACTGCTGCTGGAGTCTCTGGACAGTAGATAGGTGGTCTTGAGAAGATCCTGGATAGCAGTTTGGCACTTGGAAAAAACCTGGACAACAACCTATAAGGTCTAGAAAAGCCGTGGAAAGCTACTGTGAAAGCAGGGGACTTTTAGAAAGTAAGTTGGGAGAGCCACGGGTGCAGAATAGGTGCTCTTCTTTGCTGAAATTCCCTGAGTATGGGAGAGAAGAAGGGCGGCAGATGTTGGGGGAGCTGAGGTTAATTCCAGCTTGGATGGGGAACATAATTAGGCTTTGAGTGATTGGATTGTGGAGCATTAATGGGTTGATTGAAAGCTTAATTGGGGCATTAATTAGATAGGAGAGAGAGAGAGAGAGGGGGGGGGGGTGATGGGGTGGTGTTCGACCAAGTAAGAAAAGGGGGGGCAAGTGTCTAGATGCAATGTATTTGAAATTAGGGATTTAATTAATGAATCCATCATGATTTGATTGATTGATTTAAATTAGAACCCTTCCAAAAATAGGATTAAGAGGAAATAGGAAAGATTTGAAATCTAAATTTGATTTATCTCAAATTCAAAATACCTTCCAAAATCAAGTGGAGTTAAATAAGGACGGGTGGGGGAATTTGAAAATAAATTTAATTGGATTTAATGAAGGGGGCCGGCGGCATGATTGGGCTAGGAGGAATTTATGGGGGAGATTTGAATTTGCTATTTTAAGATTTAGAAATTAGGAAAGTTGCAATTAAATCCTAATTGATTTGAGATTCAAATATGGTTTAATTTAGGAAACTTTCTTAAGATAGATTTAGTAATTTAGGAAAGATTTTAAATTTCAAATTGGATGAATTTGAATTCAAAATTTGCCTCAAATTAAATCAATCTAAAATAGGCATTAACTCAAAGGGGAGGAGGGAATTCATGATTTACATTGCTTCTTCTCATGGTCTCTTTTCCTTTTATGGATGGATCTTTGGGGTACAATCAAATTAAAATGGCCCCAGAGGACGAGCAATATACTTCTTTTAGAACACCCATTTGAATATACTGCTATAAGGTCATGCCTTTTGGCCTTAAAAATACTGGTGCAACCTACCAGCTTTCAATAACCAGAATATTTGATGAACTCATTCATGACAAAATATAATGTTACATTGATGATCTCGTGTTCAAAAACAAAGAAAGAGAGGATCACCTGTTTGATTTAGGGGTTGAATTCGAATGGCTTCGTCGGTACGACCTCAAGATGAATCTTTGGAAGTGTGCTTATGGTGTGACTTCAGAAAAATTTGTTGGGTTTGTTGCTCGACATCGTGGCATTAAAATTGACCTTACTAAAATCAAGACGATATTAGAAATGAAATCTCCTAAAAGTCTTACTCAACTAAGATCTTTTCAAGGTAGGTTGACATATTTAAGACGCTTTATATCTAATTTGTCTGGTAGATGCCAAACTTTACATCCCTTTCAAAGGACTCAAAATTCTATTGGGATGATAACGGCAAAAAAAAAGCTCTCGATAGTATAAAACACTATCTCATATCCCCACCTTGTTTTGGTCGCTCCTATTCTAGGGTGGCCGTTAGTTCTCTTCACTGCAGTGTCAAATGAATCTCTTGAAGCTCTGTTGGTCCAAACCAACAATGAATGAAAAAGAAAAATGCTTTGCACTACTCAAATAGAATTCCAAGCAGAAAATTTCATCCGATTCGGTTGTGGGCTGGGTTCAGATTATCAAAACCTTGGTCTAAAATTTCAAATATTTCATCTTTCCCCCAAAAGAAAAGAAAATTCACCTTTCCCCAAAAGGAAAGAAAATTCAATTTTCTCTAAAAGGAAAATCAAGTTTATCTTTCTCCAAGTGAAAGATCATCTTTTTCTTTCTCCAAATGAAGGAAAGTCGATCTTCTCTTTCAAATTTATATTTCTCTAAATGAAAGTCAAATGCAAATCTTAGTACCGAATACTAAGTGTAGATTCCCTCAAATAGGAGTCTTCTTATTAATTTCTGAGTTTAGGTAGAATTCAAACCTTCCAAAGTCTCTCCTAGCTCGTTGCTTTAGATTTTTTCTACCTAAACTGAACCTTAATAAATCAACCCAATCTAGACTTTTAGTGGTTACCAAAACCCCCTTTAATCTTCCCAAAGGTTAAGGTTTATCTTGTCAAAATAGATGACCTTACACCAAGTGATGTAGAATATACATGCAAGGATGAATTGCTTAAGGAGTTTGCACGCTTAATTTTGGAAACCACAATAATTATATATTTATAAACACAAAGAGTGGTAATACAAGCTTAGTAAATCACATACGTAGGAGTTAAGATAGTAAAACAGTCAATTTAATTTAACGTTGCATACATGAATGATTTTCAACAATAAATCCCAATGTTAACAATAAGATTAGTACTGTGATGGATTCATTCCTCACTCAACTCCCTAAATTACTATGGTTTAACGGAGGGATCAACAAGACTCGTTGTGAATCAAACTGTAACCACATTTGGAAGGTGAATTAAAAATATATGAGATTAAGAAGAAAAGTTACCAAGGGAACGAAAAATACGGCGCTCCGGCGTAGTCGCTTATGCCATAGGAGGTCACCAAAAATGACTAGACAGCAGCTAGGGACGCCGAGACAGCAACAATGAGGGTCAGGACAGCAATTCGGCACTTGAAATACTTCTGGACAGCAACCCAAACACCTTCTAAAAATCTAGGTAGCAGGTTTCGGGTGTACTGGAAACTCCAAACAGCAACCAAGAAAAGTCTGGACAGTAATAGAGTGAGTTCCAGGGCTGGATAGCAGGTGTGGAAGTATAGAAATTTGCTTGGCAGCAGTTTAACGGAGTACTGGGAAGGTTGGGCAGCAGCAATGCACTTCAGGATGCCTTGGACAATCATAAACGGTTTTATGGAATCACCTGGAAGCAAGTTACTCTTGCTGGAAACACCGGCCAACCAATAGAGAGCAATTTCCAAATTGAAATTTCTTGATTTGGAAATAAATTAAAGTAGATTATGGGATGAGGGAGGGGCCGGGTAGGCTAGGGTTGAGTTTGGAATTATTTCCAAAGTAAGGGGTTGATTTTATGGGAAAGAAATAATGAGGTGAGCAAAGGGAGGGTTCGGCCAAGAGAGAGGGATGGGGTGTGTGTCTAGGTTCAATGTATGTGAGATATGGATCAATTAATCAATTAATTTCAGTATTGATTAATTGATTGAATGAAGGGGGTTTCCAAATATGGTGTAATTAATTATGAGAGATTTAAAATTCAAACTTATTTAATTTGAATTCGAATTTCTTTCTAAGTTAAAAACAATCCAAATTAGGAAGGAATGAGTTTTGGAGGGAAGTGGAGTTTGGGATGAGATAAATCATTCCAACCCAATTTAAAATTAAATTGGGATTAGATTCAAGACTTTCCTAAAATAGCTTTCTAATTTAGGAAACTATTTGAACTTCAAAATTTGTATTTCAAAATGGTTGAGATTAATTTCTTAAATCATTTAGGCTATTTAGGTAAGTGGTAATGATGAGTTAATTCATTATTCGAGGATGGGGAGAACATGGGGGTTGGCGGTGGAGCTTGGAGGGAATTAGTGGGAGTTGGTGGTGGAGCCAAGGTGGCCGGCGGCAAAGATGTGGAGGGGCGGCAGGTAATTGGAAATCACGTGGACATCTGGCACAATTCAAAGCTATCTGTGCCAAAGTTCAATTTATTTGACGGTACTGCAAATCCTCGTCAACATCTGGCACAATTCAAAGCTATCTGTGGAAATACAGGAGGCAATGATACTCTGTTTCTACGCCAATTTGTTAGTAGTTTAACAGGCACAACTTTTGAATGGTATGCTAAGTTACCCAATGATTCAGTAAGAACATTCGCCGAATTGGAGACGATGTTCATTAAAAGATTCGTCAGTGCAACAAAAAAGGTGACTATTGCTGACCTTGCTCTTGAGAAAAAGAAAAGAGAAGAATCAGTCACCAAGTACATAACCAGATGGAGAAATCTCAGCATGAAATGCGAGCAGCAGCTCACTGAGAAGCATGCTATTGAGCTATTACTGGGAAACATAGATGATTATATGGCTCCATATTTGACGATGGCTACAATTAATACATTTCAGGAATTACTTTGATCGTGTAGCCAAATTTGAAAGGTTACCCAGACCTAAAAGTGCCGGCTTCAACTATAACAATAATTCACCAGGGAAAGGAAAACAGATCAAGATGTATGATCCAAAAAGAAGTGAGGTGAATACCACATTCCCGTCTTCCTTGGAGAAAAAAGAAAAAGAGGATCCAATGAATCCACCGAAGATGTTGAAACAAACAAGAGAAAAGCAAAAGGCTCCTACTTTACAGGGGAAAATTAATAAGTCTTCAATTGCCAGAATCTCGCCGACCAGAACAGGCTGGCATGACAGATGATTCAAATTACTGTCCATTTCATAGGATCATAAGCCACCCAATCGAAGACTTTCATATTCAAAGATTGGGTCGAAAGGAATTATCAGAATGGTGAACTTATACTTTCTAATAGTATCCTTATCAATCCTAAGAGGGAGAATACCAATGTTATCTCCTCTACTCCCTGTCAAAGCACAGAGAATGAGAAAGGGAAAGCACACCAGGAAGATGAAGGTGGTTGGGAGACCTTTATCTCAAAGAAAACTAAGCAAATGATGAATGTCCTACTGGCCATTGAAGGCATTTGTCGAAAAAATACATTAGAATTGGAAGTTGATCCAATACTCCTTTCTTCAAAGAACCCAGTGGCAGGAGGGCCCAGTTCAAGCAAGAAGAAACCTTTGAAATATTTCAAAGATTAAAAGGAAAAAGTAAACCTAAATCAAAATCTCAAAAAGAAAAGAAAAAGAGATTAAGAATGCAGAACACTGTAATTCAAAAATACATCGACTCCATCGATGAATATCAGCAACCTCTAAGGCGTCCTGTCAAGTTAGAGGAGTATATGGCTGATTTGTTTCTTGACTCGGAGTCGGAAAATGAAGAGAGCATTCCAATTGAAACTTGCCGAGTTATAAATCAACGAGGTGGAAGGGTTGCAAGAGGACACAATGCACCTCTTGCTATCTAGAAAGCTGATGTGAAAATGCCTTCTAAGGAAGTACATCGTACACCAGCACCTTTCACTGATTTAGATGAAGAATTATATTTTCCCGATGAAGAAAATGATCATAATGGAAAGAACATGCCTAAAGAAAAATGTCCAAAACTCGGAAGCAGCTCAGACTCCGAGGAAATTGATGATATGAAAATTTTAAAGAATTCTCAAGCTGAAAATAGTTCATCTTCAGAGGTGACACAAATCCAGCTGAGAAGCGGAAAGCAGGTTCCTCCACCTCAAAAGAAAACAAAGGATAAGGAGAAGAATATTCAACCCAACGAGGCCATTATTCCACAAGAGCTTCCTAAAACCAAGGTTGTTAGTGCAAATGTGGATTACAACATATTATTCCATATCCGTAAATTACCTGCATTGCTGAGTGTCTACGATGCCCTTCTGATGTCTAAGAATCTTCGGGAAACACTCATTAAAGCTTTGCAAAATCCTGAGCAATACGAGACATTCTTTGCTGAGCAAAATTTGAAAGAAGCTTTGCATACGAAGAATACTGCTACAATCACTTTCTGTGATAGTGATATGCTCCTGGGAACTGCAGATCATAATCGACCATTATATGTTACAGCGGAGAGTAACAATATTGAAATAAATAGAATTTTGATTGATCCAAGTTCCTCTGTTAATCTAATGAGCCTCAAAACGCTCAAAGGATTGGCCCTGAATGTCCAGTATTTGAATAGAAGCACAGTGTTTCTACAAGGATTCAATGAACAAGGGCAAAGAACCCTGGGATCTTTAGTTTTGCCTTTGGACTTTGGGGAACTTAATTCAGAGGCAACATTTCATATCATTGATGCCAACACATCATACAAAGCACTTCTTGGAAGACCATGGCTCCACGAGTATGGTATAGTGCCTTCAACATTTCATCAATGTATGAAATACATTTGAGATAATGAAGAATATCGCATTGATGGTGATGAACAACCATTCTTAGTGCACGAAGTCAAAATCTACGATGACGTCAAGTATTTTATAGCTCAAAGGTCAAGAGGCAATGAGCTTCAAAAAATTCAGTCTCTTACACTGAACAAGAAAAAGCTAAAAGATAAAAACAAGAATCAATCGAAATAAATTTGCTCAGTGCTTCATCTCGGTAGTGATTCTAAAGAGGATGATATCTCTATAACTTTCAAACCCTTGATCATAGGGAAAAGAAAGAATGAACTATCAACTGTCCCCTTTGATTACGAAGCTAATCACACAAATAAGGTACAGTGTTCAAGTAAACCAACCATTGAAGGAGAAGAAGAATTTGTGTATCAGCCCAAGGGTACTACAGAATCTCAGGAGGAAGGGGACCTAGGACCCAGTTCCATATATAAGAAATTGCAAAAAGTATCAATTTCAATGATAAGGGTGTCTGAAGAACAAATATCTACAGATATCATCAAAATAGTGACTATACCGACGGCACATTCCAAAACATTGACTACCTCGCCAAATACAAACATAGAAATATTAAAAACTTTTTATGTCCCTCCCAAAAAAGGTCTCAATGAGCGTGGATCCATTTTCTATGAATCAAGAGTAATACCGCATCACATTACTCATAAAATAGAAAATGAAAATGAATGGGATTATGAAGATATATGGATAATCATTCCTTAATATCCTTCACCCATTATGAGAAAGCTGATAGAAAAAAGAATATTTTTCGTACAAACATGCAAGCGAGCTCGTTATTTCAGAGAACTCTGGCACAATGAGCATGCACAAAGACTTGTTGGTCATGGCTGGTTTTATTCGAGAAGAGAAGTATGCTAACTGGATCGCTAATATCGTTCCAGTGAAAGAAGATGAATGGTCAAATTCGTGTCTATATAGACTACCAGGATTTAAACAAAGCATGTCCAAAAAATGATTTTCCACTGCCCAATGCAGAACTTATGGTCGATAACACATCAAATCATGATATGTTCTCATTCATGGATGGATCATCAGGATATAATCAAATCAAGATGGATCCAGAGGATGAAAAACATACCTCATTCCGAACTCCCATTGGCATATATTGCTATAAAGTGATGCCATTCGGTTTGAAGAATGCTGGAGCTACTTACCAAAGAGCGATGACTCGAATCTTTGATAATCTTATCCATAAGCATGTAGAATGTTATGTGGATGATTTGGTTGTAAAAAACAAAGATCAACATGAACATGTAAATGATCTCAAAATTGTATTTGAAATGATTTGTAAATTTAATTTGAAAATGAATTCGCTTAAATGTGCTTTTGGTGTGTCATCTGGTAAATTTCTCGGATTTATTGTACGCCATAGAGGGATTGAAATTGATCCCGATAAAATTCAAGCAATAGTGGAAATACCACCTCCAAAAACTCTAAGACAACTTCGTTCATTACAAGGAAGATTGACATATATTAGAATATTTATATCTAATCTTTCTGGTAGATGCTAACCCTTTTCATGATTGATGAAGAAAGATACTCCTTTCGTGTGGGCTGATGCTTGTCAGGAGGCATTTAATAGTATAAAACAATATCTATTGAATCCTCTAATTCTTATTGCCCCAATCCCAGGGAAATCCCTAATCCTATATACAGCTGCTCTTGAAGAATCACTCGGAGCATTGCTAGCACAAACAAATGAATATGAAAAAGAAAATGCCCTTTATTATATCAATCGACGATTAATAGGGGCATAATCTAAATATTCACCAATTGAAAAGCAATGTATAGCATTGATCTTTGCTACTTAAAAACTGCGGCATTATATGTTATTCCATAAAATCACTTTAATATCTATAGTGGATCCATTAAAATTTTTAATGATTAGACCCACTCTCACTGGTCGTCTAGCTAAATGAGCTGTCTTGCTAATGCAATTTGACATAACATATATGCCACAGAAAACAGTGAAAGGACAGGCTCTACCTGATTTTCTAGCAGCCCATCCTCTACCTGTAGATTCTCCACTCAACGATGAATTTCCAGATGAGCAAACACTTGAAGTGGAAGAAGAAGAAAACCTGCAAGAATGAGAGCTCTATTTTGATGGAGCTTCATCAATAAAACCATCTAAGCCACCTAAATTTCCAACAGTACAAGTAGGCATTGGCCTTATATTCATTACTCCTCAAAAATGAATACTCCGATATTCCTATAGCTTAACAGAGCCTCGGACTAATAATGAGGTTGAATATGAAGCCTTAATAGCGGGCCTTGAGTTGACAATTAATATGAAAATTGAGAAACTCCATATATTTGGAGATTCTCAACTCATAATCAAACAAATAATGGGTGCTTTCAAAATCAATAAGCCTGAGTTAATCTCTTATCATGAGTATGCACTAAAACTCCTACAACAAATTCCTGAGGTAACTCTCACAAGGATTATGCGTAGTGAAAATGGCAAAGCTGATGCGCTTAAAAAGCTAGCTAAAGAACTAGCAAATCCGCAGGAGGATCCAATTCTCATAACTATTCAAAACAAGCATGCGTTAACTCCATCTATCATACAAGGTGATGAAGGAAAATAAATGCAAGAAAGCCTAGCCATATCTGATGAAAATGATTGGAGAAATCCATTCATTAGATATTTCAAAGAAGGAATATTACCCGAAAATAAATTTATGGCTTCACAAATATCACGAAGAGCATTAAGATATGCTTTCGTGAATGATACATTATATCGTAGATCATTTGATCAAATGTGATTACGATGTTTGGGTCTCGATGAATCCCAAAAAGTTATAAGTGAAGTACGTTAAGGATTGTGTGGTGTGCACCAATCTGGACCAAAAATAAAAATCAAAATCAAACGTATGATATACTACTGGCCAAATATGGTTCAAGACTACATCAACCATGCTAAAAAGTGTCATTAATGTCAAGTGCATAGAGATATCATATATGGACCTCCCAATCCGCTACACCTTACATAGCGTCATGGCCATTTGAAAGCTGGGGTACCGATATAAATAGGTTCTATAGAACCACCATCTTCTTTAGGACATCGGTTCATTTTAGCTGCCATCGACTACTTCTCAAAATGGGTTGAAGCAATTCTCTTAAGAGAAGTTAAATCAGATAATATAATGAAAATTTTTCGAGATAACATTGTCTATCGTTTTGGTGTACCTCATCAAATCATATCAGACAACGGTACAGCCTTCAAAAGTGACAAAATTTATCGATTTGTAGAGCGCCATAAGATAGACTGGCGTTATTCATCAATATATAACCCGAGAGCCAATGGTTTGGCCGAATCATTTAACAAAACTTTGGTTAAGCTGCTCAAGAAAATTCTCTCTAAAAATAAGAGAGAGTGGCACGATAAATTTACAGAAGCCCTCTGGGCATATCGTACCACTTATAAAACTACAGCGCAAGCCACCCTATACTTACTGGTTTTCGGAACTGAGGCAATATTACCTCTCGAAGTCGAGTTGCCATCTCTTCATATTGCTATTAAATACGAATTAACTAAAGAAGAAAATGATCTTCTACGACTTGAAGAACTTGAAGCTCTTCATGAAATTAGACTTCAGGCTCAGCAAAGTTTAGAATCCTATAAAGCGAGAATGATTAGGGCCCATGATAGAATGGTTCGTCCTAGAAGCTTCAAAGAAGGTGAGCTTGTTCTTGTTCGCCGTAGAATATAATCTCTCACTGTCGCCTTAGCGACAAATTTGACCCAATCTGGGAAGAACCCTTCATCATTGAAATAGTGTATGAAGGATGTGCCTATCAACTCATAAACCTAAATGGTCAAAGGCCCATGCCACCAATAAATGATCAATATTTAAAGAAATATCACACATAAAGATATTATGTATGCAAATTTATCTAAACAGAATCTCAAGCTCCTTCTGAAAAACAGGAGGCAATTTTGATATTCTCCTGCAATGCAGGAGATAAGTTCAATCCCCTCCTGAAAGATAGGAGGCAATTTTTATATTCTCCTGCAATGCAGAAGATAAGCTCAATCCCCTCCTAAAAGACAGGGGGCAATTTTTATATTATCTCTTGCAATGCATAAGATAAATTCAATCCCCTCCTAAAAGACAGGAGGCAATTTTTATTTTCTCCGGCAATGCAGAAGTTAAGCTCAATCCCCTCCTAAAAGACAGGAGGCAATTTTTATATTATCTCTTGCAATGCATAAGATAAATTCAATCCCCTCATGAAAAGATATGAGACAATTTTTATATTATCTCCTGCAATACAAGAAATAAATTCAATCCCTTCTCGAAAAGTCAGGGAGTAATTTTATCCCCCTTTGTCAAATAAAATAAGGGAACGTTCAAAATCTTCTATGTTCATAAATCTAAGGGTTGAGCCAAATCCACAAAGTTCAATAAGCCTAAGATCCGAACTTTGAAGTCTTCTATGCTCATAAACCTAAGGGTCGAGCTAAAATCCATTGGTTCAATAAGCCTAAGGGATGAACCTTCAAAATATTATAAGCTCATAAACTTAAGGGCGAGTTAAATCTACAAAGTTCAACAAGCCTAAGGGCCGAACTTTGAAATCTCTTATGCTCATAAACCTAAGGATCGAGCCAAATCCACAAAGTTCAAAAAAGCCTAAGGGCCAAACTTTGTAGTTTTCTATGCTTATAAACCTAAGGGTCGAGCTAAAACCTATTGGTTCAATAAGCCTATGGGCCGAATCTTGAAAATCTTCTATGCTCATAAACTTAAGGGCCGAGCTAAACCTACGAGGTTCAACAAGCTTAAGGGTCGAACTGTAACACCCCACAGCATCCCTTAACAGGCATGGAGTATTACTAACATAATCATCTCATCATTTGATCAAACAATACTTTTGAATATTTGAAAATCTTTATAAAACATCCAACAGTCCTCATTCATCCCTTCAATAAGCAACTAATAACTTTAATTTCAACATGAGATACTTACAGAGCCACTGCTAAAGAAAATCCGGAGTAATATATCACTAGTTACATACCTCAAGTTTAGACTTCCCAAATATAGATAAATACTAACATAATATAACATGTGGAATACTTGACAATTCAATTTGTTATGATCCTCTCCTTGCTCTTTCCTGTAACAACAGCCAGTAATAAAACATTGGTGAGCTATGAGACTCAGTAAGCTTTGCAAATTAATTACCATTTAAAGTACAATCATTGAGAATAATCAAACATTGAAATCATTATAAATTCGTAATTGACTTTAATCTTTACTTCTTATGAATTCTACAATGAATATCAATTTTATCTATAAAAGATTTAACTACAATTCATAACATTATTCAATGGAGCCCATGTAAACCTGGCATTATCGCCATTGAATTATATAGAGGTCCCTTTTGCCTCTCTAGGGGTTTTTTTTGTCCCACCTGCTATGCAGGTATCATATTCTCTGGGGTCCTTTTTGCCACTCCTATAATACAAGTATATTATATGGGGTCCCTTTTGCCCCACCTGTAATTACAGTTATACATCATTTGTAGCCAAACTTTACTTTTTCAGTGTTCATAAGTTATACTTAAGTTTTTGCATTCTTTCATAATCATTGTCATAGTCACTAGTATACAATTAAAATACACATCATATGCAAGTAATTGACATCTTTCCAAAATAGTATAAAATAGGAAAACATTTAGATTAACATACAAAACCTTGTTTTACACTTGATTTCATTATGTATCTAGTTGTTCGTACCTGAAAACTTGAATAAAAAAAAATCATTTCTATACATTAAACAAATTGCATAACATTTTAGTTTAATGCATTCCAATTCAACCTTTATGCCTATAACTGAAAGTTCTTAAATTTGAATATAAATGCCTTACTTACCTTCTTGCCGAGGTGTCTCCAATTCTCTACTTTGAAGTCTTCTACGATTATAAGTCACTTTGAAGCTTTCTCTTTGTATGAATGTATCTGAAGTAATCCTAATCTTACAATTGTATATATTTAGAACTTTTATCATTTCTTTTTAAGAATATAAAAGACAATGATAATGCACCAAGAATGCTTACCCTTATTTTCACTACAGTCCTTATCATTCTTTCTTCACGGTTATCGATTCTTCATGCACAGTACTGATTTCCACTACACAACACTTTATCGATCCTTTATTATTTATAAAAGATTTATAATGCACCAAGAATGCTTACCTCTTATTTTCACTACAAATTCCTTATCATTCTTCCTTCACGGTTATCGATTCTTCTTGCACAGTACTGATTTCCTCTACACAACACTTTATCGATCCTTTATAATTTCCAACACTGCATCAATTCATTTCCATCTGCCTTCTGTTATTCGCCTCAACAACACATTAGCCTCACACGGCTGCTATCTAATTACTCTCAACTGATCCCAATTTCCCACTGTGCCCCTTATTCCTCTTGCCGAATTGCTACATGTTATATGTTACCGAAGACTGCTACAAAAATTTCTAGTTAGTGTGCCGAAAATCCACAGCATTCCACTGTTCTGAATCCTGCACTGTGCCGAAACTTGCACTGTTCCGTAACCTATAATTCCTCTCTGTTTCACATACAGCAACTCCTTTATCATTAATTGCCTCCTAAGCTTATCGTGAAAACCACTAAAAGAGTGGCCCCACACCAATAACTGCTATCTCATCATACATCCCAAAGGAAACATCTCTTAAAAAATAACTGTTACGAATTAACTATAAGAAATTAATTTTACTTAATAATAATATTTCATTTATTTAACAATAATTATTTGTTAAATAATTATTTAAGTGTTTTTAAAATTCATTTAACTTTAAATGAATTGACTTTTGAATTTTTTTCATTACCTGTAAAGTTGGATGTAACACGAACCTCCGAAATCTTATGAGCTTATAAACTTAAGGATTGAGCTAAATCCATAAAGTTTAACAAGCCTAAGGGCCGAACTTTGAAAATCTCCTATGCTTATAAACTTAAGGGTCGAGCTAAAACCCATTGGTTCAATAAACCTAAGGGAAGAACCTTTTAAATCTCATACGCCATAAACCTAAGGGTCGAGTTAAAACCTACAAAGTTCAAAAGTTTAAAGGCCAAACTTTATAAATCTCATATGTTCATAAACCCAAAGGGTTGAGCTAAAACCCGTTGGTTCAATAAACCTAAGAGCTGAACCTTCAAAATCTTATATGCTCATAAACCTAAGGGTCGAGCTAAACCCACGAGGTTCAATAAGCCTAAGGGCTGAACCTCCGAAATCTTCTAAGTTTATAAACCTAAGGGTGGAGCTAAAGCTTATCGGTTCAATAAGCCTAAAGGGCCAAACTTTGAAATCTCCTATGCTCACAAACCTAAGGGTCGAGCTACTTAAACCAATCTAAATGATTGAAAGAAAAGAGAAAGGAATAGCGTTGAACATAAATGATAAATATCCAAAGATATTACAACGAATTCATTGTGTGAAATTCACACAACAAATTTGTTGGGAGGTTGGGTGATGCAGGACTACATGCATGATTTAGAAACTTGCACAAAATATTTAAAGATCAATTTCAGATTTCATTATTAGTGATTAAAACCACAAAATAAAACTAATAAACGGTCACTTTCGCTTAGGCCAAACTACACAAAATGCTAAACTGAATCAAAACACGTAGGAAAATTAAAGTAATGCAAGTAGGATAGTACTCAACATAATCCTTGTTTAACAACGAGATCCAAAAGCCAAGAAGTAGCAATTCCTATGGATACTAGTGGATGGCAATAAGTAGACACAATCTCTTGCTTTGAACAACTTCTCTCAAGGAAATTAGAATTTGAAAGTAAATGGATCAAGGAAGAAAATTACCCTCTCGGAGAAGAGTCGAAATTCACCACGAACCTTCCACTAATTATTCCTTCCACGGCAATTATGGAATGACGGAAATTTTAGAGATCCGTCCAAGCTTGAATCATGCCGACGAAAGAAATTAGGAAAGATCCACGCCACCTTGGTCGTTGATGGCAAGGAAGGGATCCAACTTCGGATCGATCAAGCATCAACCATGTAAGGAGGAAACAAACTTGAGAGGGGAAGGGAAGGGAGTTGGCGGTTTGGAGAAGAAAGGAGTTAGGGTGAGGAGAGAGAACTAGATTGGGTGGGGAGAAGTGTAGTATTCTTTCATGCCAAAATTAATCTCAGATTTTTAAGTAAATGTGGAGGGAAAAATCTGAAATTTGAATTTCAAAAGACAAGTAATTAGGAGCATTAATGTAGCATTAAGGGGGTGGGGACCATGGGTATGGCCGGCGGCATTGTGAGAGGAGAGGAGAGTGTGTTATGTGGAAGCAATTAAAACTCTTTCCAAATGGATCCCTTTAATTTAGGAGAAGAAAATTTCCACCTAAATCAAATTTGAATTTTGTCATGAAAGAGAGTTAAAACTTTCCTAAAATGGAAGAGCCAATTTAGGAAACAATTGAATTCAAATTTTGGTGAATTTGAATTTCAAATTACCCCAATTAATCTCTCGCAAATTAGGAAATAACATAAAGATGCAAAAAGGGGGTGGTAGGCCGGCGGCTAATGCAAGGGGGACGGCGGCATGGTCAAGGCCAGCGGCTGTGGGTGGTGGCCGGCGGAGATGGGCTTCGGCCAAGGTGAGTTTGTGGTGTTTTGGGGGAAAGGGAATTGGTAGAAGCTATGGCCGGTGGTGGAGAGTAGGAAGAGGAAGATGTCGTGGGAAAGGTGATGGTAAAATAAAGAAAGGAAAACAAGAAAATTAACCACGAACCCGGCCGTCTCCAAGGTTGGTGGGTGATGCGATAAGCTCCCTCTCCAAGGGATCTCTCCAAAGCTCTCCAAGAACTCTCAAAGACTCTCACCACAAGTGTAGAAAGAAATTTTAATAATCATTCATTCATTAACCATGAAAATACAAGAAGGAGGCTATAAATAGCCCACTACAATGTCATAAAAATAAAAGACTAAAATACCCTCGAGGGGCTACAAGACTCAATCCCTCAAGCAAGGGTAAAAAGGGAAAAGTGCAGAAATAAAAATTACATCAAATAAAACGATCATGCTGAAATCAAAAATACATCGGGTACATCGTGGCCGTAGAGCTACGGCCACGTCGACGGTAGACTTTCCAACTGATGTCCCCATCATTCTCCCGGGGTGGGAGGAAACTCGACTCCGTCGAGTAAGCGTCTCTCTCGTAAAGCTCCAAAGCATCCGGGTCTATCCGCTGCAGCTCCTCGCGGTCTATCCACGTGTCCTCCGATTCAGGTTTTCCTCTCCACCTGATCAAATACCTTCTCCTTCCTCCTTTTGTGGAGATAATGTCATCACTCAAAACTGTGTCCACTTTATCAACCATGGGTGGTTTGGGAATGGTAGGAAGGGGGGGCAAATTTGGGTTTTCCAATGGTGGGGTTATCTCAGGCTGTTGCGAGAATGGGTTGGGTGGCTTGAAATCAGGGCCTTCATAAGCCACTAGATCCTCAATGTTAAAGGTCGGGTTGATGTTGAAATCCTCGGGGAGGTCTACCACATATGCATTGTCATTAATTTTCCTTAATATTTTGAAGGGCCCAGCACTCTTGGCGTGTAGTTTCTTAACGGTTCCTTGCGGGAACCGTTCCGGACGGATCCGCACCATCACGAAGTCACCTACTTTAAAAGTTTTAAATCGTCGTTTTAAATCAGCATATAACTTGTAATCCTTGTTGCTCTTTTCAATATTTTGTGCATTTTCCTTATGTAGTTCATGCAGATGTGATGCAAATGCAGATGCAGACTCAGAAATCCTATACCTAGAACTCATAGGAATCAAATCTAACGTTGTCTAGGTTTAAACCCGTATACAATTTCAGAGGGACTTAGACCAAGAGTAAAATTCACTGAATCGAGGAAGTCAAGACCGCCTAGAATACGATCAGATAGGGAGGCTCCAGGGGCTAGGTTTAGAACATATGAAATGCCTCTAATCGGGGGTAATAGATCGGGAAGACCATCAGGATGGATCTCAACAAGTCTACTAGGTATGAGCTGACTCTCATGTGGGACTGATTCGTCAAACTCAGTGGGAGTCTCACGATCGACTAAGGTGTGTAAAGACACGCTCTGGGCTATGGCGGCTATCAGGTTCAGTCCCTTCTTGGCTTTGACAGGGTTGGATTCAGGGTCATCTGAAACCCGAGGCTGTGATGGCAAAAGCTTGATCTTTTTACCATCATGTTCAAACACACAGATGTTTGAACGACCATAAATGTAGGCATCGTTATCAAAAAGCCAAGGGCGACCTAGCAGGATTTGTCCAACATTCATAACTAACACATCGCACCAGACATTCTCCTTATAAGTGGCAAAGGAGATGGGCACGTCGCTTCGTTCCTTCACCTCCAAGGCAGTGGTGTTGACCCAAGCTACCTTATAGGGGTTGGGGTGGGGAACGACAGAAAGACCAAGCTTAGACACCATGCTGGAGGAGACAGCATTGATGCAGCTGCCACTATCCACGACGACTTTGCAGTTCTTATTCTTGATTTTAGTGTAGGTGTGAAAGATCGTAGTTCTATGCCAGTCGTCAGTGATAATGGGTTGTGACAGTGCACATCTCGCCATACAGGTGGGAGGGGTGTCAATTTTCTGAATGTACTGGATGACAGCAGTGTCGTCATCCTCCTCAAAAAATTCACCATCATTGTCCACTTGGTGAATCTGGTCGATTTCGGGATCGAATTCAGCCTCAGTGATCTCTTCAATAATCGTGACTTTATATGGACTAGAGCACTGAGAGGCGATATGCCCATACCCCTGACATCTAAAGCATTTGGTCCCGGGGTTAGATCGATGGGTATCAGGAGTGGGAGGCTTACCTCTGATGCATTTAGATTTTTCTGCTTAAATTTTGTTATGAACAATATTTGTTATATTTTCTATTTTATTTTTTTTGTTTTTATGCTATCCTATGATGGTGGTAAATCCAATGATCATGGTAGGAAGAGGTTTGGATTTTGTTTTCCAGGATTTGCCGGCTTGGGGGGTCCATTTGTCCTTTGAAGGTGGCTGGTTTCATGAGTTCTTTGGCTGATTCGGTTTGAGCTTATGAAGTTAAACTTTAGTTGTGCCAAGCTCATTAATTTCTAGTGGGGAAGTAGCTCATTATGAGCTGATGTCTTGCTATAAAATTTAAGGTTGGAAAAAGATTTGGTGGGTGGACTTGTCCTTTCACATTCCCCTTAAAAGCTGAGTTTGCAGCAGCAGCCTTTTTTCTCCTCTGGTTAAGCCTCTCACGGCTGCTGCTGCTTTGGGTTTGGCATGCCTCTTCGGGTGCTGTTTACTTTTCTGAAACGGTATGTTTTGTTGACTGGGAACTTCTGCCGCCTGGTTTCCTGTGTTGGTTCCTCGGCTGTGATGTTTCTGGCTTGAACCGTGGCTTTGTTCTCTGGATTGTTTTATTGCTGCCTCTTGGGCTTCAGCGGGAATGAATTTTGGCTCTTGGAAACTTGGGAACTATGGCTGTTAGGTTCCCCCTCTTTGGCCTATAAATATGAAGTATTTTGTGAAGGAATGAGGTGAATATTTGAGAGCTAAGTGCTTATAAAACCTGAGGGTTTTCTTTGGAAAAGCTTGAGAGCTTTTTCCATTCTCCTTCTCCTCTAGGAAAGCTTGCGAGCTTCTCCTCTTTCTTCTCGGTCTTCTAACCTCCTTCTTCTCTACGCAAGTTCCACTCCACCTGTATCTTTCTTCTAGTTCCATTGGTGAGATTGCTGGCTGTTTTGGTGAAGCCGTGGGCTGTTTTTGTTGGCTGTTTGGGTAAAGCCGTGGGCTGTTTGTTGGCTGTTTTAGCAAGGTTGTGGCTGTTTGGAGAAGTTGAAAGGACATTGGATACCCCTAGCCGTGGTGGACCCTTGGTTTGCATATCTAAACCTTATTTTTAAATTTATTCCTACAATCGGTACATGTGAGGAGTCCTCTTGAAGGATGTTCTGAGGATAGTTTTTTTTGTTAAAAAATATTGTTTTTCCTTTTGATCTTCTTTTGTTTTTGTTGTTGGAAGTTATCTTTTCTTAAGCTAGTTGTTTTCTCTAATCCCTTTTGTTCTCTAAGTTATGTCTTAATTTTATAAAAGTTAGAGTTGTTTCTCTTGACTGATTTCTCTTTGTGCCTTGCTCTAATTTGTTTGCATCAATTTTGGTATCAGAGCAAGTTCTTTGCTTGGGTAGTCTTTTTTTTTCAAGTCATTTTGTATGTCTTTACTTTGCGTCCTATGGCTAATAATCAAGGGGATTTGCAACAACTCTTACAACAATTAAATCATTTGCAACAACAAATCAATACAATGGCTGAAGCAATCGCTAATCTGAATGTCAATCAAGCTAATGTTAATCCTAATGTCATATCTTCTGAAAGTGAGGGTGAGGGTCATAGAAATCAAAATAGGCGTCAAAGAAACTGGGATCATGGGATTAAAATCGATGTTCATAATTTCGAAGGAAAATTACAACCTGAACAATTCCTCGAATGGATTGAGAAAATGGATCAATTTTTTGAATGGAAAGAAATACCAGAAAATCGAAAAGTCAAATTTGCAAGCTTAAAATTAACAGGACATGCTTTAACATGGTGGAAAAATTTGCAAAACAATAGAGTAAGGCGAGGTAAAGAAAAAATTCAAAACTGGGAAAGAATGAAAGAAAAAATGAAAGGGAAATTTCTGCCTTATGATCATTCAAGAACTCTTTTTCAAGAATTTAATAATCTGCGTCAAGGAACTCAAACTGTGGAAGAATACACTGAAAACTTTTTTAAGTTGCAAGCTAGGAATGATTTAGATGAATCTGAAGAAAAAAACGGTAACAAGATACCTTAATGGACTTAAGTGGACAATTCAAGATCAATTAAACTTGCATCATGTCATTAAACTAGATGAGGCTTATCGCATGGCTTTAAAAATTGAGAAACAACATCAAAGGGGAAGTAGCAAAGTCATTGAAACATATAAGCGAAGACAAACTGGTGGGGTGAAAATCCAAACTCAATCTTCTGTTGGGACGTCGGGAACTAAGGTCAAAACTTATGAAAGTCAAAATCTGGATAAGGGTAAAGGGATAATGGGCTCTAAACCTACTGAACAACCTAAACTGATTGGACCTTGTTTCAAATGCGGTCTTTATGGTCATTTGTCGGCTACTTGCAGAAAAAATAATCCTCCTCGAAATAATTTGATAGAAAATGAAAATAAAAGCGAAGAAGAAGAAAATGAACCAGAATCTGACAATGAAGCTGAAATGGAAAATTTTGATTTGGAAGGAGACGAAGGAGAGCCTTTGTTAGTAATTCGACAAGTTTTAACTGCTCAAAAAGAAAAAGATGATAAGTGGCTAAGAAGAAACATTTTTAGAACAACTTGCACGGTTGAAGGAAAAATTTGCACTTTAATGATTGATAGTGGGAGTTCAGGAAATTTTGTGTCACAATACATGGTTGAAAAGCTAAAATTGAAAACAAAACCTCTTGTCAAATCTTACAAAATATCGTGGTTTAAGGAAGGAGGTGAGGTTCCTATAACGAAGCAATGCACCATTAATTTGACAATTGGAGGAGCATATAAAGATCAAATTGTTTGCGATGTTGTACCTTTAGAAGTTTGCCATATACTTTTGGGGCGTCCTTGGCAATATGATAATAAAACCATTCATAATGGTGAGAGGAACACTTATACATTGATTCAAAACAATAAGAAATTCACTCTCTTTCCTCAAAGAAACATTTCTGATCCTTCAACAAAAAAAGAGAAATCTGAAAATTCATCCACTCCTGAATTACTTTTGAACACAAATGATTTGAAACAATTTGAAGTGGCTTATTTGGTGCTTGGAAAAGAATCTGATTTGGTTCTTGAAATTCCTAAGGAAATGCAACCGTTGCTTAATGAATTTTCTGATTTAACACTTGACGAGTTACCAACTGGCTTACCTCCTATGAGAGACATTCAACATCACATTGATTTAATTCCTGGAGCAACATTGCCTAATCTTTCACATTACAGGATGAGTCCAAATGAACATAAAGAGCTTTCGAAGCAAGTGACTGAACTTTTAGAAAAGGGTTTAATAAAGGAAAGTCTAAGTCCTTGTGCTGTACCTGCTTTGCTTACTCCTAAAAAAGATGGAACTTGGCGTATGTGTGTGGATAGTCGTGCTATCAATAAGATAACCATTAAGTACAGATTTCCCATGCCTAGGCTAGATGATTTGCTTGACATGTTAAGTGGTGCCAAAATTTTTTCTAAAATTGATTTAAGAAGTGGGTATCATCAAATAAGAATAAGACCTGGGGATGAATGAAAAACTGCTTTTAAAACCAAAGAAGGTTTGTATGAATGGCTTGTTATGCCTTTTGGTTTATCTAATGCTCCAAGTACTTTTATGAGAACAATGAATCATGTTTTGAGACCTTTTATCGGAAAGTTCGTGGTGGTATATTTTGATGATATTCTGATTTACAGTATTCACCCTTCTGAACATCTTTCACATGTTAAAAAAATTTTGCAAACTTTGAGGGAACAAAAATTGTATATCAATTTTAAGAAGTGTACTTTTATGACTTCAAGTTTGACTTTCTTGGGTTATATTGTATCTGCTGAGGGAATCAAAGTTGATCCGGTAAAAATCGAGGCAATCAAAAGCTGGCCTGTTCCTAAAAATATCAGTGAGGTAAGGGGTTTTCATGGTTTGGCATCTTTCTATCGTCGATTTTTTAAAAACTTTAGTTCTGTAATTGCTCCTATCACTGACTGTTTGAAAAAGGGAATCTTTAGATGGACTCCAGAGCCTGAAAAAACTTTTCAAATTATCAAAATGAAAATGAGTCAAGCTCCAATTCTTAGTCTGCCTGATTTTGAAAAAGTTTTTGAAGTTGATTGTGATGCTTCACATGTGGGAATCGGTGCTGTTTTAAGCCAAGAAGGAAAACCTGTTGCATATTTTAGTGAAAAGTTGAATGATGTTCGATCTCGATATTCTACTTATGATTTGGAATTTTATGCTATTGTTCAAGCTTTAAAATTTTGGAGGTGTTATTTGATTCAGCGAGAATTTGTTTTAAATACTGATCACGAGGCTTTAAGATTTTTGGGTTCACAAAAAAAATCTCAACAAGAGACATGCTAAGTGGGTTTCTTTTTTGCAAGAGTATTCCTTTCATATCAAACATAAAACTGGTGTGTTGAATAAGGTTGCCGATGCTTTAAGTCGAAGGTCACATTTATTGATTACTGTTTATCCTACCATTACTTCTTTTGAGTTTTTGAAAGATACTTATGCTTCTGATTCTGATTTTAAAGATATTTGGGAGGCTTGTCTTAATTTGGGAACTGATCCGTCTGGTCAATTTGTTATTCACCAAGGCTTTTTGTTTAAGGGTTCTAGACTTTGCATTTCAAATAATTCTTTAAGAGAACAGTTAGTGCAAGAATTTCATGGTGGTGGGTTAAGTGGTCATTTTGGTCAAGGGAAAACTATTGCAATGGTGGAAGAAAAATATTTTTGGCCTCATATGAGAAAACAAGTTGCTAAGTTTTGTGAAACAATGCAAAATCTGTCAAGCTTTTAAAGGGACTTCACAAAATTCTGGTTTATACACTCCCCTTCCAATTCCAAATAAACCTTGGGAAGATATTTCTATGGATTTTATTCTGGGCTTGCCGGTTACTATAAGAAAGCATGATTCTGTTTTTGTTGTTGTGATCGCTTTAGTAAAATGGCTCATTTCATTCCTTGCAAAAAAACTTCTGATGCATCTCATGTGGCGGATTTATTTTTTAAAGAAATTGTTAGACTTCATGGTATTCCTCGTACATTTACTTCTGATAGAGATACTAGGTTTTTGAGTCACTTTTGGAGAACACTTTGGGCTAAATTAGGAACTTCTCTTCAGTTTAGCAGTGCTTACCATCCTCAAACCGATGGACAAACTGAAGTTGTCAATCGAAGTTTGGGAAATCTTTTAAGATGCCTTGCTGGTGAGAAACCTTTTCAATGGGATTTGATTTTACCACAAGCTGAATTTGCTTATAACAATTCTGTTAATAGAACTACTGGAAAAACTCCTTTTGAAATTTTATATGGTCAATCTATTCCTCACATTTTGGATCGAAATGGTTTATCTTTACCTAACAAAGTAAGTGCTGAAGCTTTAGAAACATTTGATCATATCAAATCTGTCCAACAACAAGTTCTTGAAAACTCCGTATAGCAAATGTTAAATACAAAACTGCTGCAGATAAGCATCGGAGAGAGGTTGTTTTTAAAGAAGGAGATATGGTGATGGCTTACTTCCGTCGCCAGCGCTTTCCCGTTGGTACTTTTGGAAAGCTGAGCAGAAAAAAATTCGGACCCTTTCGCATTCTCCGGAAATTGGGCACAAATGCATATCTTTTAGATTTACCTAACACAGTTGGAACTTCTCCTATATTTAATGTTTCTGATCTTTCTTTGTATGAAGGAAATACAGGTGATTCTGTGGATCTTGAAACATTGCCACTTTCCACTCCTTCGTTGAACCAAGATGATCTGATTGAAGAAATTGTTGATATAAAAACAACAAAGACAAGGCATGGAGAACACCAGAAATTTTTGGTCAAATGGAGTAATCGACCATTAATTGATTGCACGTGGATTGATGCTGCTGAACTTCAAAAGCGAAATTTGGAGCTCTACAAAAAAGTTGCTGAAATTTTCTCATCAGGAGATGAGAATTCCCCACCTGGGGGGAATTGATGCATTTAGATTTTTCTGCTTAAATTTTGTTATGAACAATATTTGTTATATTTTCTATTTTATTTTTTTTGTTTTTATGCTATCCTATGATGGTGGTAAATCCAATGATCATGGTAGGAAGAGGTTTGGATTTTGTTTTCCAGGATTTGCCGGCTTGGGGGGTCCATTTGTCCTTTGAAGGTGGCTGGTTTCATGAGTTCTTTGGCTGATTCGGTTTGAGCTTATGAAGTTAAACTTTAGTTGTGCCAAGCTCATTAATTTCTAGTGGGGAAGTAGCTCATTATGAGCTGATGTCTTGCTATAAAATTTAAGGTTGGAAAAAGATTTGGTGGGTGGACTTGTCCTTTCACATTCCCCTTAAAAGCTGAGTTGCAGCAGCTTTTTTTTCTCCTCTGGTTAAGCCTCTCACGGCTGCTGCTGCTTCGGGTTTGGCATGCCTCTTCGGGTGCTGTTTACTTTTCTGAAACGTATGTTTGTTTTGTTGACTGGGAACTTCTGCCGCCTGGTTTCCTGTGTTGGTTCCTCGGCTGTGATGTTTCTGGCTTGAACCGTGGCTTTGTTCTCTGGATTGTTTTATTGCTGCCTCTTGGGCTTCAGCGGGAATGAATTTTGGCTCTTGGAAACTTGGGAACTATGGCTGTTAGGTTCCCCCTCTTTGGCCTATAAATATGAAGTATTTTGTGAAGGAATGAGGTGAATATTTGAGAGCTAAGTGCTTATAAAACCTGAGGGTTTTCTTTGGAAAAGCTTGAGAGCTTTTTCCATTCTCCTTCTCCTCTAGGAAAGCTTGCGAGCTTCTCCTCTTTCTTCTCGGTCTTCTAACCTCCTTCTCTACGCAAGTTCCACTCCACCTGTATCTTTCTTCTAGTTCCATTGGTGAGATTGCTGGCTGTTTTGGTGAAGCCGTGGGCTGTTTTTGTTGGCTGTTTGGGTAAAGCCGTGGGCTGTTTGTTGGCTGTTTTAGCAAGGTTGTGGCTGTTTGGAGAAGTTGAAAGGACATTGGATACCCCTAGCCGTGGTGGACCCTTGGTTTGCATATCTAAACCTTATTTTTAAATTTATTCCTACAATCGGTACATGTGAGGAGTCCTCTTGAAGGATGTTCTAAGGATAGTTTTTTTGTTAAAAAATATTGTTTTTCCTTTTGATCTTCTTTTGTTTTTGTTGTTGGAAGTTATCTTTTCTTAAGCTAGTTGTTTTCTCTAATCCCTTTTGTTCTCTAAGTTATGTCTTAATTTTATAAAAGTTAGAGTTGTTTCTCTTGACTGATTTCTCTTTGTACCTTGCTCTAATTTGTTTGCATCAACCTCTAACATCAGGACGGGGAGTAGGGGGACCAGACGAGGGTCGGGTGTTGCTCCCTGGGGTCGGCTGGGCAGTGGGGGTGTGAGGGGTGGAACTACCAGAAGGTCTATAGGAATGCCTAGAGTCATGTGAACGGATCGGGTGCTGTGAACGGGTCTCCTCTAAGTCAAGCACTAGGCTGTAGGCATTCTCCAGGGTAGTGACGTTCCGGGCAAACAGCTCATTGCGAAGATCCTCTCGCAACCCGGTTCGAAACATAGACAAGATTTGTGCGGGGGTGGCAGAGGTCTCCCCTTTGCATCGAATCAGGTAGTCATCAAAGGAGGCGATGTACTCCTTAACTGGTTTATTGCCTTGAGTCAGCCTATTCCACCTATCCAATAGTCGAGGGAAGTACGAGGGTGGCAAGTACTTTTGTTTGAGTTCCCGCTTCATGGATAGCCAGTCTACAATGGGGTACTCATTCCTATCTTCTCTAAGACTCTCTAAGTTAGCCCAAAACTGACTCGCCCTACCCGTAAGTTTCATAGCAGCAAAGCTAACCTTCCTGGCCTCAGAAATGGCATACCACTTAAAGAAATTGTCCATACCTTTGACCCAGTCCAGGAAGAGCTGGGGATCGAGGGTGCCATCAAAGGTAGGTGCGTCAACCTTAATGTTCTTCATTAGTGGTGCATCGGGATCATGGACTTGGTAGGTAGTATGGTTCGTCCGCCTCAGATAGAGCGGAAGAGAGGGGATAAGAGAGAGAGAGCCGAGCTGCTCTCTTACTTGGGCGCATCCAGCCGAAGGGGAGAAGAAGCCCGGCCGACCCTCTTCCTGCGTATAGGAGATCCAAGCTGGCCAAGCTTTTGGCTCCTTCCACCCAGCTGACTCTAAAGAGTCGAACGAGAGTGGTCTTGCTTCCGCCTCCCATCCTCGTTGGCTCGATTGAAGAAGATGAGCAGCCTTTGGCGTCTAGGACTAGGTTGAGTGAACTATCCATGTGGAGGTAGTTTCTTCAACCCCTTCCTTCAACTCCGGTGAGCTCGTGGGAACAAATCAGCGATTTGGAGCACTCTAGACACCAAAATATCATCTCTGATGAACTCCAAACAGCAAAGATAGCACTTGGGGACATCTTGACAACAAACTCAAGGTTCTTTTTCTTCCATTCAGCACAAATACCAACATCGGCGAGGTGTTGGCATTGAAAACTGCTGTTTGGAGCATTCTCAGACAGAAAATTCACCCTCCGGAGCAATTTGGACTGCAAATTCGCCATCCGGAGTAGTCTGGACAGTAGCGGCGACGTTGGGAACATCTTGGACAGCAGCTACGCAACATCCGGGAGCCTTCGAACGTCAAGGACAGCAGTTTGTAGCGCTTTGAACAACAAATTCTTCCTCTGGGACAGCTTGGACAACACTTGGGGCTTGGATTGGAGCGTTTCGATAGCCCGGGTGAGGTAAAATCCGAAAACTTAGGAAAGCCCTAAGGCCCTCTAGCCATTTGATATGTGGTCGACAATCCCAAGGCCTAGGCCCTTTAGAAACTTAATTTTTGTTTTCCCGAAACACCATGCTCGCTATCCTCGCAAAATAGTGAAAGTTTGGTGACTTTCACTTGTTTGCTATCTTGTGAGAGTTAATGGGACATGCCAACTTGCGTAGGGTTGTCGAATTGGTGTTCGGCTATGATGCACCGACACTTCTCCTCAAAGGGGCGTGCAGTGTCCGACACCGTGTCCGACACGACACTCATCCGACACTCCTCCGACACGTGTCGGACACGCCGAAAACGTGTCCGATTAAAAAAATATTAAAAATAAATTGGACACGCGTGTCCGACACGCGTATCTTAAATATTTTAATATTTTTTTAGGATATAATTTCTTATATTTGGCGAGATTTAAACTAAATTTCTTATTTTCTATCAACAACACCAAATCAACGTCTGCATTTAATACCCATTCATCGAATATTTTCATTTTCATTTCTCTTTGGCAGTGAAGGTATTTTCATCTCCTCTCTTTTTGCACAATTACAAATCTTTCTCTTGTTGAACCAGAGTTGAAAGCAGTGATATTCAATGATGATGATATTGAAGGCCAAAAACAAACTTCTAAAACTAATCATAGTAGTTGAAGCTTGAATGCTTGATTTTGTAGTAAGTGATTATTTGCTTATATTTTTGTGGTTGTACTAGATATTTTGTTCTAAATATTTTATATTATAAGCTAGACAAGTTATCATGTAATTCATTTATTATTGTTTGTCATTTTTAATATGATATTACATTAGTATATATATATATATATATATAACAACAACATCAAGCCTTTATCCCACTACGTGGGGTCGGCTACATGAATCCTTTTTCTCCATTGTGTCCTATTAAAAGCCAAATTCTCGTTTAAATCTAATAAAGAAAGGTCATTCTTAATATTTTCTAACCAAGTCTTTTTAGGTCTACCCCTACCTTTCTTAACACAAGTCAAATCTAATACCTCTACTCTCCTAACTGGGTCGTCGGAAGGCCGCCTTTTTATGTGACCAAACCATCTAAGGCGACTCTCTCTAATCTTATCTTCTACTGGAGCTACTCCAACCTTTTCACGTATATGCTCATTTCGTATCCTATCTCTAAGGGTAAAGCCACTCATCCATCTAAGCATCCTCATCTCTGCCACACTTAACTTAGTATTATGCTTCTCTTTTAATGGCCAACATTCGGCACCATAAAGCATTGCAGGCCTCACTACCATCTTATAGAATTTTCCCTTAAGTTTGAGGGGTACATTTCTATCACATAACAAGCCCGATGCATTCCGCCACTTCAACCATCCAACTTGAATTCTGCTGATAATATCCCCATCTATTTCACCATCACTCTGAACAATAGATCCAAGATACCTAAAACGTGTACTCTTATTAATGACTTGATCGCCCAAAGTCACAATCCCCTCACTAGGACTATTACTGCTAAAATTACACTCCATATATTCCGTTTTAGATCTACTCAAGCGAAAACCTTTAGACTCTAAGGTTGACCTCCATAATTCAAGTTTACCTTCAACTCCCTCTCTAGTCTTATCAACAAGAAGAATATCATCAGCAAAAAGCATACACCAAGGTACATCATCTTGCAAATGTCTAGTGAGAACATCCATGACTAAAGCAAATATATATATATACTATATAAAAAATATATATTGTCGTGTCCGCGCCGTACCCGTGACCTATATTTTCAAAAAAAGCCGTGTCCCGTGTCCGTGTCGTGTCGTGTCCGTGTCGCCGTGTCCGTGTCCGTGCATCATAGGTGTTCGGCAACCTCCCGATGCATGTTCATGCACTCATGTTGTATCCAATCCATCACGTACAATCATGCCCTAGGGTAGACACTATCATTTGATATCAAAGTCAATGATGATGCATAGGTTTTGAATTGTCATTGGTTGCATGCACTTCTCATTTAAATACATTGTAATGACAAAATTGACACCCAAATTTAGGAGAGTTTGTATGCATTGAAATTGATAATCTCTTGAGTTTTGTTTAATGCATGTATTGAATTTAATTGATTTGGGCTTTCTAGTCATTGTGAGACATAGACTTTCAAGGGTCTATGTAACAAATCTCACAACATAAAGAATCAATTAAGTTTATATCTTGTACCATAAAAAACTTAGAGCGTGGATTAGCAATCTTGAAACTCACCCAAGTTGCATGCACTCTTCTTTCAAGTATGAGTCATGGAAAAAAGTGACTTAAGAGTTGCAGGAAGTGTGCATATGTTAAAGTTTGTGAACTCTAGAGAGATTTTGTGAGTGCTTGAATATGAATTTTAATCAACTATTGGAAATATCAAATCATTGTGAGGTCTCTCATAAACTTTCCAAAGTCTATATTATAGATCCCTCCCACAAAATGTATTGTTGATTAAGTTTATGTGTGGCATTTTACAAAAAAAAAAACACTTGATTGTTCTCAGTTATCAAAATTCAGGAATTTGGAAGACCATCACATGCATGCACTCCTAGGTTCTTCGTAGATCATACCAAATTTGATCTTAAATCTCTTAGAAGTCATAGGGATATATCTCTGCTATCCAAAGGTTTTAAATCATATCAAAATTGATTTAGAAACCTCTCCAAAGCCTTAGAAAATCAATTTTCCTTCTCCTAATTGAGTAGGGACCCCCTTGCCCCCCTCCCAATGCCTATGGACGTAGGGAAATTCCTGTCAAGCGCACATTTCCTCTTTCCATGAGTCGAAAACATCCTTGGAGGAATGGGGAATCCTCTTTCGCACATAATGCTTAGAGTATTCTCAATGCTAAGAGTTAGATTGCATGAATCATTTGCGGCTTGGAACCAACCTCCAAGTTCTTTCATCTCTTTTGTTGGAAACCAACAAATATCCCCTTCATGTGTGATATTTTGGAGCACCCTCAAAGCACTAAATTATTCTATCACAAGAATCTTCGAGACCTTAGGGCCAAATCCTAAGTCGAAACCTATATTTGTTAAGATATGAAATTAACAAATGAACGATCCTCTTTCATGTATAATGCTTGGAGGAATGGGGAAATTCCTTTCAAGCGCACATCTCCTCTTTCCATGAGTCGAAAACATCCTTGGAGGAATGGGGAATCCTCTTTCGCACATAATTCTTAGAGCATTCTCGAAGCTCCAAGTGTTAGAGTGCATGAATCATTTGAAACTTGGAATCAAATTCCAAGTTCTTCTGTCCTCGTTTGTTGGAACATAAAACCAACAAATATCTTCTAATGCAAGATGTTATAAGGCTCCTCAAGCCTTTAAACATATTATTACATGAGTCCTTTAATTTTAGAACCAAATCCTAAGTTCTTTCTCCTTCTTTATTTGTTGAAACACAAAGTCAACAAACAAGCGACACTTCTCCCTTCATTTGTAGTAATTTGAAGCTTCTCCAAAACTTTACTTGCTATTACTTGAGGTTATTGAACTTATAACTAAACTCTAAGTTCTTTCTTTCAATTTGTTTGAACCTAAGGTTAACAATTGAACATCCCACTTAGACTTAGGACCTAAATCCTAGTCTTCCATCTCTATTCACTTGACTTCAACTAAGTGAGTGATCCTATCTCTTTGAATACCAAATATTCAAAGAATATTCATGAAATTTTGTAACGCTCAAGTTACATCTTCTTCCTTCAACCCCAAAGTTGTAGGGAGTTTATAAAAGCACTTATTCGTTGGAACACAAAACCAATGAATAATCTCTTAAACTTAGGATTCAAATCCAAGTCCCCCTTCTCCATTCACTGAACCCCAACTAAGCGAATGATATCTTCTCATTGAACACCAAATGTTCAAGGGATTTTCCTCTTCTTGTAACACATACATTGCTTGTTGCTTCTCCCTTCTATAACTCAAGAGTTGTAGGAAAATCATCTCATTTGCCTAAATAAATTAGATGAATAAAAATACCTTACTTTGGACACCAAATGTTCAAGAAAACTCCTCCAGTTTGCAATATCTAAGTTGCATTTTTGACCACTTCTTTTCCTACGAGCCAAAATTGTAGAAAACCTCTAAATTCCTCTCCATTTGCCTAGCTTCAAATTAGGCAAATGAATATTTCTTTTTGAACATCAAATGTTCAAGCACCATTCATGAATTTGCAACCCACAAGTTGCATGTTCCTTCCCTTGCCCCTACAACTCAAAGTTGTAGAAAATCCCATCATTCTCCTAAACCCAAACTAGGAAAATCATCTCCCTCTTTGAACAACAAATGTTCAAGGAACTTTCATTAATCTGCAATCTCTAAATTGCATCTCTCTAAAATTGTAGAGAAATTCTCCTCTTTATACAACCCAAAAGTTGTATGAAAATGAGAAAATCTCATTCATGCAACCCATATTGAATGAATCAAATCTATAACAAATCACCTATTTGTTGAATCAAAATCAACAAGTAGTTCAATCCAAATCATTTATTTGTTGAATCAAATTCAACAAATAATTACATGTCAAGCAAAGGAGTAAAAAATCATAGCCCCTTTCATTCTCCTAACCCAAATTAAGTGAATGAATTCTTCTTTTGGATATTCGAAAGTCCAAGGAATTCTTGATGTGTAGCCCAAATCTACACATCACTCTCTTATATTTGCTTAATCTAAATCTAGCAAACTAAATACCCATCATTGGACATAAAAGTTCAATGATAATTCTTCTTGATTTGTAATCTCAAAGTTGCCCATTAACTAATTATCATCTACTTTGCTTGAATTTGCTTTTATAACTCATTTTAACAAGTGCCCCATTTTGCATATATCATATATTCATGCAAATGCATTGACAAAATAGAGTATTCATGCAAATGCATTGACAAAATAGAGTATTCATGCAAATGCATTGACAAAATATATATATAATCATCTTAATAACTCAGATTTAAATTTGTATAATATTAGTTATATTCATCAAGCTTATAAGCAAAAGATTTGATTCAAGGGTTTTAATGAATCACCCTATCATATCACCTTGTCCATGATCTATGATGCACAGACACGAACACGACGACACAGACAAGACACAGACACGAAACAGCTTTTTTTTTAAAATATAGGACAAGTTGCGGCGCGGACATGACATTACAATTTTTTATTTATATAGTGTATAGTTATTAATGTAATATCATATTAAAAATAAAAAACAATAATAAATGAATTGCATAATAACTTGTCTTGCTTATAATATAAAATATTTAGTACAAAATGTCTTGTATAACCACAAAATATAAGCAAATAACCACTTACTACAACATTAAGCATTCAAGCTTCAACTACTAGGATTAGCTTCAGAGGTTTGCTTTTGGCCTTCAATATCATCATCATTGAATATCATTGCTTCCAACTCTGGTTCATTAAGAGAAAGATTTGCAATAGTTCATTAGATATCATATAGTGAAAGTTGGTTCTTCTTTGTACCTATTTATTTCTATAGTTTGCTAGATCTCTCCCATAATATTTCTTTATCCTCTAATCTAAATCACAGAAAAACTTCTATACTTATCTAGTTCTCTCTCATAATAGTTCATTGGATATCATATATTTATAATTAAAATAATTTTATCATAAAAAATTAGGACACGTGTCCCAGCAATGTCCGACATGTGTCCCAGCCGTGTCCGAAACATGTCCCAGCCATGTCAGGTTAAATTTAAACATTATTTTAATCGGACACGTGTCTGCTGTGTTCGACACGTGTCCCAGCCGTGTCGGGCACGTGTCCGTGCCTGACAAGTGTCAGACACTGCATTCTCTCTTCAAGAGGTGTGTCGGTGCATCATAGCCCATGATGCTATCTCATAAGACCCTTATTCAAATGCCATCCTGAATTTAGGGCATCAACATTTGCATTGGATTACTTCTAAAATAAGGTGAAAATTCTTTGAAACATTAGGCCTTTCAAACAAATATTGATATTAGTTTTAATTCTCCTTTTAAAGTTTAGAATAACTATTCACAGCAACCTAGTTATTGAGTCTTCCAATTGGTGTAAGGCCCATATCATCCTAATTCATCAGGCCTCTATAAATTCATCATACCCGTTAAATAAAATTAAACTTGAGCAGTAGGCCATCTTCCCTATATGGTAAGATCATAAGATTTGACTTTTTGGTTGGCTCTAATATCTTAGTCTTATGTCATATATCCAAGTATATCGAAAGTTGAGGTTGTAAGCCCCGATCTTATGGGAAACTAATAGATAGAGTGGTAAAACCCATCCCAATTAAATTTGGGCCTTCTAATGGATTTAAGCCCCAATCTTAGCTAATTGAGGTTGGTGCACATCCTATAACTTAAATCAAAACTATCATATTTCAATGGTTCTAAGTCCCAAAATCCAACCCATACTTGACCTAACTATCATAATAATGAGCTCACTTTATCAACTAAAATCAAAATTTGTACATTCACTCCGGTTTGCTTGGCATAATTGAGAGGAGGCATTCTATGATTGCTAAATAGATTCTATGGATCTTACGGCTTATTGTTCTCTAGCATTGGTAGTCTCGGTGATGTGATACAATCCATGCGAAAGTGATTTGCTTAAAGAAGTTTGCATGTTTAGATTTAGATGCAATAATAAGCAAGATCTTATGTGGAATTGAACGATAAAATAAATATTAAAGTGGTACCTAGCTTAGGTTATCTCACATGCATAGAAGTGAAGTTCAAAAGATAGTCAGCTTAATCCAACATTGAATACATGGATAGTTCCAACAATAGATTCCAATACTAACAATAAGATTAGTCTATGAAAGATCCCTCACACAACTCTTCCTATTACTAGGTTCTAGCGGCGAATAATTGATATGATCTTCATGAATCCATAAATAACCATAAACGAAAAGTAAACTAGGAAGATAAGAGAGTTTGGAGGAAGAGTTTACCCACAAGAATCAGAAGACACGACACTTTGGTGTCGATGATGATTGTTTCTGTCATAGGACAGCAGTCGGGTTCTTTTTCTAAGTCCTGGACAGCAATCTGAACTCAATAACTACCTTGAACAGCCTTCGGAAGTCTCCCCAATGGGTGGGACAACAAGGGAAAGGTGCGCAGCCCTCTGGAAAGCATTCACAAGAATTGGGATAGCAGCCTGGACTCGTGGAAGGGCCTGGACAGCACCCAATACGGGTCTGTCAGGATTTGACCTGCTCCTAGTGCTGCTGGACACCTTGGACAGCAATCTGCGGCTTTCCTGGGTGCCGGTTAGCAAAGGGAACTTGCTGGTATGAGGAGTGGACAGCAGATAGAAGATGAGGGGAAGGTTGAGGGCCACGTGTAGAGAGTTTAGGAGGGAGAGGATTTCCTCTCCAAAAATCTGACAGCAAGCCCAGGTGAGGCCTTGAGAAATTTCAGCCTTGATGGAGAAGAGAAAAGCTGAGAAAATTTCAGCCTACAGGAATTCCGGTTAAAATAAGCCTTTTTTCTGGTGCAGGACAGCAGACAGACATTTGGGGGAGAGGGGAAAACCGTGGAGGAGCGTGAAGGGAGGCGGCTGGGTTTGGGAGAAGTGAGGGCTGCTGGTTGGCCTAGTTCAGCTAAGAGAGATTGGGAGGGAGAAGGTTTGAATTCATTCCCAAAGAGGAGAGGAATCCAAGGGGTTTGATTGGGAATATGGGGAGAAATTCCAAATCAATTTCTGTAATAGAAACTGTTACGAGAATTGAATTTGGGGAAGGAATTAAAGCCATGAGCGGACATCAAATTGTAACTTTCAATTAAGAGTGAAGGGATTAAATCAATCCTCATTCAAAATTTGAATTGTCCTGAATTTAAGGAGTGATTATGGGTCTTTAATGACAAGGATTAATGAGAAAGAGGGAGGTTTTAATTGAAATAGAAAAATTGAAATAGATTTCAGTTTTAATTGGGATGAGGGAGGTTTAATTGAAATCAATTTCAGATTTCAAAATTAGAGGGGGTGTATTGATGGCAATCAATGGGGAGCCCAAAGAGGGGGGGATGGCGGTATGGAGAGAGAGAGGGAGTTAGGGAAAGAGGGAGAGGGGTTTTGTGGGCTCCGAAAATTCGGCCTCGGCCTCCACTCGCTTTTCTTATTCGGCGAGGGAGTTTTAACGAACTAAGTTCCGGGGTAAATTTTGGAAGGCAGATGGGTTTGTAGATAAGACACTACCCAGAGATTTCGCCCTCATTTTGCGAGGACTTTTTGATCTGAGTTCTGGTTTCCTATAGGCGCAAGCCCCTATAGTTAATTACCCCTCCCGGTCACGAGAGAGAACTTTCGATTAAGGCTAGTCATCGATCAGATACGTATAGAAATACGTGTTATCTGGCATATAGTAGCAGCAATAGGTTTGGAATTTGGAGAACTGGATTTGGATTTGGGATTTGAGTTGAAGATTTGATATTTAAATAGAAATTGCACCATCCTACACTTAAAGCAGATGGTGGGGGAATGGATGATGGGCCCGATCAAGATCCCATGGTTCCGTCGTCCCGGGCCATCGTGCTCCCTGGTCTACTTAGTCAGAGGAGGTAGTCGACCCAACCTGACAGAAGGATCCTTGTCGGCAGCCATGGGTTGCTTCGTCCAAGGGGACCTTGTAGACCTGGGTTGGATATTTGCCTAAGGGGACAAATTTGAATCCACCTTAGCTTACAGAGGGCTTTGTGCCTTATCAATCATATCCTATTGATTCATATCTCAAGGATTTGATGCCAATAAGGAGCGTATTGGCGTTGGCCATAACCGCTATCTGTGGTGCCATTTGGCGGCAAAACCACTCGATTCAGAGGGCCCCGGGTCGTCGTAACCGTTTATCCTGCGGTGGCCATTTGGCGGTCAACCGCCGGTTAGAGGACACGTACGCGTACCACGTCCTTATTGGCAGGAGATTGTTTGAGAATGGATCCTAGTGATATTTTTGACTAGGCATTTGGCTCTTTGTGAGCTAGAGTTTATTTGAATTTGTCCACCCCGACAAACTGTTACGGAGGGTGGATGTATTTTGCTTTGAGTGGTTGATGATTTGATTTAAATTTTAAATATCTTGAAATTTGGAGTTTGTAGAGTTTTTTGGGTTTTGAGTGGCATTTTTGGAGTTTTGGAATTTGAATGGACCCCTCCGGTTGAGATAAACATTCAACACGGCCATCATCGGGGTGTTCTGGGATCATTTCTATTTGATTGAACCCTGTTGACCCTATCAACTTATCGATAGGGGATCGGGTTTCTCGTAGGCTTTGTGCCTTTGTTTGTGAATTTTCTTAATTTTAGGCCTTGAAGGCCTAAAAAGAATGTATTTAAACAAATACACTGGTCGCTACAACCGTGTATTTTGTTAGGTAGTTCAAATCTTGTCGACTTCTATTGATCCGTATAGAAGGATCGGATTCGAACTTGAATTCACTTGTCAAACCCGCGTAGCATCCATAGGCGTCATGTGTGTACCAATAACACGCTCGCCAGGGCCCATGCGGGTTATTTTTATATATCCCCTGTAGTGTATCTATGTGTATACATTCTCTAGTGCATGTGCAGGGGTATTTTGAAATATTTATAGTTTTGCAGATAATTGACATTTGAATACACAATATTTGATTTCAGCGCTTATACACGCTTTCTGTCCGCTAGTACGAGTGTTGCGGATCCGGTGGCGTGGCGTTTTGGATGTTGACTCCCCCTTTCTCATTCACCGGGGGAAGGATTTTCTGGATTCTGGAGTTAAAGACTTCTTGATTTGGGAAGAACTCCTTTTAGATCTTCAGTATAGCGGACATGTTATTTCTAGTGTTTTGTGGGCACCCGAACTGTTCTCTTCTTAATTATATAACCAAAAAGAGGCTTTAAAACACCAGGAAGTTTGGTTCTAATTTATTCAAACATGTCCTTCCTTTTGTCAGGGGATGTCTTTTTTCGTACATCGGGTTGCCTTTGTACCCGGTGTACTTAGAGATTTTGATCACCGCTGTCGTAGATGATATCTGTACTTGTGTCCACAGTGATTCATTGTTCTTTCAATACACTGTTGTTATCCACAAGTGATTTGTATTCATTTGTAGGAATCCGTTGTACTTGCTACGACCCCCTAGCGGTATTTGTAGGAGAGCCCTTGCTTTTGTATTGAAACCACCTTTCACCAATCTCAGGTGGTTTGATTGTACTTGTTTGACCTCGTAGGGATCGTCACAAGAGATACTTGTACTTGTGCCCACAGTGGTTCGATGGTGCTCACGATATGCCCACTGTTGTTATCCACAAGTGGCTCGTATTTGTCTGTAGGCTTCTGTTGTATTTGTTACGACCTTCTAGAGATGTTCGTGGAAGACCCACTGTTCCCACATCATGCCCACCTGTCACCAATCTCAGGTGGTTTTGCTAATTGTACTTGTTTACAGGGGACGGTCTTTGATTGCTTGTCTCCAGTGTTGCCATCTCAATCAACAGGATCTTGTAGAGATTGTTGTAGGAGATTTATGCACCAAGGTCTTGTAGTGTACTTTGAGTCACTATTAACCATACGAATGTTTTTGTTTGAACTCCCTTACACAGGATTCAAGCCTTATCCTTGCATGTGTTTGGATCCAAGTTCAATTTCATTCAAACTTGAATCCATCAAGTTTATAAGTCCCCACTTGATGTCATATAGCCTGAGTTCAAGTGCGAGTTCAACTGCTTTGTTCGGATCCGGATCTAATCCAAATCAAAGTCTTTGTTTGATGTTCTAGTCTTGTTCAAGTCCCCTGCAGTCCTTTGAATTCAATTGTATGCTCACATTTTGTTCAAAGTCTTCTGGAGTCCTTTTTAGTTCAATTGTACATTCGTATTGACTTGATTTTGATTTCAGTTTGATTTCATTCCACTTGAGTTTGATCTTTAGAAATCACTTAGAGTTTTAGTCCACTGTTCATCATACAGGTCCTCTGCTCATTTGGTTCAAGTTCCGTACATTTCTGTTCAAGTACATGTCTTCTACATTGTTGCTCAAGAAGGTCTTTAAATTGTTCAAGTCTTTGTACATTTCAGTGAAAATTTCGGCAGCACCCCGGCATATCCCCCGTTTGAGGGAAAATTGGGGAGCTGGGCCTTCCCACCACGCTACTAGAGCGTGTATGGTAGGTGTCCGTAGACACCGCGGCCGTACAAATTTTCATCCCACCACGCTACAAGAGCGTGTATGGGGCCTTCAGCAGTACCCGTACCAGAACAGCAGTGACTCCCCACCACGCTACAAGAGCGTGTATAGGGCTCTCTCCCACCTCGTCGTATGCGTCGCACCGGGCTCCCTCCTACCGTGCTACAAGAGCGCGTATAGGTGGTTCCCCGATCCGCTGCAAACGTCGAGAATGGGATTTTGGACCATCATACCTTTGCGTAGCAGTGTCGTCAGCAGTGTGTCGGTGTCGAGGTCGAGGACCGTCCCCACCACGCTACAAGAGCGTGTATAGGGCTTACCCGCCTCGTCGTATGCTTCGCACCGGGCTCCCTCCTACCGTGCTACAAGAGCGCGTATAGGTGGTTCCCCGGTCCGCTGCAACGTCGAAAACGGGGTTTAAGTCAGAAATTTATACCTTGGAGACCGACGGGGAGAGTCGTCGGCGACTGTCGGCTCGTGGATCGAGGCAAAAGGAGCAAGCATTTCTTTTTTTTTTTATTATACATATATATTTAAAATTATAATTAGTATTAATTATAATAATAATTAAATAATTATTATTAATAATTAATAACTAATTATTAATTAATTATAATTAATAAATTAATTGTAATTATAATTAATTACTGATTAGCTATAATTAATTGAAATTAATTATAGTTAATCGAATAATTATATTTAAACAATTAATTACTAACTACTAATTAATCATAATTAATAAATTAATTACAATTATAATTAAATAATAATTAAAATAATTAATAATAATTAAAACAAACTAAAACTCCCCTTTCCTTCCCTTCTGCTTCGACGGATTGACGGGATTTGGCCGAGAGAAGCCTGCCAAAGGGAGAAAGTTACATTCGCAGCCAACGAAGCTCCCGTCCTTGCTTCCGATCAAAATGTTGTAACCTCCAATCCGACAAAAGGGAAATCGTCGATCGAGTGAAGCCGAACAACCAAGGAACCGAAGGAGGCGGGATCTCGTGGTTTCTCCGATCAAAATGTTGGGATTTTCGATCCGATCGGAGAAGGAAGCCGTCGGGAGAGAAGTCGAGCAGCGACTGAGTCGGAGAAGCCGCGCGAAAGGGAGAAGCTCATCTTCACAGTCGGCGAGCTCTTGTTGCTGCTCCCGATTAAAACGTCGCAACTTCCGATCCTTCTGGAAGGGAAAGTCGAGGAAGGCGTGCGAAAGGTAGAAAGTTGTCTTCACGCCGGCGAGCTCCTGGCTTGGTTCCGATCAAATGTCGCAATTTCCGACCCAACAGGAAAGAAAAGTCGTTGAATGGGTGAGGGATCGAGAGAGAGCGAGAGTCGGGAGAGTAGAGCCGCGAGAGAGAGAGAGCGGGATCGTGGGGAAGAAAATGAATGCCTCGTCTCCTCTCTCCTTTTAGCGACACAAGCTGATCGTGAGAGCCATGCCTTCGACGTGCAAGAGTAAGGTGAGATGCGACTCGTTCGTGGCCGGACGTCCTCACAGGTACGCGATTTTTTTTCTTTTTTTTTTGTTTCGATGAAGGGGTCAACAAATGCCCCCCAACAAATGTGGTATGCGTCTGGAGCGGGCCACGTTTGTTGTATGCTGATTGACCCTGTAGATCTCTAGATATCTGTTCTACATGTTACACTAGGGATTCCATTTAGTGGATTTCCAAGAATTTGTTCGGATGTCACACTACTTTCTTTTAGTGGATCTCCAAAATTTATTTGAATGTCACACTGAGATTTTCTTTTTAGTGGATCTCCAAAAATTGTTTGGATGTCACACTAAGATTTTCTTTTTAGTGGATCTCCAAAAATTGTTTGGATGTCACACTAAGATTTTCTTCTTCTTGTCTCATTTAGATATATCCACAGATGGTTGATATCATGTTGAAAATTTTAAATATTTATTTGGGGATCTCGGCACGCAGCGCGATGTCGACCCAAATAAATATTTAAAATGCCCCCAGTCTTTAAGGACATTTGTAGATGTTATTCAGGGTGCTCATTCTGCAACTTTTACTTGAGCCCCGAGATTTTGATCCTTCTGTCATGTGCTTTGTGCTGCGGACTTGGTGAAGGGTTATCTGATTTGTCTTTGTTGACTTGTCAGAAATTTTGTTTTCCTTCTGCCCTTTGCTTCTAACTTTGGCGGGCTTGATGAAGGAGTAGATGCCGGTGACCAAAACCCTTAGGTTTATATTAGGTCAATGGCGAGAAGTCATCGGTCCAGAGCTTTGTGCATAACGGACTTGTTGATGACGAAATCCTCTTAGTTCGGCCATAGGCTTTTCATGAACTTTGGGATAATTTTCTTCGGTCCTTTGCTTTGTGCTTTAGTGGACTTGTTGAAGAAAAATTCCTTCTATCCTTGCTTTGTGCTTGACGGATTTGTTGAAGGATTTGCAGGTTTTAGATTCAGTTGATAGTACCGAATGTAGGTAGTATCTTGATCCTTAACCACTTGAGAAGACTCTAATCTGAATCACTTGAGTTCATCAGATCGGGAGAGCTGGGATTTGACAGCTCTTCGTCCTCTGGTTGCTGAGATGGGGATTCCTCTACTGCGACCTTTCTTATGACTTGTTGAGTAGATGGAGTTGCCAGCGATCCGGCCATATTTGGGCTTGTTGGATCCGATCTTATACACCCATTCAGAATTCAGACTCGAGCCATGAGAATTGCGCTTCCCAATGCTGATTTTGCTGAAGTTGATAGATTTGGAGTCATCCTTCGTGGTTTTAGATTTTGGAGCCTACGAACATTCAGTAGTTGTTCGAGACTCATCCTTCCATTGGAACTTTGATTCTCCAGTCATTTTGGAGAACTTTGTAGACTACGATCACTTGAACTGGTCGAGTCAAATTAGCCTTCGTACTTTCTTCAGTCCCTACTGACCGGTTGACGAAGTGGGGGTTCTGCTACTACGGTCTTTCTTATGGCTTGTTGAGTAGACGGAGCTGCCAGCGATCCGGCCATATTTGGGCGTGTTGGATCCGACCTTTTCACCCATTCGAACCTTAAGCTTCAGGCTGTTGAAAAGACTTCAAGCTTTTTCGGCTCAATTCGTAGGAGTGTGTAGTTACAAAAGTCACTTTCTTGACTTTTAAACCTTGGTTTGTTAGAGAAGGTGTCTCGATCTTTTTGAGAAGTCACCTGCATGTACTTGAAAAAGTATCTGTATTCTTTATGTATTTATTCGGGGATCTCGGCACGCAGCGCGATGTCGACCCGAATAAATATTTAAAATGCCCCCTGTCTCACAGGGACATTTTAGGGCAGGATAGAATTGGAATCTTGAGATTTTAAATATTTATTTGGGGATCTCGGCACGCAGCGCGATGTCGACCTGAACAAATATTTAAAATGCCCCGAGTCTGATTGGGAATTTTGAAATGTGTTCTCATGACATAAGAGTTTTTTCAAAATATTGAAATGCATGTGCTAACAATAATGTATAAAAACATAATACATTAAACACAGCATTTCATGCGTAGTATTTCTTCAGATAACGGCCATTGATCGGCGGCATGGGCCTTTGACCGTTCAGATCGATCAGTTGATAAGCTCATCCTTGAAATACTTTCTCGATGACGAACGGTCCTTCCCAGTTGGAAACGAATTTGCCACCGATTTTTCGATGTGGGATGATTGGTCTTCTCTGTACCAGGACCAATTCCCCTTCTTGAAATGATCGAGGACGCACCATTCGATCAAAAGATTTTGTCATTCTTGCCCGGTAGATTTCCAGGTTCTGCTACCTGATTTCATCGAGTGCATCGAGCTCCTCCATTCTTAGACGAGCATTTTGTTCTTGAGTCAGCTCATTCTGGACAGCAACTCGAAGAGATGGAAGTTCAACTTCTAATGGCAGTACAGCTTCAACTCCGAACACCAGAGAATAAGGAGTGGCTTTGGTCGACGTTTTGTAAGTTGTACGATACGCCCATAGCGCTTCTGCCATTTTCGTATGCCATTCTCTTTTGTTCTTAGAGAGAATCTTCTTTAGCAATTTCACCAATGTTTTGTTGAAGGCTTCAGCTAAGCCATTTGCTCTTGGATGGTATATAGAGGAATATCGCCAATCGATTTTGTGCCGATCAACAAACTTGTAGATTTTTGTACTTTTGAATGCAGTACCATTGTCTGAGATTATGCGCCGTGGCACACCAAATCTGTAAACAATATTGTGGGTGAAGAAGTTAATCACGTGCTCAGACGTAACTTCTTTAAATGGAGTCGCTTCTGCCCACTTGGAGAAATAGCCGGTTGCTGCCAAGATAAAGCGGCGTCCTGCTGATGACGGCGGATCTATCAGTCCGATAATATCAGTACCCCAACATTCAAATGGCCAGGATGCTATCGTAGGGTGCAGTGGATTTGGCGGTTGATGTATAACATCACCGTGGATCTGGCACTCGTGGCACCTCTTAGCGTGGTCAACGCAATCCTTCACCATTCTTGGCCTATAGTAACCCATTCTTTTTATTTTGACTGCCATCTTGGGACCTGATTGGTGCGCTCCACAAAGTCTTTCGTGAACTTCTGCTACCACCTTATCAGCTTCTCGAGTCCCTAGGCATCTTAGCCACATTTGATCGAAAGCACGCCGATACAATGTGTTGTTGACAAATGCATACCGTAGCGCTCTCTTTCTGATTTGAGCAGCTAATGATTTGTCTGTTGGCAATTTACTTTCTTTAAAGTAGTCAATGAAAGGTAATCTCCAGTTATCTTCTTCTTCGACATCTAGGCAATGCCACCATGATTCTGAAGTTTGACTGGCCTTGCGTCTTTTCTTATGAACTTGATTTTCTTCAAGTTGATCTTCGAGATCAACTGGTTGGGGAGATTGAGGATCAACCGGAGTTGCATCATGCTGACTTGAATTTGGTATTCCCTCTGTCTGCGGGAAATTGTAGTAATGCTGGCTCTAGGATCCGCCGATTGTGCACCATAATTATTATAGGTCATTTGTCGTCCATATTCGTCATTTCTTTAGCCAATTTGGCAAGAGAATCAGCTTTGGCATTTTGACCTCGGGGAACTTGAGTTAATTTAACAACTGGAATTTGCTTCATAAGCTCAAGAACTCGCTGATGATAACAGGCCAACTCGAACTTGGTGATTTTGTAAACTCCCAATACTTAATTTACAACAAGTTGAGAATCGCCAAAGATTTGGAGATTTCGGATTCGAACATCGATTGCAATCTCCAATCCAGCTATTAAAGCTTCATATTCAGCTTCATTGTTGGTCCGAGGCTCAGTCAAACTGAATGAGAATCTCATTATGCCTCCCTCGGGCGTCATGAAAATGAGTCTGATTCCGGCTTGAGCTTTCTCTAGATTTGGAGGCCGAGCACGCTTAATTGACGATGTTCCATCAAAGTACATTTCCCATACTCGTAGCATCTCATCTTCTTCAACGTTCATGATCTGCTCGTCAGGTAGATCATCATTGAGCGGTGAATCTGCAGGGATAAGATGTGCTGCAAGAAAGTCTGCTAACACCTGCCCTTTCAATGCTTTCTGTGGCACGTATGCGATATCAAACTGCAGGAGTATCACTGCCCACCTTGCCAAACGACCTGTCAATGCTGGTCTTGTCATCAAGAACTTCAGCGGATCGATCTTTGATATCAAGGTGATTTTGTGAGATAGCATATAATGGCGGAGCTTCTAAACTGCGAAAATCAAAGCCAAGCAATGCTTCTCAATTGAAGAGTAGCGGATTTCTGCCCCTATCAATCTTCGACTGATGTAGTACAGTGCATTCTCCTTGCCTTCTTCATTATGTTGGGCCAATAGTGCTCCGAGGGACTCTTCTAGTGCTGCCGTGTACAGTATAAGAAGCTTCCCTTGGATTGGGTGCCGCGAGAATAGGAGGATTCAACAGATATCTTTTGATGCTGTCAAATGCTTCTTGGCACTCTTCGTCCCATTTGAAACGGACATCTTTCTTCATTAGTTTTGAAAACGGCTGGCACCTACCCGATAGATTTGATATGAATCTCCGAATGAAAGCCAGTTGCCCTTGTAAAGAACGGAGTTGACGAAGGTTCTTTGGAGGTGGCATCTCCACGATCGCCTTGATCTTGTTGGGGTCGACTTCGATGCCTCGATGTCGAACAACGTACCCTAGGAATTTCCCTGAGGATACCCCAAATGAACACTTGAGAGGGTTCATCTTCAGATCGTACTTTCTGATCCTTTCGAACACAATTCTCAAATCATCAATATGGTCTTTTCGGTCTGTGCTTTTAATGACCAAGTCATCTACATAGCATTCGACCTTCTGATGAATCAAATCATCAAATATATGAGTCATCGCCCGCTGGTAGGTGGCACCAGCGTTCTTCAGGCCGAAGGGCATGACTGTGTAGCAGAATATGCCTATAGGCGTTCTGAATGATGTATGTCTTTCATCTTCAGGCGCCATTTTGATTTGATTGTAGCCCGACGACCCGTCCATGAAGGAGAATATATCATAGTTGGATGTATTGTCAACTAGAAGCTCTGATATTGGGAGCGGAAAGTCATCTTTTGGACATGCCTTGTTGAGGTCCCTGAAGTCGATGCAGATACGAATCTGACCATTCTTCTTCTTTACAGGGACGATATTGGCAATCCAGTCGGCATACTTCTCTTCTCGGATGAAGCCTGCTTCTATGAGCTTCTTTGTTTCTGTAATCACCTGCTCTTCAATCTCCAATCTCATTCTCCTTGGAGCTTGTTTGACGGGTACTGCATCAGGCTTGATGGCTAACCTGTGAATTGCCACTTCAGGGGATAAGCCAGGCATTTCAGCATATGTCCAGGCAAAACAGTCCCTGAATTCACATAGTAGCTCTTTACTTCTTCTACTTAGTCTTCTAATAGAATGATACTGATGAAGGTCAGACAAAGATCTTCCTCAGTCTGAGAAGATATAGTTGAAAAGTGATGGGATTTCTTGAAGGATTCTTCAAGATGTCGACCATCAAGAAGATTATCTGTAGAGCCATCTTTGGGACCCACTTTGATAAATTTTTTTTAATGATGGATCTCTAGGGGTACACACTAGATGTCACACAATTATTTGAACATATATTTTTTTCTAGAGATGTGAGTCTCTATATTTATTTTTCCTTTACACCGGGACCTTTCGATAGTGGATTCTTGGATATGCATCCAAGTGTCACACCCCGATGCTCACCGTACATATCTTAATTCTTTTTTTTTACCATCATAAAAGATGGAAACTTTTAGCTCTATCGGGACCTTTCAGTGATGGATCTTTGGACATAAGGACCAAATGTCACATCCTGATGTTCACCGTATAGAACATAGTATTTTAGCTGCTACTATAGCATTGAAATGACTAGCCAAAGATGGAAAGAGAAACCAATCCCCAGCGGAGTCGCCAGAAATCTGTGGGCTCCGAAAATTCGGCCTCGGCCTCCACTCGCTTTTCTTATTCGGCGAGGGAGTTTTAACGAACTAAGTTCCGGGGTAAATTTTGGAAGGCAGATGGGTTTGTAGATAAGACACTACCCAGAGATTTCGCCCTCATTTTGCGAGGACTTTTTGATCTGAGTTCTGGTTTCCTATAGGCGCAAGCCCCTATAGTTAATTACCCCTCCCGGTCACGAGAGAGAACTTTCGATTAAGGCTAGTCATCGATCAGATACGTATAGAAATACGTGTTATCTGGCATATAGTAGCAGCAATAGGTTTGGAATTTGGAGAACTGGATTTGGATTTGGGATTTGAGTTGAAGATTTGATATTTAAATAGAAATTGCACCATCCTACACTTAAAGCAGATGGTGGGGGAATGGATGATGGGCCCGATCAAGATCCCATGGTTCCGTCGTCCCGGGCCATCGTGCTCCCTGGTCTACTTAGTCAGAGGAGGTAGTCGACCCAACCTGACAGAAGGATCCTTGTCGGCAGCTATGGGTTGCTTCGTCCAAGGGGACCTTGTAGACCTGGGTTGGATATTTGCCTAAGGGGACAAATTTGAATCCACCTTAGCTTACAGAGGGCTTTGTGCCTTATCAATCATATCCTATTGATTCATATCTCAAGGATTTGATGCCAATAAGGAGCGTATTGGCGTTGGCCATAACCGCTATCTGTGGTGCCATTTGGCGGCAAAACCACTCGATTCAGAGGGCTCCGGGTCGTCGTAACCGTTTATCCTGCGGTGGCCATTTGGCGGTCAACCGCCGGTTAGAGGACACGTACGCGTACCACGTCCTTATTGGCAGGAGATTGTTTGAGAATGGATCCTAGTGATATTTTTGACTAGGCATTTGGCTCTTTGTGAGCTAGAGTTTATTTTTGAATTTGTCCACCCCGACAAACTGTTACGGAGGGTGGATGTATTTTGCTTTGAGTGGTTGATGATTTGATTTAAATTTTAAATATCTTGAAATTTGGAGTTTGTAGAGTTTTTTTGGGTTTTGAGTGGCATTTTTGGAGTTTTGGAATTTGAATGGACCCCTCCGGTTGAGATAAACATTCAACACGGCCATCATCGGGGTGTTCTGGGATCATTTCTATTTGATTGAACCCTGTTGACCCTATCAACTTATCGATAGGGGATCGGGTTTCTCGTAGGCTTTGTGCCTTTGTTTGTGAATTTTCTTAATTTTAGGCCTTGAAGGCCTAAAAAGAATGTATTTAAACAAATACACTGGTCGCTACAACCGTGTATTTTGTTAGGTAGTTCAAATCTTGTCGACTTCTATTGATCCGTATAGAAGGATCGGATTCGAACTTGAATTCACTTGTCAACCCGCGTAGCATCCATAGGCGTCATGTGTGTACCAATAACACGCTCGCCAGGGCCCATGCGGGTTATTTTTATATATCCCCTGTAGTGTATCTATGTGTATACATTCTCTAGTGCACGTGCAGGGGTATTTTGAAATATTTATAGTTTTGCAGATAATTGACATTTGAATACACAATATTTGATTTCAGCGCTTATACACGCTTTCTGTCCGCTAGTACGAGTGTTGCGGATCCGGTGGCGTGGCGTTTTGGATGTTGACTCCCCCTTTCTCATTCACCGGGGGAAGGATTTTCTGGATTCTGGAGTTAAAGACTTCTTGATTTGGGAAGAACTCCTTTTAGATCTTCAGTATAGCGGACATGTTATTTCTAGTGTTTGTGGGCACCCGAACTGTTCTCTTCTTAATTATATAACCAAAAAGAGGCTTTAAAACACCAGGAAGTTTGGTTCTAATTTATTCAAACATGTCCTTCCTTTTGTCAGGGGATGTCTTTTTTCGTACATCGGGTTGCCTTTGTACCCGGTGTACTTAGAGATTTTGATCACCGCTGTCGTAGATGATATCTGTACTTGTGTCCACAGTGATTCATTGTTCTTTCAATACACTGTTGTTATCCACAAGTGATTTGTATTCATTTGTAGGAATCCGTTGTACTTGCTACGACCCCCTAGCGGTATTTGTAGGAGAGCCCTTGCTTTTGTATTGAAACCACCTTTCACCAATCTCAGGTGGTTTGATTGTACTTGTTTGACCTCGTAGGGATCGTCACAAGAGATACTTGTACTTGTGCCCACAGTGGTTCGATGGTGCTCACGATATGCCCACTGTTGTTATCCACAAGTGGCTCGTATTTGTCTGTAGGCTTCTGTTGTATTTGTTACGACCTTCTAGAGATGTTCGTGGAAGACCCACTGTTCCCACATCATGCCCACCTGTCACCAATCTCAGGTGGTTTTGCTAATTGTACTTGTTTACAGGGGACGGTCTTTGATTGCTTGTCTCCAGTGTTGCCATCTCAATCAACAGGATCTTGTAGAGATTGTTGTAGGAGATTTATGCACCAAGGTCTTGTAGTGTACTTTGAGTCACTATTAACCATACGAATGTTTTTGTTTGAACTCCCTTACACAGGATTCAAGCCTTATCCTTGCATGTGTTTGGATCCAAGTTCAATTTCATTCAAACTTGAATCCATCAAGTTTATAAGTCCCCACTTGATGTCATATAGCCTGAGTTCAAGTGCGAGTTCAACTGCTTTGTTCGGATCCGGATCTAATCCAAATCAAAGTCTTTGTTTGATGTTCTAGTCTTGTTCAAGTCCCCTGCAGTCCTTTGAATTCAATTGTATGCTCACATTTTGTTCAAAGTCTTCTGGAGTCCTTTTTAGTTCAATTGTACATTCGTATTGACTTGATTTTGATTTCAGTTTGATTTCATTCCACTTGAGTTTGATCTTTAGAAATCACTTAGAGTTTTAGTCCACTGTTCATCATACAGGTCCTCTGCTCATTTGGTTCAAGTTCCGTACATTTCTGTTCAAGTACATGTCTTCTACATTGTTGCTCAAGAAGGTCTTTAAATTGTTCAAGTCTTTGTACATTTCAGTGAAAATTTCGGCAGCACCCCGGCATATCCCCCGTTTGAGGGAAAATTGGGGAGCTGGGCCTTCCCACCACGCTACTAGAGCGTGTATGGTAGGTGTCCGTAGACACCGCGGCCGTACAAATTTTCATCCCACCACGCTACAAGAGCGTGTATGGGGCCTTCAGCAGTACCCGTACCAGAACAGCAGTGACTCCCCACCACGCTACAAGAGCGTGTATAGGGCTCTCCCACCTCGTCGTATGCGTCGCACCGGGCTCCCTCCTACCGTGCTACAAGAGCGCGTATAGGTGGTTCCCCGATCCGCTGCAAACGTCGAGAATGGGATTTTGGACCATCATACCTTTGCGTAGCAGTGTCGTCAGCAGTGTCGGTGTCGAGGTCGAGGACCGTCCCCACCACGCTACAAGAGCGTGTATAGGGCTTACCCGCCTCGTCGTATGCTTCGCACCGGGCTCCCTCCTACCGTGCTACAAGAGCGCGTATAGGTGGTTCCCCGGTCCGCTGCAACGTCGAAAACGGGGTTTAAGTCAGAAATTTATACCTTGGAGACCGACGGGGAGAGTCGTCGGCGACTGTCGGCTCGTGGATCGAGGCAAAAGGAGCAAGCATTTCTTTTTTTTTATTATACATATATTTAAAATTATAATTAGTATTAATTATAATAATAATTAAATAATTATAATTAATAATTAATAACTAATTATTAATTAATTATAATTAATAAATTAATTGTAATTATAATTAATTACTGATTAGCTATAATTAATTGAAATTAATTATAGTTAATCGAATAATTATATTTAACAATTAATTACTAACTACTAATTAATCATAATTAATAAATTAATTACAATTATAATTAAATAATAATTAAAATAATTAATAATAATTAAAACAAACTAAAACTCCCCTTTCCTTCCCTTCTGCTTCGACGGATTGACGGGATTTGGCCGAGAGAAGCCTGCCAAAGGGAGAAAGTTACATTCGCAGCCAACGAAGCTCCCGTCCTTGCTTCCGATCAAAATGTTGTAACCTCCAATCCGACAAAAGGGAAATCGTCGATCGAGTGAAGCCGAACAACCAAGGAACCGAAGGAGGCGGGATCTCGTGGTTTCTCCGATCAAAATGTTGGGATTTTCGATCCGATCGGAGAAGGAAGCCGTCGGGAGAGAAGTCGAGCAGCGACTGAGTCGGAGAAGCCGCGCGAAAGGGAGAAGCTCATCTTCACAGTCGGCGAGCTCTGTGTTGCTGCTCCCGATTAAAACGTCGCAACTTCCGATCCTTCTGGAAGGGAAAGTCGAGGAAGGCGTGCGAAAGGTAGAAAGTTGTCTTCACGCCGGCGAGCTCCTGGCTTGGTTCCGATCAAATGTCGCAATTTCCGACCCAACAGGAAAGAAAAGTCGTTGAATGGGTGAGGGATCGAGAGAGAGCGAGAGTCGGGAGAGTAGAGCCGCGAGAGAGAGAGAGCGGGATCGTGGGGAAGAAAATGAATGCCTCGTCTCCTCTCTCCTTTTAGCGACACAAGCTGATCGTGAGAGCCATGCCTTCGACGTGCAAGAGTAAGGTGAGATGCGACTCGTTCGTGGCCGGACGTCCTCACAGGTACGCGATTTTTTTTCTTTTTTTTTTGTTTCGATGAAGGGGTCAACAGGTTTCCAAACATGAATGATGACTAGGAAAATTTTAATTAAATCCAAATCAATTAAATAAATCCAAATCAATTTAATTTTCAATTTGAATTCATTCAAACGTTTCCATAAATGGAATTTCCAAATTTGTAAAGAATTTGAATTTCGAAATTCAAATTCCAAGGAAGGCTAGGGAAGGGAGTCGTGAGGGGAAGTGGTGGAGAGGGGAGAGGCCGACGGCAAGGTGGCCGGCCGGTGGAGCTAGGGTGGCCGACGGTTTGGAGCTCCAAGGGTGGCGATGCTTGTGGAGGTTTCGGCTTCTTCAACTCTTGAAATTGGCTTGTGGTAGTTTATGGAGGAGAAGAAGAAATTAGATATAAAACTAAGAGCTCCACCAAGGGGCTGTTGGGTATTGCTTTGAGCCTCTCCTAGGCTTTCCTCACTTGAGAACTCACAAAGAGAACTCTAGAACTCACAAAGAGATCCAAAAATCAAAATTTTCATTCATAATCATCATCCTTTTCCAAGAGGAAGGGGAGGGCTTAAATAGCCAAATACATGAAGGAAAATAAAAAGACACAATTGCCCCTAGGGAAAACATAAAACAAAGCCCTCAAGTGAGGGTAGAAATGAAAAAGTACAAATAACTAATAATATACATCAAAATAAATAGACAAGATCGTAGCCGTTGATCGTCGATGTCCTCATCACTCGGACTGCTGGTATTCATAGGATAATAGAATTCTGAGATCTTTGTTAGTTATATTTTTTTTCCCACAATCACCTTCTTAACAATTTAATTGAAATTCAAATATTGGGCCTAGGTCTAAAAACATGCCTATACAACTATCCTTATTCGAGGTGCTATCTTGTGCAAGAGAGGTAATTAGTTATGGTGGTTTGTGTCTATAGCAAGATTTGACGCCCGATCTAAAAAAGTCCTGGCTTGAAAAGCATGATACATTTTATTAAAATAAACGAATCCATCTCTTGAAAGATGAACTGCTGATTTCAAAGTGGAGTTGGTGCTTTCTTGCACTATAAATCCTATACCTTGTGTAGTTTTTTACAAGCCTCGATTTGATACTAAAAATGAATTTATGTGTTTGTAGACAATAGCATTCAATTGCCTCCTCTTTAAATGCTTATTTTTCCCTAGTTCTAGCTATCCTATATTAGCTTGTAAAAGGAATTACGAGCATATATTTCAATTTTCAACCTTTTATTCACTTGGCAATTTTTATTTTGATAGGTCTAGTCGAGGTCCTACTGTTGATGGTGATCTTGGAGTTAGTGTTAGTGCGCCTGGTGGAGCTGTTGCTCCTGTGCCGACATGGACTCTACAGAGACGCATGCTGATGAATGGCACTTCCATGGCATCTCCATCAGCATGTGGTGGAGTTGCTTTACTTCTTAGTGGAATGAAGGTTGATATGACAATCATTGCTCTTTGTATTGCATTAGCAATCTGACTTGCTAATGTATTGTTGTAAGTTTAAATTACAATGTCTTCTTTATGTTTCAGGCTGAAGGTATTTTCATTAGCCCATACACTGTACGGAAAGCATTGGAGAATACAACAAGTCCTATCAGTGATCTGCCTGTTGAGAAACTAACCACGGGGCACGGGCTTATGCAAGTTGACAGGTTAGCTTTGCTTGTGCAGGCCATCATTCTTACTGTTGGTGGAAAACCTTGTTTGCTTAGAATTGTCCGGTCAGGAAACAATTTCCTGTACCTTTTTATCTAATATGGTTATTTTTGTTGCCGAACAGAGCATATGAATATATTCAGCAGTCGAAAAATCTTCCATCTGTTTGCTATAAAGTTTTGATTTCTCCAGCTGGAAAATCGAGTTAGTCTCCCTATTTCTCTTGAAATTAAATAATTTTGTATCAATGTAGTAGATTCTTAAAAAATTCTCCCTCTACATTTGTGAAATTTTTACGCTATTGATTAAAAATGTATGGTATAGTGATGAGCAAGACTAATCCGTCCTGCACTGGAAATTAACATAAACTCAACTGATCATACTCTGATTATCAAAAGAAGACCTTAAAATTCTTCTAATGCGTTCCAAGCTATGCTTTGATTCTTAGTTTAAAATTTTATGAAATTTGACTCAATTAGATACTTGTTGTAGCTCCAATATCACGTGGAATCTATCTAAGAGGAGATTGTTCTTGTCAACAAAGTTCTGAGGTATGGTATTCTCTTGACGAGAAGTTAATATTTTTGGGTAAACTTATTTTAGGTTTTCTGGAATTTCTTATAATGATGTTCTACGACCATGCATTGAAACATTAATAATCGTTAACTGTCTTTTTTTTTTTTTGGACAAGTGTCAGTCAATTAGAAATTATTTATGTTTTTTTTGTGAAATAGTAATATGTATGGCTGTATAAGCATCCGTTAGATGGAAGCTTGACTAGAATTCTAGTAGAAATGGTGAATAACACACAAATGGCAATAATGTATGCATGTGGGTTAAAATGGAATGAGAGTGCAAAAGACTTGATTTAAAAAATATGAAGACACCATATCAGTTGAATTGATTCAGATAATTGACTTTGTTTCTTCTCAGGATGGTATGATAACAGGGCACCCCTATGTTCTATGCTGTTGCCATCCAATAGGCGGTAGCCATGATTGTTGGTTTTACGATATGTTTTGTAACACCCCACAATACCCCTTAACAGTACTGTAGAGCGTTACTCACATAAACATAACATATTTCAGATGATACCTTTTCTTCAGATCCAAATGTTCATATAGAATATTAAATAGTTTATCTATAAAACAATTAATAGTTCATTACATCTAATACATAAATGAAAGCTTTTAAAATTCCAATTATATCCAACAAAATATTTACAGAGCCACTAATACAAATTCAAATATTAGATCATTAAACGGTCTACATACCTCTTATGTAGACTTACAACACAGAGACAAACATTAATATATAAAATTAAATTACTTGCAACTTAGTCAGCATCAACATTTCTTTTTCCTATAACAAAAGCATCAACATTTCTTTTCCTTCTTCCTATAACAAAAGCTAGTATGAAATATACTGGTGAGCTATGATACTCAATAAATTATGCAATTTTAAATAGCATCTAACTTGCATGATTATAAAATTCAGAACATTAAAAACATAAATACCAGTTAAACAAACTTGAGAAAACATCATAAATTTTCATTTAGCATTAACCTTTATTTTCTCTTAAATCCATATTGAATATCAATTTTAGTCATTAAAAATTTTTACTTCTTTCATAAAAATATTCTATGAAGTCTAGGTAAACTTGACATTATTGTCATTGAATTCTATATAAGTCCCTTTTGCGTCTTAGGGGTCCCTTTTGCCCCACGTGCTATGCATATATCATATTCTCTGAGGTCTTTTTTGTCTCACTTACAATGCAGTGTTGCCTTACCTGTAATTATAAATTACATTATTTTATAACCAAAATTTACTTTAAATGGATATTCTGTACACCTCACATATTCATAACTCATTCTTAACTTGTTAGGTATAAATTTATATGAGAACCTGTCTCTTAATATTTACATGTCAGGATATGTTAGCAATATAAAATTAATGAACTCTTTTCAATTTATAATCAACTAGAAAAGCATTACAATAAACATCATGAATTTTATGTTAAACTTCAGTGATACATATATGCAAGTGGTTGATCATACATGTAAACTTGGAAGTATAATCATTTGTATTATTGGAATCTTTGTAATACATTTATCACTTCAATTAAATCATGTGACATCATAAATATATTTAGAAATATTAATTCTTGCATTTGTAAATTAATATTTACATACTTTCCTGATGAGCCGTATCCTCCAATCCACTATCTCTTACTCTTCTACGTTTCTATGTCACGTACAATCCCCTTATAATCTTATAAATATTGCAATTTATTATTCAATCAAATGTATAACATAAACTTATGATTAACATAAATTTACATCAAAACTTTTCTTATTCATATATATGGTGAATCCTAAAATACAATTAGGATACATTTCTTTAGAACTTTTATGCATTTAGGAAATATAAAAGATATTACTACAAATATTAGAATTCTTACATCTTTAAATTTTCTCTCTTAATCTTCCGTCAGTGATTCCCCAATTTGTTTGCACACTTATATCAACTACAATCCATCACATATTTCGAAATTAATCACATCTAAATCTTAGTGACAAATTATAAAAATTTTCATTCAACAATACTGTTAAAACTTGTTAATACTTGTACAACCGAAACTCTTGTGTTGCCTTAAACCAATCCTCCCTTCAATGCAGTGTTCCAATTTCCCCTGCCGCCGCTTGCAACAGGAATTCTCTGAACTGCACGGAACCAAACTACATGGAATTCTATGCACTGTGCCGATTATATCTACAGTCTGCAAGCAGTTTTTCTTCCGAACACTGCTACAGGGAAGTGCATGCAATGGGCTGATTCTTCCTGTGGGATTCTCTATATAGTTCCGAATAAAGCTATAGCCCCTTATGCACTGTGCTGCTGCTGGAGGATTTCGACTATGCCGAATGCTCTACAGAACTTTTGCACTATGCCGCCTTCTACCAACAGATGGCTTGCGTGATATCCAAAACAGATAAGGATGGAAGAGTGGGACCCAAGCTATAACTGCTCTCTCCTCTAATAATCCAAAGGCATCATCTTTTCAGAATTTTAATTTCTATTTAATATTTAAAATGCAAATTGAATTTAAAAATATTAATTAAACTTATTGTAAAAGAGATACCTGATTTTCTGGTTATTACAATGTTGGAGTGTTGTATAGGGCAGATGGTTTGTACTATACCCATGGTGCTGTCTTTGCAATCTTCCTCTCTCTTGTTGTATCCTTCTTTTCTTTTACTACAGTGGTAATCTTATTCACTGGCCTCTATTGCTGTGCCTGTTGGCTGCTCATGTCGCACCTACCATATGTTGTGGATGTTGTGTTGGGTTGATGGTTTGTAATGTTTCCATCGTGCTGTCCTCACACTCTCTTCTATCTTTCTTCATCTTTTACTACTTTTACTAGTGTTAATAAATATTTATTGAGTCCTATTGCTGTGTTTGCTGACTGCTCAAATTGTACAAACCAAGTTTTGTGCTTGTGGCACAATGAATATCTTCCTTCGGTGTGGCGTTGTCTTTGGCATTGGGGGGGGAGCTCAAGCATCTGGTGTCACGACCCGGCCCGGTTAGCTCACAAGGGCGAGGCGGGAACAGAGGTCGGACAGGATGAAAATAAAAGAAACTTAACAATAAACAATTAACATATCTCCAAAAAGTACCAAACATAAGGAAAGAGCCACTACAAAATCTCCAAACATAAACTTTTCTTTTCTTTCATTCCAAAACACCAATAGATGAATTTAACATTAAGTTTACAAAATACAAAAGGGGATCCAAAATCCTTTTTTCTTACTTATCATTTCTAATCCTTCTATACAAAATATCAAAACTCAAAAGAACCTGCCGTCCGTCATCTCCCTACGACGATAAGTGCGCGGTGGTTGGTCTGCCATCTATCATTTCCTAGATTCTCCTGAAAAGTGTTCCCACAATGAGGGTGAGTCATAAACTCAATAGGTATGAATGAGAATTCAAATAAACTTAGAATCGAAGAAGAAAACTATATCATGCTTGAATATTTTAACAAAAGAAACATCTACATAAAGAAACTTTTGCTTAGAGGAAGTGCATACATTTACCTCAACTTTCAAGTGCTTTTTCCTTCATAACATTTTCATTTTTCCTTTAACATTTTGCCTCATATGATAGTCTCAAATGCATAACATGAATATGAAATGTTCATAATGGTTTAACATGTAAATATAACACCCATCTCGGGAGTACCACTTGTACTGATCAGGTACATAAAATTTGACCATTTCCTTTACCATTGGTTCATAGGAACCATCCTTTACCATGGCTCATAAGAGCCTCCTTTACCATGGCTCATCCTCCTTTACCATGTGATACTCCCGCGTCAACATGCACATACACTTATTACATATATAACCATAAGAGATGCTTTATGTAAACCATTCATAAACTAAACAAGTGTATGTTTCCTTAGGGATATGCATGCTTGATATGCTTATGTGTGCATTTGCATGTTAAGAAGAAAGACATGTATAATAAGAGTGGAGAAATAAGCATGGGATCCATTCATGAATTGTACATTTGCATAAAGAGAATCTTTGCATTTGTCTCAAGTGTCCATGAACTTTCAAGGGAACAAGAGCCATAAGAGTTTCATAATAAGCATAAAAGAATTTATCATTTCTATGCAATTGCAATAAAAGAAGAATTAACTAAATTTACAAGAACTTCCATTCCACCTACCTTAATCCGTTAACCACAATGCGAACTTCCAAAAATCCTTACTCCCCTTTTCCTCTTATGATATCAAACACTACAAATGACAAAACATAATGTGTAAGCATAAGTTTTCCTCCCTCAAACCTTAAAAAGAAAAACCCTAGGCAAAGCATGTAGCTAATCAACATATCAAGCATTATTTTTTTTTGTATAAAAAAAATCCCTCACTTAAACCATGCTAAATCCATTTTATCTTCACTAGAATTAGGATTTCATCCTAACTCTAGCTTTGGAAAACCCTAACTATTAGGGCATGCAAAAACTTCTTCTAAAAAGAATCCATTTTCACAAAAAGACTTCCTAACCACAAATAGAAACTTTTCTACAAAGGCATTTTAATAGAAAATCAAAATCAAATAAAACCCTAGATTTCAAAAATCCATATTTTCATAAAAACAATACAAATTAGGGTTTAGAAACATCACACTATCATTCCCTAAACTTTTCTCAAAGAAATTCCAAGTTTTCTCAAAGCCCTAGTTTCCATTTCTTAGAGAAAACTTGAGGGAAGAAGGAAGGAGAAAACTCAAGCAAAACACATACCTTAGTCTTCCCTTGGATTTCCCCATTTTTCCTCCACAATCGGCCGCCGGAAACCCTCCACCCGAAGCTCCCGTCGCCTTGCCTGTCCGCCTCTCCTTTGTCCGCTCGGTTTGGGCGAAAAGAGCGAATGGGGGAGAGTGGGGAGGTTTCGGTTTGCCAAATAGAGAGAAATGGGAATGGCCAAAAGTCCTAATTGCCCTCACTTAAGCAATTTCGACCTTTTAAAAGATTAGGGGTAAAGTTGTCATTAAGAGTTTTCAATAAATTTTAATTCCCAAAATACTTAAAATCCAATATGGGTTCTATACATCGAAACGATCAGAATTTTACGCTCTATTTTCTAAAATTATTCCCGTCGAAATCCGACAACTTTAAAATTTTCACTTAAAACTCGTCGCGCCGCTTTGAAAAGCGTGCGAGGTCTTAAACGACATTTTGCGGGTTTTACATCTGGCTTGGATCATAACTGGCTCAAAATTGATACCTTAAATTAAACACAAATTTAATGAAGTTATAACATATAAATTCTTTTGAGTTGATTAGATAAGTCAATTTATTTAAGTTAAAGATAGTCATTTATTTAGTTGGGCCATGAACTGGTACTGGCCTAGTCCAGGAAAGTTGGGCCTGGTTCTTTCTTGTCAAGCCTGCCCATTGCACAGGTGTAGGCATATGTCATGCTCGATGTCTTAACCTCTTATCTTTGAGCACAAAGGTCTGAGTCTGTTATTCTGTTTCTCTTCGTGTTAATGATACTATTGAAAATAAAAAAGTTCAAAATCCATATGCTGATCTGCATTGCTTCTTGCTCGTATGATTTTCTGTTACCAAGTGGTAGCCTTGGTACTTTATTCTTGGTCAAGTTGCGTTTAGCTTCTGAGGGCTTGATTGTCCTACCAAGTGGTTTTGTTTGAGAATTTAACCATGCCAGTGGAAAGTTTTCACTGAGATGAATGGGTCTCGAACCAGTTTGGTTAATAGAAACTGTTGAGGTTCATTTTTCTTTTTCTTTGCTTATAGCCAAATTTGTTATTGTTATAATCAGAAAACAAGTTTCTCTCATTTAGCTACATGGAAAAATATGGAGAATGCAAATGAAATTTACTTTATTTGATTTGCATCTATTTTTTATCTCTTCTATATACTAATTAGATGCTATCTTATAGTGGACTATCCAAATAGAACCAAGTTTCCATGAAGGGGCAAATAACCTGGAAGAATTGGTTCCTTTTGAGGAGTGCATACAACTATTTTCAACTGAATCATTGGTTGCTCATGCTCCTGAATATCTTCTTCTAACACACAATGGGCGTAGTTTCAAGTCAGTATGCTTTGCAATCTGTATATTTTCCTCTTTCCCTCCTATGTGTAGTAAGTCCTGCAATTGGGTATCATAACTTTTATGTTATGTGAATGTAAACTTCATTGTGTGATATGTTGGGCAATATATATACACACGCACGCTTATATTTATTATACACATCCGTGTCTAAATTTGTGATAATCATTCCAGATAGTCCATCTCTACTGTTGAAAAAGTTGTTTTGTTTATTGCTCATGATGCTGCAATTAATTTAATCTTGTTCATTTGATTTGCAATACTTGAATCTAAAATTTGACCTTTTACTGTCAACTTCCCAAACTTGTCTCGCTCATACACCATGATCATTTATGATTACTTAATTTCCTGCATGAAATAGTAAATCTACATTCAAGCCTACAACTGAAGTTTTTGTTTGTCTATGCCCTGTTTGAACTCCAGCATAGTATCCTTGTTTAAATTAGGTTCATGAGATGTATCTCTCTTTTGTTTGGCATCATGATGTAATTGGGAATGTGTGTGTTTGTCTACATCTTAATTGACATTTTCAACATCAAGTTCACTTGTTCATCTTTTCTCAACAAAGTCTATCGGTGTGCACCATTCAATTCTCTCTACAACGTTGTTATTGTGATTTCATTGACTCTACAATGTTGTTATTGTGATTTCATTGAGCTGGTATTTTCATCTATGTAGGCAATGCCAATGTAATATAGACCTTTGAAATTCAACTATTATATCCAATTAAAACCAAGCTAAAACATAAGTTTTGAAATTGCAAACAAAATGAAGAAATGCACATTCCAAAGATTTTCAAAATCTGCAGTGCAAAATGCTACAATGTAAAGACATGGAAGGAGCTCGATAAAAAGCATTAAATGGTGTTATGTAAGAGTTGGTCTTTTCTGATGAAGGAAAAGTTCTAGAACATATTGATGATGATTGAAATCACCCTCCCATTCTTGAGGTGAATTTGATATACTTTACATCCAAAGGATACATTGCATTACACACTTTATAAGCTTGTTTTTTTTCATGGATAGAAATCTATAAAATATTTTTGCTTGGTGGGCCAAAGAAAAATATAAATATTAAACGTATACAAGCTCAATTGTGGACATAAAGTGGGGGCTCAAGGCCTATTACAAATATTAAATTTTTAAGGATTTGGAGAAATACATATGCATCCATTGGGATTGGTGCTTGAGACTTTTAGGTGAGAAACTGAGTATAATGCTTGAATTAATACTCTTTGATTACACTTCTTAGGCTTATTAATATAGAATGTTTAAGGGTCTAGAGTTAAAAAGTGCAAGCTTATGATGTGATGCCCAAAAGCATGCATAAATGGCCAAAATTTATAGTGCACCAATTCACAGTTTTGTCAAAATTTAGTCTCTTTCTATGAAATTAGAGAACACAAAAAACTGTCAATAAACATGAAGTTAGAGATAACGAAATTCTGAAATTTGTAAAAAAGATAAAGGTTGATTTAAAGACTGTTAGGAAACAACCACCAAAACAGAGAAAATGTGCTGAATTTCAGAGATATTCAGCAAACATCAAGCAGATTTTACAAAATCTGGAGAGAAATAGAAAAGTCAAGGACTTGAAATTCAATAAGAGTTGAAAAGAAATAACCCGATGCAACGAATCGTCAATTTGAGTGGAAGATTTGACTCTCCAATATCTAGCCGAAATCTTGAGCCCAAAACCACAAACAGATATCTCCAATTTCAGATTTAATTCAAGTTCCCTTAACCCTATCAAGAAGGAAATTACTTAAAGCAAAATTACAATTCAGTAATCCCTAAACAACCCTTAATTTGAAATTTCCCTCCTAAACCAATGCCTTCATTATTGCGTGGGCCCCATCCAAGCATCCACCCCCCTCTTTTCCGCCTCTTGTATACATGAACCAGTCTAGGAGGGACCGGTTCAGCCTACCCTTGGGCCGGTCTAACAAAGGCATGCAATAATTAGGATTCAAATCTAAAGAAAATGTATTAACTTACCCGATATTAGTCATCACATAAAACCAATAACTAAAAAAAGAGGGGAGGTAAAGAAGGTATATCACCGAAGTGTTTATTTTGGCTTTGTCACTATAATGAGAAAACTCCCTCAAAAGTTGTCACCTGAAGAATACCCAAATAATTAGTGTATACAACTTTAAGAGGGAATTTAAATTTTTTCAACTTTTGAATTGATCTGGGATTTAATTTATAGAATTATAAAGTTCCACAATTGGCATTTTTGTGAAAATTCTCAAATTGTAAAACGACAACCTTAGATTTAACTTGCACCGAAGCTGCTAAATGCTTTTATGTACTTTAGATGTGTTACTATGTTCATAGATTTGACCATATAAATTATATATGATATGTCAATATGGATGAATTATCTCTTTAAAGAAAATTTTCCAAATGACAACTTAGGTTAATTTATGTATTTTAGATTTGACCACATAAATGAAATTTGTATGTTTAAATTTTCTTGAAGGAACTCATCATTAACAAAATTGTTGCACTATGCACACAGTTTCATTGTCTCCTTTAGACTATGTTTGTGAATTTGTAAGTCATGAAACTAAGAACTAAAAATATAATCAATTTAAACTTGATTTGTTGAGATGATTTTGTTGGAAACTTATTAAAGAGTTAAATGATCTCCTTCATTAATTGATTTATCAAGTTTAATAATCATGATTTGCTTACCTTCTCATCTAGGATTAAACTCAGTATCTTTTAGAAGTTCAAATTTATATCAATGAATTTCTGTGGAAGTTGAAGTTTCAATTTCTGTGAGCAGTTTAATTTCACATTTAAAATCACATTTAAATTCAAGTTGCACTTTTTGTTTAGGTTTGGTCTTAGGTTTAATTTATTTTTGAATTCAATTATAAATTGAGATTTCGATTACATATTGATAATAGGTACACTTTTAAATTTTGATTTGAACTTTTTTCAGATATAAATTCATGCTCATTTTCTAGTGTAGACTAGATTTCTCATAGAGTTTCAAGTTCATATGTGATTTTATTCTCAATGTAATTTTCAGGCTCAAATTCCAGCTCTTGCTAGAGCATAGGTTCATGCTTATTAAAATATTCTAATCTAACTGCAGTTTTTTCAGATTTAACAACATTGAAACATGTTAAAATCCCAGCTGTTTCCTCTCGAAGGAGATCCGACGACCACGAAGAGCGATTCGTGGGAAGCTCGCAAGATTCACACAGGATCATATTGATTCCTTTCCAAAATGAAGTAGCTGATTTAGGAAGGAATGTATTAGGGCTATTATGCATTAATCTGTAAATATTTGTTTCACTATTTAGATATCCTGTATGGAATATGGTTTTTTCTCTCAAACTTCTAATTTTAACAGGCTATAAGAGCCACGAAGGAAGTAAAAAGGAAACCATCGGATGTCAAGTGAGAAGAACGGAGCCGGAGCCTAGCGGGACGAAGCCTTACCTGACGAAGGCCGAAGTCGAAACCTAGATCTCACGGACGAAACTTTGCCGACGAAAGAAGAAGCCTCGCGCGGAAGGAAGAAGAAGCCGCGACCTTGTGGAACAAAGCCTTTCCGATGAAAGCCTCGTGGAAGGAAGAAGGCTCCGCAACTTTGCCGACGCCTCGCAGAAAATGCCGCGACCTTGACGAAGCTTTGCTGTCAGTACCACTAGATAATCCACTCGTACGGGAGGAGAGAAGACTCGCCCTAAGCGGGACGGAATCCCTCCGCTCACGGAAGATTAGGCCGAGACTTCCTTTTTTTTCCACTCGAGTCCCGAGTCAGACCCACTTACGCAAGTCTCGAGCCCGACCTATTAAAACCCTATTCAGCCTTCATTGCTGATAAAAGTGCATAAAAGTAGGCCTTTAAAAGTAGTCTTTATTACTACTTATTGTAACACCACAATGTCAGAAGAAAATTCATCCCGAAACTTTGATCAAATAGAAGATTCTATGATATACCAAGAACGAGGTGATCTCCAAAGTATATGACTTTCCTATCGCCTAAACGAGAAGAACTGTCTAAAGTGATCTGAATTCGTAAAAGCCTACTTAAAGGGAAATGGAAGGATATACCATCTCCTTAGAGGATGACCAAAAGAAGAAGATCCTAATTTTGGGGCATGGGATGAGGTAGATTCCATGATTATGTCATGGTTGTGGAATTCTATGACTCTAGAAATTAGTGATACATTTATGTTCCTCCCGAGACAAATTTTCTCTAAAGCTCAGGATGTTACTCAAATCTTTTAAATCAAAATCAGAGCACAAAACAAGGAAGCAAGACCGTGATGGAGTATGTCACCCTTCTACAAAACCTATGGCAAGAACTTGATTATTATAGATGCATAGAAACCTGTTGACCTTCATGCTATACCCAAAGGAACCAAAGGAAGAAGAAAGCAAAGTAAAAATCCAACGTATACATCTCATAACCGTTGGATCCACGAAACATGTCGAACTTCTCCAGGAATTCTGCTCAAATCCTGCTAATTCCCTGCCGATTCGGCGTCGTTTGCGATCAGATCCCGTAAATCGCGTGAAAATGCCTCGATCGCACCTCCCTCAGAGTCGTTAAATACCGACCCAAATGAGAGCTTCGGCAATTGCTGGATCCCGAACTCTCCCCCTCTGCTTCCATCGCTCCCCATCTCCCAAAGCTCCAACCTCCACGATCTCCTCTGACCTTCTCCGATCCAACCCAGAGAACTTAATCCTACTCTCCTCTCTGCCGCAAGGACCTTTGTCCGACCCCCCCCTTGCCTCTTCGAGAGAGAGAGAGAGAGAGAGAGAGAGAGAGAGAGAGAGAGCTTACCTACCGTGCTCCTTTAAAGCTCACCGACCGAACTCCACCCTGCCGTCCGAGTCCATACCCGACGCTCCCTTTCCTCTCGGTTCGGAGGTTATAACATTATGATCGGAAGTAACTACGGGAGCTCGAGTGCTGTTAAGGTAATTATCTCCCTTTCACGCGCTCGTTTGGCCAAATCCAGTAAGCCGCCGAACTATATAGAGAAAAGGAGAAAGAAGGTTTTGAGTAATTTTAATTAAAATTAATCTTAATTAATTTTAATTATAATTATTCATATTAATTATAGTTAATTTTAATTAAAAATTATTATAATTAATTTATTTAATTATAATTTATTTTAATTAAAGTTAATCTTAATTATATTTTTTTAATTAATTGTAATGAATTATTATTAATTAATTTATTAAGGATTAATTAATATTAATTAGTTATAATAAACTAGAGTTAAATATAATTAATTGTTTTAATTAATTATGATAAATTATAATTAATTATTAATTATAATTAATGTTATACAAGAAATCCCCTTCACTCTCCTTCCTCGGCATTCGTGTCGAACCGAAAACCGCCCAAGCATGCCTTTGGTGCGCGTGGTAAGATGGGACTCCGGTGCTACACCTACGACGAGGTAGGTGAGTGACCCATCGACCCACGTGCCAACAGCGACAACCCCGCGAAAGGTATGAAATTTTCTAAACTCAAAACCCTACTTCAATGTTCGTGGCGGACCGCAAAACTGCCCCAAGCACGCCTTTGGTTGCGCGTGGTGGGATGGGACCCCGGTGCGGCACGTACGAGCGAAGCGGGGTCACTCATAAGTACCCTCGAGCGGGGGGAAAAAAGCAAAATTGCCCTTTTTCATAAAAATGCTTTTTAAAAACCCCATGCACGCCTTTGTTGCGCGTGGTGGGAGAAAAAAAAAAAATATTACCGCCGCGGTGTCTCACCAACACCAACCGTGCACGTCTTTGTTGACGTGGCGAGTAGGCGGCCTCTTGGTTTTTCCCCTTAACGGGGGAGACGCCGGTAGGGTGCTGAAATTTTGTCCAAAAGGACAAGGACTTGAACTAAAAATGAACTTGGATTCACACTTGAAGTTGGACTGAAGTAGAGGACTCGGACTTGTATTTGGACATCAATGAACTTAAGGTGGGCATAATTTAAGACAAAATTAAAACTTAATCAAGTGATGTTGTAAGGAATGAGAATTTGATTGAACACAAATACAAAGAACTTTGGCTTGAGATTGTAGTTTGGGACAACTACAAAGACCAGTTGAACTCAAGTTCCTCTTTAAACTCAGAAGAATGACGGATGACTTGTACTTGGACTCTTGAACAAAATTTAAGTTATCTAATGAGCGATTGAACTCAAGTAATAATAATAATAAAATGTATTAAACTGAAGTCAAACTTGGATCAATTGTGGGCAAGAGCTTGAACTATACTTGAACACAAACACGAAATTGCGGACTTGATTTGGACTCAAGCAAAATAAGAATTTTGATTTGAGATTGTAGTTTTTGAACAACTACAAGAGAACTTGAATTTGCACTTTAAACTCAAAATGATAACTTGAGTTGGTTACTTGAACTCAAGTAAGAATTTGATCATGTGCTTTGAACTTGAACCATACAACAAGAAGTGAAGCTGAACAAGGCTGCTTGGACTTGAACTTGAATGTATCATGAAGGAGCTGGACTTTGATGAACCATATGGAATTAAGCCTAAATGAAGGTGCTTCAAGCAAAGTTCAATTCAAATAACAAAACATCTTGAAAATGTGTTGCATGGAATTATGGTTGGATTCAAACTCAAACAAGTGGAAAAGAAATGGAGTTCAAATTTATAGAGGCATGATCAAGATAAAAGCATCAAAATCAAATGATAAACTTCAATCTCTCAAATGTATAAATATTGAGATACAAACACATTGTTATGGTGGATGAAGAAACCTCTATATCCCACTCTTAAAAGCCAAGTGACAATTTTTGTTATTCAAATGGAAATCAAACTGAGGACTTGTGGCAAGCAGATTTTCATTTATACATAAGTTGAGAAGAATGAAGTGACAATAACTCATAACCATAAACTAATTGAAAAGCAAAAATCAACATGCAAACATTTTTCTTTCTACAAATGATAATGCACAACATACAATAAATGTAATGAATGCCATGAAATCCCTCCTAAGTGACATTTATGTGCAATCAATGTGGAATACCCATAGGTGAAGCAAGAGAATTGTGGGGGATGCAACCCTCTTTCTACCAATGTTGAAGTACATCAGCCCCTTCTACAAGTCACGATGGTAGATGTATCAAAGGCTTAATGGATCTTCTACCTAGAAGGGAGAAGATCATAGTAGATGAAGATGCTTACTAGCGATGATGAAGTATTCATTGCATATACAATAATACTCCTACGAACTTCTACAAAAGCAGGAGATTCGTTAGTGCACTACGATCTACATGCAGAAAGCAACGAGTAGTGCACGACAATCTACCTGTACGAAGCAGCGAACAATTCTATTTAGAAGCTGCTACGCCACACCACTGGATCCGCAACATTCATGCAAGTGGACAGAAGGCGTCTACAAATGATTTCAAAGTATCCTTGCACCTGCACCGTAGTTTGTATACACATAGGTACACTAGGGGATATACAATCAAAAATCCGCATGGGCCCCGGCGAACGTGTTATTGGTACACACGTGACATCTAGGTATGCTGCGCGTGAGTTATCAAATTTAAACCCGATCCTCCTAGATAGGTAAAAGGGGTAGACAGGGTTCACTTACAAAAATGCCCCAAACACCCGCATGGGCCCCGGCGAGCATATTATTGGTACACACGTGACGCTTAGGGATGCTGCACGGGTTGATAAGTCAATTCAAGTTTGAACCCGATTCTTCTATACGGATCAATATGAGTTGACAGGGTTCGAACCTTCAAATAGATACACGATCGTGGCGACCAGTGTGTATTTGTTTTAATACATTATATTAGGACTTTAAGGGCCTTATAACAATATGAATTCACTAACAAGGGTACAAAGCCTATGGAACCCGATCCCCTATCGGCAAGTGGATAGGGTCGACAAGGTTCAAGACATAAATATTTTCAAATGACCCCCCCTAACACCCCAATGATGGCCTGTGTTGAATGCAGATCTCAACCGGAGGGGTTCCTAAATATTTTCAAATGTCTCCCAAATATCCAAAGTTCATTTCAAATATTTCCATAGCTCCACCCAAAATACCCATAAAAATTCAAAAAAACCCAAAAATCCACAAATCCCAAAATCCAAAAAAATACTTAAAATTGAAATAAAGCCATCAATCACTTAAAAGCAAAACCCATCCACCCTCCGTAACAGTTTGCCGGGGTGGACAAATTTCAATACAACTTCAGTTCACAAAGAGCCAAATGTCTAGTCGAAAATATCACTAGGATCCATTCTCAAAACAGTCTCCTGCCAGTAAGGACGTGGTATGTGTCCTCTGACCGACGATTTGCCACCAAATGTCATTGCAGGATAAACGGTTATGACCCGGGGCCCTCTGAACAGAGTAGTTTTGCCGCCAAATGCACACACAACGAAATACCGGTTATGGCCAGGCGCCAATACGCTTCTTATTGGCATCAAATCCTTGAGATATGAATCAATAGGATATGATCGATAGGGCACAAAGCCCTCTGTTAGCTAAGGTGGATTCAAATTTGTCCTCTTAGGCAAATACCCATCCCAGGTCTACAAGGTTCCCTTGGACGAAAGCAAACCCATGGCTGCCGACAAGGATTCTTCTGTCAGGTTGGGTCGACTACCTCCTTTGACTTAGTAGACTAGGGACCATGATGACCCGGGATGAAGGAACTATGGGATCTTGATCGGGTCCATCATCCATTCCCCCACCATCCGCTTTTAGTGCAAGATGGTGAAATTTATATTTTAAATATGATATATCCAAATCTTCCAATACTCTGAATTCTCAAATTCTCCAAATTTTCAAATCCAAATCCATGCTGCTACTATATGCCAGATAACACGTTTCTCTACGTATCTGATTGACGACTAGCCTTAATCGAAAGTTGTCTCTCGTGATCGGGAGGGGTAATTAACTATAGGGGCTTGCGCTTATAGGAAACCAGAACTCAGATCATAAAGTCCTCTCAAAATGAGGGCGGAATCTCTGGGTAGTGTCTTATCTACAAACCCATCTGCCTTCCAAAATTTACCTCGGAACTTATTCAGTTAAAACTCCCTCGCCGAATAAAAAGAAAAGAGCGAGCGGAGGCTAGGGCTGAATTTTCGGAGCCCACAAAACCATATGTCCAAAAGATGATGCGATCCTAAAGAACTTTATTGAAAAAGATAGAGTTTATGATTTTCTTACAGGATTAAATACATAATTTGATCAATTTAGAGTCCTAGATCCTCAACAAAGAGGAGACACCATCACTAAATGAAACAATTGGCCTCATCCGCGCTGAAGAAAGCCGACAAAGTGTGATCCTGGAACCAAAATATGTTGAGAGCTCAACAATGATGACCAAAGAAGCTTTATGGAAGGAAAAATGTAACGACACTTTAAAATATAAAGACAGAGGCTCAATTTGGTGTAGTTTTTGCAAGAAGTCAAGACATATGAAGGAAACATGCTGAAGATACACAGAAAGCCCCCATGTAAGGTGTGGAAACAAAGAAGTGAGAAAAAGAGACACATCATATGCCAACACCACGATAAGTCAACATAACCCAGAAACACCAACTAGCTTCAAAGAACTCAATAAAAAAGACATTGACAAACTAAGACAACTCCTGGTATCCCTTGAAAAACTACTTGCATCTTCCTCTCTTGCACTTTCAGGTAAGTTTCCTATATTCACTGAATTAAGTATCTTCAGAAATCATTTGAAAGGAATATGGATCATTGACTTAGGAGCCACAAATCACATGACAAACTCCACCACCCACATCGTCAATTATAATCTTTGCTCAAGTTACTTGAAAATCATCACTGCTGATGGTTCTCTTTCCACAATAAAAGGCCAATGAGACGTACCTTTATCCCCTTCACTTTAAAAAATGTGTTCCATGTACTTCAATTATCCACAAATCTTATATCCATACAAAAACTTATTAGTGACCATAATTGTCAAGTACTGTTTAACCCTGCCTATTGCTTATTTCAGGGCCGGGGATCGGGGAAGTAGATTGAATTTGTTAAGGAGAAAGCTGGATTGTACTACCTGGAAGAGCTGAAAAAATATAAAAAATAGTTACTCTCTGTTGTCCCTTGTTGACAAGAAAATCTACTATTTGGCTTAATCACTTCAGATTTTAGAGGTCCTAAAATATATGTATCGTAAACTTTTTCATAAGTTGGAAAATGAACATTTTAATTATGAAACTTATGAATTAGTCAAACATAGAAGAACCTCTTTTCGGAAAAAAAAAGATAGATGCAATACTCCCTATATCTCATTCATAATGACATATGGGGACCCTAAAAAATCCCCAGCATCTCTGGGGCTCGTTGGTTTTTATCTTTCATTGATGATTGTACTTAGGGATCTTGGATCTATCTCCTCAAAAATAAATCTGACGCTAGCACCATTTTTCTCATTTTTCACACCATGATCCAGAATCAATTCAGGTTAAAAATAAAGAAATTTTGTTTAGACAATGCTAAAGACTACGTCAACCAAACCCTATACTCTTATTTTCAGAGTGAATGTATCATCCACGAATCCTCCTGCATTCATACCCCACAACAAGATGGGGTTGCAAAAAAAAAAAAAGAATGGTCACATCCTAACCTTCACTCACGCATTCCTACTCCACCACAATATATCAAAATCGTACTGGGGAGGCTTCCTAATTGCCACTTACCTCATAAACCAACTACCTTTAAAAACCTTGGGTCTAAAAGCTCCAATGGATATTTTGACCTCCTTTTACCCCAATATTCGAACTCATAATAACCTTACATCTAGAATCTTTAGGTGCACTGCCTATGTTCACATCCACAGCCAGAATATAGAAAAACTAGATCCAAGGGCACTCAAATGTATCTTTATCGGATACTTTGCCACCTAAAATGGTTACAAGTGCTATCACCTCCCTACAAAGAAAACATTTGTATCCATTGATCTTACTTTTGATGAACATAATTCCTATTTTACAAAAACTCATCTTCAGGGGGAGACGGAAACAAAGGAAGATGATGAAAGCATGCTTGCCCCTCTTGACCTTTCCCCACTACATCAAACTAATCCACCTAAAATTCAGAATAGGAAAGCTGAAAGACAAAACTGTCCTTAGATTTGGGAATGTCTATTCCAAGCGTACAAGTTCAAACTGTCCTCCAAAGTAGATCTAAGAATCTGAACCATCTCCTGAAAATAAGGTAAATTCACCACCTATCTTGTACCCTATAACCAACTCCATCCATAACCTTCAATAATTTTTCGTCCCTGCATAAAAACTTCCTGGTTACGCTAGATGATATTCATATTCTTAATGTTATTTCTGAGGCTATATCTAATGAGAATTGGAAAAAATGCCATGAAAGAAGAAACATGCCCTAAAAAAGAATAACACACATGGGAAATCATCAACCTACTTATAGGAAAAAAAAAACAGTCGGCTACAAATGGGTGTTCTCGATAAAATAGAAAACTGATGGTACACTGAAAGATACAAGGCTAGACTAGTGGCAAAAGGGTATACTCCAACATATGACATTGACTACTAAAAAACCTTTGCACCTGTAGCCAAGATGAATACTGTTAGGATTATACCTTCACTAGCAGCTAAATACAACTCGCACCTTGAACAACTAGATGTAAAGAGTGCATTCCTACATGGGGACTTGTAGGAAGAGATATATATAGAGATACCACCGGGATTTAAGAAAAAATCTGGAAGTGACAAAGTATACAGGTTGAGGAAGGCCCTATATGGGTTAAAACAATCACTTAGGGCATGGTTTGGAATATTCTCAAAATTCCTGCTTCTTAATGGGTATCGACAGAATCAAGGGGACCATACACTCTTCTTTAAATTGATGTAGGCAAGGGGGGGGGGGGGGGGGTCAAATCAAATCATAATATTTGATTTTTGACTTCCCTAGCTCATTAATGTCTAGTGAAAGATTAGCTTATTATGAGCTAATGTTTAGTTACGAAATTAATGTTTGGGAGCTAGACATGGTGAGTGGAACTTGTTCTTTCATATTTTTCACTTGGTGGAATTGCTGCAGTTTATCTCTTGGGTTGCCTTGGCATTAATTTCCACGGATTGGCTTCAGGAATTAATTCCTGTGGTCCCCCCTTTTTCGATTCCTGCTGGTTCCGTGAATCTGCTCCTTGGAACCGTGGCCTTTTTTGCTTGCCTTTGCTGAGACGTTTGTGATTTCAGTATAGTGACTGATGGCCTTTCAATTACCTCATTTATATAGGAATATGAAGAGATTTTGGGACAGAATTTGAACAGTTTTTTTTGATACCGTTTTTGGACAATTTTTGGGCTGTATTTTGGACAGAATTTGGACAGTTTTTGTGACTGTTTGGTAGCTGTTTTGGGAAGAATTCCAAGAGTTTCTACTGCAGTTTTTAGGTGGCTTTTGGCCTTCTATTTCCAGCTTTTAATTAATTTTTTAATGGCTGTTTAGTTCCCCTCTTATGCCTATATATAGTAGATGTTTTGGGCTTTTTAAAAGTGGTGAATGATATGTGATTTTTGGAATCTAACCTGCGGGTTATTGGATTAGCTTGCGAGCTTTGTTCGTTCTCTCTCATCCCCTCCGGAAATCCTGCGGGCTCTTTCCACCCTTCTTCTTGGCTTCTAATCTCTTCGTCTCTCCGCAAGTGCCACTCCATCTGTATCTTTCGTCTCTAAGTGAAGCAATTTTAAGGTGTCGTCTTGTTTAAGTCTTTATTTCTTAAGTTTGTAAGTCTTTTTCTAAGTATCGTTTTTAAGCGTCTTGTAAGAGTCTTTATGATATAAAAAGTTTGTTTTTGTCTAATTCGTTTAGTTTTTGTGAGATCTTGTAATCTTCTATTATCTAACAAGAGTTTCTTTTGTTAGCAAAAATTTGGGGCCCTCTCCCAAATTTTTGTTTGCATCAAATTGGTATCAGAGAAAGTTAGGAAATCTTAGGGTTGTGGTTTGTCAAGTTGTAGTTTGTCAAATTTTATTTTAGTTTGTCAAGTTTTGTTTTGTCGTGAGTCTTATTGTGAGTCTAAGTTTAGGTTGAGTCTTTCTGTGAGTCTTGTAATTTTTGAGTCTTTTTTGAGTCTGTTAAAAAATGGAAAATACCAAAAATATGGCTTCATTCATGGAAGAATGCGATCAACACAATCCTGATGTCCCACTCCCGTTGGACAGATGGATTCGTACAGAAGGTGATTCAACGGATCCGCTTCAAGATCGGCTATACAAGCTTCAATATCACATATTCCTATGTGATCAAAAATTTGAAAAGTACAAAAGATATCTAAAACAGCAATTTGAAAAGGAACATGAAGAAATTTTGAAGAGATTTGGAGAGAAACTCAAAAACTTGATGAGCACTATTCATCTCCTCAAGGGAATCAACAACCAACTCATCAGGAGCTGAGTTCGCAAGAAGGGGAGTTTGATGTAGGCAAAGGCGGGGGGGGGGGGGGGGGGGTCAAAATCAAATCATAATATTTGATTTTTGACTTCCCTAGCTCATTAATGTATAGTGAAAGATTAGCTTATTATGAGCTAATGTTTAGTTATGAAATTAATGTTTGGGAGCTAGACATGGTGAGTGGAACTTGTTCTTTCATATTCTTCACTTGGTGGAATTGCTGCAGTTTATCTCTTGGGCTGCCTTTGCATTAATTCCCACGGATTGGCTTTAGGAATTAATTCCTACGGTCCCCCCTTTTCCGATTCCTGCTGGTTCCGTGAATCTGCTCCTTGGAACCGTGGCCTTTTTGCTTGCCTTTGCTGAGACGTTTGGGATTTCAGTATAGTGACTGATGGCCTTTCAATTACCTCATTTATATGGGAATATGAAGAGATTTTGGGGCAGAATTTTAAACAGTTTTTGGGACTGTTTTTGGTCAATTTTTGGGCTGTATTTTGGACAAAATTTGGACAGTTTTTGGGACTGTTTGGTAGCTGTTTTGGGAAGAATTCCAAGAGTTTATACTGCAGTTTTTTAGGTGGCTTTTGGCCTTGTATTTCCAGCTTTTAATTAATTTTTTAATGGCTGTTTAGTTCCCCTCTTATGCCTATATATAGTAGATGTTTTGGGCTTTTTAAAAGTGGTGGTGAATGATATGTGATTTTTGGAATCTAACCTGCGGGTTATTGGAAAAGCTTGCGAGCTTTGTCCGTTCTTCTTTATCATCCCCTCCGGAAATCCTGCGGGCTCTTTCCACCCTTCTTCTTGGCTTCTAATCTCTTCGTCTCTCCGCAAGTGCCACTCCATCTGTATCTTTCGTCTCTAAGTGAAGCAATTTTAGGGTGTCTTCTTTAAGTCTTTATTTCTTAAGTTTGTAAGTCCTTTTCTAAGTATCGTTTGTAAGCGTCTTGTAAGAGTCTTTATGATATAAAAAGTTTGTTTTTGTCTAATTCGTTTAGTTTTTGTGAGATCTTGTAATCTTCTATTATTTAGGAAGAGTTTCTTTTGTTAGCAAAAATTTGGGGCCCTCTCCCAAATTTTTGCTTGCATCATAAATACAGATTGAGGAGAAGTCACAATACTATTAGTCTATGTGGATGATATTATCTTGACTGAGAATGATAAAAAGGAGAAAAGAAGTCTAATGAAAAATCTTACTAAGGAATTTGATATCAAAGAACATGGTAGGCTAAAATATTTTCTTGGAATTGAAGTAACTCATTTCAACAAAAGAATCTTCATCTCACAACAAAAGTATATTAAAGATTTTTGAAAGGAAACATGAAAACTAGCATGTAAGCCAGCACCAATGCTAGTAGAATCGAATCTCAAATTGGGAGAAGCAAAAGAAGATCTAGATGTAGATAAAGGGGCTTACCAGAGACTTGTGGGAAAGTTGATCTACCTTTCCCACACAAGATCATATATAACATTTGCTATAAGAATGGTCAGTCAATTTATGTAAAATCCCAAACAGACTCATATGCAAGCGATATACAAAATACTGCACTACTTTAATGGTAACCAAGGAAAAGGGATTCTCTTCAAGGTGATACCACGGAATAACCCTAGAAGTATACACCGATGCTGACTATGCAGGATTACCATTAGACAGAAGATCTACTTCATGATACTGCATATTTCTTGGAGGAAATCTAGTTACATGGAGAAGCAAGAAACAAAATGTGTCAGCAAGATCTAGTGCAGAAGAAGAATATAGGCTATGGCCCTGGGAATATGTCGGGTACTATGAATCAAGATAACTCTAGAAAATCTAAGGATCAAGTGGGACGAACCTATAAAGTTGCATTGTGACTGTAAATCAACAATCAGCATAGCTTACAATCCAGTCAAACATGACAGGACCAAACACATAAAAGTTGACAGACATTTTATAAAGGAAAAGTTAGACAGTGGTCTTATATGTATCAACTATGTGTCATCAAAAGATCAGCTCGCAGATATCCTTATGAAAGGATTAGATAACTCTATCTTTCTCAGAATGATAGCCAAGCTGGGAATAACAGATCCATACCTCCTAGTTTGATGGGGAGTGTTAAAATCCTAGCCGTTCCCTCTCGAAGGAGATCCGATGACCACGAAGAGTGATATGTGGGAAGCTCGCAAAAATCACGCAGGATCATATTGATTCCTTTCCAAAATGAAGTAGCTGATTTAGGAAGGAATGTATTAGGGCTATTATGCATTAATATGTAAATATTTGTTTGTTTATTAATATATCCTGTATAGATCTATTAATAGGGAAGAAATTGTATAATGGAATATGGTTTTTTCCTCTCAAACTTCAGCTTTTAACAAAACAATCCAATGGTAGATGTAAATCCTCATCTAACTCATCTCTAACAGGATGGCCATGAATTTAGTTTCTTCTATTTGATTAGATTTGATCATGTATTAGTTATTTTGGTATATGTTTGGTAGGCTTTAAAGAAGGCAATGATTCCCCTTTTGGGTCATTCATTATAGATGAATTAGTTCTAACAAAATGAGTGTAATATGCCTCAACATTTAAAGATCTTAATAAAATCCAAGATAGCATTTTGATAAAATAGATAATGGTTACAAAATAGTCTTTATGAAAATAATATTTAGTTACAAGGCTAGCAAACCTTGCATAATATTTAAACACGTTAGAATTATTTTGTGTACAACTTTTAAATTGATCGTGTAATTGGATCTTAAATGGGAAATGCAGTTGATACTATGTGTAGTACAGAACTTTTAATAGAGATTCATCTTTAAATATCCATGTAACATGCTTTCACTTGCTAATATGTAGCCAAACCAAAGTAAAAAAAATGTTGAATTATCTGTGCAGTGTTAGTACTTGAGCTAATTGATATTATGTCGTTTTCTTATTTGCTTCAGCATAGTTGTGGATCCTACCAAGCTTAATCATGGCTTGCACTTTTATGAAGTTTATGGTATTGACTGCAAAGCTCCATGGCGTGGTCCACTTTTTAGAATTCCCATTACAATTACAAAACCTCTTGCTCCACTTGGCCAGCCGCCACTCATTTCAATTTCTGATTTATCATTTTCCCCAGGTACCTCTCTTACAAATGTTTAAGAGCTTGCAAATTAAATTGTTTGTATTTTTTAAATATCAAAGATGTATTTTTTTTTCCATAATTTTATAGCTTGCATTCAATTTATCTGGATTAATGAAATTCAAAGGGCTTACCTCCTATACAAAAGCAATCTATGAAGAAAGTCCATTTGTTTCAAGAACGCATCCTTAAACTTGAAGTGATTTATACGAACTGTTTGTAATTGTTTCTACTGATTGATGGTTGTTCATGTGCTCTTGAAGCTCTCTGAACGCGCTGGACTTTTAACTGTTATCGATTGTTATTCTATTCATATTGAAAGACTAAGAAATATGCTATAATTACCACCCTTCCAGCTTTTATTTATGAAAATTTAACTCATAACTTGTAGGAGCATCTTTATGGTCGGCACTTCCTTACGTTTGTTATTTTCTCTGTAAAATCTACATTTTTCTCATATGCATTCATTATCACGCCTTGTTTTTCATGTTGTAGTTGCCGTATGATTGAAACTTTTATAGGAGGGTTGTCCTTTCTTTTGTTTTATGAAAAATTATTAAAACACCTCGAGTGTTCAAATAGGATATTGATGATCTAATCCTTCATTTGAATGAATTGTTCATTTCTTTTCTGGTGATGATATATTATTGAAGCATCTAGGCCTCTTAGATCTTTTCTTATAGAAGTATGATTACTGCAATGTTACGCTAGAGGGTTTGCAAACTTATCAGGGTAATATTATTGTATTACATGGTCTTACCATTTGTTTTACCGCCAAAACAATGTCATATACAATTATTTTAGGTGTACTACGCATACTTGAGAGATTTATAAGTACTTCCTTTGGTGCAGGCCATATTGAAAGGAGGTTTGTTGCTGTGCCAATTGGAGCTACTTGGGCTGAGGCAACTGTGCGCACTGCAGGTTTTGATACCGCCCGAAGGTTCTTTATAGATGCAGTGCAGGTACCACCCACTTGAGGAAATACGTAGTGTACCATTTTTTTGGAATTTTAACGTATTTCCATGCAGATCTGCCCTCTAAAGCGGCCTATCAAATGGGAAAGCGTAGTGAACTTTTCATCTCCTTCTCTAAAAAGTTTCCTGATACCAGTGAAAGGTGGCTTAACTATGGAACTGGCAGTAGCTCAGTTCTGGTCTAGTGGCATTGGTAGTCATGAAACCACTCATTTTGATTTTGAGGTGATTTATATTTTTTAGGTCAATTTTGGATTCATTTGTCTGTTTTCATTTTACTTTCTTTTTATTTTCACTTAAAAAAAAATAATTTGTAGATGTTCCACTAATTTCCTGTTTTCAAAATCCGAAATAAAATAGGCTTGGGAATTAAAAATGCTAACTTGAGATTTATTACCATGGTTTAAAATTGCGCAATATGAGGCTCGCCTTGAGGCCCACCTTTGCGCAATTTCAGTAAAAAACGCCTCGATGCTTACGCCTTGAGTTTTTTTTATGAGGCTTGCGCCTCAACTTGGTTGAGGCCCGCCTCGCCTCTTTGGCATGAGGCTTATGCCTTACGCTATATATATTAAAACTTTACATAAATCTTTAAGTAAATGCCCGACATTGGACTCTATAGGAGAGAGAAGGAAGGAGAGAGAGCAGTTCACCATACTGATGATTCAAATGAAGAACCCCTTAGTGATGACAGTGCTGATGACTTATGAGTTTTTATGTGATATGTTATTGCTATTTATTTTTGGAAATTGGAATTATATGTTAATGAAAAGAATACTGGGATTTGGAAAAGATAGAATTTTGAGTTGAACTATATTTAATGTTGTCTTATTATTGAGATATTTTGATTTCACTTCATATCTTATGTTTTTTTTTATGTTTTATATTATTCACTCATTAGTATATAAAAAATTTATCATTTTATGTTTACGCAATCTTTTGATTTTGAGGCTTACGCCTCAAAACGCCTTGAGGCTTACGCCTCGCCTCACGAATGAAAAACGCCTCAATACCCGTATACGCAATTTTAAACATTGTTTATTACTGTATACTTGAAGTAGGTAACAAGGGAATAATGACAAGCTCGATCAATGTCCTAGGATTTTATCGTCGTGGGCTATCATGATATATAGTATACTTAGTCAAAGGGTGAAAAGGATCAAATTAGTCCCAAATTATTCTTAGCGATCAATTTGGTCCCTCAACTCCTCTAAATAGGATTTTTTTTTTTAGTTCCGACATCTAATGATAGAGTTTATAGTGTTAAGAATGAGGGTAATTTAGTATTTTTTAATTAAAATATTTAATAAATGTAATTTTTAGAGATTATAATTTTTGTAAAAAATTTTATTAAACTTTTCTTTAATAAAAAAATTATACATGATTTTAGTTTTAGTAATTATACATAATTTCTTTAATAATAAAAATTATTATTTTCTTTCTTAACTCTTAACAACTCTTAGGGGCTGTTTATTATTATATTTATAATTATTAATTTTAATTATTGTTAACAAATAATTAATATAAATATTATAATAAAATTTAAATTAATTATAAATTAATTTCAGTAATTAATTATTTATTAATTATATTATATTGTTATTTTAATTTTTTAACTTTTCTTTACCCGTTCTCCACTATTCATTGCTCTTGAACTTCTCCTTCTTTGCGTGACGGGTAGAGTTTTGAACGACTATCTAAATAACTTCTTCGCCTTCTTCGACGACATTCCTGCCTATCAGATGTTGACCTTCGTATAATACCCGAAAGAAGACAAAAGCAACGACAAAAAAAATACCTGTAAACCGTCGGATCCACGAAGTCGTGCCGAAATCCCCGCTGCAAACGGCGCTGCTATCCGGTCAATTTCCCGCTATTCCTGTAGAAATCTCGCGATCTCGCCTCGGTCGTTTCTCGGATCGCATCTATAAAATGGAGCAGAGCCCTGCCTTCAGTCGCTGCTCTTCCACGCTCGCTACCTCCTCACTAACGATCTCCTCTCGCACGAAGCTCTCTCCACGACACCTCCATCTCTCCCCGACTCCCGTCCGATCCACTCAATCCCGTCGCTGCTCCCTGCTTTTCCTCTCGGCTGCTCCGACGCCTTCAACCGAACTCCTGTTCGGAACTCCACAGCCGAACCACATCCTGTAGAGACCTACCCATCGATCTCTTCCTCCATCGAGTTCGACCGAACTCTCTGTTTGGCGCCAGGATCCCGACCAGAGATCTAGCCCGATTCCCTTTGCTCCTTCGATCCCGAGCCCAGAGAGAGAAGCCGAGAGAGAGAGAGAGAGAGAGATAGAGAGAGAGAGTGAGAGACCTACCCGAGCCCTTCTCCAATCCCTTCGTGGCGATTCGGCTTGGCTCCAACGAAGACTTTCCCCCTTTGTTGTTTTCAGAAGTTACAACATTTTTAATCGGAGGCAACATCAGGAGATCGCTTGCTGTGAAGGTAACTTCTCCCCTTTCACGCGCTTCTCGGCCAAATCCCTTGAATCCACCGAAACAAGGGATTAATTTTATTATTATTATAAATAATTTAATTATAATTATATTAATTAAATATAATTAATTATAGTTATTATTTTTAATTAAATAGAATTTATAAATTAATTATTATTAGTTAATATTAATTAATTATATTTTATTAAATTAATTAATGTTAATTAAGTTATAATTAATTGTAAATTAATTATAACTTATTATATTAATTAATTTTGATAATTTTAATTAATTAAAAAAATGATTAATTAAAATGATTATTTAATTAATCTTATTTAATTAATGTTAATTATAATTAATAAAAGAGAAAATGTGCTTCTCCTGCCTCGGTCCCCGAGCCTTCACTGACGACCGCCGGTCCGCCGGCCCCAAAGGTATAATCCCTAAACTCAGGCTTCCGTCCTCGGCGTGTACGACGGGCCGGTAGACCACCTAAGCACGCTTTTGTTGAGCGTGGTAGGAGGGAATTCGGTCCGACGCCTACGACGAGGAGGACAGTCGCCTCCCTTACCGCTCTCTTACCTCGTCATGCGTGTCGAGTTAGTGGTCCACCTATGCACCCCTTTATTGAGCGTGGTGGGAGGGGCAACTGGCGCGACACCTACGACAAGATAAGCGAGCGACCCTCGCTCTTCTGTCTCGACATGCGTGTCAGACCGGCAAACCACCTAAGCACGCCTTTAGTGAGCGTGGTAGGGGGAAATCGGTTCGACGCACACGGCGAGGCCAGACGAGCCTGGTGTATCCTTTTCTTTGCGTGGCCGGAATAATTATAAGTACCCCCGGGCGGGGGGAAAGCAAACTGCTATTTTCTTGTAATAGGTACCGTCAAAGACCCCATGCACGCCTTTATTGCGCGTGGTGGGAAGAAAAATCACGGCTGAGGTGTCCTCGAAAAGAGGACACCTACCATGCACGCCTTTATTGCACGTGGTGGGAAGGCCCAGTTTTCTCGTAGTTTTCCCTTAAACATGGGAGACGCCGGGAGGCTGTTGAAATTTCGGGTGAAATATTACTCTACTCGGGACTTGTTTTGAACTCAAAAGAACAAGCATTGGGACTCAAATGAACTTGAACTTTGGACTTATGGACCTTTGAACACGAGCAGAGGACTGGAACAAAATTCAAATGATTTCTAAAGATCAAAATCCGAATAAAATCAATTCAAATTGGAATCAAATCCAAATAAAAATGACTATTCGATTGAACTTGCAAGATCTCAAAAGACTTTGAATAATCATTTGAACTCGCACTTGAACTCATGCTATACAACATCAAGTGGGAGTTGCAGACTCGATGAGCCCGAGTTTAAACGAAACTTAACTCGGATTCAAATACATGCAAGGAATAAAGCTTGAATTGCGTGCGAGGGAGATCAAAGAACCTTTGTGTGGTGAATGGTGACTCAATGTCAGATGAAATTCATTGATCTTGGATTAGATGCATCGTACATGCAAGAACAACGAATGGCTACAGAATGCACGGGTGTCCCTCCTGCATGTACTATTGGAATCCCTACAACAATCTCTACAATCGCCTGTTGATTGAGATGGCGATACGGGAGAGCAATGATGAAGGATTCGCCCCCCACAAACAAGTGCAAATACATCAATACCACCCAAGATTGGTGAAAGGGTGGATTCAATGTAGAAACAATAAATCTTCTACAAAATACTTCCAGGAGGTCGTCGTAGAAGACATGTATCCCCGCAAATAAAGAGGTCAATGAATGAATGAAGGTCATTCATTAAAATCCCAAATAGAAGTGAAATGTCAGTTCACTCACAAGCAACAATACGAACTCCTACAAGTCACAACAAAAAAGATCTGCAATACATACATTCTCTTTATAAATATGGATGTATGTATAATATGCCGCTTATGGGTAGATGCAGAAGGACTTCAGTAAATGCAGTATCCTGAAGTCAATTTCAGTCTGAGAAGGAAGACATCTACCTACCTACATGCAGCAGTAGCGGACGCACTGAAAATACCAAGGACCAAAATCAAATGCATAGAGAATACGACAAGTACAAGCTCCTACGACCCAAGGCAGGAGACTCGTTGGTACACTACGATCTACATGCAGAAAGCAACGAGTAGTGTACGAAAGTCTACCTGTACGAAGCAGCGAACAACTCCATTTAGAAGCTGCTACGCCACGCCACCGGATCTGCAACATTCGTACAAGCAGACAGAAGGCGTTAACAAAGTTTTTGAAATAAATACCCCTGCACGTGCACTATAAATGGTATACACATAGGTACATTAAAGAGGAAAATACAATCTCAACCCGCATGGGCCCCGGCGAGCGTGTTATTGGCATACACGTGACGTTTAGAGATGCTGCGCGGGTTGACAAGTGAATTTAGGTTCGAAACTGATCCTTCTATACGGGTCAATAGAAGTCGACAGGGTTTGAACCATTAAGCAAATATAAAGTTGTAGGGACCGGTATATTTTCTTTAAAACATTCATATTATGCCTTCAAGGCCTACAACAATATGAATTCACCAATAAAGGCACGAAGCCTACAAAACCCGATCCTTAGTCAATAGCTCGGCTGAGTTGACAAGGTTCAAGCTTTAAATGGAAATGACCCCAAACACCCCGATGATGGCCGTGTTGAATGTTTATCTCAACCGGAGGGGTTCACAAACATTTTCAAATGTCTCCCAAATATCCAAATGCCTATCAAAATCCAAAAAGCTCCACAAAAAGCTCAAATTCTAAATATTTAAAAATGAAATCTATCCATCCCAACACTTAAAGCAAAGCCCATCCATCCTTCGCAACAGTCTGCCGAGGTGGACAAATTAAGATTTACTTTAGCTCACAATAGAGTCGAATGCCTAGTCGAAAATATTACTAGGATCCATTGTCAAAAACAATCTCCTGCCAGTAAGGACGTGGTACGTGTCCTATAACTGGCAGTCTCGCCGCCAAATGGCACTGCAGGTAAATGGTTATGACACGGGGCCCTCTGAACCGAGTGGTTTTGCCGCCAAATGGCACCACGCAATACCGGTTATGGCCAGCGCCGATACGTTCCTTATTGGCATCAAATCCTTGAGATATGAATCAATAGGATATGATTGATAGGGCACAAAGCCCTCTGTAAGCTAAGATGGATTCAAATTTGTCCCCTTTGACAAACATCCAACCAAAGTCTATAAGGTTCCCTTGGACGAAGCAACCCATGGCTGCCCACAAGGATCCTTCTGTCAGGTTGGGTTGACTACCTCCTCTGACTAAGTAGACCAGGGACCACAATGGCCCGGGACGACGGAACCATGGGATCTTGATCGGGTCCATCATCCATTCCCCCACCATCAGCTTTAAGTGCAAGATGGTGAAATTTCTATTTTAAATGTCAAAACCTTAAAATTACCAAACTCTTTAAACTTCCAAACATTTCAAATATCCAAATCCATTGCTGCTACTATATGCCAGATAACACGTATATTCTACGTATCTGATTGATGACTAGCCTTAATCGAATGTTCTCTCTCGTGAGCGGGAGGGGTAATTAACTATAGGGGCTTGCGCCTATAGGAAACCAGAACTCAGATCATAAAGTCCTCACAAAATGAGGGCGAAATCTCTGGGTAGTGTCTTATCTATAAACCCATATGCCTTCCAAAATTTACCTCGGAACTTATTCAGTTAAAACTCCCTCGCCGAATAAAAAGAAAAGCGGCAGGGAGGCCGGAGCCGAATTTTCGGAGCCCACAGATTTCTAGCGACTCCACTGGGGTTTGGTTTCTCTTTCCATATTTGGCTAGTCATCTCAGTGCTATAGAAGCAGTTATTTCAATCCGTACTCAAAACTTTTAAGTCTTTCAAAATGATCCTTTAACAATTCAAAATTTGAATTTTCCAAGAATGATCATTCAGCGAATTCATATGCATTTAGCGTTTTTTAAATTTGTATTATTTAAACTGCTCGCTAATATTATCTTCTCTTATTTTTGTGTTCTGTGCAATTCTCTGCATTTTGAAAGTGCGGGGTTTAGTATCATATTCTGATTACTAACCCATGCCTTTCATTTATGCAGATGGATCTACAGAACACCCCGATGACTGTCCAACTGGGACAAGGAGCCAGGATTCAGCTGGCGAATGCTGTTATTGAGACCGGAAATTTCGGAGCTACCATCCAGTTTGGTAGCGTTGACTTTCTGGCGATTGCTGCAAGGAATGCCGCCATTCCTGTGAATGGTAGGAATGTTGAGAAGTCTGCCAGAAGACTCAATGCTGATGAAGCTCCTACCCGTCGTGTGCATCTGCCAGCACAACGACCTACTACCGAAAAATTCTCGTGAGAGAATTTCTGTATTCGAGAGGTTATCACAGCCTGAGGCCCTAAGCACCAGAAGAATTGTGAATGGTGGAAGAGTCTCTGTGGTGACTACAAACACCACACCCCTGCCGACCAGGTTATCTGCACCTGGGAAATACGATGCTGATGCCTCATCATCTGGAGGAAGGCCTACAAGGAGGCAAAGAAGGAAGATGAACGCTGAGCTCCGAGCTCAACATCAACAACTCCTGATCCATCCTTCCAATCTGTCGGCCCAAGAGCCTGAAGCTAACATTCCAAACCCGGAATGGGTTTGCAAATCTGAAGTGGGTCAAAAGAAATAGCTCTACTGGAGAGCTAAAGAAATCTTTCTAGGATCGACGACCTGAAGCTCCAATCCCTCCAAGGAAGAAAGAGCCTGAAACTCTTTCAGCCCGGGTATATAGAGTACTGAAGACAGTGAAGGAGAAGGGCTTGAAAAAGAAGAAGTTTCAAAAGCCACTGGTGATCGAGACCAGAAGAACCCCACAAAGGGAGCGTCTGTCCTTTACTATAGAAAGAAGAGAAAGAAAGCAAAACCCACGCGGTGAACATCAGGGCGTGACACCTGAATCATATGTTCAGGGATCCGCTGCTGAAAGGTCCCGGCGGAAAGGAAAATAAGTCTGGAGGCCAAAACCTCGAAGAAATGAGAAAGAAAGAAGAGAAAGGAGGATTGATCTGGGCGTGACATTCGGTGAGGCTTCCCGGAGATCCGCCCCCCCATCTATGAACAACGTCAGAAGTGGGTCGCAAAAAGGACCCATAATGACATTCCTCCAGACGGTAGACACCTTGAAGAATCCTCCAGGGGATCCCGTCGCCCTCCATCCCTTCCAAAGGAAGAGACTAATTTTGATCGCAGCCCACTGATCGAAGAAGTCCCCGTGCCTAATCAGGAGCCGGAAATCCAATGGCGTCGCCGCTCGGAGATCCGAGTACTGGAGGAAAATATAGATGATCAAAATCTAGAGGAAGAAGAATTCCTTGAAGGGGAAGAAAATTTAGAAGAAAATATTGATGAATTTATAGAGAAAAATTTAGAAGAAGAAATTCAAGAAACAAATGACACTCTGGACATGGAAGTTGTCTATATGGTGAGACACACCAATGCTAATGAGGAAACCCTATTATGATGAGGGTGAAGATGAAGACGATCAACAACCGCCGAGTAGGCGAGTTTATCACCGTTGTCGTGAAGCTGGGTCCATCACTGACAGAGGTGGTCATTCCCAAGCTGAAGAAGAAAGAGAAGAAGCCGAGGAGAATCCCTTTGCTGACGAGAATGTCACGCTTGCAGACATGCAAAGACATATGAGGCGACAAATGAGGGCCAAAGACAGAGAAATCTCTCAGTTAAATGAGAAGATGACTGAGATGATGGCTCAAATGGGGGCGATGATGCAGATGATGCAAAGAAATACTGCTATTGGTGCCATGCCTAATCCTCCTGCTGACCCTCCGAACATCCAAGTGCCATAAGGTTCAGGAGTACAGGGAGCTCTTGAAGGTGGTCGCGAAGCCCATAATATCGTTCGTCAGCCCACTCCGCAGAATATTGCAAGTACTTCTGAGCCTGTGACTGCCGCATAGTTAGAAGGAATTATTACCGAGAGGATCAGGGCTATTATAGCCGTCGATCAAGCAGAAAAATTGGTGGGCAAAGGTCGTCCGTACCCTGCTGAGTACGACCAAGTACCATACCCAAAAGGGTATTTTGTACCAAAATTCAACACTTTCAACGGTAATAACAACCCCAGGCAGCACCTGACACAATTTAAAGTCACCTGTGGAAATACAGGAGGAAATGACGCCCTAATCTTCCGACAATTCATCTGCAGTTTGACAGCAACTGCTTTCGAATGGTACGCTGAACTGCCAAACGATTCTGTGAAGACCTTTGCAGAGTTAGAATCTATGTTCGTGAAGAAATTCGCTAGTGTAACAGAGAAGATAACGATCGCTGACCTCGCTCTGGATAAGAGAAAAAGAGAAGAATCAGTGACCAAATATATCACTCGCTGGCGCAATCTAAGTATGAAATATGAGCAGCAGCAGCTTGAAGAAGAGCATGCCGTACAGTTGTTAATGGGCAACATTGATGACAAGATGCAACCCCTTCTTGTGCATGGCTACGATAAATACATTTTAAGACTTGCTCGACAGAGTGGCCAAATTTGAGAAACTGAATTTGTCCAGATCAGAAAATCACTCTGATAAGCCCAAGAAGGCTAAGGCCCCAGGTGCTAGAAGGGGGGGTGAGGCTGACTCTACGTTCTTCTCCAGAGCTGATAAAGGAAAACATGTGATTTACAATGTAGACAAGGACAAACAGCCGATGCAATATCAAGAAAAGCCCAAACAAGTCTATAATCCCAACCCCCAACCGAAGTTGATACTAGGGGGAAATGATAAGCCACGAACTTATCAAGGTGGAGGAGAACGTCCGAGACAAGCAATAGGAACTGGTTGATAGAACGTTCCAGTCCCTCAAAGATAAAATGAATAAAGAATATTCATTCAAGCGGGAGAGTGTCGCCAAATTATTTTGACAAGTGTTGAAATTGGGTTTAGAACTGCCTGAATGCAAGAGACCCGAAGAGTCGAAGCACACTGGTGACCCAAATTATTGCCCATATCATCGAGTACTCAACCATCCTATTGAAGATTGCTATATCTTCAAGGATTGGCTTGAAAGAAAATATCAAAAAGAAGAACTCACATTATCCGACAATGTGCTGTCTCACCCTAAAAAGGAATCAACTCGGGTGGTCACGTCCTCTTCCGTACCCCTAGTTGAAGATAGAAGAAAAGAAAAGAAGCCAATTCAAGAAGAACGGTGGGAGACTGCGGTCTCCAAGAAGACTGTGAAAATGTTGAAGCAGCTTGAAGGAGTTCCAGGTGTAAAGTGGAAGTCTCCTGTTGAGCCTATGATAAATTTGAAGGCAATGCCGATGATGCGAGCTCCTATTTCTAAACAACTCTCCAATCAAGCTAGCACTTCAAAGTCTGGGGGTGAAATCATCCAAGAAGAAGACTAAGTTGAAGAAGCCCAAGGAGAAAATGACTGCAACTCAGAGAGTTATCAACATTTTGGATGAATATTATCAGACTGTGAGGCGACCTATCAAGCTCGCTGATTTCATGACAGAGCTTAAAATCGATGAGCCTGAAGAAGGGGATGAAAATTCTCTTCCCAAAGAAGTATGTCGGGTCATCTCAGTGGCACCGAGTACCTCGATAAAAGAAGATTACAGGAAAGAAATACCATCTGAATCCTGTATGATGGTTTTGCCAATGAATTACAGTTCGGAGGAGGATTTGTATTTTCCAGAGGGAGGCTAATCAAACCCTAACATAGCGTCTCGCATGGGACATGTAGACCTGGGTGGTGATTCTAAATCAACAGATGGTCCCTAGATGCAACGATGGCTGATTCTGAAGAAAATGTACAGTTAAATGACTCTGAACCGGAGGATATTGCTCAAGTGCAGTTAAGAAGCGGCAAGATACTACCACCTCCACCGAAGAAATGAGTCTCTAATAAAGATAAAGAGAAAGAGATAGTTATCAACGATGATATTATCCCTGAAGATCCTAAGAAAAAGAACACTTCATCCAAGGGGATAGATTATACTATCTTATCCCATTTCAGAAAAATTCCAGCACAGCTCAGCATATACGATGCTTTGGTGACGTCTAAAGACCTTCGGGAGACTCTGATTCAGGCTCTCAAAGATCCCGAAAGATACGAGGTGTATTTTGCTGAACGTAGTTTGACTGAGGTTCTGCAAGCTCGAAATGAGCCATTCATTACTTTCACCGAAGAGGACATGATGCTCGGAACTGCAGACCATAATCGTCCTCTGTACATTACTGCAGAGAGCGATAAGCTGATCATCAGTCGAATCCTGATCGATCCCGGATCCTCCAAGATTGAAAGCACTGAGATCCCTCTGCCTTGATGTGGAGCACCTCGGGCCAGATAAGTTGATGGTGCATGGTTTCAACGAGAAAGGGCAGAAGACCCTTGGATCATTCATGCTCCCTCTTGTATTTGGAGAGCTCCATACAAAAGCTAAATTTCATGTGATTGACGCAGATACTTCATTCAAGGTGCTACTAGGTCGTCCCTGGTTGCATGAATATGGCATTGTCCCGTCAACATTACACCAGTGTATGAAGTATCTCAAAGATGGAGAAGAATTCAGGATCTCTGGTGACATTCAGCCCTTTACAGTTCATGAAGCAATGGTCTATGAAGATGCACGGTTTTCATGCCGAAATAACAAAAGTCTTCGAGCTCCCTCGAAGCTAAAGCATCAAATTCAAAGGCTGTAAAGCGATCTGAACGAGAATGTGAGAAGAAGCAGGTGGGAAGAAAGAAGGCAATGCCGACTCTTCCCAAGGCACCGACCATTCCCAAAGAGAATAGATATATACCTATTCTTGGGAGTGACATAGATGAAGATGATGTTACTCCTAAATCTAAGAAAGTATGCCAGTTCATGCACGAATGGAGTAGGCTGGTTGAATTTTCAAATGATGATTACGACTATGACTCTATTTATATGAACACGGTGCAGAATGTGTTCTCTAGAAGAATAGACAGCCTATCAATTTCAGATAGTGTACTCGTAGTCACGCGTGTTTCCTTGCAACATTTCAAAGAACTCATTTCGCGCGAGGTTCATAAAGTTGAAGAACTCGCTACCCTCTATTCTGCCTCCCCGTAAAAATGGGACTGTGCCAAAGAATGTGTTATATTCCACGGGAGTTTGCGAAGAGGAGAATTATGATTGGGATTGCATGCTCCTCGACTCCGAGGAGTTATTTCCTGTGAGGCTACCTAGGTTCAATACCAAAAATATTCAGAGAATGCTACGAAAACAAGTCAATATTCCTACCACCAAGCGACAACTTCGTACAAGCTTGGGCCTCTTGTATGGGAGGAGTCCGCGTCCGTTACGACAGAAGGATACGGACGCATATAAAGGTATTGGATTCATCAAAAGAAAATTCCTCCGAAAAGAGACTTGTCAGGCAATCACATGCATGGAAATTGAATCCGAAGATGGTGATGCTAAATAGATATTCGAAGCTGATGATTATGATGAATAGCCCGTAGAAGTCGAACCTGCACTAGAAGAGCTTGAAGATGGTGGACAGACAGCCACTATGGATGAACTAAAAGAAGTCAACTTGGGAACTGAGGAAGACCCTCGCCCAACCTTTATTAGTTCTCTACTACCCCGAAGAACAGATTGAAGAAATAAAAGAGCTTCTCTGTGAATTCAGGGACTGCTTTGCCTGGACATATGTTGAAATGCCTGGCTTATCCCCTGACGTAGCAATTCACAGATTAGCAATCAAACCGAAAGTAGCACCCGTCAAACAAGCTCCAAGGAGAATGAGATTGGAGATTGAAGAACAGGTGATTACAGAGACAAAAAAGCTTATTGATGCAGGCTTCATCCGAGAAGAAAAGTACGCTGACTGGATTGCTAATATCGTCCCAGTGAAGAAGAAGAACGGGGCAAATTCGTGTCTGTATTGACTTTAGGGACCTCAATAAGGCGTGCCCAAAAAGACGATTTTCCACTCCTTGTATCCGAACTCCTAGTGGACAACACGTCCAACTATGACATGTTCTCTTTCATGGATGGATCTTCAGGATACAATCAAATCAAGATGGCGCTCAAAGCTGAAAAACATACGTCGTTCAGAACGCCCATCGGGATTTTTTGCTACACAGTCATGCCTTTTGGCCTGAAGAACGCTGGTGCCCACCTATCAGCGGGCAATGACTCACGTATTTGATGATTTGATACATCAGAAGATCGAGTGTTATGTAGATGACCTTGTTGTCAAAAGCCTTGACCGAAATGACCACTTAAAAGATCTTAGAATTGTATTTGAGAGGATCAGAAAGTTTGATCTGAAGATGAATCATCTCAAATGTGCTTTTGGGGTCTCTTCTGGCAAATTCTTTGGGTATGTTGTTCGTCATCGGGGCATAGAGATTGACCCAACAAAATTAAGGCGATCACGGAGATGCCACCACCAAGGAACCTTCGACAGCTTCGCTCGCTGCAAGGACAACTGGCTTTCATTCGGAGATTTATATCAAATCTATCGGGTAGGTGCCAGCCATTTTCAAAGCTTATGAAGAAAGATGTCCGTTTCAAATGGGACGCAGAATGCCAGGAAGCATTTGATAGTATCAAGAAATACTTGTTAAACCCTCCCATTCTCGCAGCGCCAATTCCGAGGAAGCCTCTTATAATGTATACAACTGCACTAGAAGAGTCCCTCAGAGCACTATTGGCCTAGAATAATGAAAAAGGAAAAGAAAATGCGTTCTACTACTATCAGTCGACGGTTGATTGGAGCAGAAAGCCGTTTCTCCCCAATTGAAAAGCATTGTCTGGCGCTGATTTTCGCAGTTCAAAATCTTCGCCATTACATGCTATCCCATAAAATCATCTTAATATCAAAGATCGATCCGCTGAAGTTCTTGATGACAAGACCAGCGTTGACAGGTCGTCTAGCCAGGTGGGCAGTATTGTTTATTGCAGTTTGAGAAATCATATACATGCCACAGAAGGCGGTGAAAGGACAGGCCTTGGCAGATTTCCTCGCTGCACACCCAATCCCGGCCGATTCTCCACTAAATGATGATTTGCCCGATGAGCAAATTATACAGGTCGAGGAGAATAAAAGGCTACCATTCTGAGAAATGTACTTCGATGGGGCATCGTCGATTAGACCTGTCCGACCTCCAAATATTGCAAGAGCCCGAGCCGGCATCGGTCTCATTTTCGTAGCACCCGAGTGAGGCATAATGAGGTTCTCATTCAGTTTGACTGATCCTCGAACCAACAATGAAGCCGAATACGAAGCTCTATTAGCAGGGTTGGAAATTACGATCGATGTCAGAATCCAACATCTCCAAATCTTCGGTGATTCTCAGCTTGTAATAAATCAAGTCCTCGGTATTTATAAGGTTGGTAAAGTCGAATTGGTCCACTATCACCGACGAGCCCTTGGGCTTTTAAAGCAAGTACCAAATGTTAAAATGGCTCGAGTTCCTAGAGGACAGAATGCTAAAGCAGATTGTCTAGCCAAATTGGCCAAAGAAATGACGAACATCAACGAGGAAAGGCCTATATTCATCGGGGTTTACACTCGTAGGGTCTTGGAGCCTGCTCTATTACAATTTTCGAGGGTAGAAGAAATTCCAGATTCAAGTTAGCTGGATGAAACCCCAGTTGACCCTCAACTTCTCCATCAGATTGTTATGGAGAATTATCCAGAAGAGAATCATGTGGCCAAGAGACATAAAGCTAGTCATGCTTCAGAATCGTCGTGACATTGTTTAGATACTGAAGTCGAAAATGATTGGAGACGGCCATTCATTGACTACTTCAAGGTAAACAAACTCCCGACAGAAAAGTCTATGGCCGCACAAATTCAAAAAAGTGCATTACGATATGCATTTGTCAATGACATGTTGTACAGACGAGTCTTTGATTAAATGTGGCTAAGGTGCTTAGGGACCAGGGAAGCTGATAAAGTGGTAGCAGAAGTCCACGAAGGGCTTTGTGGAGCACATCAGTCAGGTCCTAAGATGGCTGCTAAAATCAAAAGAATGGGTTACTATTGGACAACCATGGTCAGAGATTGTATTGACCATGCAAAGAGGTGCTACGAATGTCAAATCCACGGTGATGTTATACATCAACCGCCAAATCCTCTGCATCCAACAGTAGCATCCTGACTATTTGAATGTTGGGGGACTGACGTAATCGGGCCAATAGATCCGCCTTCATCAGCAGGACACCGTTTCATTCTTGCAACGACGGATTACTTTTCCAAGTTGGCAGAAGCGGCTTCATTCAGAGAGGTCACATCGGAGCATGTGATCAATTTCTTTACCCACAATGTCGTCTACAGATTTGGTGTGCCACGCCGCATAATCTCAGACAACGGTACTGCATTCAAGAGTACAAAAAATTTATAAATTCGTTGATCGGCACAAAATCGATTGGCAATATTCGTCCATATACAATCCAAGGGCAAATGGCTTGGCGGAAGCCTTCAACAAGACGCTGGTGAAATTGTTGAAGAAGATTCTCACCAAGAACAAAAGAGAGTGGCATACGAAGATGGCAGAAGCTCTATGGGCCTATCGTACAACTTACAAAACACCAACTAAAGCCACTCCTTATTCATTGGTGTTCGGTGTTGAAGCCGTACTGCCATTGGAGATCGAACTACCATCACTTCGGGTAGCAATTCAGAATGATCTCACTCAAGAGCAAAATGCCCGCCCTCCGAATGGAAGAGCTCGATGCACTTGATAAACTCAGGTTACAAGCTCAACAAAATCTGAAAATCTACCGAGGAAGAATGGCAAAGTCCTTTGATCGAATGGTGCGTCCTCTATCATTTCAAGAAGAGGAATTAGTCCTGGTGCTGAGAAGACCAATCATTCCACATCAAAAAATTGGTGGGCAAATTCGTATCCAATTGGGAAGGCCCCTTTGTCATCGAGAAAGTGTACCAATCATTTCAAGGAGCATATCAGTTGATCGATCTGAACGGTCAGAGACCCATGCTGCCTATCAACGGTCGACATTTAAAAAGTATTATGTATGAAAAATTTCATGACTAATGTACTTTGCAATTATCAAAGTTTGATATGCATATTTATCAATGCATGCATGCTTACATTTTGAAATTCTCTTGTATAATAAGAACGCGTTTCAAAATCCCCCATCAGACTGGGGGCATTTTAAATATTTATTCGGGTCGACATCGCGCTGCGTGCCGAGATCCCCGAATAAATATTTAAAAAATCTTAAAATAGAAAAGACCTATCCAAAATGTCCCTGCGAGACGGGGCATTTTAAATATTCATTTGGGCCGACATCGTGCTATACGCCGAGATCCCCAAATGAATATTTAAAATTTTATATTCCAAATTTATTCCATTCTAAAATGTCCCTGCTAGACAGGGGGCATTTTAAATATTTATTCGGGTCGACATCGCGCCGCATGCCGAGATCCCTGAATAAATATTTAAAAATTATCAATACAAATATTCTTTTGTGCTAAAAGGTACTTCAAGAAGATGTCTTTTTCAAGAGTCTATGCAGAGTGATGTTTCAAAAGATTAAGTCGACAAACACCTCTCTACAACAAAACAAGGACTCAAAAGTCAAGAAAGAGACTTCTGTGTGACTACCACACTTCCTCAAAAATGGAGCGACGAAAGGCTTTTTTTAATCTTTCGACAGCCTGATAGTCTTAGGTCTTTCGAATGGGTGTAAAAGGGTCGGTCAAACGCCAAATTATGGCGGTCGCCTAGGCTGTCTCCATATACTAACAAGGGCCATTAAAGAAAGGCCTTTCCTTTTGTACAAACCAAGGTTTTGTGCTTAGTGGCACAATGAATATCGTCCTTCGGTGTGGCGTTGTCTTGGGCATTGGAGGGGGAGCTCAAAGCATTCTGGTTGTCTCGAACCGGCCGGTTAGCTTCACAATGGGCGAGGCGGGGGTTCGGGAACGGAGGTTCGGACAGGATGAAAATAAAAGGAAACTGAACAAATAAACAATTATCATATCTCCAAAAAGATACCAAACATTAAGGAAAGAGCCACTACAAAATCTTTCCAAACATAAACTTTTCTTTTCTTTCATTCCAAAAAAAACAATAGATGAATTAAATTAAGTTTACAATTTACAAAAGGGGATCCAAAATCCTTTTTTCTTACTTATCATTTCTAATCCTTCTATACAAAATATCAAAACTCAAAAGAACCTGCCGTCCGCCATCTCCCTACGACGATAAGTGCGCGGTGGGTTGGTCTGCCATCTATCATTTCCTAGATTCTCCTGAAAAGTGTTCCCACAATGAGGGTGAGTCATAAACTCAATAGGTATGAATTGGAATTCAAATAAACTTAGAATCGAAGAAGAAAAACTATATCATGCTTGAATATTTTAACAAAAGAAACATCTACATAAAGAAACTTTTGCTTAGAGGAAGTGCATACATTTACCTCAACTTTCAAGTGCTTTTTCCTTCATAACATTTTCATTTTTCCTTTAACATTTTGCCTCATATGATAGTCTCAAATGCATAACATGAATATGAAATGTTCATAATGGTTTAACATGTAAATATAACACCCATCTCGGGAGTACCACTTGTACTGATCAGGTACATAAAATTTGACCATTTCCTTTACCATTGGTTCATAGGAACCATCCTTTACCATGGCTCATAAGAGCCTGTCTCATTTACCATGTGATACTCCCGCGTCAACATGCACATACACTTATTACATATATAACCATAAGAGATGCTTTATGTAAACCATTCATAAACTAAACAAGTGTATGTTTCCTTAGGGATATGCATGCTTGATATGCTTATGTGTGCATTTGCATGTTAAGAAGAAAGACATGTATAATAAGAGTGGAGAAATAAGCATGGGATCCATTCATGAATTGTACATTTGCATAAAGAGAATCTTTGCATTTGTCTCAAGTGTCCATGAACTTTCAAGGGAACAAGAGCCATAAGAGTTTCATAATAAGCATAAAAGAATTTATCATTTCTATGCAATTGCAATAAAAGAAGAATTAACTAAATTTACAAGAACTTCCATTCCACCTACCTTAATCCGTTAACCACAATGCGAACTTCCAAAAATCCTTACTCCCCTTTTCCTCTTATGATATCAAACACTACAAATGACAAAACATAATGTGTAAGCATAAGTTTTCCTCCCTCAAACCTTAAAAGAAAAACTCTAGGCAAAGCATGTAGCTAATCAACATATCAAGCATTATTTTTTTTTGTATAAAAAAAATCCCTCACTTAAACCATGCTAAATCCATTTTATCTTCACTAGAATTAGGATTTCATCCTAACTCTAGCTTTGGAAAACCCTAACTATTAGGGCATGCAAAAACTTCTTCTAAAAAGAATCCATTTTCACAAAAAGACTTCCTAACCACAAATAGAAACTTTTCTACAAAGGCATTTTAATAGAAAATCAAAATCAAATAAAACCCTAGATTTCAAAAATCCATATTTTCATAAAAACAATATAAATTAGGGTTTAGAAACATCACACTACCCTTCCCTAAACTTTTCTCAAAGAAATTCCAAGTTTTCTCAAAGCCCTAGTTTCCATTTCTTAGATAAAACTTGAGGGAAGAAGGAGAAAACTCAAGCAAAACACATACCTTAGTCTTCCCTTGGATTTCCCCACGTTTTCCTCCACAATCGGCCGCCGGAAACCCTCCACCCGAAGCTCCCGTCGCCTTGCCTGTCCGCCTCTCCTTTGTCCGCTCGGTTTGGGCGAAAAGAGCGAATGGGGGAGAGTGGGGAGGTTTCGGTTTGCCAAATAGAGAGAAATGGGAATGGCCAAAAGTCCTAATTGCCCTCACTTAAGCAATTTCGACCTTTTAAAAGATTAGGGGTAAAGTTGTCATTAAGAGTTTTCAATAAATTTTAATTCCCAAAATACTTAAAATCCAATATGGGTTCTATACATCGAAACGATCAGAATTTTACGCTCTATTTTCTAAAATTATTCCCGTCGAAATTCGACAACTTCAAAAATTTTCACTTAAAACTCGTCGCGCCGCTTTTGAAAAGCGTGCGAGGTCTTAAACGACATTTTGCGGGTTTTACATCTGGCTTGGATCATAACTGGCTCAAAATTGATACCTTAAATTAAACACAAATTTAATGAAGTTATAACATATAAATTCTTTTGAGTTGATTAGATAAGTCAATTTATTTAAGTTAAAGATAGTCATTTATTTAGTTGGGCCATGAACTGGTACTGGCCTAGTCCAGGAAAGTTGGGCCTGGTTCTTTCTTGTCAAGCCTGCCCATTGCACAGGTGTAGGCATATGTCATGCTCGATGTCTTAACCTCTTATCTTTGAGCACAAAGGTCTGAGTCTGTTATTCTGTTTCTCTTCGTGTTAATGATACTATTGAAAATAAAAAAGTTCAAAATCCATATGCTGATCTGCATTGCTTCTTGCTCGTATTATTTTCTGTTACCAAGTGGTAGCCTTGGTACTTTATTCTTGGTCAAGCTGCGTTTAGCTTCTGCTACCAAGTGGTTTTGTTTGAGAATTTAACCATGTCTGTGGAAAGTTTTCACTGAGATGAATGGGTCTCGAACCAGTTTGGTTAATAGAAACTGTTGAGGTTCATTTTTCTTTTTCTTTGCTTATAGCCAAATTTGTTATTGTTATAATCAGAAAACAAGTTTCTCTCATTTAGCTACATGGAAAAATATGGAGAATGCAAATGAAATTTACTTTATTTGATTTGCATCTATTTTTTATCTCTTCTATATACTAATTAGATGCTATCTTATAGTGGACTATCCAAATAGAACCAAGTTTCCATGAAGGGGCAAATAACCTGGAAGAATTGGTTCCTTTTGAGGAGTGCATACAACTATTTTCAACTGAATCATTGGTTGCTCATGCTCCTGAATATCTTCTTTCTAACACACAATGGGCGTAGTTTCAAGTCAGTTTGCTTTGCAATCTGTATATTTTCCTCTTTCCCTCCTATTGTGTAGTAAGTCCTGCAATTGGGTATCATAACTTTTATGTTATGTGAATGTAAACTTCATTGTGTGATATGTTGGGCAATATATATACACACGCACGCTTATATTTATTATACACATCCGTGTCTAAATTTGTGATAATCATTCCAGATAGTCCATCTCTACTGTTGAAAAAAGTTGTTTTGTTTATTGCTCATGATGCTGCAATTAAATTTAATCTTGTTCATTTGATTTGCAATACTTGAATCTAAAATTTGACCTTTTACTGTCAACTTCCCAAACTTGTCTCGCTCATACACCATGATCATTTATGATTACTTAATTTCCTGCATGAAATAGTAAATCTACATTCAAGCCTACAACTGAAGTTTTTGTTTGTCTATGCCCTGTTTGAACTCCAGCATAGTATCCTTGTTTAAATTAGGTTCATGAGATGTATCTCTCTTTTGTTTGGCATCATGATGTAATTGGGAATGTGTGTGTTTGTCTACATCTTAATTGACATTTTCAACATCAAGTTCACTTGTTCATCTTTTCTCAACAAAGTCTATCGGCGTGCACCATTCAATTCTCTCTACAACGTTGTTATTGTGATTTCATTGACTCTACAATGTTGTTATTGTGATTTCATTGAGCTGGTATCTTCATCTATGGAGGCAATGCCAATGTAATATAGACCTTTGAAATTCAACTATTATATCCAATTAAAACCAAGCTAAAACATAAGTTTTGAAATTGCAAACAAAATGAAGAAATGCACATTCCTAAGATTTTCAAAATCTGCAGTGCAAAATGCTACAATGTAAAGACATGGAAGGAGCTCGATAAAAAGCATTAAATGGTGTTATGTAAGAGTTGGTCTTTTCTGATGAAGGAAAAGTTCTAGAACATATTGATGATGATTGAAATCACCCTCCCATTCTTGAGGTGAATTTGATATACTTTACATCCAAAGGATACATTGCATTACACACTTTATAAGCTTGTTTTTTTTCATGGATAGAAATCTATAAAATATTTTTGCTTGGTGGGCCAAAGAAAAATATAAATATTAAACGTATACAAGCTCAATTGTGGACATAAAGTGGGGGCTCAAGGCCTATTACAAATATTAAATTTTTAAGGATTTGGAGAAATACATATGCATCCATTGGGATTGGTGCTTGAGACTTTTAGGTGAGAAACTGAGTATAATGCTTGAATTAATACTCTTTGATTACACTTCTTAGGCTTATTAATATAGAATGTTTAAGGGTCTAGAGTTAAAAAGTGCAAGCTTATGATGTGATGCCCAAAAGTATGCATAAATGGCCAAAATTTATAGTGCACCAATTCACAGTTTTGTCAAAATTTAGTCTCTTTCTATGAAATTAGAGAACACAAAAAACTGTCAATAAACATGAAGTTAGAGATAACGAAATTCTGAAATTTGTAAAAAAGATAAAGGTTGATTTAAAGACTGTTAGGAAACAACCACCAAAACAGAGAAAATGTGCTGAATTTCAGAGATATTCAGCAAACATCAAGCAGATTTTACAAAATCTGGAGAGAAATAGAAAAGTCAAGGACTTGAAATTCAATAAGAGTTGAAAAAGAAATAACCCGATGCAACGAATCGTCAATTTGAGTGGAAGATTTGACTCTCCAATATCTAGCCGAAATCTTGAGCCCAAAACCACAAACAGATATCTCCAATTTCAGATTTAATTCAAGTTCCCTTAACCCTATCAAGAAGGAAATTACTTAAAGCAAAATTACAATTCAGTAATCCCTAAACAACCCTTAATTTGAAATTTCCCTCCTAAACCAATGCCTTCATTATTGCGTGGGCCCCATCCAAGCATCCACCCCCCTCTTTTCCGCCTCTTGTATACATGAACCAGTCTAGGAGGGACCGGTTCAGCCTACCCTTGGGCCGGTCTAACAAAGGCATGCAATAATTAGGATTCAAATCTAAAGAAAATGTATTAACTTACCCGATATTAGTCATCACATAAAACCAATAACTAAAAAAAGAGGGGAGGTAAAGAAGGTATATCACCGAAGTGTTTATTTTGGCTTTGTCACTATAATGAGAAAACTCCCTCAAAAGTTGTCACCTGAAGAATACCCAAATAATTAGTGTATACAACTTTAAGAGGGAATTTAAATTTTTTCAACTTTTGAATTGATCTGGGATTTAATTTATAGAATTATAAAGTTCCACAATTGGCATTTTTCTGAAAATCCTCAAATTGTAAAACGACAACCTTAGATTTAACTTGCACCGAAGCTGCTAAATGCTTTTATGTACTTTAGATGTGTTACTATGTTCATAGATTTGACCATATAAATTATATATGATATGTCAATATGGATGAATTATCTCTTTAAAGAAAATTTTCCAAATGACAACTTAGGTTAATTTATGTATTTTAGATTTGACCACATAAATGAAATTTGTATGTTTAAATTTTCTTGAAGGAACTCATCATTAACAAAATTGTTGCACTATGCACACAGTTTCATTGTCTCCTTTAGACTATGTTTGTGAATTTGTAAGTCATGAAACTAAGAACTAAAAATATAATCAATTTAAACTTGATTTGTTGAGATGATTTTGTTGGAAACTTATTAAAGAGTTAAATGATCTCCTTCATTAATTGATTTATCAAGTTTAATAATCATGATTTGCTTACCTTCTCATCTAGGATTAAACTCAGTATCTTTTAGAAGTTCAAATTTATATCAATGAATTTCTGTGGAAGTTGAAGTTTCAATTTCTGTGAGCAGTTTAATTTCACATTTAAAATCACATTTAAATTCAAGTTGCACTTTTTGTTTAGGTTTGGTCTTAGGTTTAATTTATTTTTGAATTCAATTATAAATTGAGATTTCGATTACATATTGATATCATAATAGGTACACTTTTAAATTTTGATTTGAACTTTTTTCAGATATAAATTCATGCTCATTTTCTAGTGTAGACTAGATTTCTCATAGAGTTTCAAGTTCATATGTGATTTTATTCTCAATGTAATTTTCAGGCTCAAATTCCAACTCTTGCTAGAGCATAGGTTCATGCTTATTAAAATATTCTAATCTAACTGCAGTTTTTTCAGATTTAACAACATTGAAACATGTTAAAATCCTAGCTGTTCCTCTCGAAGGAGATCCGACGACCACGAAGAGCGATTCGTGGGAAGCTCGCAAGAATCACACAGGATCATATTGATTCCTTTCCAAAATGAAGTAGCTAATTTAGGAAGGAATGTATTAGGGCTATTATGCATTAATCTGTAAATATTTGTTTCACTATTTATATATCCTGTATGGAATATGGTTTTGTCTCTCAAACTTCTAATTTTAACAGGCTATAAGAGCCACGAAGGAAGTAAAAAGGAAACCATCGGATGTCAAGTGAGAAGAACGGAGCCGGAGCCTAGCGGGACGAAGCCTTACCTGACGAAGGCCGAAGTCGAAACCTAGATCTCACGGACGAAACTTTGCCGACGAAAGAAGAAGCCTCGCGGAAGGAAGAAGAAGCCGCGACCTTGTGGAACAAAGCCTTTCCGATGAAAGCCTCGTGGAAGGAAGAAGGCTCCGCAACTTTGCCGACGCCTCGCAGAAAATGCCGCGACCTTGACGAAGCTTTGCTGTCAGTACCACTAGATAATCCACTCGTACGGGAGGAGAGAAGACTCGCCCTAAGCGGGACGGAATCCCTCCGCTCACGGAAGATTAGGCCGAGACTTCCTTTTTTTCCACTCGAGTCCCGAGTCAGACCCACTTACGCAAGTCTCGAGCCCGACCTATTAAAACCCTATTCAGCCTTCATTGCTGATAAAAGTGCATAAAAATAGGCCTTTAAAAGTAGTCTTTATTACTACTTATTGTAACACCACAATGTCAGAAGAAAATTCATCCCGAAACTTTGATCAAATAGAAGATTCTATGATATACCAAGAACGAGGTGATCTCCAAAGTATATGACTTTCCTATCGCCTAAACGAGAAGAACTGTCTAAAGTGATCTGAATTCGTAAAAGCCTACTTAAAGGGAAATGGAAGGATATACCATCTCCTTAGAGGATGACCAAAAGAAGAAGATCCTAATTTTGGGGCATGGGATGAGGTAGATTCCATGATTATGTCATGGTTGTGGAATTCTATGACTCTAGAAATTAGTGATACATTTATGTTCCTCCCGAGACAAATTTTCTCTAAAGCTCAGGATGTTACTCAAATCTTTTAAATCAAAATCAGAGCACAAAACAAGGAAGCAAGACCGTGATGGAGTATGTCACCCTTCTACAAAACCTATGGCAAGAACTTGATTATTATAGATGCATAGAAACCTGTTGACCTTCATGCTATACCCAAACGAACCAAAGGAAGAAGAAAGCAAAGTAAAAATCCAACGTATACATCTCATAACCGTTGGATCCACGAAACATGTCGAACTTCTCCAGGAATTCTGCTCAAATCCCGCTGATTCCCTGCCGATTCGGCGTCGTTTGCGATCAGATCCCGTAAATCGCGTGAAACTGCCTCGATCGCACCTCCCTCAGAGTCGTTAAATACCGACCCAAATGAGAGCTTCGGCAATTGCTTTATCCCGAACTCTCCCCCTCTGCTTCCATCGCTCCCCATCTCCCAAAGCTCCAACCTCCACGATCTCCTCTGACCTTCTCCGATCCAACCCAGAGAACTTAATCCTACTCTCCTCTCTGCCGCAAGGACCTTTGTCCGACCCCCCCTTGCCTCTTTGACCCAGAGAGAGAGAGAGAGAGAGAGAGAGAGAGAGAGAGAGAGAGAGAGAGAGAGAGAGCTTACCTACCATGCTCCTTTAAAGCTCACCGATCGAACTCCACCCTGCCGTCCGACTCCATACCCGACGCTCCCTTTCCTCTCGGTTCGGAGGTTATAACATTATGATCGGAAGTAACTACGGGAGCTCGAGTGCTGTTAAGGTAATTATCTCCCTTTCACACGCTAGTTTGGCCAAATCCAGTATGCCGCCGAACTATATAGAGAAAGGGAGAAAGAAGGTTTTGAGTAATTTTAATTAAAATTAATCTTAATTAATTTTAATTATAATTATTCATATTAATTATAGTTAATTTTAATTAAATTATTATAATTAATTTATTTAATTATAATTTATTTTAATTAAAGTTAATCTTAATTAATTATATTTTTAATTAATTGTAATGAATTATTATTAATTAATTTATTAAGGATTAATTAATATTAATTAGTTATAATAAACTAGAGTTAAATATAATTAATTGTTTTAATTAATTATGATAATTATAATTAATTATTAATTATAATTAATGTTATACAAGAAATCCCCTTCACTCTCCTTCCTCGGCATTCGTGTCGAACCGGAAAACCGCCCAAGCACGCCTTTGGTGCGCGTGGTGGGATGGGACTCCGGTGCTACACCTACGACGAGGTAGGTGAGTGACCCCTCGACCCATGTGCCAACACCGACAACCCCGGAAAGGTATGAAATTTTCTAAACTCAAAACCCTAATTCAATGTTCGTGGCGGACCGCAAAACTGCCCCAAGCACGCCTTTGGTGCGCGTGGTGGGATGGGACCCCGGTGCGGCACGTACGGCGAAGCGGGGTCACTCATAAGTACCCTCAAGCGGGGGAAAAACAAAATTGCCCTTTTTCATAAAAATGCTTTTTAAAAACCCCATGCACGCCTTTGTTGCGCGTGGTGGGAGAAAAAACAAATATTACCGCCGCGGTGTCTCACCAACACCAACCGTGCACGTCTTTGTTGACGTGGCGAGTAGGCGGCCTCTTGGTTTTTCTCCTTAACGGGGAGACGCCGGGAGGGTGCTGAAATTTTGTCCAAAAGGACAAGGACTTGAACTAAAAATGAACTTGGATTCACACTTGAAGTTGGACTGAAGCAGAGGACTCGGACTTGTATTTGGACATCAATGAACTTAAGGTGGGCATAATTTAAGACAAAATTAAAACTTAATCAAGTGATGTTGTAAGGAATGAGAACTTGATTGAACACAAATACAAAGAACTTTGGCTTGAGATTGTAGTTTGGGACAACTACAAAGACCAGTTGAACTCAAGCTCCTCTTTAAACTCAGAAGAATGACGGATGACTTGTACTTGGACTCTTGAACAAAATTAAGTGATCTAATGAGCGATTGAACTCAAGTAATAATAATAATAAAATGTATTAAACTGAAGTCAAACTTGGATCAATTGTGGGCAAGAGCTTGAACTATACTTGAACACAAACACGAAATTGCGGACTTGATTTGGACTCAAGCAAAATAAGAATTTTGATTTGAGATTGTAGTTTTGAACAACTACAAGAGAACTTGAATTTGCACTTTGAACTCAAAATGATAACTTGAGTTGGTTACTTGAACTCAAGTAAGAATTTGATCATGTGCTTTGAACTTGAACCATACAACAAGAAGTGGAGCTGAACAAGGCTGCTTGGACTTGAACTTGAATGTATCATGAAGGAGCTGGACTTTGATGAACCATATGGAATTAAGCCTAAATGAAGGTGCTTCAAGCAAAGTTCAATTCAAATAACAAAACATCTTGAAAATGTGTTGCATGGAATTATGGTTAGATTCAAACTCAAACAAGTGGAAAAGAAATGGAGTTCAAATTTATAGAGGCATGATCAAGATAAAAGCATCAAAATCAAATGATAACTTCAATTTCTCAAATGTATAAATATTGAGATACAAACACATTGTTATGGTGGATGAAGAAACCGCTATATCCCACTCTTAAAAGCCAAGTGACAATTTTTGTTATTCAAATGGAAATCAAACTGAGGACTTGTGGCAAGCAGATTTTCATTGTACATAAGTTGAGAAGAATGAAGTGACAATAACTCATAACCATCAACTAATTGCAAAGCAAAAATCAACATGCAAACAATTTTCTTCCTACAAATGATAATGCACAACATACAATAAATGTAATGAATGCCATGAAATCCCTCTAAGTGACATTTATGTGCAATCAATGTGGAATACCCATAGGTGAAGCAAGAGAATTGTGGGGGATGCAACCCTCTTTCTACCAATGTTGAAGTACATCAGCCCCTTCTACAAGTCACGATGGTAGATGTATCAAAGGCTTAATGGATCTTCTACCTAGAAGGTAGAAGATCATAGTAGATGAAGATGCTTACTAGCGATGATGAAGTATTCATTGCATATACAATAATACTCCTATGAACTTCTACAAAAGCAGGAGATTCGTTAGTGCACTACGATCTACCTGCAGAAAGCAACGAGTAGTGCACGACAATCTACCTGTACGAAGCAGCGAACAATTCTATTTAGAAGCTGCTATGCCACACCACTGGATCCGCAACATTTATGCAAGTGGACAGAAGACGTCTACAAATGATTTCAAAGTATCATTGCACCTGCACCGTAGTTTGTATACACATAGGTACACTAGGGGATATACAATCAAAAATCCGCATGGGCCCCGGCGAACGTGTTATTGGTACACACGTGACATCTAGGTATGCTGCGCGGGTTATCAAATTTAAACCCGATCCTCCTAGATAGGTAAAAGGGGTAGACAGGGTTCACTTACAAAAGGCCCCAAACACCCGCATGGGCCCCGGCGAGCATATTATTGGTACACACGTGACGCTTAGGGATGCTGCGCGGGTCGATAAGTCAATTCAAGTTCGAACCCGATCCTTCTATACGGATCAATAGGAGTTGACAGGGTTCGAACCTTCAAATAGATACACGATCGTGGCGACCAGTGTATTTGTTTTAATACATTTATATTAGGACTTTAAGGCTTATAACAATATGAATTCACTAACAAGGGTACAAAGCCTACGGAACCCGATCCCCTATCGGCAAGTGGATAGGGTCGACAAGGTTCGAGACATAAATATTTTCAAATGACCCCTAACACCCCGATGATGGCCGTGTTGAATGCAGATCTCAACCGGAGGGGTCCCCAAATATTTTCAAATGTCTCCCAAATATCCAAAGTTCATTTCAAATATTTCATATCTCCACCCAAAATACCCATAAAAATCTAAAAACCAAAAAATCCACAAATCCCAAAATCCAAAAAAATACTTGAAATTGAAATAAATCCATCAATCACTTAAAGCAAAACCCATCCACCCTCCGCAACAGTTTGCCGGGGTGGACAAATTTCAATACAACTTCAGTTCACAAAGTGCCAAATGTCTAGTCGAAAATATCACTAGGATCCATTCTCAAAACAATCTCCTGCCAGTAAGGACGTGGTATGTGTCCTCTGACCGACGATTTGCCACCAAATGTCATTGCAGGATAAACGGTTATGACCCGGGGCCCTCTGAACAGAGTGGTTTTGCCGCCAAATGACACAACGAAATACCGGTTATGGCCAGGTCCAATACGCTTCTTATTGGCATCAAATCCTTGAGATATGAATCAATAGGATATGATCGATAGGGCACAAAGCCCTCTGTTAGCTAAGGGATTCAAATTTGTCCTCTTAGGCAAACACCCATCCCAAGTCTACAAGGTTCCCTTGGACGAAGCAAACCATGGCTGCCGACAAGGATCCTTCTGTCAGGTTGGGTTGACTACCTCCTCTGACTTAGTAGACCAGGGACCATGATGGCCCGGGACGAAAGAACCATGAGATCTTGATCGGGTCCATCATCCATTCCCCCACCATCCGCTTTTAGTGCAAGATGGTGAAATTTTTATTTTAAATATGATATATCCAAATCTTCCAATACTCCGAATTCTCAAATTCTCCAAATTTCCAAATCCAAATCCATGCTGTTATTATATGCCAGATAACACGTATCTGATTGACGACTAGCCTTAATCGAAAGTTGTCTCTCATGATCGGGAGGGGTAATTAACTATAGGGGCTTGCGCCTATAGGAAACCAGAACTCAGATCATAAAGTCCTCACAAAATGAGGGCGAAATCTCTGGGTAGTGTCTTATCTACAAATCCATCTGCCTTCTAAAATTTACCTCGGAACTTATTCAGTTAAAACTCCCTCGCCGAATAAAAAGAAACGAGCGAGCGGAGGCCAGGGCCGAATTTTCGGAGCCCACAAAACCATATGTCCAAAAGATGATGCGATCCTAAAGAACTTTATTGAAAAAGATAGAGTTTATGATTTTCTTACATGATTAAATACATAATTTGATCAAGTTAGAGTCCAAATCCTCAACAAAGAGGAGACACCATCACTAAATGAAACAATTGGCCTCATCCGCGCTGAAGAAAGCCGACAAAGTGTGATCCTGGAACCAAAATATGTTGACAGCTCAACAATGATGACCAAAGAAGCTCTATGGAAGGAAAAATGTAAAGACACTTTAAAATATAAAGACAGAGGCTCAATTTGGTGTAGTTATTGCAAGAAGTCAAGACATATGAAGGAAACATGCTGAAGATACACAGAAAGCCCCCACGTAAGGTGTGGAAACAAAGAAGTGAGAAAAAAGACACATCATATGCCAACACCATGATAAGTCAGCATAACTCAGATACACCAACTAGCTTCAAAGAACTCAATAAAAAAGACATTGACAAACTAAGACAACTCCTGGTATCCCTTGAAAAACTACTTGCATCTTCCTCTCTTGCACTTTCAGGTAAGTTTCCTATATTCACTGAATTAAGTATCTTCAGAAATCATTTGAAATGAATATGGATCATTGACTTAGGAGCCACAAATCACATGACAAACTCCACCACCCACATCGTCAATTATAATCTTTGCTCAAGTTACTAGAAAATCATCACTGCTGATGGTTCTCTTTCCACAATAAAAGGCCAATGAGACGTACCTTTATCCCCTTCACTTTAAAAAATGTGTTCCATGTACTTCAATTATCCACAAATCTTATATCCATACAAAAACTTATTAGTGACCATAATTGTCAAGTACTGTTTAACCCTACATATTGCTTGTTTCAGGGCCGAGGATCGGGGAAGTAGATTGAATTTGTTAAGGAGAAAGCTGGATTGTACCACCTGAAAGAGCTGAAAAAATATAAAAATAGTTACTCTCTGTTGTCCCTTGTTGACAAGAAATCTACTATTTGGCTTAATCACTTCAGATTTTAGAGGTCCTAAAATATATGTATCGTAAACTTTTTCATAAGTTGGAAAATGAACATTTTAATTGTGAAACTTGTGAATTAGTCAAACATAAAAGAACCTCTTTCAAAAAAAAAAAGATAGATGCAATACTCCCTTATATCTCATTCATAGTGACATATGGGGACCCTAAAAAATCCCCAGCATCTCTGGGGCTCGTTGGTTTTTATCTTTCATTGATGATTGTACTCAGGGATCTTGGATCTATCTCCTCAAAAATAAATCAGTCGCTTGCACCATTTTTCTCATTTTTCACACCATGATCCAGAATCAATTCAGGTTAAAAATAAAGAAATTTTGTTTAGACAATGCTAAAGACTACTTCAACCAAACCCTATACTCTTATTTTCAGAGTGAATGTATCATCCACGAATCCTCCTGCATTCATACCCCACAACAAGATGGGGTTGCAAAAAAAAAAAAGAATGGTCACATCCTAACCTTCACTCACGCATTCCTACTCCACCACAATATATCAAAATCGTATTGGGGAGAAGCCTTCCTAACTGCCACTTACCTCATAAACCAACTACCTTTAAAAACCTTGGGTCTAAAAGCTCCAATGGATATTTTGTCCTCTTTTTACCCCAATATTCGAACTCATAATAACCTTACACCTAGAATCTTTGGGTGCACTACCTATGTTCACATCCACAGCCAGAATATAGAAAAACTAGATCCAAGGGCACTCAAATGTATCTTTATCGGATACTTTGCCACCTAAAATGGTTACAAGTGCTATCACCTCCCTACAAAGAAAACATTTGTATCCATTGATGTTACTTTTGATGAACATAATTCCTATTTTACAAGAACTCATCTTCAGGGGGAGACGGAAACAAAGGAAGATGATGAAAGCATGCTTGCCCCTCTTGACCTTTCCCCAATACATTAAACTAATCCACCTAAAATTCAGAATAGGAAAGTTGAAGACAAAACTGTCCTTAGATTTGGGAATGTCTATTCCAAGCGTACAAGTTCAAACTGTCCTCCAAAGTAGATCTACGAATCTGAACCATCTCCTGAAAATAAGGTAAATTCACCACCTCTCTTGTACCCTATAACCAACTCCATAACCTTCAATAATTTTTCGTCCCCGCATAAAAACTTCCTGGTTACGCTAGATGATATTCATATTCTTAATGTTATTTCTGAGGCTATATCTAATGAGAATTGGAAAAATGCCATGAAAGAAGAAACATGCCCTAAAAAGAATAACACATGGGAAATCATCAACCTACTTATAGGAAAAAAAAAAAAACAATCGGTTGCAAATGGGTGTTCTCGATAAAATAGAAAACTGATGGTACATTGAAAGATACAAGGCTTGACTAGTGGCAAAAGGGTATACTCCAACATATGACATTGACTACCAGAAAACCTTTGCATCTGTAGCCAAGATGAATACTGTTAGGATTATACCTTCACTAGCAGCTAAATACAACTCGCACCTTGAACAACTAGATGTAAAGAGTGCATTCCTACATGGGGACTTGTAGGAAGAGATATTTATAGAGATACCACCGGAATTTAAGAAAAAAATCTGGAAGTGACAAAGTATACAGGTTGAGGAAGGCCCTATATGGGTTAAAACAATCACCTAGGGCATGGTTTGGAATATTCTCAAAATTCCTGCTTCTTAATGGGTATCGACAGAATCAAGGGGAACATACACTCTTCTTTAAATTGATGTAGGCAAGGGGGGGGGGGGGGGGGGGGGGGGTCAAATCAAATCATAATATTTGATTTTTGACTTCCCTAGCTCATTAATGTCTAGTGAAAGATTAGCTTATTATGAGCTAATGTTTAGTTACGAAATTAATGTTTGGGAGCTAGACATGGTGAGTGGAACTTGTTCTTTCATATTCTTCACTTGGTGGAATTGCTGCAGTTTATCTCTTTGGTTGCCTTGGCATTAATTCCCACGGATTGGCTTCAGGAATTAATTCCTGTGGTCCCCCCTTTTTCGATTCCTGCTGGTTCCGTGAATCTGCTCCTTGGAACCGTGGCCTTTTTGCTTGCCTTTGCTGAGACGTTTGGGATTTCAGTATAGTGACTGATGGCCTTTCAATTACCTCATTTATATGGGAATATGAAGAGATTTTGGGACAGAATTTGAACAGTTTTTTAGACTGTTTTTGGACAATTTTTGGGCTGTATTTTGGACAGAATTTGGACAGATTTTGGGACTGTTTGGTAGCTGTTTTGGGAAGAATTCCAAGAGTTTCTACTGCAGTTTTTAGGTGGCTTTTGGCCTTGTATTTCCAGCTTTTAATTAATTTTTTAATGGCTGTTTAGTTCCCCTCTTATGCCTATATATAGTAGATGTTTTGGGCTTTTTAAAAGTGGTGAATGATATGTGATTTTTTGAATCTAACCTGCGGGTTATTGGAAAAGCTTGCGAGCTTTGTCCGTTCTTCTCTCATCCCCTCCGGAAATCCTGCGGGCTCTTTCCACCCTTCTTCTTGGCTTCTAATCTCTTCGTCTCTCCGCAAGTGCCACTCCATCTGTATCTTTCGTCTCTAAGTGAAGCAATTTTAGGGTGCGTCTTGTTTAAGTCTTTATTTCTTAAGTTTGTAAGTCCTTTTCTAAGTATCGTTTGTAAGCGTCTTGTAAGAGTCTTTATGATATAAAAAGTTTGTTTTTGTCTAATTTGTTTAGTTTTTGTGAGATCTTGTAATCTTCTATTATCTAGGAAGAGTTTCTTTTGTTAGCAAAAATTTGGGGCCCTCTCCCAAATTTTTGCTTGCATCAAATTGGTATCAGAGCAAGTTAGGAAATCTTAGGGTTGTGGTTTGTCAAGTTGTAGTTTGTCAAATTTTATTTTAGTTTGTCAGGTTTTGTTTTGTCGTGAGTCTTATTGTGAGTCTAAGTTTTGGTTGAGTCTTTCTGTGAGTCTTGTAATTTTTGAGTCTTTTTTGAGTCTGTTAAAAAATGGAAAATACCAAAAATATGGCTTCATTCATGGAAGAATGCGATCAACACAATTCTGATGTCCCACTCCCGTTGGACAGATGGATTCCTACAGAAGGTGATTCAACGGATCCGCTTCAAGATCGGCTATACAAGCTTCAGTATCACATGTTTCTATGTGATCAAAAATTCGAAAAGTACAAAAGATATCTACAACAGCAATTTGAAAAGGAACAGGAAGAAATTTTGAAGAGATTTGGAGAGAAACTCAAAAACTTGATGAGCACTATTCACCTCCTCAAGGGAATCAACAACCAACTCATCAGGAGCTGAGTTCGCAAGAAGGGGAGTTTGATGTAGGCAGGGGGGGGGGGTTCAAAACAAATCATAATATTTGATTTTTGACTTCCCTAGCTTATTAATGTCTAGTGAAAGATTAGCTTATTATGAGCTAATGTTTAGTTATGAAATTAATGTTTGGGAGCTAGACATGGTGAGTGGAACTTGTTCTTTCATATTCTTCACTTGGTGGAATTGCTGCAGTTTATCTCTTGGGCTGCCTTTGCAATAATTCCCACGGATTGGCTTCAGGAATTAATTCCTACGGTCCCCCCTTTTCCGATTCCTGCTGGTTCCGTGAATCTGCTCCTTGGAACCGTGGCCTTTTTGCTTGCCTTTGCTGAGACGTTTGGGATTTCAGTATAGTGACTGATAGCCTTTCAATTACCTCATTTATATGGGAATATGAAGAGATTTTGGGGCAGAATTTAAACAGTTTTTGGGACTGTTTTTGGACAATTTTTGGGCTGTATTTTGGACAGAATTTGGACAGTTTTTGGGACTGTTTGGTAGCTGTTTTGGGAAGAATTCCAAGAGTTTATACTGCAGTTTTTAGGTGGCTTTTGGCCTTGTATTTCCAGCTTTTAATTAATTTTTTAATGGCTGTTTAGTTCCCCTCTTATGCCTATATATAGTAGATGTTTTGGGCTTTTTAAAAGTGGTGAATGATATGTGATTTTTGGAATCTAACCTGCAGGTTATTGTAAAAGCTTGCGAGCTTTGTCCGTTCTTCTTTCTCATCCCCTCCGGAAATCCTGCGGGCTTTTTCCACCCTTCTTCTTGGCTTCTAATCTCTTCGTCTCTCCGCAAGTGCCACTCCATCTGTAACTTTCGTCTCTAAGTGAAGCAATTTTAGGGTGTCTTGTTTAAGTCTTTATTTCTTAAGTTTGTAAGTCCTTTTCTAAGTATCGTTTGTAAGCGTCTTGTAAGAATCTTTATGATATAAAAAGTTTATTTTTGTCTAATTCGTTTAGTTTTTGTGAGATCTTGTAATCTTCTATTATCTAGGAAGAGTTTCTTTTGTTAGCAAAAATTTGGGGCCCTCTCCCAAATTTTTGCTTGCATCATAAATACAGACTCAGGAGAAGTCACAATACTATTAGTCTATGTGGATGATATTATCTTGACTGAGAATGATAAAAAGGAGAAAAGAAGTCTAATGAAAAATCTTACTAAGGAATTTGATATCAAAGAACATGGTAGGCTAAAATATTTTCTTGGAATTGAAGTAACTCATTTCAACAAAAGAATCTTCATCTCACAACAAAAGTATATTAAAGATTTTTGAAAGGAAACATGAAAACTAGCATGTAAGCCAGCACCAATGCTAGTAGAACCGAATCTCAAATTGGGAGAAGCAAAAGAAGATCTAGATGTAGATAAAGGGGCTTACCAGAGACTTGTGGGAAAGTTGATCTACCTTTCCCACACAAGACCATATATAACATTTGCTATAAGAATGGTCAGTCAATTTATGTAAAATCCCAAACAGACTCATATGCAAGCGGTATACAAAATACTGCACTACTTTAATGGTAACCTAGGAAAAGGGATTCTCTTCAGGGTGATACCACGGAATAACCCTAGAAGTATACACCGATGCTGACTATGCAGGATTACCATTAGACATAAGATCTACTTCATGATACTGCATATTTCTTGGAGGAAATCTAGTTACATGGAGAAGCAAGAAACAAAATGTGTCAGCAAGATCTAGTGCAGAAGAAGAATATAGGCTATGGCCCTGGGAATATGTCGGGTACTATGAATCAAGATAACTCTAGAAAATCTAAGGATCAAGTGGGACGAACCTATAAAGTTGCATTGTGACTGTAAATCAACAATCAGCATAGCTTACAATCCAGTCAAACATGACAGGACCAAACACATAAAAGTTGACAGACATTTTATAAAGGAAAAGTTAGACAGTGGTCTTATATGTATCAACTATGTGTCATCAAAAGATCAGCTCGCAGATATCCTTATGAAAGGATTAGATAACTCTATCTTTCTCAGAATGATAGCCAAGCTGGGAATAACAGATCCATACCTCCTAGTTTGATGGGGAGTGTTAAAATCCTAGCCGTTCCCTCTCGAAGGAGATCCGATGACCACGAAGAGTGATATGTGGGAAGCTCGCAAAAATCACGCAGGATCATATTGATTCCTTTCCAAAATGAAGTAGCTGATTTAGGAAGGAATGTATTAGGGCTATTATGCATTAATATGTAAATATTTGTTTGTTTATTAATATATCCTGTATAGATCTATTAATAGGGAATAAATTGTATAATCGAATATGGTTTTTTCCTCTCAAACTTCAGCTTTTAACAAAACAATCCAATGGTAGATGTAAATCCTCATCTAACACATCTCTAACAGGATGGCCATGAATTTAGTTTCTTCTATTTGATTAGATTTGATCATGTATTAGTTATTTTGGTATATGTTTGGTAGGCTTTAAAGAAGGCAATGATTCCCCTTTTGGGTCATTCATTATAGATGAATTAGTTCTAACAAAATGAGTGTAATATGCCTCAACATTTAAAGATCTTAATAAAATCCAAGATAGCATTTTGATAAAATAGATAATGGTTACAAAATAGTCTTTATGAAAATAATATTTAGTTACAAGGCTAGCAAACCTTGCATAATATTTAAACACGTTAGAATTATTTTGTGTACAACTTTTAAATTGATCGTGTAATTGGATCTTAAATGGGAAATGCAGTTGATACTATGTGTAGTACAAAACTTTTAATAGAGATTCATCTTTAAATATCCATGTAACATGCTTTCACTTGCTAATATGTAGCCAAACCAAAGTAAAAAAAAATGTTGAATTATCTGTGCAGTGTTAGTACTTGAGCTAATTGATATTATGTCGTTTTCTTATTTGCTTCAGCATAGTTGTGGATCCTACCAAGCTTAGTCATGGCTTGCACTTTTATGAAGTTTATGGTATTGACTGCAAAGCTCCATGGCGTGGTCCACTTTTTAGAATTCCCATTACAATTACAAAACCTCTTGCTCCACTTGGCCAGCCGCCACTCATTTCAATTTCTGATTTATCATTTTCCCCAGGTACCTCTCTTACAAATGTTTAAGAGCTTCCAAATTAAATTGTTTGTATTTTTTAAATATTAAAGATGTATTTTTTTCCATAATTTTATAGCTTGCATTCAATTTATCTGGATTAATGAAATTCAAAGGGCTTACCTCCTATACAAAAGCAATCTATGAAGAAAGTCCATTTGTTTCAAGAACGCATCCTTAAACTTGAAGTGATTTATACGAACTGTTTGTAATTGTTTCTACTGATTGATGGTTGTTCATGTGCTCTTGAAGCTCTCTGAACGCGCTGGACTTTTAACTGTTATCGATTGTTATTCTATTCATATTGAAAGACTAAGAAATATGCTATAATTACCACCCTTCCAGCTTTTATTTATGAAAATTTAACTCATAACCTGTAGGAGCGTCTTTATGGTCGGCACTTCCTTACGTTTGTTATTTTCTCTGTAAAATCTACATTTTTCTCATATGCATTCATTATCACGCCTTGTTTTTCATGTTGTAGTTGCCGTATGATTGAAACTTTTATAGGAGGGTTGTCCTTTCTTTTGTTTTATGAAAAATTATTAAAACACCTCGAGTGTTCAAATAGGATATTGATGATCTAATCCTTCATTTGAATGAATTGTTCATTTCTTTTCTGGTGATGATATATTATTGAAGCATCTAGGCCTCTTAGATCTTTTCTTATAGAAGTATGATTACTGCCATGTTACGCTAGAGGGTTTGCAAACTTATCAAGGTAATATTATTGTATTACATGGTCTTACCATTTGTTTTACCGCCAAAACAATGTCATATACAATTATTTTAGGTGTACTACGCATACTTGAGAGAATTATAAGTACTTCCTTTGTTGCAGGCCATATTGAAAGGAGGTTTGTTGCTGTGCCAATTGGAGCTACTTGGGCTGAGGCAACTGTGCGCACTGCAGGTTTTGATACCGCCCGAAGGTTCTTTATAGATGCAGTGCAGGTACCACCCACTTGAGGAAATACGTAGTGTACTATTTTTTTGGAATTTTAACGTATTTCCATGCAGATCTGCCCTCTAAAGCGGCCTATCAAATGGGAAAGCGTAGTGAACTTTTCATCTCCTTCTCTAAAAAGTTTCCTGATACCAGTGAAAGGTGGCTTAACTATGGAACTGGCAGTGGCTCAGTTCTGGTCTAGTGGCATTGGTAGTCATGAAACCACTCATTTTGATTTTGAGGTGATTTATATTTTTTAGGTCAATTTTGGATGCATTTGTCTGTTTTCATTTTACTTTCTTTTTATTTTCACTTAAAACAAAATAATTTGTAGATGTTCCACTAATTTCCTGTTTTCAAAATCCGAAATAAAATAGGCTTGGGAATTAAAAATGCTAACATGAGATTTATTACCATGGTTTAAAATTGCGCAATATGAGGCTCGCCTTGAGGCCCACCTTTGCGCAATTTCAGTAAAAAACGCCTCGATGCTTACGCCTTGAGTTTTTTTTATGAGGCTTGCGCCTCAACTTGGTTGAGGCCCGCCTCGCCTCTTTGGCATGAGGCTTATGCCTCACGCTATATATATTAAAACTTACATAAATCTTTAAGTAAATGCCCGACATTGGACTCTATAGGAGAGAAGGAAGGGGAGAGAGCAGTTCACCATACTGATGATTCAAATGAAGAACCCCTTAGTGATGACAGTGCTGATGACTTATGAGTTTTTATGTGATATGTTATTGCTATTTATTTTTGGAAATTGGAATTATATGTTAATGAAAAGAATACTGGGATTTGGAATAGATAGAATTTTGAGTTGAACTATATTTAATGTTGTCTTATTGAGATATTTTGATTTCACTTCATATCTTATATTTTTTTTATGTTTTATATTATTTACTCATGAGTATATAAAAAATTTATCATATTATGTTTACGCAATCTTTTGATTTTGAGGCTTACGCCTCAAAACGCCTTGAGGCTTACCCCTCGCCTCACGAATGAAAAACGCCTCAATACCCGAATACGCAATTTTAAACATTGTTTATTACTGTATACTTAAAGTAGGTAACAAGGGAATAATGACAAGCTCGATCAATGTCCTAGGATTTTATCGTCGTGGGCTATCATGATATATAGTATACTTAGTCAAAGGGTGAAAAGGATCAAATTAGTCCCAAATTATTCTTAGCGATCAATTTGGTCCCTCAACTCCTCTAAATAGGATTTTTTTTTTAGTTCTAACATCTAATGATAGAGTTTATAGTGTTAAGAATGAGGGTAATTTAGTCTTTTTTAATTAAAATATTTAATAAATGTAATTTTTTGAGATTATAATTTTTGTAAAAAATTGTATTAAACTTTTCTTTAATAAAAAAATTATACATGATTTTAGTTTTAGTAATTATACATAATTTCTTTAACAATAAAAATTATTATTTTCTTTCTTAACTCTTAACAACTCTTAGGGGCTGTTTATTATATTTATAATTATTAATTTTAATTATTGTTAACAAATAATTAATATAAATATTATAATAAAATTTAAATTAATTATAAATTAATTTCAGTAATTAATTATTTATTAATTATATTATATTGTTGTTTAATTTTTTAACTTTTCTTTACCCGTTCTCCACTATTCATTGCTCTTGAACTTCTCCTTCTTTGCGTGACGGGTAGAGTTTTGAACGACTATCTAAATAACTTCTTCGCCTTCTTCGACGACATTCCTGCCTATCAGATGTTGACCTTCGTATAATACCCGAAAGAAGACAAAAGCAACGACAAAAAAAATACCTGTAAACCGTCGGATCCACGAAGTCGTGCCGAAATCCCGCTGCAAACGGCGCTGCTCCGGTCAATTTCCCGCTATTCCTGTAGAAATCTCGCGATCTCGCCTCGGTCGTTTCTCGGATCGCATCTATAAAAATGGAGCAGAGCCCTGCCTTCAGTCGCTGCTCTTCCACGCTCGCTACCTCCTCACTAACGATCTCCTCTCGCACGAAGCTCTCTCCACGACACCTCCATCTCTCCCCGACTCCCGTCCGATCCACTCAATCCCGTCGCTGCTCCCTGCTTTTCCTCTCGGCTGCTCCGACGCCTTCAACCGAACTCCTGTTCGGAACTCCACAGCCGAACCACATCCTGTAGAGAGACCTACCCATCGATCTCTTCCTCCATCGAGTTCGACCGAACTCTCTGTTTGGCGCCAGGATCCCGACCAGAGATCTAGCCCGATTCCCTTTGCTCCTTCGATCCCGAGCCCAGAGAGAGAAGCGAGAGAGAGAGAGAGAGAGAGAGAGATAGAGAGAGAGAGTGAGAGACCTACCCGAGCCCTTCTCCAATCCCTTCGTGGCGATTCGGCTTGGCTCCAACGAAGACTTTCCCCCTTTGTTGTTTTCAGAAGTTACAACATTTTTAATCGGAGGCAACATCAGGAGATCGCTTGCTGTGAAGGTAACTTCTCCCCCTTTCACGCGCTTCTCGGCCAAATCCCTTGAATCCACCGAAACAAGGGATTAATTTTTATTATTATTATAAATAATTTAATTATAATTATATTAATTAAATATAATTAATTATAGTTATTATTTTTAATTAAATAGAATTTATAAATTAATTATTATTAGTTAATATTAATTAATTATATTTTATTAAATTAATTAATGTTAATTAAGTTATAATTAATTGTAAATTAATTATAACTTATTATATTAATTAATTTTGATAATTTTAATTAATTAAAAAAATGATTAATTAAAATGATTATTTAATTAATCTTATTTAATTAATGTTAATTATAATTAATAAAAGAGAAAATGTGCTTCTCCTGCCTCGGTCCCCGAGCCTTCACTGACGACCGCCGGTCCGCCGGCCCCAAAGGTATAATCCCTAAACTCAGGCTTCCGTCCTCGGCGTGTACGACGGGCCGGTAGACCACCTAAGCACGCTTTTGTTGAGCGTGGTAGGAGGGAATTCGGTCCGACGCCTACGACGAGGAGGACAGTCGCCTCCCTTACCGCTCTCTTACCTCGTCATGCGTGTCGAGTTAGTGGTCCACCTATGCACCCCTTTATTGAGCGTGGTGGGAGGGGCAACTGGCGCGACACCTACGACAAGATAAGCGAGCGACCCTCGCTCTTCTGTCTCGACATGCGTGTCAGACCGGCAAACCACCTAAGCACGCCTTTAGTGAGCGTGGTAGGGGGAAATCGGTTCGACGCACACGGCGAGGCCAGACGAGCCTGGTGTATCCTTTTCTTTGCGTGGCCGGAATAATTATAAGTACCCCCGGGCGGGGGGAAAGCAAACTGCTATTTTCTTCTTGTAATAGGTACCGTCAAAGACCCCATGCACGCCTTTATTGCGCGTGGTGGGAAGAAAAATCACGGCTGAGGTGTCCTCGAAAAGAGGACACCTACCATGCACGCCTTTATTGCACGTGGTGGGAAGGCCCAGTTTTCTCGTAGTTTTTCCCTTAAACATGGGAGACGCCGGGAGGCTGTTGAAATTTCGGGTGAAATATTACTCTACTCGGGACTTGTTTTGAACTCAAAAGAACAAGCATTGGGACTCAAATGAACTTGAACTTTGGACTTATGGACCTTTGAACACGAGCAGAGGACTGGAACAAAATTCAAATGATTTCTAAAGATCAAAATCCGAATAAAATCAATTCAAATTGGAATCAAATCCAAATAAAAATGACTATTCGATTGAACTTGCAAGATCTCAAAAGACTTTGAATAATCATTTGAACTCGCACTTGAACTCATGCTATACAACATCAAGTGGGAGTTGCAGACTCGATGAGCCCGAGTTTAAACGAAACTTAACTCGGATTCAAATACATGCAAGGAATAAAGCTTGAATTGCGTGCGAGGGAGATCAAAGAACCTTTGTGTGGTGAATGGTGACTCAATGTCAGATGAAATTCATTGATCTTGGATTAGATGCATCGTACATGCAAGAACAACGAATGGCTACAGAATGCACGGGTGTCCCTCCTGCATGTACTATTGGAATCCCTACAACAATCTCTACAATCGCCTGTTGATTGAGATGGCGATACGGGAGAGCAATGATGAAGGATTCGCCCCCCACAAACAAGTGCAAATACATCAATACCACCCAAGATTGGTGAAAGGGTGGATTCAATGTAGAAACAATAAATCTTCTACAAAATACTTCCAGGAGGTCGTCGTAGAAGACATGTATCCCCGCAAATAAAGAGGTCAATGAATGAATGAAGGTCATTCATTAAAATCCCAAATAGAAGTGAAATGTCAGTTCACTCACAAGCAACAATACGAACTCCTACAAGTCACAACAAAAGATCTGCAATACATACATTCTCTTTATAAATATGGATGTATGTATAATATGCCGCTTATGGGTAGATGCAGAAGGACTTCAGTAAATGCAGTATCCTGAAGTCAATTTCAGTCTGAGAAGGAAGACATCTACCTACCTACATGCAGCAGTAGCGGACGCACTGAAAATACCAAGGACCAAAATCAAATGCATAGAGAATACGACAAGTACAAGCTCCTACGACCCAAGGCAGGAGACTCGTTGGTACACTACGATCTACATGCAGAAAGCAACGAGTAGTGTACGAAAGTCTACCTGTACGAAGCAGCGAACAACTCCATTTAGAAGCTGCTACGCCACGCCACCGGATCTGCAACATTCGTACAAGCAGACAGAAGGCGTTAACAAAGTTTGAAATAAATACCCCTGCACGTGCACTATAAATGGTATACACATAGGTACATTAAAGAGGAAAATACAATCTCAACCCGCATGGGCCCCGGCGAGCGTGTTATTGGCATACACGTGACGTTTAGAGATGCTGCGCGGGTTGACAAGTGAATTTAGGTTCGAAACTGATCCTTCTATACGGGTCAATAGAAGTCGACAGGGTTTTGAACCATTAAGCAAATATAAAGTTGTAGGGACCGGTATATTTTTCTTTAAAACATTCATATTATGCCTTCAAGGCCTACAACAATATGAATTCACCAATAAAGGCACGAAGCCTACAAAACCCGATCCTTAGTCAATAGCTCGGCTGAGTTGACAAGGTTCAAGCTTTAAATGGAAATGACCCCAAACACCCCGATGATGGCCGTGTTGAATGTTTATCTCAACCGGAGGGGTTCACAAACATTTTCAAATGTCTCCCAAATATCCAAATGCCTATCAAAATCCAAAAAGCTCCACAAAAAGCTCAAATTCTAAATATTTAAAAATGAAATCTATCCATCCCAACACTTAAAGCAAAGCCCATCCATCCTTCGCAACAGTCTGCCGAGGTGGACAAATTAAGATTTACTTTAGCTCACAATAGAGTCGAATGCCTAGTCGAAAATATTACTAGGATCCATTGTCAAAACAATCTCCTGCCAGTAAGGACGTGGTACGTGTCCTATAACTGGCAGTCTCGCCGCCAAATGGCACTGCAGGTAAAATGGTTATGACACGGGGCCCTCTGAAACCGAGTGGTTTTGCCGCCAAATGGCACCACGCAATACCGGTTATGGCCAGCGCCGATACGTTCCTTATTGGCATCAAATCCTTGAGATATGAATCAATAGGATATGATTGATAGGGCACAAAGCCCTCTGTAAGCTAAGATGGATTCAAATTTGTCCCCTTTGACAAACATCCAACCAAAGTCTATAAGGTTCCCTTGGACGAAGCAACCCATGGCTGCCCACAAGGATCCTTCTGTCAGGTTGGGTTGACTACCTCCTCTGACTAAGTAGACCAGGGACCACAATGGCCCGGGACGACGGAACCATGGGATCTTGATCGGGTCCATCATCCATTCCCCCACCATCAGCTTTAAGTGCAAGATGGTGAAATTTCTATTTTAAATGTCAAAACCTTAAAATTACCAAACTCTTTAAACTTCCAAACATTTCAAATATCCAAATCCATTGCTGCTACTATATGCCAGATAACACGTATATTCTACGTATCTGATTGATGACTAGCCTTAATCGAATGTTCTCTCTCGTCGTGAGCGGGAGGGGTAATTAACTATAGGGGCTTGCGCCTATAGGAAACCAGAACTCAGATCATAAAGTCCTCACAAAATGAGGGCGAAATCTCTGGGTAGTGTCTTATCTATAAACCCATATGCCTTCCAAAATTTACCTCGGAACTTATTCAGTTAAAACTCCCTCGCCGAATAATAAAAAGAAAAGCGGCAGGGAGGCCGGAGCCGAATTTTCGGAGCCCACAGATTTCTAGCGACTCCACTGGGGTTTGGTTTCTCTTTCCATATTTGGCTAGTCATCTCAGTGCTATAGAAGCAGTTATTTCAATCCGTACTCAAAACTTTTAAGTCTTTCAAAATGATCCTTTAACAATTCAAAATTTGAATTTTCCAAGAATGATCATTCAGCGAATTCATATGCATTTAGCGTTTTTTAAATTTGTATTATTTAAACTGCTCGCTAATATTATCTTCTCTTATTTTTGTGTTCTGTGCAATTCTCTGCATTTTGAAAGTGCGGGGTTTTTAGTATCATATTCTGATTACTAACCCATGCCTTTCATTTATGCAGATGGATCTACAGAACACCCCGATGACTGTCCAACTGGGACAAGGAGCCAGGATTCAGCTGGCGAATGCTGTTATTGAGACCGGAAATTTCGGAGCTACCATCCAGTTTGGTAGCGTTGACTTTTCTGGCGATTGCTGCAAGGAATGCCGCCATTCCTGTGAATGGTAGGAATGTTGAGAAGTCTGCCAGAAGACTCAATGCTGATGAAGCTCCTACCCGTCGTGTGCATCTGCCAGCACAACGACCTACTACCGAAAATTCTCGTGAGAGAATTTCTGTATTCGAGAGGTTATCACAGCCTGAGGCCCTAAGCACCAGAAGAATTGTGAATGGTGGAAGAGTCTCTGTGGTGACTACAAACACCACACCCCTGCCGACCAGGTTATCTGCACCTGGGAAATACGATGCTGATGCCTCATCATCTGGAGGAAGGCCTACAAGGAGGCAAAGAAGGAAGATGAACGCTGAGCTCCGAGCTCAACATCAACAACTCCTGATCCATCCTTCCAATCTGTCGGCCCAAGAGCCTGAAGCTAACATTCCAACCCGGAATGGGTTTGCAAATCTGAAGTGGGTCAAAAGAAATAGCTCTACTGGAGAGCTAAAGAAATCTTTCTAGGATCGACGACCTGAAGCTCCAATCCCTCCAAGGAAGAAAGAGCCTGAAACTCTTTCAGCCCGGGTATATAGAGTACTGAAGACAGTGAAGGAGAAGGGCTTGAAAAAGAAGAAGTTTCAAAAGCCACTGGTGATCGAGACCAGAAGAACCCCACAAAGGGAGCGTCTGTCCTTTACTATAGAAAGAAGAGAAAGAAAGCAAAACCCACGCGGTGAACATCAGGGCGTGACACCTGAATCATATGTTCAGGGATCCGCTGCTGAAAGGTCCCGGCGGAAAGGAAAATAAGTCTGGAGGCCAAAACCTCGAAGAAATGAGAAAGAAAGAAGAGAAAGGAGGATTGATCTGGGCGTGACATTCGGTGAGGCTTCCCGGAGATCCGCCCCCCATCTATGAACAACGTCAGAAGTGGGTCGCAAAAAGGACCCATAATGACATTCCTCCAGACGGTAGACACCTTGAAGAATCCTCCAGGGGATCCCGTCGCCCTCCATCCCTTTCCAAAGGAAGAGACTAATTTTGATCGCAGCCCACTGATCGAAGAAGTCCCCGTGCCTAATCAGGAGCCGGAAATCCAATGGCGTCGCCGCTCGGAGATCCGAGTACTGGAGGAAAATATAGATGATCAAAATCTAGAGGAAGAAGAATTCCTTGAAGGGGAAGAAAATTTAGAAGAAAATATTGATGAATTTATAGAGAAAAATTTAGAAGAAGAAATTCAAGAAACAAATGACACTCTGGACATGGAAGTTGTCTATATGGTGAGACACACCAATGCTAATGAGGAAACCTATTATGATGAGGGTGAAGATGAAGACGATCAACAACCGCCGAGTAGGCGAGTTTATCACCGTTGTCGTGAAGCTGGGTCCATCACTGACAGAGGTGGTCATTCCCAAGCTGAAGAAGAAAGAGAAGAAGCCGAGGAGAATCCCTTTGCTGACGAGAATGTCACGCTTGCAGACATGCAAAGACATATGAGGCGACAAATGAGGGCCAAAGACAGAGAAATCTCTCAGTTAAATGAGAAGATGACTGAGATGATGGCTCAAATGGGGGCGATGATGCAGATGATGCAAAGAAATACTGCTATTGGTGCCATGCCTAATCCTCCTGCTGACCCTCCGAACATCCAAGTGCCATAAGGTTCAGGAGTACAGGGAGCTCTTGAAGGTGGTCGCGAAGCCCATAATATCGTTCGTCAGCCCACTCCGCAGAATATTGCAAGTACTTCTGAGCCTGTGACTGCCGCATAGTTAGAAGGAATTATTACCGAGAGGATCAGGGCTATTATAGCCGTCGATCAAGCAGAAAAATTGGTGGGCAAAGGTCGTCCGTACCCTGCTGAGTACGACCAAGTACCATACCCAAAAGGGTATTTTGTACCAAAATTCAACACTTTCAACGGTAATAACAACCCCAGGCAGCACCTGACACAATTTAAAGTCACCTGTGGAAATACAGGAGGAAATGACGCCCTAATCTTCCGACAATTCATCTGCAGTTTGACAGCAACTGCTTTCGAATGGTACGCTGAACTGCCAAACGATTCTGTGAAGACCTTTGCAGAGTTAGAATCTATGTTCGTGAAGAAATTCGCTAGTGTAACAGAGAAGATAACGATCGCTGACCTCGCTCTGGATAAGAGAAAAAGAGAAGAATCAGTGACCAAATATATCACTCGCTGGCGCAATCTAAGTATGAAATATGAGCAGCAGCTTGAAGAAGAGCATGCCGTACAGTTGTTAATGGGCAACATTGATGACAAGATGCAACCCTTCTTGTGCATGGCTACGATAAATACATTTTAAGACTTGCTCGACAGAGTGGCCAAATTTGAGAAACTGAATTTGTCCAGATCAGAAAATCACTCTGATAAGCCCAAGAAGGCTAAGGCCCCAGGTGCTAGAAGGGGTGAGGCTGACTCTACGTTCTTCTCCAGAGCTGATAAAGGAAAACATGTGATTTACAATGTAGACAAGGACAAACAGCCGATGCAATATCAAGAAAAGCCCAAACAAGTCTATAATCCCAACCCCCAACCGAAGTTGATACTAGGGGGAAATGATAAGCCACGAACTTATCAAGGTGGAGGAGAACGTCCGAGACAAGCAATAGGAACTGGTTGATAGAACGTTCCAGTCCCTCAAAGATAAAATGAATAAAGAATATTCATTCAAGCGGGAGAGTGTCGCCAAATTATTTTGACAAGTGTTGAAATTGGGTTTAGAACTGCCTGAATGCAAGAGACCCGAAGAGTCGAAGCACACTGGTGACCCAAATTATTGCCCATATCATCGAGTACTCAACCATCCTATTGAAGATTGCTATATCTTCAAGGATTGGCTTGAAAGAAAATATCAAAAAGAAGAACTCACATTATCCGACAATGTGCTGTCTCACCCTAAAAAGGAATCAACTCGGGTGGTCACGTCCTCTTCCGTACCCCTAGTTGAAGATAGAAGAAAAGAAAAGAAGCCAATTCAAGAAGAACGGTGGGAGACTGCGGTCTCCAAGAAGACTGTGAAAATGTTGAAGCAGCTTGAAGGAGTTCCAGGTGTAAAGTGGAAGTCTCCTGTTGAGCCTATGATAAATTTGAAGGCAATGCCGATGATGCGAGCTCCTATTTCTAAACAACTCTCCAATCAAGCTAGCACTTCAAAGTCTGGGGGTGAAATCATCCAAGAAGAAGACTAAGTTGAAGAAGCCCAAGGAGAAAATGACTGCAACTCAGAGAGTTATCAACATTTTTGGATGAATATTATCAGACTGTGAGGCGACCTATCAAGCTCGCTGATTTCATGACAGAGCTTAAAATCGATGAGCCTGAAGAAGGGGATGAAAATTCTCTTCCCAAAGAAGTATGTCGGGTCATCTCAGTGGCACCGAGTACCTCGATAAAAGAAGATTACAGGAAAGAAATACCATCTGAATCCTGTATGATGGTTTTGCCAATGAATTACAGTTCGGAGGAGGATTTGTATTTTCCAGAGGGAGGCTAATCAAACCCTAACATAGCGTCTCGCATGGGACATGTAGACCTGGGTGGTGATTCTAAATCAACAGATGGTCCCTAGATGCAACGATGGCTGATTCTGAAGAAAATGTACAGTTAAATGACTCTGAACCGGAGGATATTGCTCAAGTGCAGTTAAGAAGCGGCAAGATACTACCACCTCCACCGAAGAAATGAGTCTCTAATAAAGATAAAGAGAAAGAGATAGTTATCAACGATGATATTATCCCTGAAGATCCTAAGAAAAAGAACACTTCATCCAAGGGGATAGATTATACTATCTTATCCCATTTCAGAAAAATTCCAGCACAGCTCAGCATATACGATGCTTTGGTGACGTCTAAAGACCTTCGGGAGACTCTGATTCAGGCTCTCAAAGATCCCGAAAGATACGAGGTGTATTTTGCTGAACGTAGTTTGACTGAGGTTCTGCAAGCTCGAAATGAGCCATTCATTACTTTCACCGAAGAGGACATGATGCTCGGAACTGCAGACCATAATCGTCCTCTGTACATTACTGCAGAGAGCGATAAGCTGATCATCAGTCGAATCCTGATCGATCCCGGATCCTCCAAGATTGAAAGCACTGAGATCCCTCTGCCTTGATGTGGAGCACCTCGGGCCAGATAAGTTGATGGTGCATGGTTTCAACGAGAAAGGGCAGAAGACCCTTGGATCATTCATGCTCCCTCTTGTATTTGGAGAGCTCCATACAAAAGCTAAATTTCATGTGATTGACGCAGATACTTCATTCAAGGTGCTACTAGGTCGTCCCTGGTTGCATGAATATGGCATTGTCCCGTCAACATTACACCAGTGTATGAAGTATCTCAAAGATGGAGAAGAATTCAGGATCTCTGGTGACATTCAGCCCTTTACAGTTCATGAAGCAATGGTCTATGAAGATGCACGGTTTTCATGCCGAAATAACAAAAGTCTTCGAGCTCCCTCGAAGCTAAAGCATCAAATTCAAAGGCTGTAAAGCGATCTGAACGAGAATGTGAGAAGAAGCAGGTGGGAAGAAAGAAGGCAATGCCGACTCTTCCCAAGGCACCGACCATTCCCAAAGAGAATAGATATATACCTATTCTTGGGAGTGACATAGATGAAGATGATGTTACTCCTAAATCTAAGAAAGTATGCCAGTTCATGCACGAATGGAGTAGGCTGGTTGAATTTTCAAATGATGATTACGACTATGACTCTATTTATATGAACACGGTGCAGAATGTGTTCTCTAGAAGAATAGACAGCCTATCAATTTCAGATAGTGTACTCGTAGTCACGCGTGTTTCCTTGCAACATTTCAAAGAACTCATTTCGCGCGAGGTTCATAAAGTTGAAGAACTCGCTACCCTCTATCTGCCTCCCCGTAAAAATGGGACTGTGCCAAAGAATGTGTTATATTCCACGGGAGTTTGCGAAGAGGAGAATTATGATTGGGATTGCATGCTCCTCGACTCCGAGGAGTTATTTCCTGTGAGGCTACCTAGGTTCAATACCAAAAATATTCAGAGAATGCTACGAAAACAAGTCAATATTCCTACCACCAAGCGACAACTTCGTACAAGCTTGGGCCTCTTGTATGGGAGGAGTCCGCGTCCGTTACGACAGAAGGATACGGACGCATATAAAGGTATTGGATTCATCAAAAGAAAATTCCTCCGAAAAGAGACTTGTCAGGCAATCACATGCATGGAAATTGAATCCGAAGATGGTGATGCTAAATAGATATTCGAAGCTGATGATTATGATGAATAGCCCGTAGAAGTCGAACCTGCACTAGAAGAGCTTGAAGATGGTGGACAGACAGCCACTATGGATGAACTAAAAGAAGTCAACTTGGGAACTGAGGAAGACCCTCGCCCAACCTTTATTAGTTCTCTACTACCCGAAGAACAGATTGAAGAAATAAAAGAGCTTCTCTGTGAATTCAGGGACTGCTTTGCCTGGACATATGTTGAAATGCCTGGCTTATCCCCTGACGTAGCAATTCACAGATTAGCAATCAAACCGAAAGTAGCACCCGTCAAACAAGCTCCAAGGAGAATGAGATTGGAGATTGAAGAACAGGTGATTACAGAGACAAAAAAGCTTATTGATGCAGGCTTCATCCGAGAAGAAAAGTACGCTGACTGGATTGCTAATATCGTCCCAGTGAAGAAGAAGAACGGGCAAATTCGTGTCTGTATTGACTTTAGGGACCTCAATAAGGCGTGCCCAAAAGACGATTTTCCACTCCTTGTATCCGAACTCCTAGTGGACAACACGTCCAACTATGACATGTTCTCTTTCATGGATGGATCTTCAGGATACAATCAAATCAAGATGGCGCTCAAAGCTGAAAAACATACGTCGTTCAGAACGCCCATCGGGATTTTTTGCTACACAGTCATGCCTTTTGGCCTGAAGAACGCTGGTGCCACCTATCAGCGGGCAATGACTCACGTATTTGATGATTTGATACATCAGAAGATCGAGTGTTATGTAGATGACCTTGTTGTCAAAAGCCTTGACCGAAATGACCACTTAAAAGATCTTAGAATTGTATTTGAGAGGATCAGAAAGTTTGATCTGAAGATGAATCATCTCAAATGTGCTTTTGGGGTCTCTTCTGGCAAATTCTTTGGGTATGTTGTTCGTCATCGGGGCATAGAGATTGACCCAACAAAATTAAGGCGATCACGGAGATGCCACCACCAAGGAACCTTCGACAGCTTCGCTCGCTGCAAGGACAACTGGCTTTCATTCGGAGATTTATATCAAATCTATCGGGTAGGTGCCAGCCATTTTCAAAGCTTATGAAGAAAGATGTCCGTTTCAAATGGGACGCAGAATGCCAGGAAGCATTTGATAGTATCAAGAAATACTTGTTAAACCCTCCCATTCTCGCAGCGCCAATTCCGAGGAAGCCTCTTATAATGTATACAACTGCACTAGAAGAGTCCCTCAGAGCACTATTGGCCTAGAATAATGAAAAAGGAAAAGAAAATGCGTTCTACTACATCAGTCGACGGTTGATTGGAGCAGAAAGCCGTTTCTCCCCAATTGAAAAGCATTGTCTGGCGCTGATTTTCGCAGTTCAAAATCTTCGCCATTACATGCTATCCCATAAAATCATCTTAATATCAAAGATCGATCCGCTGAAGTTCTTGATGACAAGACCAGCGTTGACAGGTCGTCTAGCCAGGTGGGCAGTATTGTTATTGCAGTTTGAGAAATCATATACATGCCACAGAAGGCGGTGAAAGGACAGGCCTTGGCAGATTTCCTCGCTGCACACCCAATCCCGGCCGATTCTCCACTAAATGATGATTTGCCCGATGAGCAAATTATACAGGTCGAGGAGAATAAAAGGCTACCATTCTGAGAAATGTACTTCGATGGGGCATCGTCGATTAGACCTGTCCGACCTCCAAATATTGCAAGAGCCCGAGCCGGCATCGGTCTCATTTTCGTAGCACCCGAGTGAGTGAGGCATAATGAGGTTCTCATTCAGTTTGACTGATCCTCGAACCAACAATGAAGCCGAATACGAAGCTCTATTAGCAGGGTTGGAAATTACGATCGATGTCAGAATCCAACATCTCCAAATCTTCGGTGATTCTCAGCTTGTAATAAATCAAGTCCTCGGTATTTATAAGGTTGGTAAAGTCGAATTGGTCCACTATCACCGACGAGCCCTTGGGCTTTTAAAGCAAGTACCAAATGTTAAAATGGCTCGAGTTCCTAGAGGACAGAATGCTAAAGCAGATTGTCTAGCCAAATTGGCCAAAGAAATGACGAACATCAACGAGGAAAGGCCTATATTCATCGGGGTTTACACTCGTAGGGTCTTGGAGCCTGCTCTATTACAATTTTCGAGGGTAGAAGAAATTCCAGATTCAAGTTAGCTGGATGAAACCCCAGTTGACCCTCAACTTCTCCATCAGATTGTTATGGAGAATTATCCAGAAGAGAATCATGTGGCCAAGAGACATAAAGCTAGTCATGCTTCAGAATCGTCGTGACATTGTTTAGATACTGAAGTCGAAAATGATTGGAGACGGCCATTCATTGACTACTTCAAGGTAAACAAACTCCCGACAGAAAAGTCTATGGCCGCACAAATTCAAAAAAGTGCATTACGATATGCATTTGTCAATGACATGTTGTACAGACGAGTCTTTGATTAAATGTGGCTAAGGTGCTTAGGGACCAGGGAAGCTGATAAAGTGGTAGCAGAAGTCCACGAAGGGCTTTGTGGAGCACATCATCAGTCAGGTCCTAAGATGGCTGCTAAAATCAAAAGAATGGGTTACTATTGGACAACCATGGTCAGAGATTGTATTGACCATGCAAAGAGGTGCTACGAATGTCAAATCCACGGTGATGTTATACATCAACCGCCAAATCCTCTGCATCCAACAGTAGCATCCTGACTATTTGAATGTTGGGGGGACTGACGTAATCGGGCCAATAGATCCGCCTTCATCAGCAGGACACCGTTTCATTCTTGCAACGACGGATTACTTTTCCAAGTTGGCAGAAGCGGCTTCATTCAGAGAGGTCACATCGGAGCATGTGATCAATTTCTTTACCCACAATGTCGTCTACAGATTTGGTGTGCCACGCCGCATAATCTCAGACAACGGTACTGCATTCAAGAGTACAAAAAATTTATAAATTCGTTGATCGGCACAAAATCGATTGGCAATATTCGTCCATATACAATCCAAGGGCAAATGGCTTGGCGGAAGCCTTCAACAAGACGCTGGTGAAATTGTTGAAGAAGATTCTCACCAAGAACAAAAGAGAGTGGCATACGAAGATGGCAGAAGCTCTATGGGCCTATCGTACAACTTACAAAACACCAACTAAAGCCACTCCTTATTCATTGGTGTTCGGTGTTGAAGCCGTACTGCCATTGGAGATCGAACTACCATCACTTCGGGTAGCAATTCAGAATGATCTCACTCAAGAGCAAAATGCCCGCCTCCGAATGGAAGAGCTCGATGCACTTGATAAACTCAGGTTACAAGCTCAACAAAATCTGAAAATCTACCGAGGAAGAATGGCAAAGTCCTTTGATCGAATGGTGCGTCCTCTATCATTTCAAGAAGAGGAATTAGTCCTGGTGCTGAGAAGACCAATCATTCCACATCAAAAAATTGGTGGCAAATTCGTATCCAATTGGGAAGGCCCCTTTGTCATCGAGAAAGTGTACCAATCATTTCAAGGAGCATATCAGTTGATCGATCTGAACGGTCAGAGACCCATGCTGCCTATCAACGGTCGACATTTAAAAAGTATTATGTATGAAAATTTCATGACTAATGTACTTTGCAATTATCAAAGTTTGATATGCATATTTATCAATGCATGCATGCTTACATTTTGAAATTCTCTTGTATAATAAGAACGCGTTTCAAAATCCCCCATCAGACTGGGGGCATTTTAAATATTTATTCGGGTCGACATCGCGCTGCGTGCCGAGATCCCCGAATAAATATTTAAAATCTTAAAATAGAAAGACCTATCCAAAATGTCCCTGCGAGACGGGGCATTTTAAATATTCATTTGGGCCGACATCGTGCTATACGCCGAGATCCCCAAATGAATATTTAAAATTTTATATTCCAAATTTATTCCATTCTAAAATGTCCCTGCTAGACAGGGGGCATTTTAAATATTTATTCGGGTCGACATCGCGCCGCATGCCGAGATCCCTGAATAAATATTTAAAATTATCAATACAAATATTCTTTTGTGCTAAAGAATACAAAGATTTCTTTTTCAAAGTCTATGCAGGTGATCTTTCAAAAGATAGAGACAACACCTTCTACAACAAACCAAGACTCAAAAGTCAAGAAAGAGACTTTTGTGACTACACACTCCTACAAAATGGAGCCGACGAAGCTTTAAATCTTTCGACAGCCTGAAGCTTAAGGTTCGAATGGGTGTAAAAGGTCGGATCCAACACGCCCAAATATGGCCGGATCGCTGGCAGCTCCATCTACTCAACAAGCCATAAGAAAGGCCGTAGTAGCGGAACCCCCACTTCGTCAACCCGTTAGTAGGGACTGTAGGAAGCACGAAGACAAATTTGACTTGACAAGTTCAAGTGATCGTAGTCTACAAAATTCTCCTAAGTTACTGGAGAATCAAAGTTCCAGTGGAAGGATGTGTCTCGAACGACTACTAAATATTCGTAGGCTCCAAAATCTGCAACCACAAAGGATGACTCCAAATCTACCAACTTCAGCAAAATCAGCATTGGGGAGCACAATTCTCATAGCTCAAGTCTGAAGCCTGAATGGGTATAAGAGGTCGTATCCAACAAGCCCAAATATGGCCGGATCGCTGGCAGCTCCGTCTACTTAACAAGCCATAAGAAAAGCCATAGTAGAGGAACCCCCATCTCAGCAACCAGAGGACAAAGAGCTATCAAATTCTAGCTCTCCTGATCTGATGAACTCAAGTGATTTAGATTAAAGTCTTCTCAAGTGGTTAAGGATCAATATACTACCTACGTTCGGTACTATCAACTGAATCTAGAACCTACAAATCCTACAACAAATCCACAAAGCATAAAGCGAGGATCGAAGGAAGTTTTCTTCAACAAGTCCGTCAAAGCACAAAGCACAGGACAGAAGAAAATTATCCCAAAAGTTCACAAAAAGCCATAGGCTGAACTAAGAGGATTCTGTCATCAACAAGTCCGTTATGCACAAAGCTCTAGACCGATGACTTTTCTCCATCGACCTAATACAAACCTAAGGGTTTAGGTCACTAGCATCTACTCCTTCATCAAGCCCGCCAAAGCTAGAAGCATAGGGCCGAAGGTACAAAAATCACCCGACAAGTCAGCAAAGACAAATCAGGTAATTCTCCATCAATGTCCGCAGCACAAAGCACAAGCAAAAGAAATCAACATCTCAACCATCTATTGATACATCTAAGAGCTCTATGGAGAAGGAAAGTTTTAGTGTGACATCCAAGCAAAATTTCGGAGATCCACTAAAGAAAAAATTGTAGTGTGATATCCAAATAAATTTTGGAGATCCACTAAATGGAAACCCTAGTGTGACATTTAGAACAAATATCTAGAGATCCACAGGGTCAAACAGCTTACAACAAACGTGATTCACTCTAGTCGCGTACCACATTTGTTGGGGGGCATTTGTTGACCTTCGTATAATACCCGAAAGAAGGCAAAAACAACGACAAAAAAAAAAAACCTGTAAACCGTCGGATCCACGAAGTCGTGCCGAAATCCCGCTGTAAACGGCGCCGCTCCGGTCAATTTCCCGCGATTCCTGCAGAAATCTCGCGATCTCGCCTCGGTCGTTGCTCGGATCGCATCTATAAAATGGAGCAGAGCCCTGCCTTCAGTCACTGCTCTTCCACGCTCGCTACCTCCTCACTCACGATCTCCTCTCGCACGAAGCTCTCTCCACGACACCTCCATCTCTCCCCGACTCCCGTCCGATCCACTCAATCCCGTCGCTGCTCCCTGCTTTTCCTCTCGGCTGCTCCGACGCCTTCAACCGAACTCCTGTTCGGAACTCCACAGCCGAACCACATCCTGTAGAGACCTACCCATCGATCTCTTCCTCCATCGAGTTCGACCGAACTCTCTGTTTGGCGCCAGGATCCCGACCAGAGCTCTTGCCCGATTCCCTTTGCTCCTTCGATCCCGAGCCCAGAGAGAGAAGCCGAGAGAGAGAGAGAGAGAGAGAGAGAGAGAGAGAGAGAGAGAGAGAGAGAGAGAGAGAGAGAGAGACCTACCCGAGCCCTTCTCCAATCCCTTCATGGCGGTTCGACTTGGCTCCAGCGACGACTTTCCCTCCCTCTTGTTTCGGAAGTTACAACATTTTTAATCAGAGGCAACAGCAGGAGATCGCTTGCTGTGAAGATAACTTCTACCCTTTCACGCGCTTCTCGGCCAAATCCCTTGAATCCACCGAAATAAGGGATTAATTTTATTATTATTATAAATAATTTAATTATAATTATATTAATTAAATATAATTAATTATAGTTATTATTTTTAATTAATCAGAATTTATAAATTAATTATTATTAGTTAATATTAATTAATTATATTTTATTAAATTAATTAATGTTAATTAAGTTATAATTAATTGTAAATTAATTATAACTTATTATATTAATTAATTTTAATAATTTTAATTAATTAAAAAAATGATTAATTAAAAATGATTATTTAATTAATCTTATTTAATTAATGTTAATTATAATTAATAAAAGAGAAAATGTGCTTCTCTCGCTTCGGTCCCCGAGCCTTCACTGACGACCACCGGTCCGCCGGCCCCAAAGGTATAATCCCTAAACTCAGGCTTCCGTCCTCGGCGTGTACGACGGGCCGGTTGACCACCTAAGCACGCTTTTGTTGAGCGTCGTAGGAGGGAATTCGGTCCGACGCCTACGACGAGGCGGACAGTCGCCTCCCTTACCGCTCTCTTACCTCGTCATGCGTGTTGAGTCAGTGGTCCACCTATGCACGCCTTTATTGAGCGTGGTGGGAGGGGCAACTGGCGCGACACCTACGACAAGATAAGCGAGCGACCCTCGCCCTCCTATCTTGACATGCGTGTCAGAACGACAAACCACCTAAGCACGCCTTTAGTGTGCGTGGTAGGAGGGAAACCAGTTCGACGCACACGGCGAGGCCAGGCGAGCTTGGTGTACCCTTTGCTTTGCGCGGCCAGAATAATTATAAGTACCCCCGGGCGGGGGGAAAGCAAACTGCTCTTTTCTTGTAACAGGTACCGTCAAAGACCCCATGCACGCCTTTATTGCGCGTGGTGGGAAGAAAAATCACGGCTAAGGTGTCCTCGAAAGAGGACACCTACCATGCACGCCTTTATTGCGCGTGGTGGGAAGGCCCAATTTTCTCGTAGTTTTCCCCTAAATGGGGAAGACGCCAGGAGGCTACTGAAATTTCGGGTGAAATATTACTCTACTCGGGATTTGTTTTGAACTCAAAAGAACAAGCATTGGGACTCAAATGAACATGAACTTTGGACTTATGGACCTTTGAACCTGAAATTTCAGCAGCCTCCCGGCGTCAACAAAGTCTGGAATAAATACCCCTGCACGTGCACTATAAATTGTATACACATAGGTACACTAAAGGGGAAAATTCAATCTCAACCCGCATGGGCCCCGGCGAGCGTGTTATTGGTATACACGTGACGTCTAGGGATGCTGTGCGGGTTGACAAGTGAATTTAGGTTCGAAACTGATCCTTCTATACGGGTTAATAGAAGTCAACAGGGTTCGAACCATTAAGCAAATATAAAGTTGTGGCGACCGGTATATTTGCTTTAAAACATTCATATTATGCCTTCAAGGCCTACAACAATATGAATTCACCAATAAAGGCACGAAGCCTACGAAACCGAATCCTCAGTCAATAGCTCGACTGAGTTGACAAGGTTCAAGCTTTAAATGGAAATGACCCCAAACACCCCGTTGATGGCCGTGTTGAATGTTTATCTCAACCGGAGCTGTTCACAAACATTTTCAAATGTCTCCCAAATATCCAAATGCCTATCAAAATCCAAAAAGCTCAAATTCTAAATATTTTAAAATGAAATCTATCCATCCCAACACTTAAAGCAAAGCCCATCCACCCTCCGCAACAGTCTGCCGAGGTGGACAAATTAAGATTTACTTTAGCTCATAATAGAGATGAATGCCTAGTCGAAAATATTACTAGGGTCCATTCTCAAACAATATCCTGCCAGTAAGGCCGTGGTACGTGTCCTCTAACCGACAGTTTCGCCGCCAAATGACACTGCAGGTAAACGGTTATGACACGGGGCCCTCTGAACCGAGTGGTTTTGCCGCCAAATGGCACCACGCAATACCGGTTATGGCCAGCGCCGATACGTTCCTTATTGGCATCAAATCCTTGAGATATAAATCAATATGATATGATTGATAGGGCACAATGTCCTCTGTAAGCTAATGTGGATTCAAATTTGTTCCCTTAGACAAACATCCAACCCAAGTCTATAAGGTTCTCTTGGACGAAGCAACCTATGGCTGCCGACAAGGATCCTTCTATTAGGTTGGGTCGACTACCTCCTCTGACTAAGTAGACCAGGGACCACGATGGCTCGGGACGACGGAACCATGGGATCTTGATCGGGTCCATCATCCATTCCCCCACCATCAGCTTTAAGTGCAAGATGGTGAAATTTCTATTTTAAATGTCAAACCTTCAAATTACCAAACTCTTCAAACTTCCAAACATTTCAAATATCCAAATCCATTGCTGCTACTATATGCCAGATAACACGTATATTCTACGTATCTGATTGATGACTAGCCTTAATCGAAAGTTCTCTCTCGTGAGCGGGAGGGGTAATTAACTATAGGGGCTTGCGCCTATAGGAAACCAGAACTTAGATCATAAAGTCCTCACAAAATGAGGGCGAAATCTCTGGGTAGTGTCTTATCTACAAACCCATCTGCCTTCCAAAATTTACCTCGGAACTTATTCAGTTAAAACTCCCTCGCCGAATAAAAAGAAAAGCGGCGGGGAGGCCGGAGCCGAATTTTCGGAGCCCAGATCAGATCCGAAATCACACTTTGTCGTTTGTCTGTTCGATCAGAAGTTATGACGAGGACGGGAGGTTGCTCGTTGCGATGGTAGCCATCTTTCTTTTGTTAGCGCGCTTCTTCGACCAAATTGACTGCGATTAGAAATAACAACAACAACGGGAGCTTCTTCATTGCGAAGGTAGCCATCTTTCTTCCGTTTGCGCGCTTCTTCAGCCTAATCGACTTTGATTGGAAGAATCAAAGATGATGGGAGCTTTCTCATTGCGAAGGTAGGCATCATTCTTTCGCTCATGCGCATCTTTTTTACTTGTTCCGATAATATCCTCTTGTCCATCTCATTTTTCATTTTAGAATTGACGACAAGATCAAAATAGTCCCATTTGGAAGAGTTGAGGGACCAAATTGGACACTCAAATAGTCGGGGACTATTTTGGTTCCTCACAAAGAGTTGATGGACAATTTTGGTCCTTTTCTCTAGTCAAAGGTGATAGTTAACCCAATTTGGCCAAATGATTCTTATCGGCAGTCATAGATTTGTTTCGTCTAATGGTACCTTGTATACTCTAGGAGTTTTTGTTTAAGGGGTATATTTGAGGTAACCTTAGCTAATGGAGGGTTTTGTGTCTTATTGAGAGGAATGGGTTCTCTATTTAGAGGAAACGTGAGAGAATAGGGTTGTTTTAATGGGATAGAAAGAAATGGAAGATTACACTCTGTCTTTTAAGGAGAAATTGAATAAAGGCTAGTTTTTGTACTGTGGGCAATCACAAGTCTTCAAGTACTTGTTTATAAAACACAACATTTCCCAATCTGTCATGAAAGATAGTCACGGGTACTTATACATACCATATTTCTTTGCTTGTCAAGAATAGCGGTTACAAGTACTTAATTTCATGAAAATAAAAATTTTCATTTGCAAAGAAAAGCGAGCATGGGTATATATTTTCATGCATATGAATATTCCAGCCTGCAAAGTAAAACGATAAAGAGTATTATTTTTATGCATACAAATTTTTCCGTTAGCTAAAAAAGGGGTAACAGATACTTATTTTCATGCATACGAATTTCTCGCCTTCTTAGATAAGTTTTCATGACTATTTATTTTGATGCATACGAGTTTTCCAATCTACTAAGAAAAACGATCACATGTATTTATTTCATGCATATGAATTTTCCCACACACTAAGGAAAACAGTTACGGGTATTTATTTTTTATGCATACGAATTTTCCCTGCTAACAAAATCGATCACTGGTACTAATTTCATTCATAATAAAGCATAAAATAAACTAGTGTCAGGGTTATACTTTAAGTGCTCGACGACGGAGACGACTAAGCGAGGTGGCACGCGAGACGTGCGATGCACAAATTTTTTTATGATGATATTTATTTGATTTAATTTTTATTTTTTGTGCAATGAGGGGCTAAAGAGAGAAAGATAGGATGTAACCTATCTTTCTAGAGAGAGAAAGAGAGGGAAAGCAAAGATTTGATTAGAGTTTTTGTCGGAATGATGTAGGAATATTTTAGTGGTGAGGATGATGATGCTAGAGAGAAAATTTCTTTTCCTCCAATTTTAGAGAATTTTTTTTTCTCTAGGTAGAGGGAAAAGAGGGAATGAGGGTGAGAGGAAGCTTGAAAGTAGTATGGTAATTTGAGGGATATGGTGAGAGATAAAAAAATTAGGGTTAGGTTTAGAGGAACAACGTAATGAAGAAGATGGAGAAGAAGATGGGGAAGAAGAAATGCATAAGGAAGAGAAAGAATGTAGAGGGAAGAAGAAAGAAAGAAAGAGAAGGTATATGGAGGAGAAGAAGAAGAGGGGAGGTGAAAAATGTTACCTAGAGGAGGGCACCAGCAAAAGTGGTTGGCGATTGGAGTGGAGACTGGGGCTCAGTTGAGATAGAGCAGGAGATCAAGAGAGGAGTGCGGGCCGCGTGTGTGGGGGGGTGGGGGTGGGGTGTGTGTAGCTTGTGTGTGTGAGAGTGATTATTAGTGAGGTTAGGTTATGAGCGAGTGAGTGTTATTAGAGGGGTGGTTTAGGAATAAAATTATTTAGATTTAAAGTTTTTTTTTTTTTAATTTCATATCTCTTTCTCTATGTTTTTAAATAATTATTTATACTTAATTGATATGAAACTTTAAATTATTCATGCCCCGGCATCACCGTCAGATCATCGTCGTTGACGCATGTCAATGCTGATTTAATTTGCGCGAGTGAAATTTATTTTTAGTCGATCGACAACGCTTGTTAATATGGGTGTCGATCTCAGCTATTTTATCTACCCCGAATGCTCTGGCTCTATCCGTTTCACAAGTTTTGCGCGAAATTGCACTCTTTTTCTTTCGAAACTCACTGTGCACGATCAACTCGACCCTGACACTAGTATTTAGGTAAACAATCTCAATAACATAGTTCGAACAAACATAAATCATGCTTTTGCCCATTCAGATAGGCCGATCTAATACTTTGATTCACCATTCTTGTGAAGATCATTTTGTACGATATTCATTGTATAGTTCGAACAAGCAGAGTGTTTATTTAGATGGACTTCATTTGAACAAGATAATATGATTCCATAAGTTGGCAAAGTTGTTTAGATCATACCATACGATCTATATTAGGATTTTTATGGTTTGATTTATAGCTTCATGTAAATACTCTTTCATGTTCTTTTAATAGAAGTTTTTAGATGTCTTAGGCTTTCTTGGGAGAGATCAAGGTAGTTGTGAGAGCTTTTGAAAGAGACTTACTCTATTGTGTGAGGAGAGAAGGAAAGAGAGAGAGAGAGTTAGGAGTGATTATGGGGGATCTCTTGAAAGGTTATTCAAGTGATCGGATTTAACAAAGGTTGTTCTTCATACTTTATCTTTTTTTCTTGATTGTTGATAGAGTAAGGTCTATTGGGCTTGTGCTTGTTGGAGGCTAGTGGTAAGGCATCTCTAACGTGCTGGATGCAGGAAGATATCTTTTTGGGAAGAGAAGGGTGTAAGGGTGTTCTTTAGTCTCTGTGATGGAGAAAAACTTCTCCACTTTATTGGGAGCAGAATGAGTGGTTAGTGAAATTACCGAGGAGTGGATGTAGGTTAGGTTGATCGAACGACTATAAAAATTTTAATTTGTTTTTCCTTTTTCTTTTTGCTAGATTTTACTTATTGCATATTTTGGTTTGCTGCATTGATCTTGCATGTTATTGTTAACCTGCCGTATAAAACAAAAAAAAAAATATTAAAATCCACGTACCTGTCCGGCGCCGAATTCAGCACGTCGTCGCCCACGATCTCGCACGACCTTTGTGTCGTTAAAATGAAAAGGAAAAGAGGCAAAAACGACCGCTCTCTCTCTCTCGATCGCCTCCTTCTCTCACTCTCTCTCTCGATCGCCTCCTTCTCTCATTCCCTCTCTGTCGCTGCTTCTTCGATTCCTTCGTGGACGTCCAGCTTCGCTCCTTCGACTCGTCCCCTCCCTGTCGGACGGAAGTTACGACAGTTTGATCGGAAGGAGCACAGGGAGCTCGCCGGCTGTGACCGTAACTTTCTTCCTCTCCGGACTCCTCCGACCCCGTCGTGGCTGTGCGACTCTGCTCCCATCGACGACTTTCCCTTCCTGCGACGGTTCGACCGGAAGCCACGACACTTCCGATCGGAAGTGTGAACGAGAGCTTGCGGGTAGTGAAGGATCGGAGGTTACGACATTCTGATCGGGTGCAAGAACGGGAGCTACCGACCGTGAAGTTAACTTACTCCCTTTGCGCGCTTCTTCGCCCCTTCCTTGGCCGTCCGACTTCGCTCCTTCGACGACACTTCCTGTTGGATCGAAAGTTACGACATTTTAGATCGGAAACAAGAACAGGAGCACGCTGCCAGTGAAGGTAACTTTCTCCCTTTGCGTTCTTCTCCGGCCAAATCCCGTAATCTGCCGAATCAGAGAGAGTGAGAGGGAGAGATGTAATTTATTTTAATTAAATGCTTTTTAATTGTAATTATTTTAATTAATTTTAATTAATTACATTTATTATTTTTTAATTAATTATAATAATTATAATTAATTATGTTTTCATTTTAATTAAATTATTATAATTAATTTAATTAATTATAATCAATTTTAATTAGAATTAATTTTAATTAATTATAATTTATAAAATTAATTATCATTAATTAGTTTTTAATTAATTATTATTTATTAAAAGTTAATTAATATTAATTAATTATAATTAATTATAAATTAATTATAATTAATGATTTTAATTAATTTTAATAAATTTTAATTAATTATATTAATTAAGTATAATTAATTGTAATTAATTAAAAAATAATTTCTTAATTAATTATAATTAATTAATATTAATTATAGTTAATTAACAAGAAGAATGATCTTATGCCTGATCCTTCCGCCTTAGTTTCCGTACCCTCCTCCCGCCTCGGTCTACGAGCCTACAATGCCAGTCCGCCGGACTTCAAGGTATAAGTTTTGAAACCTTGGCTCTATCTCTCACCTCGTCCCGCGTGTCGAGTCGGCGGTCTGCCTATACACGCTCTTGTAGCGTGGTGGGAGGGGCAACCGGCGCGACACCTACGACAAGGTAGGCGAGCGACCTTTGGTTCCGGATCTTGCCTCGACTTCCGTGCCCACCTCCGCCGGACTTCAAGGTATAAGTTTTTAACTCTACTCTCGTCCTCGACGTTTGCAGCGGACCGGAGAACCACCTATACGCGCTCTTGTAGCACGGTAGGAGGGAGCCCGGTGCGATGCATACGACGAGGTGGGAGAACCCTATACACGCTCTTGTAGCGTGGTGGGGAGTCACTGCTGTTCTGGTACGTCACTGCTGTTCTGCTGTACGGGTACTGCTGAAGGCCCCATACACGCTCTTGTAGCGTGGTGGGATGAAATTTTGTACGGCCGCGGTGTCTAAGGACACCTACCATACACGCTCTAGTAGCGTGGTGGGAAGGCCCAGCTCCCCAATTTTCCCCCAAACGGGGGATATGCCGGGGTGCTGCCGAAATTTTCACTGAAATGTACGAAGACTTGAACAATAAGAAGACCTTCTTGGGCAACAATATAAAGACTTGTACTCGAACAGAAATGCACAGAACTCGAACTAAAAGTGCAGAGGACTTGTATTGGAATAGAAATGCAACAGAACTTGAACTAAAATGAGCAGAGGACCTGTACGATGAACAGTGGACTTGTGGACTAAAACTCTAAGTGATTTCTAAAGATCAAACCCAAATGGAATGAAATCAAATTGGAATCAAAACTCAATCAAAAGAACTCAAATCAAATTTGACTGCAAGGAATAAATCTATTCGGACTCAAGCCAAAACAAATGTGCAAGGGTTTGTGCCAGAGAACTGCAAATCCAAACATTACTTGGGCATCAGGACTTGAGTCAGACCTGAACAATGAATGACCCATCGCATTCAGTACGGTCCTCTACAAATGGCTAACAACCACCTGAGATTGGTGAAAGGTGGTTTCAATGCAAAAGCAAGGGTTTTCCTACGAATACTCCTACGAGCTCGTAGTGGCTACAACCGGTGTCATTCCTACATATACTGTTGGAATCTCCTACGATAATTTCCTACAGTGCCTGTTGATTGAGATGGCAATACTGGAGACCAGCAATCAAAGATCTACCTCTACAAGCAAATGCAATCGTCTACCCACCTGAGATTGGTGACAGGTGGGCATGATGTAGGCAACAATGGGTCTCCTACGAACAGTTTCAGGAGCTCATAGTGGCTACAATGGGTTCCCGTAAATATGTACAAGCCGCTTGTGGATAACAACAGTGTGTATATCGTAGGTACAACGAACCACTGTGGGCACAAGTATTGATATCACCTACGACATTGGTGGTCAAGATCTTCAAGCACGCCGGGTACAAAGGCAGCCCGATGTACGAAAAAGGACACCCTTGGTGGAAGGGAGGAAATGTTTGAACAAATTAGAACCAAACTTCCTGGTGTTCCAGAGTCTCTTCTTAGTTCTATATTTAAGAAGAAAACAGCTCTGGTACTCACAAATACCAGAAATGACAAGTCCTCTACGCCGAAGAGCCTAAAAGGGAGTTCTTTCCAAATCAGCAATCTTTGACTCCAAAATCCAGAAAATCCTTCCCCGGTGAAATGAAAAGGGGGAGTCAATATCAAGATGCACGCCACCGGATCCGCAACACTCGTACCAGCGGACAGAAGGCGTGTATAAGCTCTGAAATCAAATATTGTGTATTCAAATGACAAATACAAATACATGCACAACTACAAATATTTCAAAATACCCCTACACGTGCACTAGAGAATGTATACACATAGATACACTAAAGGGGATATAAAAAAATCACCCGCATGGGCCCCGGCGAGCGTGTTATTGGTACACACGTGACGCCTAGGGATGCTGCGCGGGGTCGATAAGTGAATTCTAGTTCGAACCCGATCCTTCTATACGGATCAATAGAAGTCGACAGGGTTCGAACCTTTAAACAAATACACGGCTGTGGAAACCAGTGTATTTGTTTCAACACATTCGTATTAGGCATGCTAAGCCTACAATCAAAAGAATTCACTGAACAAAAAGCACGAAGCCTGCGAAACCCGATCCTCCTAAGCATGTAAATGGGAGTAGACAGGGTTCAAACCATTAGATAAATATGTGGTCACGAGGTCGACCAGAATATTTATCTAATACATTCTTTTTAGGCCTTCAAGGCCTAAAATCAAGAAAGTTCATGAACAAAGGCATGAAGCCTAAAGAACCCGATCCTTCTATACGGATCAATAGGAGTCGACAGGGTTCGAACTATCAAATAGATACACGGTTGTAGTGACCGGTGTATTTGTTTAAATACATTCTTTTTAGGCCTTCAATGCCTAAAATCAAAGAAAATTCATAAACAAAGGCACAAAGCCTACGAGAAACCCGATCCCCCTCATCGATAAGTTGATAGGGTCGACAGGGTTCAATCAATCAAGTAGAAAATGACCCCCAAAACACCCCGATGATGGCCGTGTTGATTGTCTATCTCAACCGGAGGGGTCCATTCAAGTTCCACAAATATCTCAAATTCCACTCAAATGTCTATCAGAATCCAAACTCTACAAACTCCAAATTTCAAGATATTTAAAATGAAATCAAATCCATCAATATCTTAAAGCAAAATCCATCCACCCTCCGCAACAGTCTGCCGGGGTGGACAAATTCAAATAAACTCTAGCTCACAAAGAGCGAAATGCCTAGTCGAAAATATCACTAGGATCCATTCTCAAACAATCTCCTGCCAGTAATAAGGACGTGGTACGTGTCCTCTAACCGGCGGTCTGCCGCCAAATGGCACCGCAGGATAAACGGTTATGACGACCCGGGGCCCTCTGAACCGAGTGGTTTTGCCGCCAAATGGCACCACGAGATAGCGGTTATGGCCAGAGCCAATATGTTCCGTAATGACGTCAAATCCTTGAGATATGAATCAATAGGATATGATTGATAGGGCACAAAGCCCTCTGTAAGCTAAGGTGAATTCAAATTTGTCCCCTTAGACAAACATCCAACCAGGTCTACAAGGTCCCCTTGGACGAAGCAACCCATGGCTGCCGACAAGGATCCTTCTGTCAGGTTGGGTCGACTACCTCCTCTGACTAAGTAGACCAGGGACCACGATGGCCCGGGACGACGGAACCATGGGATCTTGATCGGGTCTATCATCCATTCCCCCACCATCCGCTTTAAGTGCAAGATGGTGCAATTTCTACTTTTTAAATATCAAACCTTTCAAATTTCCAAACTTTCAACTCAAATTCCAAATCCAAATCCAGTTCTCCAATTCCCCAAACCTATTGCTGCTACTATATGCCAGATAACACGTATTTCTATACGTATCTGATCGATGACTAGCCTTAATCGAAAGTTCTCTCTCGTGATCGGGAGGGGTAATTAACTATAGGGGCTTGCGCCTATAGGAAAACCAGAACTCAGATCATAAAGTCCTCGCAAAATGAGGGCGAAATCTCTGGGTAGTGTCTTATCTACAAACCCATCTGCCTTCCAAAATTTACCTCGGAACTTAGTTTCGTTAAAACTCCCTCGCCGAAATAAGAAAAGCGAGGCGGGGAGGCCGAGGCCGAATTTTCGGAGCCCACAGATTTCTGGCGACTCCGCTGGGGAATGGTTTCTCTTTCCATCTCTCTGGCTGTTATAGTCACTTATGCTCTAACGTGAACATCAGGATGTAGTCCTTAGTCCAAGCAAATCCATTTGGTGACTTATAAGCGAATCAAATTTTAAATTTCCTGAAAATGAATCTTTTAAATAAGATCAATGGAAATTTGTCTAGCAGGGTTTTGAATTCCATGCTAACTCTCCTGCTTCTATTATTTGTTCTGCGTGGGGTGATGTATCAATTCTGATCACTAACCCCTGCCTTTCATTTTTTACAGAATGGAAATGCAGGACACACCGATGACCGTCCAACTGGGACGAGGAGCCAGGATTCAACTGGCTAATGCTGTAATTGAAACTGGAAATGTTGGAGCCACCATCCACTTTGGTGGGCTCGAATTCTCAGCAGCTACTGCAAGTGCTGCAGCCGTTCCTGTGTACGGCGTAAACTCTGAAGAACCTTCTGGAAGGTCCCACTCTGAAAGGACTGCTGCCAGAGGTACTACTCAAGGAAGAACCTCTGTATTTGAAAGACTATCCCAACCTGAGACCCTTACTGCAAAAAGGGTTGTCGCTGGAAGAAAAATCTCTGTGGTGACTGCAAACACCACCGCCCTGCCCAGAGAGCCTGATGCACCTGGGAGGTATGAAACTGAAGCTTCTTCATCTGGAGGAAGGCTTACTAGAAGGCAAAGGAGGAAGAGAAATGCAGAGCTGCGAGCTCAGCAGTTACCTGTACCAGTCCATCCCTCCAATCTGCCAGCACCAGAATCAAAGATCAATATCCCCACTCAGAATAAGTTCGCCAATCTAAAGTGGATAAAAAGAAATAGCTCTTCTGGTGAGCTCAAGAAATCTTTTTGGGAGCGTCAGCTTGAAGTTCCAGCCCCTCAGAAGATAAGAGAGCCCGAACGTCTGTCTGCCCGGGTACACCGTGTACTGAAGACAGTCAAGGAGAAGGGCTTAATGAAAAAGAAGTTCCAGAGGCCACTGATTGTTGAGGCCCGAAGAACTCCTCCAAGAGAGAGGCTATCGTCTGTTGTGATAGCCAAACAAAGAAATTACCAACGCCAAGCTCCGCGGGAAGCACATCGGGGCGTGACACTTGGACCACATGTCCAAGAATCCGTCGCCGAAAGGGCCCAGCGGAACGGCAAACAAGTTTGGAGGCCGAAGCCTCGAAAGAAAAAGATTTTTGAAGAAAAAGATAGACCAGGCGTGACATCCGGAGCTGTCTCTCGGAGATCCGCCCCTGCCAACAAAACTCGTCAGAAATGGGTCCAAAGGAAGGCCCATAATGACGACAATTATAATGACAGTCGACATCCTGGAGAGTCTTCCAGGAGATCCCGTCATTCTCCTACTTCAGCCAAAGAGGAAGTTCATTTCGATCGTAGTCCGCAAATTGAAGAAGTGATCCTTCCAAGCCGAGAACCTGAAATTCAGTGGCGTCGTCGTCGTCGCTCAGAAATTCAGGTACAAGAAGAAGAAAAAGAATATAACGATGATGACACTATGGAGATCGAGGTGGTTCGTATGGTCAGCCACGTCGATGTTGAAAAGGAAGATGATGATGATGGTGATGAAGAAGACCAGCAATCACAGCCGCGCGTACGTGTTTATCGACGTCGCCACAGGGCTAGACCCATTGCCAGCCAAAAAGTGCTCGCTCCTCAGAAGAAGGCGATGAGGAAGAAGAAGAGGTCGGAGAAAATCCCTTCGGAGGTGAAGACATCACACACTCGCGGAAATGAGAAATCAAGTGAGGCGACAGATGCGAAGGAAAAGACAGAGAAATCTCTCAGTTAAATGATAAAATGACTGAGATGATGACTCAAATGACGGCTATGATGGAAATGATGCAGAAGACCACTTCTGTGGGCCCTGCACCGGCCCAACCCGTCAACCAAGCTGCTAATTCTCAAAACCCTCAAGCCCCCCAAGCCTCAGGAGTGAAAGGTGTACTTGAAGGTGGCAAAGAAACTGATGATTCAACCCGCCAGCGTACTCCCCAAAATATGGCGAATGCCTCTGAACCTGTAACTGCATCGCAGTTGGAAGGCTTAATCAGTGAAAAGATTAAGGCTATTATAGCTGCTGAACAAGCAGAGAAGCTGGTAGGGAAAAGGTCGCCCGTACCCAGCAGAGTACGATCAGGTGCCATATCCAAAGGGATATTCCGTGCCAAAATTCAATATTTTTGATGGCAACAAAAATCCCAGACAGCACCTCGCGCAATTCAAAGCAACTTGTGGGAACACAGGAGGCAATGACGCTCTGCTATTCAGGCAATTCGTAAGCAGCTTGAGTGGAACTGCTTTTGAATGGTATGCCGAGCTACCAAATGATTCTCTGAAGACCTTCGCAGAACTAGAGGCATTATTCGTGAAAAGATTTGCCAGTGCAACAGAGAAGACTACCATTGCTGATCTCGCCCTCGATAAAAGGAGAAAGGATGAATCAGTAACGAGATACATAACACGCTGGCGCAATCTCAGCATGAAGTGCGAGCAGCAGCTGGAAGAAGAGCATGCAGTTCAACTACTGATGGGAAACATTGATGATAAAATGCAACCCTTCTTATGCATGGCTTCAATCACTACCTTCCAGGATCTGTTGGACAGGGTGGCGAAATTTGAGAAGTTAAACTTATCAAAGTCTGAAAGCTTCCCTGATAAATTCAAAAAGGCTAAAGCTCCTGATGCTAGAAAGAATGAGGCCTACTCTGCATTCCCTCTCAGACCTGATAAAGGTAAACGGGTAGTGTATAATGTGGATAAAGGAAAGCAGCCAATGCAATACGAAGAAAAGCCAAAACCGGCTTACAATTCAATCCCTCAACCAAAACTGGTTCTTGGAGGAAATGATAAACCTCGAGCCTTTCCTGGTGGAGGAGAGCGCCAGAGGCAACCCACGGGAACTGGTGATAGAACGTTCCCTTCTCTGAAGGAGAAAATGAATAAAGAATATTCATTTAAAAGGGAGAGTGTCGCTAAACTATTTCGACAAGCACTCAAGAACGGTCTAGAATTGCCAGAATGCAAAAGACCTGAAGAGTCCAAACATAGTGGCGACCCAAACTACTGTCCATATCATCGGGTAGTTAGCCATCCAATTGAAGATTGTTATGTCTTCAAAGATTGGTTGGAAAAGATGTAAAAAAGGGGAGAATTAACATTATCAGATAATGTGTTAGTTCGTCCCGGAAAGGGATCCACCCGGGTAGTCACGTCCTCTTCCGTACTCCCGTCTAAAGAAACAATAACAAAAAAATATGTTCAAGGTGAGCAATGGGAGACCGTGGTCTCCAAGAAGACAACAAAAATGCTGAAACAACTGGAAGGAGTTCCTGGTGTCAAGTGGAAGTCTCCTACTGAGCCAGTATTGAATTTAAAATGGTTGCCTCTGTCACAAGCATCCACCTCTAAACAGCAACCTGACCAAGCTAGCTCATCAAAGTCTGGAAAGTCAAAGTCAAAGTCTTCCAAGAAGAAAGCCAAGTTGAAGAAGCCTATGGCGAAGAAGACTGCAACTCAAAAGGCTATTGATAGTTTGGGTGAATATTACCAGACTGTCAGGAGGCCTATTAAGCTCGGTGATTTTATGAAAGAGCTTAAAATAGATGAAAAGGAAGAAGAAGCAGAGGATGAATCTCTTCCTACGGAGATATGCCGAGTCATCTCAACAACATTAAAAATAACAGATAGGGAGAAATACGCTGAAGAAGCGGCCCCTGAATTTTGTCTGATGGTGTCATCAATGGAATTCAGTTCAGAAGATCTATGTTTTCCCGATGATGAAGATTCAGACCCAAGTGTAGCGTCGCAAATGAAGCAGGTGAAATTGGGAGACGATTCTGAGTCCACCGGCGAATCTCCAGACGCGACAATGGTTGACTCTGAAGAAAATGCTTCATCAAACAAGTCTGAATCAGATGAGGTGGCCCCAAGTACAGTTGAGAAGTGGCAAGGTATTGCCGCCTCCACCAAAGAAGGGGATTCCTAACAAAGATAAAGGAAAAGAGATAATTGTCAATGAAGATATTATCCTAAATGACTCCAAGAAGAAAGAGACTTCATCTAAGGGGATAGATTACAATATCTTATCCCACTTGAGGAAGATCCCAGCACAACTCAGCATATATGATGCCCTCTTGATGTCTAAAGACCTTCGAGAAACTTTGATCCAAGCTCTCAAGGACCCCGAAAGATATGAGGCATATTTTGCTGAGCGCAACTTGACGGAAGTCTTGCAAGCTCGAAATGAGCCCCTCATCACCTTTGCTGAGGATGATATGCTGCTTGGAACAGCAGACCACAACCGCCCTCTGTATGTTACGGCAGAGAGCGACGGTATGATGATCAGTCGAATTTTGATTGATCCCGGATCTTCTGTAAATCTTATGAGCCTTAAGGCACTAAGATCCCTCTGCCTCGATGTGGAACATCTTGGGCAAGACAAACTGATGGTGCATGGCTTCAACGAGAAAGGGCAGAAAACTCTTGGTTCGTTTATGCTTCCTCTTGTATTTGGGGAACTCCATACGGAAGCCAAATTCCATGTAATTGATGCGGACACTTCGTTCAAGGCGTTATTGGGTCGCCCCTGGCTGCATGAATACGGTGTTGTCCCTTCAACATTACACCAGTGCATGAAGTATCTCAGAGAAGGAGAAGAATTCAGGATCTCTGGCGATATTCAGCCCTTTGCAGTACATGAAGTAACAGTTTATGAAGATGCTAAGTACTTCATGCCAAAGAAGCAAAAGTCGTCAAGTTCTCTTGAGGCTAGAGCATCAAATTCTAAGGCTGCAAAGAAACCCAAGCAAGAAGGTGATAAGAAGCGTGTAGGAAGAAAGAAGGCAGCGCCGGCTCTTCCCAAATCACCAACTCTTCCTAAAGAAAAGAAGCATGTACCTCATCTTGGGAGCGACACGGATGAAGATGACGTTACTCCTACCAAATCTCGAAAAATATGCCAGTCCACGGATGAATGGAGTAGGCAGGTTGAATTTTCAAATGATGATTATGACTACGACTCAATCTACATGAACTCAGTGCAGAGTGTGTTCTCCAGAAGAATAGACAGTCTGTTGATTTCAGACAGCGTACTCGTAGTCACACGTGTTCCCTTGCAACATTTCAAGGAAATCATTTCGCGCGAGGTTCATAAAATTGAAGAACTCTCCACTCTTTATCTGCCTCCCCGTAAAAATGGGACTGTGCCAAAGAATGTGTTATATTCCACGGGAGTTCATGAAGAGGAGAATCATGACTGGGATTGCATGCTCCTCGACTCCGAGGAATTATTTCCTACGAGGCTACCCAAATTCAATACTAAAAATATTCAAAGAATGCTACGAAAGCAAATCAATATTCCTACTACCAAACGACAACTTCGTACAAGCTTAGGCCTCTGGTATGGGAGAAGTCCGCGTCCACTACGACGAAAGGATATAGATGCATATAAAGGCATCGGATTCATCAAAAGAAAATTCCTCCGGAAGGAGATTTGTCGGGCGATCACATGTGGAGAAATAAAATCCGATGATGATGGTGCTGAAGAAACATACGAAACCAATGCTTATGATGATCAACCCGTAGAAGCTGAGCCTGCACCAGAAGAACTGGAAGATGGTGGACAAGCTGCTACGATGGACGAGCTCAAAGAAGTCAACTTGGGAACTGAGGAAGATCCTCGCCCAACCTTCATTAGCTCTCTTCTACCAGAAGATCAAATAGAAGAAATAAAAGAGCTCCTCTGTGAATTCAGGGACTGTTTTGCTTGGACATATGCTGAGATGCCTGGCTTATCCCCTGATGTGGCAGTTCACAAATTAGCAATCAAGCCTGATGCAACACCCGTCAAACAAGCTCCAAGGAGAATGAGATTGGAGATTGAAGAGCAGGTGATTGCAGAAACAAAGAAGCTCATAGAAGCAGGCTTCATCCGAGAAGAAAAATACGCCGACTGGATTGCCAATATCGTCCCTGTAAAGAAGAAGAATGGCCAGATTCGTATCTGCATCGACTTCAGGGACCTCAATAAGGCATGCTCGAAAGATGACTTTCCGCTCCCAGTATCAGAGCTTCTAGTTGACAATACATCCAACTACGATATATTCTCATTTATGGACGGATCGTCGGGCTACAATCAAATCAAAATGGCGCCTGAAGATGAAAGACATACATCATTCAGAACGCCTATAGGCATATTCTACTACACAGTCATGCCCTTCGGCCTGAAGAATGCTGGTGCCACCTACCAGCGGGCGATGACTCGTATATTTGATGATTTGATTCATCAGAAGGTCGAATGCTATGTAGATGACTTGGTCATTAAAAGCACGGACCGAAAAGACCACATTGATGATTTGAGAATTGTGTTCGAGAGGATCAGAAAATATGATCTGAATATGAACCCTCTCAAATGTGCATTTGGGGTATCCTCAGACAAATTTCGGGGGTACGTTGTTCGGCATCGAGGAATTGAAGTCGATCCCAATAAGATCAAGGAAATCATGGAGATGCCACCTCCGAAGAATCTTCGGCAACTCCGCTCCTTACAAGGGCAGTTGGCTTTCATTCGGCGATTTATATCGAATCTGTCGGGTAGGTGCCAGCCATTTTCAAAGCTGATGAAGAAAGATGTCCGTTTCAAATGGGACGAAGAGTGCCAAGAAGCATTTGACAGCATCAAAAGATATCTGTTAAATCCGCCCATTCTTGCAGCGCCAATCCCCGGGAAGCCTCTTATACTGTATACGGCAGCATTAGAAGAGTCTCTCGGAGCACTATTGGCCCAACATAATGAAGAAGGCAAGGAGAATGCACTGTACTACATCAGTCGAAGGTTGATAGGGGCAGAAATCCGCTACTCTCCAATTGAGAAGCATTGCTTGGCTTTGATTTTCGCAGTTCAGAAGCTCCGCCATTATATGCTATCTCACAAAATCACCTTGATATCAAAGATCGATCCGCTGAAGTTCTTGATGACAAGACCAGCGTTGACAGGTCGTTTGGCAAGGTGGGCAGTGATACTCCTCCAGTTTGATATCACATACGTGCCACAGAAAGCAGTGAAAGGGCAGGTGTTAGCAGACTTTTTCTTGCAGCACATCCTATCCCTGCAGATTCACCGCTCAATGATGATCTACCTGACGAGCAGATCATGAATGTTGAAGAAGATGAGATGCTACGAGTATGGGAAATGTACTTTGATGGAGCATCGTCAATCAAGCGTGCTCGGCCTCCAAATCTAGAGAAAGCTCAAGCCGGAATCGGACTCATTTTCGTGGCGCCCGAGGGAGGCATAATGAGATTCTCATTCAGTTTGACTGAGCCTCGGACCAACAATGAAGCTGAATATGAAGCTTTAATAGCAGGATTGGAGATTGCAATCGATGTTCGAATCCGAAATCTCCAAATCTTTGGCGATTCTCAACTTGTTGTAAATCAAGTACTTGGAATTTACAAAATTACCAAGTTTGAGTTGGCCTGTTATCATCGGCGAGTTCTTGAGCTTATGAAGCAAATTCCAGTTGTTAAATTAACTCAAGTTCCCCGAGGTCAAAATGCCAAAGCTGATTCTCTTGCCAAATTGGCTAAAGAAATGGCGAATATGGACGACGAATGGCCTATAATAATTATGGTGCACAATCGGCGGATCCTAGAGCCGGCATTACTACAATTCCCGCAGGCAGAGGGAATACCAAATTCAAGCCAACAGGATGCAACTCCGGTTGATCCTCAATCTCCCCAACCAGTTGATCTCGAAGATCAACTTGAAGAACATCAAGTTCCTAAGAAAAGACGAAAGGCCAGTCAAACTTCAGAATCATGGTGGCATTGTCTAGATGTCGAGGAAGAAGATGACTGGAGACTGTCTTTTATTGATTATTTTAAAGAAAGTAAATTGCCAACAGACAAATCACTAGCTACTCAAATCAAGAAGAGAGCGCTACGATATGCATTTGTCAACAACACATTGTATCGGCGTGCTTTCGATCAAATGTGGCTAAGGTGCCTAGGGACTCGAGAAGCTGATAAAGTTGTGGCAGAAGTTCACGAAGGACTTTGTGGAGCACACCAATCAGGTCCCAAGATGGCAATCAAAATTAAAAGAATGGGCTACTATTGGCCGACCATGGTCAGAGATTGTATCAATCATGCTAAGAGGTGCCATGAGTGCCAGATCCACGGTGATGTTATACATCAACCACCAAATCCGCTGCACCCTACAATAGCATCCTGGCCATTTGAATGTTGGGGTACTGATATTATTGGGCCGATAGATCCGCCGTCATCAGCAGGACACCGCTTCATCTTGGCAGCAACCGACTATTTCTCCAAGTGGGCAGAAGCGGCTCCATTTAAAGAAGTTACGTCCGAGCATGTGATCAACTTCTTCACCCATAATGTCGTCTACAGATTCGGTGTGCCACGCCGCATAATCTCAGACAACGGAACTTCTTTCAAAAGTACAAAAAATCTATAAGTTCGTTGATCGGCACAAAATCGATTGGCGGTATTCCTCTATATATTATCCAAGAGCAAATGGCTTGGCTGAAGCCTTCAACAAAACGTTGGTGAAATTGCTAAAAAAAGATTCTCTCCAAGAACAAAAGAGAGTGGCATACGAAGATGGCAGAAGCGCTGTGGGCGTATCGTACAACTTACAAAACGCCAACCAAAGCCACTCCTTACTCTCTAGTATTTGGAGTTGAGGCCGTACTGCCACTAGAAGTTGAACTTCCATCTCTTCGAGTTGCTGTCCAGAATGAGCTGACTCAAGAACAAAATGCTCGTCTAAGAATGGAGGAGCTCGATGCACTCGATGAAATCAGGTTACAAGCTCAGCAGAACCTGGAGATCTATCGAGCAAGAATGACAAAATCCTTTGATCGAATGGTGCGTCCTCGATCATTTCAAGAAGGAGAATTGGTCCTGGTGCAGAGAAGGCCAATAATCCCGCATAGAAAAATCGGTGGCAAATTCGTATCCAACTGGGAAGGACCTTTCGTTATCGAGAAGGTATTTCAAGGAGGAGCTTATCAACTGATCGATCTGAATGGCCAAAGGCCCATGCCGCCGATCAATGGTCGTTATCTGAAGAAATACTACGCATAAAATGCTATGTTTAGTGTATTATGCTTTCATGTCTGTTTATTAGCATATACATTTCATATTTTGAATCTCTCTTATGTTATGAGAACACATTTCAAAATTCCCCTGTTAGACTGGGGGCATTTTAAATATTTATTCTGGTCGACATCGCGCTGCGTGCCGAGATCCCTGAATAAATATTTAAAATTTCAAGATTCCAATTCTATTATGCCCTAAAATATCCCTGCGAGACAGGGGGCATTTTAAATATTTATTCGGGTCGACATCGCGCTGCGTGCCGAGATCCCCGAATAAATATTTAAAATTATCAATTCAAATATTCTTTTGTGCTAAAGAATACAGATACTTGTTTTTCAAAGTATATGCAGGTGATCTCTCAAAGATCGAGACAACACCTTTTTCAAAAAAACCAAGATTCAAAAGTCAAGAAAGAGACTTTTGAAACTACACACTCCAACAAAATTGAGCCGAAGAAGCTTGAAGTTTTCCAACAACCTGAAGCTTAAGGTTCGAATGGGTGTAAAAGGTCGGATCCAACAAGCCCAAATATGGCCGGATCGCTGACAGCTCCGTCTACTCAACAAGCCATAAGAACGGCCGTAGTAGCGGAACCCCCACTTCGTCAACCGTCAGTAGGGACTGTAGGAAGTACGAAGGCAAATTTGACTCGACAAGTTCAAGTGATCGTAGTCTACAAAATTCTCCAAAATGACTGAAGAATCAAAGTTCCAGTGGAAGGATGAGTCTCGAACAACTACTGAATGTTCGTAGGCTCCAAAATCTAAAACCACGAAGGATGACTCCAAATCTTCAACTTCAGCAAAATCAGCATTGGGAAGTGCAATTCTCATAGCTCAAGTCTGAAGCCTGAATGGGTGTAAAAGGTCGGATCCAACAAGCCCAAATATGGCCGGATCGCTGGCAACTCCATCTACTCAAACAAGCCATAAGAAAGGCCGCAGTAGAGGAACCCCCATCTCAGCAACCAGAGGACGAAGAGCTGTCAAATTCCAGCTCTCTTGATCTGATGAACTCAAGTGATTCAGATTAGAGTCTTCTCAAGTGGTTAAGGATCAAGATACTACCTACGTTCGGTACTATCAATCAAATCCAAAACCTGCGAATCCTTCAACAAATCCGTAAAGCACAAAGCAAGGATCGAAGGAATTTTTCTTCAACAAGTCCGTCAAAGCGCAAAACAAAGGACCGAAGAAAATCATCCCAAAGTTCATGAAAAGCCTACGGGCTGAACTAAGTGGATTTCGTCATCAACAAGTCCGTTACGCACAAAGCTCTGGACCGATGACTTTTCGCCATCGACCTGATACAAACCTAAGGGTTTAAGGTCACCGGCATCTACTCCTTCATCAAGCTCGTCAAAGCTAGAAGCAAAGGGCAGAAGGAATGCAAATCTTCTGACAAGTCAGCAAAGACAAATCAGACAACCCTTCAACAAGTCCGCAGCACAAAGCACAGGACAGAAGGAATCAAAATCTCGGGGCTCTAGCAAAAGTTGCAGAATGAGCACCCTAGATGACATCTTCAAATGTCCCTAAAGACTGGGGGCATTTTAAATATTTATTTGGATCGACATCGTGCTGCATGCCGAGATCCCCAAATAAATATTTAAAATTCTATCAAAATACAGCCAGATGATTGAGCAATCTTGAAGATATGCTATCCACTAGCATCTATCCATAAAGACAAGATATCAACCATATGTGGATAAATCTAGAAGAGCAAGTGGAGAAAGAAAGTTAGTGTGACATCCAAAAATTTTTGGAGATCCACTAAAAGAAAAATTTTAGTGTGACATCCAAACAAAATTTTGGAGATCCACTAAAAGAAAACCCTTGTGTGACATCTAGAATAGATATCTAGAGATCCACAGGGTCAATCAGCATGCAACAAACGTGGCCCGCTCCAGACGCCTACCACATTTGTTGGGGGGCATTTGTTAACCTGCCGTATAAAACAAAAAAAAAAAAATAAAAAAATCCACGTACCTGTCCCGGCGCCGAATTCAGCACGTCGTCGCCCACGATCTCGCACGACCTTTGTGTCGTTAAAATGAAAAGGAAAAGAGGCAAAAACGACCCGCAAGCTCTCTCTCTCTCGATCGCCTCCTTCTCTCACTCTCTCTCTCGATCGCCTCCTTCTCTCATTCTCTCTCTGTCGCTGCTTCTTCGATTCCTTCGTGGACGTCCAGCTTCGCTCCTTCGACTCGTCCCCTCCCTGTCGGACGGAAGTTACGACAGTTTGATCGGAAGGAGCACAGGGAGCTCGCCGGCTGTGACCGTAACTTTCTTCCTCTCTAGGATCGGACTCCTCCGACCCCGTCGTGGCTGTGCGACTCTGCTCCCATCGACGACTTTCCCTTCCTGCGACGGTTCGACCGGAAGCCACGACACTTCCGATCGGAAGTGTGAACGAGAGCTTGCGGGTAGTGAAGGATCGGAGGTTACGACATTCTGATCGGGTGCAAGAACGGGAGCTACCGACCGTGAAGTTAACTTACTCCCTTTGCGCGCTTCTTCGCCCCTTCCTTGGCCGTCCGACTTCGCTCCTTCGACGACTTCCCTTCCTGTTGGATCGAAAGTTACGACATTTTAGATCGGAAACAAGAACAGGAGCACGCTGCCAGTGAAGGTAACTTTCTCCCTTTGCGTTCTTCTTCGGCCAAATCCCGTAATCTGCCGAATCAGAGAGAGTGAGAGGGAGAGATGTAATTTATTTTAATTAAATGCTTTTTAATTGTAATTATTTTAATTAATTTTAATTAATTACATTTATTATTTTTAATTAATTATAATATAATTATAATTAATTATGTTTCATTTTAATTAAATTATTATAATTAATTTAATTAATTATAATCAATTTTAATTAGAATTAATTTTAATTAATTATAATTTATTAAAATTAATTATCATTAATTAGTTTTTTAATTAATTATTATTTATTAAAAGTTAATTAATATTAATTAATTATAATTAATTATAAATTAATTATAATTAATAATTTTAATTATTTTTTTAAAAATTTTAATTAATTATATTAATTAAGTATAATTAATTTAATTAATTAAAAAATAATTTCTTAATTAATTATAATTAATTAATATTAATTATAATTTAATTAACAAGAAGAATGATCTTATGCCTGATCCTTCCGCCTTAGTTTCCGTACCCTCCTCCCGCCTCGGTCTACGAGCCTACTGCCAGTCCGCCGGACTTCAAGGTATAAGTTTTGAAACCTTGGCTCTATCTCTCACCTCGTCCCGCGTGTCGAGTCGGCGGTCTGCCTATACACGCTCTTGTAGCGTGGTGGGAGGGGCAACCGGCGCGACACCTACGACAAGGTAGGCGAGCGACCTTTGGTTCCGGATCTTGCCTCGACTTCCGTGCCCACCTCCGCCGGACTTCAAGGTATAACTTTTGAAACTTTTCTCTATCTCTCTCCTCTCGACGTTTGCAGAGGACCGGAGAACCACCTATACGCGCTCTTGTAGCACGGTAGGAGGGAGCCCGGTGCGATGCATACGACGAGGTGGGAGAACCCTATGCCACGCTCTTGTAGCGTGGTGGGGAGTCACTGCTGTTCTGGTACGTCACTGCTGTTCTGCGTGGTACGGGTACTGCTGAAGGCCCCATACACGCTCTTGTAGCGTGGTGGGATGAATTTTTGTACGTCCCGCGGTGTCTACGGACGGACCTACCTATACACGCTCTAGTAGCGTGGTGGGAAGGCCCATGCTCCCCAATTTTCCCCCAAACGGGGGATATGCCGGGGTGCTGCCGAAATTTTCACTGAAATGTGAACAATTTTTGTAAGACTTGAACTAATAAGATCTAGTAGCTTGGTGGGAAGGCCCAGCTCAACAAAATCCCCCAAATGGGGGACGGGTACTCGAACTGAAACTTGCACAGAACTCGAACTGAGCAGCAAAAGTGCAGAAGACTTGTATTCAAATAAAAATACATAGAATTTGAACTAAAATGAGCAGAGGACCTGTACGATGAACAGTGGACTTGTGGACTAAAACTCTAAGTGATTTCTAAAGATCAAAACCCAAATGGAATGAAATCAAATTGGAATCAAAACTCAATCAAAAAGAACTCAAATCAAATTTGACTGCAAGGAATAAATCTATTCGGACTCAAGCCAAAACAAATGTGCAAGGGTTTGTGCCAGAGAACTGCAAATCCAAACATTACTTGGGCATCAGGACTTGAGTCAGACCTGAACAATGAATGAACCCATCGCATTCAGTACGGTCCTCTACAAATGGCTAACAACCACCTGAGATTGGTGAAACTTGGTGGTTTCAATGCAAAATGCAATTTGGATACCAATACAATGCAAAAGCTCGTAATTGATCATACACGAGGAAAACTCAAACTACAAGACCTGGATGTTGGAACTCCTACGATAATTTCCCTACAATGCCTGTTGATTGAGATGGCAATACTGGAGAGATCAGCAATCAAAGATCTACCTCTACAAGCAAATGCAATCATCAACCCACCTGAGATTGGTGACAGGTGGGCATGATGTAGGAAACAATGGGTCTCCTACAACAGTTTCAGGAGTTCATACAACAGTGGATACAATGGGTTCTTACAAATATGTACAAGCAGCTTGTGGATAACAACAGTGTGTATATCGTAGGTACAACGAACCACTGTGGACACAAGTATTGATATCACCTACGACATTGGTGGTCAAGATCTTCAAGCACGCCGGGTACAAAGGCAGCCCGATGTACGAAAAAAAGGACACCCCTGGCAGAAGGGAGGAAATGTTTGAACAAATTAGAACCAAACTTCCTGGTGTTCCAAAGTCTCTTCTTAGTTCTATATTTAAGAAGAAAACAGCTCTGGTACCCACAAATACCGAAAATGACAAGTCCTCTACACCGAAGAGCCTAAAAGGAGTTCTTTCCCCAAATCAGCAATCTTTGACTCCAAAATCCAGAAAATCCTTCCCCGGTGAATGAGAAAAAGGGGGAGTCAATATCAAGATGCAACGCCACCGGATCCGCAAACACTCGTACCAGCGGACAGAAGGCGTGTATAAGCTCTGAAATCAAATATTGTGTATTCAAATGACAAATACATGCACAACTACAAATATTTCAAAATACCCCTACACGTGCACTAGAGAATGTATACACATAGATACACTAAAGGGGATATATAAAAAATCACCCGCATGGGCCCCGGCGAGCGTGTTATTGGTACACACGTGACGCCTAGGGATGCTGCGCGCGGGTCGATAAGTGAATTCTAGTTCGAACCCGATCCTTCTATACGGATCAATAGAAGTCGACAGGGTTCGAACCTTTAAACAAATACACGGCTGTGGAAACCAGTGTATTTGTTTCAACACATTCGTATTAGGCATGCTAAGCCTACAATCAAAAGAATTCACTGAACAAAAAGCACGAAGCCTGCGAAACCCGATCCTCCTAAGCATGTAAATGGGAGTAGACAGGGTTCAAACCATTGGATAAATATGTGGTCACGAGGTCGACCAGAATATTTATCTAATACATTCTTTAGGCCTTCAAGGCCTAAAATCAAGAAAGTTCATGAACAAAGGCATGAAGCCTAAAGAACCCGATCCTTCTATACGGATCAATAGGAGTCGACAGGGTTCGACCTAACAAAATACACGGTTGTAGCGACCGGTGTATTTGTTTAAATACATTCTTTTTAGGCCTTCAAGACCTAAAAAAATCAAGAAAATTCATAAACAAAGACATGAAGCCTACGAAACCCGATCCCCTATCGATAAGTTGATAGGGTCGACAGGGTTCAATCAAGTAGAAATGACCCCAGAACACCCCGATGATGGCCGTGTTGATTGTCTATCTCAACCGGAGGGGTCCATTCAAGTTCCACAAATATCTCAAATTCCACTCAAATGTCTATCAGAATCCAAACTCTACAAACTCCAAATTTCAAGATATTTAAAACTGAAATCAAATCATCAATATCTTAAAGCAAAATCCATCCACCCTCCGCAACTGTCTGCCGGGGTGGACAAATTCAAATAAACTCTAGCTCACAAAGAGCGAAATGCCTAGTCGAAAATATCACTAGGATCCATTCTCAAACAGTCTCCTGCCAGTAAGGACGTGGTACGCGTCCTCTAACCGGCGGTCTGCCGCTAAATGGCCACCGCAGGATAAACGGTTATGACGACCCGGGGCCCTCTGAACCGCGTGGTTTCGCCGCCAAATGGCACCACGATATCTCGGTTATGGCCAGAGCCAATACGCTCCTTACTGACATCAAATCCTTGAGATATGAATCAATAGGATATGATCGATAGGGCACAAAGCCCTCTGTAAGCTAAGGTGGATTCAAATTTGTCCCCTTAGACAAACATTCAACCTCGGTCTACAAGGTCCCCTTGGACGAAGCAACCCATGGCTGCCGACAAGGATCCTTCTGTCAGGTTGGGTCGACTACCTCCTCTGACTAAGTAGACCAGAAACCACGATGGCCCGGGATGACGGAACCATGGGATCTTGATCGGGCTCATCATCCATTCCCCCACCATCCGCTTTAAGTGTATGATGGTGCAATTTCTATTTTAAATATCAATTCTTAAATCCAAACCCAATTTCCAAATCCAATTTCTATCAATACCTAAACTCATTGCTGCTACTATATGCCAGATACCACGTGTTTTATACGTATCTGATTGACGACTAGCCTTAATCGAAAGTTCTCTCTCGTGATCGGGAGGGGTAATTAACTATAGGGGCTTGCGCCTATAGGAAACCAGAACTCAGATCATAAAGTCCTCGCAAAATGAGGGCGAAATCTCTGGGTAGTGTCTTATCTACAAACCCATCTGCCTTCCAAAATTTACCCCGGAACTTAGTTCGTTAAAACTCCCTCGCCGAAATAAGAAAAGCGCGCGGGGAGGCCGAGGCCGAATTTTCGGAGCCCACAGTTATTTTAAACTATATAAAAAAGTTTGTTTCATAAAATAATTTTTAAGACTTATAACGCTCTTCAATATTTTTTAAAGAAAATTTAAAATCAATTTTTTGAGTTTGCTAAGTTGTGTTATTTTCAAAGCAATTTATCTTCATCTTTTTTTAAAATGAAAAATTTAAATGAGCCTATTCACCCCCTATCTTGGTTGTGCCTAGTCACTTATAACTAATAAGTGCAAAAATAATTCTTTATTTTTTTTAGAACATTATGAATCAAATAAGGCATGAAAATTACATCCAAGATGACTCCTATTTATCCATGTTGATTCTTCTCCAGTGGGACCTGCCTAGGTATGGTCATGAATAAACATTAACAAAATAACCATACCTCAAGTTCTCAACAAAATTTTATGTTGGATCACATACAAGGGAACTTCTAAATGAACAAATTTTGTATGTTGAAACGTATACGCATGACTAAAATGCAAGCAAATCCACACTAATGTGAAACCATTAATTCATTTTGATAAAAGTAAAGTTGCCAATAAGAAAAAGTTATACTTGGTGAATATTTTGAACAACTTTGAAAGGTATTTGAACCCCCTCTTTGATTGAAACAGCTCATTGCAGCGCACATATGCACTCAAGAGAGTCAAATGAGCTGAAGAGTGTTCCTGATGTTTTATGTTGTTTTTGAACAAATCTGAACCAATAGTATAAATTAAGAAAATAAATAAATGGTTGTAAAAATCCCAAAGGATATAGCAAAATTTCAAAAAATAAAAGATAGTCAAGAAGACATTTTGATTGTTCTTGAACCTTCTAAGTTTTATTTTCTTTCTTGAAAAAAATTGGATAACCTTATAAAAACATTCTAAATTTTTTTTTAAAAAATGCTACAACATTGATGAAATGTGGAATTCAATTTGCCTTTTGATCCTCCACCCACTAGGAGTCGAATTAATGAGACCCACAACCTGACAATTGTTCGAAAGGTAAATTAATCATTGTGTACCTATTACCCCTAATCTAGCAAACCTTTTCTAAAACAAATCAGGGGTCAATAATTTGATTTCTGTTTCACCAAAATAAAATGAATGAGGGATTAAAATGAATTGTTCTTCCCGCCCATTGCCTATCATACACTAACCACCTTATTAAAATGTTATTTCCAACCTCACATGAACCGCCAATTTGATTGGCTAAGTGTTTGTTTTTGTAACTATAAAAGTTATGTATGAAAGACTGAAGGATTCTTCTTATTTCAGTGATTCCCCAATGTAATGGGCAACTCTTTGGATTTGTGACTCTCTAAATGTTATAGGTGAGTGAGTCTTTATAGTTTTAAGTGAATGAATCATTACTTTATCTTATAATAAATTTCCTTTATTTTTATGGATGTAGGCAAAGAAAAACTATAGAAACTACAACAAACTAAAGACATGCATGAGGAAAAATAACACTAGACCCTTCCTTAAATAAGCTCTCCAGTTCCCTCCAAAACAGATTTCTTTCCTTGTTAATTTTTCCCCCTTAATTTGAATTCAATTAGTCTTTCCCTCTTTGATTTAAATTAGAAAATCTTTCCCTCTTAAATTCAATTAGGAAATCTTCCTAATTTATCCTCCCTTAATTCCTTTCTTAATATAATTAATTAATTCTTTATTAGGCCGCACAATGGGGCCGAAATCTCCCACTTGGGGCTTTCCTGGATTGCCCATCCCTAGTCCATCTCCTCTGATGTCATATTAATACTCCCCTCCTTGAATTACACCTTGTCTTCAAGGTGGAAGGATGGGAACTATTTCCAAATAGTCTCATAGGATTCCCATATAGCTTCATAGTTAAGTAAATCTTGCCATCGAACATGGACATCTTTTGTTCTTGTCATTCCCTGTTGTGCTCCATTGATCTCCATAAGTTCCAAAATCCATTCCATGTCCTATGTTAAAGTTTCCAGTAGTGAGGAAGAGGGTGTGTGATCTTCGATAGTGCGCTTCAGTTGTGATACATAGAATACTGGATGGATGGCCGATGCTGCTAGTAACCCAAGATGATAGGCTATTGCCCCGATACACTCCATCACCTCATAGGGTCCGAAATATCATGGGTCAAGTTCTCATTCCTCCTCTTGGCCAATGTCTTCTGCCCATGTGGTCTTAATTTTAGATAAACTTTATCCCCGGGCTCGAATTGTACTTCTCATCTGTGTTCATCTACCTTCTTTTTCATAATTTGTTGAGCCCTTAACAGATGCCCTTTGAGTTATGCTAATATTATGCCCCTCTCTTTTAAGTACTGATTTACACTAGATACTAGTGTATTGCCCTGCCTGTAGAATATCAGATGGGGTGGGCCCCTCCCATAAAGGATCCTGAAGGGGGTCGTCTGTGCAGCTGTATGGAAGGATGTATTGTACCAATACTCTTCCCATGCCAATCACTTGGCCTATAATTTTGGTTTGTGAGATATGAAATAGTGCAAGTATGTCTTCACACTTCTATTGACTACTTTTGCTAGCCGTCTGTCTATGGATAATATGCTGTGCTTCTTTTTAAGACTATCCCTTGCATTTTGAGTAGATCCCTTCAAAAAAGACTGAGAAATACCCTGTCTTTGTTTGACACTATAGATTTTGGAATGCCATATAAGTGCACTATCTCCTGGATAAAGACCGTGGCAACTTATATAGCGGTGTAGGGATGCTTCAGTGAAATGGAATGGACATAGTTGCTCAGTCGTTCTACTACCATTAATATTATTGAATATCCCTTCGAATGTGGTAATCCCTCAATGAAGTCCATGCTCACTTCCTCCCAGACCATTTCAAGTAATGCTAAAGGTTGCAGTAACCCTCTTTGTGCCATAGTATGGTACTTATGCCTTTGACACACATTGCACCTTGCTACCATGTCTTCCATATCATGGTGCATTCCCACCCAATATAGCTCAGTAGATAGTCGGCTGTATGTCTTCTAGACTCCTGAATGTCCTCTTATTGCACTTCCATGAAATTCTTGCAACAACCTGGGAATATAACATGAGGATCGTGGGATTACATACCTCCCTTAGTAGAGTAGGTGGTCCCCGTTTAGAGCATAACCGTTGTGACTACCCAAGTCCTTCAACAAGTGTTCCTTAATCTTTCTCAATCCTTCATCCTGCTCGCTCTCCCTCCTCAATGCTTCCTAGTCTAAGATCATTGGTTCTGACAAAGTTGCTGACTATGGCTCCTCGACCTTAGATAAGGCGTCAGCTGCTTTATTTTCTAAGCCCGGTCTATACTAGATCTCAAAATCATATCCAAGCAATTTGGATAGCCATCTCTGGTGCTATTGATCTGTGACTATCCACTGCTTTAACAAACACTTTAGAATCATCTAGTCTGTACAACTATAAAATGTCTTCCCAGTAGATAGGGTCGCCACTTCTGAATTGCCAAGGCAATCACCCTCAGTTCCCATTCATATAATGACTTGAGCCTAGCCCTTGCTATGGGAACTTGGCTAAAATATGCAATGTCTTTGGTTTTGTGTGAATACTGCTCCTAACCCATAATCCGATGCATCTATCTCTACCACAAATGGTCTCCTAAAATCTGGGAGCGCTAGTACATGTACACTGGTCATAGCTATCTTCAGCTCCAGGAATGCTCGAGTTGCTTCCTCCCCCCACTTGAAGTTATCCTTCTTCAATTGCTCTGTCAGAGGCATTGATATGGTGCCATATCCCTTAACAAATTTTATGTAGTAACTAGTGAGCCCTATGTTTCCCCGCAGCTCCCTCAAGTTCTTAGGAAAAGGCCAGTCCACCATGGCATGAATCTTAGATTGGTCAGCTAACACTATCTCCCTGGACACTAAATACCCTAAATATTCTACATGTAATTGCTCAAATGTGCACTTCTTCCAGTTGGCAAATAGCTGATGCTCCACAATGTCTTCATGATAGTCTTCAAGTGTTCCCAATGTTCTGCCTCGGTCCTGTTGTATATCAAAATGTTATAAAAAAATACCAAGACAAATCTTTGGAGGTATGGCTAGAACACTCGGTTCATAAGTGGCTGGGAGGTAGCAAGGGTGTTGGTGAGACCGAAAGGCATCACCAGGAACTTGTAGTGCCCTTCATGTGTCTTGAAGGCCATCTTGTGCTCTTGAGGAGGTGGTAACCCAACCGGTGATTGAAATACATTATGATATTATTGCAGAACCTGTGGTGCCCCTACTGGAATATCCCTGGCCTCCTGTTTATGGACCCCTTCTATGCTTTGCAACTCTACCAAATATCCCAGACCTACGTCTTGGATTATTTTGAGCATTGTTTTTAAAGAAACCATGGTCTTGTATAGTCTGACATCCCCTTGTAGCACTACATTCTTCCCCTTCACATGTTTCTTCATGGTCAAGGACTTCTAGTTCACCTTCACATCCCCATAGTCTGTAGCCACTTCATCCCTAGAATCACTTTCGTACTTCCCAAGTCCAAGGGAACTAAATCTTCCACTACCTGAATACCCTGCAAGGTCATCACAACCCCTTTATATGTCCCCCTGCTCCTCTCTATCTTGCCTGTGTCCATCATTACCCCACATCCTTCTGTTTGTGCTAATATCAACCTCAATCTATCCACCACCCAATTTGAGATGAAGTCATGTGTGGCTCTGCTATCCACCAGAACTACTACAGATTGCTCTCTAATTTGTCCCCTTATTTTCATGGTGTGATTTGGAGTAAATCCTATCACAGAGTTCAAGGACACCTCCGTCACATCCAAATGCAACTGTTCTTTCTCCTCCAAGACATCCTCTTGCTCATCCTCGCTCTCTTATTCCCCTTCACTGACCATTAAGACCTGAAGGGCTCGATTCTTGCACTTATGCCCTGGTATAAATTTCTCATCGCACCTGAAACATAGCCCTTTCACATGCCTATCTTGCACTTCTGCTTTTGTAAGGCTCTTGAAATTGCCTTTACGAGGAACTCCAGTGCTTTTCTCCTTTGGTGCTTACCTTTGAAATAACACTATTTGGGTCATCGGTGCCAAGGTCGTAGAGGTGTTCCTATAAGCCATTCCTATGTGGTTTCTTCGGCTAGTCTTTTCTATTTAATGTTTCTCCTTCACCATTTGTGCTAGCTCTATCATCTCTCTCATCCCTCCTAGCCTCAATACCCTGAGATTTGCCCGTATGTCCTTCCTAAGCCCCTTGATGAAATTTCCCTCAAATCCTTACTTAGATATTCCTCTCAATCTCCTCGATAGTAGCTCAAACTTCTCCCGATACTTCATAACTGTCCCCTCCTAAGTTAGGGCGTAGAACTGCTCGTGGAGATCTTCTTCCCGATTGGCATAGAAACATTCTAACAATCAGTCTTTAAATTCTCCTATGAGTAGATTAAATACCTAACCTCTCTCTATTTGAATAAGGCTTGGGCTTTCCCTTCCAAATATAGATGTGTTGCCATGAGTTTTTCTCCTTCCATCAACCCATTGATAACAAAGTAATGTTCCACCCCATACACCCAATTCTGAGCATCATCCCCTTCAAAGACCGACATCTCTAGCTTCATTGATCTCACATTCATACCCCAATGGCTTCATCCACCATTGGTTCCTCTCGTGCAGTGGTGGTATGATTCTCACCCTTCTTCCCTTAGCGGAATTGTTGCCTTCTCCAGCCCACCATCCCTCTTATCTAGGTGGTCTCTAAAAGGCTTCGGCCTCTCCTCTCCTTGCTGCCCCTTCTTTGGAATACCTAGATGCACCTCCCATCGGAGCCCTTTGGGGGGTTCTTGAGGGAAAACCATATATGCTTCATCATTGTCTTCCTGAAGTCTTTTTCCTTTCAAATCAGCCCTAGGACTAACTGGTGAAGCCTTCAACCGCATCTTGATTACTTTCTTTATCATGCCCTCCATGTTCTCGAATCGGTTTTCCATTCGGGATTCCATGGACGACAGCCTTCCTTCCATTTCAGAATATTTTTTCTTTATCCCAGTCTTGAGTTGTTCCAACCATCGTTCCAACGCCTCCATCTTCTTTGCTGCCATTTACAGATTTAGGTTCCAAACCGTACAAACAACAAAAAACAACGATGAATGGTCTTCAATTAGCAAAAAAATTGCAAGGGGAAGGAATTATGCAGTAGATTTTAGTGAGGAGACTATGATTTTTGATCCAGGACATGGCTCTGATACCAATTTGACATGCCTTGACATCAATTTCAGCAAATCATAGTAGGAAATCCACAGAAAATAAGCCGAAAATAATAGATTTAGGGGGAACAGTGGCTGATTTTTATTAATAACACAACAAGAAATAAAAGGTACAAGCGATCTACAATTAGAGAGGTAGATTGACTCTCCCAAACAACCTACTCGCTTCTAGGAAGTCCTCACAAAAGGAAAACTATAGAAACTACAACAAACTCAAGACATACATGAAGAAAAATAATGTTAGTCCTCAAACAAGTTCTGAAATACCCTCCAAAACAGGTTTCTTTCCTTATTAATCCCCCCTAAACTTGAGTTCAATTAAGAAATATTCCCCTCTTTGATTTAAATTAAACTAGGGAATCTTCCTAATTGATCCCGTGTTTAATTCCTCTCCTAACATAATGAATTAATTTTTTATTGGGCCCCACAAGGGGACTGAAATCTCCCCCTTGGATCTTGCCTGGACTGCCCTTCCTTTGTTCGTCTCCTCTGCTGCCGTATCATATTCATTGGAAGATAAATATTTAATGTATTCAATAAATTAAATGATCCAGAGAAAATGATTAGGAGATTGATAATTTTGGATTTAAACTATGGTATTTTAGTGGTATTCATACTAAAGATGATGTATGTGTGATTATTAATAAGAGTTTGAAGGATAATGTTTTAGAAATTAATAGAATTAGAGATGAAATTATAATTTTAAATATTATTATTGATGTTGAAATTATTAATATTTTAAGTTCTTGTGCGCTTCAAGTAGATTTGGATATATGTTCAAAAATACAATTTTCGAATGACTTAGAAAATTTAATATAAAGGATATTTTGAAGAAAGTTTTTATTGAAGAAGATTAAAATGGACATGTTGGTAGAGTAGTAAATAATTTTAAAAGCATTCATGATCGCTATGGATTTGGAACGACTAATTAAGATGGTAGAGCCATTTTAGATTTCATTCTTGTTTATGATTTCATAATTGCTAATATTTTATTTAAAAAAGAAAATAATATCTCATCACTTATAAGAAAGGAATATCTCATAATTTTATTTAAAAAAGAAAGGAATATCTCATCACATAATTGCTACCTCTACTTATCTTAACATAAGTCAACTCTAATACATTTACATTCCTAATCAGTTCATCGGATAGCCGCCGTTTTATGTGACCAAACCATCCAAGGATACTCTCTCTAATCTTATCTTCCACTGGAGCAACTATAACATTTTCATGTATATGCTCATTTTGTTTCCGGTCTCGAAGATTAAAGTCACTCATCCACCTGAGCATACTCATTTCTGCAACACTAAACTTAATATTATGCTTCTCTTTTAATGACTAACATTTTGTACCATAAAGCATTACAAGTCTAACCATCATCTTATAGAATTTTCTCGTAAGTTTGAGAGGGGCTTTTCTATCACACAACAAGGCCGATGCATTCCTCCATTCAACCATCCAACTTGAATTTTAATAATAATATCCCAATATATTTCACCATCACTCTGAATAATAGACCCAAAATATCTAAAACATATTCTCTTATTAATGACTTGATCACCCAAAGTCAATGTCACAACCCGCCCCGGTGACCTCGGCGCATAGGTGAGGCGAGAACGGAGATCGAACGGTAGACTAAAATATCTAATTCTTAAAACTATCATCTTAAAATTTGAAAGTCTCTAAAACATCAAATTTGAAAACAGATGAACATAAAATTATTAATATTCATAAAGTTACATTTCTTCAAGCGCTCCTCTCCTACGATATACATTTCCGCCCCTTATACTCATTTGATTAACTTAAACTTACCTGAAAAATATTAAAACCTAACAATAAGTTAATGCTTAGTAAGTAAAACACGATTCTAAAATACAGTAATCAAGATAAAATGAATAATATGTTAGATGTTACATTTCATTTGAACATAACATAAATTTTCTTCTTGATATAAACATAACATTAAACATACACATCTATGTTGCACCGATACGGATACGGCGACATGGATACGACACGATACGGATACAGGACACGTCAATTCTGAAAAAAATAGGATACGGGTACGGCACGGACACGGCATCATAATTTATAAATCATACATAAAAATTAAGAAAACAATCAAAGCATAATATTTGAAATTACAAAAAAAAAAATGACAACAACATCATTTGTAGCCTTGTAGCTTATAATATCAAAATATAAGTAAGCGTTAAATGTCTAGTACAACAACAAAAGCATAAACATAAATTGTCTGGCACATAAAGTTTCAACTATTCAATAGAAGGAATGATATGATTAGCTTCTTCAGTGGTTTGTCTTTGACTTCTATATCATCTTCAATAAATATCATAGCTTTTAATTCAGGCTCATTAAGTGAAAGATTAGTAATTTCTAATATTCTCATATCATCAAGAGACTCAAATCCATCTTGGAAATGAGAGAGCTTTGCTCGCAGCCGCGGAAGTAAATATGACGTTTGTTTTTCAATTGACACGTGTATCGGATACGCGTGTCCTTTTGAAATTAAATAGTATTTTAATTGGATACGTCTTTGGCGTATCCGACACGTATCGGTGGAGTATCGGAGGCGTATCCGTGTATCAGTGTATCAGATACAGCACGCCTTCATAAATAGGTGTATCGGTGCAACATAGATACACATAAATCATAAATACATATCCTTCATATTCATTTTACATTAATCATATCAATATCCATAACTTTCTCATTTCATATATAGTACAACCATCACAGGAGCCACCATCTAGTACCATAAAGGTAGTGCTTTACCATTTTCCTTTTCCATATCTTTTACCATTTTAACGTGTACGAGTAAAGCATCCCGAGCTTGTACCATAAGGGGGTGAGCTCCATCAGTTTAGCATGCACATACAAGCATTCAATAATAATCATAACATCTCATATCATTTCATTTCATATCATTTTTATAATATATAAACTTTATAATATATTGACATAAAATGTGACATATAATTTACATGATCAACCATTTGACAAGAATAACTAAATCATGATCTAAATTAATTATAAATATTTCATAAACATGTTTGACATTTCAAATCATATAACTAGAGAGAAACAAAAGTCATTACTGTAAATAAAGAATAATGTATACTTACTAAAATTAGAAATTTGATTCTCTTTGCTAATCCTCATTCCTTCGAGGTCACCTCAAAACACCTATAAGAATTAATTTCTCCATAAAAAATCTACAAAATAAATTTAAAATAAAATCTTCTCTTTCTAAACCACTCTAAACTTTCTCTCCCTCTCCCGCTCTCCAATTTTTTTAAAAAATTCATATTTTTGTATAATTATATATTTCATCCAAATTAATCCTTTACCCTAACCTAAAATTATTTAAAATAATTTCTATTTTCGAATTTATCCTAAAACCCTAATTTTGGAAAACCTATTTTCATTAATATGATTACTTTTGCGTGCTAAAACTTCTCATTCATCAAAATAATAATTATGAAAAACTAAATTTCGGATTTAAATTACATTAAAATTATAAAAATGACATTTTATATAAAAATCCTAATTTATGTCTTTAGAAACCTTTCTATAATCATTTGAAACATCGCTTCTCAAGAAATTTCTTAAAATTTAAAAAATATGCAAAAACCTTAATTTTTTAACTCCACTTTTTTTAAAGAAAAACCTTATTTTCATGTTTAAGATTATCTCCTAAACCCATCATATCATTCTCTTTAGGAAAAATGAAGTTTTCCCCAAACCCTAGATATTTCCCTTGAAGAAAATTTTACAAAAACATGAGAAATCACTTGAATAAAGCTCACCTTATCCTTCCCTTAATCTTTCCTACAAGTTCCTCTACGAACGGCTCGCCGGAGCCTACTCCCGTCGCCTCCCGTGCGTCCGCCCCTTCTCCCTTTCGGTCTGCTCGTTTTGGTTTCGACCGAACAAAAGAAATGGGGGACTGAATGTATTCGGTCCTTTTAATCCCCCTTAGATGGAAAAATATCTATCTTTTCCCTCACTTAAACAATCTATGTTTGACTAAATAGTAGGGGTACTTTGGGTATATTTTTAACTTCAATTATTTTTATTTCCCAAAATAAGTAAAACTAAATATAAGTTTTATATATTAATTTTCTTAGAATTTGCGTAGAATTTTATAAAATTATTTTCGTCAAAAAATGACGACTTTTAAAAATTCGCTTAAATCTCGTCGCGGTGCATTAAAAAGCGTGCAAGGTCTAAAATGACATTTTTCAGGTTTTACAGTTCTTCCCTCCTAAGAAAAATTTCGTTCTCGAAATTTATATACAACATCTAGTTGCAAATCAACTAACGTCTTTCATTTCATTTAACATAAATTTCAACATTGGAACAAAACAAACTAAACATCTGAAATATCATAACAAAATAATTTGATCAACCCAAAATATCTGACATGACATAACAAGATAAACTACTAATTTCCAAAATACCAAAACATTAGATTTAACATTATAAGTCACTAAAAATAGTCAATAAAGCCATCTCAATTATCATTTTTAGCATCTACGGATTCATTGGGGTCCTGCTGAGTCAAAGTGTAAACTCGCGATTTGACATTTTTCCTAGATTGATTTTGCACTGAACCTGCAGCTGATGGTTATATCATCTTTTGTTTGCTAAATGATCTCTATAAAGGTGCTTCACTTGGTCTCATTTCTCCTGAAGTCTTATGAACCAATACAGGACAATATTTGGCTATGTGTCCAAGCTGATGACACCAATAGTAAGTGTTGGAACCAATCAAACATTCACTTTTATATAATCTGCCACACTTAGCACAAGGTTCAGTCACTTTACTTATAGTTGCACCACTGACTCTACTAGGACTAAACTTTGGTATCTTCTCATTTGATCATCCAATCAGATTGCTTTGTACATCCTCATCAAAACTCTTCTTTCTATGTCGATCCATTCTCTTCTGAGTAGCTTGCAAATCTGATTCAATCCTTTGGGCCCTCTCTACCAGAATTGAATAATCTTTATTGCCAAAAGGAATCAAGGGTTCTCTAATGACATCCTTCAAACCAGATAAGAAACGACGGCATTTCTCTTCTGCATTGGGTTTCATATGTGAGGCATATCTGGAAAGTTTAGTGAACTCGGTCTCATACTGAGTAATTGTTCTATTACCTTGCACCAATCTGCTGAATTTATCTTGCATCTGTCTTCTAGCTGACATGAGTACATACCAGTCTCTAAATACTTTCACAAAATCCTCCCAAGTAACTTGGCTGTTTGATCTTCCTCGAAAGGTCTCTTGTAGTTGGCTTCTCCACCACCTCTCTGCTTCACGATTGAAAGCATAGGCAGCTAGGGTAACCCTTCTATCTTGAGGACATGACATTCTTTCTAAGATCTTCTCTATCCTCATTGATCAGTCTTCCGCCTCTGTGGTTCCACCACCTATGAATGATGGAGGCTTCATGTCTTGGAATACTTTCAAGTTTTTGTCGATTGTAGTGCTTCCACGGACTCCAGTCGGGGTTTGAGTACTCTTTATCATTTGGGTCATAGCTGTCATCATCTGTGTAAAATATTTCATAGTATCATTGATGCTACTACTCGAAGGTTCTGTTACAACTGAAATCTCCCTCCTAACCTCTCCCGTAGTGCCATCAGTGGCACGTTTTCGGGATCCATGGTTCTGAGATATAACGCGATTAAATAAAATTAGTAGTCTATAACACAGATATCCTATACGTTCTCTAACCTAAAGAATTACCTTGATGGCTCTTTCATATTGATCAATATTTCTAAATCCTTTGCTCTGATACAACTTTTGTCACGACCCAGCCCGGTGAGCTCGCATAGGCGAGGAGGGAACGGAGGTTGAACGGTAGACTAAAATATCTAATTCCTAAAACTATCAACTTAACATTTGAAAGAGCATCTAAAACATCAAATTTGAAAACACATAAACATAAAATTCTTAATATTCATAAAGTTACCTTTCTTCAGGCGCTCATCTCCTACGATATATATTTCCACCCCTTTTACTCATTTGATTAACTTAAACTTACCTGAAAAATGTTAACAACTAATAGTAAGTCAATACTTAGTAAGTAAAACACGATTCTAAACTACATTAATCAAGGCAAAATAAATAATATGCTAGATGCTACATTTCATTTGAACATAACATAAATTTTCTTCTTCATATAAACATAATATTAAACATATACATAAATCATAAATACATATCCTTCATATTCATTTTACATTAATCATATAAATATTTGTAATTTTTTCATTTCATATATAGTACAACCGTCACAGGAAGCCGCCATCTAGTACCATAAAGGTACTCCTTTATCATTTTCCTTTTCTATATCCTTTACTATTTTAACATGCATGAGTATAACATCCTTAGCTAGTATTATAAGGGATGAGTTCCATCAATTCAGCATTCACATACAAGCATCTAGTAACAATCATAACATCTCATATTATTTCATTTTATCTCATTTCTATAACATATAAATTATATAATATATTGCCATAAAATGTAACATATAATTTACATGATCAACCATTTGATAAGAATAATTCAAATTATGATCTAAATTAATCATAAAGATTTCATAAACATGCTTGACCTTTCAAATCATATAACTGAAGAGAAACAAAAATCATTATTTTAAATAAAGAACCATGTATACGTATTGAAATTAGGAATTTGATTGTATTTGCTAATCCTCCTTTCTTCGAGGTCACCTTAAAACACCTATAAGAATTAATTTCTCCATAAAAAATCTTCTCTTTCTAAACCACCCTAAACTCTCTCTCTCTCCCTCCCCCTCTCTCCAAATGATCACATAAAGCAAGTATATATTTTAAAAATTCGTATTTTTGTTTAATTATATATTTTATCCAAATTAACTCTTTACCCTAACCTTTATTTCTATTTTCGGATTTAACCTAAAATCCTAATTTTGGAAAACCTATTTTCATTAATATGCTTACTTTTGCATGGTAAAACTTTCCATTCATCAAAATAATAATTTTGGAAAACTAAATTCCGGATTTAAATTAAATTAAATTAAAATTATAAAAATGACATTTTGTATAAAAACCCTAATTTATGTCTTTAGAAATCTTTCTATAATCATTTGAAACATCGCTTCTCAACAAATTTCTTAAAATTTCAAAAATATGAAAAAGCCATAATTTTTCTAACTCCACATTAAAAAAAAAAAAAAAATCTTATTTTCATGTTTAAGATTATCTCCTAAACACATGATATCATTCTCTTAAGGAAAATGAAGTTTCCCTAAATCCCTAAATTTTTCCCTTAAAGAAAATTCTACAAAAACATGAGAAATCACTTGAATACAACTCACCTTAGCCTTCCCTTAATCTTCCCTACAAGTCCCTCTACGAACGGCCGTCGGAATCCGCCGCCGGATCCTCCTCCCGTCGCCGCCTGTGCGTCCTCCCCTTCTCCCTTTCGGTTTGCTCGTTTGGGTTTCGGCTGAACAAAAGAAATGGGGGACCAAATGTATTCAATCCCTTTAATCCCCCTTAGATGGCAAAATATCTATTTTACCCTCACTTAAACAATCTATGTTTGAATAAACACTAGGGGTACTTTGGGTATATTTTAACTTCAATTATTTTTATATCCCAAAATAAGCAAAACTAAATATAAGTTCTCTATATCAAATTTCTTAGAATTTTACGTAGAATTTTATAAAATTATTTTCGTCAAAATCCGACGACTTTGAAAAATTCACTTAAATCTCATCGCGACGCATCAAAAAGCGTTTGATGTCTAAAATAGTATTTTTCGGGTATTACAATTCTTCCCTCTTAATAAAAATTTCATCCTTGAAATTTACATACAACATCTAGTTGCGAATCAACTAACATCTTCCATTTCATTTAACATAAATTTTAATATTGGAACAAAACATGCTAAACATTTGAAATATGATAACAAAATAATCTGATCAATTCAAAATATCTGACGTGTCATAACAAGATAAACTACTAATTTCAAAACACCAAAACATCAGATTTAACATTAAAAGTCACTAAAAATAGTCAATAAAGCCATCTCAATTATCATTGTCAACATCTACGGATTCATTGGACTCCTGCTGGGTCAAAGTGTAATCTCGCGATCTGATTTTTTTGCCTGGATTGATTTTGCACTGAACCTGCAGCTGATGGTTCTATCATCTTTTGTTTGCTAAAGTTCCTCTATGAAGGTGCTTCACTTGGTCTCATTTCTCTGAAAATCTTCTGAATCAATGTAGGACAATATTTGGCTATGTGCCCAGGCTGATGACACCAATAATAAGTGTTGGAACCAATCAAACATTCATCTTTATGTAATCTGCCACAGTTCAGTGACTTTACTTACAGTTACACCACTGACTCCATTAGGACTAAACTTTGGTTTCTTCTCATTTGATCCTCCAATCAGATTTCTTTGTATATCCTCATCAAAACTCTTCCTTTTATGCTGATCCCTTCTCTTCTGAGTAACTTGCAAATCGGATTCAATCATTCGGTCTTTCTCTACTAGAATTGAATAATCTTTAATGCCAAAATGATCAAGGGTTGTTTAATGACATCCTTCAAACCAGATAAGAAACGTTGACATTTCTCTTCTGCATTGTGTTTCATATGTTACGCATATTTGGAAAGTCTAGTGAACTCGGCCTCATACTTAATAATTGTTCTATCACCTTGTACCAATCTGTTGAATTTATCATGCATCTGTCTTCTAGCTGACATGGGTACATACCAGTCTCTAAATACTTTCACAAACTCATCTCAAATAACTTGGCTGCTTGGTCTTTCTCCAAAAGTCTCTTGCAGTTGGCTTCTCCACCACCTCTCTGCTTCACCAATTAAAGCATAGGCAGCTAGGGTAACCTTTCTATCTTGAGGACATGACATTCCTTCTAAGATCTTCTCTATCCTCATTAACCAGTGATGTAAAACGTACATGCAAGGATGATCCAAGTAATAAAAAAATACGGAGTTCCCGCGACTGTAGGAAGGCTTGGGAGGAATTATGTGGCATCTAAGAACCTTCCTGAACGTGTAATCAGCAACCTAGAACGTCCGGGCAGCATTTGAAGTCCTTCCAAATGATTGGACAACAAGAAAACATGTGCAAACTTCCCTGGACTGCGAACCAAAACCTTCAGACAGCTGGTACGAAAGTTTGGACAGCACGCCTTGACCTTAGGAACCTTGGCAGCAGCTCTACGGTTGATTGGATCTCAGGACAGTGCATAAAATCTTTCCAGAAAAATTCTGGACAGCAGTTTGGCATGAAGAACTGCTGCGTTCCGGCTTTCTGGATGCAGAAATTGAAAGGGTATAGCAGGAAAATTTGGGAATAACAATGAGAAATAGTCTTGAGATTAATTTACTTGCCTAGGTGGCAAGATTAATTAAATCCCAAATCAATTTGGGGCAGAGAGAATGGAAATCTGAAATTAATTTTCAGATTAAGTGGAATTGGCGGGATGAATTTGAATATAAATTCAAATTTTAATGGGGAGAATTAAATTGGATGAGAGGGGATTGTGGGAGGTAATTATGGAGGCTTAATTAGAGGGGCTATTAATGAAATTGGAGAGAGAAAGCTCATGGAGTGGGGCCGGCCATAGAGATAGAGGGGAGAGGGGAATTATGGCTCATTAAGTGGGGCCCACACATTATTCAAAGCATTAAAGGAAATCTGAATTAAAATTCAGATTTTATTTCAAGGAGGGGTTTCTTAATTTAAGTGCTAGTATTTTGAAAGCTTTTGAATTTCAAATTTGAATTTGAAATTCAATTAATAGCTTTTTTAATTACTTGGCCTAATTTTAGGGAAGCAATTAATGCCCTTTTGAAATTTGAATTTCAAACATGTGGGTTGGGTGAGGGGGGTAAAGGAGTTTCCAAATAGGTAGTGAATATTAAGAAAGAAAAATAATAACTCCAATTTGATTTATGTTGAAATTGGATTTATGAAAGAAACTTTCTTAATTTATGATTCCCTATATGGAAAGAATTTGAAATTTAAAATTTGAATTTCAAATATGGAGTGGTGGAGAGAGGGCCGGCAGGTGGAGGATTGGAGGCCAGTGGCTTGGCTGTCCCAAGGAGGCCGGCAGAGCCGCCGGTGGTGGGATCATCCTGGGGTGGCCGGCGTTGGACTTATGGGGGCCGATGGAAGGGAATTTGGGAGGAAGAGAGTTCGGTTAGGTAGAGAAGAACTAAATTGGGTTTAGGAAAAAGAAAATCTGGAGCTACACATCTCGAGCAACACCTCCAATAAACTCATAAAGAGATCTACAAGCGCCACTTCCTCAAGAACTCACAAAGAGATATTGGGAATCTCGGAACTCTCAAAGAGATCCTTCTCCTCTCTTGAACTCACTAAGAGATCAAACAAGTAGAATAAAATTTCATTAACATTTCATCATCCCATTACACAAGAAAGAGTCTTTATATATAGGCCCAAGAAACTAAAACAAGACACATATGCCCCTATGGCTTATATAGGACGACGCTCTTATGCGAAGGTAAAAAACGGAAAATTTATAATAAAAATTTAAAAATTACAAATAAAATATAAGATAACGTGGGACGATGACAGCCGTCGATCTTCAGCTTCTCGGATAGACATGGACGGTTGGATGTCCGCATCATTCTTCCGGGGTGAAAAAGGGATCGACTCCGTCGAGTCCGCACCCCAGGTAACTATGCTCTGATAGCAAACTGATGTAAAACGTACATGCAGGGATGATCCAAGTAATAAAAAAAATTCAGAGTTCCCGCGACTGTATGAAGGCTTGGGAGGAAGTATGTGGCATCTAAGAACCTTCCGGAATGTGTGATTAGAAACCTAGAACGTCCGGGCAGCATTTGAAGTCCTTCCAAATGGTTGGACAACAAGAAAACATGTGCAAACTTCCCTGGGCAGCGAACCAAAACCTTCAGACAGCTGGTACAAAAGTTTGGACAGCACGCCTTGTCCTTAGGAGCCTTGGCAGTAGCTCTAGGGGTGATCGGATCTCAGGATAGTGCATAAAATCTTTCCAGAAAAATTTTGGACAGCAGTTTGGCATGAAGAACTGCTGCGTTCCAGCTTTCTGGATGCAAAAATTGAAAGAGTATAGCAGGAAAATTTCGGAATAACAATGGGAAATAGTCTTGAGATTAATTTACTTGCCTAGGTGGCAAGATTAATCAAATCCCATATCAATTTGGGGGAGAGAGAATGGAAATCTGAAATTAATTTTCAGATTAAGTGGAATTGGCGGGATGAATTTGAATTTAAATTTAAATTTTATTGGGTAGAATTAAATTGGAGGAGAGGGAATTGTGGGAGGTAATTAGGGAGGCTTAATGAGCGGAGCCATTAATGAAATTGTAGAGAGAAAGCTCATGAAGAGGGGCCAGTCATAGAGAGAGAGAGAGGGGAGAGGGGAAATATGGCTAATTAAGTGGGGCCCCACACATTATTCAAAGCATTAAAGAAAATCTGAATTAAAATTCAGATTTTATTTCAAGTAGGGCTTTCTTAATTTAAGTGCTAGTATTTGGAAAGCTTTTGAATTTCAAATTTGAATTTGAAATTCAATTAATAGCTCTCTTAATTACTTGGTCTTATTTTAGGGAAGAAATTAATGCCATTTTGAAATTTGAATTTCAAACATGTGGGTTGGGTGAGGGGGGGGTAGAGGAGTTTCCAAATAGGTAGTGAATATTAAGAAAGAAAAATGATAACTCCAATTTGATTTATGTTGAAATTGAATTCATTAAAGAAACTTTCCTAATTTGGGATTCCCTATTTGGAAAGAATTTGAAATTTGAAATTTAAATTTCAAATATGGAGTGGTGGAGAGAGGGCCGGTGGGTGGAGGGTTGGAGGCCAGTGGCTTTGCCGTCCCAAGGAGGCCGGCGGAGTCGTCGGTGGCGGGATCAGCCTGGGGTGGCCGACGGTGGACTTATGGGGGCCAGTGGAAGGGAATTTGAGAGGAAGAGAGTTTGGTTAGGTAGAGAAGAACTAAATTGGGTTTAGGAAAAAGAAAATCCGGAGGTACACACCTCGAGCAATACCTCCAATAGAACTCACAAAGAGATCTGCAAGCGCCACTTCCTTAAGAACTCACAAATAGATATTGGGAATCTCGGAACTCAGAAAGAGATCACCTCGAGCAACACCTCCAATAAACTCACAAAGAGATCTACAAGCGCCACTTCCTCAAGAACTCACAAAGAGATATTGGGAATCTCGGAACTCATAAAGAGATCCTTCTCTTATGAACTCATTAAGAGATCAAACAAGTAGAATACAATTTCATTAACAATTCATCATCCCATTACACAAGAAAGAGCCTCTATATATAGGCCTAAGAAATTAAGACAAGACACATATGCCCCTATGGCTTACATAGGACGATCCTCTTAAGTGAGTGTAAAAAACAAAAAAAATTACAAATAAAATATAAAATAACCTGGGACGATGACAGCCGTCGATATTCAGCTCCTCAGATAGACATGGACGATTGGATGTCCGCATCAACCTGTCTTCCGCCTCTGTGGGTCCCACTACCTATGAACGATGGAGGCTTCATGTCTTGGAATAACTTCAAGTTTTTATCCATTGGAGTACTTCCACTGCCTCTAATCGGGGTTTGAGTACTCTTTATCATTTGGGTCATAGTTGTTATCATCTGTGTAAAAGATTTTATAGTAGCATTGATGCTACTACTCGAAGGTTCTGCTACAATTGAAATCTCTCTTCTAAGCTCTCCCGTAGTGCCATCAGTGGCATCGTTTTCAGGATCCATGACTCTGAGATATAACGCGATGAAATAAAAGTAGTAATCTATAATACACACACCCTATACATTCTCTAACCAAGAGAATTATCCTTTTGGTTCTTTCATATTGATCAATATTCCTAAACCCTTTGCTCTGATATCACTTTTGTCACGACCCGGCCCGGTGAGCTCGCATTGGCGAGGCGGGAATGGAGGTCGGACAGTAGACTAAAATATCTAATTCCTAAAACTATCACCTTAACATTTGAAAGAGCCTATAAAACATTAAATTTGAAAACACATTAACATAAAATTATTAATATTTATAAAGTTACATTTCTTTAGGCGCTTCTCTCCTACGGTATACATTTCCATCCCTTCTACTCTTTTGAATAACTTAAACTTACCTGAAAAATATTAACAACTAACAGTAAGCTAATGTTTAGTAACTAAAACATGATTCTAAATTAAATTAATTAAGGTAAAATGAATAATATGCTAGATGTCACATTTCATTTGAACATAACCTAAATTTTCTTCTTCATATAAACATAACATCAAACATATACATAAATCATAAATACATATCATTCATATTCTACATTAATCATATAAATATTCGTAACTTTCTCATTTCATATATAGTACAACCGTTACAGGAGCCGCCGTCTAGTACCATAAAGGTACTCCTTTATCATTTTCCTTTTCTATAACCTTTACCATTTTAACGTGTATGAGTACAACGTTCCCAGCTAGTATCATAAGGGATAAGCTCCATCAATTTAGCATGCACATACAAGCATTCAATAACAATCATAACATCTCATATCATTTCATCTCATTTTTATAACATATAAACTTTATAATATATTGCCATAAAATATAACATATAATTTGCATGATCAACCATTTGACAAGAATAACAAATCATGATCTAAATTAATCATAAAGATTTCATAAACATGCTTGATCTTTCAAATCATATAACTGGAAAGAAACAAAAGTCATTACTGTAAATAAAAAATCATATATACTTACTGAAATTAGGAATTTGATTCTCTTTGCTAATCCTCCTTCCTTCGAGGTCACCTCAAAACACCTATAAGAATTAATTTCTCCATAAAAAATCTACAAAATAAATTTAAAATAAAATCTTCTCTTTCTAAACACCCTAAACTCTCCCTTTCCCTCTCTCCAAATGATCTCATAAAACAAGTATATATTTTAAAAATTCATATTTTTTGTATAATTATATATTTCATTCAAATTAACCCTTTACCCTAACCTAAAGTTTTTTAACATAATTTATATTTTCGGATTTAACCTAAAACCCTACTTTTGGAAAACCTATTTTCATTAATATGCTTACTTTTGCATGCTAAAATTCCCCATTCATCAAAATAATAATTATAGAAAACTAATCTTTGGATTTAAATTAAATTAAAATTATAAAAATGATATTTTGTATAAAATCCTAATTTATGTCTTTAGAAACCTTAATAGTCAAAATAATCGGTGGAGGAATTAATATGCACAAGAAAAGATAAAAAATAAGAAACTTTGTTATAAAAATTAATTTAAATATAATAACTAAGAAAATTAGGATAAATATAGAGGGGCCCAAAGGGAGTCTAAGAAAGCTATATGTGAAACAAAAATTTAATTTTCGGTGATTTATATAATAAATTAGATACGAATGAGGGTAAAAGATCTATTTATAAGTTAGTCAAACAAAAAAATAGAAGATCAATAGTATTTTCTTAGAAGATGATATTTAACATATGTGAATGGAATATTTTGATAAACTGTTCAATGAATGATGTGAGAATGCAATTTAGTTTAGTGACCATAGATTAGTGTAGAATTTAGTTAAATCCGTCTTCTTTTGGTCTAAATGCAATGCTTTTGTTTAATTCACAGATTGCTTTTCACGGGATAGATATTATTAGAGAAACTGTCATGCTTGATGGAAGTGAAGCATCTGCAAGAATTGAGGCAAAATCTTTATTAGGATCAGAAAAGCTTGTTCCTTCTGCTTCTCTAACTAAGGTAATGCCATTCTTGAATTCATACGAATGCTTGTTTTTAGCAATCTTCTTCATTGTAGTGATAACAACATTATTTGCAGATAAAAACATCATATCGACCTGTAGACTCTAATCTTAGTGTACTTACTCCTAACCGTGATAAGCTACCTTCAGGAAAACAGATTCTTGGCCTTAGCTTTAACGTGAGTTCTCATTTTGCTGTTTTTTTGAAGAAATAAGATAGAAGTACATCAATACTAATCTGTCCAGTTATATGCTGTAGTTACAAGTTCAAGTTGGATGAAGGAGCTGAAATAAAGCCACGTGTCCCTCTTCTAAACAACCGCATTTATGATACCAAATTTGAATCTCAGTTTTATACTATTTCAGACTCTAATAAGGTTGGTTTCAGTTTCTTATTTTTGTGCATGTGAATTTGTATGTTTGTGTTTTGTTCAAGTTGTTCATGTTTTTTTTTTATTGATAATTTTTCTTCAATCCTTACGTTCTATTAGTTAGATTTTTGTAACAACTTTGTGCTATATTTGCTAGGCTATCATAACTATTTGTTATATGATCTTGCAAATCTTGATATTTATTTGCTGACGTTGGTATATGGTGCTGACAAGTCAAAACTTAATAATTCATTCAAAAGCTTCAATGATATATATATGAGTTTTGTGCTTTTTCTTGTCTCTTTTATAGCGCATATATGCATTTGGCGATGTCTACCCAAAGTATGTGAAGATTCCTAAAGGAGAGTACACACTGCAATTTTATACAAGGTAATATTGATTATCATGCTGCATCACACAGTTCATTTATGACCCGTAATTGCCACTTATATTATGAGAAAACCATATTTTTCTTTTTAATTATATTAAACTTAAGGTGGCAATGAGAACGGATATCATCTGTCAAGCAGTTGACTAGGTTCCACATTGGTTGTTATGATACTTCAGTTGTTAGAAGGTTGAAAATTTATACAACTGGCATTGGCACAATGCCAAGGTGCTTTCTATGTGAGAGAAATGGGCCAGGAGTTTTCTTGACTTCTCAAATGTTCCTGCCATTATAATCGTCCAAACTACCTTTTAAATCACTTTCAATGGTACCCATTGATGGCTCTGTAGAAGTGAAGAAATTTTGTACATTTGTCTTTACTAAATGCCTTTTAGACAATTTTCCATTAATTTCTATGTAATATCTGAAACATGTACATAGGCTATATTTAAAACCATGAACCTTGTATCATTGCTGTTGGTTGTGAATCCCACCAACAAGAGGAAAGGGAGATCCTTTCCTCTTATAAAAAATATATATAAACGTGATAAAATTGTTCTTCTTATGTTGTTATGGGTGGCGGCGGAGAACTTTTGACTTTGTAAGTTCATTTGGATTATTTCTTTGGTAGATCTTTATCAAGTTATGAATCACGAAGATTTTTGAAGTTTAATTCCCATGATTGAATGTAGAAGTTCTAAATGCCCAAGCATAGTTTGTTTTGAGAAGAAGATAAATCGAACATGCCCTTAACCCTGTTCTGAGGTTTGGGCTTTGTCTGTCCATTCTGATGAAACATTGTCTGCAAGGTGGACCACTTAACCTACCTGATTATTCTTTCTCTTTTTATCAACGAGTGAACATTTAGCTAGTTTCTTTGTAATTTGTTTGATGGTAATTCCATTTAGCTCTAAATTTGTCATATCTTCGAACAATTTAGAGTGATAGCGCTCTCTTTTGTTTTTCCTTTTTTTATTCAAAGAAAAAACAACAAAAATCATTTGATAGCTTTATGTGTACTAAGCTGAAAAAAAAAACTTTTGGGGCATGTAATTGATGAATTATATTCGGTGCTTCTGATTATTTTCTTTTAAGCTTTTCCTTATGCCCTTCTTGTGTGTTTGGCTGAAATCTTAATCCAAGTACCTTCACTTTTTTTAGGCATGAAAATGTTCAACTATTGGAGAAAATGAAACAGCTTGTTCTGTTTTTAGAAAGGAAGCTGGATAAAAAGGTAAAAGGCAATTTAAGTGGTTGATCTCTTATTTCTTTTCTATAAATTATCAAAGTCAACAAGTAATCCTTTTCCATTTTTCCAGGAAAAACTAAGAAGTGTTACTTTTCTTGAGGCAATGATTATAGTATCATGGTAGTTGACTGAGGTTGTTCTAGAGTAGGAATCTTGTTATGAATACAAATTTTGGTGATAATCCATGGATATCGTTACTAGAAATTTATAGTGCATTGGGGATATCTTTAAGCAGAATAAAAGAAAAATCAATCATAAATACAACCATGGATACTATTCATGAGTTATTTATTTATTTATACATATTATGAATGAGCTGATTATCTGATATGGAGCGAATCATAGAGGCTTTAGCCTTCACCTCATGACCCCACAATTAGTAACATATGTAGGTGTTTACATGCTTTCAAAACAAAATATAATTCGATTGATAGGGCTGCACTACTGCATGGACGTTGGGAACTTTTAAGGATTTCTACAAGCTAACATAAAATCAAGCCAAACTTGCATTGTAGATGTATACATGTATCATTATGAAAAATTTTGATCAATGCACTTGCACTTTGTGCAAATGCCATACACTATTATTTATAAGTGGATACAAAGTTCTAGACACAAAATAGAAGCAAGCATTTGCTACAAGTAATTTTTACCCACAATTACCATCAAGCCATCACATTTTCTTATTTTGGCCAAAACAATTGATTATGATAATATGGGGTTTCCATAAAATAATGTAAAGTAAAAACAACAATATCAAGCCTTTATTCCACTATGTGGGGTCGGCTACATGAATCTTTTTTTCTCCATTGTGTCTTGTTAAGAGTCAAATTCTCATTTAAATCTAATAAAAAAAGTCATTTCTAATATTTTCTAACTCAATTTTTTTTTGGTCTACCTCAACCTTTTTTAACATAAGCCAAATCCAATGCATCTACTTTCCTAACTGGGTCATCGAAAGGCCACTGTTTTATGTGACCAAACCATCTAAAGCGAGTCTCTCTAATCTCATCTTCCACAGGAGCTACTCCAAACTTTTCACGTATATGCTCATTTTTGTATCCTATCTCTAAGAGTAAAGCCACTTATCCACATGAGCATCCTCATCTCTGCAGCACTTAACTTAATATTATTCTTCTCTTTTAATGGCTAACATTCTACACTATAAAGCATTATAGGTCTCAACACCATCTTATAGAATTTTCTCTCAAGTTTGAGGGGGACTTTTCTATCACACAACAAGCCAGATGCAATCATCCACTTCAGCCATCCATCTTGAATTCTACTAATAATATCCCCAAGATATCTAAAACGTGTACTCTTATTAATGACTTAATCGCCTAAAGTCAAAATCCCCACACTAGATCTATTACTACTAAAATTACACTCCATATATTCGGTTTTAGATCCACTTAAATGAAAACCTTTAGGTTCTAAGTTTGACCTCCATAATTTAAGTTTACCTTCAACTCCCACTCTAGTCTTATCAACAACAAAAATATCATCTGCAAAAAGCGTACACCAGGATACAACTTCTTGCAAATGTCTACTGAGAACATCCATGTTTAAAGCAAAAAGATTTTGGCTTAAAGATGATCCTTGATGTAATCCAACAGAAATAGGAAAGTACTTGGTCAAACCACCTTGTGCTTGAATACAAGTAATAACTTATGCATACATATCTTTAATGACTTGAATATAAGCATTATTAACCCCTTTCTTTTCTAGAACTCTCCGTAGCACTTCTCTTTGAACTTCATCATATGTTTTCTCTAAATTAGTGAATATCATATGAAGATCCTCCTTATTCTCTCTATACTTCTCCATCAAACCTCTTAATAAACATACAACTTCCATAGTAGACCTACCCGGTTTGAATCCAAATTGATTTTGAGAAACATTAGTGTCACGTCGTTACCAATGCTCCATTACTCTCTCCCATAGTTTTAAAGCATGTGAAAAAAATGGTGAACTCCAAAAATATCCATATATTTCATTGCCTAATATAGTTCTGATAAATACCGTTCCTTTGTTGTGATTTTCATATTTATGCCCTTGTAAATATGATTACTCTGTAATCACAGTGGTAAATCGTCAATCAGAGTTACCCACTGTAAGCCTTTTATCCTCCCTGCCAATCTCCTTCTTTGTGATTAATGATTGACATCCATTCAAAGTCCCTTGCCTCGTTTAGATTATGCAATTAGGAACATTTTTTGAAATTGAATGTGGAAATTTTCTTTCAATTATTTTGTACCTGAATTATATTTGCTAAAGTGATTGTGCCCTCTCTCTCTCTCTCTCTCTCTCTCTCTCTCTCTCTCTGCTATACTCTGATAACTGCGTAACAGCCATAATATAGCTCTCTCCATGTCACCACTTGCTTCTGATTCAAGTGCAGCTAATCTTTTGCTCGGTAGCCTACCCATCCCTATTGCTCTCCAACTGCCAAGGCTGCTCCATCATCCATCAAACCTTGGTCCCTATATACTTACACGGTCATTTAAGCTGTATTTAAGAAGTAGAAAATATTTCAATGTATAAGTCATATTCTCTGGATTTTAACTTCTTCTTTACTTCTATATATCTTCCAGTAATGTATCTCTAACTGCAATAACAGATCTCAAGTTCATGGTATCAGAGCGCCATCAAGCTTAACAACTACAAACGCTTTGTTTCAACTCATGGCGGAGTCATCCAGCAGTTCAACTCATTTCCAAACCTAGTTACCAACATGACTGAAACTCTTATAACCCTCTCCCTTATATTTCTAATGTCTAATCTCAAAGCCATAATTCACAGTCTACTCAACAATAATAACTATTCGATTTGGAGGCTTCAAATTATAAAGGTGTTTTTTGCTAACCATTTTTTTGGGTTTCTTAGTGGAACAATGATATGCCCTCCCAAACAAATTCTCTCACCCACCGACAAAATTTTTCCTAACCCTCCTACTGAACTTGGCAATTTCTCAATCAAAACCTGTCCACTACCCTCTCTAGACCATCTCACCAACCATTCTTCCCTTTATATTGAATCTTCACTCTTGTCACGAAATTTGATAGACATTAGAGAAGTGATTACAACCCACTAAGAAATCAAGAGTTATCTAACCCAAAAATAAACTCCATTGTGTTTCTATTAAGCGTTGGTTGCCCAATCCGCCTCTCAGCCCACTACTATATTTTATTCTCAAGCGTCCAAACATCCTAAGGGGCAACAGGACATGTCCACAAAATTCTTTGTTTTGCAACATCAAGGTCACTTGTTCCCCACTCTCTAATAGTCAATCCTGGGATGTCGCAGGACATACAAAACTAAACTCAATCTTGATGGTTCCATTGGCCGCTACAAGGCTCATTTTGCTGCTCAAGGCTTCAAACAATATTATGTAGATGATTATTTAGAAACTTTCAGTCTAGCAGCTAAGATGCAGACCATTAGCATCCTTCTTACAATTTCTTTAAATCATCATTGGCCGGTCCATCAACTTGACATCTCTAATGCCTTCTTACATGGCACTCTTCCAAAAATCATTTATATGCCTTGATCGATGTTGTCCTCTGTACAATACCCAAAAGAAACAAAAATGAAATCATACCTTGACCGTCAGATCCAGAATTTCTGCTGAAATCCCGGTTGGAATCCTCGTATCCGTCGAGAAGCCGTCCAAATCCCCGAAATCCTGCCTGAAATCCTGTTGGAGCCGCTGGACTCGCGTCTCTTCCCTAATTTCCTGCGACGTTGCCTCGATCGAACGAATAAGCAGCAAATAGAAAAACAAAAAACCTTCGACTTCGGGATAGACTTCAGGACCTCGACTTTAGGTCTGCGGGATGCTGTTCGGCGATGCAGACACAGGCGTCGTTAAATAGAAGCCGAGCTCCTCATTCGCTCCTTCCTCCTTCCCATTCGCAAACCACACGACTCTTCTTCCTTCTCCAAACCGAAGCCTCCGCTCCTACTCTTCCACTTCCACGACGTACAGCTCGCGATGCCTCCTCCCGTCGAGCCTGATCCCGATCTTAGAGAGAGAGAGAGAGGAGCTCTCTTACCTAGCCAACGAAGCCGCTTCTCCATTCGCAAATCCTCTCCCTATCTCTCTGAAACTCGATTCCCTTACCTGGTCTTAGTAGTCGAAGTCCTTCACTATGTCTGATCTTTGCTTTAGGCCAAGCACAGTAACTCTCCATCCTCCACCTCTATGTATATAGGTTCATATACCTATTATATAAATATTCTAATATATCTGCTATATATATATATATATATATATATATATATATATAATTATATAAATATATTAATTAAATATAATTAGTTAAAATTATTATTTCTAATTAATCAAAATTTATAAATTAATTATTATTAATTATTGTTAATTAATTATATTTTATTAGAATTAATTAATATTAATTAAGTTATAATTAATTTTAAATTAATTATAACTTATTATCTTAATTAATTTTAATTAATTTTAATAATTTTAATTAATTAATGAAAAATGATTAATTAAAAATAAAAATAATTATTTAATTGATTGTAATTAATTAATTTTAATTATGATTATTACAAATGATTTATCTTGCCTCGATCCACGTGCCCTCGACCTCGTTGGTCGCCAAGGTATACAGTTCTAAGCCATAAAACTTTGAAGACCCGTTCCCGGTGCTTGCAACGCGGCGAACGACCACCTATGCACACTTTTCTCTAGCGTGGTAGGAGGGAATTCGTTGCGATGCTTGCGACGGGACGGGTAATCAAAACTCCATTTTCGGCATTAGCGGCGGACCGGAAAACCAACTCATGCACGCTTTTCTCTAGCATGGTGAGAAGGGAACCCGGTGCGACGCCTAATGCTAGGCAGGGTCAATTATAAATTGTTTGTTTTGAACTGGTGCCCGAAATCCCATGCACGTCTTTCTTTGGCTTGGTGGGGAATAAAAAAATTACGGCCGCGGTGTCCTCGTCTGAGGGCACCTACCGTGCACGTTTTTCTCTAGCATGGCGGGAGGCCTAGTTTTCCTTAGTTTTCCCCTAAACAGGGGAGTCACCGGAAGGCTACCGAAATTTCGGGTAAACATGAGATCGTACTTGGGACAATTTGGAACTTTACTTAGACATTGATTGAAGCATCAAACGAACTTAATTCAAACTTAAGCAATCATAACTTCAATTTGAAAGCAAACGAAACAAGGGAATGGCTCGAATTCAAGTGAACTTTGACTTTGAACTCAAACTTGTGGACATTAAATTTGAAGAAGATTCAGACTGCTGGAGACATAGAACATGACTCGAACAAGTTGAACATGCAAATTAAGCTTGAATGGACATTTACAGGGGACTTGAACGATTCGGACCCAAATTCAAAGTGAATCATAAACTTTGAACTTGGACAAAATACAAAGATGAGCAATTAATGGGGAGTTTGGCTTGAATCCTTGTACCAAATTTCTAATTAAGGCTATAAAATGACTTATGAAATATTTGAACTTAAGTAAATTGTGATTTAGTACAAACTTGGTCTTGGAACAATGGCTATAAAAATTCAACTTGAGTCAATCTTGGACAACATGGAACTTTAATTTAATTTTGAATCAAACTCAGTCAAGAAGAACTTGATTTAGGCTCAAACTTGAATTGAATTTGCACAAAGAACTAGAACTTGAACTCATATCTGGCATGAGTTAGAGCATGATATTGGGTTCAAATGAAAAATAGGAAGTCATAGTCTTGATTTTATTGAAAGGCAATAATCCCAAGCTCATCGTGGCAAGTCATTTTGAAGATAGAGAATTCATACGTTTAAATATTGACTGTCTCATGACCCATGCCGAAGAATATGGAGCAAACCTACTTTGCTACAAGAGAATTGTAGATGATTCACCATTCGCATAATGATATGCTTGCAAATGATGAAAGTAGTGCATGATGAATGTGATGAATCTTTATAAAATGAAGATTACCCATGTGTATTAAATGAGCAAAATTCCTCATAAGGACATGTGGAAAAGCTATGATAAGTGCAACATATCCTTTGAGATGAGGCATCACCTAGTGCCAAGCAAAATGACAAGCAAGGATAGTGGATCACATAGAAGCAACGACGACCAATTGTGACATTTATATCAATCATGTGAAAGATATAGTCGTCCAATAGAGAAATACACTGAAGGAAACTATGAAGAATATGATGGGCATTAGTTAGCTCGTAGCTAATGATGACTAATTCATGACTAAAGAAGGTTAGTATGCCAACAAATCCAGTGATCCACTCAAAGTCAATGATAGTGGTCCTTTCCTAATATGAATGCAACAACTTATCTACAAATAAAGGGGAAAGATACACAGCAAATGCAAATATATATGAGCCCTCACAGAAGATCCGCTATATGCATTATATGCTATTTGTAGACAAATACAAAAGGAATTATGAGAAACACAAGTTCCTATAAATCATCGTAGGAGACCTTCCATATTCACCAAGTGCCATCTATGAGCAAAATTCAAAAGGATTACAGCAAAATGCAAGCTCCTTCGGACCATTGTGAAAGACTCATCATACACACTGAATGTGATCTACGAGAAAAATATCAAAAGGCCACATCAAAATCAAGCTTCCACGAGTCACTGTGGGAAACTCACTATGTATGTAACATGTTATATGTGAAAGTAAAAGAGAACTACAGCGCATGCAGTCACCTACGACCAAAGCAGGAGATTAGTTAGTGCACTACGATCCACCTGCAGAAAGCGACGAGTAGTGCACGATAGTCTACCTGTACGAACAGACAAAAGGCGTCTACAAATACTTTCAAAGTACCCCCGTACGTGCACAGTAGTTTGTATACACATAGGTACACTAAAATGGGTAAAGCAATCATGAAACCCGCATAGGCCCCGACGAGCGTGTTATTGGTACACACGTGATGTCTACGAATGCTGCGCGGGTTATTAAATTTAAACCCGATCCTTCTAAGTAGATAAAAAGAGTTGACAGGGTTCAATTATAAAATGCCCTCAAACACCCGCATGGGCTCCGGCGAGCGTGTTATTGGTACACACGTGACGTCTAGGGATGCTACGCGTGTCAATAGGTGAATTCTTGTTCGAACTCAATCCTTCTATACGGATCAATAGGAGTCGACATGGTTCGAACCTTCAAACAAATACACAGTTTTGAATACCGGTGTATTTGTTTCAATACATTCATATTATGCCTTCAAGGCCTATAACAATATGAATTCACTAATAAAGGCACAAAGTATACGAAATCCGATCCGTGTTGAATGCAGATCTCAATCGGAGGGGTTTTCAAATATTTTTAAATGTCTTCCAAATGTCTAAAGTTCATTTCAAATATTCCAAAGCTCCACCCAAATGCCCATAATCCAAAACTCTTCTAAATTAAAAAAAACTCCAGAAAATCTCAAAATCCCAAAAATATTTAAAATTAAAATAAACCATCAATCGCTTAAAGCAACATCCATCCACCCTCTGCAACAGTCTGCCGGGGTGGACAAATTCAAATTTACTTTAGCTCACAAAGAGCCAAATACCTAGTCGAAAATATCACTAGGATCCATTCTCAAACAGTCTCCTGCTATTAAGTACGTGGTACGTGTCCTCTAACCAGCGGTTTTGCCACCAAATGGCACCGCAGGATAAACAATTATTACCCGGGGCCCTCTGAACCGAGTGGTTTTGCCGCCAAATGGCACCACGAAATACCGGTTATGGCAGCGCCGTTATTGTTAACCTCTGTATAAGCAAAACAAGAGGGAAGAAACCAGAAAATCTAGCATGCATACCTCTTGGCCATCGGATCCAAGAATCCCGCTGAATTACTGTGCACTCGGCGCTGCCCGCGTCGCTTCCCGCGATCCCTGCGGAAATCCAGCCCAAATCCCGCAGTTCGCTCTCGATCGCCTCCCGTTCGCGTCTATAAGAGGGAGACGAGCTCAAGCCTTCGGGGGACCACGATCAAAACTCCCTCCATTGCTCTCGATCTCTCCACGCTCGACTCCATACCTCTATTCCGACCACTTCCTCTGTCGAAGCCAGACGCCCACCTTCCCTGAGCCCGTCGGCCTCTTCTCCTCTCCCGACCCCCTTTTGCTTCTTCCGATCCAGAGAGAGAGAGAGAGAAACCTACCTCCTCCATCCGACCGAGCATAGCCTCACGCCGGCGCCTCCTCTGCCGAAGCTCTCATTGTCTACGCCTATCCACCTCACACGATCATCTCCGACTTCAAGCCCCCGATCGCAAGCCCAGGTCGAACGAACCTCTGCCTAGCACCGACTTTCAGCCTCCCTCTACTTGCTGGATCGAAAGTTACAACATTTTGAACGGGAGTAATAACGGGAGCCTGTTAGCTGAGAAGGTAACTTCCTTCCTCAAGCATGCTTCTTCGGCCGCATCCAGTAAATCCTCTGAACAGAGGAAAGAGGTGAAGGTTTAGTATTAGGTTTAATTTGTGTTAATGTTAGTTATTTATAATTAATTTTGATTATAATTATTATAATTATATTTATTGTAATTAATTTTAATTAATTCTAATTCAGTAATTATAATTAATTATAATTAATTATAATTATTTTTAATTAATATATTTTTTAATTATTTTTAATTACTATTAATTAGTTATCATTTATTAAAGTTAATTAATATGAGTTAGTTATAATTAATTAAATTTAATTATAACTAATTATTTTTAATTAATTTTAGTAAATGTAATTAATTATTTTTAATTACTTATAATTAATTATGAATAAATATAATTAATTAAAGATAATTGTAATTAATTATAATTAATTAATGTTTAAAAAGAGAATACTTCTTTCTCCCTCGATTCTCGAGCCAATGCCGTCGACCTGCGCAGGTATAACTTCTAAACCCTAAAACTCCGAGAACTCGTTTTGATGCATGCGGCGAGACAAAACGACCACCTATACACGCTTTTCTTAGCGTGGTGGGAGGGAGTGAACTCATATCGTAGAAGACATCCCCTGCAAATAAAGATGTCAATGAATGAATGAATGTCATTCATTAAAATCCCAAATAGAAGTGAAATGTCAGTTCACTCACAAGCAACAATACGAACTCCTACAAGTCACTACAAAAGATCTGCAACACATATCAGCTCTCTACGAAGATAAATGTATGTGTCAAATGCCATTTTGGGTAGATGCAGAAAGACTTCAGTAAATGCAGTATCCTGAAGTCAATTTCAGTCTGTGAAGGAATACATCTACCTGTCCACTTATAACAAGGCGGATATACTACATGAGCCAAACAAGTACAACGAATACAAGCATCTACGAACAAAAGCAGGAGATTAGTTAGTGCACTATGACCCGTAAACAAAATCAACAAATAGTGCACGACAGTCTACCTGTACAAAGCAGCGAACAATCCTATCCAGAAGCTGCTATGCCACGCCACCGGATCTGCAACACTGATACAAGCAGACAGAAGGCGTCTACAACCTACAACGCAACGCCACCGGATATGCAACATTCGTACAAGCAGACAGAAGGCGTCTACAAACCCTTTCAAAATACCCCCGCACGTGCACAATAGTTTGTATACACAGGTACACTAAAAGGGGTAAATGTAATCAAATACCCGCATGGGCCCCGGCAAGCGGGTTATTGGTACACATGTGACGTCTAGGGATGCTGCGCGGGTTGACAAGTGAATTCAAGTTCGAACCCGATCATTCTATACGAGTCAATAGAAGTCGACAGGGTTCGAACCAACAAACAAATATACAGTTGTGGCGACCGTCATATTTCTTAATACATTCATATTAGGCCTTCAAGGCTTATAACAATGAGAATTCACTATCAAAAGGCATAAAGCCTACGAAACCCAATCCTCTGTCGACAGCCCGATAGAGTTGACAAGGTTCAATCCATAAAAAGAAATGACCCCCAAACACTCCGATGATGGCCGTGTTGAATGCAGAGCTCAACCGGAGGGGTTTCCAAATATTTTCAAATGTCTCCCAAAAGTCCACAAAATTCAAAAATCCAAAATCCAAAACTCCACAAAAATCCACAAAATCCCAAAATTTCAAAAATGTTTAAAAATAAAACTATCCATCCCAACACTTAAAGTAAAGCCCATCCACCCTCCTTAATAGTCTGCCGGGGTGGACAAATTCAAATAAACTCTAGCTCACAAAGAGCCAAATGCCTAGTCGAAAATATCACTAGGATCCATTCTCAAACAATCTCTTGCCAGTAAGGACGTGGTACGTGTCCTCTAACCGGTAGTTTCGCCGCCAAATGGCACTGCAGGTAAACGGTTATGACCCGGGGCCCTCTGAACCGAGTGGTTTTGCCGCCAAATGGCACCACAGATAGCGGTTATGGCCAGAGCCAATACGCTCCTTAATGGCGTTAAATCCTTGAGATATGAATCAATAGGATATGATCGATAGGGCACAAAGCCCTCTATTAGCTAAGGTGGATTTAAATTTGTCCCCTTAGACAAACATTCAACCCCGGTCTACAAGGTTCCCTTGGACGAAGCAACCCATGGCTGCCGACAAGGATCCTTCTATCAGGTTGGGTCGACTACCTCCTCTGACTAAGTAGACCAGGGACCACGATGGCCCGGGATGACGGAACCATGAGATCTTGATCGGGTCCATCATCCATTCCCCCACCATCTGCTTTAAGTACAGGATGATGAAATTTTTATTTTAAATGTCAAAACCTTCAAATTCTCAATTTCCATATCCAATTTCTACCAATACCCGAACCCATTGCTGCTACTATATGCCTAAAACTACATATCTATGGATGCAACGTATCTGATTGACGACTAGCCTTAATCGAAAGTTCTCTCTCGTGATCGGGAGGGGTAATTAACTATAGGGGCTTGCGCCTATAGGAAACCAGAACTCAGATCATAAAGTCCTCACAAAATGAGGGCGAAATCTCTGGGTAGTGTCTTATCTACAAACCCATCTGCCTTCCAAATTTTACCTCGGAACTTAGTTCGTTAAAACTCCCTCGCCGAATAAGAAGCGCGAGCGAAAGCCGGGGCCGAATTTTCGGAGCCCACAGATTTCTGGCGACTCCGCTGGGGAATAGTTTCTCTTTCCATCTCTGGCTAGTCATTCATAAGTTATAGTAGCAGTTATATCAAATCGTACTCAAGATTTTGAGTATTTCAAAATGATCATTTAATGATTTAAAACTCTGAATTTTATAAAATGATCATCAAACAAATTTATTTGGCATTCCGCAGAGTTTTAAATTTATTTTTATTGTTTGCTTATGCTAATAATTTTTGTCCATTTGTGTTTTTGTATTATGTGCATGTCTCTGCATTTTGAAAGTGCGGGGTGATGTATCAAATTCTGATTACTAACTCTTGCCTTTCATTTATGCAGATGGATCTACAGAACACCCCGATGACCGTCCAACTGGGACGAGGAGCCAGAATTCAGCTGGCTAATGCTGTTATTGAGACTGGAAACACTGGAGCTATCATCCAATTTGGTAGTGTTGATTTCCCTGCTGTCGTTGCAAGAGCTTCCGAGGCTCCTACTCGTCGCACGCATCTGCCGGCACAGCGACCCGCTACTGAAGCTCCTGCCCGTCGTGTGTATCTGCCAGCACAATGACCTACTACCGAAAATCCTCGTGGGAGGATTTCTGTGTTCGAGAGGCTGTCACAGCCTGAGGCCCTGACCACCTGAAGAATTGTGAATGGTGGAAGAGTCTCTGTGGTGACTGCAAACACCACCACTCTGTAATCCAGGTTATCTGCACCTGGGAAATATGATGCTGAGGCCTCTTCATCTGGAGGAAGGCCTACAAGGAGGCAAAGAAGGAAGATGAACGCTGAGCTCCGAGCTCAGTATCAACAACTCCCAGTCCATCCATCAAATCTGCCGGCCCAAGAGTCTGACGCTAACATTCCAACCCGGAATGGGTTTGCAAATCTGAAGTGGGTCAAAAGAAATAGCTCTACTGGAGAGCTAAAGAAATCTTTCTGGGATCGACGGCCTGAAGCTCCAATCCCTCCAAGGAAGAAAGAGCCTGAAACTCTTTCAGCCCGGGTATACAGAGTACTGAAGACAGTGAAGGAGAAGGGCTTGAAAAAGAAGAAGTTTCAAAAGCCTTTGGTGATTGAGACCAGAAGAATCCCACAAAGGGAGCGTCCGTCTTTTGTTGCAGAAGGAAGAGAATGACAGTACGTTCCACACGGTGAACATCGGGGTGTGACACCTGAACCATATATTCAGGGATTCGCTGCTGAAAGGTCCCTGTGGAAAGGAAAACAAGTCTGGAGGTAAAAGCCTCGATGAAATGATGAATATAGAAGAGAAAGAGGAACTGATCTGGGCGTGACATCCGGTGAAGCTTCCCGGAGATCCGCCCCCATCTACGAACAACGTCAGAAGTGGGCTCCAAAAAGGACCCATAATGACATTCCTCCAGACGGGGAAGAAAATATAAAAGAAAATATTGATGAATTTCTAGATAAAAATTTAGAAGAAGAAATTATATGGAAGTTGTTTATATGGTGACACATATAGACATCGATGATGGTGCCAATTATGATGACGATGAAGATGAAGAGCGGTGGCAACCGCCACCCAGGAAAGTATACCGTCGTCGTCGAAGAGAAGGGTCCACCACTGGCAGAAGTCGTCATTCTCAAGAAGAAGAAGAAGTGGAGGAAGTAGATGAGAATCCTTCTAGTGCCGAAAATGTCACACTCGCTGAAATGCGACGACAAATGAGGCGACAAATGAGGGCCAAATACTGAGAAATCTCTCAGTTAAATGAGAAGATGACTGAGATGATGGCTCAAATGGGGGCGATGATGCAGATGATGCAATGAAATGCTACTATTGGCGCATGCCTAATCCTCCTGCTGACCCTCCAAACTTCCAAGTGCCGCAAGGTTCAGGAGTACAGGGAGCTCCTGAAGGTGATCGCGAAGCCCATAATATCGTTCGCCAGCCCACTCCGTAGAATATTGTAAGTACTTCCGAGCCTGTGACTGCTGCACAGTTAGAAGGAATTATTACTGAGAGGATCAGGGCTATTATAGCCATTGATCAAGCAGAAAAGTTGGTGGGCAAGGGTCGTCCGTATCCTGCTGAGTACGACCAAGTACCATATCCAAAAGGGTATTCTGTACCAAAGTTTAATACGTTCAACGGTACTAATAATCCCAGGCAGCACCTGGCACAGTTTAAAGCCACCTGTGGGAATACATGAGGAAATGACGCCCTACTCTTCCTACAATTCGTCAGCAGTTTGACATAAATTGCTTTCGAATGGTACGCTGAACTGCCAAACGATTCTGTGAAGACCTTTGCAAAGTTAGAATCTATGTTCGTGAAGAGGTTCGCCAGTGCAACAGAGAAGATAACGATCGTTGACCTCGCTCTGGATAAGAGAAAAAGAGAAGAATCAGTGACTAAATATATTACTCGCTGGCGAAATTTGAGCATGAAATATGAGCAGCAGTTAAAAGAAGAGCATGCCGTACAGTTATTAATGGGCAACATTGATGACAAGATGCAACCCTTCCTGTACATGGCTACGATAAACACATTTCAAGACTTGCTCGACAGAGGCCAAATTTGAGAAACTGAATTTCTACAGATCAGAAAATCACTCTGATAAGCCCAAGAAGGCTAAGGCCCTAGGTGCTAGAAGGGGTGAGACCGATTCTACGTTCTTCTCTAGAGCTGATAGAGAAAAACAAGTGATTTACAACGTAGACAAGGGCAAACAGCCGATGCAATATCAAGAAAAGCCTAAGCAAGTCTACAACTCCAACCCTCAACCAAAGCTGATATTCGGGGGCAATGATAAGCCACGAACTTATCAAGGTGGTAGAGAACGTCCGAGACAAACAATAGGAATTGGTGATAGAATGTTCCAATCCCTCAAAGATAAAATGAATAGAGAATATTCATTCAAAAGGGAGAGTATCGCCAAATTATTTCGACAAGTGTTGAAATCGGGTTTAGAACTGCCAGAATGCAAGAGACCCGAAGAGTCGAAGCACACTGGTGACCCAAATTATTGTCCATATCATCGGGTACTCAGCCATCCTATTGAAGATTGCTACATCTTCAAGGATTGGCTTGAAAGAAAATATCAAAAAGGGGAACTCACATTATCTGATAATGTGTTGTCACGCCCTAGAAAGGAATCAACTCGGGTGGTCACGTCCTCTTCCGTACCCCTGGTTGAAGAAAGGAAAAATGAAAAGAAACCAATTCAAGAAGAACAGTGGGAGACTGCGGTCTCCAAGAAGACTATGAAAATGTTGAAGCAGCTTGAAGGAGTTCCAGGTGTAAAGTGGAAGTCTCCTGTTGAGCCTATGATGGGACATGTAAACCTGGGGTGGTGATTCTGAGTCAATAGATGAGTCCCTAGACGCAATGATGGCTGACTCTGAAGAAAATGTACAGTTAAATGACTCTGAACCGGAGGAGATTGCTCAAGTGCAGTTAAGAAGCGGCAAGGTGCTACCGCCTCCACCGAAGAAAGGGGTCTCCAACAAAGATAAGGAGAAAGAGATAATTATCAACGATGACATTATCCCTGAAGATCCTAAGAAAAAGAAGACTTCAGCCAATGGGATAGATTATAACATCTTATCCCATTTGAGAAAAATTCCAGCACAACTCAGCATATACGATGCCCTGGTAATGTCTAAAGACCTTCGGGAGACTCTGATTCAGGCTCTCAAAGATCCCGAAAGATACGAGGCGTATTTTGCTGAACGTAGTTTGACTGAGGTTCTGCAAGCTCGAAATGAGCCATTCATTACTTTCTCCGAAGAGGACATGATGCTCGGAACTGTAGACCATAATCGTCCTCTGTACGTTACTGCAGAGAGCGATAAGCTGATTATCAGTCGAATCCTGATCGATCCTGGATCCTCCATAAATCTGATAAGCTTGAAAGCACTGAGATCCCTCTGCCTTGATGTGGAACACCTCGGGCCAGATAAGTTAATGGTGCATGGTTTCAACGAAAAAGGACAGAAAACCCTCGGATCATTTATGCTCCCTCTTGTATTTGGAGAGCTCCATACAGAAGCTAAGTTTCATGTAATTGATGCGGATACTTCGTTCAAGGCGCTGCTAGGTCGTCCCTGGTTGCACGAATATGGCATTGTCCCGTCAACATTACACCAGTGTATGAAATATCTCAAAGATGGAGAAGAATTCAGGATCTCTGGTGACATTCAGCCCTTTACAGTTCATGAAGCAACAGTCTATGAAGATGCACGGTACTTCATGCCGAAGAAACAAAAGTCTTCGAGCTCCCTCGAAGCTAAAGTATCAAATTCAAAGGCTGTAAAGCGATCTGAACGAGAATGTGAGAAGAAGCAGGTGGGGAGAAAGAAGGCAATGCCGACTCTTCCCAAGGCACCGACCATTCCCAAAGAGAAGAAATATGTACCTCATCTTTGGAGTGACACCGATGAAGATGATGTTACTCCTGCTAAATCTCGAAGAATATGCCAGTGTACAGATGAATGGAGTAGGCATGTTGAATTTTCAAATAGTGATTATGACTACGATTCTATTTATATGAACACGGTGCAGAATGTGTTCTCTAGAAGAATAGACAGCCTATCAATTTCAGATAGTGTACTCATAGTCACGCGTGTTCCTTTACAACATTTCAAAGAAATTATTCCGCGCGAGGTGCATAAAGTTGAAGAACTCGCCACCCTCTATCTGCCTCCCCGTAAAAATGGGACTGTGCCAAAGAATGTGTTATATTCCACGGGAGTTCGTGAAGAGGAGAATCATGACTGAGATTGTATGCTCCTTGACTCCGAGAAATTATTTCCTACGAGGCTACCTAGGTTCAATACCAAAAATATTCAGAGAATGCTACGAAAACAAGTCAATATTCCTACTACCAAACGACAACTTCGTACAAGTTTGGGCCTCTGGTATAGGAGGAGTCCGCGTCCGTTACGACAGAAGGATACAGACGCATATAAAGGTATCGGATTCATCAAGCAAAAATTCCTCCGGAAAGAGATTTGTTGCGCCATCACATGCGTAAAAATTGAATCCGAAGATGGTGATGCTGAAGAGACATACGAAGTTGATGATTATGATGAACAGCCCGTAGAAGTCGAACCTGCACCAGAAGAGCTTGAAGATGGTGGACAGGCGGCCACTATGGATGAACTAAAAGAAGTCAACTGGAGAACTGAGGAGGACCCTCGTCCAACCTTCATTAGCTCTCTTCTACCCGAAGAACAAATAGAAGAAATAAAAGAACTTCTCTGTGAATTCAGGGATTGCTTTGCCTGGACATATGCTGAAATGCCTTGCTTATTCCCTGACGTAGCAGTTCACAGATTAGCAATCAAACCGGAAGTAGCACCCGTCAAACAAACTCCAAGGAGAATGAGATTGGAGATTGAAGAACAGGTGATCGCAGAAACGAAGAAGCTAATAGATTCAGGCTTCATCCGAGAAGAAAAGTACGCTGACTGGATTGCTAATATCGTCCCAGTGAAGAAGAAGAACGGGCAAATTCGTGTCTGTATTGACTTTAGGGACCTCAATAAGGGGTGCCCGAAAGACGATTTTCCACTCTCTGTATCCGAACTCCTAGTTGACAACACTTCCAACTACGACATGTTCTCCTTCATGGATGGATCGTCAGGATACAATCAAATCAAGATGGTGCCCGAAGATGAAAAACATACGTCGTTCAGAACGCCCATCAGAATTTTCTGCTACACAGTCATGCCCTTTGGCCTGAAGAACGCTGTTGCCACCTACCAGCGGGTGATGACTCACATATTTGATGATTTGATACATCAGAAGGTCGAGTGTTATGTAGATGACCTTGTTAGTAAAAGCCTTGGCCGGGATGGTCACTTAAAATATCTCAGAATCGTATTTGAGAGAATTAGAAAGTTTGATCTGAAGATGAATCCTCTCAAATGTGCTTTTGGGGTCTCCTCCGGCAAATTCTTGCAGTATGTTGTTCGTCATCGAGGAATAGAGATCGACCCCAACAAAATTAAGGCAATCACGGAGATGCCACCGCCAAGGAACCTTCGACAGCTTCGCTCGTTACAAGGACAACTGGCTTTCATTCAGAGATTCATATCAAATCTATCGGGTAGATGTCAGCCCTTTTCAAAGCTGATGAAAAAAGACGTTCGTTTCAAATGGGATGCAGAATATCAGGAGGCGTTTGATAGCATCAAGAGATATCTGTTGAATCCGCCCATCCTAGCAGCGCCGATTCCGGGGAAGCCTCTTATACTGTATACAGCTGCACTGGAAGAGTCCCTCGGAGCAGTATTGGCCCAGAATAATGAAGATGGAAAAGAAAATGCGCTCTACTATATCAGTCGGAGGTTGATTGGAGCTGAAAGCCGTTATTCTCCTATTGAAAAGCATTGTTTGGCGCTAATTTTTGCAGTTCAGAAACTCCGCCACTATATGCTATCCCATAAAATCACACTGATATCAAAGATCGATCTGCTGAAGTTCTTGATGACAAGACCAGCGTTAACAGGTCGTCTGGCCAGGTGGGCAGTATTGTTATTACAGTTTGAAATCATATACATGCCACAAAAGGCGGTGAAAGGACAGGCCTTGGCAGATTTCCTCGCTGCACACCCAATCCTGGCCGATTCTCCACTAAATGATGATTTGCCCGATGAGCAAATAATGCAGGTCGAGGAGGATGAAAAGCTACCGTTCTGGGAGATGTACTTTGATGGGGCATCATCTATCAGACCTGTCCGACCTCCAAATATTTTCGTAGCACCCGAGGGAGGCATAATGAGGTTCTCATTCAGTTTGACTGAACCTCGAACCAAAAAATGAAGCCGAGTACGAAGCTCTATTAGTAGGGCTGGAGATTGCGATCGATGTCAGAATCCAACGTCTTCAAATCTTTGGTGATTCTCAACTTGTAATAAATCAAGTACTTAGAATTTATAAGGTTGGCAAAGTCGAATTGGCTCACTATCACCGGCGAGCCCTCGAGCTTCTGAAGCAAGTACCAAATGTCAAAATGGCTCGAGTTCCTCGAGGACAGAATGCTAAAGCAGATTGTCTGGCCAAATTAGCCAAAGAGATGACGAACATCAATGAGGAGAGCCCTATATTCATCTGGGTTTACACTCGTAGGGTCTTGGAGCCTGCTCTATTACAATTCCCGAGGGCATAAGGGATTCCAGATTTCAGATTCAAATCTACCGCTCAATCAAATCATTATGGAAAATTATCCTGAAGGATATCATATGGCCAAGAGACATAAAGCTAGTCAAGCTTCAGAATCGCGGTGGCATTGTTTAGATATTGATGTCGAAAATGATTGGAGACAACCATTCATTGACTACTTCAAGGAAAACAAACTCCCGACAGAAAAGTCTATGGCCGCACAAATTCGAAAAAAGATATCGCGATATGCATTTGTCAATGACATGTTGTCCAGACGAGCCTTTGATCAAATGTGGCTAAGGTGCCTAGGGATCAGGGAAGCTGATAAAGTGGTAGCAGAAGTCCATGAAGGGCTTTGTGGAGCACATCAGTCAGGTCCTAAGATGGCTGCTAAAATCAAAAGAATGAGTTATTATTGGCCAACTATGGTCAGAGATTGTATTGACCACGCTAAGAGGTGCCACGAGTGTCAAATCCACGGTGATGTTATACATCAGCCTCCAAATCCACTGCACCCAACAATAGCATCCTGGCCATTTGAATGCTGGGGTACTGATATTATCGGGCCGATAGATCTGCCATCATCAGCGGGACACCGTTTCATTCTAGCAGCGACAGACTACTTTTCCAAGTGGGCAGAAGCGGCTCTATTCAGAGAGGTCACATCCGAGCATGTGATCAACTTTTTCACCCACATTGTTGTTTACAGATTTGGTGTACTGCGCCGCATAATCTCAGACAACGGTACTGCATTTAAAAGTACAAAAATCTACAAGTTCGTTGATCGGCACAAAATCGTTTGGCGATATTCGTCCATATACAATCCAAGGGCAAATGGCTTGGCGGAAGCCTTCAACAAGACGCTGGTGAAATTATTGAAGAAGATCCTCACCAAAAACAAAAGAGAGTGGCATACGAAGATGGCAGAAGCTTTATGGGCCTATCGTACAACTTATAAAACGCCAACCAAAGCCACTCCTTACTCTCTAGTGTTCGGTGTTGAAACTGTATTACCATTGGAGATTGAACTACCGTCACTACGGGTAGCAATCCAGAACAATCTCACTCAAGTGCAAAATTCCCGCCTCAGAATGGAAGAGCTCGACGCACTTGATGAACTCAGGCTACAAGCTCAACAAAACCTGGAAATCTACCGAGGAAGAATGACAAAGTCCTTTGATCGAATTGTGCGTCCTCGATCATTTCAGGAAGGGGAATTGGTCCTGGTGCTGAAAAGACCAATCATTCCACATCGAAAAATTGGTGGCAAATTCGTATCCAATTGGGAGGGCCCCTTCGTCATCGAGAAAGTGTACCAAGGAGGAGCATATCAATTGATCGATCTGAATGGTCAGAGGCCTATGCCGCCTATCAACGGTCGACATTTAAAGAAGTATAATGCATGAAAATTTCATAATTAATGTTCTTTGCAATTATCAAAGTTTTATATGTATATTTATCGATGCATGTTTATTTACATTTTGAAATTCTCTTGTGTAGCAAGAATGCATTTCAAAATCCCCCATCGGACTGGGGGCATTTTAAATATTTATTCGGGTCGACATCGCGCTGCGTGCTGACATCTCCGGATAAATATTTAAAATCTCAAAGATACAAAGCCTATCCAAAATGCCCCTATGAGACAAGGGGCATTTTAAATATTCATTTGGGTCGACATCGTGCTATACGCCGAGATCCCCAAATGAATATTTAAAATCTTATATTCCAAATCTATTTCATTCTGAAATGTCCCTACGAGACAGGGGGCATTTTAAATATTTATTCGGGTTGACATCGCGCTGCTTGCCGAGATCCCCGAATAAATATTTAAAATTATCAATCCAAATACTCTTTTGTGCTAAAGAATACAAATATTTGTTTTCCAAAGTATGTGCAGGTGGTCTTTCAAGAGTTAGAGACAACACCTCCAATAAACCAATGCTCAAAGGTCAAGAAAGAGACTTTTGAAACTACACACTCCTACAAAATCGAGCCGAAAAAGCTTGAAGTCTTTCGACAGCCTGAAGCTTAAGGTTCGAATGGGTGTAAAAGGTCGGATCCAACAAGCCCAAAAATGGCCGGATCGCTGGCAGCTCCGTCTACTCAACAAGCCATAAGAACGACCGTAGTAGCGGAACCCCCACTTCGTCAACCCGTTAGTAGGGACTATAGGAAGCACGAAGGCAAATTTCACTCGACCAGTTCAAGTGATCGTAGTCTACAAAATTCTCCCCAAAAGACTGGAGAATCAAAGTTCCAGTGGAAGGATAAGTCTCGAAAACCACCTAATGTTCGTAGGCTCTAAAATCTGCAACCACAGATGATGACTCCAAATCTATCAACTTCAGCAAAATCAGCATTGGGAAGCGCAATTCCCATAGCTCAAGTCTGAAGCCTGAATGGATGTAAGAGGTTGGATCCAAAAAGCTCAAATATGACTGGATCGCTGGCTGCTCCTACTCAACAAGCCATAAGAAAGACCGTAGTAGAGGAACCCCCATCTCAGTAACCAGAGGACGAAGAGTTATCAAATTCTAGCTCTCCCGATCTGATGAACTCAAGTGACTCAGATCAAAGTCCTCTCAAGTGGTTAAGGATCAAGATACTACCTACATACGGTATTATCAATTGAATTCATGACTTGCAAATCCTTCAACAAATCCGTAAAGCACAAAGCGAGGATCGAAGGAATTTTTCTTCAACAAGTCCGCCAAAGCACAAAGCGAAGGACCGAAGAAAATTATCCCAAAATTCACAAAAAGCCTTAGGCCGAACTAAAAGAATTTTGTCATCAACAAGTCCGTTACGCACAAAGCTCAGGACCGATGACTTTTCGCCATCGACCTAATACAAACCTAAGGGTTTAGGTCGCCGACATATACTCCTTCAACAAGCCCGCCAAAGCTAGAAGCATAGGGCCGAAGGAACAAAACCACCTGACAAGTCAACAAAGACAAATCAGGTAATTCTCCATCAATGTCCGCAGCACAAATCACAGGGCAAAAGAAATCAACATCTCAACCATCTATTGATACATCTAAGAGCTCTATGGAGAATGAAAGTTTTAGTGTGACATCCAAGCAAAATTTTGGAGATCCACTAAAGAAAAAATTGTAGTGTGACATCCAAATAAATTTTGGAGATCCACTAAATGGAAACCCTAGTGTGACATCTAGAACAAATATCTAGAGATCCACAGGGTCAAACGGCTTACAACAAACGTGATTCGCTCTGGATGCGTATCACATTTGTTGGGGGGCATTTGTTAACCTTTGTATAAGCAAAACAAGAGGGAAGAAACCAGAAAATCTAGCATGCATACCTCTTGGCCATCGGATCCAAGAATCCCGTTGAATTACTGTGCACTCGGCGCTGCTCGCATCGCTTCCCGCGATCCCTGCAGAAATTCATCCCAAATCCCGCAGTTCGCTCTCGATCGCGTCCCGTTCGCATCTATAAGAGGGAGACGAGCTCAAGCCTTCGGGGGACCACGACCAAAACTCCCTCCATTGCTCTCGATCTCTCCACGCTCGACTCCATACCTCTATTTCGACCACTTCCTCTGCCGAAGCCAGACGCCCACCTTCCCTGAGCCCGTCGGCCTCTTCTCCTCTCCCGAACCCCTTTTGCTGCTTCCGATCCAGAGAGAGAGAGAGAGAGAGAGAGAGAGAGAGAGAAACCTACCTCCTCCATCCGACCGAGCATAGCCTCACGCCGGTGCCTCCTCTTCCGAAGCTCTCACTGTCAACGCCTCCCGATCGCAAGCCCAGGTCGAACGAACCTCTGCCTAGCCCCGACTTTCACCCTCCCTCTACTTGCTGGATCGAAAGTTACAACATTTTGAACGGGAGTAATAACGGGAGCCTGTTAGCTGAGAAGGTAACTTCCTTCCTCAAGCATGCTTCTTCGGCCGCATCCAGTAAATCCTCTGAGCAGAGGAAAGAGGTGAAGGTTTAATATTAGGTTTAATTTGTGTTAATGTTAATTATTTATAATTAATTTTGATTATAATTATTATAATTATATTTATTATAATTAATTTTAATTAATTCTAATTCAGTAATTATAATTAATTATAATTACTTTTAATTAGAATTAATTTTAATTAATATTTTTTTTAATTATTTTTAATTACTATTAATTAGTTATCATTTATTAAAGTTAATTAATATGAGTTAGTTATAATTAATTAAATTTAATTATAACTAATTATTTTTAATTAATTTTAGTAAATGTAATTAATTATTTTTAATTACTTATAATTAATTAAAGATAATTGTAATAAATATTAGTTAATTAATGTTTAAAAAGAGAACACTTCTTTCTCCCTCGATTCTCGAGCCAACGCCGTCGACCCGCGCAGGTATAACTTCTAAACCCTGAAACTTCGAGAACTCGTTTTGATGCATGCGGCGAGACAAAACGACCACCTATACACGCTTTTCTTAGCGTGGTGGGAGGGAGTGCGTCCTGATGCTTGCGACGAAGCGGGTAATTACCCAAATTCCTTCTTCGAAGTTCGTATCGCCTTGGAAACCCAGCCTATACTCGCTTTTCTTATCGTGGTGGGAAGGGATCCCGGTGCGATGCGCAAGACGAAGCGGGGATACCCATAAGTACCCGCTTGCTGGGAAATAACTGCTCTTCTTGCAAAATACTATCAAAAAATGCTTTTCTTGCAAAATATTTTCAAAAATACCCATACACGCTTTGCTTAGCGTGTTGGGGGATCCAAAAATTACACGGCCGTGGTGTCCTCGAAAGAGGGCACCTACCATACACGTTTTTCTTAGCGTGGTGGGAAAGACCCAATTTTCCGTAGGTTTTCCCCTAAACGGGGGAGACGCCTGAAGGCTGCCAAAATTTCGGGTGAACGCAATGTTACACTTGGACTTGATTGCACTCGAATGACATGCAAGAAGAAAGAGCTAGAATTTGGTTGAACTCAAAGGATGATTGAACTTGGACTCGAGCTTGTGAACATTTGGACTTGATTGAACGGTGGACTCGGACTTATAAACTTGATCCAATCGACCTAAGTGAACTCAAACCCAAACAAATTTGAAAATATAAGATTTGAACTTACATTTGATTTGAAAGTCAATTGAGAAGAATAATTTGGGACCTGGATTTGGTTGAACACAGAAGAACAACAGAGGACTTGTGGACTGTGGACTTGAACTTGAACAAAACCCAAATGACTAATAAAAGGCCGAATCCAAATAAAATGAAATCAATTTGGAACCAAAATCAAATCAATTTGAACTTCAAAGAACTTCTGAAGATCATGAACCAAAGACTTGAACTTGTATACTCTACACTCAAAGTTAGAACAAGATGTGGACAACAAGAACTTGTTCATTTGAGCATGAACTGCACGACACCAAGTAAAGTTTGGGTTTTCAAACAATAGATTCAAATCCAGGTGAATTCCATATGGCAGTAGAAGACTTGAACGAATATTGAAGACTCATATTGAGTTTGAAACTCAAGTCTGAATGAAATTGAACTTGGATCCAAACACATACAAGGACAAGGCTTGAATCCTGTGCAAGGGAGCTCAAATTACAATAACATTTGTATGGTCAATAGTGACTCAAGATACGTTACAAGACCTCGATGCACAATCTCCTACGACAATCCCTACAATGCCTATTGATTGAGATGGCAATACGAGAGACCAATAATGGAGGATTCGCCCCCACAAACAAGTGCAAATACATCAATATCACCCGAGATTGGTGAAAGGGTAGATTCGATGCAGAAACAATGGATCTTCTATAAAATATTTTCAGGAGGTCATCGTAGAAGACATCCCCTGCAAATAAAGAGGTCAATGAATGAATGAATGTCATTCATTAAAATCCCAAATAGAAGTGAAATGTTAGTTCACTCACAAGCAAGAATACGAATTCCTACAAGTCACTACAAAAGATCTGCAACACATATCAGCTCTCTACGAAGATAAATGTATGTGTCAAATGCCATTTTGGGTAGATGCAGAAATACTTCAGTAAATGCAGTATCCTGAAGTCAATTTCAGTCTGTGAAGGAATACATCTACCTGTCCACTTATAACAAGACGGATGTACTACATGAGCCAAACAACTACAACGAATACAAGCATCTACGAACAAAGGCAGGAGATTAGTTAGTGCACTATGACCCGCCAACAAAATCAACAAATAGTGCACGACAGTCTACCTGTACAAAGCAGCGAAAAATCCTATCCAGAAGCTGCTACGCCACGCCACCGGATCTGCAACACTGATACAAGCAGACAGAAGGCGTCTACAACCTACAACGCAACGCCACCGGATCTGCAACATTCGTACAAGCAGACAGAAGGCGTCTACAAACACTTTCAAAATACCCCCTCACGTGCACAATAGTTTGTATACACATAGGCACACTAAAAGGGGTAAATGTAATCAAATACCCGCATGGGCCCCGACAAACGTGTTATTGGTACACACGTGACGCCTAGGGATGCTGCGCGGGTTGACAAGTGAATTCAAGTTCGAACCCGATCCTTCTATACGAGTCAATAGAAGTCGACAGGGTTCGAACCAACAAACAAATATACGGTTGTGGCGACCGTCATATTTGTCTTAATACATTCATATTAGGCCTTCAAGGCTTATAACAACGAGAATTCACTATCAAAGGGCATAAAGCCTACGAAACCCGATCCTCTGTCGACAGCCTGATAGAGTTGACAAGGTTCAATCCATAAAAAGAAATGACCCCCAAACACCCTGATGATGGCCGTGTTGAATGCAGAGCTCAACCGGAGGGTTTTCCAAATATTTTCAAATGTCTCCCAAAACTCCACAAAATCCAAAAATCCAAAATCCAAAAATCCACAAAATCCCAAAATTCCAAAAATGTTTAAAAATGAAACTATCCATCCCAACACTTAAAGCAAAGCCCATCCACCCTCCGCAATAGTCTGCCGAGGTGGACAAATTCAAATAAACTCTAGCTCACAAAGAGCCAAATGCCTAGTCGAAAATAACACTATGATCCATTCTCAAACAATCTCTTTCCAGTAAAGACGTGGTACGTGTCCTCTAACCGGCAGTTTCGCTGCCAAATAGCACTGCAGGTAAACGGTTATGACCCGGGGCCCTCTGAACCGAGTAGTTTTGCCGCCAAATGGCACCACAGATAGCGGTTATGGCCAGAGCCAATATGCTCCTTAATGGCGTTAAATCCTTGAGATGTGAATCAATAGGATATGATCGATAGGGCACAAAGCCCTCTGTTAGCTAAGGTGGATTTAAATTTGTCCCCTTAGACAAACATTCAACCCCGGTCTACAAGATTCCCTTGGACGAAGCAACCCATGGCTGCCGACAAGGATCCTTCTGTCAGGTTGGGTCGACTACCTCCTCTGACTAAGTAGACCAGGGACCACGATGGCCCTGGATGACGAAACCATGGGATCTTGATCGGGTCCATCATCCATTCCCCCACCATCAGCTTTAAGTGCAGGATGATGAAATTTCTTTTTTAAATGTCAAAACCTTCAAATTATCAATTTCCAAATCCAATTTCTACCAATACCTGAACCCATTGCTGCTACTATATGCCTGATACTACATATCTATGGATGCAACGTATCTGATTGACGACTAGCCTTAATCGAAAGTTCTCTCTCGTGATCGGGAGGGGTAATTAACTATAGGGGCTTGCGCCTATAGGAAACCAGAACTCAGATCATAAAGTCCTCACAAAATGAGGGCGAAATCTCTGGTTAGTGTCTTTTCTACAAACCTATCTGCCTTCCAAAATTTACCTCGGAACTTAGTTCGTTAAAACTCCCTCGCCGAATAAGAAGCGCGAGAGGAGGCCGGGGCCGAATTTTCGGAGCCCATAGTTACGTTCCTTATTGGCATCAAATTCTTGAGATATGAATGAATATGATATGATTGACAGGGCAGAAAGCCCTCTGTTAGTTAAGGTGGATTTCAATTTGTCCCCTTAGACAAACATTTATCCCAGGTCTACAAGTCCCCCTTGGACGAAACAACCCATGGCTGCAGACAAGGATCCTTCTGTCAGGTTGGGTTGACTACCTCCTCTGACTAAGTAGACCAGGGACCACGATTGCCCGGGACGACGGAACCATGGGATCTTGATCGGGTCTATCATTCATCCCCCCACCATCTGCTTTAAGTGCAAGATGGTGCAATTTCTGTTTTAAATATCAATCCATCCAAATATTCAAATTTTCCAAACCCCAAACCCATGCTGCTATTATAGCCAGATAACACGTATCTCTACGTATCTGATTGACGACTAGCCTTAATCGGAAAGTTCTCTCTCGTGATCGGGAGGGGTAATTAACTATAGGGGCTTGCGCCTATAGAAAACCAGAACTCAGATCATAAAGTCCTCACAAAATGAGGGCGAAATCTCTGGGTAGTGTCTTATCTACAAACTCATATGGCTTCCAAAATTTACCTCGGAACTTATCAGTTAAAACTCCCTCGTCGAATGAAAAAAAAAAAGAAAGCGGGGAGGTTGGGGCCGAATTTTCGGAGCCCAAAATCGACTGGATTCATTGATCCTAATCATTCTTGTCATGTCTGCTGACTTCACAAAGCTATTTATGGTCTTAAACAGACACCCTAATAATGGTTCCTCAACATTTTCTAACTTTCTCTTTAGCCATGGCTTCCATTACATCAAATATGACCCTTCCCTTTTCATTTATTCCAACAACAAGACCCACATTGTTCTTCTCCTCCACGTGATGACATCCTCTTCACCGGTAACAAGCCCTCACACATGTTCACCCTTATTATAGCTCTCTAATATCAATACTCCCTCAAAGATCTCAGCCCAGTTTCTTTCTTCCTTGGCATCGAGGTGACGTCCACACCACATTCATACTTTCTTCACCAAGCCAATTCACCAAAGAGATCCTTCACAATTTCAACCTTGCAAATTGCTAACCTGCTCCATAAGTTGTCATCCTTAAGATCTCTCTACGAAGGTTGACAATGACGAACCATTCCTAAGTCCTATAAATTATCAAATAGCTAGCTCTCGACAATACCTCATCATCACTAGACCAGATATAGCCTTTGCTATTAATCTACTTTATCAATCAATGCACTAGACTCTCAACCAAAAATTTCAACAAATGAAACAATTACTTCATTACATCAAATGTACAATTCATCTTGGATTACCAATCTGATGCAGAACTACATATGAATTCAAGGAGTTTGGTTAAGAATTCGCACAACTTTTGATTAGAATAATAGTGAATAAAACTATTAGCAATTTAAAACTATGAAATAAAACATAAAAATGGGTCACGCCCGCTTAGGCTAATACACATAACTAGAGATTTGAAACTTTCAAAATGAAGTAGAAAATAACATTATGCCAGAGTAGTAGTTTCAATAAAAATCCCAGTCTAACAAAAAGAAATAGAAACAAGAAGCACGCTCAAAGCCCTACATTTACTAAGCTTAGCAGAAGTAGGAGGAAGCGTCCTTCGTGACTACAATCAAACACAAGATAAAGTTAGACTAAAGAGATATAAAGAAAGGGGAAAGTAGAACCTTTTGTCAAGGATCTGTGGTGATCATCCACTCAACGACTTCAAGTTGTTCTTCAATTGCTTCCACCAAAGTGTCCAAAATATGCTCTATGTAATCTTCAACGGTGTGATTGACCCTCGGATTAACGTCAAAGAAAGTTGACTGGAGGATGCATACGAAGCTGTCCTCGTCGTACTCAAGTCCATATTCCGTGGTGGGGTCGGCCATTCATGGATGCTTGAAGAGGTGATGCAAGATCAAGTATCACGTCGCTTCTTTGAAGCTCCACTAGAGAGAGAAATTTCTCTCAAGGTTGAGTACGTGTGGAGGTGAGGATGATCGGCCAAGAGGGAGGGGAGGGGATTTATGATTTGGTTCAGATTTTGGTGAGAGAGAATTGTTTTAGTCCGACCTTTAATTAATTCCTTGGATTGGAAATGATTAAAGAAGAGGAAGAAAAGGAAGAGGGGGCGGCGGGTAGAGAGAGGAGGTGAGGATTTGGAATTAATTCCAAATAGGAGAGAAGATCATTTGGAAAGAATTTTATTCAATAGGGGCATGGGGAGTTTCGGCCAAGGGGGGATGAGGGGATTTTGATTTGTTTCCAATAGAGGAGGTGGGGGATTAGCAAACAAATCCTAATTTAAATCAATAATGTGGTCGGCGGCTATAGAGGGAGGGGGAGCATTCAATGGGAGCAATTATGGCTTCTTAATTTAGGTTTTCAAATTAGGAAAGATTTATTTTAAATCCAATTGAATTTGAAATTCAAATAGATTTAAAGTAAGTACTTTCCTAAAATAGAGTATTTAAATTAGGAAAGATTTTGAATTCAAATTCAAGTGATTTGAATTTCAAAATTATCCTAAATTAACCCTAAATCCGATTAGGAAACTCAAGGGAGAAGAAGAATTGGTGAGGCCGGCGGCTAGGGAGCTAGGGCCGGCGGTTTGGAGGATTTCGAGCAAGGGGTCGGTGGCTAGGTGAGAAGGGATTATGTGGAGCTTGGGGGAGGGAAGGGGAAGGGCTTGGGGAATTTGGATGGTGGGGAGGTGAAAGGAGATTAGGTGGCCGACGGCAAGGATTGGGAGGGCCTTGGCCGACAGCTAGGAGGTGGAATATGCGGTTGATTAAAAAAAACAAAGATAAGAAACCATGAATTCGACCGTATCCAAGGTTGGTGGATGGTACGCTTCCCTCTCCAAACCTCTCTCGTTCTTGCAAGAAATCACAGCGTAGGAAAATTTTTCATTCAATCATTCATTACCCTCAAACAACAAAAAAGGGGCTGTAAATAGCCTAGTACATGAGACTCAAGAAATAGAAAGGCAAAAATGTCCTCGGGGCTTACATCCGACATCCCTTTATTAGAAGGGTGCAACAGGAAATAAAATAATAGAAAATAAACAAAATACAACGACACATAATTAAAACAATACATGACATAAATCAAAAGTACAATAACTCATTCGTGGCCATAGATCGGCGGCCACGCCTCTGATAAACCTTCCAAGATTTGATGTCCCCATCACAATCACTCATGGCGATCTTACTCTTCACTCCTACTCTTGCTCGAACTAGCCTTTTGATCCTTCTGACCGCAAATACATTGTCTGTTAATCACCTTGCTATCCTGGAGTGTTAAGAAATAACCCATAGTAGCAAAATCTTCCACAGAAGGTAAGTACAGGGCCCTACCAGCCGTTGTATCTGATATTTTCTCGCTTTGTCGCCTGTTAGTTGATTTTCCCATCTTCTCCTTTGCTGCTATTACTCTCCATTGCGACAACATATCTGGATTAGCCTTGTTGAATAACCCCATGTTTTATACTCGCATCAAATATATCGAAATAGATTATCACTTCATTCGTGACAGGATTCCATCCCTAGAGATTATTGACTATAAAGACCAACCTGTAGATATACTCAAGAAGTCACTCTCTCCATCACGGTTTCAGCTGATGTGCAGCAAATTAAGTCTCCAGTTCTTGGACACTTAATTGAGGGGTGGTGATAAGCTATACTCTAATAAGTGTGCAGCCATCACAATATTACTCTCGTCATATCATCACATTCTTCTGATTCAAGTGGAGTTCTTTGTCTGGTAGTCACCCAACCCGCCACTGCTGATCTCCAACTGCCAAGGCCGCTCCATCATCTATTGGGAACCTTTTCTATATATATATATATATATATATATATATATATATATATATATATATATATATATATATATATATATATATATATATATGCTCATCTAAGCTGTTTTTAGGCAGTAGAAAATATTTCAATATACAAGTCTTCTTCTCCAGGTTTCATCTTCCTTCTATTTATCCGCCTATAATGCATCTCTAACTGTATTTACAGGACTCAAGCTAACAACTTTACTGTATTTACAGGACTCAAGCTAACAACTTTTACAGAATTATTAATTAGATGTGTGGGCATATTTACTGTGAGCGGATCACTGAATGACACGGATTCTGATGCTAATCTTGAATGCAGGAGCACATTCATTTGAGCTTTTTTTCTCAGCCTGATGGTCATTTTATTGGAAATGGCACTTTTAAATCCTCGGTTTTAGTTCCTGGGTACAGTTTACTTCCTTAGTTTCTTTTTGAGAGCGTTGCTTTAATATAATCCTTTCATTCTCTTTTAACTCTTATAATTTTCCAGCGGAGCAGAAGCATTCTACGTTGGCGCACCTTTTAGAGAGAAACTTCCAAAGGTTTTACTGCTTATGAGTTTGGACTGGATTTTTGTTGTCCCTGATAAATTGGTGCTATTGAGTTTGATTAAATGTATTTATATTTTGCTTACTGTGTTTGCAATAATTTGAAAACCTTACAGAGCTCGTCGACTGGATCTGTGTTACTTGGATCAATTTCCTATGGAACAGTTTCTTTTGGAAGCAGCAAAGATGAACAAAAAAATCGACAATCACCAGTGTCTTATCAAATATCTTATTTAATTCCACCAGTCAAGGTAATACTAAGTTCTTGCCTTATGAATTTTCTATGAACTTTCGCTAACTGTAGCAGTTCCGTTTTTTATGTTAAATAATAAAACTTACGTGGGTGCTAAGAGCTCACAACTGAAGTATTTTTGAAGGTCTGTATGTTAACTAGATAGATTGATTTCTGATATGTAAAAAAATTCTTCCTTGCAGGTTGATGATGACAAAGGGAAGGAGATCCCTATTTGTACTAAAAGTATCACTGAGCGTCTGAAAGATGAGGTGTATAAAATTCTATTTGATGCGTGATGCGCTTGTTTTATTACTTTATAATAGTTCTATACATGTTTAATTATGATCATAACTGTTCTTGTGCATTTTATATATATTCCTACCTCAAGGAAAGTTCAGTCGTTTATTTATGTTTTCTGTCTAAGTCCCTTATCATTATTAATTTGGACATAAATTATGAATTTTTTTTTCATAAATATTTGAGTTAGCTTATTCAAATTGTTTTGGTTTTTCTTGAAGTTTTTTAGCAATTTGTTGGTAGTTTCTTAGTATTTTGTTGTTCATTCCATTTGTAAATTTGAGAGGCAATCTGAATCCAACAAGAGAGTTTTAAAACATCCCTTCAATATACTGATTGAATAAAAAAAAAACTATTTAAAATGGTCACAAATAGTTTGCATGTTTTTGAAGGGAAGAGGAAAATTGGGACATTTAGTTCATTGAACTTGAGCAACCTGATATCATCTTAAAAGTTTGAAATGAACATGATTCTTTGGTGATGTGCTAGTTATGGAACTTTTATGATTCTTGAGATAAGTCTTAGATACATGTTCCTCCCTTCAACAAAGGAAATATGAGATATGATAAATCAAATGTATTCCAAATTTTGTGATGCCACACAAATCTATGAAGTCAAGGCCAAGATCTCACCATAGAGTGAGAAGGACGATCCCTTATAGAATATTCAAACTTTTTGCAAATCTTGTAGTAAAAGATGGATCATTATCAATGTAACCAAGTTCTTTGCAACAAATATATGGCTTTTCTTAAAATGATTGTTGGAAAAGACTAAATATATGATTTTTTTTTTGTTGGATTAATTGTTTAGTTCAATGTTATAAGAGTTTAAATTTGCCAAAAAGTGTCACTAAATAAAATCATTTCTATTATCTGAATTGAAGAATGAAGAAGGGAAGTCATAAGGAAGATAGTTATGTTGACCCCAATACCAACTCTGGTGTTGAGTAAGCTATACACGAGAAAACGACTGTCAAAGGAGTGCAATGTTGCACGAAAGTCATCTAAAACACATCAACCAAAAACCCAAATTACTGAAATTACGTTCTTTTGCGGAGCAGACAACGCTTGGGGCATTCAGGGTAGTAGAAACAATTTCGATTGACATCCATATTGATCAAGGTTGTTGATCGGCGAAAATGTGTGAATGATGATGACATGACAAGGGGACTAGGGCATGAATAAATATTATTATTAATTAAAAGTTAATTTATATTAATTTTATGTTTAAAATAAAAAAAATAAAGAAAAGAAATTTCTTAAATCTTGGCCAAACCCTAATTTTCCCTCCACTTAAATACCTAGACTACCCCTCATATCCCATTCACTCACACCCAACTAGCACTAACACTCCACTCATGTAACTCTCTCTCCCTCTAATGATCTCTCCCGCATGCACTCTCCTGCCTCTCTCGGTCTTTCTCTCCCTCGTGTGTAGACCTGATGCTAGTCACCTGCCCATCACTCTCTAGCTCGGCAGCCAGCCTTAGCTTCCATCGACTACCAAAATCGCCACCTCCCACCTCTTATTTCTTCTTCCCTTCTTATTTCTTCTTCTTCTTAGTCTCTTCTTTTTCTTCTTCCCTTACTCACTTCATCTTCTTCCTTTCCATTATCTTCTTCCAATAAACTCTAATCTCAGCCCACTTCTTTCTCTCTCTAAAATCTGAGAGTTGGAAAGTGATTTTCTCTCTCAAACACCTCACATCTTCCTAGAACCCTCACACCACCTCCATAAAAAAGCTCCCACACTTTCCCTAGAACTAGAGAGACTTTCTCTAAAATCAAAGAGAGAAAGCCTATTTCTTCTCTGTCTAAACACTTCCCACAAAAACCCTAGCCTTTCCCTCTCTACTCTCTATCATAAAAAATCTCTCTTTCTCTCTCTAGCCTCCACCCAGAGCTAAAAATAAATATTACTTGTGCTTCATGTATCACCGTCATTTCGTCGTCGCCATCACCATCAACACCTCCACTGCCTCCACCGCCATGCATCTTGAGGTATAACCCCGACCTGACACTAGTTTTAATTTTATAAATTGTAGAAGTCCTAAATGTGATGCCTATGGCGTGATGAACAAAACTCATGCATGCTTTTTTTAGTTGATTGGCCAAACTTATAGGCGACACGCATGATGCGCCTGGCGGAACTTGTGTACGTTTTTCTTAGCATAGTGAAGTGAAATCATAATTACTTGTAACTACCTTTTTTGGTGGGCGGTAAAATACATCAATGCATGAAATTATATATACCCTTAACTGACTTTCATTGTAGGCGGGGAAAACACTATAATGCATGAGACCATAAGTACCCATGAAAGCTTTTTTTAGCCGACATGGAAATATTGTATTTTGCACACAGGTATTTGAAGGCACTTGCATTTCCTTTCTTGGATTATGAAATTCAAGATTATGGCCACGGTGTCACCCGAGACCAACCACGCATGCTTTTCTTGGCGTGGTGGGAAGGCTCATCACACCTCTATCCAGCCCCCTGCATGGGGATGATGTTAGAGAGCTACCAAAATTTTGACTAACATAAGGCTCCAACAAAGCCTAATATAAATGCTAAGTTAAAGAAAAAAATCTTGGTTTGCTGATGTAGGCAGGGGGGGGGGGGGGGGGGGAAGGGGCAAATTATGAGCCTAAGTTTTGGGCTGCTGATGGATTCTCGGTTTTGGCTTAGCTATTGGGTTTTTGCTGTGTTTTTTGGGAGCTACTATGCTCCAGCTCATTAATGCTGAGCTGCTTCTTTTTCTGCTCATAAATTGATGTTATTTAGGTTCATTCCCCCCTCTCTGCTAGCCTTTCAGTTCCTTCGCCTGGTCCCCTTCCCATGGCTGCCTGTTCCGGTTCCCTGTGGGCTCTCGTTCCTCTCCTTATGGGCGCCTGTTTCGGTTCCCTGTGTGGCCCTTCAGCTTCTACTCCTGGACCTCTTGCTATCCTTCTGTTTTCCTTATCCTGATTGATTTGGTTGGTTGTATTTTGGGCTGTTTGGCTGCCTCATTTCTCTATATATATATATATATATATATATACATATATATATATATATACATACATATATATATATATATATATACATACATATATATATATATATATATATATATATATATATATATACATATATATATATACATATATATATATATATATATACATATATATATATACATATATATATATATATATATATATATACATATATATATATACATATATATATATATATATATATATATATATATATATATATATATATATTATGTTTTGAAGAATAAAAATGGGGAGATTATGTGATAGTTTTTGGACATCAAAACCTGTGGATTTCTTCGTGGAAAAGCTTGCGAGCTTGTCCTCTCTTCGATTTCATCTCGGGCTTCGTATCTCTTTCTTCTCTCCGCATGTTTAGACCCCCATTTGTATATTTCTTCTCAATCAAGGAATGGAAGCAATTTTACGAGTTTTTATGTTTTAAAAGTTGTATTTGTCGTCCCTATTTTACTATTATTGTTATTTTGTGATGTCTATGTCAAGGAAGTTTTTTTGTTATACAATCTTAGTTTTCTTGTAAATAATTGATTGCATCACCTTCTTTTTCAAAAAAAAAAAATAAAAGTTCCAAAGCATTGAAAGGAAGTTGTCTTAACAAACGTTCGCAGCATAAACAGATTACCTGCACGGTTTATTGCGTTTAAGAGCCCTAATCAACTTTTACCAAATGTTTTCCTCTTCTTAGCACCTCAAACAATCTTATTTCCAGAACAGTTGGATGAATAGGCAATCAACTATTGCATTCAGTGTTTTGTGGAAATGCAATGGATGCTATAATATAATAATGGGATGAATAGTATAAAATTCTATGAAAAATATTTAAAATAAACTTTAGGATAATTTATTAATTATTAATTCTATATATATAACGTAGTGAATTATATAAAAATATTTTTAATCATCTTTATGATGTGTGAAAATATATGGATGAAAATTTTAAGTCAATAATGATCAGACCTTTGTAAATTTTTAGTATTAAATGTTAGAAATTTTTTAGTAATTTGTTAATGATTTTTTAGTATTTTTTATGTCAATTTAGTAACTTGTCAGAATGGCCCCTAAATTTTTTAAGGGTGTTCGTTCTAGTTCCGAAATTTCCCAGGCACTTGATTTAATCTCTTAACTCATTAAATTTATACTAATTTGGTCCTACCAATTTGGACGCATCTTTATCTATCGTATCAAAGGCATCTGTTTGTCCTTTCTTTATTTTGTTTGGTTTTATCCATCTACAATATTGTGGTGCTGGTTTGTAGCAACCTGAATAGTGCATTTACATAGCAAGAAAATAGATGGTGTTTTTCCTCACATTTTGTTTATGAATCTAGTTTATCTTGTCCAGCACTTTTCCCTCCCATCTTAGTGCAATTAGCATGGGAAGCTGCTCTTCCGTTCTCATTTTGGGCCCATCAGATTGAATAACTGAAAATCTAAACAAAGAGTAAGTGATTCTTAGTTCATGATCAGCATCTTGGCACAGGAACATCTTCTTGGTGGAGCTTTGGGCTTTGGATTTGTGGTTACATTTGTCTTTGAGCCAGAAAGAGAGATATTGCTCCAGTGCTGATGTAAATCTGTTCAAATTGAAAAATATGATGCTTAAGAGGAGGAGATTCTGAATTTCTAGGAACAGTAAACACAGTTAAAGTGAATCGTTCCCTGAAAGAACTCATCAGAGCTTGCTCATGTTGGAGCAAAGCTATTGATTGAATATTAGGGCAACTGGTTACGTAGCACAGTTTGTGCAGGTGGTAGAAGATCGGAGCTCTGCCTCTGTTATCCCTGCCGATCCTTTTTTTTTTCTCATATGATTGGTTTGGCCATTGGATCGGTTTCTTGGGAGTATAATCTGGATGAAGGCATTGTTTCACGTTATGTAGATGTGTTGCTTAATACCGTATTTTCTCAAGAAATTTTTTTTTTGTGACAAATTATCTTGCAAACTTATTGTTATGATTATGAAATTACGAAGAAGATGCTAATGCGATGTAAAACGTTTCTTCAGATTTCATGTATTCGCTTTTTTAAAGCAAATCCACTAAGAAGCAATTTTAGTTTGATTTTCTGAAAATTGAATTCTTATCTTAACAGGTGAGGGACACTAAGATAAGGTTTCTATCAGGATTGAGAAGAGATACTGAAGAGGAAAGGCTGGAATGGAAAGAATTATGCACTTCACTCAAGGTTGAATTTACATCTTAATTTTTTTTTTTAAATTTCTTCTAGTAATCCTTAAATGTCATTCTTGAATGACACTAGTTCTCTTATCTCAAGCATAACATGCGCTCTCGAAAGAAAAAAAAAAAAAACCTTTCATGCTAATCCTTTTTCTCTTAATAACTAGAAATGTCTGCAGATTATATCTGCTTAAGTGCCTCAGTACTTTCTTAAGTACATGCACTAATTTATGTTTTTGAAATAATAAGTGAGCACTTGTTTTTCATGATCTATATGGTTTCAATTTTTTTTTTCTTCTATTTTTATTGTTCCATAATCATAGTTTTTCTTTGTTCAATTTCACTCTCACATCTGTCCATTTTCTTTAAAATTAGTTAGTTCTTTGGGGCATTAATTTTTACATGGCATATACATGCAGGAGGAGTATCCAAAGTATACTCCATTGCTTGCTAAAATTCTTGAAGGTTTAGTTACTGGAGGTGGTGATGAGGACAAGATTGCACATAAGAAAAAGGTACAGTTGTGAACCTGCGTTGCTATTGATTATAAGCTTTTAATCTCCTAGTAAGCGGTGGCGTTATGATTTTGCATTGATTTTGTCTGGATTCAAGCTCAAATTCAATCAATTTTATCTGAATTTGATGCGGATGATAAAGATGGAAGAATGACTAAACAAAAAACATGGAAACTCTTAATTTTATTTTGCCAATCCTATAAAGAAATCCTTACAAACAAAAACTAAGCAACAATTGCACTAAAAAAAAAATTAAATTAAGAGCAGAAATTAGACAAAACAACACCAGATTATGACAACTTAATTGACCATAAGCTTCTGTACTCATGGAAATTTCCTAAGAAATTTATTGGCTGGTGGATATGATACTCCTCTGCCCTTGGGTGTCACTTTTTACCCTTCTGAACCGTTGTTTGGTTCCAATCTGAACCTTTTTGGCGCCTGGAGGGGGCATGAGATGATCCAAGATTAAGTTCTTGATTCTAATAACCTGTAATTGCTCCTATTAGAAGGCTGTTTACGGGAAGATAAATCTGCAGAAATTAACAAAATAGTGATAACGAATAACTTGATGGCTTCTTGGAATTCCAACTGACCCTTCCTTGGTCCAAGTACACAGTTCTTGCTCAAGAGAATTCCAATACTCCCTTGGTTTATTCCGGCAGTTGAAACCGTGTGTGGTTCTTTCCTGCTGGTACACCATTCCTTCAAGTATTTCCGCAGGGTTGGCAGCTTCCTTTGATTTTCTGTGAAAATAAATTGATACGACAGAAGGGAGCAGAGAGGGAAACAGGCCCAGCCAGCCAGTTCAACAAGAGTCGAACCAGCCCATAGGTTTTGCCGAACCTGGGATAGATCCAGAAGGGATTTTGGGAGAAAACAAGGTAGAGATATTTGAGAAGATTTTAATTTAAATTATGTGGAAATTATTTATGGAAAGAGTTCCCATTTGAGTTTAAATCTAAGAGGGAATTAATTAAGGAAATGAGGCTGATTTGAGGGGGGATTTAGGGGAGCCTATTTAGACTTAATTATGTCGTTATTTTCGTATGTTGCAATTTGTTTCATCTGTATCTTTTCTTTGAGAGTTTTCTAGTGGCATCTAGGGTTTGTGGGAGAGCCGATCTACCTCTCGAATAGTAGATCAATTGTATCTTGCTTTGTTTTCAAAGAAGAAATCCAAATTCAGCCACTATATTTGTATTCATGCAATTGTTTTTTTAGTTTCTTTGCTGTTTTTACTTCCTAGGCGCATCAAATTGGTATTAAAGCAATATTTTTTTGGAGACATTGGCAGAAAAGGTGAATGCATTGGAAGATGAGATGGAGCACTTCAAATCCGGCGTGGAGAAGTTCTCAACTTTGGAAGCATGGTTTTCAACAATGGAAAATCGATTTGGAGGGTTTGAGGAGATGTTAAGGAAGCTAATGGAGATGCAAACCAAAACACCACCGGTGGTTCTGATTGCTAACTCTAATCCAGAATTGATCAAGGTTCCCTTGGTTGAATCCAAGGTAAATGAGATCGGACGTAAAGAGTTTGATAATGAGTTTCTTTCATCAAGAACCAACTCTTAACTCTCTGATAAGGGGCCGATTAGGGGTTTTGGATGGTGGGACAACAAGAATTAGGGTTGTCAAAATGGGTCAACGAGTCGGGTTCAGGTCCAACCTCGACCTGACCCGGGTCCTAACGAGTCATTCTGAACCCGACCCGTTCTTTTCCAACCCGTGCCCGATCCACGCGGGTTGTTGGGTTGACTCGACCCAACCTGCACCGCTCTTGCAAACTAGTAAAAAGCTTACCGAGCGGGACGCATGTGCGAGTGCAGCTCAAATCGTTGGGGAGGAAGACAAAGGTGATACCATTTGGAGTGGCTGAAGATCTCTTCTCTTAGCAGCGGCGGTGCAAGGTTAAGCCTTCCTACCTCTACATCCAGGCGCAGTGGTGAAGGCTCAAGACATCTTCTCTTAGCAGCGGTGGCGGCGGTTGAGGCTCAACTGAGGCCGGCGGATTGGCAGTAGTCTCTAAAATTATCGACACTGGCGAGATTTGATATCGTCAGTGTAGGTTGAGGGGGTACTTGTCGCATTATGCTGCTACTAAACCTTCGATGTGGCTCTGTGCTTCTTACTAAACCTTCTTTTTTATTTATTGATCATTCTTCATTAATTAGCTTGTCGAAGGAGACTGAGGGGGTGCTTGTCGCATCATGCTGCTACTAGCTGTAGCTCTAAAAGCTCTCTTGTTGTTACTGTAAGGCGCCTCATCCATCTGAAAAGCTCTATTCCTTCCATGTGAGATATATTCGAAGGTTGCTGAAGAACTGTAGGTATTAATTAGCTTGCTGACGGAGCTACACCCTGGCGCCGCCGGTGGAATTTGACGCCGATATCATAGGCGCAAAGATGACGAAGCGTCGAAGCCTTATCAGATTTCGTGTCAAACCGGGTCAAAGTCGGGTTAGCGGGTTGACCCGAACCCTACCCGATTTTCAAACGGGTCTAAAATTGCAACTCGAAACCGACTCGTTTGTTAAACGGGTCGACCCGAACCTCAAGTTTTCGGGTTGGGTTACGGGTCATGTCAATAATTGGCACCCCTTGCAAGAAGGGAGTTTTATGGTGGAGGTGGAGTGGCCGACCACTATAGGAGGCGTTTTGAGCAAGGGGAATGGACAACCTGAGAAGGAGGTGGTCAAATCGAGCCAGGGGGTTCTGATCATGGGAGGTGGGGAAGGATGTTTTGGAACGCATTGGAGCAATGACCTATCGACTGATGCTACCACTTTCATTAGCATTGCACCAAGTATTTCATGTCTCATAGCTGAGGCGAGCAATAGGAGATCACACACCTTCACTATCTTAGATTTTGACAGAAGATATGGAGGTCATTTTGGAACCCCTAGAATTAGAAGGGGTGCGTCGAAGCAGAGGCACATGAGGTACTCATCAATTGGAAGGTTTTTCTGGAGTGCAAAATTACATGGGAGCTATATGAGATGATCAAGAGACATTGGTCATCATGTTTATTGTGGTAGTAATGAGAAATGATTATAATATGAGATGTGCGTGAGAGTGCAGTAGTTCCTATTGAAATAAATCCTAGGATAATAGAATTAGGTGAATTGGGCTTGTAAAATTGAAGCGCGAAATGCGCCTATAAATAGGATGCTAATAGGTGATGTGAAACAAATAGGAAGGAAAGGTTAGACCAAGGTTGGCATGGCTAGTTTTGCAAAACTATTTACATAAATAATAATTTGCATTAACGATTAATGTAGTGCTATAAAAAATTTGTATAAATCACAATTAGCATTGATTATGATGATGGTTATTCTGTTGGGAGAAAGAAGAGGTGAATCTCTATTACCAATCATATCATGAAAACATTTTGACTCTAATTTTTACATTTCAATAAGCATGAGCTTCAACACTGTCGTTGCCAGGTCCCAAGTCCTGTATGAGAAAAGTGGAGGGTTGCATTAGGTAGTCGACAGCCAGCGTAAAACTTGTCGAACAATAATGACATGAATCCTTTAAGATATTGTGTTAATGCTAGGGCGTCCCCTGGAAGCAATGTGCTGTATGTCCTGAATACAGTGACAAGTGTGCAAGGGTCGTTGCACCGGCGCCCGGGTGTAGTGTTAAATAGGCAAGGGTTCCCACATAAAGGACGGATGTGAGCAAAGAAGCTAGTCCATGAAACTAAATCTAGGATAGGAACTTGGAATATAGGTTCCCTTATAGGAAAATTAATTCAATTAATAGATAATATGATTCATAGGAAGTTAAATATTTTGTGCATTCAGGAAACTAAATGGGTTTGAGAGAAGGCTAAGGAAATTGATAGTTTAGGTTTTAAACTTTGGTATTCGGGTAGGAGTCGTACTAGAAATGGTGTAGGTGTTATTATATATAAGAGTTTAAAGGATAATGTTATAAATATTACTAGGATTGGAGATAGAATTATAGTTTTAAAGATCGTTGTTGATGATAAGATTGTTAATATTATAAGTGCTTATGCTCCTTAAGTAGGTTGGATATGAGTTCTAAATTAAATTTTTGGAATGACTTAAAAGAATTAATATAAAAGATACCTCTTGAAGAAAGAGTTTTTATTGGAGGAGATTTAAATGGACATGTTGGTAGAGAGGTAGATGATTTTAAAAGCATTCATGGTGGCCATGAATTTGGAGCGACGAATGAAGATGGCAAGATCATATTGAATTTTTGTTTAGCTTATGATTTTTCAATTGCTAATACCTTATTTAAGAATAGGAATGAGCATCTCATAACTTATAAAAATGGATATAATACAACCCAGATTGACTATTTTTTTATTAGAAAATTAAATCGTTTAGATTGCAAAGATTGTAAAGTTATTTCGAGTGAAAATTTATGTACCCAACATCGATTATTAGTTTTTGACTTTAAGATAAAGGGGCATAAAATAAAAAAATAAAGTAAAGCGATTTTCTAGAATTAGATGGGGGCATTTAAAGAATATTAACAAAAATATTTTTGAGAATAAGATTTTAGATCTTAAGATTTTATCTGTGCATGAGGATGCAAATGTTATGTGGGAAAAAGTGACTAGTGATATTAAGAATATTACAAAAGATGTCATTGGAGTATCAAAGGGAAAAGCTCCTAATAATAAAAATAGTTGGTGGTGGAATCCAAATGTGCAAGAAAAGATTAAAAATAAGAAGTTTTGTTATAAAAATTGGTTTAATTTTAAAGATTCTGATAATTGAGAATTATATAAAGTGGCTCGTAAGGATACTAAGAAAGCAATATGCGATGCAAAGACATTAGCTTTTAGTGATTTATATAATAGATTAGATACTAAGAATGGAGAAAGATATATGTATAAGTTAGTCAAACAAAGAGATAGGAGTAGTAAGGATTTAGTTCAAGTGAAGTGTATTAAGGATGAAGATCAAAAAATACTTTTCTTAGATTATGATATTCAACAAAGGTGGATGAGATATTTTGCTAAACTTTTTAATGAAGATTGTGAAAATAAGATTGACTATAGTGACCTTAGCACCCTAAATGAAAATAAAGATTTATGTTTTTATCGGCGTATTAGTAAAACTGAAGTTAGAGAGGCTTTAAAGAAAATGAAGGGTGGAAAAGCTGTTGGACTTGATGATATTCCAATAGAGGTGTGGAAATGCTTAGGAGATGAAGGAATTCCTTGGCTTACTAAACTTTTTAATACTATTTTGAAGACTAAAAAGATGTCAGATGAGTGGAGAACGAGTGTGTTAATTTTTATTTTTAAGAATAAAGGTGACGCACAATATTGTGTGAATTATAGAGGTATTAAGTTAATGTGTCATACTTTAAAACTATGAGAGCGAGTTATGGAGCATACGTTGAGGCGTGATACTAATGTTTCTCAAAATCAATTTGGATATGCCGGGTAGGTCGACTATGGAAGCCATACATTTATTAAGAGGTTTGATGGAGAGATATAGAAAAAATGAGGAGGATCTACATATGATATTTATTGATTTAGAAAAAGCATATGATAAAGTTCCAAGATAAGTGTTATGGAGAGTTCTTGAAAAGAAAGGAGTCAATAATGCTTATATTCAAATCATTAAAGTTGTATGCAGGAGCTATTACTTGTGTTCAAACACAAGTTGGATTGACCAAATATTTTCCTATTTCGATTGGGTTACATCAAGGATCATCCTTAAGCCCATATCTTTTTGCTTTAGTCATGGATGTTCTCACTAGACATTTTCAAGAGGATGTACCTTGGTGTATGTTTTTTGTTGATGATATTCTTCTTGTTGATAAGACTAGAGAGGGAGTTGGAGGTAAACTTGAATTATGGAGGTCAACCTTAGAGTCTAAAGGTTTTCGCTTGAGTAGATCTAAAATGGAATTTATGGAGTGTAATTTTAGTAGTAATAGACCTAGTGAGGGGATTATGGCTTTGGACAATCAAGTCATTAATAAGAGTACACGTTTTAGATATCTTGGATCTATTGTTCAGAGTGATGGTGAAATAGATGGGGATATTATCAGCAGAATTCAAGTTGGATGATTGAAGTGGAGGAATGCATCGGGCTTGTTATGTGATAGAAATGTACCCCTCAAACTTAAGGGATAAGTCTAGAAGATGGTAGTGAGGCCTGCAATGCTTTATGGTGCCGATTGTTGGCCATTAAAAAAGAAGCATAATACTAAGTTAAGTGTGGCAGAGATGAGAATGCTCAGGTGGATAAGTGGCTTTACCCTTAGAGATAGAATACGAAATGAGCATATACGTGAAAAGGTTGGAGTTGCTCCAGTAGAAGATAAGATTAGAGAGAGCCTTAGATGGTTTGGTCACATAAAACGGCGGCCTTCCGATGACCCGGTTAGGAGAGTAGAGGTATTAGATTTGACTTATGTTAGGAAAGGTAGGGGTAGACCTAAAAAGACCTGGTTAGAAAATATTAGGAATGACCTTTCTTTATTAGATTTAAACGAGAATTTAAATTTTAATAGGACACAATGGAGAAAAAGGATTCATGTAGCTGACTCCACGTAGTGGGATAAAGGCTTGATGGTTTTGTTATTGAATAGGCATGAGCTTCAACTGTAAAAGAAACCTGTGGTGGTTAATGACTAAAATACTTTTGCCATGGTTCTTCAGTTGCTTCTTGGTAATGGCTTTTTCTTGGCATTTAATTTTTCTTTTACTCTGCCAGTCATCAAAGATCCTGGTCTATTCTGAGCCTTATAAAAAAAATAAAGAAAAGATATAAAGAATCAATGATCATGGTCGCAATGAAATGTGTATTATCTATGGTTTAGAGTTTAAGAGAATTTATTCTTTATTTTTGTGCTAGCATTTCTTTTGTTTGGTATTTTTAATGAGATAAATATGGGAGGAAATAAAAAAAAACCACAGGTACCATGTGTTACATATTATAAAATGTTAGTCTCACTTATCCCATTAGTAAACTATGATGCACAGGCACTGTTACGCCGACACAGTTACGACACGACACGGATACAGGACACGCCAACTATTGAAAATATAGGGCATACATGGGTTGAACACGGTATATAATTTTTTTTTTAAATTGTGTATAGAAATTGAATAAGCATAATATTAAAAATAATTTGAAAATAATGAGTCATTTAACTTGAATTCATGTTTAAAATGATTGATGTTAGGATGTCGAAGGTTGGGTGTTGATGTCGTATATCAGACACTGAGAGAGGAGACGACAATGCTAACAAAAGTTAAGCATCAATGTTATGAAGAATTATTGTGCATTCTGCATCAATGTCGAGAGGGCGTCTGTCATTGATGTTGAGTGGGCGTTGATCATCGATATTAAGACGACATCAGACAAGGATGTGCTATGAAGCTGTGGGTTTAGAAATTGCTATTGTCGAGCATCAATGTCAAGGTAGTGTTAGACTTTGATATTGAGGTGGTTTTGAAATGTCTATGTCATAGCGGTGTAAAAGGTCGATGTTGAGTTAACGTTGGGCATTGTGTGAAACCGAAGTCGCAAGCTGTCAAGGAGAAATGAAATGAGAATATTCGATGAATGGGGAATTGAGTACGAGCAATTGATTTGGTGTTGTGAAGAAGAAATAAGAAGTTTAATATTTATTATTTAAATAAATAAAAAAAAATTAAATACAAGATTATATTTAAAAATTTTTAAATTCAAGAATAAATTTTTAAAAAAATTTCATAAAATATTTAAGACACGAGTGTGGGACACTTGTCCAATTTGTATTTAATATTTTTTTAATTAGACACATTTTCGGCGTGTCCGACACTGTGTCGGAGGCATGTTGGATGCGTGTCATGTCGGATATATGTTGGACACTGCACGTCTCTTTCAAGAAAAGTGTTGGTGCATCATAGTTGGTAAGTAGCTATAGGGAACTTAAAATTAACTTATTCTTATACAAAGATAGGCAATGGTAGTATCATGGTTCATCCAATTAGCTTGTTACCGAAATTGATCTAGACTGAGATCTGATCTCTTTTGCAGATTGTCGATGTGGGAAATGTTGTCATGGATACTGATTATAACGACGAAGAATATTTACTCCTTGATTTTGGCTAGCTCTTCTTTTGTTTGTTATGTTTTGTTGGGATAAATATAGCTGGAAATCAAAAGAACAACAAACACCAAGTATGACCTGTTAACAAATTGAGTACTTTTCCTATGTTAAGTAGCAGTTGGCAACTTAAAATGAATATATTCTTACATAAACAATATTAGCATCATGATTCATATAATTTTCTTGTTATTAAAGTTGTCCTAGAGTTGGACCATATTTCTTTTGCAGATTGTTGCTGTGGCTAATGAAGTCATTGATAGTGTTGATAAAGATGAACTGGCAAAATATTTTTCAGTTAAACTTGATCCAGATGATGAAGAGGCCGAGGTAAAAATATTTTTTGTTCGTCAGTTCTTCCTAATGAATGGTGTTTATGGCTTTTGGGGATTAATCTTGCAAGTGGCACTAGGTTCAAATTTATTCTGTATCAGTCCAAAATTCTCACAATACAACTACTTTTTGAGCTCTTTGAATTCTTTGATTGGATCAAGTTCTATGCCAAATGCTGCCCTCTCGTTGATTTTATTTTATTTTTGCTGTGGTTTTTTTTCCTGTTGGCATATCGAGCATACTATAAATCGATGCTTCTGTTGAATTTAATCTTTCTTGGGTAAACTGGCATTGCATTTAAGAATTGTTATCCCGCTGCAGAAAATTAAGAAGAAGATGGAGATAGCACGCGACCAGCTAGCAGAGGCTTTGTACCAAAAGGGATTAGCACTTGCAAATATTGAAACTTCGGAGGTATAGTCAATTTTATCCTTTTCGTATAATTTCACTAATAGTTTAGACATTAACTTGGAGTTCGTTTAGTCATTTGAATATTTGTTAGAAAAGAGTAGATTCTCTTCCCTTCGGCTTATTTAAAGTCTTATCTCACCCAACTTATTTCAGGCTGCATAATTACTTCTACTGAACTCTTTATGTCTATGTGCTTGTATTGAAATGTACTAACTGTCTTGGTTTATGCATTGTTTATTTTATTTTTTTATAAATTGCATTGCTTCAAAAACAGCAACATCAAGCCTTTATCCTATTACGTGTGGTCGGCTACATGAGTCCTTTTTCTCTATTGTGTCTTGTTAACAGTCAAATTCTCTTTTAAATCTAATAAAGAAAGGTCATTTCATGAGTCTCATAAGGAGTTTTATTTAGCGCACTAAAAAGCAATATAAATCAACAAATGAAACAAATGCTCTATATTGGCTATTCTAGTTTTGGGATACATAAATTGAAGGATTATCTCTCAAAGTTTTTCATTGGTGTAGGTTGTATTTTTTCTAGGTTTGTATTCTTAAATTACCCTACAAATTAATTTGTACCTTTGATCATGAACTATCAACATTATTTGATGAAATTGAATAATTGTTCTTTAGGACAATTGGTGGTGTTGGGTTCAAGATTTTCATTCATGATTTGCTTACTTTGGGTGCAAGGGATGCTTATGTAAAGTTGTTTTATTCTTGGTGCCGTTTGTTTTCTCTTCCAAAGCTTTCCAAAGTAGTAAATCTCTGTCTTTTGTTTTCGATTTATTCTAAGGATTGTCATTCCTTGCATGGTTATCAAGCACATATTGGCTGGCATAAGGGGGATGATTGTGGGCTTGGAAAATTCACACTTAGCTCTTCTAAGAAAGTTTTATTCTGAGTCAAATTTTAAAGGACAAATTAAATTGTATATAAGATACTATTTAGAGATTTTGCCCTCATTGTGTGAGGATTCTTTGATGTAGTTTAGGTTTATATATGCGCAAACTCTTATAGCTACTTATTTATCTCGATGTTTGGATAACTTTTTATTATGACTTGTCGGTAGATGAAAAATGCTTAGCTTATAATAGCAATAATATTAACATTATGATAGAAAATTTTAATGCCTTCAGCTTAAAATAGATTTTGGGGAGAATGATGATGAACTCAATTAAGATTCATATTTTTATTTTCTTGGCTTATCATTGACCTTAATTTACTTGGTCAATAGAGGTAATTGACTCAACTTGATCAATGGCTCATTGATGATAGCCATCGTTTACATTATCTAAGTAGATATGGGGTGAATGTTTATGACTTTAATTTAAAGTGGGCTTTGTGCCTAGTCAAGTGCGCCTATGATTCATCACTAAGGTGATTTGGGACGATTTGAGGAATGTGCAGACTTTGGCTTTGACTATAATTTAATGATGCCACCTTGATTATAACCATGTTTTAGTGGCAATGATAGCAAAATTTTCTTATAGGCTCCAAAAATTTTGCACCCCAACCTCTCCATGTGATTTTAGAGTTTTAATGGATTATATTACGAGTCAAATTTTCAGTAGACAAATTAGTTAGAGATAAGCCATTATCTAGAGATTTTTCCCTCGTATGTGAGAAATTTAAGATTTATGTTTAGGTTTTTCATAGGCATATGACATTATGATTTATTAGCCCTCCCAATGGTAGGAGAGTACTTTCGATTTAGGCTAGTCGTTAGATTGTACTTAATATCTAGTGTGTCGTAGTAATATTTTTAGATTTTTATTATTTAAAATTTATCACCTTGTGCTTAAAGCAAATGATGGGGGAAATAATGATGAATCCGATTAAGATCCCCTAGTTTATTCATCTTGGGCTGTTGTAATCCAGCCTATTTAGTCAGATGAGGTAGTTGACCCAACCCGATAGAAATATTTTTATCGACAGTCATGAGTTCCTTTGTCCAAAGGTACTGTGATACCTACTAAAACAGTATTCAATTTGTAACACCCCACAGTACCCTTAAACAGTGCTGTAGAGTGTAACAAATAAAACATAACATTTTTCATCTTATAACCATTTGAAACAATCCATCATTTGCATGTTTACATATTAACATATCTTAAACCTTTACTAGTATATCAACGGAAGTACTTGAAAGTTTTAAGTACTCATAAAATATAATTATAGAGCCATAAAAAAAATTCCAAACAAACATTTCATGGGAATATTAACATACCTTTAGTTTTGTTTTACAAACAGAAATAAAATTAATATCTATGATTGAAATACTTAAACTAGTCAGCAACCACTTTTTCATTCCATTTTCCTGTAACAACAGCCACTAATGAAAATATTGGTGAGCTACGAGACTCAGTAAGTAATGCAGTTGTAATTAGTATTAAATATGCCTATTAAAAATTTAGAACATTAAAACATAAATAAAAGTTTAAACTATTAGAAACTAGAAAACATCTTATTTGACATTACCTTTAACTGTTATCTTAGATCATATTGAATATCAATTTTTCCCATAAAAATGTTTGGCTATTCTTTCATAAACAAATTCAATGGAGCCCAGGATGTTATCGCCATTGAATTTCATGGAGGTCCCTTTTGCCTCCTGAAGGGTCCCTTTTGCCCCACCTGCTATGCAGGTATCTTTTCTTTTGGGGTCCCTTTTGCCACACTCACAAGGTAGTTACATATTTGGGAACCCTTTTGTCCCAATTATCCTTGTAAATGATACATCATATATATAACCAAACTTTATGTTAAATTGATACTCAATACACTTTTATAACATAACTCATATTTATATTGTTGCTTTCATAAAGATCTTTATATACTACTCATTTGTGTAATGAAACAGTGTATCATATGTTAATAATGGAGATTCTTTCCAAGATATTTCCAACTAGCAAAATCTTTAATGAAAGAACTCTTATTTGAAAGTCTCATGATGCAAATATATAAGAGGTCTTTCATATATGGAAACCAGGTTAGGAACATCCTTTAGCCAGAGAATTACTTGTAATGCTTATTTCTCTTGTATTCATTCAAATACCAATATACCATGTAAAATTAACAAGAATTACATTTAAAATTTTAATTTGCATTACTTACCTTCTTGACGGGTTGCTTCTTCTAAACCTTCACTTCTTACTCTTCTTCTATTATAAGTCACTCCAAACCCTCCTCTTTGCATAAGACTATATAATATATATCACCTTAAATTATAATTTGCATAAGAACTTTATTGAATTGAACTAGTATAAAAGATAGTGCAATTTAGGATTCTTACCTTTTTCTATCTTCTATGATTTAGTCATTCTTCAATTTGAACTTCTTAGTTTTCCTTTACCGTTTCAATCATTATTTTGCAAACTTACATCAACTCACTCTTCATCATATAGTTCTATATTAATCACATTCAAAATTTGATAACAGTTTTCCACAAACCTTTTAATTGCTGTCTCAGAAATCCTAGTGCTGCCTTCTACCACAGAGCCGAACCGATCTACAGTTCCCGCCCGTTGTCTGCATTGTGCCGAAATGGTGAAATCTGCGATTTTCTGTTCACTGTAAGGCGTGGAGTTGCTACTTGCTTTCACCACTTATAAGCCGTCGTTGAACTCCTCTTCAATTCATCAGAACTTGAATTTTCTTCGTACTTCACCGAGAAAATCCTCTTCACTGCCACTGTTTCTCACAAAAATTCCTCTCCCCTTCTTACACTCCTCCGCTAACTGCTTCTCTTCTACTACTAGCACCCACAAACAAGGCTTTTGTTTAAGAAATACTGAGTAACAGACTAGTTTCCGATATCCACTTCTGTGTTAAGGCTTCAAACAATGCATCTCTTAGATTAGCCATCAGCCAACGCATGCTTTCATTAGTGGCTATTCAGGAATAATATAATTTATTATATTATTGCTATATTAGTGGATTGCTAAGGAAACTGTAACTCAACTGTAATCATAAGATAATTTAATTAATGTTAAAGAAATATTTCTTTTACTATTATCTGTACCGAGTCCACAAAGAAAGAAAGCCAATTTTTCTTACAGAACTTCCACTATACTGCCTTCTCCTACGCCTTATACCTACAGGTCACTTACAGGTCACTTTGCCGAAACTTGAAATTGTGCCTATTGCACTATGCCGACTCTCTTTCTCTTCCACGTATGTGAAATAATAGGAATAGGATAAGAGCTTTTGTGAGGTCCCACTCACAATTGCATAATTGCTCTCTCTCTCAACCCAACTTAAGCATCTATTCAGGAATATAAGAGTTATATTATAATTCTTAAAATAATTACTAATAATTACATAATAATAATCTAATTATTAAAAATCACAATTTCACTAAAATAAATTATATTTACCTGCTACGAAACTTGGATATTACAAATCTTCCCTCCTTAATAGAATTTCGTCCCCGAAATTTCAGCATTTCATACATTTTCAACAGGTTTGGAAACCTCTGTTTCAATTTTGCTTCATTTTCCCATGTAGCATCTTTCACTGATATGTGTTTCCACTTTACTTTAACAAAAGGATTCTTTATTTTTTTCAATCTACGAACATCTCTTTCCAATATCTTTTCAGGTTTTTCCACATATGTCAAATCCTTCTTAAGTTCAATGTCTTTATGAGAAACTCTCTGAGTTTCATCTGTGACCCATTTCCTGAGCATTGATATATGAAAAATATTATGAACATCAGACATGTTTGTAGGCAACGCCAGCTTGTAAGATACTTGTCCAACTTTTTCAATGATTTTGAATGGACCAATATATCTAGGACTGAGTTTTTCACCTTGGGTAAATCTAGAAACACCTTTCATTGGTCTTACCTTAAGAAATACAAAATCTCTCACTTCAAATTTTACCATTTTATGCTTGGAATCATAATATTTCTGTTGGCTGTCTTGAGTTGCTTGTAACCTGTCTCTAATGAGTCTGACTTTTTCAGTAGTCTAATCCACCAATTGTTAACCAAATAATTGTCTCTCACCAAGTTCAAACCAACTTAATAAAGTTATGCACTTTCTGCCATATAATGCTTCATATGGAGCCATTTTTATACTGGATTGGTAGCTATTATTATAAGTAAATTTTATCAATGGAACATGATCTTCCCAGCTACCTCCAAAATCCAGAATACATAATCTTAACAAATCTTCCAACTCCTGAATTAGTCTTTCATACTGGCCATCTGTCTGTGGATGAAAAGCAGAACTGAACTTTAATTTTGTGCCCAAACTTGCATGTGTATTCTTCCATAACTTAGATGTAAATCTTCCATCCCTATCAGAAATAATAGCTTTAGGGATTCCATGCAATCTAATGATTTCCTTCACAAATAATTTGGCGAATTTTTTTTTTTTTTTTTCACTGAATCAATCTAACGATAGGTAGAAAATAAGATGACTTTATTAGTCTATCAACCACAACTCATATACTATAATGTCCTTGCCTTGACCTAGGAAATCCTATAATAAAATCCATGGCTATTTCTTCACACTTCCATTCTGGAATTGGTAGAGATTGTAACATGCTACTGAGTTTTTTATGTTCAACCTTAACAACTTGATATATATATATATATATATATATATATATATATATATATATATATATATATATATATATATATATATTACACTTAGCCACATATTCTGCTACATCTATTTTCATTTCTAGCCACCAAAATAAGGTCTTCAAATCCTTATACATTTTTGTATTTCCTAGATGAATTAAATAACCTGAATTATGTGCTTCAAATTCTTGAACCAAATTTGATTCCTTTGATATCCATAAATGTTCATTGCTCTTGACTCTTTCCTGATCATCAATACTAATATCTTTTCTTGTTCATGATTGTCGTTGCTCCAATAGCTTCTGATATTCAGTACTAGCCTTCTGAACTTCAATGATTCTTTCTTTTAAAGAAGGATGAACTGACATGATGATGAAGATTAACAACATTTTGATCTCCTTGCACTCTGACTTCCAATTGTAAGTTTTTCATTTCTCTAATCAATCCTTCTTCCATAGTTAACATATAATGCAACTGTGTTCTAAAATTTTTTGCTCAGTGCATCAGCTATTACATTAGCTTTGACAGTACTAGATGTCAAGATCATAATCTTTTATCAATTTTAAAAACCTTCTTCTCTGCCTCAAATTTAATTCCTTCTGAGTGAATATATATTTCAAACTCTTATGATCTATAAATAACTCACATCTTATCACGTACAAGTAGTGTCTCCAAATTTTAAATGCAAATACCACTACAACAAATTCTAGATCATGGGTTGGATAATTTTTTTCATGAGGTTTCAACTGTTTAGAAGCATAGACAATAACCCTTTTGTTTTGCATCAACACACAACCCAATCCTTTTAAAGTAGCATCATTGAATAATTGGAATCCCTTAGATCCAGAAGGAATTGTCAACACAGGTGCAGTTGTTAAACATTGTTTCAACTCTTAAAAACTCTGCTCACAATCATCAATCCACTCAAATTTAATGTCCTTCATGGTTAACTTAGATAATTATAAAGCAATTTGAGAAAAGCCTTTAACAAATCTTCTTTAATATCCTGCTAATCCCAAGAAACTTCATAACTATATCTCATTAGTGGGTCTTGGCCAGTCTACTACTACTTTAATCTTTTTTGGATCCACAAATATTTCTTCTCCACTAACAATGTGTCCCAAAAATGAAATTTTCTTCAGCCAAAATTCACATTTAAAATATTTGACAAACAATTTATGTTGTCTCAGTAATTCTACCACAATCTTCAAATGATATACATGACCCTTATCATTCTTGGAATATATTAAAATGTCATCGATAAACACAATTACAAATTGATCCAAATAAGATCTGAAAATTCTGTTCATCATATCCATGAATACTGCAGGGGCATTGGTTAAGCCAAATGGCATCACAAAAAATTTGTAGTGCCCAAATCTGATGCCAAAAGCATTCTTCTCAATATCACATTCTTTCATCCAAACCTGATGATAACCTGGTCTCAAGTCAACCCTGGAAAATACAGAAGCATCTGCTCATTAATCACCTAGATCCTCAATTCATGGAAGAAGATACTTATTTTTTTTTTAATAATCACCTTATTTAATTCTCTAAAATCTATACGAGTCAAATAGAACCATCATTCTTTTTAATAAATAACACTGGTGCACTCCAAGGAGATTAATTGGGTCTAATAAAACCCTTTTCAATTAGTTCAGCCAACTGGCTTTTCAACTCTTATAATTCCTTGATTGCCATTTTGTAAGGTGATTTCATAATGGGATTTGTTATAGGTTGAAGATTTATTGAAAATTCAACTTTTCTTTCTGGAGGTAAAATCCTTCCATTCCTCAGAGAATACATCCACAAATTCATTCATTACCAGAATGAAATTTTATATTATCATTAGTTTCTTTAGTTGCTTCTAACTTTGCTAAGAAAACCAACTCACCTATCTTTAGACTTTTAAGTACTTCACTAGAAGCAATCAATGATGAAATTACTCTCCTTTCACACTGAAAGTAAAATACGTCATCCCCAGGCCAGTCAAATCTAACCATTTTCTTCCAACATTCAATGGTAGCTAACTATTTGATTAACCAATTCATTCCCAAGATTACATCAAACTCCACTAATGGAAGTACTATTAAGTCTGCTTGAAACTTTCTACCAATTCAGCAAAATTCATTTATTCGAAGAGGAATTAATGGTTGCCTCAATGAATCACTCAATCCTTTTTAAAAATATGCAATACTTTTCCTCATAAGTACTGATAAGCTGGGGAGCATACCTTGACAGAGCTGTGAATTCTGCTTCATACTGAATAACAGTTTTTGCTCCTTGCTTTAGATTAACAAAGCTCTCATGCATTGCTTGCAATGATGCACCGACACTTCTCCTTAAAGAGTCGTGCAGTGTCCGACACAACACTCGTCCGACACTCCTCCGACACGTGTCGGACACGCCGAAAATGTGTCCGATTAAAAAAATATTAAAAACAAATTGGACACGCGGACACGCGTATCTTAAATATTTTATATTTTTTTAAAATATAATTTCTTATATTTGGCGAGATTTAAACTAAATTTCTTATTTCATATCCACAACATCAAATCAACGTCTGCATTTAATACCCATTCATCGAATATTCTCTTTTTCATTTCTCTTTGGCAGTGAAGGTATTTTCATCTCATCTCTTTTTGCACAATTACAAATCTTTCTCTTGTTGAATCAGAGTTGAAAGTAGTGATATTCAATGATGATGATATTGAAGGCCAAAAAAACAAACCTCTAAAGCTAATCCTAATAGTTGAAGCTTGAATGCCTGATGTTGTAGTAAGTGATTATTTGATTATAGTTTTGTGGTTGTACTAGATATTTTATACTAAATATTTTATATTATAAGCTAGACAAGTTATCATGTCATTCATTTATTATTGTTTGTCATTTTTAATATGATATATATATATATATATATATATATATATATATATATATATATATATATAAATGTATTGTCGTGTCCGTGTCACCGTGTCCGTGTCACCATGTCCGTGTCCGTGCATCATAGATTGCTTGTCTTGCTAATGGAGGAACATACCACTCCCTGAAAACTTGCTCAAATTCCTCCCACATAATTTGCTCCTCGGATTTACTTCTGAATTTCTCCAGTTGATGTCCCCTCCACCACCTTTTAGCTTCACCTTCTAGCATAAAGGTTGCTAGAGATACTCGTCGATTTTCAGGGCACCTCATTCCATTTAAAATCTTCTTTATCCTGATGATCTAGTCTTCATCACTTCTGGCATAACTCCTCCTTTAAACAATGGAGGTTTTAAACTCTAGAAAATCTTTAGATGTTTATCCACTACGACCCCCACCAGATCACATGCCTCAACATTTGCACTACTACCTGGGTGGTAGTAGTGACAGGTGTAACAACATGCAAAATATCAGGTGTTGCAGATCCCACCATCGACTGCATCTTTTCTATCATCTGCATCATCATATTCATCATTTGTAGTTGTATCATATTTCTTGACATTAAATTGGTAGAATCAGCCATTACTGGTGTACTGTCTACTCTGGGTACATTGCCTTCCCTTAGTATTTCATTTTCAGGATCTTCAGAGATCCTAATAGGTTGAGATGACTGACCCTCATCTCTTTCATTTATTCTATCAACCATTATATTTGCAATGCATGTTATTAGGAGTTATTTATGCTCATAATCATCTACTTCTATTTAGGTATTATTTTCATATGCTTACATGCAAGCCAGATTGAAATTAAACATGTATAAATCAATTGAAATTAGACTCATTACTATCTTAGAACTACTATAGTCTCCTAGGCTCTGTAATAATTCTATTAGATCCAATTTGTATCTGCTTAGAAAATTCACTTTGCTTATGCTTCCGTAATTGAATCCTTAGAACCTTAAATCTTTGCTCTGATACCACTTTTGTAACACCCCAACGGTACCCTTAAACAGTACTGTAGAGTATAACAAATAAAACCTTCACTTCTTACTGATGTGAAACGTACATGTGAAGATGAGTTTCATAATGAAGTTGCACGCTTAATTTTAGAAAGAACAAATAATTATATCTTTATAATAATTTGAACGACTAGATAAAACATTAAGAACGGAAAACGAGCTTACGGTTGAATCACACGGTTAAGAGTTAAGATCATATAACAATCAAGTCAATCTAAAGTTACGTACATGAATGGTTTTCCACAAATATCCCTAGAGTAACAATGAGATTAGTCACTAGGAGTGTCCACTCATTCAACTCTCTAATTCACTAGGCTTTAGCGGATAAAAGATTAGCATGATTTCCATGTATCAAGATATCACCACAATAGAGAAGTAGAGTAAGAAGATAAGAGAATGGGATGAAGAGTTTACCCAAAGAAAGAGGTTATACAAAGTTCCAGTGGTGGTTTGAGGGCTTGAGAGGAAGTAGACAGCCAGTGGTGTCTCCTTGGACGTATGGGTAGCAACACATTTGTTCTCGAAGCCTTGAACAAAACCCCGCGGACATAGGTGAAATGAAATTCCAAACTTCACTGGACAGCAGTTGGGAAGGTCTTCTTGGATAGCCTCTTTGTAGATTTTGATGTCCCGGAATTGATGGCAGCAAACTGTGAGTATCCGATCAGCTGGGTAGCAGCAGGGAGGCCTCCATGGACAACTTTCCTGGCTGATTTTGACACTTTTGGGTGGGGGACAGCAATCCGAGATCTTCCAACCAGTTGGACAACAGGTCACAAAGCACGGAAAACTCGTGACAGCATTTGGGAATTATCTAATTAATTGTTTCCAATTAGGATTGACTGAAATAAATCCTCTCAATTTGAATTTGAATTAGCTAAAATTCAGGGAGTGATTAGGGAGTCATTAATGGCAAGGAATAATGGGCATGAGGGAGGTTTTAATTGAAATAGAAAAATTGAAATAAATTTCAATTTTAAATGGGGATGAGAATTTCAGTTTGAAATTTGAATTTAGAGGAAGAGAGGGAGGGAAATGAAAGAGGCATTTAAGTAGTCATTAAGTGGGGATTGGAGATAGACAAGAGGAGGAGGTGGCCGGCCCATGGGGGAGGTGAGAGAGCACTTAGATCCATGACGTGGCACCTCTAGAGAGAATCATGGAATTATCAAATCTGTCATTTAATTCTCAGGTTTGCTGTTACAGGAGGAATTCCTAAACAATCTGCTTCTAGACACGTTGGAATTATTCCATGTAATGAGAAGGAATAAAACAGGTAACGTTCCAAATAGAAAGGGGTGTAAGATAGGAAATAATTTATTGCTTTGGCCTGGGATTCCAACGCCTGAAACAGATTTGCTTGTGGGTTGAAGTGGGACGGCTGTGGGAGCAGGAGGGGGAGGGACGGTGGAAAAAGGGCTGATGGGTTGGCCGGCGGTTGGCTGGTGGGAGGCTGGCCGGTGGCGGCTGAATTTCAGGCCGGTGGCTTTGGGCTGCTTGGAAGAGGCAGCGGCAAGAGCAAGGGGAGGGAGAAATGAAATTCTAAGGATTCGACGCCGACAGATTTACTAATATCAATTGTCTTCACCTTGAATTTCCACAAGATTAGATAGTGCGAACACTAGAACTCACAAAGAGATCTAGTCTTCTCCGGCGAACTCACTAAGAGATCGTGGAGGGAGGAACTCACAAAGAGAACAAAAGGGAGTAAATTTCATTTCATCAAAAACTAACTCTTACATGAGAAATGGGCCATATAAATAGGCCTCAAAATGACAAAGAAAGTAAAGTACTAAAATGCCCCTTGGGCTACAATAGCTACCAAATACCCATAAGGGTAAAAACGGAAAAACATAAAATAAAAATAAACTATTACATAAAATGATGAAAATACAAATCATGATCGTGGTCGTCGATCTCCGGCATCTCCTGAAGGTACATGTGTCGAAATCGCTACTGATGTCCCCATCATTCTCCCCAGGTGGGAGAAAACTCGACCCCGTCGTGTAAATATCTATGGAGTTCTCGTATAACTTTAGGAGACTGGGTCCATCGGATGTAGCTCCTCGCACTCTGACCTCGTATCCTCTTACTTTGGTTCACCTCTTCACCTAGTCAAGTATCTTCTTCGTCCACCCTCTTTTGTGGTAATAATATCATCACTATGAATCATGTCAACCGTCTCCGCTATAGGAATTTTGGGAATAATTTTGGAAGTGGAGGTAGGCTTTGGGGTTCTCACAAGGTGGTTCACACAAGGCTTAATTTGAAGTGGAGGTGGTGGGTTAAACTCTGGACCCTCATAGGTTACTAAATCTTCTATGTTAATAGAGGGATAAATGTTGAACTCTGCAAGCAGAGCCATCACGTAAGCGCTATCAATGATTTTCTTGACTGTTTTAATTGGTCCCGCACTCCTAGCATGTGACTCCTTACAGTTCCTTGTGGGAACTGCGCCGGACGAATCCGCACCGTCACTGGATTACCAATCTCAAAAGTTTTAAATTGTCGTTTTGAATTCAGCATAAAGTCTATAATTATTATCATTCTGTTTAATTAGGCGTGCAATTTCCATAAGTAGGTCATGCTGATGCGATGTAGATGCGGCATGTGCTATGTAAAATTATATGTCTACAATTCAAGACTCAACAAGATAACTAATATGACAATGAAGTGGTGCAAGAGATTTGACCAAAGATGAATGAAAAGTGGATTCACACACAAACATTAAACAAAGAGAATTTTGGAAGACAACAGACTACCAAACACACACACACAACATACTAACTCACACGAACACATGGCTAGAAAAAAAAAGGTGGACGGTCACGAGAAGATGGGTCTGAAGTGTTTGGTCTAAGGGGACGGGTGTAGGGGGAGCAATGAAGACATCCTTAGCGAAAACCTTGCCGAAAAGGGCATCTCTATAGGGCATCTTAGCTCGGGTCACAGACAGTCTCCCAGGGGTAGTAAGGTGATCTAGTAAGGTTAGCCAACTAGGATAGGGAAGGTCCTTAACAGGGAAAGACAAGGATGTAGCGGGCAAAATGTAAGGATCAGGAGTATGATAGGACGATGGGTCATCACTCTTAACCATAATAACATAGCCCAAAAAATCACCAGCAGGTATGGGACTCAAAAGTTGGGGTATCGTGTCCAGAGTAGATGTGGGCACAACATGTAAGTGTGGGTTAATATTCTCATTCCAGTTGGTAGGCGGAGTGATGTGGTAAGCCCAATCAGGAAGGACAAACTCTTTCAAAAGTAAATCCAAAGGGGCAACTCCTAAAATAGGCTCCAACAAATCAAAAGATGACTTATTGTACAAATTAGGCTCAAAAGCTTTCAGACTCAAAGTACAGTCTTCCGAAAGAGACTCGGGTTTGGTTGCGACCCTAAGATCCATGGGTTCCGTTTCACTTATATCAGGTGATAAATTTGATTGACTTACTTCCAACTCGAGATTATCTAAGTCTCCATCAGAATTATCCAGAATTAAATCAGAGTTATCCAAAATTAAATCATAATTATCCAGAATAATCTCAGTAGGTGTTACAATTAACTCAGGATCTTCCAAAATTAAATCCAAAGTGTTCGAAGTCCGGTTGGTTTCTTCCGAGATCACACTACTATCATCTAAGCATACTTTGTCCAAAGACTTATTCTCGAGGAGGCTAGGATCGGGGTGGGCTAAGGTGTCGTCATTCAAAGGTTTTAACTTTCCTAGTTCAGGGTTTAAGTCATTCAGGGAGTCTGATTCAATCACTCTTATTCCATCCTCAAAGACGTCTTCATTATCCTTAATATCATTAGCATCCACGAAATGGATGCACTCCGTTTTAGTTCAGAGGACATTTTCTTGTTAATGCATTTCTCTATCAAAAGTACACTTGCAGGGTCAAGGACTGGGGAGGCTAAAGGTTGACTGAGCTGGTTAGAAATCGATCCAAGTGGTGAGTCATATGGGTTCGAATCAACAGAAGACCCACTAAAGGGTCGGTCACCAAGATTGAATGAAGACCTACAGGGTGGAACAGCAACCCTGTCGTTACTAAAGGATGGGTGGTCTCGATCCCAGTAATGTCCACGGCTGGTTCCAACATAAAAGGTGGGGCGGGGCTCTAGATGGTGGTCACTGGTAGAGGGTCGGTATTTTAAATTAAGATCTCGCCTCATGTCTTTCCAAGTAAGGTACTCACCGCGAGACTCTTTATGATCTTCCACTTGTATCCAAAATTGAAGAGCTCGACCTTTAAGGTGAGACTTAGCGATGCTAATCCAGTGGGACGCAGGGATATGTCGTGTTTCAAAATAGTCATCTAGTTGTCTAGCCCATTCCCTAAAGTAGTAAGGGTCCGAGGAACCATCAAAAGTGGGTAGACGATAAGGTAACTCAAAGTGAGGTTGTTGCTGTGGTTTAGGCTTAGGTCTAGGTTGATGTGGGCTCCGAAAATTCGGCCCCGGCCTCCAGTCGCTTTTCTTATTCGGCGAGGGAGTTTTAACGAAATAAGTTCCGAGGTAAATTTTGGAAGGCAGATGGGTTTGTAGATAAGACACTACCCATAGATTTCGCCCTCATTTTGTGAGGACTTTATGATCTGAGTTCTGGTTTCCTATAGGCGTAAGCCCCTATAGTTAATTACCCCTCTCAATCATGAGAGAGAACTTTCGATTAAGGCTAGTCGTCAATCAGATACGTATAGAATATACGTGTTATCTGGCATATAGTAGCAGCAACGGATTGGATATTGATAGAAATTGGATTTGGAAATTGAGTTTGGATTTGAAAAATTTGGAGGGTTTGATACTTAAAACTTGAAATTTCACCATCTTACACTTAAAGCGAATGGTGGGGGAATGGATGATGGACCCGATCAAGATCTCATGGTTCCGTCATCCCGGGCCATCGTGGTCCCTGGTCTACTTAGTCAGAGGAGGTAGTCGACCCAACCTGACAGAAGGATCCTTGCCGGTAGCCATGGGTTGCTTCGTCCAAGGGAACCTTGTAGACCGGGGTTGAATGTTTGTCTAAGGGGACAAATTTAAACCCACCTTAGCTAACAGAGGGCTTTGTGCCCTATCGATCATATCCTATTGATTCATATCTCAAGGATTTAACGCCATTAAGGAGCGTATTGGCTCTGGCCATAACCGCTATCTGTGGTGCCATTTGGCGGCAAAACCACTCGGTTCAGAGGGCCTCCGGTCATAACCGTTTACCTGCAGTGCCATTTGGCGGCGAAACTGCCGGTTAGAAGACACATACCACGTCCTTAATAGCAAGAGATTGTTTGAGAATGGATCCTAGTGATATTTTTTCGACTAGGCATTTGGCTCTTTGTGAGCTAGAGTTTATTTGAATTTGTCCACCCCGGCAGACTGTTGCGGAGGGTGGATGGATTTTGCTTTAAGTACGGATGGATGATTTCAATTTTAAATATTTTTGGGATTTGAAATTTTGGAGTTTTCTGGGATTTTTGTGGGTATTTGGGTGGAGTTATGAAATATTTGAAATGGATTTTGGATATTTGGGAGATATTTGATTGGGAACCCCTCCGGTTGAGATCTGCATTCAACACGGCCATCATCGGGGTGTTCGTGGTCATTTCTATTTGTAGCTTGAACCTTGTCAACTCAGCCGAGCTATTGACTGAGGATCGGGTTTCGTAGGCTTCGTGCCTTTATTAGTGAATTCTTATAGTTGTAGGCCTTGAAGACCTAATATGAATGTTTTGAGACAAATATAACGGTCGCCACAACTGTATATTTGTTTAATGGTTCGAACCTTGTCGACTTCTATTAACCCGTATAGAAGGATCGGTTTTGAACCTTCTAGAGGTGAGATTAGGATAGTTATTATTATTATTATTATATCTTATTTAATTACGATTAATTATAATTATATATATAATTAATTCTAATTAATTTAAAATAAATTATAAATTAATATAAATCTGATTTATAATTAATTTTATATTAAATATAATTAATTATATATATTAAATATAATTAATTATATTTATTTTTTTTAATTAATTTTAAAATTAGATATAATTAATTATACATTATTTTCAAGTGGTGGACATAATTAATTATACATGCTATTTATTTTTGGAAATTTGAATTATATGTTAATTAAAAAAATACTGGGATTTGGGAAAGATAGAATTTTGAGTTGAACTATATTTCATGTTGTCTTATTATTGAGATATTTTGATTTCACTTCATATCTTATGCTTTTTAATATTTTATATTGTTCACTCATTAGTACATAAAAAAAATTATCATTTTATGTTTACGCAATTTTTTGATTTTGAGGCTTACGCCTCAAAACGTCTTGATGCTTATGCCTCACCTCACGAATGAAAAACGCCTCAATACCCGAATACGCAATTTTAAACATTGAGTAGAACTAAAATTGAATACATGCAGTATAGTTTTAGTAGTAATAGATTTAGTAGCGAAGTTGTGACTTTGGGCGATTAATTCATTAATAAAAGTACAAGATTTAGATATCTCAGATTTTTTATTCAAAAATGATGGTGGAATAAAAAGGGATATGTTTAGTAGAATTCATGTTGGATGGTTAAAGTGGACAAATGCATTGAGCTTGTTGTGTGATAGAAAAGTACCTCTCAAACTTAAGGGAAAATTTGATAAGATTGTGGTAAGACCTGCAATGCTTTATGGCGTAAAATTTTAACTATTAAAAGAGAAGCATAAAATTAAGTTGTGATACAGAGATGAAGATGCTTAGGTGGATGATTGGCTTCACTCTTAGAGATAGAGTGTGAAACAATTATATAGGTGAAAAGCTTGGAGTAGCTCTAGTGGCATATAAGATTTAAGAGAGTCATCTTTGATGGTTTGGTCACATAAAATATTGGCCTTCCGAATACTTGGTTAGGAGAGTAGATGTATTAGATTTGGCCTATGTTAAGAAAGATAGATGTAGACCTAAAAAGAAATGACCTTTTTTTATTAGATTTAAATAAGAATTTGACTCTTAACACGATGGTATGGATAAAAATGATTCATGTAACTGACCCAATATAGTGGGATCAAGGCTTGATGTTGTTGTTGTTGTTGCTGCCTCTCTCTTTTTTTCAATCAATTAGCTTTATTTATGTCTACTGAGGATGTTTTTATAATTGCTAATTCATCATTGAATTTTTTTCTCACCATATTTTTAATATTGCATATTGATTTTATTGTGGATTTTGAGGGAGGGAGGTTCCTGCCCTACAAGGTAGAAAGGCTCTAGATAAGCAGTATGCAATTGGTGTTTTGGCTGGAGGGTTCATTCGGTTTTGGGTTAAAGAACACTAGACATCTTGGGCATGTTTTTATTTGGTGAATGATTGGCCATTCTTTTTATGCTTTGCTTAGTAACCATTATCATTGATGTCATGATGTTGAGTATCAAAATTGATATTCTTTTGATTTTAACACTAATAAAGCTATATACGGCAATGTTTTGCATCTGTGAATACTTTGTTCATATTATACCTCTATGTTTAAGGAAAAAATGTCAAATCTTCTAAGTTATTTTTCTCTGAATTGATTGGATTGTATAAACAGTTGGACTGAAGGGACTTCATTTTTTCACTGTTTTAGCTTTTGTGAAATTTTCTATCCAAGTTATTCTTCTCTGAATAGTTTTGATTCATATAACAAGATGATCTGAAGGGACTTTAAGTTACACATTTTTTTATCTTTTACAACTTCCTGATAAGTACAGCATGTTGGCAGGCAAAACAAGTCGGTGGAGAGGAACAACCTCCGACTAGAAGTGGCCAATTAGATGATTTTGAAGAGAACTTCAAGGAACTGAAGAAATGGGTGGATGTCAAATCTGTAAAGTATTGTATGCTTCTTGTGGTGTGGGAACGTCGAAATCAAAGGCTTGGAACGGCATTGAAGGTAATCGGCCTAGGTTTCACAAAATTTGTGGCATTGATTTTGTTGATCGGGTTCAGTCCTGTATTCCGTGAAATTTTTGTTCTGTTACTGATTAGTCTCCCTTGTTAGATAATAAATTAAGATGTTTTGTAATCTTCTAACTCTACTTCCTCCTATTTCCTCAAATGCTTCTTTTACTAGCTTAATCTTTCGTCCCTGTCATATTTGTTTCTCTTTGGAGCAGCTAATAACTTCACCTACAAGCAATTCAATTCCAAGTTAGTAGAGTAATATAAACTAAAGGATACAAGCTCTCGCTATTACTTGTAACTTTCTTTTTATTAGCTTTATCCCTTCTATTATCATTAGCTTTATGATCACTTTTAACTCTCATTTCACCTTATTATTATGATGATTATTTTCTATATTCCAACCATTTTGTGTTAGCTTTATGAACTCTCCTTTCATCATGTTGAGTGGACTATATTTATAAATTCCTGTCCTCTCTTTTGCATCTTTATAACTAGTGGATTAATTATGATTGGTTGTGTCAAAAAAATTTCAATGATGGCTACAATTACATGAGAATAATTATGATTTAATTAAATCTTTCAAGTTACTTGGAATTTAGTACAGAACTTATATGAGTGACATTTGTAGTATTTGATGATTTGGTGGTTGATACATGGACAAAGTTACATATTTTTAAGTGTGCTTTGTAATTTCATCATTTTTTCTTTTTTTCTTTCACTTACTCAAATCAATGTTAATAAAGGCATGTTGAATGCTCTCTAAGTGAGGTAAGGCCATAATGCCTCACATAGCTTTTAGGCTTGTAGCAATTTTGAGACATGCCTAGGCAAGCACCTTATATTATGACATGTTATATATGGGCTCCGAAAATTAAACCCCAGTCCTCCCCACGTCTTCTTTTATCGATGAGGAGAGTTTTATCAGTTTAGGTTTTGGGGTAAATTTTCAGAAGATAGATTAAATTTTTAAATAAGATAATGCCCAGAGATTTTACCCTCATTTTGTGAGGACTTTATGATATGTGTTTTCATTTCTTATAGGCGCAAGCCCCTATATTTAATTATCCCTCCCGATAACAAGAGAGAACTTTTGATTAAGGCTAGTGCTTGAGTAGATACGTAGTATCCAGCACACAATAGCAACATAATTAAGCACTGAAAATTGAAAATATATCACCACATACTTAAAGTGGATAGTCGGGGAATGATGGTGAACCCGATCAAGATCTCATGATTTCATCATCTCGGTCTATCATGGCCCTTAGTCTGCTTAGTTAGAGGAGGTAGTCAATCCATTCTGATCGAAGTATCCTTGTCGAAAGCCATAAGTTGCTTCGTACAAGGGTAACTTGTAAACTTGGTGTGAATGTTTGTCTATGTGGATAGATTTGAGTCCACCTTAGCTAATAAGGGTCTTTTAGCCCTATCAATTATACCCTATTAATTCATTACTCAAGGATTTAGGGCTATTGGGAAACATATGGGCTCTAACCATGATCGTATTTTAATGGTACAATTTGGCTGCAAAACCACTAGGTCAGAGGGCCCCGGTCATAACCATTTACCTGTGGTGTCATTTGGCGGCAAAACCACCGGTTAAAAGGTACATGTCACTTCTTTACTGGCAAGAGATTGTTTGAGAGTAAATCCTAGTAATATTCTCGATTAAACATTTGCTCTTTGTAAGCTGAAGTGATTTTCAAATTTATCCACCTTGATAAATTGTTGTTGCTGGTGGATTGATTTTCATTTTAAATTCTAATATAGTTTATTTCATCTTAAATATTCTTAATTTTTAGTAATTTTTTAGTTTTGAACTTTTATTAAATAGGAGCCCGTTTATGATTAGTTTGGGGTTTAAGGGCATTTAAAATATTGAGATCTCTCTAGTTGATATTAACTTTCAACACGATCCTCATCAAGTTGACTTTATTGTCACTTAAAATATATTTGTATTTTGCATTAGAATTTGAGTAATTTTAAAGATAAGGTCCCCTTCGGTTGAGACTTTCTGTTAACACGGCTATCATCGCAAATTATGTAATTTTGTTTCATTAGTTGAATCTTATCGATTGTTTTTGCTTTCCAACAAAAGATTGTGTTCGGCTTCTAATTTTTGGAGTTGTCGTAAAAATATTGGATCAAGAGTATGCATTTAAATATATGAATTTTCTTCGTAAAAGAACTTGAAGGCTTTATATTGAACATATAAAATTAAACAAGTTTGTTAATTTAATGATAATAAGTTCCAAGAGTTTATTTTTTTGGTGATTAATTATCTTTGTAAGAGGCTTTGTAGGCCTAATATGAACGTATAAAATCAAATATTCTAGTCGACACTATGATCATGAATTTGTACGTTAGTTCAAACCATGTCAACTCCGATCCATTCAAAAACGAGGATCAGACTACTTAATTTTACTTTTGACCTACGCAACAATTTTTAGATGAGATTAGGAGCGTAACACATTTGTCGGAGTACATGCAAGGCATTTAAATTTTATTTTAAATAATGTGTGTCATTTTGTGTACTTGCATAATTTGTGTGCGCACGCTTTTTGAGGGATATATTTGGATAATTCAGGTTTTTGGTCAACACGTGTTGGGTGAGTTTTGCGCGACGCTACTTTGTTTTGCTTTCAAAACACATCGTGCATATTCAACTCAATCCCGACATTAATATTGAGGCCAATGTTGTGAAGGGAGAACCTTTTATTTGATATATGGGTACTAACACTTCAAATGCTAACAAACTATTTTTTATTTTCTTTTTTGAATGATAACTAGCCTGACATAATGTGGAAAGAGCATCACTAGATGGAGAATAAACATGAACTCTTAGAAAATTTATTAAATTTAGGTTCAAACATCATGTTCTAGAATTATAAATTTTGAGAATTTTGATGATGTGCTCGTGTAGTTTAAGATATAAATACAAATGTGGGCTCCAAAAATTCGGCCCCGACCTCCCCCGCTGCTTTTCTCGGGGGAGTTTTAATGGAATTAAGTTCTAATAAATTTTCGAAAGGCAGATGAGGTGTGTAGATAAGACACACCTAGAGATTTCGCCCTCATTTTGCGAGGACTCTATGATATATGAGTTCTAGTTCCCTATAGGTGCAAGCCCCTATAGTTAATTACTCCTAATCACGAGAGAGAACTTTCGATTAAGGTTAGTCATGAATAAGATACGTAGAGATACGTGTTATCTGGCATATAGTAGTAGCATGGGGTTAAGGGTTTGGAAATTGGAGAGTTTGGAGATGTGATATGTAAAATAAGAAATTTTCACCATCTTGCACTTAAAGTGGATGTTGGGGGAATGGATGATAGACCCGATCAAGAACCCATGGTTCCATAGTCCCAGGCCAATTGGCTTTCCCCACACTCGAGAGTACTTATCAGTGGCCTGCCTTATCGTTGGCATCGCACCTGGTTCTCATCCTACCTCGCACAATAAAGGTGTGTATAGGCGGTTTTCCGGTGCACCGCGAATGCCAAAATGGGTTTTTTGGATCACCTGCATCGTCGCGAGTATTGCGACGCACTTCCTCCCACCACGCTAATAAAAGCATGTATAGGCGGCGGTCGTTTTGTTTGTGTTGCAAGCATCGAAGGTGGGCTCTCGGGGGGGGTTTTGAAACTTATACCTTGGCGATGGCGAGTGATGATTATTGCTCAAAAAAATATTTCTTTTTTTTTTTTTTCCTTTTTTTTTTAAATAATGTTTCCCTTTCTTTGGCATTTGATATGTAATTAATTTCTCAACGTAACTACATGTATAAACATGAATTCTCTAGATAAAGAAAAAACAGTTATGTTTGTAATGGCCCTCAAATCAATCCATTATTCCAAATGCCATCAAAATCCGCTTGTTCTACACATGGAGAAAGATGGTTTTCATATGACTGAAAGCTCCCAGTCTCCTCCATGTTCCCTTCTGAGCTCATTATTGTATCCATTGAAGCACTGAAGACTGAGTTTGAGTTTGAGCAAGATATCTTCTCTATTTGTACACCAATTCCCCTCAAGGAAAGAGAATCTCCATTAGAGTTAGATGAAGCTCCCAACATTGCTTCCTTTTCCTTTTGTTGAAAACGGCTGAATAAATTCATTTTCTTGTCCATTTGCCTCCTCCTTAATGTCACTGTTTATTGAATTGTAGGAGAGGAGAATTTGTAAGAGGTAGCAATTGATCACGGTCATCAACCAACAAATCATCCACAAAAGAATTGTTCATCCTTTCTGCAACTTCCTGTTGTCTTGTGCTGATCTTTGTATCCTTCTTATTGTAGACCTTGCAAACAACCCATTCATCCTCTTCGAGCTCTCCCACTGTAGAAAACCAAAGTTTTCTTCATCCCAACAAGGACACCTTTCCCTTTGAATATCTCCTTATCCTTCCCCTTTGCTTTCCACTAGCCAGTTGATGTGGATCTATTGGTCCTCATTCCTGTAAGATATTTCTTATCCCTTTTGCAAAAGAAGTACCATTCTTTCTCTCCCATATTGACTTTTCCTGGAAGATCCCATGGCTAGCACTCGTTGAAACTTCCTTCATCAATGGCCATTGACTTAAAACTTTGATCAATGATCTTCTCTAAGAGATGGTGATGGTGCGTTTTAATCTCCTCATCTGGTGGATGAAATCTTCAGTCATGAATATCAGGCGATAGGATATAGGGGCAGATTCGGGACTGATTGGCAGGTTAGGGATTCTGTGTGGAGTCAGATGTCTTGCGGTTGAGAGGATATGTGTGAAGTTGGATGCAACAACAATATGACGAACAACACGGCCATCCCAAATCCTGAACGTACGCACATATTTCTGGATGGGCTTCAGCAGGATTTCGGCAATCCGGTGATCTACAGTGTGCCTTCTGAACATAGTAGGACTAGGAGAGCTCAGAAACCTGGATCTACCTGATCAAGGCTAGACTGTTGCTCATCCCTCAAATCCGTCCTACATCCTACCACAATCTCTGGCACTTTTACCTCCAATTGTCGAAGCTTTGAAAGCCAGTACGAACTCAACCGATCAAGCTACGGAGGTGGCTGATTCGGCATAGTGATCTGGATAGCTCGGCGTGAACAGACAGAGAGACAAGGATGCAGAGGTTGGGCTTTGCAAATGGGAGAGCAGATGTCGGTCTGATGGATGCAATCGGCTAGGTGGTTGATCTAGAGGAAGAAGATCGACGGGAGAAAGTTGGAACAGAGGATGAGAGGAGATGACAAGCTACAGGTCATGAAGTTGAGCTGTGGGAATTTAACAGGGAAGAGGCGGGTAAACTGGAGAAGCTCGTGACTTGAAGAGATGAGGAAGCTTCATCTCTTATCCTAGTAAGCTTGCTGGAGGCAAACAAGACAGAGCATATGCCTAGATAACCGGAAGCAAGAGCTGTATATGGGGGCAAACTTATCCGTGAAAGCTCTTGAAATGAAGTTGGTCTCTGGTTTTACGGGAAAAGACAGCTTGTTGATTATCCGAGGTTTTCACCGGGATTTGCTACGAGATAATGCATTAATTGTTTTGATTTAATTTTATATGATTTTTCACCATTTTTGTTTAGATTCATGGGCAACACTAATAATGACTTGCCACAATAGTCCAAACGGTATGTCAACACTTCGCTCGGATAGTTATGACTAGTTCTTGTGGTTGGCAATGCAATTACTCATGTCAACAACATCGGCGACTTGCCAGTGCTTCTTGGCTATATGCAACCCGCTTACATTTTCAATGAAGATTTTATTTTGTTTCATAATTAAAAAAATTGGAACTTTGCAACTCGTACAAAATTGATACTCCCTGCTTTTCCAGATATTATAAATTTCCCCAATCTATTCCGACCTGTTTCTTAAACAAATGATTTGATATTTTTGTAAAACATTCATTCCTAATCTGATTGTTTACCCATTTTTGCTGCTGTTTTTGGCTTGGGTTTATAATGCCTCTGCTATTATATATTATAAAGCTATTCATTTGCATAGATAGTTGATTTTTCTGTTGGGCTTATACTGACTCAATCTCACATACTTATATAAATTATCCATTTTTTTTTTATCTTGACGTATTATTTATTTACCTATTAATATGTAAATGAATAAAGTTACAAACGGTATGCTTCAATTTATTTATTTCTCATGAAAGCGTTGTTCATTATGGCAGGTCCTTTGCGATTTGATTCAGGATGAATCTGAACCCCCAAAGAAAAAATTCTATGATCTAAAGATTGATCTGCTCGAGGAAATTGGGTGGACTCATTTAGTGTTCTATGAGAAGCAGTGGATCCATGTGCGTTTCCCTTCATCTCGGTTCGTCTTCTGATTCATTATTTCACTTGTTTCTACTTTCTATTTGATTTGGACATGATTTCATATTGTTCCAGAACATTCTGGAGGTTTCTAAACTGATTTTGCTTTCCGACTGGAATTTGTTCTTGTTGGAGCTTATTTTCTTGTGCTTTCTGTCGGAGAACCCTTTTGCAGTTTCTGCAGAGATATATACATTTTGATAAAACAACTAGAAATATTACATTATATCTGGTCTTATTTTGATATTTTGATGGGGATGGTTGCTGAATGATTTGCTTAATACGTCTTGTATATAATAATATCAACAATAATAAAATCATCCCTTTATTTGACTACCTGGGGTTGATTGATTACATGAATTATTTATCTATATTGTGTCACAAGTATGATTGAAATTTTCATTTAAATCTTATAAACAAAGTTCATTTCTAGTACTTTTTAACCAATTTTGTTTTTAGGCCTATGTCTATATTTCTTAACACGGCTAAATTTAATGGCTGCTCTCCAAATTGGGTTATTGAAAGGTTGATGTTCTATAAGGCTAAGGCTTCGTTTGTGATGGCTTTTTTATTGCTTCTTAAAAAGGAGTTTTAATACAAAAAATTTAATTTTTTTTGTACTAAAACTCTTTAAAAAGCAATAAAAAAGTGAAGATTAATTTGGTGGAGTTAATTTATGTTATCAATTAATGGATGAGGGACTAAGAAAATTAGAAGATTGAAGATTAATGGGTTCAATGTGCTATATATATATATATATATATGGTCAATTTAGTCTAGAATGAATCAAGATTGAAAATTTTATTGGGGTTTCATAGGGATCAAGAGGAATTTTAGAATTTCGCTTAGCATTTAATTGTTTTTTACAATTTTGACTGGAACAAGCTCAAATAAATTTAGATTTATTGAATTATATTATGTGCACAAAGGATTTGAAGATTTTGGTAGAATTTTATAGTGTTTAGGTTAGTCAAATGCTTTCAAGAGTGGAGCAAGTCTTGTGAAATCAGAAATTTGACCAACCCTAACACGGGGGATTTGACTTTGATTTTGGAGAAATTATTAAGTGTGAAGACTAAACGTAGAGGTACATCCGGACTCAAATAAAATGTTGATATGTTGGCCCTTTTCCAAAAGTTCACGTTAGTCTTCAGTTAAGTATCACAGTAGCTTTATGATATAAAATGAATTTTCAAGAAATAATTTTTTTTTTTTGGGACATTTAGGCCAATTAAGGCAAACTCACACACACAACGCATACACATAGACTCGAATCCTGGACCTCTTAGTTGGAAGCCTAAGCTCTCAACCAATAGGCCAAGGAGAGTTGTATTTCAAGAAATAATTAAAAAATTTATTTATATATTATAACTGTTATCAATTATATAAAATTTAAATATCCTTAATAAATAATATAAAATATAAATCATCGCATCAATGCAATGCCGCTGGGAACAAGAAAATGGGTTCAGAAGTACTCATTTTCGGTTCATACTATTATTATTATTATTATTATTATTAAGTTTTCGGTTCATATAATGCTATGCAACAAGGTGATCTCTAGTGGTGTCAATATTTGTCACGATCTAAAAATTTGACATGAACATGACTCAAAAAAAATTTTAGGGTTAGGGTTAGCCCATTTAAGAAATGGGTCTGATTTGGGTTAGAAATTTCAATCCATTTGTAAAACATAATCAAATTCGGGTTGACCCGAAAATTCGAAATCAACAAGGGTGTAAATAAAGAAAAAAATATTAGTGATTTATTGCCATTTGATTAATTTGAGTGTAAATAATTTTTTATTTCTGCTTATATTATGCGTATATTCTGCGAACCGTCTTACTAGTCTTCCAAACTAAGGTGAAGAGATTTCTTGGCTTACCCTCCACACTACAACCATCACTTCAAAGGATATAAAGTAGAAAATGCTATAGTTGACTAGACATAGCCCCCCAAAAACTATGTTCAAAATATTTATTATGTATTTATGTTCAAATTTTTTTTCCAACAAAGTAATTTCAAAACCCCTAGGTTGCTAAAAACAATATCAAATAATGTAGATGAGTTTTCATCAATTAACTGGGCATGGTTTTTATTTGGGAATGCTTAGTTGAAGAGTTTTAATAATGTATCTACCAAGCTTTTAAAGAATAAGTCAGCTGGTTACATCAATGATTTTGTGCCTTTGCTAATTGTGAGTGCTAAAATCATTCTAATTTAATAATTAATTTGACTAATTTATTTGCTAAAATTTACTTTAATTTTATGCAGGTTTGATTTCTAGAGCACACTTCCATTCATCACCCTAAGTACCCCTAATAAAAGGCCATGTTTCTTTCGATGGGCCGATGACATTGTATAATACCGAGAATACCACTAAATTATTTGTTAATTTAAAGAAAAGACAGGTACGTATGCAGATTTATTTATTAATCTCAATGGGTATGCAGATTAGTCATTATCACATATAGTATGCGTATCGTATGCATATTATATATCATATGCATATATATTGAATATAGATTGCATATGGATTGCATATAGATTGCGTATAGATTGTGTATAGATATGCAATAGGAATATTATTTGATGACAAATCAATTGCTAATAAATTAATTTTTTCACAGATTTTTATTGACCTATAGGGAGTTACCCCTGAAGAAGCTAGTCTTCTGGGCATCTAGAAGTCAATCAAGCCATAATTCTCCCATTCAAACCACCACTCCTGAACATCATAACCCCCCCCCCCCCCCCCCCCCCCCCCCCAATCTCCCCAGCAACCCCAACCCTAATCTGCTAAGCAACCCCAACTCCAATCTGCCCCAATAACCCCTACCCCAACCCCAATCACCTAAGCAACCCACACTTTCCATTTTCACCTCAATCATTCGATGTTCTTCAAGAAAAAATAATCAAAATTAGTCCATGATACTTGCACAAACCTCTTCCAAGAATTTGAAGATAGGCTTAGCAAGAAGTTTGAGCAAATAGTGAAAAGAGTGGATTTATTTGATTACAAGCTCCACAATTGCATTATTCAAGGCACTCATAATCCTAATCAACAACTTGCTCCCTCTTCATCATCATGCAATCACCAATGAAAAAATATAGGGATATCTTCTGAACATATAAAGAACCAAGCCCCTGATGAGACCAAACCCCCAGCCGAAACCAAAGCCCCAGAGAAGTCCAATGTCCCGGAGAAGTCCAATGTCCCCAGAGCAGTCCAAAGTCCCAGAGTAGTCTAATGTCCCAGAGATGACTAAGGCTTTTAATGATAAAGAAGCTGGTGACTTAGAAGAGGATGTCAATTTTATAAAAATTCAAAGTGTGTACAAGAAGCATAAATTAGATATTTCTAAGCCCTCCCATAAAGAACCTTCCCAAAAAAATCCATCCCAAAAAGAACCTTCCCAAAAAGAATCATCCCAAAAAGTTTCATCCCCAAAAGATCCTTCCAAAAAAAAATCATCCCAAAAAGTTCCATCCCCAAAAGAACCTTCCCAAAAAGAGCCATCCCAAAGAGTTCCATCCCCAAAAGAACTAATCAACATTATTAATGTTATGGTAAATCCTAAACCTGCAAGTCTAACAGTGAACTACATTGGCATAGACATGTTGAGTCCTGAGAAGAAACATTTTATTATGGAAAGCATTAAGAAGTACACTAACAAGTAAACATTCTCATTATATTATTAAACTGCAATTTTTTGTGTTTATAAGCTGCATATTTTCTACGTTATGAATGTGTATTACATGTGTATTGTATGTGTAACTTTTGTGTTTTTTATGCGTATTGTATGTGTATTTTATGCGTAATTTATGTGTATTTTACGCATAATTTATTTGGATCTTATGCGTAATTTTTGTGTTATTTTTGCGTAATTTTTTTCAAGAGTGATCCAATATTTGAAGCTGTGAACATTATAATTTTTAGATATAGCATGGACGAAATATTATCTGATAGTTACCTTGACAATTATCATGTAGATTCCTTCACCATTTTATTGCATAAAAAGAGTAAACTTTTTCCCAACAAGTATCATAAATTTCTATACATCTCGCTAATGTATTGAGTTAGTATACATGTTTAATTTATATATAATTTTATATTTCTTATATTTAATTCTTGCATCATTACAAGCTGAAGAATAGTGAATTAAAATTTTTTATCGAACACATAAACTATGACTCTGTTCATTATTCATGGAACATTCTAATTCATCTAATTATTGACAGTTCGCACTAGACACTTCTGGTTGGGTTCCGAAATGAAAAAAGTGAGAATTTTACGATTTTGTTCCTAACCCTATACATAGAAATATTGCTACAAAGATAATAGTTTCAATGATTTAGCATTCTATAGAGTTATATGGAGAATCAAAGGAGTTTGAAATTCTTCGTGTTGTGTATAATAGAAGCAGAAAACATTGAATTTTGAGTTTTTCATAATTGATCCATGATTCCTTGTGATCAAAAGTGGTTTTTTCTTGGCTAGAGAAAATACGCACAAGATACGCCTTCTATACGCATCCAGGATGCATTGTATACGCAGTATATATTGCAACTCAAATTACTTAATTTTTAAAATTATTTTATTTAATAAGATGATAATTGTATCAATACATTCTTTTAATATGAATTCTTCAAATACATATTTTAGAATCATAGCAATCATTATAAAAAATTTCTTAAGTGAACATAATATGTGTCTAGATCCTTATGTTATATATGTTATAGTACTAGAGAGTAGGGGTATGTTTCAATGGTTTAACATTCTATAAAGTTATATGGAGAATCAAACGAGTTTGAAATTCTTCATCTCGTGTATAATAGAAGCAGAAAATATTGAATTTTGAGTATTTCACAATTGATCCATGATTCCTAGTGATCAAAAGTGGTTTCTTCTTAGCTAGAAAAAATACGCACAAGATACGCCTTCTATACACATTCGGGACGCATCATATGCGCATTCCATGCGCAACTCTCAAATTACTTGATTTTTTGAAAATTATTTTATTTAATAAGAGGATAGTTGTATTAATATTTTTCTTTAATATGAATCATTTAAATACATATTTAGGGATCATAACAATAACAAATATTATTTATTAAAAGAAATATCTCTAAAGATAATAATACAAATTTATAGGCATGGTATACGCATAATGTACGCATATAATACTCATATCCAAGTTTTCTAATTTAACTATTAGCCACAAATATTCTTATTACATTTAATTTTTTTGATTTAATGATATTCATCATCAACTTCAGGTACATAGCTGATGGATTATTGGAAGGTACACCTTTTATGTATTCCTCGATGAAGCATTTGGGTATGCTTGTGAAATTAGAATACTTTACTCGTTTTACTGATGGTTGACTGGACGATTCCTCGGCTATGAAATTACACTGCTTAGCTGATAGCTAACTAGAGTGTACAGAATTTATGAAGTCCTAGGTGAAGCATTCGGGCATGCTTGTGAAATTACACTTTTTAGCTGATGGTTGATTGGAGTGTACGCCATTTATGAAATCCTCTATTAAGCATTCGGGCATGCTTGTGAAATTACACTGATTTGAAGGAGTAAAAAATTTCATTGTGTTTTTTTCTTCACTAGTGATTTTCCTATTAAAAAATTTTAATAACAATATGTCATAATATACACTAAATAAATTAGTAAGGAAGTAAAATCATACTATTCGGCTTCTTTTCCCAGTGGCTTTTCAGCCTAGCATTGGATATGCCTTTAGGCCTACGCTTTAGATGATCTTTTAGTTTTTCACTGCTACCCTGTATAAACTTATTTTTCTTTCTCTTTCCATAAAGAATCAAATCGAGATTTTCAGACATCTCCCTCATCGTAGCCAACATGTATTATTCAGCCTCTTCATTCAGCTGCGCTCGTGTGCTCATTTCATATACAAACTTGCTAATATGATTTCTAAATATGAATTTGCTACTAGCTTTAGAATTATTCTAAAAAGATCCTTTCAATTTTTGGTCAGAATATATATCTTTTCGAGCTCTTGCTGACCATCGCATCAGTAGGTACTTCTCTCAGATTTTCCCAATATTCATCTTCCTCAAAACTCTTATGCAGTGAGAACACGGTAAACCCATCATTTCAAACTTCATGTAGGAGCAATGAATGTTACCATTTTGTGCATCAAAATCAGCAACCCACGGATTAGATTGATCATTTTTCTCTGTACAATAGACAAAAAAATTTGAAGAATCATAGGACACAAGCTCTACACTCATTACACCCACACCTTGTAAAAATTCTTGTTCAAAAAATAAATATAATTTCTTTGAATAAAATTGAACAGCTTGCTTTAATATTGAGCAGTTTTTTATTTCAGGTTCTATTTCGGACTGGATGCATCTATAATCTTCATCTTGTTCATTTCGGCACCAATTCTTCATCACCTTCTTTAAACCCAGAAAACAATCCATTATAGAACTTGTGGGCTTATAAATGCCATGACACATATTGTTAATAGACTTGCTATGATGTGTGGTTAGAATGTCCATACTAAAACAATTCTTATTGAAGGTTGTTGACCACTTATTTCTTATTTTATAAAGATTCTCCAACCAAACATGATTGTAGAGGTTCCCTTGTATGATCATTTCAGTCTATATATTCTCAAACTCCTCCTTAGAGTCACATTTTCTCAAACACTTATGAAAGAGGCCTTTGATGACTTTGTTGTTATTGAAGCATGATACTTTTGATAGAGCCTTTTTACGGATATGCCATTTGCACAGTCTATGATGACTATGAGGTAATGCAACTTCTATGGCCCTAGCCATTGCCTGATCTTGATCTATAAATATCATTTTTGAATGTTTATCACCCATCATTTGCACAAAAGTTGTAAATAGCCAAGTAAATGATTCAATGGTCTCTTCTGACAAGAAGGCCACCCCAAGTAAAATGTTTTGCCAATGATTATTAACCCCAACAAATGATGCCCATATTAAATTATACTTATTAAGCCTAT